>JAKZAO010000006.1:12352748-13592418 GCA_023053555.1 Branchinecta lindahli | reverse complement strand
TAATGAACTTCAAATAAAACTTTTGCTTGCAACAAATTTTCCGGTTTCGGCCGGATTCCGGGCTAACTACTTGTCCGGCGAGAAAATGGTTTTCACCATCGTGTTCAGCATGTCTTCTTAACCCTAAATCGAACCTCTAATCAGCTTCAAATAAAACTTTTACTTTTAACAAACTTTCCGCTTTTGGCCGGATTCCGGGCGAACTACCTGTCCGGCGAGAAAATGGTTTTCACCATCGTGTTCAGCATGTCTTCTTACCCCATAATCGACTATCATATTAGCTGTTTCAAAATATTTGTTTGTCCCTTAATTTAAACCCCCTCCCCCACCCCTAAATGTAGGACTACAGAGCCCATCTACGAACTCGACCTTACTCATTCCTCGGTTAGGCCGACCGCTTTTTAACCATTTTCTTCTAAATCCTTTCCCTCCCTTTAACTTCTTCTTTCTCTTTTCCTTTCCCTTTTCCTTTTTTTTTTTTTTTTTTTTAGACAATACCTCTTACACGTTCCGAATGTCGTTCTACGATCTCTGTCTCCCCCGTCTCGTGTCGTGAAGCAACTGACTTGTTTGGGTCTCCCGTGCGTCAGAATAGTATATTATTCCGACTCGCGGTCAACCCAACCAAGGGGTTAAGTATCGGAGGTAGTCCACGAGGATCTCATCTCCCTAATCCTCTTGTCGAAGACATCCCCCTCCTTCCAAACTACCCGAAACCTCCCAATCCATTTCCAAAACCATTAGGCTGCGGAGAGTCATTTCAACCCTCCGACCTGCACTAAGTGAATACCCCATCTGTCTTCGTCCCAATGATCAACTGCGGATTTCTCTAAATCCTGCCACCAAAATTTACTTTTCTTGCACAGCCAAACATGCAAAACAGATGACAGTCGAATAAAAGATGATTAAATCCAAGAACCCATGAAAACGCAGGACTGTGGCAATCTATTTCATTCAATATTTCCCAGACGCACTCTTTTAATATCAGATCCGTACCTCGTTCATGAAGAGAGAGATTTGCGACATGACCCGAAGAATCCTCACACCAAGTTTCATCAAAATATCTCATTCCCTTCGAGAGTTATCGTGCTCACAGACAGACGGACAGACGGACGGACGGACGGACAGACAGACGTTTTTCCGATGTCATAGGTATCCGTCACTAACGTTTTGGGATCCCAAAAACAAAAGACCTAAACAAAAGTCAAGGGATATCCAAGGTAGGCATTGGAAATAGCTTACTCTGCATATCCAGTAAACCAAGGTATCTGAGTGATGTCCCTTGGAACTATAATCGGTCGTATACTGTGATCACTTGCAACCTGCATCTCATCATTGCTGTGGAGCTGAAGAAACTTTGGTCTTGCATATGGAAACTTTGTTGGTGGCTTTGAAGATCCATTTGTGATTTCCTGAAATAAATTTCAAGAAAATGAAGCTACACTGCTAGCCTAATGCTTTCGTTATTTCTAAGGCAGTGTAATACTTGCTCTTTTGTCCCGAGCTTTTGTCATAGGCTTAGGCAATGCATTATTTCCCAGTAGGAAGTTTTCAGCCTAACCCTTTCTTGTAATGTATCATCTACAGGAGAGGTAACTGACCTCGTTTTTACACAACCTCGAATTTTGCCGCGAAAATGTTAAAATGAAATTTCCATGCTGTCCTGACAGTCAAGAAGCAACATCTGATTATTTTTTGAACAGTTCTGTCCCAAAATATTGTCTTTTCTTTGTTTTGAACCCGATTTAAAAAGGGATTTTCTGGTTATTAACTTTAGTAACTCTATCTTTTTCATCATTTTGCAAGAAATCCGACCTCAGGTAAAACTGAGCTGATACTGTTTGAAAAAAAAAAAAAATGTGTTTAAATAGAAAGATTGAAGTAAATTTATTTCCCCAATATGTGAAACATCCTATTAGCTTCAATCTGGTACATTTGTCAAATTTTTTTATTCTTTTTTAAGCCACAGAGATCTCACTAAAGAAAGATTTCTCTCGAAATACGAAATTTTGTCTTAGGTTCAGGTTGGGTACATCTGGAGTCTCCTGTATACAGTTTCTAGGTTCCCTTTGTTTTGGACTGCAGCCTAACTCAATTTTGTATCACCGCTTGACTTCAACCAGCTTTTTACCTTTTTAAGACCTTTTCTGCCTTACACTTGCAATACTGCATTGGCCAATAATATTTTATAGAATATATATTCATATAATATACAAAAACGGATTCGTCAGCTGTATTGCTTATGAAGTTTTTGTATATTATATGAATTTGTATATTATATACAAATTTTTGTATATTATATGATTTTGTATATTATATGAATATATGACTCTCAGTCAGCTTGGGCTCAAGGAATATTTATAGAATATAATTTTCTTCTACAAACTTCTGCAGCTACACAAAATTTAAAAAAGGATAGGGATAATGGTTGAAAGTTAAAGTCAAAAGATGAACAAGAGTGCAATCATTAGTTGCATTTTTTGTCTCTGGTTCCTGTTCCGTGTTCTGTGTTCACAGTTGTCTGTTTTGAATAAAAAACAGTATTTTTGCTTACGCTGTTCCGTGTTTTGTCGCTGTTCTGACGAAAATGCAAATTTAAGTTCCTGAGCATGTCTTACGCGGGAAATTTGTTAAACTGCAAATTAAATTCCAAAACAGCCATACTTAAGGGTCCACGCTTAATCTCTTAACTTCTGCGATTCTTTCTTTTCTATCTGCGAATCTCTCTGCAATTTTTTACCTGAACAGTGATAGAACATGCTAGGAGAGCAAGTTCCAGGGTCCTCGCTTATTCTCTTAACTTCTGCGATTTTTTCTTTTAGATCTGCGAATCTCTCTGCAATTTTCTATCTGAACAGTGATAGAACATGCTAGGAGAGCAAGTTCCATGTTTTGCAAAACAGACAGCAAACACAGAACACGGAACAGTGTAAAAAAATGGAAAATGAGAAACAGAGACAGAGTGTTCCGTGCTCTGGCAAAAATGAGAAAAATACAAAACAGAGAGAAAACAGGAACAGAACAGAGACAAAAAATGCAACTATTGACTGTTTCAAAAACACCAAATTAGGGGAGCAAAGTACCAAAGTCAAACTTTTACAGGCAAAAGCAAATGTCAAAAGGCAATCAACAGATCAAACATGCCACTAATAGTAATACTATAAGTCATGCTTCGGTGGATATATAAAACAGCTGATGTTTACTAACTTTTTCAACTGAACCGCTTTCATATCCATTGACAACACTGTAAATTGCAGACTTGAAACGAGTCAGCATTTTCCATTCGTTTCGAACTTTCCGCGTCAGCTTGCGAAGAGTAGATAACCACGCCAACTCCTGCTCTAGCTTGCTCGGACTGGACCGGAGCGAGCCGTTCTTTCCGTTTTGAAGTAGGTGGCGCTAGTGAGAAACGGGAACTCCATGGCAAAGAGGGAAGGGAAGAGAAGGGTGGGGTAGGAACGGACTAGGGACGCGGTGCTGATAACGCCTTCTTCTGGAAGTTACGTTCTTCACATTGTTACGTTCTTCACATTTACATAGTTTTTTTTTCGATAGCCAAAACCAGGGGTGTGCCACCTTTGTGGCACGCCCCTGAAAGCGTTCGATTTGCAGTCAATCGTTCTTGTTAACTCTTGTAATAAGGTGGCGTTCCAGCGATGTAATATTAGTTACGATCGTTACTATTCTTGTTATTATTGCCGTTCCAGAGCCCGCCGTAATAAGTAAATTGGTTCCTCCCACTTATTATTTTCGTTCCAGGACTGTTACGATCGTTACGATTTACTTATGATGGTCGCAAGCATCATAAGTGATAATAACTATCGGTTCTGCAGGAACTCCCGTAAGAGTGATGACGCATGTACACGCTGTTATTATTTGCGTTCCAGAGAGCGTGATAACTATCAAAATACAGCGATCGCCCCTCCTCTTATCGTCGTAACTTGTAATAACTTCACCGGAACGCTACCTAAATAACATACATGACGAGTGGTGCATACTTCGTCAGTAAAGCACTAAAACCGATGGGATATTATCAAGGACATACGGGACTGTACTACAGTCTTATAAGTTGTTGATATTATAATGCAGACTGGTCACTGTCAAAAGCATGCCACGAGCTATGTACTAGAACCTTGTTAGAACCACGTATGAATCGAGATGCCTTGGATCGCATGGTCCAGAATAAATAATTTGTTTAATATACAAAACAAACAACAGTGAAAGCGAAAAGAAAACCACATTCGCGGTACATGGTGCCAACAACATAGGATGAAAAAAACCCACATATAATATGGTACGAATTACGTCAATATTTTTTCTGAGATATAGCCAACAGTAGGCTTCAAATCCAAGCGTTTCCAAATTCGAGCGTTTTTCAGGCTCATTTAATTGGTTATCGCGCCGAACTCACGAGCGAAGGGTTGCTGGTTCGAGTCTCGGTTGTGCCGACCGTTTGGTTTAGGGCGAGGGTTAGTGGCGTTTCCCGTAAGACAAGCCAGAAGTCCACCCAGCTTCAAATGGGTACCTAGAGAAATCTAGGGAAAAGCACGGGAAAGCGTCGGATGACTTGCCCCCAACCACGCATTGCACCCCGGCCGAGGGCAGAGAATCAGGAGATCGGCACCTGCGCTACGCGAACCCTAATCGTTTTGCATGCGAAAGTTTGCTTTTGTTTGCTTTAACTGCTAAAGGACGAGAAATGATCGAAAGAAATCCACGGATTTCGAATGTACGCACCGAGTAATTTCAGAATACACCGGCCGCAAATTTTCGGATAGTCCCATATCGTGAGATTTCGGGAACGGAAAATTCAATAAGAATCCCTTTGGCCCTAAAATTTATTCTGATGAAAGTTTTCACCTCTTGTTAGATTTTGACAGAAATTGTGACAATGACAGAAAACTGTCTACACGAGACTCCTTTTTTTATGGTTCATCCTACTTACGCAGAGGAAAAAAATACCCTAGAATTGCGGTGGGGACGACCCGTTGTTACGTTCCTACTTTACACTAACTCTTTCCGTTATAAATCTGGTCGCCCGCCCCTGAAATATACGCGTACGGAGGCCAATCATCCTCCGGCTGGCTAGTATGCTTCAGGGAGATGGACTAGAATCCCTGCCAGGATTTTCGGCACCATCATCAAGTCCACACGGCTAGGTTGTAGTTTAAAGCAATGTCTCCACTGGCATCCTAAAGTCGAGTCTTCACCTTCCGGAATCTGGGTTTCCAGATTTTCCGAGATTTTGAATTTCTTCTGCGATACTTAAAAGTTCCGGAAATCTGGAAGTTCAAAGCCCCTTTTTTCCGGATTATTTTGATATACTTTCGGACCGGTTCATATTCCAGATGCAATTTAACAGAAGACGTCAAAGAATAAATCTGGAAGCCCAGATTCCGGAAGTTCCGGGAGGCGAAGACCGGACTTAAGCCAAGAATAAATCCCTTATTTATTCTTGCTTAAGCTGTCGGAAGCCATCGTACGTGTTGTAACCGCAATATTCAGCCAATGAGAGCACGCCAGGTCAAGACGAGCACAGTTACGACAACCTTACGATTGCCAGTCGAGACCCCACTTAACTTTGAGCGTGCTCCACCCTACTTACCTTAGTTACTATGCATGACGTCACGGATCCTTGCTTCTTGGCGTCAAGGCTGGAAGGATTTTTTGATACTTACGGCAAAATATCCTGCCGCGGGCTAATCGGGCCAGTCACGTCACAGATATCGTAGTTACCAGGGTAACTATGCTCCCAAGCGCGGTAAGCAAATGGTTACTATTTCGAGAAGGTTGGAACGGTCAGCGTAGTACTAATAGTTACTACTGTTAGAAGGGTGGAACACGCAATTATCAAGGATGTGCAGAATACTCTATATGACTAAGTCCAAAACACGCCAGTAATCCTCAGGAAGAAGGAGTAAGCGCGTCCGTAACGACTCAAACTCAACGACTCACATCCCGTGTCAAGGAATCACGACGATCTTTGGGAGCAGCTGTGACACCACTTCTGCCTTTCTTCCGCTAGATACCCGGAGAGGCCGGAGATTTCGCAGCGGCAAGGAGAGATAGTCATATAGTATATCCCGGCCGGAGAAGTCTGATGGTCAGTCGAAACGTTAAAGGTCTTTCCCCGGGAGCCTACGACTTTACAAAGGAGAATACTTCCCCCGTCACTGGGCAGATATTCTTACGATGCACACAACTCACATGGCAAACTACCCCGTTTGGGTATCGCGCAAAACCCGACGAGAAAACCTTTCGGGTACAAACTTTGCAGTAAATCTGGTTCACAACCACTTTCTTATTTTGATGCTTCGACAGGTCATCGTTCAACTTCAATACTTCATAGCTTAACAACTCACGTTCAATCTTTCTTGCTCTGTTCGAGCTAAGGGCACTCCTAGCCCCGGATATGCATAACGTATCCAAATCTTTGAGACTCCAGTTGGCTGGGATAACTTTCAAAACTTGGAGGACACTGAATTCGTGCCCGTGGTTCATTAACAGACTTTTGGCGCGCTTTTCGAAATCATCCTTTTGAGATGATTCCAATTTATTATCAAGATAGACAGATAGAAGCTCGAACATGGCTTTTTCGCGTTCTGGCTTGGATAGGCTGAGACACAGACCTAAAGCGTCTTCGTGCAATTCCTGCTCCAGAATCAACATCTTAAAAGCCTTCGCAAAGTCACCGATCTTTCCGTAAATCAGTGATGTTTCAGCTTTAAGCCCCGTCTGTTCGATTCTTGCCAGAATCACCTGATGACGGACAACTTTAGATTCCTTCAAGATTAGCTGCAGCTTCCCTCTCTCTTCACTACTTTCATCACCCTTCTCCAACGCAAGGATGGCAGCATCAGCCAATAAAAGAGCTAGCTGCGTATGGAATTTTTCGGTCTGGTCTTCCTTCGTGAAGACCAGGTATTCCAGGAATGATTCTAAAACAAAAGGGTACTGCTGAAGAAAATCACACACTGCGCTCACAGGAAGACGCGGAGCCTCGAACTCACTTTTGTCACATTTTCTCTTCAATATTTCAAGCGCCAAATCAGCTGACAGTTTCAAGACAGGTCCAATATACCGCCAGAAAACTGCGAAGTCTTGGACTTGGACCATTTTGTCAACCAAAAACACATCGCCGGGCCAAGCTTCGTCCGACGCATCGCGTTGTGCGATTTTCAGCCAAACAAGTAAAGCTTCGTTTTCGTGTCCAGAGTTCCAGTAGACAAGCCCTTGAAGGAACTTTGACTTGAGTTCCAAGCGCTGAACACATTTCTGTACGTTAAGTGCTAGAGGTTTCGACAAAAGGTCTCTCAGCGTCACGAAATCGGCCAAGTCGCTCAAAATCAAAACCAACGCTGTGTCAGCGCACCTTTTAGCTTCCGGGGTTACCCATTGCTTCTTCGTGTCAAGTAACCAATCTCTGAAGAACTCCAATGTAGCGCGACGAAACTCTTGATCTGTCAGGGAATCCCTCACATTCATGACATCCTCCATATCAAAGGCTGAAGTCAGAGCGCCACCGTCCAAGAGATCCGGAAATATTCCAACAACGTCTCGTACGTCTGTCCGGCTGTCTGTGAATAATTCTCCAGCCTTCACGAAATCTCCAACGCTTAAAAACTGGATAGCGGCCTTCTGCTGTAGTTTCAAAAATTCGACTTCAAACTCCTCCTTGCTTAATCCTGTGTGGTGCGAATGGCGCGCAAACTCCAATGCTTCCTCCACACGTCCGCTAAATATCAGAGTCTCCACTTGTCTCTTCCAAGGTATACTAGACAACTGAGAAACCGCTCGCTTAGAGTATACGAGTGTACATCCACCATAATTCCCAATATTCTTCCCATTGTAAAAGGGTATCGACTCCTTTAACTGGTAATCAATGACGCTGTACACCAAGACTGATTCATGACTCAGGGCTAAAACGTAAGGGTGGGCGTACGATACCGCCGTGACGCCCTGTTCCCACATAAGCGGAGGTCGGTCGGATGCTCCATCCGCCTTCACAAAGACTCCAAGTCGCCCAGGCCCCATTACGAGGAACTCCTCGTTGGATATCCGCCGGACGATAGATGGCTCTTTCTCGGATTCTTTCCCAAATAAAGTCTGGCTTACTGATGAGTTTCTATCATAGATGGAGTAATGTGTGGGCATACCCGCGCAGATGAATTTTCCATCCATAGAAATGGCCGATGGGATGGCATTAGTGTTAATCTCCCGCTCTGGGTAGAACTGATCTTCTTTCAGGATGTAGAGGCAGAACTTCTTTTTCCTCACAGTGCATATCTGGGGGAATCAAATATATAAAGAAAGGTAGGGGCACTGTAATTAACCTAAACAGCCGGAAATTTCATAAGTTGCGTTTTTGCAGATACTATGGTATCTGTTACCACGGTAACTGGATCTGCATTAGTCGTTTTTGCGGTTACCGTGGTATCTGATACACGGTTACTCTGCAAAAACGACAATTGCCGAAATTGCACTTTCCGAAGTCACCCCAAAAGAAAAACTGATATCCAGTCACACCACTATGTGTCAAACTTCATTTCCACCAATTTAAAAAAATCGATGAAAGTGAGATGAATTTTTCAGATACCACGATCAATTACCACGGTCGGACCGTGGTATCTGAATATCAGATACCACGGGAACTGGCCAGATACCACGATAATTGCAAAAACGCTTTTTGACCGTGGTATCAGATACCACGATAACTGCACAAACGACTTTAGACCGTGGTATCAGATACCACGGTCTCTGCAAAAACGTAACTATAACGTTTATGCAAGGATGCGGCCAATCACGTCACAGAGATCGTAGATACCACGCCAAATACGCTCCCGAGCACGGTAAGCAAATAGTTCATATTTCGAGAAGATTGGAACGGTCGGCCTAGTAGCTTTTCACGAGGTTGGAATAGTTGCTATTGTTGGAAGGGTGGAACAGGCTCATTATCTATTAACGCTATAGCACAGTAGTGGTATTAGCTTTCAAGTGTTACGTTCCTGTAAACCGTAACACTATACATGGGTTGCAACGTTAATTTTTGCGAAAAAACAACACTTAAACGATCATAAGGGAAACATTCTGTGACGTAACAGATAGTGTGTTATCTAATTTTTACTGAAAATGCGCATCCTTGTGCAATTGTTATGAAACTTCTGACAGTGTAGGAGAAGGAACACCCAACACCAGTGCGGATGAAGTAGGAAAGAATATTCAATACAATAAACCATATGAAAACCTCTGTATTAAAACCTAGGACTTCCCGATGAATATTCTTTGTCTGTGTAGTTGTATGGTAGTTCTACGAAAAAGTTGCATGGAATGATATGTAGTAGTATGGAATAGTTTGATTAGTGATATGTAGTAGTATGGACTTTTTTTATGAACATGCCCAGGGGTGGCCCGAAGCACTCGGGCCAGGGGGGGTGAGACCCCTCGTTTCAACGACTCCTAGGTCCAAATAAACGACTCGAAGGTACCCACGAAAATGAGTCGTTGGCGAACGCTCTCCGCCAAAAAAATAATATAATTGGTGTAAAATTAACTGCAATGCTTCGGCCGAAACTATTATTGTAATCAAAATTTGAATAAAAATACATTCACTACCATAACTTTTCTTTTTAGCTAATTCGCTTAAAAGGAAAGCTTCCAACGCCTGTACCCGTGACAATTTAAAGCAAGCGCCGCAGGCGATTTTTTTTTAAATCTGAGTTTGTCTGGCATAATCTAACCAGTTTTTAGTGTACTTCAGATCTAAAGATTTCTAAGCCTAATCGCCAAACACATGACACATCGTTCTTCTAAACAGAAAATACTACGAAATGCGCCATCGGCAGAAGTTTCTGAACTCCAAGGAGCAGAGCGTATTTTTGATACCAATGAAAAGTAAGAAATAGCTATGAAATCACAAACCTATCCGTCTAAAAAGTGACGTAATAATGACCATTGAACAAAAAATTCGATACAAAGCAGATTTGTTGGGAATTTAAAGCGTTTAAGACATGCTCACTCAGAAATATAATGAGGAAAATAGGTTTGCCGTTGAACTAAAAGAAAATACGAAATCCAGGATTGTGATCGCAACGAACTTTCGGTCTTCACCCGACAGGACTGTGCAGATATGAACCTGAATTTTAATGTTTATAAAGACACCGATTCACGGACAAGACTTGAACTCCGTTTTGAACGCTTGAACTGTAGTTTGACGTGTTTTGTTTAGTTATGAAACTGCCATGTACCGTACCGTTTTATTAGTCCAATTGAAACACATTTTAGAACTAAAACAAATGTACGTCAAACTATACAGTGAAACTGCATCTGAGAAACTGTAATTTTAAGAATTTGATTCCGTCTATGTAAAAACAAAACCTGATTCATTGAGTAAACGAACTTTCAGCTTTCACTATTTTCTGTCTTTCCCAAATGCAGAATATTAAAGCACATATGAAAGGATTTATCTGCCTCTGATCGCTGTCTGATCGTCCGCAATCTTCGTCCGCGACCTCACCACCAAATCGCGTCCGAGGTTCACTACGCGACAGAAGAGTATGCACAACAATTGAAGAACGAGAAGTTCACTATCAGAAGAATTTAACATAAAAAGAAATAATTTCCGAGTTGTAGGAGTGTCCTAATATTTTCATATGATAGACTGTGGAATTTTGCCTTTCAGATGTGCTTCAAAACTAGCATAGAAGCCAAAAATGTAACTCCTGACAGGGGTGTCACTACTAGGGGGAGGGAACCCCCCCCGCAAATGTTGTCGGGCAGTGGGTAAAAATTGCTGAGTCGGCGCGAAGCGCCGCAATTTTTCGTAAAAATAGTCGATTTTTTCTTGAAAACAGTCAGTTTTCATAAAAGAGTCGATTAGTCGATTTTCTCTTGAAAATAGTCGTTTTTATGGCACTTGCCCTTGCCTTCCGGCCAAGTGCCATATACCGATCACTTTTCCGTCGGTCGGTCGGTCGGTCGGTCTGTCGGTCTGTCTGTCGGTCTGTCAGTCCGGTGATCGCGAGTTAGGGTACTTCCAGATGTGCTAGGACGATGAAACTTGGCAGGCATATCAGGGACCCGACCAAACTAATTTAGAAATAGTCACTTCCCCGATCCGACCATCATGGGGGGAGGGAGGGGAGCAGGGCTGGAGCGATCGGGATGAAACTTGGTGGGAGGAACAAGCACATACCCTAGGTACGTCATTGACAGACCCGGACCGGATTCGTGCACTGTGGGGGGAGTTGGAGGGGGGTTCCGGAATTCCGGTGATAAGGAGTTAAGTTACTTCCAGGTGTGCTAGGACAATGAAATTTGGCAGGCAAATCAGGGACTCGACCAGATTAACCTGGAAATAGTCAACTTCCCGATCCGACCATCGTGGGGGGAGTGACGGGAGGGGGAATCCGGAATCTTGAGGTATGTATAACTTCCGAACGGGTGATCGGATCATAATGAAACTTGATACGTAGAAAGATCACATGTCTCGGATGCCCAGTTTCAAGTCCGGACCAGATCCGATGAAGGTGGGGGGGGGGTCGGAGGGGGGAACCGGAAAACTTGTGACACGCTTGGAGTGAAGCGATCGGAATGAAACTTGGTGGAAAGAACAAGCACAAGTCCTATGTACGTAAGTGACAAAACCGGACAAGATTCGGGCACTGTGGGGGAGTTAGAGGGAGGGGGTCCGGAATTCCGATGATCGCAAGTTAAGGTACTTCCAGACGTGCTCTGACGATAAAACTTGGCTTGAAAATTAGAGACTTGACATGATTGGCTTAGAAATAGTCAGTTCCCTGATCCGACCATCCCTTAAAGTACTAATGCTAACCGCAAAGTACAAAAAAATATTTTAAAGCAAAATATACATTTTCGTGATCCCTATGAGCCCATGATCATTTTTGCCCCAAGGGTTTTGCTTACAACTGAATTCCTTAATAATTCCTTATAAAGTACTAATCGCAACCACAACGTACAAAAAATACTTTTTAGCAAAATACACATTTTCGTGATCCCTATGATCCCTCACAAGTGATTTCCTTAAAGTACAAACAATACTTTTGAGCAAAATATACATTTTCGTGCTCCCGATGAGTTCGTCATGTTTTTTACTTCAAGAGTTTTGATTACAAATGATCACAACAAACCCACAAATTGACGAATTCCTACTTTCATCCTCTGACCCAGCCTTGCAAGTGCCATATGAGCTTACAGCTCTTGTTTATGGCACTTGCCCTTCGGCCAAGTGCCATATAGCGATCGCAATTTCTGTCCGTCCGTCGGTCTGTCGGTCGGTCTGTCGGTCCGGGTTTTGCTAGTTCGGGTACTTCAACATAAGCTAGGACGATGAAACTTGGCAGGCATATCAGGGACCCCAAATGATTAAGTTGGAAATAGTCACTTTCCCGATCCGACCATCGTGGGGGGAGTGGAGTGAGGGGGAATCCGGAATATTTTGGAATTTATAACTTTCGAACGGGTGATCGGACCTTAGTGAAACTTGATATTTGGAAAGAGTTCGTGCCCCAGACGGTCCGATTAAAATCTGAACCGGATCCGGTGACTCTGGGGGGAGCTGGAGGGGGGGGGGGGCGGAAATCTTGGGAAACGCTTGGAGTGGAGGGATCGGGATGAAACTTGGTGGGAGGAACAAGCACAACCCTTAGGTACATCATTGACAGAACCGGACCGGATTCGTCCACTGTGGGGGGAGTTGGAGTTGGGTTCCGGAATTCCGGTGATACGGAGTTAATTTACTTCCAGGTGGGCTAGGACAATGAAACTCGGCAGGTAAATCAGGGACGCGACCAGATTAACCTAGAAATAGTCAGCTTCCCGATCCGACCATCGTGGGGGGAGTGGAGGGAGGGGGAATCTGGAATCTTGAGGTATGTACAACTTCCGAACGGGTGATCGGATCATAAAGAAACTTGATATGTAGAAAGACAACATGTCTCGGATGTCCCATTTCAAGTCCGGACCGGATCCGATGAAGCTGGGGGGGGATCGGAGGGGGGCCCGGAAATCTTGTGACAAGCTTGGAGTGAAGCGATCGGAATGAAACTTGGTGGGAAGAACAAGCACAAGCCCTATGTATATCAGTGACAGAACCGGACCGGATTCGGGCATTGTGGGGGAGTTGGAGGAAGGGGGGGTCCGGAATTCCGGCGATCGCAAGTTAAGGTACTTCTAGACATGCCAGGACGATGAAACTTGGCTTGAAAATTAAAGACTTGACATGATTGGCTTAGAAATAGTTAGTTCCCCGATCCGACGATCCCTTAAAGTACTAATGCTAACCGCAAAGTGCAAAAAAATACTTTTAAGCAAAATATACATTTTCGTGATCCCTATGAGCCCATGATCATTTTTGCCTCAAGGGTTTTGTTTACAATAAAATTCCTTAAAGTACAAACAATACTTTTGAGCAAAATATACATTTTCGTGCTCCTGATGATCATCTTTTTTGCTTCAAGAGTTTTGACTACAGATGATTTTCTATAACCTGGAAACAGTCACTTGCCCGATCTGACCATCGTGGGGGTAGGGAGGGGAGCCGGAATCCGGAATTTAGTGACATGCATAATTTTCGAACGGGTGATCGGATCTTAATGAAACTTGATATTTGGAAAGACCTCATGTTTCAGATGTTCTTTTCGAGTCCAGACCAAATCCGATGAATGTGGGGGGGGGGGGGGTCGGAGGGGGGAACTGGAAATCATGTGACACGCTTACAGTGGAGCGATCGGGATGAAACTTGTTGGGAGGAACAAAAACAATCCCTAGGTTCATCATTGACAGAACCGGACCGGATTCGTGCACTACGGGGGGAGTTGGAGTGGGTTCCGGAATTCCGGTGTTACGGAGTTAAGTTACTTCCAGATGTTCTATGACGATGAAACTTGGCAGGTGTATAATTGACTCGGCCAAATTAACTTGGAAATAGTCACTTGCCCGATCCGACCATAGTGGGGGGGAGGGAGGGGAGCCGGGATCCGGAATTTTATTGACATTCATAATTTTCCAACGGGTGATTGAATCTTTATAAACTTGGTATTTGGAAAGACCTCATGTCTCAGATGTACCATTTCGAGTCGAGACCGGATCCGATGAATGTGGGGGGGGGGGGGTCGGAGGGAGGAACCGAAAATCACGTGACACGGTTAGAATGGAGCGATCGAAACCTCCCGAGCGTCACCGTCGAAAAGGAAGTGCTTGAAAATTTCGCTGATTTTTCCATAAGATGTCAAAATATTTAAAACAAATTGTTCAAATATGTTATACAACAGCAAATATAACTAAGTGACCATTTCTTTTGCACGTAACTGTAGTACCAAACAACCCATCACACTGACAAAGCTACTATCCATTCACATCCTACTGCGATAACTTGAATACAAGCTAAAAAGCTTGCAAGTGCCATATGAGCTTGCAGCTCTTGTTCTTAAAATCAGCCGATTTTTCGTTAATACAGTCGTTTTTTCTCAATAACAGTCGTTTTTATCTGAAAAAACAGTCAGTAAAAATAACCAGCCAATCGGTAAATACCTTGCCCTCCCCTACCCCCAAAATTTTTGGCTCGTAACGGCTCTGCCTCCCGACCTGAATGACCTATCCTCCTAGACGTCCAGACACGTAACTTTATCTCTCGCTTTTGGCTTATTCATACTATCCGTTAGACTTCACTTTAGCAACTAACCAAAAGTAATTTTGACAGGCTGAACTTGATTGCCCTAACTGAGACGGACACAATCTATGTACGTGTCAAACAGTTGCCACCATTTCAGGCCCTTCGGGAATCGGTCGGAACCTGTTTTGAACGAGTCGGTTTCAGAACGAAAAAGTCGTAGAGGGTCTGCAGTGGATCCCGCCGACTATAACCAATAGAAGAAGAACGAGTTAGCTTCTCTTTCACTGGGATTTAGACTGAATCTGGGTAGCGCCAAAATTAGCACAACATCGGTTGCGAAGTATCAAAATGGGAAACTTTTTCAGAGGGATGAAAAACGACTTCGACTGTCTCTGACTGGAATTATCGTTAAAGGACCCCTCTTGCTTATCCTGCCTTTTATAATATACCTAGCTCCCTTGTGGAAGCAGAAGCTACTAAAATCCCTACCTTTCTCCATTGTTTCGTTTTGTGACTACGGAGTTTTAGCGCTTTTTCGGCTCTGCCGAGTTTTGCTCGTCACACAACGCAAAGTTTGCCGGAATCTTCAATGTCCACTGAAAACTCTTTCGTATATAAGGATATGATAACCTTTTGTTTTTGACTTCTTTTGTTTGCTTAGTTTTTCCAACTTTTTAACCACGGCGCGCTCAGTTTTCAAACGTTTTGCGCCCAGCCGCCGCATCGGAGAGCAGGAAGGCTGGATAGAGTCGACAAGCTCTAACAAGAAAATCGCTAATTTCAGGTGGATGATAATGGTGTTTTCGAAAATCGTTTTTTCTGGTTCGTTTCATAGGGAAAAGATTATTTCTAGTAAGAGTTGTGCTTTAAGTGAGGCCCAAATAAACGACTGGTACCGTTAAGTGAGGCCCAAATAAACGACTGGTACGACCAAGCGAAAGGCCCAAATAAACGACTGGTACGACCAAGCAAAAGGCAGGGGGGGTGAATCACCCCCCCCCCCCCTCACCCCCCTTCGGGCCACCCCTGAACATGCCTCCGACTGGGTTAATCGTATGTATTAGTAACCGATAGCACCCAGCTTGCTAGTAGTTGCATGCAGTAGCAACAGTTACTACTGCATGCTACTTTGTCGTACTACTCCATGCGACTAATTCTCGGAAATTTGTCATCGGGTTTTATCTAACACGCCTAGCAAGCGGCCAAGGCGAGACAAAAACGGGTGATGAGAGGATCCAAAGACCGTTCTTCGGCAGAGAGTAGACACTAACTTGTTCATGTATATGGCCTCTGGATTTAGCTACAGATTATTATTAATATTATTAATCAATGCGCTGCTCCATGGGCCGAAGGGAGAACTCGAATGAGAAAGCTGTTTCTGGAAGAAACCGAGATTACCTCTGCATGGAAAATCAATTGGAATACGAAATCGTGGACAATGGTCTGTAAATCCTGAAGCGATCAAACATATTACACGTCCTCAAGCTCTGCACTGTTTAAATACCGTTTATGACTTTATCTCGTTTGATTTTGGGAACTGACAGCGGTTAAAGGTAACACGACGAAACTTATTGTATTTAACGAATCTTCAATTCCTGACTTTCACACTCCATGTTTGAGCGTTTGCGCACTTGTTTTAATTTACTCTAACGTGATATTTGCAATCTACAGCACCAGACGTACATGAATAGGAGGGATTGGGTAGAGATTAAAATGAGAAACGGATGTTTTTCTTATATTCCAATAATTTGACCAATTTCCTAAAGCTAGCACAGACAAAGTTTTATATAGTGGGTTTCGAAATATGAACCGAAGAAAATTTTTTTTTTTTTTTGTACTGCAAAAGTGGCTGACGGCTTTTGTATGTATTAAATTGCCTATCTATCTATAACCATGGACCCATAAATTTCCTGTAATGCCTCGCCATTCAGGGGGCTTGTCAATAAGAGATTTCTGATGCGCTCTTGACTGACCGTCCGGTAGTTCGAGAAAAACCCACGGGGATAGAATACGCGACTATCAAGATAGACAAAATTTGGGATTGGCTTCTGGCGCCTTGATGGAGGAGTCTCTTTGGCGCCCACGTCCAATGAGGCAAACAAGAACGCCAATTCGACCCAAGCGGAATTTTTGGAAAGTAGGAGAGGGTCGGGCAACATAGCAACATAGAAGCATAGAAAATGACAAGCCCCCTGAATGGCGAGGCATTACAGGAAATTTATGACTCCCTGCTATAAAAAAGAATAACCAGTCAATCAATCGAGTCGTACCTGCAGAGCAAAAGGATCACCGTCTCCCGGGTTTTCATTCAAGCAGAACAAACTAACTCCCTTGATCTTTGACTGATTTCCAGCAGTTGGATCCAAAGTTTCCGCGTTGAGGAGCATCAAGACTGAATCGCAGAGGACGAGGCATCGTTCAAGTGCTGAAGAGACTATGATCTGCTCTGTGGGCTTTTTCTGGAACAAATAGAACTATAATTAACTTCCATCGCTATTTTTATCACCAGTTTAGTAGGCAACTAGGACAACATTTGCAAGGCACTTCAAATCGCGTATGTCCAGTTTACCGACTTGCGTCCGTTCATTTTGAACTAACTTGCACTTGTAGCGGCAACACACGATTACGGCCTCACCCAACGCCCATGAGTTGTCGGAAGATGGCATCTCGGATGTTTATGTCTGCCCCCAAACTTGAGCTAAAGCACTGTTCAAATAGGTGTAAAAAGATGTAGAAAGGAGTATACAGATTCGTCCTCTGGGCGCGCTGTAATAAGCTGTATAGGGAGAATAGACCCTGGTTCTACTTTGTCTTATGCAGAGCCAATCAGATCGCTTGGTTGGGATCCGCCAGCGAGCCGAGTAAAGAGCAGCTCTGCCAGGGTTGCCACGGGAAGCATAAAAGTTCACTTTGTTGTAAGTTGAAGTAACAACTTTTCTTCGAAAGAACACGTTTAATTTAATTTAATTTCAAATAAATGCGGCACAACATTTCATGCGCGAGCAAATTCATTAGCACTTGTCATTAACCTACAACTAAAACATATATACAATTGTCATACAATAAATACACTCATTCAGGTTAGGTTCGTTTGTTCTGTTACAACTGCTCATTCTTAGTTCGAGGAACAGTGCTCGACATACGTTAATTTCGTAATTTTTACTACATAATGGTCGTCAAATTGTACTTGTGTACTTCGACTAGTACTAAGAACACTTTTTCTGATCTTTTGAAGCTCGAGAAATTGTATTAGTGTGGCAACACTCAACGTCGCATGAATAAGAACCTTTTCATTCAAGTTTGAAAAAGGGTATGTAATAATACATAACATCACGTATAGCCCTATGCAGCTTATTACACCTATTTGAACAATGCTTCACTCTAACCAGTAACTGTCCTATCTTCGGCCGAAGCGACGGAGGCCGCCTACTGGCTCAAGTTTTTTTTTCTTAAGGTCATCGAACAATTCTTGCGTTAACCTTCGCCAATAGGGAGGGGGTCCTTCGCCAATAGGGAGGGGGTTCAGCTAAGAGGACTTGCTGAACCAGGGGGTCGTTCGAGCGCCGGAGGACGTGACCGAGCTAACGTAGGAGACGGGTTTTGATTGGCGACATTAATCCTGGTCTTATCCCATCACCAAAGGTAGGCTACTGCAAGAAAAACTTACCAGACCCAAAGTCTTTGCTATCCTTTTTCTTGACGAGAACTTCAGTCTGCGTGGATTGTCTGACTCATTTGCATACTTCAATATCCAACTGTCATTAGCTCCAACATAAAGTGAGCTTTCAGATAGGTCAATGCTGTCAATCTAGAAATCAAAACTGCGTGACAACAATTGGATTCGCATACCACAGTACTAGGATGTGAATGAATATATTTTTATTAGGGACAACAGTATTTTCCCAAAAGAGGACTAAACAGTGTAGTAAGGAAGAAGAGCAAAATTTAACTACGATTTCGATGGCACAGAAAACAATAAGTTAAAGAAAAAAATACTGCAAAGTAAAATGGGCCTAAAAATGGTTTTCCTAAATTGCCAGTATAGAAAGGCAAACGTCTTGCGTACTAGATTACAAATTGGCACATGGAAAGTGCAATAACTTAAAGCAAACTATGAGTTTCTGAAACGTTGTAGGAGATATAAATTAATTTGCAATATTTAAAGCACACCTCGCGCTATTTACTGTTTATGTTCCAATATCGAAAACTAGTTAAATACTGTAAAACTAGGCTCTGATTTTTAACAACTTATAGCCTACATGGCTTTGGCTGTTATAAGCCTTTTCCCAGGCCCACTGACTTCATGCAAGAACACAGCAAAATTCAGATAAACGGTTTTATGCATCAATAATATGATACCCAACGCTCATCGGAAGCAGGATACGCATGGAAAATAGTGAAACATGGTAAGTGTGAACAAGAGCTGGAAGCTCATATGGCACTTGCAAGGTTGGGTAAAAGGATGAAAGTAGGAATTTGCCAGATCGTGGGTTTGTTGTGATCATTTGTAAGCAAAACCCTTGAGATAATGATGACGATGGACCCTTGGAAATCACGAGAATGTATAGTTTGGTAAAAAAGTATTTTTTTTTATGCACTTGGCTGTGATGATGCGCACTTTAAGGGCGCTAGAAATTCATCTGTAATCAAAACCCTCGAGGCAAAAATTATCATGGGCCCTTTAGAATCAAGAATATATATAATTTGGTCAAAAGTATTTTTTTACTTTTCGGTTAAGATGCGCACTTTAAGGGTGCTATAAAGTCATTTCTAAGCAAAACCCTTGAGGCAAAAATGATCATGGGCTAATGGGGATCATGAAAATCAAGATTTTGTTTAAAAGTATTGTTTGTACTTTGCGGTGAAGATGAGTACTTTAAGGGATGGTCGGATCTGGGAGGTGACAATTTCTAATCCAATCTTGTCAAGTCTCTAATGTTCAAGCCAAGTTTCATTGTCTTAGCACATCAGGAAGTACCTTAGATCGCGATCACCGGAATTCCGGACCCCCCTTCAACTCCCCCCAGAGTGCCCAAAACCGGTCCGGTTCTGTCACTGATGTATCTAGGGCTTACGCTTATTCTTCCCACCAAGTGTCATCCCAATCGCTAGACTCTAAGCGTACAAAATTTCCGGTCCCCCCCCCCCAGACTCTCTCGCATTAATCGCATCCTGTCCGCACTTGAAATCGGACATCTGAGACATGAGTTCTTTTCGAATAACCCGTTCAAAAGTTGGACATTTCTAAAAATTCAGGACTCCCCCTCCCTCCACCACCCCCCACGATCGTCAAATCGGAGAAACGACTGTTCTTAAGTTAAAACTGTCGAGTCCCTGATATGCCTGCCAGGTTTCATCGTCCTAGCACATGTGTAAGCATCTTAATCCGGGATCACCGGAATTCTGGAACCCTCCCTCGAACTCCCCCAACGGTGCTCGGATCCGTTCCGATCTTGTCAACTATGTATCTGGGGCTTGTGCTTGTTCTTCCCACCGAGTTTCATTCCGATCCGTCCACTCTGAACCTGTCACTGCGATTTCCGGTTCCCCCCCTCCAACTCCCCGCAAAGTCACCGGATCCATTCCGGACTTGAGCTGTTACATCTGAAACAGGAGGTCTTCCCAGTTATCAAGTTTCATTAAGATCCGATTCCCCGTTCAAAAGTTAAAAATACGACAATATTCCGGATTCCCCCTCCCTCCACTCCCCCCATGGTGGTCGGGTAGGGGAAGTGGCTAATTCCAAGTTAGTTTGGTCGGGTCCCTAATATGCCTGCCAAGTTTCATCGTCCTAGCACATCTGGAAGTAGCCTACCCTAACTCGAGATGAGTGGCCTGACGGACCGACTGACAGACAGAAAAGACCCAAAAGTGATCGGTATATGGTACTTGAGCGAAGCTGCAAGTGCCATAAAAACGAGATGTCGTTAGTGGGTTAGAATGTAACATATGAAGTTCGGGTCTCCGGGCTTGAATTAACGGGTGTAATTACGGAAGTGGGCTGCACTGGCACTGTAGGTAGGACGGGTCCTTTAATGAAGTCTGATAAGTTCGATAGTTTTTGCTAGAGGAGCTAAAAATTGCCAAATGTTACAAGTAGGCCTACTGTATATAGGCTACTACAACAAAATAATAAAACTGCAAAATTCACCATAGTATACCAATCCTGGTTGTGTACGAGTACCCCAGTTGTCTCCAGTAGGGCTCTTTCTGGTTGGTTCTCATATTCCTTAAAAAACAGAAGAGAGACAGCGAGGAGGCACATAAGAAAGGGTCTCACCTCATAGTGAAAGTAGTCAAAGTCCAGCACAATACTTTGCTCAAAGAAACTAAAAGCAGGAGTAGACATTCTATTTCTTATTTCTAAGCTAAATGTAGCCAGCCAAGTTGAGCATCATTGAGGGGACCTGAAAGATTAAATCTAGCATTGAAAATGGAATGACACTGTTATTAAGTTATGTGAGGTTAGTTTTCATAGCTACATTTTTAGAAAAGGTGAGATGTGATAAACAGGAAAGCAGATTGTACAATTATGCCTTGTACTTCCTCAAGGACCTAAAGTATATAAATACCTAAATCACTGTAATTCTAGCACAAATATATCCTATAAAATATCTACCATATAAGTCAAGACACTAGGCTACCTCCCCAGGAGTAAGCTACCTCTCAGAACATTGTAGCAGTTTGTCTTGACTTAATCCTGGCACTATTTACTCTGGATCCAACTTTTCTTTAAAAGGAGACTTGGTAGAGGTCTGTCAGTCTACCATTAACATACTAGAGGTCTGTTGGTCTACCACAAATCTCTGATTTGGGGATACCCTATGCTGCCTAATGCTGGATATCCTAGGCCAACTGGGTACCTGTGAAATCCTAGCCCTGATCTACTCTACTATAACGAGTTTCAACTGTTCCTTCAGCCCAAGCTGACTGCGAATCATATTTGACGATGCAAAACGGATGCATCAGCTACATTTTATTAGAGCTATATTTTGGCCCTTCTTGGCAAGGGTCCTCTCAGGCTAAAGCTGATGTATCCATTTTGCATCATCAAATATGATTTCTACTGGTTAATTCTGAGCTTTACTCAAATCCTCAATATTTTACTGAGCTAGGGAGACTGGAGAGGAGGGAGGCTAGGGAGAGCTGGAGACCGCTTTAAACATCAAACAAAATTCTTTCTCTTCCACTTTTCTTCACAAACTCTAAAAATATTACCAGCATCTCCTTTCTCTCTTTCATGTTTAACAGTTTAATGGGATCCTAACAACACTTTTTTTAGTGATAATATTTGACAGTGACAGTACAAAAAGGATAAGACAGCTGCATTTTATGAGAGCTACTGCAGAAGTATGTTTATTTGAACAGTTACTTAAATGTGAATAGTGCAGAAAGTGTATTACAATCTGATTACACTCTCTTCATCCTCAAAATGCAAATACCACATTTCCCACAGAAGGCACTTTCCCTAACACCTATTTTGCACAAACATGCTTTAACTACTACATGATCCTGACATGATCAGAATGAAAACGGAACAACATTTTACAGTCTTTCCTGTTCAGATTATCATAAACAATTTATTCAAAACCAGGCTTTCTATTCTGTGCCACAAATTATTCCTACTCATATCTTTTAAAGCCCAAAAACTAGTTTACCTTACTCTCTCAGTCTAGTACACTAGCCCTTTTTCAGTCACGGTGCTCAAATGTCTAGCACCATGCCTGAGTGCTAGACGTTTGAGCACTGTACCTTGAAATTCATGCATGGTGCATGGATTTCAGCATACAGTGCACACATGAAAAAGCACAATTTCTATCATTACACACTAAATACTGGCTCGATAGGCCAGTAAATACCACCATCAATTAGAGAAATCAAAGACAATCCTTTACGTGTTTTTCAAAATAAAAACAAAGTGGCGTGGCGAGTTGATGATCGAGATGAAAACAACAATGCCAGAGCATTCTATCTTTTTCCTAGGCGAGCGCCGTCTTGGCCTCGAACTTTGTCAGACGCTCGCCAGGTAGCAGACAAAAATCCTGACATTCTGATTGGCTGTTGGATATTGGCTGTCTGGATTAAAGAAATTTGTAGATTGGATGTTTTGGCTCTTGCGACGCTCGCCTACGAAAAAGATAGAGTGCTCTGGCATTGTTGTTTTCATCTCAATCATCAACTCGCCACGCCACTTTTTTTTATTTTGAAAAACACGTAAAGGATTGTCTTTGATTTCTCTAACTGATGGTGGTATTTACAGGCCTATCGAGCCGGTATTTAGTGTGTAATGATAGAAACTGTGCGTTTTCATGTGTGCACTGTATGCCGAAATCCATGCACCATGCATAAATTTCAAGGTACAGTGCTCAAACGTCTAGCACTCAGGCATGGTGCTAGACGTTTGAGCACCGTGACTGAAAAAGGGCTAGTGTACTAGACTGTACTCTGTTGATTACTCCAATGATTTCCTATGTAGTGGATAATTTTTGTGTATCATTTGTGGGTGGACTGTAAAAACAAACCCTTCCTTCCTTCAAATCAAAATATGGCGTTGGGTTCCACAGTTCTGTAGCTCCCTTTCCGCCTTCCTGTTGCTTTGGTTGGTTTACATCTTTCCCTCTAAAGGGCTTGGATTGGTCGAAGAATCTTGAACATTTCTCTATAGATGAATTTTTCTTGGGCTTTGGGCATCGGAGAAACCATGAAGTGAACAGCTTTTTTAAAATACACGCTAAAAGCCAAAGAACGGCGCTCTGGACCAAGTCCGGTCAGTCACGGCGGCTGCATGGTCAGGAACAATGTATGTACGGATTAACGCTGTACCAGGAATTATTTTATTTTTCTAAATTCTAGGCTGCCAAAAAATGGTGAGCCCTCTTCATAAAATTTTTGATTATGGTGTTCTCAAGTACCAGTATTATGACACAGCTGAAGGACAAGACTGTGACAAGAAGGTTATCTTTCTCACCTCAAGAGCAGCCTTCATTGGTAAGGTTTTGATTTATTAGGTGATGCATTCTTCATCCCATTTCTGTCTGCCTCGAGCAGACTGAGTCACACAAATGTAAGATTAAACTGTTAAATATTCCTTCGCTAACTACAAATGATATCTGACAGTGGAAGACAGACATGTCAGCTGCCGTTACCAAGGACACAAGGACAAGGTACAACATGGGTCATGGAAATTCTGACAGATATTAATGTTCTTTTTCTTCTTTGACATTTGCAAGGAGCTTTGTAGATTAGCCTAGGTTGGATGAAAGAGAAGAATGTTGAATGGTTTCTTCATCTATCCCAAATTTTTGTTTGCTATGTGAATTACAGGAAGGTATCCAACCTCGAATTTATTAACTTCGAACTTGGCCTGAAAACCTTACAAGGTAACTTCTCTGCAGTCCAAAACAGGTCCTAGGTCATTCAGGGTTTCCTGCTTGATAGCTGGCACCTTGTTCCTTTGAACCTATTTAGGCCAGGTTCGAGGTTGTATAAATTCAAGGTTGGGTACCCTTCCTGTATAAGCTTTCTGGCTTGAAAGGGGCATGGAAAGTGGTGCCCCTCTGTTTTCGTATTCAAACATGGAATAATATCTCGGACAGCTATCGGACATTCACCAATGGCAATGATAAAATACTTGTTCGATATGATTTTAGTCATGAACAGATGCAACGTAACTGTCCTGATGAGTATATGTTGTCGAACACAGATACAATACTATGTCGGAGTAAATATTTTAATATTTTCCAGAGAATTTTTTCTTTAGTGAAATCTAAATCTGTCTGGCTTAAAGGACACCTGAACAATGAAACCATACTTGAACACACCATGGAGATTGCATTTACAGACATGGCCACGGAGAGCATTCTTCTCCTGAGCGTGACGTTTTCAAAATAGGGATGTCGTTTCTGGAGGTTTGCACATGCAGACTCCAAGACAAAAGCGCAATTCATTCAAATCTTGTACAGCGCTGGCTGGATCGTATTGGAATTTCTTCTAGACATACGTTTGGGCTTAACTGGTTAAAAAATATTCCAGAAGAAGGGTTGATTGGACACATTTGTTCATTTCTAAAATTGTTTGGTACTGAAATAAGGACAGATGCAAAATGGAGCAAAATTCATAGCTTGGAAACACTATTTCGTATTTGGATAGGGTTCTTTGCAGGCAATGTTAACAGAAGTCATACAGATAGGGATGATACTTGGTACTCTTCATTCAGGTGTCCTTTAAAAAGGAACCAACAGTTATTGCAAATATACTAGATTGAAGCTAATAGAATGTTTTACATATTGGGGAAATAAATTTTACTTCATTCTTTCTATTTATACACATTTTTATTTTCAAACAGTATCATCCCATTTTTACCTGAGGGCAGATTGCTCGCAAAGTCATGAAAAAGATAGAGTTACTGAAGTTAATAACCAGAAAATCCCTTTTTAAATCAGGTTCAAAACAAAAAAAAGACAAATAATTTGGGACATAACTGTTGAAAAAAAAAAAAAAAGATTTTGCTTCTTGACTGTCAGGACAGCATGGAAATATCATACCTTAAAATACCTTAAATTGCAGCTTGGAGCAATTGAAGGATTTTCCATCCTGTAGCATTGCTCATCATTCCTTCGGAAATTGCCACGTGGATAACTTCGGAAATTCTGTTGGTTGTTGGGTTGGTAGATTCACTTGACCTTATGCTCTGGTCTGGGACTCCAGGGCATCCCATTCCAGTCTCCATGGCTTCTTGCTCCACTCCTTGTCAAGGGAGACTTTGAACTCTTCGATGGTCTTGCTGGATATCATATAATTGCACAAATAGGATATTTGTAGTTTGTAGAAGCATCAGCTATTGCAGGTTCATTTATTCGATTCCTCAGCGTTGTCCCTGACGTTTGACAGCCTGACGAGGACCATTGCCAAGAAGGGTCGAAACATCGCTGCCAAAGCATCAAAGCTGACTTATCCGTTTTATCCACTGTTTGAATATAAAGTATTGTAACTGAGGGTAGACAAGAGACGAATAGGCACAATCGCTAGGATGGTCTATTTTTCCTTTAAATTTAAATTACAACTGTAAATATATTAGAAGATCGAATTTATAAATCATGGCACAAAGATTCAAGCATCTAAAATGATACAAAATTTATTCTTTAGCTTTAATATTTTTTTTTTAAACAGGTGTTGGCGTATCAGCGTACACTGGCGTCTTAAACAGCAAGGTTATCGGGATTCCCAATCACCTGATGTACATTGCCAAATGGTCACTGCCGGCAACAGCAATAGCAGGAGCATATGGTATTGGCACATGTTTGGCAGTATCTGCCAGGAAGAAGGATGATTTGTGGAATAATGCTGTAGGTGCTGCACTTGCTGGAAGTATGGCCGGAGCATGGCGTAAGTAAACTACGAATCTTGAGCAATTATTGTAAAGGTTAAAAGCAAGGCTGCATCCAGGATTTTTTTTTCTGGTTGGGGGGGGGGGTCACCCTCGTTTTGGACCTAATCTATACCTAAAATTTAAACAAGAACACAGGTCTTAGGTTAAAGCCAATAAAAACGAAGGTTTTGTACGTTTCGCGGAAGGGGGGGGGGTCGAACCCCCTAACCCACCCGCTGGATACGCCACAAGTCAAAGAAGGCATTAGTTTTTGGTACACTAGCACTCATCCTTCAACACAAATTTCCCACATTCAACTAAAAAAAGAAAATGCTGATCCAGTTTCTGAAAGATGCTTCTGCCATGGCTGTCTCTTCGTGAAGTTCAGGTCGTGCTCGCTGCAATTTTTTAATTCACGCCACATCAGGCACGGTCATCGTATTTCTAGTAGTTTTTGATTTTTATTCACTCGTGTCTGGTGTTTCCTCTATAAGAAGGCTATTGGTCTCACCACCTCCCGGTTACTTCTCACTAGAACTGTCTCCTGACTAGGTTCTAGCAACTAGCAAGAACAAATAATCAGATAGGATCTCCGTCTTTGGTCCCATGCAGCGACTATGTACACCCCGACAAAACTGAGTGGAGCTAGAGGTATTTGCTCAAGCTTTTAGTGCGAACATACGAGAAGGATTTCCCGGCCGGATTCCCTGGACTTTCATCGTCAAGTTGAAAAAATTTCAACTTTTCCGTATGGAGGTGATGATGGTGCCGGAAATTCGGGCAGGAATTCCGGCCCGGGACCTCCGGATCCTGATCGTGTGTTCGCTTTGTTTGAGTTGATGTTGGTACCCGTCTACTCTACTTCCGTCTTCGCCGTTGCTCATCGCAGAGCAAAAAGTGCAGGAGGCGCTGACCCGCTCCGGAGCGCATCCAGAGAACCAATCGGCTTTGACTTTGAAAGTTTCATCTATGCGTCTTCACAACGATATAGCTATTTGCAGAGTTTATGGAACTTGATGTGCCGTGAAGCTCCTAACCGACGCTCGTTTGCATCGGGCAGGGTACGGGGAAACATTCGATTCCGCATGGTCATAGTACAGAGATAGCAAGACGGAGGTTCTACCTGATTATTTGTTCTTGGTTCTAGTGAGTTCGTATTAGTGAGGTGAAACCAGACACTGGTGAGTCCGAAAACGATTTATAACACTAGGGAGCGGTGAACGGTGAATGTTAAAAATGGAAACTCCGGAGGAAAACCGCAGCAGATATTTATGACGAACCGTCGATCCAGAAGAACTGTCTGTTCAGTTTCTTGAAAGGACCCCTCTTGCTTATTCTGCTTTTTATAATATATCTAGCTCCCATACAGAATTATAAGCTTCTAAAATCCCCACCTTTCTCCATTGTTTCCTTTTGTGCCTACAAAAGTTTGGCGCTTTTTTGGCCTTGCCGATTTTTGCCCGTCACACAGCGAAACGTTTGCTGGGATCACCAACGTCTGCTGACAACTCTTTCACACATAAGGATCTGAGAAGCTTTTGTTTATTACTTATTTTATTTGCTCAGTTTTCACACTTTTGAACCACGGCGCGATTAGTTTTCAAATGTTTTGCGCCCAGCCGCCGCGTCGGAGAGCAGGAAGGCTGGACATAGTCGACAGGCGTTAACAAGAAAATCGCTAATTTCAGATGGAAAGTAATGGTATTTTCGAAAATGTTTTTTTCTGATCTATTTCGTAGGGAAAATATTATTTCTAGTAAGAGTTGTGCTTGAAAAAGTCGTTGCCTCTGCCATGAATCTCTCATTTTGCCTTTGTTAGATTTTTCTTGATAACATGGTCAAAGGGGTTGCAGTAAAATTCCAGTTTATTTACGGGACGATAAAAAAACATGTTAGGTCGCAAACACAACGTATTTACGCAGGATCCCAGGGTCTCGACATGTCCCCAGATCGCTTGCCAGAACGACTTAATCATTTTTATGGCACTTGCAACTTCGCTCAAGTGCCATATACCGATCACTTTTCGGTCTGTCGGGCGGTCCACTGTTCTCGAGTTAGGGTACTTCCAGAAGTGCTAGGACGATGAAACTTGGCAGGCATATCAGGGACCCGACCAAACTAACCTAGAAATAGTCACTTCCCCGATCCGACCACCGTGGGGGGAGTGGAGGGATGGGGAATCCGGAATCTTGAGGAAAGCATAATTTTCGAACGGATGATCGGATCTTAATGAAACTTTATATTTGGAAAGACCTCGTGTCTCAGACGTCACAATTCAACTCCAGAATGAATCCGGTGACTTTGGGGGGAGCTGGAGGGGGGGGGGGGCGAAAATCGTGTGACATGCTCAGAGTGGACGGATCGGGATCAAACTTGGTGGGAAGAACAAGCACAAGCCCTAGATACATAGTTGACAAGACCGGACCGGATTCGAGCACTGTGGGGGGAGTTGGAGGGAGGGTTCTGGAATTCCGGTGATCCCGACTAAGATGCTTACACATGAGCTAGGAAGCTGAAACTTGGAAGGCATATTAGGGATCCGACCAAACTAACTTGGAAATAGTCACTTCCCCGAACCGACCACCGTGGGGGGAGTGGAGGGATGGGGAATCCGGAATCTTGAGGCAAGTATAACTTTCGAACGGGTGATCGGATCTTAATGAAACTTTATATTTGGAAAGACCTCGTGTCTCATATGTCACACTTCAAGTCCGGAATGGATCCAGTGACTTTGGGGGGAGTTGGAGGGGTGAACCGGAAACTGTGTGACATGTTCAGAGTGGACGGATCGGTATGAAACTTGGTGGGAAGAACACGCACAAGCCTTAGATACATAGTTGACAAGATCGGACCGGATCCGAGTAGCCTACTGTGGGGGGAGTTAGAAGGAGGGTTCCGGAATTCCGATGATCCCGACTTAAGATGCTTACACATGTGCTAGGACGACAAAACTTGGCAGGCATATCAGGGACTTTACAATTTTAACTTAAGAACAGTTGTTTCTCCGATGTGCCCATCGTGGGGGAGGGGAGGAGGGGGAATCCGAATCTTGAGGTTGTCCAACTTTTGAACGGGTGATCGGAACTTAATGAAGCTTGATATTCGGAAAGAACTCATGTCTCAGATGTCCAATTTCAAGTGGGATTGATCGGATCATCGGATAGGATCCGATCAATGTGGGGAGTCGGGGGGGGGGGGATTTTGTGACACGCTTAGAATACAGCGATTGGGATGACACTTGGTGGGAAGAACAAGCGTAAGCCCTAGATACATCAGTAACAGAACTGGACCGGATTTGGTAACTCTGGGGTGAGCTGGAGGGGGACCCAGAATTCCGGTGATCGCAATTTAAGGTACTTCAAGATGTGCTAGGACGATGAAACTTGGCTTGAACATTAGAGACTTGACAAGATTGGCTTATAAATTGTCACTTCCCAGATCCGACCATCCCTTAAAGTACTCAACTTAACCGCAAAGTACAAAAAATAATTTTAAGCAAAACCTACATTTTCATGATCCCCATGAGCCCATGATCATTTTTGCCTCACGGGTTTTGCTTAGAAATAAATTTCTACCACCCTTAAAGTGCGCATCTTAACCGAAAAGCAAAAAAAAAATACTTTTCGCCAAACCATATATTCATGATCCTAAAGGGCCCAGGATCATTTACCAAGCCTTGCAAGTGCCATATGAGCTTACAGCTCTTGTTCGTATAGGTGTTTGAGCTGTTTGGAGCCATATGTAGCCTACGCCTTATTACACGCCCTTGTTCAAATTGAAAGTAGAAAGTTCTTATACATGCGAAGTTCAGTGTTGCCACAGTGATACATTTTCGAAAGATCTAAAAGTGTTAAAAAAGTAGGCTAATGCTTAATTATGTTACCGTATGCTTTACTAATTTAACGTAGGAAAACCACTTTAACTAGTGACCATTCGTAACAGAAACAAAACATGTTTTTGAAAACGTTGCTACTTCAACATCCAACAAAGTAGAACTTCTGTGCCCCCCGTGGCAACCCTGGCGAAGCTCCTCTTTCCTCGGCTCGCCGGCTGAACCCAACCAAGCGATCTGATTGGCGCTGCATAAGACATAATAGAACCAATGCTGGAGCTTATTACAGTGCGTCTCGCGAAAAGACGAAGCTAGAGGCCGTATCACACCTTTTTAGACCAATGCTTTATACCGACATGTCTATCTTACCTCGACATGATTATCCACGACGGCGGGCGCGATGGGATAGGATCGCAAGAAACTCAGATGTTGTGCTGCAGGTCCTGCCGATAAGGTATAGAATTCGTCGTAGTCCTTTTATCCTAGTTGACAAAAGAAGTGGAGAAGGTTTTTAACCGAAAGTCACTTTTGGTTAAAGTTGATAAATTTCTTAGCTGGAAAGCTGCATAGTATTTGTGCTATGAAGACTGTCGTTTTCACAACTTTGCACTTGAATGGCATTGATAGTAATACTGGACTACGGTCACAGCAAATAGTCGAATTTGTCCGTCATGGTCGCAGGAAAAGGCTAATTTTGTTGGTTAAAGGACCCGTGTTACCTAAATTACTTCTTCACTCTCCGTCTCGAATCTTTCCATCCATTCTCGTTGCCAAGATTCCATCCTTCTTATGTAATTTTTCTCCACCCTATAGGCACTCTTCCTGTTATTTTTTTTATTTCCCGTGTTTTTCGAAGAGGATTATTGCTTCCGAGGAAGTAGTTGGTCAGAAGCAATGGTTATGCAGAATTTTCCATGTTTCACATCAAAACCAAGGGGGCCTAGCGTAGCTGATAATAGGCCGAACAGGTTTATAATCTTTGAGAAAAACCTGAAGCGTTTCAAAGGAGTCGCGTATGTTAGAATATTTGAATATAAAAGTTGCGTTTTTGCAGAAACCATGGTATCTGATGCCACGGTCTTAAGTCGTTTTCGCAGTTACCGTAGTATCCGATACCACGGTCAAAAGGCGATTTTGCAGTTTCCGTGGTATCTGGCCAGTTACCGTGGTAACTGATATTCTGATACCACGGTCCCGACCATGGTAACTGATCGTGGTATCTGAAAAATTCATCTCACTTTCATCAGTTTCATCATCACCAACACAGGAGCCTGGGCTTTTGTCAAATTGGTGGGAAAGAAGTCTGGCTCCTGTGATGTGAGTGGATATTAGTGTTTCTTTTAGGATGACTTTAAAGGCGCAAATTCAGCAATTGTCGTTTTTACAACGCAACCGTAGTAACAGATACCACGGTAACTGCAAAAACGACAAAATGCAAATCCTGTTACCGTAGTATCATGGTATCTTCATAAACGCAACTAAACAGTATCCACTGCAAGTTGTGTTTTAAGCCAACAGAGTAATTTAATTTCTATCTTCCACTATGAGAGATATGCACCTCCTTTGCTTAGCTAATATTTGTGATATTACAGAAAAGATGTTTGGGCTCGGAGTTGGCACATTCTTCGTGATCATGGGACTCGTCATAGCTAAGAAAAAGGCTCTGCAGTATAACCTTCACGATGGGAATATCTACGCTCCCCCCCAATTCAGCGGTGGTCCTGATAAGCTTTTCCACTACGAAAACAACCCCAACCGCTTTGATGGAACGTTCTTGTTTAAGGACAGAGAGACAAAGTAGATCGACGAATGAATGTGTATGTTTTGTAAATAGCGTTCCGAAAATTAAATGGAAATCGTTACTCTCTTACTGAGTCTATTCCAATCTTCGACTTCTCTACCCTGTGTTGTACACGACCAGTAATGTGAGACAGAATCTTAGGCAATAGTTCCTGTCCGCCATAAACATAATGCTGATAAAGGCTGTCATGCTGACCAGATTAAAGGAACAGAAAACTTGACTCGGGGAGCTAGCTGACATATCAAGAATGTACCCTGAGTCGATATTGAGAGTAAGAAAAATTCTCGTTACGACCATTGCAGTTTCCGGGCAGTTTCCGAGAATTCGACTTCTGAGTTATAAGTAGAAAAAAAGCAAAAGGTTTGTGTGCCGGGAGTAGGAATCGAACGCACGACCTCTTGACTACTATCCCGATACACGACAAAAGGCGAAATTTTACAGTTCATAATTACAGTGCATAAGGGGCAAGGGCCTGCCAGCTAGCTTTGGGGACACTAAGGAGGGGGTTCGAGATAACAAAGAAGAGGGGTCCTGTCGACAATAAGTCCCTGTATATTTATCTAAGCCCCCCAGGTCGGTTTGATGGCCGAAAGTTGCGTAGTCAAGTTTTCTGTGCCTTTAATGCTATCTGCAGCTTCTTTAATTCATTACCGTCTCCGCACCACTACATCGTCCAGTAGGAGTTCCACGGGATGGCCACTGTGTTCCCAAATGCACAACGGCGGACACTCTCACACAACAAAACGCGGCCTTCCAGTGGCTCATTCGCTGAAGCGCATCAATGGATCTTATGCCCGTATTGTTTCCCGAAAGTTGCGATTTAAAGGAACAGAAAACTTGACTCAAACTTGACTCGGGGAGCTAGCTAACATATCAAGAATGTACCCTGAGTCGATATTGAGAGTAAGAAAAATTCTCGTTACGACCATTGCAGTTTCCTGGCAGTTTCCGAGAATTCGACTTCTGAGCAAAAGGTTTGCAAAAAGCAAAAGGTTTGTGTGCCGCGACTAGGAATCGAACCCCGGCCGCCTAGTCGGGAGGTCGTTACTCTGTAGTCTACATGTAAAAAGGCGAACTTTTACAGTACATGAGTGCATAATTACAGTGCATAAGGGGCAAGGGCCTGCCAGCTAGCTTTGGGAACACTAAGGAGGGGGTTCGAGACAGTTCGAGATGACAAAGAAGGGGAGGCCTGTCGACAATAAGACCCAATATATTTATCCAAGCCCCCCCCGGGCGATTCGATGGCCGAAAGTTGCGTAGTCAAGTTTACTGTTCCTTTAACCGAAAGATCCTTGCCTACTCCTACGATGCCACTGCTCTACCACACGTTATGTATCTTTCCCCTTTGTGGACCGTCTTCAGCAGCGATTCAAATTCGTTCCATTTTCTTTCGGTTTGCCAAATATTTGCTACGCCCCCCCCCCTGGACAAGGAACAGCCATCTCATTGAAAAGTTTCACATAGCTGATCCAACTGCGGCTGTCCTGAGATCCATCAAGAGGATGAAGGAAAATTGTAACCACCCATGGAGCTCCTTGATGTTCCGGTTTACTGAATATTAATTACTTCGGTTTTTGTCGTTTTGTTTCTCTCTTTTTTTTCATTTTTGTACCACCTCCGTCTTCACCTATACGGGTTATTAATAAAATTTTATTTAAAAGTGGGCTGTGACCTCACCAAAGTACAATACAAGAAGTAGTTTATTCTAAAAATTAAAATGGATACAACCGAAGTTTATTACAACAACAATGGCAGTTCTACTAACATTCAAATTACACCGTCAGCATAGGAATAAAGAAACGTAACGACCAAAGGTTGAGAATATTGCTTGATATACACGCAAACCCTGGTAGCTCGAGTTAACATATAGATGGAGAAGAACGGTCAGACAGCAAATGAAACAGACACTTCTAAAACAGCAGTCTATTATGATACATTCTGGCAGTCTTCAGTAAAAGGCATGCAACTGAGGGTTATAATCATCAAAACTTTGGGTACAGTGGTGCTCGGTCGGTTACTCGCTACAAAAGTATAGGTTCGTCCCGACGTAGCCAAAATCGTAGCGTAACTAAGAATAAGTAATGTCGATTTTGCATAAATGTCAACACATACATTAGTAAGCGAATAAAAGCTTGAAGACTGATCGCCTACACGAACAGTGTCGAATAATTTTCCAATAGTGTAGTGTGAAGTCAGCGAGTATTTGAAAATTTTAATTCGGACATTTGTTTTATTTAGAGCGTGTTCCACCCCTCTACCAATAGTAACTATTAGTTACTATTTCCGTTCCAGCCTCACGAAAAGTTACTACGCTGACCGTTCCAACCTTCTCAAAAAAGTAACTAATAGTAACTATTTGCTTACCACGCTCGGGAGCGTAGTAAGCGTAGTAACTACGCATCTCTACAACGTGATTGGTCCGATCAGCCCGCGGCCGGATATTTGACCGAAAAATTAAAAAAGCGTTCCAGCCTAGCGTATTAACTACGGTAACTAGCGTAGTAACTACGGTAAGTAGGGTGGAATACGCTCTTATTGTCGAGGGGCTGCTGGTAAACCAGATGGCTATAAGACCTAGAGAGTTCGGCATATATGACCATGCTAAACGCGAAAGGGCGTAGCCGACCAGTTGTTGGGCGACGAACTAAAAAACTAGATACAGCATCCTATTCAGGATGGTGTCGTGTGGGTCAGGTGTTGTAGCAAAAAAAAGAAAAAAAATGAACTTAATAGACACTTTCATGACTTAAGTGCTGTTTTCTCACTGGACTTGGTGAAATTGCGCGACGTAAGGCCAGTTGGAATCCCACAGTTGACAAAAATTACCAGGTTACATTCCACCCGGCGTGGTTATGAAAATGGCTGTTTAGCAGGAATGGTACACACGAAAAATTTCAAGATCAACCCTTAGAGCGTGTTCCACCTACTTCCCGTAGTTACTACGCTAGTTACCGTAGTTACTACGCTAGGCTGGAACGCTTTTTTATTTTCTCGGTCAAATATCAGGCCGCGGGCTAATCGGAAAAAATCACATTGCAGAGATGCGTAGTTACTACGCTCCCGAGTGTGGTAAGCAAATGGTTACTAATAGTTACTATTTTGAGAAGACTGGAACGGTCAGCGTAGTAACTTTTCGTGAGGCTGGAACGGAAATAGTAACTAATAGTTACTATTGGTAGAGGGGTGGAACACGCTCTTAGCCTCAAGAGTTGCGTTTTCAGATACTTTTGTTTTCCCTGAGTTTAGCAAAAAGCGTTTTCAATTGCAATAGTCAAACACTGTGTTACAGTGTTTATGTTTAAATGCGTTTTAAGCCTCCGTGTTATGCGCGGGTTTAACACCGATTATCCAGAACACACAACTCTCCCGAATAGCAAGTTACGTTGCGTGTTTAGACGTTAGACTCAAAAGTAAACACCGTGGGATGAAAACGGTATTTGCAAACTCCGTGTTAAACTCATTGTTGTCTGAAAACGCAACTAAGTGGTGACTGCCAGACGAATAACGTTAGGTGTGTTTGAAAATATCGGCGACACGAGATCGTCACTTGGGATTGATTTTTCTGCACTTTCATCATGAAGATGAAATAATTTCAACTTTTCCATTCGGAACTAATGACGGTGCTGAAAATTGTTGCAGGAATTCCATTCCGCGACCGCCCGACCCTGATCGTTTGCCAGCAACCTTACAGGTAACGTCTAAGTCCACAAAATTTAAAACTGGTAACTCAGGGGCACCATTTCAGATATTTCAAATTCTTCATCCGTGGTGAAATTTTTCGGCCGCGAAAATAGGTTTCGAAGTGCACAATGTAAAGCAATTGTTGCGTTTTTGCAGATACCATGGTCTAAAGTCGTATCGGCAGTTATCGTGGTATCTGGCCAGTTATCGTTGTATCTGATATTCAGATACCACGGTCCGACCATGGTAACTGATCGTAGCATCTGAAAAAGTCGTCTCACTTTGATCAATTTTTGTCAAATTGGTGGGAAAGAAGTTTGGCACTTGGTGATGTAAATTGTTGTATACCCAGTTTAAAGTCTTTTACCCCTAACTTGACCTGACCCGACCTCAGTTAATTACCAAGTTTCGTAATACCCATGCATGGGATTATAAGATAATAATTAAGATTCGAGGTATAAATACCTATGTATGCGATAGAGTAAGGCAGTCTCATTTCAGTTGCCTTTCAGTCACCTTTGAGTGAGTTTGGAGATAGTGTTGTCATGAAATAAATGAACCTTGTCATACGATATTATATGACATAAATGAATATCAGTTTTTCTTTTGGGATGACTTCGAAAAGCGCAATTTCGGCAATTGTCGTTTTTGCAGAGCAACCGTATATCAGATACCATGGTAACTGCAAAAACGACTAATTGCGGATCCAGTTACCGTGGTAACAGATACCATGGTATCTGCAAAAACGCAACTAATGGCTTTACTTTAAGGTATATTCGAAAACTTCTTCAAATTTTACCCCTTAACCGATCTTTGCCCCCCCCTCCCCCAAAGGTGTTCTGAAATGGATCTATACCGTGATACTGATTTCGCGCGGAAGCAAAACAAGATGCAAGGTTCAGAGTAAAAATAATATAGTATGTGAAATACCATAACAGTTAGCAAAATGGTAAGCTATCCATCGACACTGACAGAGGCGCTCAATCTGTAAAATATCAACAAAAACATGTGAATCAAGGCTGACGCAGCTGATGGACCGAACGGCTAAACAGCGACCTTCTGTAGCATGGACTTAAAACTAGGCAGGACCGCAGAAGGATTGCGCTCTATCTAACGAAAACGGATCTCAGTCACTATTTACCAATCAAAGCCAGGCTTAATTGACTCAAACGTGCATAAGCCGACTTAATTATGAGACTTAATTTCGTATGGCACTTTAAAACCTTCGGTACTCAAATTTGATTGAACTCTTCTCCGATACCATGATTAAACAATCAAGAAAGGGTCGGAAAAACGTTTCCAATAACTTAGTCCGAAATCCTATAGGCCACAATGTTAAATTATTTATTTTTGCTCTTTTAGATGAGGGTGTTTGTTAGAAAGAGTGCAATCCCTCTATACAGCCGAATCAGTAAAGTTACTAAAAAAAATTAACAGTTTCACTGAAAATATGGTACCATGTGTGTGATGAAACATCTGGTCCAAGTACATCATATTATCTAAACATTAGAAATATAGTAAATACTATGTACAAAATGGGAAATGCATAATACAAAATTTGTAGCAATAAATGGAAGACATGTTTTGTTTAGGTAGGAAGACAATTGGAAGATTAGGCAACACACAAGTCCTAACAATTGGCCTTATACCAGTTCAGCGCTCCAAGGGGATTAGTTTTTGTTTGTCCTTCCTCGCCTCGTTATCAGCATCCATCACTCACAGACGGTACAATAGATATGTTAATGGATAGAAAAAAAAGCTTTCCTTTCTGGATTCCCGATGAAAAATTATCTCAAAATTACTGGTATAAAGTTGTACGACAGAGAAGCATGCATTACGAATTGACGCTAGTACATGCTTCTATGTCAAGGTTACCGTGTTACTGCATTCTACTGCATGCTACTATTAGCAAGACTGGATGCTACTGTAGCAGGGCAGGATGCTACTAGATACTCCTGCATAAGATTGGCCCGGTCTGAGGCAAATTCCTTACTTTTACATATCAATATACGCACCTTTTTCGTACAACTATCATACAACTACGCAGGCTACAAATCTTTCATCGGGTTGAGACATGGTGCAACTTTTTTCTACTGGAGGAATATAATTAAACACGTTTCCTAGCAGTTTTGGTTAAACTATGATGATGGTGATGATCACTGGGAAACACATAGGAACTAAACCGTATGGTGGCTATGAACTGGAATACTGAGAATTATTTCACAAAGTCAACATCTTCGATTTAAGATCTGTGGTGGCAACAATACCCGATTTCGGTTCACGTAACTTGCCTCGTCATATAAAACAAAGTTTCTGCCACCTTGGTTTACCCAAATCACTGTCTGAAACAGGCATGGGTGTTAGACGAGTGGCCCAAGACGGGACAAGAGCTGGTCCCGGCAATCTTAAACTGATGTCACAGAAGTGTTGTGGTTTGCGGAATTTCCTGTGCGGATTTCCTCTATGGAAATTTCCGGTCTCATCAGTTCCCGGATTTTGCCAATTTTCTGAAAGAAAGAAAATCCGATAAATCTGACGGAACAGGGTTGCAGGTAATGGCATTGTTCAAATAGGGGTAGTAAAGCGTAGTAAGACTTCTGCAGTTGCTGCTTAACAGTTCGTGCTGTATATGCTGCAGAAGGAGTAATAAAGGTTAACTTCAGACATCGAGGCTGATATCGGAAAATAACAGCGAGATGGACATTGAAAATAACCTGTCCGAGCCGAAGGCGAGGCAGGTTATGGAAAATATCAGCCGAGCCGAAGGCGAGGTTGATATTTTGAAATGGCCGTCGAGCTAACAGCGAGATGGACATTGAAAATAACCTGTCCGAGCCGAAGGCGAGGCAGGTTATGGAAAATATCAGCCGAGCCGAAGGCGAGGTTGATATTTTGAAATGGCCGTCGAGCTTGTGATTCCGATATCAATCGAGATGGAGGTATGTTAACTATTATAACTTTTTCGAACAGATTTTCCGCTTTTCGGGGCTGAAAATAATCCAGCCAATCACGTTTCAGAATTTTTCATAACAGCCTCCGGGGAGGTTGATATGACAAATAACACCCTCTCCAGCAGGTTGTTATGACTAATTCTGAAATGTGATTGGCTGGATTTTCCGTGGCGTTTTCATTGTGAAGTTTATCGTAATATAACTGACCGTGGGGCATAGGAAGATATGCATTACACGCCTGTTCGAAAAAAGTTATTATAGGTTAACTTCAGACATCGAGGTTGATATCGGAAAATAACAACGAGACGGTCACTGAAAACAACCTGTCCGAGCCGAAGGCGAGGCAGGTTATGAAAAATATCAGCCGAGCGCAGCGAGGTTGATATTTTTTAATGGCCGTCGAGATTGTTATTCCGATATCAACCGAGATGGAGGTATGTTAACTATTATAACTTTTTCGAACAGGTATCGATAGTTAAAGTCTGCTTTATAACCTTTTCGAACAGAGAGTTATGTTTTTTCTATTCTAACTGATGCGGTATTCCCTACGAGCTTGGTCAAACTACAATAGGCTTTTTTCTGCGCAGAATTCGGCACCGAAGTGTCTGTAGACCACTAGATCCAAAAAAGGTGCTTTTAGGGGTTGCTAAAAAAAAAATAAAGAAAATTCACCAGATTCTGAATATTGTTGTTTAAATCCTCACGGGCGACCGCACAACGTTTCGCGAATCTGTGCAAACAGTAGACTCTGTTCCTCAAATCTCTGCCGTTTTTGAGCCTAGTGTGACCAGCGTCTGAATACATTCCGACTCTGCAGTCTGTGCTTTTAGTATGTTCTCACGCGTTTAGTATATTTGATAGCAGGCAGCTTTGCAGATGTCGATCACGTGGTCTTTGAAATTTATAATAGATCTTTCCTCATTCAAAGACAGTGTTAAGTGCTCATTAACTACCTTTTTGGAAAGTAGGATCTTGTTTCAGTTAACAAGCTGTAATTTCAGTGGAAATCTGATTGTGACCTAGGGCCTAGGCTGGTTGTCTAAGAGAGCAAGATGTTCTGTCATTTTTTCAATGCTGAATAACTAGCTTTTGGAAATCAAGGGATAGTAGGATGTTGTTTCAGTTGACAAGCTGTATTTTTAGTGGAAATCTGATTGTGACAAGGTATGACCTAGGTCGTAGGGTGGTTGTCTAAGAAAGTAAGACGTTCTGTCATTTTTCAAAATTTATTTTACTTTTTACTTTGTGTTCTCTTTGTGTTTTTTTACTGAAAGTATTGTTTTTTACTTATTTTTGGAGGTCAGCTTCTACTTTTCAGTATTTGAGGAAAAGTGCTAGATGAACATCTGCGAGGCTGATACGGCTTCGTATGAGCCTATCTGGAGGATGCTACGAGGTCGTAACAGCCTCCTCAAAAGTAATTGTCACAATATAACTTCCTGTGGGACATAAGAAGTATACATTGCATATCTGTTCGAGAAAAGTTATTAAAGGTTAACTTCAGACATCGAGGTTGATATCGGAAAATAACATCGAGACGGCCATTTAAAATAACCTATCTGAGCCGAAGGCGAGGTAAGTTATGAAAAATACCTACCGAGAGCAGCGAGGTTAATGTTTTTAAATGGCCGTCGAGCTTGTGATTTCGAGACCAAATGAGATGGAGGTATGTTACCTGTTTAAACTGTTTCGAACAGAACCATTAATAATTCGCCATTAACCATGCATATCATCACGAGTCCCACAGGTTATATTATAATAATCGCCGCACAGAAACTTAAGAGGTGAATGACATTATATCAACCTCTCTGGAGGTTGATATGATGTCACCTCTCTGGACCTGTCTGGCTGCTTACATGAAGTCATATCCACCTCTACCTTTCTGTGTGACGATTATTGTAATATAAATTTTTTCGAACAGGCGTGTAATGCATATCTTCCTATGACCCACGGTCAGTTATATTACGATAACCTTCACAATGAAAACGCCACGGAAAATCCAGCCAATCACGTTTCAGAATTAGTCATAGCAGCCTCTGGAGAGGATGTTATTTTGTCATATCATCCTCCCCGGAGGCTGTTATGACTAATTCTGAAACGTGATTGGCTGGATTATTTTCAGCCCCGAAAAGCGGAAATCCTGTTCGAAAAAGTTATAATAGTTAACATACCTTCATCTCGACTGATATCGGAATCACAAGCTCGACGGCCATTTCAAAATATCAACCTCGCCTTCGGCTCGGCTGATATTTTCCATAACCTGCCTCGCCTTCGGCTCGGACAGGTTATTTTCAATGTCCATCTCGCTGTTATTTTCCGATATCAGCCTCGATGTCTGAAGTTAACCTTTAATAAATTTTCTCGCACAGGTATGCAATGCATATCCTTCTATGTCCCACAGGAAGTTATATAATGACAAATTAATCTTGTGGAGGTTGATACAATATCATATTATCCTCCAGAGAGGCTGATACGAAGCCGTATCAACCTCCGCAGACGTTCATCGAGCACTTTTCCTCAAATACTCAAAAGTAGAAGCTGACCTCAAAAAATAAATAAAAACATTACTTTCAGTAAGAAAAACAACAACAAAAGAAACACTTAGAACATTAGGATACAAAAAAAAAATAATGAAAAAATGATATAACATCTTACTCTATTAGACAACCAGCCTATGCCCTAGGTCATACCTAGTCACAATCAGATTTCCACTGAAAGTACAACTTGTCAACTGAAGCAACATCCTACTATCCATTGCTTTCCAAAGCTAGTTTTTCAGCGTTGATCACTGTCTTTTTTCTCTGACTTTTCTTGATTTTCTCAAGAGCCAACACGTCGTTTTGTTATTGCTAAGTTTTGCCCCTTTTCTCTGACGGAATCTGTGACTTACGGCAGCAAAAAACAGTGATATTCTGGCGCCTATGAATCTGGGTACTTTTTACAACTTATTACCGAGAAATCTCGCTTTATCAACTTCATAATTATATGCCTCAACTTTTTTGCTACATTTTTGTATACTGGTAAGGAACCGGTCGCAGAATTCTGGGTCGCTTTGCCGAAGAAGTGATCATCTGTGACAAATCGCAGTATTGTTGCTACCGGTGGCAACACCGGTTTTGAAAGTTGTCATCTAGCGGGGTTAAAAGGTTTTGACTTTACGAGACCGCTAGATGGCATCTGCGTCGCCAAAGTAGGCTTGGGGTGCTACTCACTAAAATAAAATTCCCTAACCCAGTAGCAAAAAAGTACAACAAAAGAAGACTAGGGCCCTACTTATAAAAAAAATATTCTGTTCGAGAAAGTTATAGTAGTTAACATTCCTCAATCTCGGTTCATATCGGAATAACGACATCAACGGCCATTTAAAATATCAAACTCGCCTTCGGCTCGATAGATATTTCCATAACTTACCTCGCCTTCGGCTGCGATAAGTTATTTTCAATGTCCGTCTCAGTGTTATTTTCCATTTTTTTTTTCTTGATGTCGGAAGTTAACCTTTAATAACAGACGGTGGGTCATAAAATAAATTTAAATCTGTGTTGTTTCATTTTTCGAACTTGCTTTACTATTTTTATGGCACTTGCCTTCCGGCCAAGTGCCATATACCGATCACTTTTCCGTCGGTCGGTCTGTCGGTCAGTCTGGTGATCGCGAGTTAGGGTACTTCCAGATGTGCTAGGACGATGAAACTTGGCAGGCATATCAGGGACCCGACCAAACTAATTTAGAAATAGTCACTTCCCCGATCCGACCATCGTGGGGGGAGGGAGGGGAGCCGGAATCCGGAATTTAGGGGCATACATAACTTTCAAACGGGTGATCGGATCTTAATGAAACTTGATATTTGGAAAGACGTCATTTCTCAGATGTCTCGATTCAGGTCCGGATCGAATCCGATTAATGTCGGGGGGGAGTCGGAGGGGAGAACCGGAAACCATGTGACACGCTTAGACTGGAGCGATCGGGATGAAACTTGGTGGGAGGAACAAGCACATACCCTAGGTACGTCATTGACAGACCCGGACCGGATTCGTGCAATGTGGGGGAGTTGGAGGGGGGTTCCGGAATTCCGGTGATACGGAGTTAAGTTACTTCCAGGTGTGCTAGGACAATAAAATTTGGCAGGCCAATCAGGGACTCGACCAGATTAACCTGAAATAGTCAACTTCCCGATCCGACCATCGTGGGGGGAGTGACGGGAGGGGGAATCCGGAATCTTGAGGTATGTATAACTTCCGAACGGGTGATCGGATCATGATGAAACTTGATACGTAGAAAGATCTCATGTCTCGGATGCCCAGATTCAAGTCCGGACCAGATCCGATGAAGGTGGGGGGGGGGGGTCGGAGGGGGGAACCGGAAAACCTGTGACACGCTTGGAGTGGAGCGATCGGAATGAAACTTGGTGGAAAGAACAAGCACAAGCCCTATGTACGTAAGTGACAGAACCGTACAAGATTCGGGCACTCTGGGGGAGTTAGGAGGGTGGTCCGGAATTCCGATGATCGCAAGTTAAGGTACTTCCAGACGTGCTAGGACGATAAAACCTGGCTTGAAAATTAGAGACTTGACATGATTGGTTTAGAAATAGTCAGTTCCCTGATCCGACCATCGTGGGGGGAGTGGAGGGAGGGAGAATCCTGAATCTTGAGGTGAACGGGTGATCGGATCTTAATGAAACTTGATATTTGGAAAGACCTCATGTCTCAAATTTCCTGTTTAAAGTCTGGATGTAATCCGATGAATGTTGGGGGGGGGGGAGGTGGAGGGGAGAACCCGAAACCTTGTGACACGCTTAGAGTGGAGCTATTGGGACGAAACTTGGTTGGAAGAACAAGCAGAAGCTCTAGATACATCAGTGACAGAACCGGACCGGGTTCGGGCACTGTAGGGGGAGTTGGAGGGGGGTCCGGAATTCCGGTGATCGCGAATCAAGGTACTTCCAGATGTGCTAGGACGATGAAACTTGGCTTGGAAATCAGACACTTGACAAGATTGGCTTAGAAATTGTCAGTTCCCAGATCCAACCATCCCTTAAAGTACTAATCGCAACCACAACGTACAAAAAATACTTTTTAGCAAAATACACATTTTCGTGATCCCTATGAGCCCATGATCATTTTTGCCTTAAGGGTTTTGCTCACAAGTGATTTCCTTAAAGTACAAACAATACTTTTGAGTAAAATATACGGTACATTTTCGTGCTCCCGATGAGTTCATCATGTTTTTTACTTCAAGAGTTTTGATTACAAATGATCACAACAAGCCCACAAATTGACGAATTCCTACTTTCATCCTCTGACCCAGCCTTGCAAGTGCCATATGAGCTTCCAGCTCTTGTTTTTTTCAAGTACAGAGTAACTGAGGCCCCGAGAAAAGTCCGAGCGATGGGAAAAAGTGTTTTTCGACTGGAATCAAACGCGCTATGGACACCGCTGAATTTTCCGTGTTCAGATTGGGATTTGGGACAGAGGACACATCTAGCGGTCTTTCGTAAAAATAGAGCAAGAACAAATAATCCAATAGAACCTCCGTCTTTGGTCCAATGCAGCGACTACGGATACCCCGACAAAACTGAGCGGAGCTAGAAGTACTTGCTGTGTTCTTTGAGGGGATACCCGTCTACGTCCCTCTTTGCCGCTGCGCATACCAGATGAAAATTGCCTGCAGGCGTGGAGAACCCGGTCTGCAGCGAGTCAGACATGACGTCATACTGGTGTACAACCAATCAGCTGTAAAGGACGACTCAGACGGTAAATTTCTTCTTTGGGGCTCTACTCGATATGGCTGTTTGTAGAGATAACACACTATGATGTTCCGCGTAGCTCCTAACCTCCCCTCGTTTGCATCGAGTAGGGTATCGAGAGCATAGTCGTATTACAAACCTAAGGAGACTGTGATTATTTGGATTATTTGTTCTTGAGTAGAGGTATACTTTTCTTAACAGTAGCATAACTTAGGAGTGCAGTGTTGAGGCTGAATGGTACAATGAAGATCCAAAACACAAGTGCTCTTTGGAGCCCCTAATTCGCTACTTAGCTGACTGACACCTGACGTTTGTCGCAGCAATTGGAATGACTGCCTCAAAGTTAAGTAACTGTTCAAAGAAGCATACATCTATACTGTACCGATGAAGGCTGGATAACTTTGATCAATTACCTGTCTCCACGTTCCTTCTTGGATAGAGACCAAGTAGATCATATAACCTGGGATGCATAACATCGAAGATAGTGCCATAAATACACCGAACAGCTGACCCCAGAGCGGGTATTCGTAGCCGAGGTATGTTGGCGGGCTGAACTTGACTATGTAGAACAAGAAAACGCCCTGCAAAAAAATATAATCAGGTACAAATTAGCACTCGTCCACTTGCACAATCTGAAGCATACAATGGTAGACGCACTCACACCAACCATAAATAAGTCACACCCGTAGGCTACTAACCGGTATTTGAACCCTTTTGTGCCATATTTTAGTACAACTATGTTGTAGTTTTTGGGATCCCAAAACGTAAGTGGAGGGATACCTATGACATAGCAAAAGTTGTCCGTCAGTCCGTCCGTCCGTCTGTGAGCACGATAACTCTCGAAGGGAATGAGATATTTCGACGAAACTTGGTACGAGGATTCTTTGGGTCAAGAGTAAGGTCGAGTTCGTAGATGGGCTCTGTAGCCTTACATTTAGGGGTGGGGGAGGGGGTTCAAAATAAGGGGCAAGCAAAATATTCTTAAAACGCTAATGTGATAGTGGATTGTGGGGTAAGAAGACATGCTGAGCAGGAATGTGAAAACCATTTTCTCGCCGGACAAGTAGTTCGCCCGGAATCCGGCCAAAACCGGAAAGTTTGTTAAAAGTAAAAGTTCTATTTGAAGTTGATTAGATGTTCGATTTAGGGGTAAGAAGGCATCCCGAACACGAATATGAAAACCATTTTCTCGCCAGACAAGCAGTTCGCCCGGAATCCGGCCAAAACCGGAAAGTTTGTTAAAAGTAAAAGTTTTATTTGAAGTTGATTAGACGTTCGATGTAGGGGTAAGAAGGCATGCTGAACATGAATATGAAAACCGTTTTCTTGCCGGACAAGTAGTTCGCCCGGAATCCGGCCAAAACCGGAAAGTTTGTTAAATGTAAAAGTTTTATTCGAAGTTGATTAGATGTCCAATTTAGGGGTAAGAAGAGATGCTGAATCCGTATATGTCAATCATTTTTTAGCCGGACATATAGTTCGCCCGGAATCCGGCTGAAACAGGAAAATTTGTTATAAGTTAAATTTTTATTTGAAGCTGATTAGATGTTGGATATAGGGATAAGGAGATACGCTGGATTCGTTTTTGAGCTTTATTTTTTCGCCGGATAAGTAGTTCTGAAATTTCGCCGAAACCGGAAAATTCGCAGAAGTAAGGCATACACACATGCTGAATCCATATCTGAACTTGGTTTTCTTGATGATTAGCTGTTTGGCGTTTCTAAATTTTAAGAGTAAAAATGCTCAAGGAGTCTGGCGAAGACTGGATCTGGCGAAGACAAAACCTATTTGTTTTTGGGATCCCATCGGAACCTATGGTCTTGTTTGCAATGTGATTATATTTAGTGTAGAGTAGTGTATAGGTAGTAAGGGATACACTAAGTGACTGAGTGTTTAGTATAACTGTATATATTCAGTTTATTTTAATACCCTAAGCGCTACGAATTGTACCAATCAAAATATCTTTTATTTATCTAGCTACTGCTCGGCAGTGCTTTCCTGGTTATGAAAATAAAATCTTTGGCTTTCATTAAACAGTCACAAATAACAGTAAAGGGCAAATACTTCCCACACCGTTTCTAAAGAACGAAGCTCATAAGTCCTGTTGATGCATCTCTCTTTCCATCTTGTGAAAAACTTCACGGCAGATGGCAAGAGTAGTTAATATGTTAAGCGCTACGAATTATATCAATGAACATATATTCTATCTATCTAGCTACTGCTGGAAGCGCAGGAACTATACTGCTGGAATCTGTGACAAATTCTGCGATCATTGGCAACACTTTCTTCAGCTATTAATTCTATCCCTAAAAGCTCAATGTTTAAGGGTTCATGAAAAATTCGGAAAAAAGTCCGAAAACTGGTCAAAATGTAAGAAGTGCAGCGATGAGTTCTCCGTCACAAATAAAAGGGCGATTCTGGCGATCTCTCGGATTCGCTTTCCGAAAAGCAAAGCGAGAATCCGCCGAGCGCAAGAACAAGCAAAAAGTCGTTGCGCCTCAGTTGCACCTTTACAACTTCTCGCTGACTTGCCGAAACCACTTTCCACTCGCGAAGTGGATTTGCTTTCCAAGTACTCGCGGAAACTAGCGGAGCGCCAGAACAACTCTGGAAAGCGAAGCGGCTTTTAGCCGAAGTCCCTTGAACTCCAAAGTCTTGAGCTCCGGTTGGGCGACCTGATCCTGAAGTTTGGCAAAATGCTGCTGTCTAACCTTGCTCACCGTGACATCTTACCCCCTGAAGCCCCGACAGTCAGCCGCACAAGACAGAAACTAAAACTTGTGCCTGTGCGTATACTCGGACAATTCGATACCAGAACTCTTTCGTGCCTTTTTTTACGTCTTTGTATAATAGTGAAAATAACATGTTTTGTATGCAACATAAAATTAGCCACTGAGCTACGATTGTTGTGGAAATAAACCTTTCTCTCTCTCTCTTTCCAGACCGCCAGAATCGCCCTAAAGTCGGGAGCCACGTTAAAAAATGTTTGGTCCCGGGACCACCGTACTTTCCTGGTTATCAAAACAAATAATTGGCTTTCCTTAATCCCTCATCGTTCCTAAAGAACGAAGCCGATAACTCCTTGTGACGAATGCTCTGCACATTTCCCTTTTATGATGAAGAACAAAAACTTACAAGGCAGATGGCAGGAGTAGTGAAGCACCAACAGAATTTCCACCAACGGTTTGGATAATAGCCAATCATGTCATTGAGAGCATCGTAAAATCGGTTTACTCCATAGCCGTAGGATATGGCAATACACTCAAAGAAGATGAGCCACAACAAGCTGAGATGGCTAGCAGCCCAGAAGTTGAAGAGTTCGAAAACGAACACACCGCCCTAAAATATGAAACGAGAATTAAATGAAAACTTGCAGAATAAAATTGGCGTGATTCAGATACCATGGTATCTGCAAAAAATGCGACTAATGTGTTATAGCTGTGTTATAGCTATTCTACCTATTCGAAATACCTAACTCTTCTAAGAAACTACGAAAATAAAGCAAAACTGTTTACCGAATTTTTTAATCTTAACTGTCGCCTATAATCCGTGCTCTTCCACCCATAGTGCCCCTCTAAGCTGGAATACTTGACCACGAAAACTGTATTTTGTTCTGGGCAATATCTATGCAAGTACTAACCTGGGTGACCATGGGAAGTCCAAGGAGAAATGAAACAAAGCACACCACTGCAATGAATATCTCCTTGCGGGGTCTCAAGTATCTTGGCCACTCGTCAACAACGGCAGTGATGAATCCCTCCATCGTACAAAACTGGGAATCCAGACCGAGGAGGATAATCATCAAGAAGAAAAGGCAGGCCCAGAGGGGTGAAAGTGGGAGTTGCATGACGGCAGAGGGGTATGCCAAAAACACCAATCCGGGACCTGCAAACATACGTGTTTGTTACAAAAGAAAAATCACTTTTTTCCTAATCAGCCATCTGGTTCTGGAATCTGGAACGAGGACCCACGCTGACCGCCGCTACAGACAGGAAAGTGATCCCGGAGGCTTGGAACCAACTTCCGTCCCACGTCGTTGCCAGCCCAGCAGTCGACGCTTTAAAAAATGCACTAAATGAACATGTTGGAGCTTACAATATTGTGTTTATCATTTTCGTAGAATTTTATAGAGGCTTGCGCCTTTTTTTCTATTAATAATAATAATACTCTCGGAAGTGGGAGATGTCCTTCTACGAACCCGAAGCGTCTTCAGTGATTGGTGGCTAGTACTTGGAAATCCAACTGAAGGTCGCGAAAACCCGTTTTCTTGTGCGGCCTGACGACATAAGGCGTATTCTCGCCGTTCCCGAGGACTCCACTTGAAGAGTCCCCGCGTTTTTGTTTGTCCCAGGGACTCACTCCCCGTATTCTCGCAAGTCCCCACGGATGGGGAATACGCCGATTATCATCACCATCATCAAAAAGGACTCCCTTTCAGATTCGGAGGGGAATCAATTTTCCCCCTGGTGTTGGTGCAATGTAAAATTAATTAAAAACAATCAGGATAAGCAAAACCAGAAATAAAGTGGATCCAGATAAATTTCGTCAACTGCATACTTTTCTTCGAACAAAATCCATTTTAGAAGCGTTCCCCCTGTTTTCGCTGTTTTCTATACGCGGAGTCCGAGTGGAGTGACTCCCTCTATTCTCGCCGTTCCCTTCAATTGTTATACGAATAGTATCTCAGAATATTAGATATCAAAGTTAGCTTTATCAGTAATGGGAAGTAATTTGACCTTTTGGGGCAGAGACAGACAGGACCATATAAGGAATCGTCTAGGAAGGAATCGGTTCTCGCTGAGTTTTCGGTCGCATGTTATCTGGACTTTGGTTTAAGCAAAATAGAATTGGGATTTGCAGCCCAGGGCGGGCAGACGATCTTAAGTGTTTATTATAGACTGACGTTAAGAGTTGTAAAAAGAAAGTTGACGAAGGGAATAAAGTAAGTGTCAAAGAAAACGAACCGACCTCCCGAAACGAAAGACTACGATCCCTATACACCTTCGAAGAGTTGAGTCCTTGCTGACCGCTCGACGCTACCAAGATTTCGGCAGCCTAAGGCCGGATCAGAACCCCAACAGGGGCTAATTAACCTCATCGGTTCACGATTCCCTGAGGAGTCCTCGGGGAACGGCGAGAATATGCCTATAGCAGAGAAAATCTACTCACCCGATTCTGCCACCTCGCTGATTGGCTTTCCTTGCTCGTGGGCCATAAATCCGATGACTGAGAAAATGGCAAATCCAGCGAAAAAGCTGGTCGTGGAGTTGACACCGCAAACTATCATCGCATCCCTAAACGAAAAAAAATAATTGGGATATTAGTTAAGGTCCAGCGCGAAAATCAATCGATCCACGGGCAAAAAAAAATTGCAGTCGCCAAGGTTCTGGTGGAATATCAGAAAAGGGTCGCTAATATGTCGCATAAAGACTCATTTTGTCAGCACTTAGTGATGCAGTAAAAAAAGTATTCCTTCGGCAAAGCTGACTGAGAATCATAATTGATTCTCAGTCAAAAATGCACTAAATGAACATGTTGGAGCTTACAATATTGTGTTTATAATTTTCGTAGAATTTTATAGAGGCTTGTGCCTTTTTTTCTATTAATAATAATAATACTCTCGGAAGTGGGAGATGTCCTTCTACGAACCCGAAGCGTCTTCAGTGATCGGTGGCTAGTACTTGGAAATCCAACTGTTGGTCTTTCTAGCTTGATGGTGGGTTTACACACTGCGTAAAATCCGAGCGTATTTTACGCACGTATTTAGGCTTGAAAAGATCTCTAGCAAAACGGACGTATTTGGGAAATCGGTCCGTTTCTTATATAAATAGCCTACGTCCGTATTGCTAGAGATCTTTTCAAGCCCAAATACGTGCGTAAATTACGCTTGGATTTTACGCAGTCTGTAAACCCACCATGAGTCTGAGAGGATCCAGAAGGGCCGAAATATCGCTAGAATAAATCTCAGCCGACTTTTCGGTTTAGCGCCATTAAATACGATTCAGAAAATTCTTCTAGTTTGTCACGGATACTGTCGTGTTAAATAAATAAATAAACCAGACAAAATTAAACAGATTCCGACCCGATTTCAGGTTAGTTTTAACCCTGGCACGACCGGAAATTAAAACACCCGTGCTACTTACTTGTACACATTATTATGATACTTGTTGTAGCTTCCAAGGGCAACTAGCGATCCCAGCGCCAGTCCATAAGAAAAGAAGATCTGTGTTACGGCGTCGATCCACACTCCGGGCTCGCCAAGCTTACTCAGCTCTGGGTAGAGGTAATACTTGATACCTTCAGCTGCGCCAGGTAGAGTCACTCCACGGATAAGTAGCACGGTGAGAAGGACGTAAGGAAACAGAGCGGTGAAGTAAACGACCTGAAAGGATCATGCCATTATGTTACACTTCGACCCGTACAGCCGATATGTTAAAACAAAATCCACTTAAATTTCAGTTTGAGAACTTAACTACTTTGAGTTGGCTTTTATCACAGCAGTTGAGTTAAAATGGAGTCGTCCAAACTTATATAACGTCTAAAGAACCATCCATCAACAGAAGCCCAGGTTTCACGTATAGGTAAGGATATCCCCCCTCCACCATTCAGATGGTATGCTCAGGAAGCCTTGAACCAGCCCATTGCACGTGCTTGCCGGGGGCAAGAGTTGGAGATCAGCAGCGCCAGTTGGGCCTATTAAGGCTGATGCTGATATCTTTAGGCCATTTAGTTACCAGTCTTCAGTGACTACTCATTTACTGAATTTCAGCCCCGGGCAACTTCGTCACACTTTCAGCTGTGAGCCTACTGTAAGGAAATGATTTTAAAGCTAAAATAAAAAAATATTTAAAAATTATTATCTCCTTGAATCCACCTACAGTCAAACTTCAGCTTCAAGCACTTCACGTCCAAACCAGAATCAGCAGATTATAACTTTTCACCTTCTCTTCAATTATATTTTTGCCAGTCCGGTTCCATGTTTCATTTTTTTCTCGTGTTTGGTTTTTGGGATCCCAAAACGTAAGTGGAGGGATACCTATGACATCGCAAAAGTTGTCCGTCCGTCCGTCTGTAAGCACGATAACTCTCGAAGGGAATGAGATATTTTGATGAAACTTGGTGTGAGCATTCTTTGGGTCAAGAGTAAGGTCGAGTTCGTAGATGGGCCCTGTAGCTCTACACTGAGGGGTGGGGGAGGGGGTTCAAATTAAGGGGCAAGTAAAATATTTTTAAACAGCTAATGTGATAGTCGATTACGGGGTAAGAAGACACGCTCAACACGAATATGATAACCATTTTCTCGCCGGACAAGTAGTTCGTCCGGAATCCGGCCAAAACCGGAAAGTTTGTTAAAAGTATAGAAGTCTTATTTGAAGTTGATTAGATTTTCGATATATGGGTAATAAGGCATGCTGAACACGAATATCAAAACCATTTTCTCGCCGGACAAGTAGTTCACCCAGAATCCGGCCGAAAACGGAAAGTTTGTTAAAAGTAAAAGTTTTATTTGAAGTTGGTAAGATGTTCGATGTAGGGGGAAGAAGGCATGCTGAACACCAATTTGAAAACCATTTTCTCGCCAGACAAGTAGTTCGCCCGGTATCCGGCCAAAACCGGAAAGTTTGTTAAAAGTAAAATTTTTATTTGAAGTTGATTAAATGTTTGATTTAGGGGTTAGAAGAGATGCTGAATCCGTATATGACAATCGTTTCTTAGCCGGATATGTAGTTCTTCCGGAATCCGGCTAAAACCGGAAAATTTGTTATAAGGTAAATTTTGATATGAAGTTGATTAGATGTTGGATATAGTGGTAAGGAGATACCGTACATTGAATTCGTTTTTGAGCTTTATTTTTTTGCCGGACAAGGAGTTCTGGATTTCGCCGAAACCGGAAAATTCGCAGAAGTAAGGCAGGGTCGTTTCGATCGGCTTCTACGGGGAAAGCACACATGCTGTCCATATCTGAACTTGGTTTTCTTAGATGATTAGCTGTTTGGCCTTAATCTGTTCCTAAATTATGAGAGTATATAAGAGCGAAACCTATAGCCTAATTGTCTGGATCAAATATTGAATTTCTGGGATCCCATCGGGACCTTTGGTCTTGTTCCCCAAGTGTCTATTGTGGCTATTATCTATCGATGCTGCTTGTATGTTTTGTACGTCATCACCCTCGTCATCAGCCACAATCAGTAGATTATAACTTTTCACCTTTTCTTCAATTATTTTTTTGCCCGTCCGCTCTCATGTTTCACTTTTTTCTCATGTCTGGTTTTGCTCCAAGTGTCCATTGTGGCTATTATCTATCGACGATCACCTATCTCTGCTTGTATGTTTTTGTATGTCATCACCCTCGTCATCAGCCACAATCAGTAGATTATAACTTTTCACCTTTTCGTCAGTTATTTGTTTTGCCCGTTCGGTTCCCTGTTTATTCATTTTTTCTCCCATGTTTGATTATTTTCCAAGTGTGAGTCGTGGCCATTATCTATCTATGATTACTTATTTCTGCTTATATGTTCTCAGTTTCTTTGTTGCCCATTATTTAGCCTTTGCTATTGTTGCCGGTCTCCATTACACCTTACTAAATGTTTCCTCCCTGGTGCATCTCATTCACTCTTTAATCAGTCTCGATATCCCTTCTAAGCCAAGGCTATTTCCTTCTCCTGCCTTTCCAAAGCTGCGGAATTACCTTTCCAGTCCACTTGACGCCTTTCCAGATACAGAAATAACAGGCAACCCAGACAGCTGCAAGAGTTCCCACCAACTCCCATTGAAGTCCTCCAGGCTCTTCCAGTCCAGAACTAACTTTCAGTGTTCGGTGCCTAGAAATTGAAAAAGCCTTAGAGAAAAGTCGATGTATCGCTTCAACGAAGCAGCAAGTTTGAATATTCAAACAAAACGGGAGAGGGTGATCGATTTCTTTTTTCGAGGGCATATACGAAATAATCAAAATGAATAAAAAAAAATAGAAAGATCTACTGAAGTTCCAAGTGGTAAAGCAAATTTGACAGTGCAAAACGGCTGAGTCAGCTGAAATTTATTGGAGCTATATTTCGGCTCTTCTTGGCAAGGGTCCTCTTCAGGCTCAAAGCCGCTCAAGATGGAAAAAACGAAACTTGTGGTAAAGCTTTTATTACTTCGAAAAGGAAGGAAATTCGGGCGAAACATTTCCAGTCCAGAGCTGACTTTCAGAGTTAGATGTCTTTATTTTTGTCAACCGTAACTTACGGGTATAAAGTTAAAATTTAGTGTACTTGTAGAATTGGGGTCTCGATGTGCCTTTGGGGGTCCTGCACCCAGAGGCGTTACTAGCCAAAATGTTTGGGGGGGGGACAAAGTATTTACCGACTGGCTGGTCATTTTTTACCGACTAGTTTTGCGGATAAAAACGACTATTATTGACAAAAAACGACTGTGTTGACGAAAAAGCGGCTGATTTCAAGAAGAAACGACTATTTTTAAGAAAAAATCGACTATTTTACGAAAAACCGACTGTTTTTTATTGTTTTTAATTAAGAACGACTATTTCTAAGAAAAAAATCGACTGTTTTTACGAAAAGTCGCGGCGCTTCGCGCCGACTCGGCTATTTTTTACCGACTGGCCGACAACATTGGGGGGGTGGGGGGCGTCCCCCCCCCCCTAGGGGCGCCTCTACCTGCACCCACAGTGGAAACTGGGCCTATACTGTCCAGTAAGTTAAATTCTCAATTTAACCACAGTTGGAGTTACGAGGATGGAAACTTACCCCATGCACGTTCGTAACCTAGCAACGGGTATCAAGTTCAAATCTGGTATACTTGTTGGAATTGGGTTTGTGCTGGGGGTGACTAAAAAAACTGACAAAAAACGGATAATCAGCTGGGATATTCTTCAGCGATATTTCGGCCCTTCTTTGCGATGGTTCTCTTTAGGCTGTAGCTGAAAGAAACGAGCTTGCAATTTTGCGCTGATTTATCCGTTTTAGGTAATTTTCAATAAATGATTTCCAGTCGGCTTGGACTGAAAGAGTATTTATTCACTATCAATTCCATACGAAAAAGGGAGTAATAAAATACGGAAAATCCGGAACGGAAAAAAAATAAGGAATAATAAAATGCGAAAAATCCGGTCGGAAAACTTGTCTGTTTGCAACACCACGAAAAAGAAACAACGATGGTTATGGTTCGGACAGTCGAACAGGACATTCGAACATTTATCCGTTTTAGGTTATTTTCAATAAATGATTTCCAGTCGGCTTGGACTGAAAGAGTATTTATTCACTATCAATTCCATTCGAAAAAGGGAGTAATAAAATACGGAAAATCCGGAACGGAAAAAAAAAATACGGAATAATAAAATGCGGAAAATCCGGTCGGAAAACTTGTCTGATTGCAACACCATGGAAAAGAAACAACGATGGTTATGGTTCGGACAGTCGAACATTTATCCGTTTTAGGTAATTTTCAATAAATGATTTCCAGTCGGCTTGGACTGAAAGAGTATTTATTCACTATCAATTCCATACGAACAAGACCAAAGGTTCCGATGGGATCCCAAAAATTCAACATCTGATCCAGACAGTAAGGATTTTCTTCGCCAGGCCAAACAGCTAATCATTAAGAAAACTAAGTTCAGATATAGATTCAGCATGTATGTTTACCCCTATAAGCCGATCGAAACGATCCTACCCTACTTCTGTGAATTTTGCGGTTTTGGCGAAATTAAAGAACTACTTGTCCTGCGAAAAACTAAAGCTCAAAAACGAATTCAGCGTATCTCCTTACCCCTACATCCAACATCCCAACTTCAAAGAAAAATTTAACTTCTAACAAATTTTCCGGTTTCAACCGGATTCCTGAAGAACTACGTGTCCGGCTAAAAAATGATTGTCATACGGATTCAGCATCTTTTCTCACCCCTAGATCTATCATCTAATCAACTTCAAATAAAACTTTTACTCTTAACAAATTTTCCGGTTTTGGCCGGATTCCGGGCTAACTAATTGTCTGGTGAGAAAACAGTTTTCGTATTATTGTTCAGCATACCTTCTTACCCCTACATCGAACATCTAATCAACTTCAGACAAAAATTTTATTTTTAACAAACTTTAAGTTTTGGCCGGATTCCGGGCGAACTACTTGTCCGGTGAGAAAATGGTTTTCATATTCGTGTTCAGCATACCTTTTTACCCCTAGATCCAACATCTAATCGACTTCAAATAAAACTTTTACTTTTAACAAACTTTCCGGTTTTGTCCGGATTCCGGGTGAACTACTTGTCCGGTGAGAAAATGGTTTTCATATTCGTGTTCAGCATGCCTTCCTACCCCATAATCGACTATCACATTAGCTGTTTAAAAATATTTTGCTTGTCCCTTAATCTGAACCCCCTCCCCCACCCCTAAATGTAGGGCTACAGGGCCCATCTACGAACTCGACCTTACTCTTGACCCAAAGAATGCTCAAACCAAGTTTCATCAAAATATCTCATTCCCTTCGAGAGTTATCGTGCTTACAGACGGACGGACAGACGGACGGACGGACAGACGGACGGACAACTTTTGCGATGTCATAGGTATCCCTCCACTTACGTTTTGGGATCCCAAAAAGGGAGTAATAAAATACGGAAAATCCGGAACGAAAAAAAAATACGGAATAATAAAATGCGGAAAACCCATACGGAAAACTTGTCTGGTTGCAACACCACGGAAAAGAAACAACGATGGTTATGGTTCGGACAGTCGAACAGGAACAGTCGAACATTTATCCGTTTTAGGTTATTTTCAATAAATGATTTCCAGTCGGCTTGGACTGAAAGATTATTTATTCACTATCAATTCCATACGAAAAAGGGAGTAATAAAATACGGAAAATCCGGTCGGAAAACTTATCTGATTGCAACACCATGGAAAAGAAACAACGATGGTTATGGTTCGGACAGTCGAACAGGGTCGGGCGGTCGCAGACTTCTATCCCTGCCAGGATTTCCGGAACTTATTATCAAATTCCATACGGAAACGTTGAGGTTTCTTCTATTTTATGTTTACAGTGCAGAAAATTCCGGCCGAAAAACCTGTTCATCTGTCCACATACTGAGTCGTGAATCAGTCGAGAATCGTCTATGATTCCGGTTCGCGAGACTGTGACACTTGGTTACTCATTTCCATATTCCAAGCGCCAACGTTTCTCTAATCAATACCCCTCCCCTTTGAAAATTTCCATTTCCTGTCTCAGGAAACTCATGGGATTTCTCAGGGTCCTTTGGAGATGGATGAACTTAACTGAAAATCTCGTAAATTAACGCAGCGGAATTCCAAGTTCTCGCTTTCATATCAGAAGACTATGCAGATCGATATGGGATTCATTCCAACGCAGCCGCACCCCCCTCTTTGGAAATACTAACAATATCTCTCATGTGAAATAGAAAAAAATCAATGCGCTCCGTAACCATCAAGAGGAAGAATAGCGATCGTAAGCGTGGGAATTTCGAATGTCAGGAAATGAGGAAACAAAAAACATGGCAATAAGTGCTTCGAAAGAGAAATGTGTTATTGCGGGGGAATATATTACCAAGAGGGGAAACGCAAAGCAAAGTTAAGGAAAATTTTTCAGCAACGACAGTCACAACTTACAGTGGAGAGAGAAATAAGGAGGGAAAAAAGAGAGTAGATAGAAAGTGTTGGCGGTTTCAGCCTGATGAACGCTGGGTTATTTGTCACTTTAGAAGCTTGAAAGAAGAATGAACAAGAAAGAGTGTAAAAAATATCGCTACCAAAGCATCGTAGCTGACTACACTGTAAAAAGTTTTTCCGAGTAACGATTAAAGTTAACTGCAGTATTTGCTACTGGGATTAAACTTATCTCTACTGGGATAAGATTAACCCGAATTCGAGATAGTCTTATCTGAATAGAGACAAGATTAATCCCGGTAGAAAATACTGCAAGATTTTTTTTTTTTTAACAGTGTATCCGTTTCAGCCATTGTTCGAATATAAGACTGTAAAGCTTTCCATGCTCTTATACACTGTAAAAAGAATTCTCCGAGTAAGGATTAAAGTTAACTGCAGTATTTGCTACTGGGATTATTCTTATCTCTCCTGGGATAAGATTAATCCGAATTAGGGATAATCTCGTCTCAATAGAGACAAGATTAATCCCAGTAGCAAATACTGCATTTTTTACAGTGTATCAGTCCACACGCAAACCTGGACTCGTTAATCCTAACCGAATCTTGAGCTTTTGCTTCATACAAACCCATCCTCTGTTCTGATCCCTGGTCAAGGAGAGGCAAAATTCAGGCACTAAATTTCTCCATCCTAAATAGCAAATACTTTCGAGGAACTGTTGTTTGTACGAAGAAATTCAAAATATTCGTTATGAAGTGGTTACAATTTTTACCGAGACTTGCAAACATCCCAGAAAGAATAATTCACTAATGACGCATTATGCTTACGGAAGGAATTTCAAAATCCCTGCGTCACGAAACTACACAGTAGAGGAACAGCACTATCAGAAGTCTCATAACTGATAACACTACGATGCGCAGTTTCAACAGACAACAATTGGGACGTAATATGTTGTGATTTTTAAAACGTTATGGTTATGCATAACAAGCATTGCCAAAGAGACAAAAACCACTGCCGAAAAGGCATCTGCTGACTTTTTTGTCTGTTTCAATATATCACATCAGATTACATCCCAAGTGATGTCTGTTTGCTGTCCCATTGCCAGGCCTAATGTTAGGCCTTATGGTGGGGTCATAATGAGTTAATGGTGCTTATTATTTTTATGAATAAAATTGAACTGAACTGAACTGTTGAAACTGCACATCCTTGTGTTATCTCTTATGAAACTTCTGACAGCGAGGTAATGTGCGAACTGTTGGCACACTGCAATTAATAACCTGAAGAAAGTAAATGTGTATTTCTTTTTGTTATTGTTTATTGGACTTTACGGGAAGAGCGAGCTTGCATTTTAGAGGCACTTTAGTCCGAAGTAGTTCAAACGTCTCCTAATTTATGTAGCGTTTACACGGAGAAGAATTCCCGCCGAGTAGAAAGGAATTCTGGCCTACTTGAAAGGATTTCGTTGGAGAAGACCACTAGCGAGACCAGTCTAGCGAGACGAGAATTCCGTTCTAAACTGTCAGAAGTTTCGTAACAGATCGCGCATAACACTTTCAAGAATAACACCTTTTCACTTAGAAATAAAGTGTTATGACCAATTAAGTTAACACTATTTAGTGCCTAGATCTCCAACAACACCTTTAATTGGTAAAAACACTACACTGTCAGAAGTTACATAACGACAACAGAAGGATGCCCGGTTTCAACAGATAACACTTTGGGATATTATCTGTTATGTTTCTTTCGTTCCCGTTAGTATTTTTACCAATTGAAGGTGTTGCTGGAGATCTAGGCACGAAATAGTGTAAACTAAATTGGTCATAACACTTTATTTCTAAGTGACAACGTGTTATTCTTGAAAGTGTTATGCGCTATCTGTTATGAAACTTCTGACAGTGTAGTTGAAAGGGATTTCGGTCTAACTGAAAGAAATCCCGTCGGCGGCGTTGCACTGTCAGACGTTTCATAGCCTTTTTGGCTTTTTTCGGCTCTTCCTGGCAATGCTAACGTTTTTCAAACACAACAGACATCCCAAGTGTTGTCTGTTACGCAGTGTCTGTTGAAACCATGCATCCGTGTGTTGTCTATTATGGAACTTCTGACAGTGTGGTGAAGAAGACTAAAACAGGTCTAGCTATCTCTTCAGTTCAGCAGCCATCAGTATACTGATCATAAATGTTATTAAAACTTTTTTTTGTTGGCTAGTAGTAATTTTTGTCAAATTTTCCGGTCTTGCGAGACGAGGATTCCTTTCGAGTTGAAAGGAATTCTGGTCTACTTGAAAGAAATCCCGTCGGCGGCGTTGACGAGGAAGACTAAAACAGGTCTAGCTAGCTTTTGAGAGCAGCAGCGATCAGTACTGACCATAAATGCTATCAAAACATTTTGTTGTTGGCTAGTGAAGTAATATTTGTCAAATTTTCCGGCTTGACGAAACAGTTTCTTCCCTCTGTTCTTGTCACCAAGACCGGATTCTGATCAAGTTTTCCTCTGCATGTAAACGCTCCATTACACCGAAACCTAAACTACCGATTGTACTGAGCTGAGTGACTGGAGAAAAGAAGAGTATGATGTATGCGTATTTGACGAAGAGTGGTTAAAACGAATTTTTAAGGATGAGTGTTTTGCTGATATAAAGAAAATGGGGCGATTTTTGAGGCTAGCGATGGAACACAGAAGTAGATTTTTGGAATAAGTAAAACAATTTAAACGGAAATTTATGTTCGAGTATTATTATATGTCAGTGTTTGTGTTTTTTTGTTTTTTTTCTTTTGTCTTTAAATTTTTGCCATGGCCCTTGGGCTGCTTATAGCAATAAACTATCTGTCTATCTATCTATCTATACAGGATACACAGACGGCGACTTGATTCTTCCGCGTCTGTTCTTAGCTTCCGCAGATCCAGAAGATAAAGATGTCAATGTCAGAAACAAGGGATAACTGTGTCGAAGGGGAGGAAAGTCTGCAGTGACGGCTGGGCTGAACGATGAACGATTAGTCTTTATATGCCAACAGAATACGACGGGGGAAAAGAAAATTGTTTTTCGCAGCCACATCACAGACCGGCAGTAAGTAGTACTAACTAATAATAATGTAGGCTATCATGCTTCTTTGAGCGCTTGTTCAAATTTGCCAACACCGCTGCTTTGTTATTTTGCTCCTAAACTGTTAAATGGGAATGAGACAATAAGATAATAACATCAGGTTAGAACCAGGTGTTCCAGCTTTCTTTTGATATAAAAGGATGAGAGTCTTTGAGATGAGACAGATAAGACCTTCTTTGATTTTTTATTTGTTTTTCCAAGTCGTCTGTCGGGATACTTCTGACGGTAATGAAAATAACGCAATATTGCAGTTCTTCGATTGCGATAGCCTGGCAGTAAAAACCGCAGAAGATGCCGAAATAACCGCTTTGGGCTTTGACCTGACTTTATTTTATTGTATTACTTTTTCACTCAGTACTTCGGATGAATATTTCCTATATAGTCTGATTTTGGTTATACGCTGTCCAACGTTAAGAGACGCTTAGAGTAGCACACCTCTATTAATACTGTTCAACCAATCGATCATTTAAACGAAATTCTGTCTCGGCCTTCATACGATTAGTCGACGAATAATCCCACGGATTCGCTCAGTACTTCACAGAAATATTTCCTACGTTTTGATTTCTACACTGTCTAAGGTTAGGAGACGCTTAGAGTAGCATACACCCTAAAATAAAATCTTGCAGTATTTGCTACTGGGATTAATCATATCTTTATTGAGATAAGATAATCCCTAATTCGGATTAATCTTGTCCCCATAGAGATAAGATTAATCCCAGTAGCAAATACTGCATCCTTATTCGGAGAAACTTTTTATAGTGTACCTCTACTGTCCAATCAATCGATCATTTATTTCCCAAACAAAATTCCGTCTCGACCGTCATACGATTAGTCGATGAAAAATCCCACGTTTTTGCTCAGTACTTAGCGTAAAAAATATTTCCTACGTTTTGATTTTGGCCATATTTTTCTACACTGTCTCAGGTTAGGAGACGCTTAGAGTAGCATACACCCTAAAATAAAATCTTACAGTATTTGCTACTGGGATTAATCTTATCTTTATTGAGATAAGATAATCCCTAATTCGGATTAATCTTGTCCCAATAGAGATAAGATTAATCCCACTAGCAAATACTGTATCCTTATTCGGAGAAACTTTTTACAGTGTACCTCTACTGTCCAATCAATCGATCATTTATTTCCCAAACAAAATTCCGTCTCGACCTTCATACGATTAGTCGATGAAAAATGCCACGGTTTTGCTCAGTACTTAGCGTAAATATTTCCTACGTTTTGATTTTGGCCATATTTTTCTACACTGTCTAAGGTTAGGAGACGCTTAGAGTAGCATATCTCTACTGTTCAATCAATCGATCATTTATTCTCAAAACCAAATTGCGGTCTCGGCCTATAGGTGGTTCTGATGAAAGGTCGATAGGCCGATAGGCACGGTGTGGGTTAGGCTACTTCTCTTAATAAGTTCCTGCGTACTCCCAGAATTCCGCAGCCAGGTCAGTACGGCTTTCCTTTATGTGATATAGTTTTTCATTGTGTTTCATTTCCACAATGTCAAGGCTTTCCGCCAAATCTCCTCAAGCCAAGATGGTTGGATGAGGATTCAAAATTTCCGGAAATTAGTTGCAAGTTGCCCCCCCCCCTCCTACTCCTGGGAACGGACAAGCGGCTGTTCTTTTTTTTGTCTTCCCCGTTTACTGTCTTCCTCCCTTCTTTATTTAGATAGCAGATTTTCCCGGGCCGGGTCAGTAAGGCTTTCCTGGAAATTGAAGTCGTTTACGCGTTTCTTAGAAAGTCAATCCGGCTAGCCCAGAAATTTGAAAAAATGACTACTTACTCCCAGAATTCCCGGACCGGGTCAGTAAGGCTTTCCTTTGGAAAAATGCTGGTCTCATTGAGCTGGCAGACGCTCCGGTTCATGCTGGAATCTATCCAGCAATTCAGCTCCTTTTTCGCATAGGCGCTAACACAAGTATCGCGGTTCCACCAGTTGTTGCATTCTTTCCATGGCAACTCTGAAAGAAAAAGGAAATATTAGCCACTGTTATGCCCAGCACCACATTCGCCTTTCCTGCGAAACTCTAACCAATCTCGCTCGCCGTCGTGGCATCACTGTTATGTTGTTACATCTAAGGCGGTTAGAGACAAGGCCGTCTATTGTCTAATTCGTTCCGCTTTCAGTCGCGATCAGGCAAGCTATCCGGCCACATGACTGTCGCTGTTCCCGGGGTCCTGTGTAAATTTGTGTGTTCGCTTCTTGCTCGTCTTCCTGTCATAAAAGGAACAGTAATTTTGGCTACACAACTTTCGGCCATCGAATCGCCCGGGGGGGGGGGGGGGGCTTAGATAAATATACAGGGTCATATTGTCAACAGGCCCCCCCCTTTCTTTGTTATCTCGAACCTCCTCCTTACTGTTCCCAAAGCTAGCTGGCAGGCCCTTGCCCCTTATGCACTGTAATTATGCACCTATGTACTGTAAAAGTTCGCCTTTTTACGTGTAAGACTATAGACAAACGACACACCGGCAAGACGGCGTGCGTTCGATTCCTAGTCGCGGCACACAAACCTTTTGCTTTTTTTTCTACTAACTCAAAAATCGAATTCTCGGAAACTGCCCGGAAACTGCAATGGTTGTAACGAGAATTTTTCTTGCTCTCAATATCGAATCAGGGTACATTCTTGATATGTAAGCTATCTCCTCGAGTCAAGTTTGAGTCAAGTTTTCTGTTCCTTTAAGCTGGAGTACTTTTACCACCGTTCTGATCATCTCAGGGACAGAAATCTAACAACAACCGTAGATGGCGCGTCAGCGGCTCCAACACCAGATGGAGTATTTATTTATGGTAAACAAATATTTACTTGAAAATATTTGCCCGTTCTGAAATCAAGAAAATCCGTCCACTGTTCTTTCGCTACCTTAAATTCTTGCTAAAATTGCCACTATGACGCGGAACACTTATTTAGTTAATAGATTTAAATTTACTAAACCTGCCACAGCGGTGGAAGATCTCCCTGCTCGTATCATTCGTTCTTGCAACCACCCCTGGATCACCCGTCTGTGCGGCCAGGCGATCAACGTCTGATTAGGTACCGTCTATGTTTAAGCGTAATTTTTTTTTGTCATGTACTTTGTGTTTTTGTTTTTCCTCTTTCAGTTTATTTTATCATTTCTAGTTATCGTGTCGTGCAGTGGGTCAGTACAATTCATTCATTCATTAGGGTGCGATTACATCTTCGTACGTATTCTCTCGCTCAGATTCCGGGTCTTGACACGCGATCAGGAACTGACAATCCACGTCACGATTTATCCATACCATTATCAAAACAACTGATGATCTCTCAGCACCATTAGGAGAAAAACTGTTAGCATAAGACGAGAGCCAACCTTTTCTAGTTCTGCTGCACTCACTCGTTCTTCCCTAATCGCTCGACTAAATTTTTATTCCCGAAACTTCGAACTTCGTAAGACTGTTTTCATCGACCGCCATTTGGTTGATTTTTTGCTCGTACAGTTCTACCAAGAACAAATAATCAGATAGAACTTCTGTCTTCAGTCGCATGCAGCGACTATGAAAACCCCGACAGAACTGAGCGGACCTAGAGGTATTTACTCCAGCTTTGAGCTGATGTTGATACCCGTTTACTCCTCTTCCGTCTTCGCCGTTCATTATCGCACAAGAAAACGTGAAGGAGGTTGGCAGGAGGCGTACTCCGCGCACCGACCCACTCTGGAGCGCGTCCATAGAACCAATCAGCTTTGACTCCTACTTTTCCTCGGCAGCGACTTAACAGCGATTAGCTATTTGTAGAGGTAACGAAACGTGACGTGGCGCGAAGCTCGTAACCTCCGCTCGTTCGTAGCAGACAGGGTATGTGAAAATATTCGACTCCGCATAGTCATATTACAGAGATAGAGAAACGGAGGTTCTGTCAGATTATTCGTTCTTGGTTCTACCACGATATGCTCTTACCTACCCTTTGGTTTCATGATAATGTTACCGTGAAAAGTACGGTTCACTCTCATTCGACGGATGATCAGTTACGCTATGGTATAGAATAACATTCCACGCTTAATGGGAAAGAAGCAGTACCTAATCCACTACCGGAACGTGAAACCTGTCATTTTTGCTCCAGATACTGCTGCCATCGAAAACGTCGAATGGAATTCACCAAGTTTTTCCGTAGCCTATGGGCCTATACGGTACGAGCGATGACCTAAAGTATGAGAAATGTCTTGTTCAACTCAATCTTCCTACTCAAGCATGTTTTGTTTCTAATAACTGGTAGTCTGTCGTTTCTGCCAAAGATCTGGCTGCCCTCAAAAATGCCCAATAGAATTCACCAACTTTTTGCCTAGCCTATGGACCTACGGTACGAGCAATGACCTACAGTGCGAGCAATGTCTTGTTCAACTCAATCTTCCTACTCAAGCATGTTTATTTCTGATAACTGGTAGTCTGTCGTTTCTGCCAAAGATCTGGCTGCCCCCCCCCCCCCAAACGTTCAATAGAATTCACCAAGTTCTTGCCTAGTTTCACGACCTACCGTACGTGCTGTGCCTTGTGCGACTCAATCTTCCTACTCAAGCCTACCACTTCGGCTTTTCTGACCTGATCAAGTGTTATATAAGCAATGTTCAGGATCCTAAGACAATCTTCCGGCGTCCTCATTCAACTTGAACGGACTGCACGGCTATGACTTCGAAAGTGGAAGATGACACTTTCAGAAGGACACCGATTCCGAAGACAATTTTTCGAAAATTAGTTGCACAAAGTTGTAGGCTTTAGTGCATACAAAAGTGACTGACGTTACTACAGGCTACTATATCAAGACCGGATACTACTGCTTAAAGGACACCTCGCAGTACATTCTGCTCAGATTCTGAGATAGTTGATGACTTTACAACTAAGCTCTGCTTAAAGGCCACCCCCTAGGACAGGCCAGTGCTTTCTGGGGTGGCCCTTATGTGGTATGTAATATTATCCGTTTAATAAACACACTCTCTCTCTCTCTCTCAAAGAAAATTAAACACGGCTTCGACTATTCTTAGCCTCTTTCCATCAGAGGCATCACTAGCCAGAATGTTTTTTTTTTTGGGGGGGGGGGCAAGGTATTTACTGGTTGGACAATTTTACCGATACACATATTTCATCGGGATCGTTGGTATTACATAAACTACAGCTTGACCTCCTGGACTAACTTCATTCAAAAATTGTCTACAACGAATGCCTCAAATCAGATTATTTGGAACTTTCACGCTAAAAAATAATTATTTTTAAAGTATGTACTTACCAACATTTATGGACATGATAAAGTAGAATAGGGCCCAGGCCAAGACGACGATATAGTAAACATTCAACCAAGCCGCCATCACAGCAGCAGCATAGCCCACTCCTGCAAGAAAACACGAAACTCAGGGCAACTCAACTTAGGTCACTTTGTGTTGCGTGAAGACCTCCTTCGCTCCGAGGCAGGGTGCCCCAACGTATAAGCACCTGCACTGATAAAGTTAAAGCACTGTGCCCAAAAACTGAGGACTTGTGTACGACCGAAGAAGAAAAACAAAATACTTAACCTTTGGTTTCGACTTTATATTAAAAAAAGAAGAAGATAAAACAAAAGGAAACAGCAAGTAAAATAGAAAAAGGTGGTTTCGAATTAAGAGTACAAAAGTATATTTTATAAGCTAATGAGATAGTCTTTTCAGGGGTAAGGAGGCCCGCTGAATCCATATCTGAACTTAGTTTTCTTGCCGGATAGTTGCCGGAGTTGTTTCACTTGTTTCTAAAGTCGATTAGAGATTGGGTATCGGGGTAAGGAGACATGTTGAATCGAATTTTGAACTTGATTTTCTTGACAGATAAGCTCCTGAAAGGTTCTCCTCCCAATGTAACAAGCTATTTTGCTGTGCAAGAACCCGAAAAAAAAATCCGGCTTTGTGTATACGTTACGATAAGCTGGGCTGCCAGTTCGATGAATAATTCTGACGTGAATACCTGAAATTTTTCTACGACAGAGGAGTCTAACATCCAATTTTTTATTATTTTTTTTTAATCCGGCCTGTTTACGTACAAGTTACGATAAGCTTGGCAGCCAGTCTGATGCATAATTCTGACGGCAATACCTGAAGAGCTAAAATGTTCCTACGACAGAGTAGTCCAGAGCCCAATTTTCCTGATTCGGGTGTACTATAGCTCCGGATTCGGTTCCAAATGCGAAATTTAATTCTTACCTTTAAAAAGAGGTGTAATCCTCCATATTCCCAATCCTCCAGTCCGTAGAAACTGTCCTACGGATACTTCCAATAAGAACATCGGCATTCCAGCTAGGATAATAGTGAGCACATATGGAACCAAAAAAGCACCTGAAAGGAGATGACGAAGTAATTACTATAGTCTTAGCACAATTATCATGGTTCACAAGGTTGGCAATGGGACACAGAGCCAGGTTTCTGGAATAGATACTATTTTTTGCTGTCTATTGTTTTCACTTAGAATTTTTGTATGTAGTTTAGTTCTTTCAGAGCCCTAAGCGCCTCTGGAGGTGCAGGAGGAACTAAGGTAAAAAAGGTTAGTTCTTTCTCAGAGGTTCTCGAGTTATTTCATCGTATAAAACCTTAAATCGAAGAAAAAAGGGGAAAGTTTGGGCTTAAAAGGTCAAATTACACCCTGAAAGGCATTCTGCTGGCTACCACTTGACACCGCTTTCATAGCTTTATTTCTTAGCTCTTCGAGTACGGGATTCTCAAACTTTTTCTATTAGCGAAGTTATTGCTATTTGTTTTCAACCCACGTTTTAGCTGTTTTTCCACAAGTTCATTTTCCAGCTGAGCGGCTTGAGCCTGAAGAGAACCCTTGCCAAGAATGACCGAAGTATAGCTCTAATAAAATTCAGCTGACGTATCCGTTTTGCACTGTCAAATAAAATGATGAAAACGAGATTTTCGGGGTTTCTTTTTGATCAGCTAATTATCCCTCTAAGATGATGTGCGAGGGATAAATCAATTTCGAATATTTCGGCTGCACTTCCGGCAAACCGTCCTCAGTTCTGTTGAGTTCTCCTTGAGTTCTGTGGAAGTGTTTGACTGAAGTATTGGTAATTTTTAATGATGGATCAATGGATTTTTCCGTTTTCTGGGTGAAAGCTTCTGCGCTTTCCCAGGCAGATTGTGTACATATAAACATTTGCACAGAACTCTAATTGTAAATAATCTCAGAATTGTACAAACACATTTTAACACGCACTTTTATCTTTTGTTATTTTATCTGCATGTCGTTTTAATCCGCATCGTTTCTTTTCTGGTTTTGGAGTTTCATGCCGTTTTATTGGTGTTGGCTTCGCATCGTTGTCCTGTTGGTATTGTTGTGGATGTTATGATTTAGTTTTTGCTGTTTTTCGCTGAGGACGGTTTGCCGGAAGTGCAGCCGAAATATTCGAAATTGATTTATCCCTCGCACATCATCTTAGAGGGATAATTAGCTGATCAAAAAGAAACCCCGAAAATCTCGTTTTCATCATTTTGTTTGCAATGGATGGTCAGCTTGACTTCAAACCTTATATGCACTGTCAAATACATACATGCACTACATATAGTGGAATTTTTTCAAGAACAGATTGGTTTTCTGGAAAATTTCGGCGCACGAAAAATCTCGTCGAAGTGGAAACAGTGATCGTGCTCGCGGAACCAGATGTTCAAAATGTACAAAACTCTCCACAGCAACGGGATGCTAGCAGCCTTTTTCGGTTCGGAATACTTTCAAAACAGTAGAATAAGATTTCTTTTGTTTTATGTTTACGGAGAGTTTGACAAAGCAATAGAAACAAAGAGAGACTTTTCAATGGGGAAAGTTGGCCTCTTCCCAAAAAATATTCTTGTTCAGATTTTGAAAAAATTGACAATTTGCAAAAATCTTCCTGTTTGGGCTTTGTTATTATCACTATTATGAGTTTACCCGTCCGGTATATTCAACAAAAATTTAAATGCCTATTATGGAACGGGTTACCAGAACAAACAGCATCTCAACCAGAGCAAAATAACACAAGGAAGTAGCGCCAAGACACGAAAAAAGTGACACACACTGGAATAGGAGCGACACTAGCACCACTAGCGATAGTGAACGTCCCTACTGAAACTCAATCGGTCGTGCACCAGCGCTTGGCTCCAATAACTTCATATTCTGAACACAGCAAAAAAAAGATACAACCTCGGACCTCCCCTGTTTCTTCGGTGTGTGCAGACCGTATCTTAACTTTATTATAAATTTCTAAACCCGCAAGTTTGTTTCGCTTTAAATGCTGCAAGCGTAGTGGGCGGCGTTATGAGTATGACCCGTTTGCGAAGAAAGGAAAGCATAGGTCTTGACACTACTCCCTAGCAGAGCAAAATAACACTAGAGAGTAGCGCCAAGACTTGAAAAAAGTGACACACACTTGAATAGCAGCGACACTAGCACCGCTAGCGATAGTGAACGTCCCTAAAGAAACTCAATCGCTCGTGCACCAGCGCTGGCTCCAATAACTTCATATTCTGAACAGAGAAAAAAAAAATACAACCTCCCCAGTTTCCTCAACGTGTGCAGACGACATCTTAGCTTTACTAGAAATTTCTAAACCCGCAAGTTTTTCTCACTTAGATGTCGCAAGCGTAATGGGCGGTGCTATGAGTATGGCCCGTTTGCGAAGCATGGAAAGCATAGGTCTTGACGCTACTCCCTAGTGTTATTTTGCTCTGCTCCCTAGTGTTATTTTACTCTGGTCAGGTATGTTCAACAAAAATGTTCTTCAACAAAAATGTTCATGCCTATTACGGAACGGGTTACCCGAACAAATAGCATCTCAACCGAGTCTGCTTTCGTTGCTTCTTCGGAGTCGGATGGGAATTTCGTCCTTCGCTCCAAATTTTGACACATCGTATACAGGTTTCCCCACAGTGATGCCAATTTTCGCATGTAAATCTTATCGAAATGTTTGTGCACATAGCTTTAGTCTTAAAGGACCCGTCGTACCAATAATGCCAATGTAACCTACTTTCGTAACTGCGTTCATCAATCTTAAACCCGGAGACCGAAACCTCATATGTTACATCCTGAATGCGCTAACAACACCTCACTAATAATTGCAATTGGCGCGATTAACTGCTTTCCATGCGCATTATGATCCCGGCGAGTGTTCACGTGTCATGCTACTGATGCGTAAAACCGGTTATCTGATATTTGCCGAGTTGTTGCTAGAGGTCGATGGGAAAAAAGCCGCGTATGTTAAAAAAAAAAGAACCTAATTTTAGACTTAAAATAAATAATCATGTGAAACATTAAGCGTCTTAGCTAGGATTAATGTGGAGTTAGCGTTGGTGGCGGTAAACACCCTCTTCGCATTTAAGGATTTGTATCTGGAATTATATGAACCAGCTACCTGCACTAATGAGTTGGCGGAAAACATACGGTGGCGATGCACCTACCACAATATTTGACCCTTTCGTCTGACCCAACTACTCCTCTTGATGATGCAAGATTTCCTGGGTGGCGGAAAACATACGGTGGCGCTTGAACACGGTGGCGTCGGGACACCCACTTCGTAAGGACATGTCTATGTCTATGACATTAGATCGGATTCGCAAGCTAAGGGGGCCCCCTTAAAGTGCGAATTGTAACCGCAAAGCCCATACCATATTTTTGACTAAACCAGAATGCTTAGACTGGCTGGATCGGGATCTGACTTGGCGTTTCAGGGACCCGACCAAGTTCCTCGATCCGACCATCGTGGGGGAGGGGGAATCCGGAATACAGAGGCTAGGAAGGAAATTATCTTGGAAGTATCTCCAATGAGAAGCTTTTACGGCGGCATTCCTTTACAAAGCTAGACAAAGATGTTTTTCGACCTCTTTCTCTAGACTGTCAGAAATTTCATAACAGAATACACAAGGATGCGCAGTATTTAGCAAACGTCATGTCTTGGAGTTATGCATAACAAGAATTGCCAAGAAGAGCCGAAAAAATATCTGCTGATTTTTCCGATATCATGACGATAATCAGAAAAGTCAGCAGATTTCTTTCCGGCGGTCTTTCAGCTCTTCTTGTATGTATAACATTCAATGTATGCGACAAGCCGTATGGCTTACTCCTTTATTGAATAAAATAAATAAATGCGCAACGTTTGCAAAACAAAAAAAGCTAGCATCCTAAGCGTTATCTGCTGAAAATGCGCATCCTTGTGTTATCTTTCTGAGCTAACTTCTGAAACTGTAGGATCCATCCCTCCATATACGAACCAAAGCTTATAACTTACCACCACCATTTTTATAGCACAAGTAGGGGAATCTCCAAACATTTCCCAAACCAATTGCATATCCGACCACAGACAGAATAAAGTCAAACTTATTCGTCCACTGCCCTCTTTCGGGGATATCATCTTCTTCTTCTATAAGTCCAATCTCTCCGTCTTTAACACCGTTCATACTGAACCTTGTGGGTAAAAGTTTGTCATTGTTCTCTTTCTCTTCCCGTGATTTTTCGGCGACACTTTCGCTCGAGGCTGAGTTGTTCATCGTTTGTTCCTCGACCATTTTTGAAATACTTTTGACTACTGGATAACTTCTGACCTGCAAATGAAAGATGGCTTTAGAGAAATGAAATGAAAGACTTTTCGTCAACATTTACGATATTTAGGACCTTACAACCGTTTTCTAAAGTTTCATAAACCCAAAGTGTCCGAGATCCTGCTGCAGCTTTTCGATCGGGTTCTCCCTTACGGCCACGTCATGTAGATATGCCATGCGGAAGGACACGGGTTCAAATCCCGGCCGCGGAATATTTTGTTTCCTTCAGTTCGCTACTTGGAATGTTCCAATCCCATAAGGCTCAATTCACACAGAGAGCGAATTTCGCAACGCCTGACGATATTCGTCACGCCAGGCGTTGAAAAACGTAACGCCAAGTACAAAAAGGCTTCGTCAGGCTTCGGCTCGGAGCCGAAAAATTTGCAACGCCAGGCAAATAATTTGACGCCCTCTGTGTGAATTCCGCTTAAGGGATCAAGGTTCTTCACTTTCAAATTAAGTCTTTAACTGTGTTCGGTTTCTTTCATGATGCTCTGCCACTACAGGAGCCTGGACTGTCTATGAGGATTCTTTAATGATAGTCTGTAATGGTTATAAGTCCCGTAAAAAAAAAAATCACATAAAACACCCAATTCTTCCACAATACTGTTTTCCTTTGCAACACAATTTCTTCTAAGCCGCAGTACCTCTGACCACTTGTGAGGACGTAAATCCTACCAGAGGCGTTACTAGCCAAAATGTTTGAGGAGGGGGCAAGGTATTTACTGACTGGCTGGTCATTTTTACCGACTGTTTTTGCAGGAAAAACGACTGTTTTTTTAAGAAAAAACGACCGTTTTTAAGAAAAAACGACTGTTTAAAAAAAAAATCGAGTGTTTTTACGCAAAATCGCGGCGCTTCGTGCCTACTCGGTTATTTTTTATCGACAGGCCGACAACATTGTGGGGGAGCCTCCCCCCCATGCGTACGCCCCTGAGCCCTACTGGGCAGAAATTTCAAGGGGTTACTGCGGAACCTAATGCAACATATTTATTTCTAAAGCTCATGCACGGCTTAAAGTGAATCAGAAAAAATATAGTATTTCAACCATAAATTAAGATTACAGAATCATGGACTAATCCCTGGGTGTTCGAACTTTACGTGTGATGGAGCTCTGGTGACGAAATGAGAACACACGGAAGTTGAAAAGTTCAAATAAGAAATAAACGACCAAAGACGCTCGGCTCGGTTCAGAATCCGATTTTACAGATCCGGTTCAGAAATCCGGACTCGACGCGTACGAGTCCGGAAATGAAGTTCCGGTGAATTCCTAACCCCTTTCGTTTTCCAATTCAGGCAAGCACGATCTTATCATAATTTCCGGATTCATCGCATCTGGTTACAAAATCCGGAATCGGCGCTTGCAGACAAAAGTCCGGAAATGAAGTTCCGACGAATTTCGAACCCCTTTCGTTTTCCAATTTATATAACTCTGATCCTATCAGACATTCCTCAATAGAAGCTCGTTTTCGTTTCACGAATTCCCGTCAACGTATATCATAGCAACTAGAATGAATGTGCGAGATTCCGGAAACAGCCAATCAGTGACCAAGGCGCTAATGGCGGAAACGTTCAAACTGTTAAAAAAAATCGGTCTGGGGATTTTTCTCTAGGCACATCTGGGGGATAGATAATCAACATTCGATCATCTGATTGTTAAACAGGCGGAATGGAGAGGTAACATACCTTGGAAAGAGAGGGAAAACAGGTCTTGTCAGAGATTAAAGTCCTGCTCGAACCTTGTAAATTTTCGGTTCGGGATCTTTCTTAAAGCCCGTACCAAAGCCTGGACTTTTTACAGTACCGCTCGTACTCGTACACTCTCGTACACTGCACTCCCTAGCTCCCAAATGGAATTATAAGCTTCAGAAACCCATTGCAATTGTTTCGTTTTGCACTTTTGCACAGTTCAAGTTAAAAGTTTTTCAATTATGACAGGCTGTTAAACCAGCCGTCGTGTTTCCAATGCCAATGCAACCTACTTCTATAACCGTATTGTTTAATTCTTAAGCCCGGAGACCCAAATTGCATATGTTACATTCTAAGCCCGCCAACGACAACCTCACTAATCTTTGCACTTGCGATGATTCACTATTTATCATGCGCATTATACAGATACTACCGACGAGTGTTCGCATCTCATGCTGTGTAAAACCGGTTACCTGAATTTTGCCGAGTTTTTGCTAGAAGTCAATGGGCCTGGGAAAATACTTAAATCAGCCAAAGCCGCGGATTAATTTGTTCAAAGCAGAGCCCAGTTTCCAGCAGAGATGTAGTCTTGAACCTTGGTCTTGGTCTTAAGACCAGTCTCAAGACCGATGCCGACAATCTTGGTGTTGGTCTTCAGACCAGTGGCAAATTCTTGGTATTGGTGTTGTTCTTGCGCTCCCGGTCGTCAAGACCTTCCCTGGTCTTCAAGACCGTAATTACAGCAGGATTAGTTTCGGAACTTTTGAAAACGTCACAAAGCAGGAAAAGGTTAATTAAATGGATTGCATCATCAGGACAGACTTGAAGGTCAAGAGATTAGTGGATCAAAATTATTATTTGTAGGGGCTAATCATCGCGATCATTGATAAGTAAAGGCTTGACGTGAATAACTTCAGTTACAAAATAATGGCTGCCAAGGAACCTTCTGTAGTTAAGCCTGCGTTTACCAACTTTCAGCTACTCTGAAGTGGTTCGCTAATTGTAATTCTGCAATGAAAAGAGCACTGACGGGAAAGGAGTTTCTCTTACTTTTGTAAGGTAAGCACGCAGTATGTACAGATATTGTCATTGGCTGAATGTCAGCAGGAATGACGAAGAAACTGCAGAATTATGAAAATAAAGTAAACAGTAGGAAATAGTCACTTCCTCGATCCGAACATCGTGGGGGTGAAGGGAAGGGGAATCCTGAACCTTGAGGTATTTATAACTTTTGAACGGGTGGTCGGCTTAATGAAAATTGATATTTGGAAAGACCACGTGTCTCTTACGACCCACTTCAAATCTGGACTGGATCCGGTGACTTTGGGGAAGCTGGAAGAGGGAGCCGGCAATCTTGAGATAAGCTTAGAGTAGAGGGATCGGGATGAAACTTGGTGGGAAGAGCAAGCACAAGTCCTATATATATTGTTGACATAACCCAACCGGATTCGGGCACTGTGAGGGAGTTAGGCGGAGGGGTCCGGAATTCTAGTGATCCCGCTAGTTCGGTACTTCCTGATGTGCTGGGGCGATGAAACTTGGAAGGCATATCAGGGGCCCGAAAAGACTGACTCGAGAGTAGTTGTTTACCCGATTCGACCATCATTGGGGGAGTGGAATGCTAGTGGAACGGGTGATCGAAGTCAGACTTTACGGGCAGGAAGAGGAGATGTCAGAGATGTGGTATTTATGTTTCCGATTCGAGAAATGTTTTCCTGGAAATGTTGTGGCTCGCATAGAGGTCGAACAAGTGAAGAGATATGAATGAAAATTGGAATATGTAGAGATCATACGCCTTAGATGGCACATTGAAAGGTTCGGACAGGGCCTGACCACGGTGGGGAGAGGAGGGGGAGTTGCCGGAGGGGGAATGTTCAGATTGATAAATGGTAAGAGAAAATGCTTTGGATAATCCATTTAGGAGTTCGAACCAGACTTGGCCGTGGTAGGGGAATTGGAGGGGGGGGGGTACCGGAAGTCGTGTAACACGTCTAGGGACCAAACGAGTGGATCTGTTGGGTTGAAACTTGGAAGGTAGAAAACTAGATATCCTGTTCCAAGGTCCGAACCGCGTTTTAGGATGGCGGGGTATTTTGTGACGTGACAATAAATCGATTGACCAACCCTTTTTTGAAACTATTACCGAGAAATTATTGGCAGCATTGGTTTATCCAAAATGCAACATAGATATTGGCATGTAATTATGTAAATTTTATGTGCGTATTTATTGACATTATCAGCTCACTTATTAAGTTAAGCTAGAATCACATTTCCTCACTCAATCTAGTAAAATAGACTTTCTTGGTCTTGGTCTTAAGACCAGAGCCAAATTCTTGGCCTTGGTCTCAATACCAGGGCAAAAATCTTGGTCTTTGTCTTAAGGCCAGTGCGAAAATCTTGGTCTTGGCCTTGGTCTTGACGTTTTGGTTTGTCGACATCACTGGTTTCCAGTATGCAAATAGTTTTGAATACTGGAACATAAACAGTAAATAGTGCGACTACTGCGAGGTGCTTAAGTGTTTACCCCGTTGTTATTTGCTGTATTTTTTTTTCGCGATTGATTACTCGCTGTATAGACTTGTACATCTTAACGTTAGGAAATGTCAGGATTTGAATCATAAGCTTATGCTTTTTATTTTTATTTTTTGTCTGGTTATTTTGGCGGATCAAAATTCTTCAATTAACTAATTAAACACAAAGGAAAAAAAATATTAGATTATTTGTGAGCATTAACTGTTCAGACGCTGGAATCCGCAACTTAAAAATATGCCATTGGCGATTTTCAATGTTGATCCAATTTCCTCGGGGAAGAATGTCGAAAATTCTCCTCGAGCATAGGAGGCCAATACAAGCTTTTAGCTTAGCGGTTTTTTTTCTGGAAATAAATTAATAAAAGAAGAAATAAGATTTGGTTTATGTCGAAACGGCAAACTCTGAGGCGCAAAAATACTCCGTGGGCCCGAGCTGACTGGGAAACATATATTCAAACAATGAATAAAACAGATACGTCAGCTATTATGCTTTGGCAGCAAAAAGATCATAGCTGAAGTATCCGTCTTATCAAGAACAAACAATCTGATAGAACCTCCGTCTTTCCCATGCAGCGACTATGCATACCCCGACAACACTGAGCTGAGCTTGAGGTACTTGCTCTGGCTTTGAGTTGATACCCGTCTACTTCCGTCTTCGCCGTTGCTCATAGCAGAGAAATAAGTGCAGGAGGCAAGCTGACCCGCTCTGGAGCGCGTCCAGAGAACCAATCGGTTTTTACTTTGAAACTTTCTTCTACGGGGCTTCACAGCGATATAGCTGTTTGTAGAGTTAACGAAACGTGATGTGCCGCGCAGCTCCTATAACCTCCGCTCGTTTGCATCGGGCAGGGTTTGGGGAAATATTCGACTCTGTATGGTCGTATTACAGAGATAGGGAGACGGAGGTCCTATCAGATGATTTGTTATTGTTTTTATCCACTGTTGGAATATCTGAGGCCGGCTTCAAACTCGAACTGAGAACCTCTTTCAAGACTTCCTTTCGCTCTATCTCAAAGAAGTGTCTTTACAAGAGATCCCTGGCAACAATCAAGATCTACGGTTCAATTTTTTCTGGCAACAGGAATCCCTTTCTATCCCAACACCCTCCGCAATAACTTGTAAGGGCAGCGGCTTGGAAGAAGTACGCCTATAATCCCCGGGGAGGATAATAGAAAGTATTCTAGTGGAAACGAAGAAAAGAGAAGGGACAAAGAAAACACACGGAGAGAGAGAAAAAAACTGAATGTGGAAAAATACGAGGACTAGAAGTAGGGAAACTGAATCAGAGAACATAATAAAATGCCTCCACGCTTCGACTTGATATTAAAGGAACTATTACCAATATTATAATAGAGGCTGAAGTTACTATACTGTTATAAATGTTTTAAGATCTAACACAAGGATGCGCAATTTCAATAGATAAGATATAGGATGACATATCTCAATATTACACAAAATTGTGTTATGAGCCTTTAAGTGCTACATCTCGTAGATCATGACACTGAATCTCGCAATAAACTTTGGTTTGCAATGGTAGTTTTAACGAAAAAATAACACTTAAAAGGCATTACGGAAATATTTTATAACATTTGTAAATAACGTCCAAAGTCTGTTGAAAAGTGCGCATCCGTGTGTTAAACGCTACCAAGCTTTCGATACGATTTATTGAGAATCGAGTTCCGTACAGAGTACCTTTCAACTAGAAATTTCAATTCCAGTAGTTAGTAATTGTAGCAGATGTAAAGTAGGCTCGAAAGTGCATTTTTAAACGCATATCTTAAAATCTAAGACCAGAAATATAGAAGTAGTTAACAACTGTAAACTAGGCTATATTTGCATGAGGAATTGTACGAAAAAGTGTGTCCGTATAATGGGCCACATGGGCCACATAATGGGAAATAGTCACTTGCCCGATCCGACCATCGTGGGGGGAGGGAGGGGAGCCGGAATCCGGAATTTAGTGGCATGCATAACTTTCGAGCGGGTGATCGAATCTTAATGAAACTTGTTTGTTTTATTTTCAGTTTCATTGAACTATTTAAAGAATCATTCACAACTAAGATAACATTGCTGCCAGGAAAGCACAAAAAGGTGTGCTTGGCTAGTGCAGGACACTATCCACTTTTAATTAACAGAATCAAAAGATTAATTGAATATCTCAAGAAAGAAAAATAGCGAGGAGAGAAGAAAAATAGCCCATGGTTTCAACTTCGAATACAAAAAAAGGTTTTATCACAGTTTCCACCTATCGCAGTATTTGATTGACCCTCGCGAGAGGAGTTTAACCTCCGGCACGTCGATAGTTGAACATACTCTATAGTCCAAAACACACCATAGTGATCCTCAGGAAGAACGAGAAAACGTCTCACCAACGACTCAAACTCAACAACTCAAATCCTGTGTCAGCCAATCACGGCGATCGCTGAGCTGTTGTGCCGCTTCCGGGTTTTCCGCTAGGTACCCGGCGATTTTGCATCGGCAAGGAGAGTTAGTCATCAAGAGTATACTGCTAACTGTCTATCCAGTGTTGCCGCTTGCCAAGTCAGACAAAAATAAATCAACCGTTCTCAGAAAGAAATCCAAAAAAAGGAATCGGTGCTCATAGATCAATAAATGTTTTAATACCCGGTGATTATTGTGGAATTTTTTTTATTTTTCGTCGTTTTTTATTAATTTGATGATGCAAACATAAACAAATTACCAAATTTTGGTGACAAATCAACCCGTGGCAACGCTGTGCCTACCTGGTAGTCGACTGCCACCACGCTCTAATGACAGCCGCACGCTATTAAAACATTCTTACCTAATTAAATGATAAGCGTCACACACAACCTCGTATCACAGGTCTTGCCCCGCGTCCATCTCCTTCAGACCTGGACTCTTTGAGATAACTGGAGCGAAGGGAGAAGAAGGTCGATTTCCAGCCACTTAAGAGGAGCGTGTGTGGCGCTGCGCAGATCATGTATGGTGATTACGACTATTACATTCCGTTATGAATCCTTGTTTGTTCTGTGCGAGTCTGGAAACAAAGAACTAGGGTTACTTACCGAACCGCAGTCACGACACGTTGAAGGAGGAAGGGGCGCCATTTGGAGAGGATGGGTCTTTACAGTCTATACAGACATGGGCGAATTTGAATTCAGGGTTCGTCCTTTCGGCCAATTTCGGATTCAGTGTCAGGCCGGATGCGGATTCCAGACCCTCAATGTCACGAATCCGATCGAATTTCTAAGCTTAATCCTTCCAGTTTCCGTTTTCCAATTTTTTACACATTGTTACGCACTTAGGCGATTTGAGGATTCGTTCTTTAGGCCGATTTGAATCCGGACTCGAATCCTCTGCTTGTCACGCCGGACGCGGATTCCAGACCCACAACACCACGAATTAGATCGAATTTACAATCTTAGCCCTTCCAGTTTCCGTTTTCCACCTTTTTACGCATTGTGCATAGGCAATCCGACCCCAAATAAAGTGGACGCTTTATGCTACTATTCAAAATAAAGATGCTTCATTCGCTTAGGCATCAGTGTTCGGTTGTCCCCTTTAATTATTAAACTACAACCCATATATATTATTCGATCTTTTAAAGGTCGGATTCGAATCAGCATGAAATGGTGGATTCGGGTTCCTACCTAGCCTAGCCCTGGATTCAGATTCGAATCCCTTCATGATCAAATTCGCCAAACTTTGGGCAGCTCTTGCGCCAGTATTATTACTCCGTAGCACGCGAAATCGATACTTGATCCGACGTTTGTTGATTCACGACCCACTCCTGACAATGGAAAATCTGCCCACGAAATTATCTCCTCCGATTGGCCGTTTACCTGTTCATCACCTCCATAGCTTAATTCTGATTTGTCATTAAATCTCTCTGAAATCATGTGTATTTTTGTTTACTGTAGCTTATGTTTCTTTTTACTCTTGTACTGCACTTACGCCCTAGGGCAGTGCGTAATAATATATATTATCGCCCGAAGAAAAGCAAGGGCGATAATAATTATAACACTAGTACACTACGTGCGATATCACTTGTTATCGCATGGCTGGCTGTGCGATAACAATTGTTATCGCACGGTTGGAACTTTTTTCTTTGAACATCAGGGGAATACCAGAAAATTTTAGCACTGGGTAGAATAGGACTGGTATCATGGGACTGCACAGTGTACTGGTGTTATATTCATTCAGTAGACACGTCATTTCCCCAGCGGGCATGGGACACGTGCAATATAAGCTCTTGTTGGTGCGATGGTACGTCACTTATTCCAGTGCCATTCATCGTCGTGTATATATACCATTCATTTTGTTATTGGTTCAGTAATAAACCAACTTCCGAGGAGACCAGTTATTAGTCATGTAGGCCACGCCTTTGCAGTTGGATATATTACAAATCACCGGACCGACTTCCTCTTTGTGCGAACCCCAGTATGACGGTTTAATCAGCGAATAACTAAGGAGATCCATGCAGGCTCGCGCTTCCAACGCCGTGCGGACCCCAGGTCCCATTCTGCTTACTTCAATGTCGGGATACCGTGTAAAATAGGCCATGACCTAACAATAGGTTAGCCTTTACGAGATGGGAATCATGTGGAGCCTCCAGACGCCCTGCCCATGAGCTAATGTCGGACCAGCTACCAGCCTATTCGTTGTTAGCTAGAGGGAACTGGGGAAGGGGTCTTCCTCCGCCGAAGATCTGTTTGGATAGCCGCCCGATTTATGGGGGACTCGGGACCCCTGTTCCCTCAAAGCTGGCAATGATAATTTAATCGAAGGACAAGGCACCGACTTAGCGCCTTTCAACCTCTCGGAAATACTTTTGTGGTCTATGAAAATGCTTGCTAAATCTCTTAAAGCACCCCTAGCACTGTTTACTGTTTAGTATATGCTCCAGCAAAAAAGATGAAAAACTAGGCTCAGCTTTTTACAAATTGGCCACAGCTGTGGCTCTTTTAAGCCTGTGTCCAGGCCCATTGATCTCAAGCAAAAACAGGAAACAAAATGACATAACCAGCTTCACCGACGACGGAGGACCGCGCAAAATCGTCGGGAGTATGATAGCCTACGCACCGATAGTAACGAAACAAAGCAACTGCGAAAACTAGTGAGTTGTCGTTTGGGGGGGGGGGGTAGAACGGACCGTATGAAATTCGAATCTCCGAGTTCAAGAATTAATGGAGCGACTGCGGAAGCAGGGTGCATTTTTATTACAGGTACTACGGGTCCTATAAATCTGGTTCTTGAATGTAGCGAATCAATGGAATAAGCTACGTCATGACTGACAACTAGAGTTTCGATTGCAAATTTGCTTCTCCATTTATTGTACAATTAACTGAACACAAGAACTCAAACAAAGTTTAAAACTGATGACAAAAAATACGGAACGAATTTTTCCGGCACGTGTCACAGGGCAATCCGGCACGTGTCACAGGGCAAACGCCACCTCTCTTTCATATACAAGTTACAAAGACATAAAAATGGAAGCCCTTATTATATATCATAACAGTACCTCTCCCCTTCTGGGTTCGTTAACGTCTGGCCTCAGACATAAAAACATTTATTTGCTGACAGTCTTCTCAACTTCAACAAAATGGCCTTCATAATTCAAGGAGGTGAATTTAAGCTGTATGTCTGGCGCTTCTCAAATAATGCTAGCCTTTAGTCTTTCCAGAAACGACTGACGAACTGCTCCAGCACCTTTCCATCAGAAGTCGATGCGTTGCTTTGTCATTGCTTTCAAGAATTCCTTGGACAAACTCAACGCCGAAAAACGAACACAGCGTTCCAGGCGAACTTTGTCCGTTGTCCGAAGTTTGATAACAGATAACACACGTTTGCGCATCCTTGTGCCAATGTTATATCGGAAGCCAAGGATAATTCTGTTATGACCCCTTTTAAGTGTTATGATTCGAGACAAAATTTCTTGTAGGCTACGACCCTTTTAAATTTTATATTTCCAGAAAAGTTAACATTTAAATGGTTCATAACATGTGTATTCTCATAACGTTTACCACAAGGATGCGCAAACATGTGTTGAATGCTACGAACATTCTGACAGTGTAAAGTCCAGTAACTATTTTTGGCACTGTAATATTATGACGATGTTCGATAGAGACGATGCGATAAGCCACAAATTACCCTATTTATCACACATTGGCGGTTCTTCCGCACAACACAATAATAATAATCCTAATTTACTTATGACCCACCACACAAGCAAAGAGAAAAAGACGGTTTATCACTAAATAGAAAAAGAATCATACGAATAAATAGACTATAACGTAATAAATAACAAAGGTACCTTCTAACCAATTAACTAACAACGGACCACGGTAATATCGCCTTTCAGGCTCAGCCGAGACGCTCAACTGCTACTATAATAATAAAAATAAATAATTTACTACATCTTAAACGACTTTCGCCCCAAATAAAACAAAAAAGAATTTTACGCCACAAACTACACTGCCAGAAGTTTCATAACAGATAACAGGAGGATGCGTGGTTTCAACAGATAATGCATAACAGATAATACTTCGGATGTTTTTTGTTGTGTTTCAAATGTTATGCATAATACGCGTTGCCCCTCAGAAAGAGGCGAAAAACCGCAAAAAAGCATCTGCTGAGTTTTGCGACATCATATTTGGCAGTGCGAAACGGATAAGTCAGCTGAAATTTATTGGAGCTATATTTCGGCCCTTCTTGGCAAGGGTCCTCTTCAGGCTCAAAGCCGCTCAAGGTGGAAAAAACGAAACTTGTGGTAAATATAGCTCCAAGAAGGGCCGAAATATAGCTCCAATAAATTTCAGCTGACTTATCCGTTTCGCACTGCCTAATTTTTTTGGTTACCACAAGTTTCGTTTTTCCACCTTGAGCGGCTTTGAGCCTGAAGAGGACCCTTGCCAAGAAGGGCCGAAATATAGCTCCAATAAATTTCAGCTGACTTATCCGTTTCGCACTGCCAAATATGATTCGCAGTCAGCTTGGGCTGAAGGAATATTTATTTTTTTGCGACATCATGACGACAAAGTCAGTAGATGCTTTTTGGCTGTTTTTGGCTCTTCCCGACAAAGCTTCTTGTGCATAAAATTTCATGAATAACCTTTTTAAACACACCAGATAACAGCCCCGAGATTTGGGGCTTCCATAAGGGGGATAAGCTAGAGAGTGTACAGTTACAGTATTTTAAGAGGGTATTAGGGGTTAGCGTGAGAACAAATAGCCTAGTAATTACAGGGGATTTAGGTTTAGGGTTGCTCCGGAATAGTAGGTTGGTAGCAATGATAAGATATTGGGAGAAAGTGACGAATTTGCCAAGAGTGAGAGTTTTGAAAGCGGCGTATTTGGAAATACTTGGGGGCAAGAAAAGGGATTCTTGGCCTCAGCAAATTAAAAAAATATTGGATGATTGTGGTTATGGTGGTTTGTGGTGTGATAAAGTGGGACCAGGTTACCCCCTAGGTAAGGTAGCTAAGCTAGTGAAAGATAGGCTAAGAGATCAGGAGATTCAGAGGTGGCATGGGGGCGTATCAGAGCACCACTCTCTGAAGTTGTATGGTATGGCTAAAGAGACATGGGGAGAAGAATTATATTTTAAGTTGGGATTGGGGGGGGCAGAATTGAGGTGGATGGTGAGTCTTAGGGCGGACGCTCTTCCAGTGGGGATGCGGAGAAAGTATATTGGTCAAGAGAGGAAAGGTACTGGTCCTTATTTTTGTCCGATGTGTGGTGTTGAGGGGGAGGATGCGGTACATTTGATGTGTTATTGCGAGGAGTTGAAAGGATTAAGAAAGGAAGTGTTTGGCCGGGAGGTTTGGGATGAAAGGGAATTGATTTCGATTATGGGAAGTAAGTGTTTTGGTGATCTCCGAAGGCTGGGTAGATTCCTGAAGATAGCTATGACCCACCGCGAACTATTTTTATAGAAGTTGATTTTTGGTTTGTTTCGGAGTGTATGATATTTTGTTTGTTGTTATTTTTTTTATGTTTTCCGCCATGGCCCTTGGGCTTTTTTGGAATTAAATTCATTCATTCATTCATTCATCCGAAGTGTTATCTGTTACGCACTATCTGTTTAAACCGCGCATCCTCGTGTTATCTGTTACGAAACTTCTGACAGTGTAGGCTACTACGAACTGTCGTTGAGTGAACTAAGGTTTTCTGGGCCTGACTGTCACGATAGCAGATGTAGAATTCAAACGTCTTTTTCTCCATTCCTTCTCCTTCCAAGTTGTTTCTCCAGACATTACTCTCATCTAATCACTGGGGATCCTCCACGACTCAATCGGAATAAAAGATAAAGTAAAAAGCCAAAGAAACAAAATGAAAACAAAAATACCTAATAGCTGAGTCCACCAAACGCAACATATTTGATATGCGTGTATTCGTCAATCCCGTGTCGAGATCCCTCGCGACCGAGGCCGGACTCCTTCACGCCACCGAACGGCGCTTCGACGGCGGAAATGACGCCTTCGTTGACGCCAACCATTCCAGTTTCCAATCTTCTGGCAACACGCCAGATTTGCTGGTAATCGTTGCTGAAAAAGTATCCAGCGAGACCGCGACGGGTACTGTTGGCAATACGAAGGGCTTCAGACTCGTCTTTGAACCTGCAAAAAGTAAGTATTAACGGTTCGATTGGGAACTCGTCTGGGAACGATCTCTCGTTCTCAACTTCTCAAACACACTGTCAGAAGTTTCATAACAGATTGCGCGTAACACTTTCAAGAATAACACCTTTTCACTTAGAAATAAAGTGTTATGACCAATTAAGTTTACACTATTTCGTGCCTAGATCTCCAACAACACCTTCAATTGGTAAAAATACTACAATGTCAGAAGTTACATAACGACAACAGAAGGATGCCCGGTTTCAACAGATAACACTTTGGGATGTTATCTGTTATGTTTCTTCGTTCCCATTAGTATTTTTACCAATTGAAGGTGTTGTTGGAGATCTAGACACGAAATAGTGTAAGCTTAATTGGTCATGACACTTCATTTCTAAGTGAAAAGGTGTTATTCTTGAAAGTGTTATGCGCTATCTGTTATGACACTTCTGACAGTGCAGCAAGGATACTCATCGATGTCAGAACTGTAATTTACCAGAGCGTCAAGCATACATTACAGTTCATTAAAAAACAAGAGCTGTAAGCTCATATGGCACTTGCATGGGTTGAGATGTATTATTTCATCAAAAGTAATTTTCGACTGTGCGGTTCAGATGCGCACTTTAAGGGAGCTAGAGAAAAAGTATTTTATCGTAGAACTTGGCTGTTATGATGCGCACTTTAAAGGCACTAGAAATTCATCTGTAAGGAAGACCCTTGAGGCAAAAACGATAGCAGGCTCTTAGGGATCATTGATATATACGTATGATCAAAAGTTTTTTTTTTTCACTAATGCGGGTAAAATGCGCACTTTAAGGGTGCTAGAATTTTTTATTTTTTTTTTGCAAAACCCTTGTGGCACAAATGATCATGGGTTGAGATGTATCGTTTGATAAAAAGTACTTTTCGACCTTGCGGTTAAGATGCACACTTTAGGGGAGCTAGAACTTCATTTGTAAGCAAAACCCTTGAGGCAAAAATGATCATGGGCTCATGGGGATCATGGAAATGCATATTTTGCTGATAAGTATTTTTCAAGGAGGCACACTCGTGCCTCTTTAAAGAGGCGAACCACGACAATGTTAAGCGATCTTCGGTTCCAGTGGTCGCAGAGGGATGGGGAGGGATGCATTTCGTAGCCCGAGCTCCAACTAAGAAACCTGCCAAATTTCATCCCCCTCCGACTTTTCCTTCATGGGGAAAATCTGGCCGAAAGTTTCGACCCCCCAACCCCACCCCCCCTTTAACGTTGTCCGATCGGGCTGAAATTCACAAGTTAAGGTCCCCTAGGGCCCAGGAGCTTATCCGCGAAATTTCAGCTCGATCCGATAACTCCTTCCCTGTTTTCCAGAAACCACGCATAGCCACTTAATGTTCATGTTCTCCTTATGTTTTTTTTCTGCCACGCCTACAGGTCACAGCCGACATCGGATCTGGATGTACGAAGACTCATTCGACGCGGAATTCTCCGAGTAATTTTCCTGGAAAGTTTCGTCGGAAAATCTTAACCCCCCGATTTTCTAGCTTAGAAAAACCCCGTTTCCCCATAAGAGCCCATGTTAAGTTTTTTGTTGTTAAAAGTTACGAATTTCAACATTCAAGTACATCAAAATGATCAGCTCGACATGGTGAGACTGACTGCAAGCTTCAAAAAATTCTGTCTTAATCCGTAAAATTTTTATTTGAGAAAAATGACAGAAACCCTTTTTTTTTCTGCCACGCCTACAGGTCACAGCCGACATCGGATCTGGGTGTACGAAGACTCATTCGACGCGGAATTCTCCGAGTAATTTTCCTGGAAAGTTTCGTCGGAAAATCTTAACCCCCCGATTTTCTAGCTTAGAAAAACCCCATTTCCCCATAAGAGCCCATGTTAATTTTTGAAATTCTTAAAAGTTACGAATTTCAACATTCAAGTACATCAAAATGATCAGCTCGACATGGTGAGACTGACTGCAAGCTTCAAAAAATTCTGTCTTAATCCGTAAAATTTTTATTTGAGAAAAATGACCTTAAATTTTTCCGAAGCCAAGAGCGGGGGGTTAGGGGGGCGGCAGCCCCCCACAACAAAAAACCTGTACAAAAGAGTCTTTAAAAGTGGGAGGGTTGGGGGGCGGCAGCCACCCAACTTCCTCTCCTAATTCCTGTACGAGTAGTACAGGAATTATTAACTTACATCCACCATGGATTGTAGAAAAACGTACAGAAATAATATGAAAAAAACTTCGTTTTCTTAAAGAGTTAAAGAGGCTGCGTCCCAAAGTCGAACCTTAAAACGTACAGGAATTAGGAGAGGCATTTGGGGGGCTGCCGCCCCCCAAACCCCCCGCTTTTAAAGACTCTTTTGTACAGGTTTTTGTTTGCTACCCTACCCCCACCCCAGCTCTTAGCTTGTGTGCTCTGTGTCTGGGAAACAGTTTCAATAATTATGTTAAAATGTAAATGGAGTGGTCAACTTCATTGTTACTAATTACTAGTTTCGGCGCAATGGTTCTCCTGTCCTCTTGTGTTTAACATTTTTTGAAGTTATTCCATTATTCATTCATTTCAATTTTTTGTTAATTAAAAGAGGGCCTTTCCGAAGCCAAGAGCGGGGGGTTAGGGGGGCGGCAGCCCCCCACAACAAAAAACCTGTACAAAAGAGTCTTTAAAAGCGGGGGGTTTGGGGGGCGGCATCCCCCCAAATGCCTCTCCTAATTCCTGTACGTTTTAAGGTTCGACTTTGGGACGCAGCCTCTTTAACTCTTTAAGAAAACGAAGTTTTTTTCATATTATCTTAATTTGCGGTCATGATTGGTACTTTAAGGAATGGTCGGATTTGAAAAGTGGCGATTTCTAAGCCAATCTTGTCGAATTTCTAATATTTCAGCCAAATTTCATCGTCCTAGCACATCTGGAAGTACCTTAACTCACGATCACCGGAATTCCGGACCCGCCTCTCAAACTCCCCCCACAGTCGCCGGAGCCAATCCGGTTCGGTTTTGGACTTGTTTGTTAATCCCACAAAGTTCCATCCCGATCTCTCCAGTCCAATCCGGTCACGTATTCCCCCCCCCCCCCCCCAATTGTTGTCGGATCCGGTCCGGACATGAAAAAGATCACCACAGGCACGCTCTCAGTTCAGTTATTAAATTTCACTCGAATCCGATCACCCGTTCCAAAGTTACGCATGGCTAAATATTCTGGATTCCCCCTTCCTCCGATCCCCCCACGACTATCGGATCGAGTGAATTTTTATTTACAAGTCAGTTTGATCGGGTCCCTGATACGCCTCCCAAGTTTCGTCGTGAAAATCCCAAAAACCGTCATCACCAGAATTCCGGGAAACTCCCCTCCACCTCCCCCCCCCCCCAAGTGTCCGGGTCCAGTCCAAACGTGTAAACGATTTATCTGGAGCAGATTCTTCTTCTTCCCAGCAAGTTTTACTCCGATCCCTTCGTTATAACCGTTTCTCGAGATTTCCGGTCTTCCCCCCCCCCAACTCCCCCATAGCTGTCAAATCCGGTTCGGACTTCAAATGGAACATCAGAGATATGTCATTCATTCAGGTATTAAGTTTCGTACCAATCCGATCACCCGTTCGAAAGTTACACAACACTCAATTTTCCATATTCCCCCGCACTGAACCACATATACAAACCCCTTTGACCCTCGAATGCACTAGCTCTTTCCGATGTTAACAGAGTGATCCGATGCAAAGAGTGACGTCACGCCACGCGCAGAGCTACTAGTGTGAAGAAAGGGGTATATGGCACTTGAGCGAAGCTGCAAGTGCCATAAAAACGACGAAATTTTTTGTTCACTGAACTGCAAACTGTAAGCTATATTTACAATCGCATATAACAAAGAACAAATATGTGCAAGAAAAAAACAAAACATTAGTAAATACAATACAACACATATCAGAAACTAAAACTGCTGGCCTGATGACTTGCCTTCCATTTTTTTTTTTTACGATTTCCGAACTCTATAAGCAATCCGACACAGTTTTTTTCATCTTACGCGGAAGTTTGTCTCTTCGGGGACGAGCTTGGCAGATATGCCGCAATTCGTGCGCTTCCATCTGTACGGAACCAAGTAAGTTACAATTATAATTACAATTCAGTTTACTGATCAACTAACTAATTATCTTATGCGTCATCACCAAAGGAGAGATTTATTAGCCAATTTACAATTTTAACCTAATATTCATATATCTACAATTCATGTCACCCATCGATGAAACCTTCGACACCTGCAAACGGCAGGACAAAAAAAAAGATACTTACTTAATACACATGCTAACGGGCCCGAAGATTTCTTCATTGTAGCATTGCATCTTTTCATTGACGTCAGTAATTAGAGTTGGCTCAAAGAAACGGCCTCCCAATTTGTGTCGTTTCCCACCAAGAACGACCCTAGCTCCATGCTGTACCGCGTCGTTTACCAACCCTTCAACCTAAAATGAAATTGTTTGAGCCAGGTCTGTAGGAGAACAGATGTCTCCAAAAAAGCCCTTGCCAGCCTGCGTCTGGACTATTGCAGAGCTTTATTAGCTGCGTCTGGAGTATTGCGGAGCTTTAGATTAGCTAGATTTTGAGAGTAACAGCCTCACTTGATTAATATAGTTATTTAGGCAGTCCCTCGTTACAAAACTTCGATTCCCGATCACAGCTATCGAAATCTTTAGCGTCTTTTTAGCGAGTTTCGAAAAGTATAGACAAATAGAAACTGTGTGTGAACTGTGAGCAATTTCAACTAGAGCCATTGGCGTTCTTCCTTTTCTATATCAGCTTCTCACATTTGCTACATGTGTACATTCGTGGAGTGACATTTCCCCCTCAAGGTTCCCCCCCCCCCAGTTATTGGATCCGGTCCGGATTTGAAACTGAACATCTGAGACACTTGTTCTTGACACTTGTCAAGTTTCATGCATGTCCGATTACCCGTTCCAAAGTTATGCATGTTAATAGTTTCCGGACTCCCCATCCCTCCACTCCCCCCACGAAGGCCGGATCGGGGAAGTGATATTTCTAAGTTAATCTGGTGGGGTCCCTGATACGCCTGCCAAGTTTCATTGCCCTAGCTTATGTGGGAGTGCCCAAACTAGAAAAACCCGGATAGACCGACAGACCGACGACAAACCGACGGACATTACGATCACTATATGGCACTTGAGTAAGCTCAAGAACCACTACTACTCAATAAACTCTACTGTCCTATCCAAACGCTGGAAAATAATAACCAAACACTTTCAGTTGTAAGTATTTTATTTGTGACCGCCATTTTAAAAGCGGAATATTAAAAAAGGAATAAAACACATCACAAAATAAAAAAAAATCAATCTACTCCATCCCCACTATTTAACTACTCCAAATCGTTTTCGCGTTACCGACTCGGAGTAAAGGTTGCCTAGTAAACAACATTTACAAACTTACTTTGTCCACCTGGTTATCGTTGGCCAGAGGTCCTTGATTGACTCCCTCGTCGAAACCGTCGCCAACCACCAAACGCTCTGCAATAGCTTTGGATAGTCGCTGGACAAAGTCGTCGAAAACGGAGTCCTGGACGAGAATTCTGTTCGTCGCGACGCAAGTCTGGAATGTTCAGCCAATCAAGCTCAGAATGATTTAAGAGGCGACGGAAAGCAAGAATTATTGGCTAGGCGATGCAAAATAAACGAAAGGAAGATGAAACAGCCTTGCTTGTTTCAACTTAACGCGACCAAATATACAGTTCCATCAAGGGAAAAAACTAGTAGTAAGTAAATAAGTATGTTACTCATGACGCGCCATTTTCACGAGGCGGAGTAAAACAAAAAATAACAACAAAAATTTGTATTGCTTAAATACTATTAGTATATGAATATTTGTCTTAAATTTGTTTGTCCTTTAAATTAACCTATATTGCGGTCTGAGTATCTTATTGTTGTTGTATTTATTCGTTTTGCGTTGGATGTCATTTTATCTTGATACACTTCTTTTTGTTGACAAAAACCGAAAATTTGGCTAGTCCGTGGATGGTTTGAAAATAAATTAAACTGAATTGAATTGAGGATGTTTCACAAAATACAATCTTTCAAAACTTATAACCATACTCGTCAGTCGATCTGCAAACAATGAATAACTTCAAGTGCAATGTGAGCCAAGTGGTAGACGATTTTCCGAAGGGACACAGAAATTTCGACGGATGCACCTTAAAGGAACAGTAAACTTGACTACGCAACTTTCGGCCATCGAATCGCCCGGGGGGGGGGGGGCTTAGATAAATATAGAGGGTCTTATTGACGACAGGCCCCTCCTTCTTTGTTATCTCGAACAGTCTCGAACCCCCTCCTTAGTGTTCCAAAAGCTAGCTGGCAGGCCCTTGCCCCTTATGCACTGTAATTATGCACTTATACACTGTAAAAGTACGCCTTTTTACATGTAGACCACAGAGAAACGACCTCCCCGACTAGGCGGCCGGGGTTCGATTCCTAGTCGCGGCACACAAACCTTTTGCTTTTGCAAACCTTTTGCTCAAAGTCGGATTCTCGGAAACTGCCTGGAAACTGCAATGGTCGTAACGGGAATTTTTCTTACTCTCAATATCGACTCAGGGTACATTCTTGATATGTTAGCTAGCTCCCCGAGTCAAGTTTGAGTCAAGTTTTCTGTTCCTTTAAAGGACCCCTCGCACTAAATAGTGTTTCTGCTAAGATGCTCTGAGATAGCTGGCCACTTTAAAACTTAACTACGCTTACAGAAAATGACACAATGGCTTCGGCCGTCTTAAGGTTTAAGGTTTAATGGAAAAATTGCCACAATAGCAAAAGCTAAATAATAGGCAACAAAGAGAAAATAAATAAACACACATTAATGACTAACAACATCTAAATAATATACCACCAACAACAAAACTTAAGGCAAAATACAGGAACAAATCAAGAACCGAACAGGGACACATGAACAACGTGAAATTTTATTGGTTATCGAAATAATTAGTAACAAGGGGGAGAATGAGTGGAGCCGACGTACGGTACTTGATGCTGGAAACGGCTTGAGTGAATTTGAATGTCTCGTTGTGTAAGTCGGTTCAGGGAGTTGTTCGGTAAGGAGGTGGCGGAATCTGTTTGACTGCAAAATTTTCTTACCAAAATCAACTGTTAAATTTAGGCGTCTTTTCTTTAATGGTTCGAGCCGGAGAGTTTTAAGTACTTGCATGGTCATAATTAGTGTAATCGTGAGAAAGTATGATTTTTAACCACGCGCTTCTGGATTGATTCAATTAAATCATGCAATTCAGACGTATGAACGGGGTGCCAGGCGGCACAAGCGTATTCAGTGTGAGGGATTATCCTACATATGTTTTATAATTGCTCATGCAAACAATGCAATATGTGACATGTAGTAAGCAACCAAGTTTTTCCAATAACTTTGTCATCTGTTTAGACAGCAGCGCAAACCACTGCAAACTAAAGATTTGTTAATTTCTGACAACACCTTACGAATTTCAAATGTTACTTCTAGGTAAGCTACGACGGAGAAATTAGGATCAAAATATAGAGGCTTTAATTTTAGACAGCCTGGAAATGTTCCTACTTGCTGGACATGCTTCTGGTCAGTGGTACGGCGTGAGAGCGGGTGGGGGGGAGCATAAGCTTGAGTGAGTTCCTCAGTTGTGACCTGACACAGATGAAAATCTGTAGAAACAATGTCATCAACCTCAGCATCTTATTTTCACCTTATTTTTTAATTATTCGCAGTTTTTCAAAAAATTTCGGCGAATACTCGCAACTTCCGCAAGCTAAAACTGAGGCACTGAAATTTTACATCTATATCCGGAAGGACTAACTTTCTAAAGCTGGTTCACCGGGCTGGGGCCGCTGGACAATCGGAAATTCTCCATCTGATGCGCGGAGATTTTTGGGGTACACGACGCACCTCCATAGCAAAGTAACACTATTCATTCGTCCCAGCGCCATCTAAAGTCGTTTGTCCCCTACTTCATCATGGACTACCATTGAAAAGTCTTAAAACCCTAATTTTCCTTTGTAACTTTATGTTTCTATCACAGTTCCATCGCTATTCTGGACTCATTTAATAAACTTATTCCACGAGGACAATACAATGTATACAGCACTTCAACTCGAAGTGCCATATAAATATGTCTGGTCTTGTTCATTTTGCAGACGTAGATTTTCGTTGATTTCTCATCAAACTGGGCATTCTTAAATAAACTGACCGCAGATATACCCTTTCAAAAAATTTCGGAGCAAAGATAGTGTGTTGTCCCCAGACGAGCCGTCTATTCTCCCCTCCAATACTGTCGTCAGTACGTTGGTCCGAGAGGAACACTGGCAATCAGCTTTCTCCTTATCCTGTCAATTCTTCAGGCGAATTTTTAGACAGTTTCATTCTAACATTTATTTCTAGTCATATCTTGTAGGTGTATTAGTTGATTTGTTGTCGTTTTTGTGTATTTCGTGAATATTTCATTCCTCTTCTAGCTTTAAGCTGTTTGGAAGTAAATTTGATTGAATGAATGAATATTTAATAGCCAATTGGCCGTACAAAACACATTAATGGTAACAATTATAATACACTTTACATCACTCAATAATTATGTTATTTAACCAATACGCTCTTTAGAAATTGGCACATTTTAATTATCTTAGCTTTATTTTTTGTTTCGAGGACGTCAGGGAACTTAATAGTATACCCATTAAGAAAATGTGTCCTGGGGTCTAAGAGCTGCTCGCATTCTACCAGAAAATGTCCCGCTTCCTCTGTATTAAAGCACAGGGGGCATTGTCGCTTACTATTTGGAGACTTATTATCCCAGTTATTCCGACCACGTACTGGCAGGCAGTTCGCTCGTAGCTGAAACCACAGGCGCAGGCTCTCCGCCGGTAGATATAACTTGAAGTAAAATTCCATACCGAAAATCTGCTTGACTTCTCTGTAATACTTTAGTGTATCTGAATTTTGTATCCGTTCGTACAAGCCTGAACCTCTTGTTCTTCTATCACTCTTGTGAATTCACGGATGAATCCCGTCGGGTTTCCTTCCGGCCCTCTTCCTTCATTCCACATGTACGAAAGACCTGCATTGTCTAAAAGTTTTGTAACTTGATGCGGCCATGAATTTCGCTTTTTGGGATCCCAAAACGTAAGTGAGGGATACCTATGACATCGCAAAAGTTGTCCGTCTGTCCGTCTGTCCGTCCGTCCGTCCGTCTGTCTGTCCGTCCGTCTGTAAGCACGATAACTCTCGAAGGGAGTGAGATATTTTGATGAAACTTGGTGTGAGGATTCTTTGGGTCAAGAGTAAGGTCGAGTTCGTAGATGGGCTTTGTAGCCTTACGTTTAGGGGTGGGGGAGGGGGTTCAAATTAAGGGACAAACAAAATATTTTTAAACAGCTAATGAGATAGTCGATTATGGGGTAAGAAGATATGCTGAACACGAATATGAAAACCATTTTCTCGCCGGACAAGTAGTTCGTCCGGAATCCGGCCAAAACCGGAAAGTTTGTTAAAAATAAAAGTTTTATTTGAAGTTGATTAGATGTTTGATTTAGGGGTAAGAAGGCATGCTGAACACGAATATGAAAACCATTTTCTCGCCGGACCAGTCGTTCACCCGGAATCCGGCCGAAACCGGAAAGTTTGTTAAAAGTAAAAGTTTTATTTGAAGTGGATTAGATGTTCGATATAGGGGTAAAGTGGCATGCTGAACACGAATATGAAAACGATTTTCTCGCCGGAAAATTAGTTGGCCCGGAATCCGGTCAAAACCGGAAAGTTTGTTGAAAGTAAAAGTTTTATTTGAAGTTGATTTGATGTCCGATTTAGGGGTAAGAAGAGACACTGAATCCGCATATTAAAATCATTTTTAGCCGAACTTATAGGTCATCCGGAATCCGGCTGAAACCGGAAAATTTGTTATAAGTTAAATTTTTATTTGAAGTTGATTAGATGTTGGATCTAGGGGTATAGAGATACGCTGATTTCGTTTTTGAGCTTTATTTTTTCACCGGAGAAGTATTTCTGGAGTTTCGCCGAAGCCAGAAATTTCGCAGAAGTAAGGCAGGATCGTTTCGATCGGCTTATAGGGGTAAACACACATGCTGAATACATATCTGAACTAGGTTTTCTTAGATGATTAGCTGGTTGGCCTTAATCTGTTTCTAAATTTTAAGAGTAAAATTGTTCAAGGAGTCTGGCGAAGACTGGATCTGGTGAAGACAAACTGGATCAAATATTGATATTTTGGGATCCCCTCGGAACCTTTGGTCTTGTTCGTCCTGCTTCCAGGTAAGCTTGCTTAAAGGTCATCTGAATGAAGTCTGACACCCTAAATTGCCACTTTTACATACTGCTTACCATTTATCTCTCGAAAACCGGACTAAAATCGGATGAAGTTTCACCGTGCTATAATTTTCAGCCTTTTTTCCGACTTGTCTGAATCGTGACGCTCGCCATAACAGTTGTAACAGTCCATGCGGAACAGTTCATGTTGTAACAGTCCACGCCGTAACAGTCCATGCGTTTATCCATCCATGCGCTGTTTATCCATCCATGCGTTATCAACGTACGTTTATCCATGCGATAATGACAGTTTAAATATTGGCGCTAAATTTGTCTTGGGAGGTCGTAACGAATCACCATAGGGAGACTTAGAACTTCAAGAGTGGATAGCGCCGAAATCACGGAGAGAAAAAATTCGTCTTCTCTGTACCGGTACTGTGAAGGACGATCTGCGGGGTTCATGGAAGTATGGTAGGATCGTTCAGGTGTCCTTTAAGCAGTCTCTTCTCTGGTAAAGATATAACTTTGGTCCAGAACCTTATAATTTGGGTTAATCTATGTTTCCTTAGAGAAAAAGTCCCCAGGTGACTGATTTTCGTTGTTCTTTTTTTCGCTTTTCATTCTTTCTATTTGAGTGGCAAACACAAACATTCATACATTCCTATTCCATCTAGTTTCTTACCTGTCCTGTATTCCTGAACTTGGATGCAATAACGCCATCTACTGCCTTGCCCAGGTCGGCTGATTCGAAAACAATGAAAGGGGCATTCCCACCAAGCTCCAGAGCCATCTTCTTTATCGTGCCGGCCGATTGCTGGTACAGTAGTTTCCCAACAGCCGTTGAACCTTTAAGGAAAACACAATTTGACAAAGCAAAACGGATAAGTCAGCTACATTTTATTCGGGCTATATTTCGGCTCTTCTTGGCAAGGGTCCTCTTCAGGCTCAAGCTGGAAAATGAACTTGTAGAAAAACATTTAAAGATTCTTCCTTAAATAACTGATTTTGTGAACTTCTTGCCTGAAAACTTCTTGGAGTTAAAGCTGGTGTTGTGATTTCATTTTGGACACGGCTACTGCTTTTGCTGCTCGATTGGGTCTTCGAAAGGGTAGAGATTCTTCTGCATTTTGTGAACACAAGGGTCGATGAAAGTAATAAGGCTCTACTGTTTCAAAATGGTTTATTCAAAACGTGTTTTACCCGATCCTCGCCAAATACACGACGTGATAACTGACCCCAAAGCATTCTTCAATTTACCAGCATTCTACCTAATGTAATTATCATAATTTCATCTTCCAATATTTCAATAACCTTAAAATGTGGCACATAACCGCTTTCAACTGGTACTATGCCTGAGCACGAAACCGAATGAAAGATTCTAATTTTCCCCTGCCGCTAAGCAAATTCGCAGAACAAACCAAAAACGTTATTTCTCACGGGAGGCGAAATTCGCGTCCTGATTTTTGCCAGGCGAACTCATTCCAGTCTGGTAAGCGACTAGTTGTAAGCAAGATTTTCCCTGAGGGTGATTTTCTCTTGCTTAAAACTTCAATCGCAGCAGACGCAGTTTCTTTTTCAAAGTTCAAACATAAATGCCGAGTTTCGAAGAGATTACGGAACCGTCTCGGCTCTAGCCTCACGCAACCCCTTGATTTCGATGAGAAACACGGTGAGCTTGCATCACCGGTATTTTTCAAGTCGATGAACTCGTCAGAAGCGATAAGCTTCCGGATCCGCGTCGAAAAGTGCTAAGCACGGAAGAACCAGTCTAGCGCCATTAGGTGGGATAAACGTTAAAAACAGAAAATTTAAAATCTCGGGAGAATGGATGGAACGACTGCGGACGAAAGGTTAATTAGTAATACAGGTACGACGGGTTCTTTAAGGCGGTTTCTGGCTAATGTAGCGTTTACATGGAAAAGAAATCCCGTCGATAGAAAGGAATTCCGGTCAACTTGAAAGGATTCCGTTCGAGAAGACGACTAGAAAAAAAGTCTAGCTGGACGAGAATTCCTTTCATGATGAAAGGAATTCCGGTCCTCTTGAAAGGAATCTCGTCGGCGGCACTGGTAAAAAGGCAAAACAAAAGTCTAGCTAGGTTTTGAGAGCAGCAGTCATCAGTACTGACGTCAGAAATGCTATCAAAACTTTTGTTTGGCTAGTGGATTTATTTTTGTAAGATTTTCTGGTTTGAAGAATTATTTTTTTCCTCTGCGTCTAAAACAATCTTGTCACCAAGACCGGATTCTGTTCAAGTTTTCTTGTACTTGTAAACACTGCATAGGCGAAGCGAAATCCGTCCGGTGAGGCGAGATTCAGTTCCAGTGTGAACCAGTCTTAAGATATCCGCTGAATCCGGAAAAACTCGCCAGTATACGAAGGGGCTTTCACAAAACGTCTTTCCAATTAGCGTGCTTTCTCGATGAGCTCGGGAATGGGATGGATCAAACGACTGGGCACGTGGAGTTAATCAGCAATCCTTTAAGTTGCTTTCTCATGCGATTTCTTGCCAAGCGAAGCAAAATACGTCCAGCGAAGCGACATTCGGTCCAGTGTGAACCAGTCTTAAGATATCCGCTGAATCCGGAAAAAAACTCACCAGTGAACGAAATTCCGGCCACATCGGGGCTTTCACAGAGCGTCTTTCCAATCTCCCCAGCGTGATTTCTCGATGACGTCACGACATTGAACACACCACCTGGAAGTCCCGCCTCCTCTGATAGAGCAGCGAGGGCCAAAGCGGTCAGGGGAGTATCCTCAGCCGGTCGCGCAACGCAAGTGCAGCCGCAAGCGATGGCGGCAGCTGCTTTACGGGTCAGCATAGCCATGGGGAAGTTCCACTACAAAAATAACCGGGTTATTTTCCACTGCACCAAAAGAGACAGAGTTCCGCGGACCGAGAAATGAAACCAGGTTTGAGGCCGAGTTTGAGTTCGAATTCTACTACAGACAACAACAAATTTGTTACGACCTTGATTTTTCAAGTGGAAAACTGTGATTTTCGTACCCCATCCTTCGTAGCTTCGACGTCGTACCTGGTTTCAAACATCAGTGCTCGAAAAACTCCGGAAGGCTCGTTCGTTTTCCCAGACCCGGAAATTGAGATTCAGGGCCCCCAGGCATTTAAGAGAGTTCCGTCTTAATTTGTGACCCCCTCCCCTGTCTATGATGGGCTCACCTCATCATCAGTCAAGACAGAACAAAAAGAAGGACACATTTGGCTATAACAAATTAGAATACTGATGATTTGAGTGAAACTGAGAAAACAAACATTCAAAATTATTTTTTATGGGTCAGGGTGCACAGCATTTGGCATAGGGTATCCGGCGTTTGGTCTAGGCCCCTCCGAACTATCGGTGTATCATGCGTTTGGCATAGTGCCTCAGCTCTAACGAGAATCATCGGAAATGCATACAAACTTAAATTACCGGCGTGATCAAGCCGACAACGCCGATTGGCTCTCTGAAGAAGATCATCTCTCTGGTGTTTGAAGGTCGAGGTGCAACTTCACCCTGAAAAATCGTACAAAGTGACAAATACTAATCCAAATTAAAACAAAAAAAATCCCATACAGGCTGCTCCGACTGACAGACATACGTCGAATTATCTGTCTCACCACCTCAGACTTTTCCGATTACGTCCAACGGCGCATAGAGGTACCGCAAATCCGACAGGAAAATAGCGGAGCAACGAAGTAACGCATTTTCGTCGGGTCTTCAAGCCTCTTTAAGTGAATAAGTGATGGGTAACTGGACTGTCCTGTCTCAGCCCTATCCGGTTAAACTTTAAGAGCGTGTTCCACCCTACTTACAGTACTACACATGACGTCTAGGATTCTGGCTTCTTGGCGTCGAGGCTGGAACACATTTTTCTATTTTCAGCAAAATATCGTGCCAAGGGCTAATCGGGCCAATCATGTCAAAAAAGATTCGTAGTTACTACGCTCAGCAAATAGTTACTGTTGTTACTATTTCGAGAAGGCTAGGAGCGTGTTCCACCCTTCTGACAATAGTAACTATTAGTTACTATTTTCGTTCCAACCTCGTCAAAAGTTACTACGCTGACCGTTCCAGCCTTGTCGAAATAGTAACTATTTGCTTACCACGCTCGGGAGCGTAGTAACTACGGATCTCTGTAACGTGATTGATCAGATCAGCCGCGGCATGATATTTGACCGAAAAAAGAAAAAAGCGTTCCAGCCTTGACGCCAAGAAGCGTAGTAACTACGGCGACCAGCGTAGTAACTACGGTAAGTAGGGTGGAACACGCTCTAGAACGGTCAGCGTAGTAACTTTTCACGAGGCTGGAACGAACCATTACCTAATAGTTACTATTGTTAGAGGAATGGAACACGCTCTAAACTGGCAGCCGCAAATAAAAGGTCGACGTGGGCAACCGAACAACGACCCGTTGCACCTTCTAGAGGAACCTTGCCAACATCCCTTCTCTTCCCCCTAAAATGACGTCTCTTGCCGCCTCTGGAACAAGGATATAAAGCGTGTTTCACCCTTCTAACAATAGTAAGTATTAGATACTATTTCCGTTCCAACCTCACTGAAAAGTTACTCCGCTGACCGTCCCAACCCACTCGAAATAGTAACTCATAGTAACTATTCGCTTACCATGCTCGCTAGCGTAATAAGCGTGGTAACTACGGATCTCTATAGCGTGATTGGCTGGATTATCCCATGGAGTGATATTTTGACGAAAACTAGAAAAATGTTTTCCAGCCTTGACACCGAGAAGCCAAAATTCGTGATGCGTAGTAGCTACGGTAAGCAGGATGGAACACGCTCATAAGGTCTTAGGTACGGATCAATGGATCTCGACTACTTACATATATTCGTCGAGCCTCTTCTGAAAACCACTCGATGTACCCAGCCCCATAGGCGACCTCTGCTCTAGCCTCCGGTAGAGGTTTGCCGTTTTCGGCAGTCATCAATTTGGCAAGATCTTCTGAGTTCTTCTCAATCAGGTCGTACCATCTTCGCAATACTTTGCCCCTCTCCTAGAAAGGTAGCAGATTAATAATAATAATACAAAGCAAGAGAAAAGGCTTTCGCCTCTAAATAACTCTAAGAAACTACGAGTAGTCGAACTGATCGGAGTTAAAAATCCCATCAACGATGCACTTGAAACTATTGATCGATTCAGCATTAACCGCATCTTCGGTAAGGCTGTTCCAAGGATCAGCGATTCTGTTACCAAAACCCCACTTAAAAACGTCCTTGTGGAATCTTGATTTTGCAAGCTTGTACGCGTGCCCCCGATGATGACGGTTAATGCTGAATTAAATTTAAGCAAAACAAAATAAAAGTTTTGGAAGTTTTCTTCTCTTAATTAGTTCAAATCTGGGACATAGTTTGAGATACAAATGAGAATTTCTCTGAAATGGAGACTACTATTTTTGTCAAATTGTTTTATTCCGGGGAGATTGGGACCTATTTTATTCCGGGAATTCAAAGTGAAATTATGCATTAGAGGTCCGAAATTCAACCTATTGCTATGGCAGTCCAACAGCACGCAGTATTTCGTTATCGTAGGCTAAATACATTTCAGAACATGGAGAACACCATGTCTATTTGCTTGTATCTAAAAGTCTCAGCATTCGGGACCTTGATAAATAGGGTGGGCGGTTTGTCGATTTTGTTATTTTTGTGACGAGTAACGTATCATTCGATAGGTAACCACATAAAGACTGGATGGGTAATATGGAAAATAGTCGTCGAGATTGTTTTAAGCCGATACTGGACTATAAGCTTTTTGTGCGTAGCTTATGGGAGCAACTTCTTTTTCTGAAAAGACTATCACAGATTTAGGTTTCCGAAGGGCTGTGAAAATTTTCCGGTGTTTATGTTTAAGTGACTGCCGTTCAACTGACGATATAGCTGTGCGCAAAGGCAAATTTTATCTTCCTGCAACTCGAGTACGGGAGTCTCTTCCCAAGAATTGTTACCGCACTAGACTTAGTGATTTTGTTTTCTTTCTCTCTTTTCCGCGTATAGTACACAAGCCATATTTAGTTCTCGAAAACGTGGTCCACGACCCCTGACCATCGGACCCTTCTGAAAAACGAAAACAGGACCCCAGGAAAACAAAAATGGGACCGATCTGGCTAACCTCTTCAAAACGATAGACATACCTCCATGATAGGTCAATTAAAGGAAACCCATAATCTTCGAAAAAAAGACCCTTTTCTATACTATAGCTGTAACGTCCCAACATGTTTGGTTCACATCCGGCAACTCTTTCCTTTTGTTGTTGACAAGAACTTAGGGCTCCCATGACCGAGGTCAAAAAAGCATATCTTCTCTTCCCACCCAGTTTGGTTATATCGGGCAACTCCTTCTGGTAGATGGGATCCAACACAAATTAAAGGACACCCACAGCGACCGGAACGAGTTTGGACCCTGAAAACGGAATTTAGTTGAGATCCAACAACTATTTCTAGTTGAGATCCGACAGCTATTTCTAGTAGATGTTCTGTTGACAAGAATTCATGGACCCTATCCTTCAACAAAAAACCTTCCCCTACACGGTCGGATCGAATTCCTCCCTAATGTGTTCCGACCGGAAGGAATAACTAGGACCCTAGTATACCTTTCCACGATGTTGGTTGAGATCTGGCTACTCCTATCTGTGGAAGTGTTATCTACAAACATATAGGGACTTGCCTTCCTCTCTTCCTCCCACACGGTTCGGCTCATCAAAAGACACGACTAGGAACAAGGTTTTTTCTTCTACTATTTTACTATATAGTTCAAAGGCTGAAATCTCACGTGGTTTGCGCTCCGTCCCTAATACAGACCTTAAAGGAACATACAAAGACGTGTGCTCGTGTCGTTTCCATCCAAAACAGCTCACTCGTTCCAGAATTAAGCATGTCATAAGATTTTCGGGACCCCCCACCGTCTAGTTCTCCCAACAGAGCCGGGATCCGGTCCGGTTCTAAAAATGATGTAAAGGGCTTATGCTTGTTTGTCTTGTTAAGTCCCAGTCCCGATTCCTCAACTCTAAGCGTGCAACGAGATTTCCAATCCCTTCCAGCTAGTTTATTTTGTCTGGTCCGTTAATTCAGTTTATCTGATCACAATTCTTTTAAGCCTTTGAGAGCCTGATTTACTGGTAAGCTTCGGAGACAGTGTAAGGTCCCCCCCCCCCAACATTCCATGCAACCTTTCCTGTAGTGCAAAATAGGACTGTGCGGTTAAGATCGTAACTTTGAGGTGATCTTGATTAATTTTTAACTCAAACCCTTGAGGTACAAATGATCATGGGCTTGCGGACCATGAAATGGCAGGTATGGTTTGATCTTGTCGGGTCCCTAACATGTCTGTCAGAATTCATCGTCGTCGCACATCTGAAAGTACCTTAACTCAGGATCACCGGAATACCGAGACCCACCTCTAACTCTCCCACAGTGGTTGGATTTAGATCGATTACGTAAATGCTCTAATTAGAGCAAAGGCTTATTATTACCACTACTTCACTAGGATCCCTCCAGTCTAAGCATGTCACACAATTTCCGCTATCCCTCGCGACCCCCCCCCCCTTCCGACAGTTATCGCATTCGGTCTGCATCCCCAAACAGAGCACCTGTGGCACGTCCTCTTGTTAATTACCAAGTTTTATCCAGATCCGATCGGCAGTTCGAAAGTTATGCATGCACAAGATTTTGAATTTCCTTAAAATCCACTCCCACCAAGATCCTTGGATCGGGGGGATGATTATTTCCAAGTTAATCTGGTCGGGTACCTAATTCGCCCTCCAAGTATCATCGTCCTAGCACATACCGAAGTAGCCAGAATTCCGGGAACCCCTTCATGTCACGTCACGTTTAGTCAATAATTTGTCTAAGAGTTATGCTTGTTCTTCCCACGAAGTCCCATCCCCACGGTTTGGATTTAGTTACAGTGCGTTGGATTCAGTTCCTTAGTGTAGCGCTCCCATACTGGAGATGAGGCCTCAGTGTTTTACTTCTATTTTTGCTCAAAACGTCTCAGTATTGGCAAGATATTGTACACAAACTTATCCAAATCGTCAATCTAGATGATGTATTTTTTTTTAATGTGGGGGTGGTGGGGTGGGTGGTCTGGAACTAAAACTGTGGATTTTTTCCAGGGGGTGGGGGGTCCCAAACCTAACACCAGATTTTGTACCCTATTGTCCGGGGTGGGGTGGTTCCTTTATTGAAAGTTGACTGATTTTAGGCTAGATATCAGTAGCCCCTTGATCACATCTGAGCAAAATTTTGGTGACGTAGCAGTTCACACCTGGATCGTAATGAACAAAGCACAAGGGAATATGGATAGCAACGATAGCCTGATTTCTCCACAATTCACACTGGTCGTCTGGCCTCTTGTTTGCCCTGGCCCCCCAGCACCGGCCTAACCAGCAAGGTAAAGACGGCACTGGTGCTGCAACTCCTGAGTTTAAGTTAGGTCTAGTAAGTCTTATCTTAGTTTACAGCCTACCTTTGCTGGAACATCTTGCCACTCCTGAAAGCTGTCACCTGCAACAGCAATTGCATCCAGGATATCTTCTTTATTCATATCTGGAACCTCAGCTATAACTTTGTCATTTGATGGGTTCGAAACCTTAAACTTGGATGATGATTTTGCACTGATCCATTTCCCACCAACAAATGCCTGATCTCTTAGAAGTCGAGCAGCCATTCTGTCTGGAATTTGCAAAATATGAAATTATGCAGATACTGCAGTTTCCATACCATATCTCCTCTGCATGAATTGGAACTAGTCCAATTGAGCAGTCTTAGCGGACTGAAATAAAACTGGAACCATTACCCATACTTACACCAAGCTTACACCTAAAACTCTTCGTCAAAGCTAGGTTTTTTTATTCTGATGTTGGGGTTATTGTTATTTATTATTCTAATTATACCGGGCTATGTTGCCCACGTGTAAATAAGGGTATTAAAATCTATCTGTTTTGTGTTGTATGTTTTTGTCTTTTTTCCTTCTTTTTTCTCTCACACTCTGTTTGTGACTTTTGTCTTAAAAATGGGTAACAGAATTTCATTCATTCCAAAGTAGTAATAATAATAATAATTTATTTATATCCCACTGCACAAAAACAATGTGAGAATAGTGGAGTCAAAAAAGAAAGAAACAAAATAAACAACAGAAAAGAAACAACACTAGTACAATAAAAATAAACATTACCAGGGAATGCCCCATTTTCATTTTGGACATGGCTGCAGTCTTTTGCTGCCCAACTGGGGCCCCCATTTTGGTTTTAGTATCACCTCCACCTCCTTTCCAGCTAAGATGGATACTTGTAGGCATGTCTGGGCTAGGCTATGTACTAATGTACTAAAATAACAGGGAACCCAATCATATTTGATTGACTATCTTCAGCCCAAGCTGACTGCAAATAGCATTTGATTGACTAACATTCAGACCCAGATAGATCTCCAAACCCACAACAAAGAAAGAGACTGAGGTGTACTCGTGGACAATCAGCTCAAGTTCCACTCCCATACAAGGCACACGGTATCAAAATCCAACTCAGGGCTTGGCCTAATCAAGAGATCCATCACTAGCAGATCCCCCAAAGTCTTTCTCAGACTGTATAAAGCCATCGTAAAACCCAACCTCGACTTTGGAACTTATCTAGCTTCTCCCCAGTACAGAGACGCACCACCAAGGTTATAGATGGCCTTAAAGACTTGAAAACTCTGTTGCGTTTTTGATCGCCTGTCGTGACCCCTGTCACTTGCCGGTCTGCTTAATTGTCGTTTTCGATCGCCTTGTCAGTTGCCTGGCACCTTAATTCCCGTTTTTGGTAAAACGAAGAAATTGTCCTGCCGCCATCTTAGAAGTCCTGGCAGTGGAATGGCGAACTGCCTCAGCTAGGTAGTTTGCCTATCCTGCCTTCGAAATTGCGCAGGAAATTTGAAAAATAAAACTGAGGGAGCAGGTTCACTTGAAGGAAGAGTTGATTATAGCTCAAGGAAGGGGAAGAAGAAGGAAGATTCAGAAAATGCAGTGTATCCTCGTGATAAAACCAGGACTATTTATTTGATGTGATGTAGATATGCAAGTGGACAGAAATTTTTTCATCAGGTGCATGGCATCATCTGCAGTTAAAACTTAAGCCTAAGGCATTTCTGGGTTGATTTTGATGATTTTTTTGTGAATATATATTCTCTACTCAACAATACTATGCTTGTGACTTTTACATTTACTGTGGTGCGGCTAGGTTTGCTATTGGACCCTAATTTAAGGTTTAAGGCTCAAATTTAATCGTTCTGAATTGAAGTGCGTAAGTAAGGTAATGATTCCCAGTCAGCTTGAGCCTGGCTTGAGCTGAAGGAGATCTCTAGCAATTTTTATTTTTGATTAATACATAGAGAGAATGCACCCTACCTGAAGAAAACGGACGGGAGAATAACAAAAAAATTTAACATTAGGCTAGGAAGCATAGGGCTTTCGACTTTGAGACTAAATTACCGGCCTTGGATAGCTGCTGTGAGTCAGAGAGTTGTTGTAATTGTTATCTGGCTTCTTCTTATTGGAATAATACAATTTTTGCAGATTAATGTTCTTTTTTATGAGAGTTTGGAGGCTTCAAAGTGTGTAAGCAAAGAGGAAGTCGCGTCCTATTGGTCAGCTATGACGCGTTCCTTGAAATGCGCGTCACAACCGACCAATAGAACATGAGCCTTTGTTGACCTTCGTTTTTGTTGACAAACTTTGAAGCCTTCAAACTCTCATAAAAAAGAACATTCATTTGCAAAAGTTGTACTATTCCAACAAGAAGAAGCCAGATAACAATTACAACAACTCTCTGACTCACAGCAGCTATACACGGCCGGTAATTTAGTCTCAAAGTTGAAAGTCCTCCTATACCTCGTAATGTTAATTTTCTTTGTTATGATCCCGCCGATGACGGTGTAGAAATATCCGTTTTCTTCGGGTAGGGCACAGCTTAACTACTAGGCAGTTGCGCGGAGTCGTATCTTGCCCATAAAAAGATTTCAACACACATCTTTAGAGTAGGCGTTAACCTCCGGCGCTCCCCAGTCATGCACAAATCCTCAGTTTTTGGGCATGGTGCCCCAACGTCAGGGCATGCCCCAAGGTATGGGCATGGTGCCCATACGTTGGGGCACCATGCCCTGGAGCATAGGCATGGAACTAGCATGGCACCCCTATGATATTTGGTTGAACTGACATTGATTACATACCTAAATAGGGCCTTCTTCCTCTCCTAGACCACAAGATACTTGATCTTATGTTCTATCTAACCTCTTTTTCCAATTTTAAAAATATTGGAGAACTTCCAAGAAATTTAGCCATTAATGAATTTCCCCTTTTTCCCTGGAAATGGATAGGTAAACCAATAAGAAAAAGTTGTCTTCATTAAATGCTAAATTTCTTGGAAGTTCTCTAGTATTTTTAAAATTGGAAAAAGAGGTTAGATAGAACATAAGATCAAGTATCTTGTGGTCTAGGAGAGGAAGAAGGCCCTATTTAGGTATGTAATCAATCTCAGTTCAACCAAATATCATGGGGGTGCCATGCTAGTTCCATGCCCATGCTCCAGGGCATGGTGCCCCAACGTATGGGCACCATGCCCATACCTTGGGGCATGCCCTGACGTTGGGGCACCATGCCCAAAAATTGAGGATTTGTGCTTGACTGGCGCTCCCACAGCCAATCAGCGCGGAAAGATCTAGGGTCTATTCCGTGAGTGAAAACAGAAATTTCTGTTGTGACCACCGTGGGTGCGTAATGTTATCAGAAGAAAGCAGTGGAGGTCTCACATTTATTGCGCACGCCCCACATGTTGCCTCTTAGGAATCAAGTTTCCAACTGCGAGGCCGAGAGTGTCTAGGCTAGGTTTGAAGCAGCGCCAATTAATGTCGCGCAATTAATGTCGCTTTTGAAAAATGTTTGCGCAACTGCCTAGTAGTTAAGCTGTGGGGTAGGGTGAAATCTCTCTATTACCAACAACAAGACAAAAATTACCTAAAAGTCACCAAAAATCTAATGCCTAAAAGTCACCACTGTAAACTATATTTAAAAGTTTTGCCTTGACTTTGTTGATAATTCGGTACGTATTTCCAGTTTTAGCGTTCCGTAAGTGTGTCCGTAAAGAAACTCTTGATTCCTCACGTATTGACAGATGTTTTATTTCTCTCTCGGCTTTTGTTTTATGGGACAAATTTGTAAACAATCAACAAAAAAACTTTGGGTACCAGCCAAGTACATATAATTACTCGCACAAGACAAGGCATCAGTAAACACTCACGTTCGAAGATCCTACGGTGTTGTATCTGCAACGTCTGGCAAGGATGGAGACTTGTTCTCCAAAATTAGGCTTTATCCTGGTGTTTCTCCACATTTGGATTGTGGTGAATGGGATATCCATCATGCCCAGCGGAAGCAATTCTGGCCTTTGCAGCAGAGAGTTGAAAACTCTCTCATGTTCTCCCCAGGTGATTATTAGTGTTCTTATATAGCCTTGGTTGTTTGTGGACAGTCTGGGCTGCGACTGGGTCCCTTGGCCTTAGGCTTAGGGACACCAGGTCCCTGGGCCTGGCCTTGTCGGCAGCTTGTTGGGTTCCCTGCTATTTTAGTACAGATTTAAGGGGCCTTGGCCCAAGTGGCCTTGGGCCCAGGCATGTCCTGACACCTTCCTGATAGCTGCCTGATGGGGGTGCCGCTTCAGAATTTTACCTGAACCCCAATTTTCCCCGATCCCTAGACCAAGATTTTAGTAGATTCCTTGAAGAATAATCTGGTAGACTCAGTAAAAGTATCAAATTCAGGTACAGTGAAGTAACCTTTGAAACAACCAGTCAAAAATTTTCCAAAATTTGTTTCTGCAGCTCCACACCTTGTGATGGCCATGCTTGGGCCTTGGGTTCCCTGGTATTTTTTTACAGTATTTTATTGAAAGAACAGATGACAAGGTTTTGGAAAAGCTTTGTTTGAAAAAATAAATTGGCAGTAATTTCCATACACAACAATATCTTACCCTTTTAGTGTAACAGTAATTTTGCCCAGTTCATTTTTTTGTATTCTTGCACTTTATTAAGTGTTGTCTTATGTTGCCTCCTAGATTGTCTTTCATATAGTTTCTCACTATGTTATTTATTTTCTTTTTTACACTCCTCTTTTATATTTTGAGAGACGATAAACAATAATGATAACAATAATTATTGAATTCATGGTACTTGATTAGTTGGTTATGTGGATAGTTTGGAGGAGCCTATGCCAAACACCAGTTAGCCTGCCCAGTTCCAAATCAGTCCCCAGTGCTGGGTAACCTACTAACTACTCTAACCCTGAGAAATCCCTCATCTAACTCACTATTGTAGAATTCTGATTGGATGACTTCGGGTCTTTATTCAAATCATCAGTTTTTAATTGGCGAGGAATCAGGATATCCAGCATTATAGACTAATTGTGGAATACCTAACATGCGATGCAGCCTATCAAAAATCAGGGATTTGTGGTGGACTGTAGGGCAATGGAAAACTCAGAGCTCTGCCGAATTTGGGTTTTGATGGATCACTGCTGAACTATAAGAAACTGGTCTGTTCAGGGCTAGCAGGGGCTGGTTCAGGGCATATTGGCACAAGAAATCACCCTAAATGCCTTAATTCACACTTCAGAGCTAATTAACGACCCTCTTGATCTGTTGAATCACACTATATCTCTTGAATCAAGCTGTAAAAGCTCCACTGAGGAAAAGCTCAGTTATACCATGATCAATACTTTTAGCACGCAGGGGCGCCACTAGCCTTTTACCTTTGGGGGGGGGACGTCCAGTTTGTGCCGACGGACTCAGAAATGTGCCGACAAAAAACGCCGTTGCCGCCAGCACAAAATTTAACCGGTGTAAAATTAACTGTGATGCATCAGCTGAGATTAGTCCTTGAATATAAATTCTTAAATTTAAATTCTCATATTCGGGATTTCTTTGCAGCTTTGCTAAAACCTGAAGCTTCCAACGACTGTACCCAGAACAAGATAAATTAATCGCCGCAGGCGAAGTATTTTAAATCTGCCTTTTTTTCTGGAAAAATTTTGCTTGTGAAGAAATTTTGTGTAAAACTAACTGTAATGCATTAGCTGAGATTATTTTTTAACGTAAATTCGTATGTTTAAATTCACATATTCGGCTTTACTTTTCACCTTCCGCTAAAAAGACCGAACCCAGAACAAGTTAAATCAAGCGGCGCAGGCGAATTTTTTTTTAATCTTTCTTTTTTTCTGGAAAATTTTAGGCTATTCTATACCTATACTTTAGAAGTTCTAGCTTTTAATGTGTTTCCAACCCCAAAGCATTTCAGTCCTAAAACGCCAACTAAAGGAAACACCATTCTTCCAAATAGAGAGTACTACGAAATGCGCCGCAGGCGAACTTTTGTGGAAACGCTTATGAGCGATCTCAAATAAAAATAAGGTTACCTGTGAAATCACAGATCTTTCCGCCAAAACAGTATGGCCATCCAGAAGAAAGCAGGCACAAATTTGATTCTTGTGTGTAGAAAATCTCGATTTGCAGACGAGACATAAACTTTGGGGATTGGACAAAAGTTTACGGATTTGATTTCTTACGTGTAATGAGATTCCGATCCCGATTAAACTTTCCACGCCCGACAAATGTATGAAGAATTTGATTTCTTGCGAATAAAAATATCCCGATGTGCCGACAAGAATACCGACGCCCGACTAAAGCATTAGAATTCGAATTCTTCTTTGTTTTGCTCGACAAGACTGTAAAGGACCTAACTTCTTACATGTAAATAAAAGCCGATGAGCAGACAATAATAAAACTTGAACTTTCGGGATGCGCCTGATAAACGTTTACAGAATCTGATTCTTACGTATATAAAAAGAACACGATGTGCCGACGATACTTCAACTTCCCGGGTGCGCCCGACAAATGTTTGCTGAAACTGATTTATCACAAATAAACAGAACTGACGAGTTGTCCGACGCCCGACAAAAGCATTCAGAAGTCAATTTCTTCTGTGTTTTGCCCGACAGCTATTTGCCGAATTCGATTTCTTGCGTATAAAAATAACCCAATATGCCGACGAGTCTACCGACGTCCGACGAAAGCATATAAAATTGAATTTCTTCTGTATGTTTTATGTTTAAAAAGAACCCGATGTGCAGACGAGAATATCGAGGCCCGACAAAAGGATACAGAATTCGAGTTCTTCTGTGTTGCGCACGACGAATGTGTGCAGAATTTGACTTCTTGCGTATGAAATGAACCCGATGTGCCGAAGAGTCGACCGACGCCCGACAAAAGCATGCACTATTTTATTTCTCCTGGGTTTGCCGGCGCTCCGCGCCGACAAACAAGTGAACTTTCGCCGGGCTTCGCCCGACGAAAGTACTTTCTCAAGACCTTTGGGGGGGGAGTCCCCCCCCCTCCCCCCCCCATAGTGGCGCCCCTGCTAGCACGTTGTGTCCCCTGAATTGACCCTTAGCAATAGTTGATTGACTCTAAGCTAATGGAAAACCCAGAGCTCTGCTGAATTGGGTTTTGATGGATCACTGCTGAACTGTAAGAAACTGGTCTGTCCAGGGCTAGCAGGGGCTGGTTCAGAGTATTTTGGCACAAGGCACAAGAAATTACCTTAAATGCCTTAATTCATACTTCAGAGCTAATTAAAGAACCCTCTTGATCTGTTGAATCACACAATACTATTGAATCACTCTGTAAAAGATTCACTGAGGAAAAGCTCAGTTACACCATGAGCAGTACTTCTAGCTTATTGCATTTCTCATCTAAGAGCTGGCTCCAGACTTTTGGTAGGATTGTCCTGAGAGGGAGAATCTCATATTCTGGTCTAAAACAGATGATCCCCCTAACTTGACCCTTAGCAATAGTTGATTGCTACAAAACCCACTTCCTTCAACCCTTTGTTTAGAAAACCTCCAAAACAGTTAACTATTCTTATTTTTCTGCAGTTTGCCCTAGGCTCAAGATAGCTGCAGGAAGGTTATTGGGATCATCATGCACGACTTTTTGATCGATCAAATATTTTACTCTAGATAAAAGATATTCTTTGGTTGTCTTAGTGAGAATCTCCTTAAATCGAATAAAATGCTCATTAAACCATAGCTCAAAGTGGAGTAGCCTATCCGAATCAGGTTGAAGGAAAGGTGAAGATTTTTATTCTTGAAAAAGTTTGGGATAGTAAAAAATTCACAGCAGGCCCATATCTTAAAACACACACAACCTTGATTCGGATGGCTTGGAACAGGTGTGGTAATTACACAAGTTTCCTGATGGCATATGAGTTTCTTTTACAGCTTTCTTCGGAACTCCCGCCATCGAGTTGTGAAGTAGCTATTATACTGAAAAACGAGACAGTCTGCCAGAACTGGTTCGACTCAGCTCCAACTTGTGGGCGCCTGTCAAGTTGTGGGGTGTCAGTACAGCCGTTTACGTACATTGATGTCGACAGCCCCTATAACTTCACTCAAATTGCTTTCAACATCAGCTTTACTGAACCAGCAAAAGGTAGGCCCATATTGTTACTAAATAGATTTACCTTGCCTGAGCAACGCCAAAAAATTTGAATTAATTGTATATATAAAGTGCTATTTTAAGTATTTCATGACGTTTATAAATTGTTGACGTCCCAGGTTATTTTTTCCCTTGTGTAAAGATATTGGGTAAATAAAAATGATTCTGATTCTGAAAACTGCATAAAAGTGGGAAATATGTCAATAACAAAAAGCCAAAAATGCTTCCTCAATTCACTTTGCTTTTTACTCTGGCGAAACTAAAAGACCTGCAAAGGTACTCATGTCTGTTCTAAAGGTCTCCAGTGGCCTGTGAACAAGAACCCAAGCAGACTGCTGGTAATCATACTGGAGATAACAGGTTCATTCCAGACTCCTACCGAAAGTTGCCACATGATTTTGAATGGCAGACCCTGGATGTTTGGCAAGGTGGGAAGGTGGTGCCAACCTGTGGTAGCTTTTGGCTTACGAAATTCGAACTACTAACATACTAATCTTTTTTCAACTAGGCTACTGTGATTTCCTTAGTGAAAGTGATCAGCCCATCACAAGCCTATACCATTTGAAAACAAGTTTTGATCTTTTCAGTTTTTGAAAGATGGGCTGAGTGTTTTTTTTTTTTTACAAAAGTTTGTTGAATAGTGAATACCTTTGTTGATTTCCTGTTTGTGTTACAAAAATAAAACTGGGGTTCCAGGGGAGGGTGCGTTAGCCCCCATCCCTCCCCTCTAATATATGCTATTGACTGCATTTCTTCTGAGAAACAGAGTATCTCAGGTTTTTTGGGAAGAAACAGTACCTATCTGTTGTTGCATGTCTTTCGAATTTTAATTAAAAACAATTCACTCCGCTTGTATGTTAGAAATGATCATGCGTATTGAGCGGCTGGACTCCAGAGACTTCAGATTCTGCCGGGAATTCCGTTTGGACGAAGTTGCCCTGTCCTTTGAGGACTCGCATGTGTGGTTTGACTGCTTATTTCATGACCAAACGTATGCCAGCATGGAGTTGGCCTTGGATTTCAAAGTTGGTGATCAGCTGGGGAGGTTTATCTTTACTGTGCCACAAGACAGTCATCAAGGTGAGCTAACTTTTCATTTTATATTGCTATTTTTTCCTTCATACTTTAATTTAATTTATTGACTGATTGAATGATGTTTAAATCTTACTAAAATGAATGGGATAATCTAGAGAAACTCCATAAAGTATTTCTCTTTTTTTTCGAAATCACAGCATAATACCAATCGCGGTCAAGGGGTCAACGGGAACAACCAGGATTGTTCTTCTCTTGTGCGCTACTCGGGCTCTCCCGCTTTAGAGCGGCCTGTCCGAAAAATGTCACCAGAGAGACATCACAAGTATTTAAAAAAGAGTCTGATCAAGACTGGCGAGCGCAAGGACTTGAGTACCCCTGTGGGATTACTGTAACCCGGAAATAGCCTTTAAAGCTTATACTTCCATCTCGTTTCCTCTGTATACAAGACGCATCTGTACTATTCAGGTGTTTTCTGGCAAAGGCCGCTATACATTATGACATCTGAACGGTAGCTACCAACCGCGGTAGGTGGATGAGCAGTACAAATCTTCAGAAGCTTTACCGCACTACTTGGCACCAGCAGCCTCTGCTGCCAAAAGTTTTGATTTGTTTGCGCGCAAATGCCTGAACAAGATCGGTCGGTCGTGGACTGTTATTCCTGCCAGGATTTTCAGAACCATTATCAATTCCTTGTGTGCACTTAGTGATGAAAGTGCAGAAAATCCGGCCAGGAAATACTGTGTGTGTGTTCGCTAAAGTTGATCAGGTTTTCCCGGCCTGGTTTTCTTCATTTTAATAATTTCCAGCCGAAAAGTTGAAAAAACCAAAACTTTTCCGTGCTGAATACTCTTGATGACTATCTCTTCGTGTCGATGAAGAATCGCCGTGTGCCTGGCGAAGAGCAAGAAACGCAACGACAACAAACGTTGTTGATTGGTTTACACAAGATTTGAATCAGTTTTAGAGAGTTCATTTGGACGAAGTTTCTTGTTCTTCCCGTGGTTAACTGGCGTGTTTCCTTAGTCATATACAGTATTGATGATGATACTAAAAGTCCTGCAGCAATTTCAGTCTACAACCGCCAAAATTTTCGCCTGGACATAAATATTTCGCGATTTTGCTCACACTAGCGACAAAGATAGATAGAAGGTTTATTCGCAAGTTGAACATTGTGGCTGAAGAATCAAACTGTCCATACAAATTTACAATGTCTGTGTCATCATCATGTTACGAATAAAACTTGCTATTTTTTGTAGGGGCGGATACGGACTTCACAGACTGGGATATATTTATGTACCTCCATGTAACTTCCCTTCCTCGTCCAGTCGTCACCTTCCAGAAGCTTCCATCTGAGTTTAAGAAGGACTTCTACAAGATCCAGCTGATCCGCTGCGACCACAATTTGAGAGAGACTTTGAAAACTATTATTGTGGATGTGAAAAACCCAAACACGTTTGCCTATATGCATCAGGACATGATAACTGTGGACATAGGAGTGGACTTGAGTGGTGGTAATTACACTGTGGAGATTGAGGTTGACGATCCATGGATGAAAGGGATAGTATCGTCTACACCATTCTTTCTGATTGTCGGTAAGTGAGTTACGGCACGAATATTTAATACCGATAAAACAACCTTAAATATGTACAGTGGCGAAACTAAGGGGGGGGGGGCGTGGGGGGGCAGCTGCCCCCCCCCCCCCCCACGAAAAATCTGTCGGTAAGTCGGTAGTGTTTGTCGGTGCGAAGCACCGACAAACGCTTTTATCATTCCGTTTCTGACACCGATTAAAGCTCTGTCGGTAAAACAGGAAACTTCCTGTTGGGAAATAGGCAGTGTTTGTCGGTACGGCACGCTTTAGCATTCCGTTTCTGATACCGACAAAAGCTCTGTCGGTAAAACAGGACACTTCCTAGTGGGAAATAGGCAGCGTTTGTCGGTACGGCACGCTTTGGCATTCCGTTTCTGTTACCTACAAAAGCTCTGTCGGTAAAACAGGAAACTTCCTGTTGGGAAATAGGCAGCGTTTGTCGGTGCGGAGACGGTGAGCGGATTCCGTTTTCAGTACCGGCAAGAGCTCTTTTGTCGGTGCGGAGATGATACCGACAAAAGTCTTGTCGGGAAGTGAAGCCGATGATCCGATCGAGATCCTGATTATCGGTTGTTTTTCATTTTTCGATACCGCGACCGGGAACAGTCTTGTCGGTAAAATGGGAAATCTCTTTTTCGTTCTGTTTACATCTGGAATGGATAAAAATCGTGTCGTTAAATTCAGTAATTGTGGACTGTTCGTCAGTGCGAAGACTGTGATGACTGGAATATTCTCGTCGGTAAATCCGAAACTGTTTTGAGTAAAGGCACTAAACAAACACTTCTTCTTTCCTTTCTGTTTGCTTGTTTTGTTCTTGGGTGGTTTCTCTGTTCCCACCCATAAATTGCCCTTTTGGGTTGATCTGGCTGTACATGGTTCAATCAATTCGGGAAATAGTCCACCTTCTACATTGGCTTATGAGTTTCAAATTCCCATCAGTGATACCCCCACCAACTCGGCCCACCGAGGTTGGATCAGGCAAGGATATCTGAATAACACAACTAGGTCACATGGGCACAGTATCGCCAAGTTAATCTCAATCGCTCAACCCATATGGTCCCCAAGCGTTTAAGAAAATGTCGAGGACCCACTTCTAATCCCCTCACAGCACTACCACCATGGCAAGAAGAGGTTCGGACACATAAATGGCACAGACTTGGCATCTGCGTCTACCGTCCACCAAGCATCACTCGAATCGGAGCATTTCCGAAAAAAATTCCAGTGGGCCCACCGGTCCGGTACCCCCCAGCCCGACCTTCACCCCAAAGCCGTCAGATTCGGTTTGGGCCTCAAACTACATGTCTAGGTCCCATGAATTTTTACCTTTCGAGTTTTATCTCAGTCACTCTATCCGTTCGGCACCTACTGGTATTACAATATTTCCGAGACCTCCTTGCAGCATTGTTCTCGGACGCGGACTAATTGAACATCAGTCGAATCCAAGCACTTTCTGGGACCCATGCACCCGTTTGGTTTTTGAGGAGTATCACAAAGGTACAGTGTCCCCTAGCTTCCACTCACAGTCAGATTTCGTTCGGACACAAGCAGCAAATTTAGGACATCTGCTCCCATCAGACATCAAATCTCTATAAAACTGGATTGCCGTTCACTTAATCTGTACTTTGATACAACGCATCCGCATACCAAATTTCAACAAATATCTCAACCCCTTTGAAAGTTATCATAGTAACAGAGGGACAGACAAACTCTACGAACTCATAGGTGGTAGCGTTTTGGAACCCCAAAAAGCCGCTTAGTTTACAAGTGTAAATCTTCAAGCAGTGAAGTAGTCTGTTGCAATGTCTGTCACTTTTTGGGATCCCAAAACGTAAGTGGAGGGATACCTATGACATCGCAAAAGTTGTCCGTCCGTCTGTCCGTCCGTCCGTCCGTCTGTAAGCACGATAACTCTCGAAGGGAATGAGATATTTTGATGAAACTTGGTGTGAGCATTCTTTGGGTCAAGAATAAGGTCGGGTTCGTAGATGGGCCCTGTAGCCCTACATTTAGGGGTGGGGGAGGGGGTTCAAATTAAGGGAAAAACAAAATATTTTTAAACAGCTAATGTGATAGTCGATTATGGGGTAAGAAGGCATGCTGAACACGAATATGAAAACCATTTTCTCGCCGGACAAGTAGTTCACCCGGAATCCGGCTAAAACCGGAAAGTTTGTTAAAAGTAAAAGTTTTATTTGAAGTCGATTAGATGTTGGATCTAGGGATAAGAAGGCATGCTGAACACGAATATGAAAACCATTTTCTCGCCGGACCAGTATTTCGCCCGGAATCCGGCCAAAGCCGGAAAGTTTGTTTAAAGTAAAATTTTTGTCTGAAGTTGACTAGATGTTCGATGTTGGGGTAAGAAGGTATGCTGAACAATAATACGAACACTGTTTTCTCGCCAGACAATTAGTTAGCCCGGAATCCGACCTAAACCGGAAAATTTGTTAAGAGTAAAAGTTTTATTTGAAGTTGATTAGATGATAGATCTAGGGGTGAGAAAAGATGCTGAATCCGTATGACAATCATTTTTTAGCCGACACGTAGTTCTTCAGGAATCCGGCTGAAACCGGAAAATTTGTTAGAAGTTAAATTTTTCTTTGAAGTTGGGATGTTGGATGTAGGGGTAAGGAGATACGCTGAATTTGTTTTTGAGCTTTAGTTTTTCGCCGGACAAGTAGTTCTTTAATTTCGCCAAAACCGCAAAATTCACAGAAGTAGGGTAGGATCGTTTTGGTTTCGATCGGCTTATAGGGGTAAACATACCTGCTGAATCCATATCTGAACTTGGTTTTCTTAATGATTAGCTGTTTGGCCTGGCGAAGAAAAAACCTTATTGTCTGGATCAGATATTGAATTTTTTGGGATCCCATCGGAACCTTTGGTCTTGTTCTGGTTTGCAAGACTATTGACTGCATAGTCTGTTCCTGGTTCCGTTTGATAACCATTGGTGCCAGGCTTTTTGTCGGTAAATTGTTAAATCTTGTTGGTAAAATCTGGGCTTGCCCCCCACGAAAATGGGCTAGTTTCTCCACTGCATATGTATATATATTTAATTTATGAACCCACCATATGCACGAGGCGACAGTGGAGTAAACGGAAAAAAGGAAACAACACAAATAAAAATCAACATTTACGACGACAATTTAGACTTAATTTCTAATTAGGCCTAAAAAATTCATGAAAAACATCATGTAGATGATGAGCTGGATGACTAGATGTTTCTTGCACGCCGAATTTATTAACTTACGGCTACGACGTGAATAAGGGACATACGTTAAAAATTTACACTGATTGAAGTAGGACGTCTTTAAAACTTCAGTGTCTTTATTTCTTATATTGAATCAGAAAAAGGGTTTCGCTTCTGCATACCACCAGGGACCCATACATTTCCTGTAATGCCTCGCCATTCTGGGGGCTTGTCCTTTCCTATGCTTCTATGTTGCTATGTTGCCCGACCTACTCCTACTTTCAAAAAATTCCGCTTGGGTCGAATCGGCGTTCTTGTTTGCCTCATTGGACGTGTGCACCAAAGAGACTCCTCCCTCAAGGCGCCAGCAGCCAATCCCAAATTTTCTATCTGGAAAGTCGCGTATTCTACCCCCGTGGGTATTTCTTGAACTACCGGTTGGTCGGTCAAGATCGCATCAGAAATCTCTTATTGACAAGCCCCCTGAATGGCGAGTCATTCCAGGAAATTTATGGGTAACTGATACCACGAAGCGTGTATAAGATATGGAATAGTCATGCTACGCAGAACTGAAAATGGTATGATACACGTGAAACTGATGATCGATTCAGCATTAACTGCATCGTCGGTGAGACCGTTCCAGTTTCCGGAAACTCTTTTTCGTAATTCCACGCCTTGTGTGCTGCTTCCCTGTGATAACGAGTTATGCTATGACGCAGGAACACCTTAGGAACAGTCATTAGTTCATTCTTATTTTCGAAAGTTTGACTATAGTATTTCAGTACATGTCGGTTGAGAAGCGCATCCCTACTGCAGAATGGCTGGACAACTAGATCCATCTGTTATCTTCTTTCAAAATAATAGTAAAAATAGTAGGTAGCGTTTCATAAACCAACCGAGCGGTTGATGGTTTAATTAATTAACGTGACCGACTTGGGAAAGAACATCGCTTTATAAATCTTGGAGGAAGAAATATTAATTTATTACAAGAAGTACTGCAGAGAGGGAATAACAAAAGATGTAGTGTTGTGGCCTTTTTATAGTTCAGTTCAGTTTTATTCATAAAAATAATAAGCACCATTAACTCATTATGACCCCACCATAGGGCCTTGGTTCAGGCCTGGTACGAACGGACACAAAATTCAGATACACTAAAGTATTACAAAGAAGTTAAGCAGATTTTCGGAATGGAATTTTACTTCAAGTTATATCTACCGGCGGAGAGCCTGCGCCTGTGGTTTTAGCTACGAGCGAACTGCCTGCCAGTACGTGGTCGGAATAATTGGGATAATAAGTCTCCAAATAGTAAGCGACAATGCCCCCTGTGCTTTAATACAGAGGAAGCAGGACATTTTCTGGTAGATTGCGAACAACTCTCAGACCCCAGGAGACATTTTCTTAATGGGTATACTATCAAGTTCCCTGACGTCCTCGAAACAAAAAATAAAGCTAAGATAATTAAAATGTGCCAATTTCTAAAGAGCGTATTAGTTAAATAAGATAAGCATTGAGTGATGTGAAGTGTATTGTAATTGTTACCATTATGTGTTTTGTACGGCCAAGTGGCTAATAAAAATATTCATTCATTCATAAGGCCTGGCAATGGGCGGGGCTTATTCTTTATTCATATGATCTTAAGGGAAACGAACCAAACAAGTCTACAAAAAGAATGATAGAAAAAAGAATAAAGACATGACAAACTGTCAAGAAAATCCGTTGACGGACGATCTTTCGTCAACAAAGCGCCCTTGCCCCCCCCCCCAAAAAAAAAAAAGGAAAACTAAAACGTAAACATACTAAAACGTAATAACGATACTCAGCCCGTACATCCACCATCTCTCACTATTCCTGCAGCGCTCATGCTGCCTCGACGATAGCTCAAACCCGGCTGCCATTCAGTTCTCCCCGAGCACATTCCGTGCGAAATAATCTTCTTTCACCCGCGCTCAGAATTCATTGTAAATCGAAATGGCTCACGACCGCGTGGTGAAGGTAATACGGAAACGAGATAATGAACTTGCGTTCTTACCTTTAATGGGTTACACATCTGACAAAGCCCGAGGTCCATCCGAAGCCACATCTTTATGTTTCAGGTGAAACGCTGCCCATCTTCTTGATTATCTGCATCGCGTCGATTCTCCTAGTTTTGGTCGTGATTGTTTTATTCGTGATATCTTGGAAGGTCGCCCTCACCAGTAAGAAAGGTCAGTTTGCTAATCTTCTATGTTTCCCTTCTTGTTTTCCATGTGACAGCCGTTTCGCATTTATCGCCAGATAGCTAATGCAAATTGATAGTGAGCGTGTTCCATCCTACCTACCATAGTTACTACGAATTTTGGCTTCTTGGCGTCAAGGCTGGAATGCATTTTTCAATTTTCCGCAAAATATCACTCCACGGGTTAATCCAACCAATCACGTTACAGAGATCCGTAGTTAACACGCTTACTACGCTCCCGAGTGGTAAGCAAATAGTTTGTATTTTGAGAAGCTTGGAACGATCAGCGTAGTAACTTTTCGAGAGATTGGAAAGGAAATAGTAACTAATAGTTACTTATTGTTAGAAGGGTGGAACACGCTCAGCATTACCAAAATTATGGAGAAAAATTATTAGAGTTTTGTAGATTGTGTGAGTTAATTGGGCAAGATTGCAAAAAGTTGTGGAACCTGAAAAAAACCTCTCGTCCCTAATGGCCAGCGAAAAAATGCGAAGTGTATATAATCGATGCACCCTGAGCACAGAGCGAAAACATCTCTGATCTCAGCGTTATACGAAAAGCTGTTCGAAATTTAATTACTGTTCATTGTTTGGCTCTTTAGCGTAATTCCTTTTCTGTTTCAGGTCTGCTTCTCGCTCAGGACGTGAAATCCATCGTTTTTCTATATGATCCCGTATCCGCTGCCCATGTTAAAGTTGTTGTAGCGTTGAAGAATTATCTTGAAGAACATTACAGTCTAAGAGTGATGTTGGACATTCACGATATTTCACAGACAAAACATAAGGTAAGGGTGGATTGTCGGAAAAAGCACTAGCAGTGTTGTAAACTGAGGCAACAAAAGTTTTGTTCGGCTTTCCTTGTCAGGGATTCCAGTAAATTTGCTTTGTAGGCTATAGTCTCTCTTTAGTTTCTTCCTTTCATTAAAAAACCTTCTTTAAATTGTAATATTTTATAAACTTTGAAGCCCGTGAAGATAAAGGGAAATCGTGAAGTACGTGAAACAAAAGAAGAAGAAGAACAAATGCAAGCATTAGACACAAAACGCACAAATCAGCACAGACAACGCGGGTCGACGGAAATTCGTGTCAAGTTGTAGCAGCACGTCTTCGAGCTCTCTCCTGGAAGTGCGGGGTCGGTCACGCGATCGTGACTGCAAACAGGCTCAAGCTCAACAACTCTATCTGAACAAACTTTAGTTTGTTTGTTCAATCAGCTAGCTGAAGAAAAATAGTCGCGGGAGGGATGCGGCTTTAGAGTCCAGAACAGTGACCATAACAATCCGCCTAGTTACGCTAGGACCGGTAAAAATTCCCAATGAAGACCAAATTTCAGGAATAAGAATGTATTGATCGCTTCTTTAAGTAATACGGATTGGTATTCTGAGTGCAACTGGTCCTTTAAATTAACTTCACCTTATCTTCTAGGACCCCTTTGAATGGTATAGCACTGCTATCGCCGAAGCTGATTGTGTGGCTATAATTGTTTCTCCAAGTGTCAAAACTCCCAAAGAACTCGCAGCAAACGTTGACTACAGTACACTCCGTGCTCAGACTCTAAAAAAGCGAGGGGACAATAACGAAATCATCTATCAGTTCACCTATAGTCTTGGTATATCACTTCTGACAAGCCGCATTCATGGTATGATGAAAGAGAAGAAATTCAACCTCGATTCGTTTGTTGTGCTCATTCCGCCGTACGCTTCGGAAAAGAACATCCCTTCTGCCGGACTTAATTTCCGGCGTTTCCGGATTCCGGAACAGATGAATGCGTTTCTAAAGCACGTCCAGCATTGCACGAATTGTGCGAATTTGGAACGTCCGAACGTTGAATGTTGTATTAGCTCTCATAGGAGTTTCTCAAACGGAATTGAGCTCTCACAATTCGGTAATACGCTGGAAAGCGCTATCAAATCAGCCTCCAGCGTGCAGTACACGGATCCACTGTTGGTCGAAGAATCTCCGCTACCGGTGAATGAAGAAACATCATTGGTGGAGAGCAAAGTGGTAGCTGACGTTGAGAACATTTTGGAATGCAGTAGCTCAGAAGACGACATAGTGCAGCATCGCTATAGTTCCTCGGAGTTCGGGATTTTCCCACCAGGGGTTAGAGAGTTGCCAACGCTGTTTAGTACAGAATAGTGGACTAACTAGTGAGTTGGAACACTAAATGTAGCTAAAGTGGGGCGTGAAGCATGAGAGTTGTACGAGAATACTGACCTACGGCTAATGGCAGCTTACTTTTAGCAAGGGAAAAGAGTCAAGGCGGCAAGATCAAGGTGACGTGCTTTGCCCGTTCGTGGGGGCTGTGGTGCTACGATTTCGGTGCGGATAGACAAGCCAGTATAAACTTCGAAATATCTCTGTGTTGAAATCTTGATCTTCAAAAACTACGAAAAAGTTGTTGCGTTTTTATCGCCGGAATACGCACTAGTGGTCTCTAGTGTTTTTGGGATCCCAAAACGTTAGTGACGGATACCTATGACATCGCAAAAAGTTGTCCGTCTGTACGGTCTGTAACTTTCGAAGGGAATGAGATATTTTGATGAAACTTGGTGTGAGGATTCTTTGGGTCAAGTTTAAGGTCAAGTTCGTAGATGGGCTCTGTAGCCCTATATTTAGGGGTGGGGGAGGGGGTTTAAATTAAGGGGCAAGCAAAATATTTTTAAACAGCTAATGTGATAGTCCATTATGGGGTAAGAAGACATGCTGAACACGATGGTGAAAACCATTTTCTCACCGGACGATTAGTTCGCCCGGAATCCGGCTAAAGCCGGAAAGTCTGTTAAAAGAAAAAGTTTTATTTGAAGTTGATTAGATGTTCGATTTAGGGGTAATATGACATGCTGAACACGATGGTGAAAACCATTTTCTTGCCGGGCAAGTAGTTCGCCCAGAATCCGGAAAACCGGAAAGTTTGTTAAAAGTAACAGTTTTATTGGAAGTTGATTAGACGTTCGATTTAGGGATAAGAAGAACACATTTTCTACCCAGCCAACTTGTTCGCCCGGAATCCGGCCAAAACCGGAAATTTGGCAGAAGTAAAGCAGGAAGTTTCGATCAGTATCGTCAAAATAGATATGGCTTATAGCGGTATATCTGAACTTGGTTTTCTCAGATGATTAGCCTGGCGAAGACTGGATCTGGCGAAGCAAGACCCGATTGTCTGGATCAAACATTAAATTTTTGGGATCCCATCGAAACCTTTGGTCTTGTCTATAAAGCGATCTGGGATTCAGTGGTGACTGCTTCATACTCTCAAAGCCCGTTTTCGGACTTGCCATACTGTCAGAATTTTTATAACAGAAAACGCAAGGATGCGTAGTTTCAAAGAGAACACTTGGGATGTTATCTGTTTTGATTTTGAAAAGGTTATGCATACAAGCATTGCCCGGAAGAGCAAAGAAACGCCGAAAAATTATCTGCTGACTTTTGCGATATCATAACGCCAAACAAAAAGGCCAACTGATGTTTTTTCCGGCAGTGATGTTTGACTCTTGTGCAGAACTGTTCAGTGCGTAATGTTTGAAAAACATAACAGTTGACATCCTGAGTGTTATCTGTTGGAACTGCGCATCCTTGTGTTGTCTGTTATGAAACTGCTGACACTATTAGTCTCTGATTTTACATCACCAGTGCGGACTAACCAGAACGTGGCCTGGAAGCAGGTTTTAGTGAAAATTAGCAGGGAGATGCTGAGACCGAAAAGCTCATTTTAGAGGAAACACCAGACGTTAGTAGGCAAAAAACGGTACTATTAGAGTGTGCCGGACGCGCCTAATATATTTGATTAGGCTTGTTTTGTTTTGATTGATGTGTAATGCACTCTCTCTCTCTCTCTTGTATGTTCTATTGCGGTATAGCAAAGAAGTGCCATGTACTTTTAATTTGTTCGGGTTCCTTGACCTGAAATTTCTCTTTGAATCTCTGTAGTCTGGGCAGTCTTACTGTGGTCAGTCCCCATAGAGCTAATAGTAAGACGGTTGAGGACCATAGTGAGCGTGTCTCCAGTTGTTTTTTTTTGTTTGTTTTTTTTACGGTGTACTTGCCACCAGTTTAGTTTTGTGGAAATGTATCTGGTGGATAGAGACTGTGTTGTACTTGGTCAGAGCCTAATCCGGCCTCGTTGAATGGTGGGATAGGCTACCTTAATGTCTTTGTCTGCACTTACCTTAGTTAGCGTACTGCGTACAATTCGTATGTTTAGTTTAGAGATTTCGTCCATGATGGGGATGAGGAGAAATTTGTATGAACGTACTATGAAATTGCCTGATGGTCAAGTTTCTGTGAATTGTCAGTTTCTGTGAAACTGACGCCGACAGTTTTAGTATTTTGCCTCGTGCGCCAATGGCCCCATCGTTGTGGGATTGTGGCATTTTTGCGTTTCGTCTTGTTGTCGTCCGTATTGTCTTATTTCCGAGGGGTTGCCCAGTCTTGATTTTAGCGTATAGCAAGTGCCCGGTGCCGGAAACGGCTGACCGGCACGTGTTAGGACATTAAAATAAGTATGTTTAGAAGCGGAAATTGCCTAATTTATGGCCGGCACCGCTGCGGTTTCGGTTGGTGCCGGGAAACGGTGCACAGCAGATGACAGGGAGTGGGTAACCCCTCGCTCATTCCCTCCGAACCGCCTGGACTAGTTCGATGTTCTTTGTACCACATTAGTGGACTTGTGATATGTTTTTATTTTCTCTTAGAAAGTAGTTGAAAGGTGTTTTGATTGTTAGAAAGATCTTTAACGAGGCATCGGAACAAAAAGATCAAATTGTATATACAAACGCCTCCTCGGCAAATGAAAACCAACTGTATGGCCACAGTAGTTGTGTGGATTCACGACCAGGATCCGTCGGGACCGCATTCTGCACTGTCATCAATCCCTTACGGAAAAGTTTAGGTTCCTGTAAAACTCGTAAAATATGTTGGTCAATCATGAGGCATGAAGTCCGGTCTTCAGTTACCGGAACTTCCGGAATCTGAGCTTCCAGATTATTCTTTGACGTCTTCTGGAAATTGCATCTGGAATATGAACCGGTCCGAAAGTGTATCAAAATAATCCGGAAAAAAGGGGCTTTTGAACTTCCAGATATCCTGAATTTATAAGTATCGCATAAGAAATTCAAAAAAAAATCCCGAAAAATCTTGGAGCCCAGATTCCGGAAGGTGAAGACTCACCTTAAGTTTCCATCTGGAGCGTGCTCCACCCTACTTACCGTAGTTACTACTCATGACGCCACGGATCCTGGCTTCTGGGCGTCAAGGCTGGAACGCATTTTTCTATTTTCATCAAAATATCGTGCCGCGGGCTAATCTGGCGGGATGATCGTAGTTACCAGGTCAACAACGCTCCCGAGCGTGGTAAGCAAATAGTTGCTGTTAGTGATCATTTTAAGAAGGTTTGAACGGTCAGCGTAGTAACTTTCACGAGTCTAGACCGAAAATGGTGATTTATAGTTGCTATTGTTAGTAGGGTGGAACACGCCCCTGTTTTTTACAAGGTGGCGTAACTCGATACCTATCCATTTGGACAGATTTAGGTTTGAAGTGGTGTTGACAGAAGGTCAGATTTTCTGCACTTAGGTCGTGAAGTTTGTAGGGTTTGAAGCCAAGCTAACTGTTCGTAATGAAAGGTAGAATAAACGAGATTTTCGGGAGTTCTCTTGACCAGCTAATTAACATCTTAGAGATAATTAGCTGTTAAAGAAAACCCCCGTAAATCTCGTTTTTGTAAGAAACGTGATATAGGGTAGTAAGGTGTAAGAAGCGCTCCGATTCGAAACACGCTCGGATTTGTGGAAGGCCATGAGCGCGGCGAAATTCGCTATCACTGGGATTCACCGTAGACGTTAGACACTTGTTTAGAGCCTCGTTTAGCTGGAATCGTCGACCCGCTTGAACCGCTCTTCCGAGTTGTTGTATTTTCGTAACTCTCATTACTAGCGGCTTATAAACACCATTGATGGGACCTTACCTTGGACCTTAGTTCCTTCTGTGCCGCCAGAGGCATCCAGAAAGAGCCGCCAATCATCCCTCATAATATGTGCTGCTGCCCAGACGTCTTACTATTGGGGTTGGACTGTCGAATTGATATATTTCAGGTCCCGCTGGTACGTGCGACGAAGTGTATTTTTCGGCCTTCCTCTTCTTCGGGTTCCCTCTGGTTGAGCCATGGTCCTTACGCTCCAAAAGCCAAGTTTAATTTGGCAATTCGCTTTTAAAAATCGTGTCCGGGGGCGGTCCGAATTCGTCGTCATGGGGTCCGGGGGCGGTCGCATAGGCAGGTTGCATAGTCGTCGGCAGGTTGCATAGTCGGTAGCATGTTGGCTCTCAACTAGACGGTTCTGTGGCGAACCTTTTGTTGGGAAGACCTAGCTGGCACGCCAATTCCTCCAGTCCAAAGTTTGATAACGTTTATTGTACCATCGACTATTTACAAATGTACAAGCCAGGTAGACGTGAAGTTAGGAAGGTCGGGAAAGAGTGTAGTCACGAAAGTCAGGAACCCTTAAAATTACAACAAATCCACTTTAAATGTTACAAGCCATTAATCTGGTTGAAGGCTGTCTACCAACTGAACTGGTAGCGCTTCTATGAAGATTTATTACTGTTAACTTTGCCCAGCACTGCTAGATGGTATTGAGCGTGTTCCACCCTACTTACCGTAGTTACTACGCTAGTTACCGTAGTTACAACGCTAGGCTGGATTGTTTTTTTATTTTTTCGGTCAAATATCAGGCCGCGGGCTGATTAGACCAATCACGTTGCAGAGATGCGTAGTTACTACGCGAACTACGCTCCCTAGCGTGGTAAGCAAATAGTTACTATTTTGAGAAGGTTGGAACGGTCAGCGTAGTAACTTTCCGTGACTCCGTGAGGCTGGAACGGAAATAGTAACTAATAGTTACTATTGGCAGAGGGGTGGAACACGCTCATTATATTGGGAAAAGCGCAGAATATTCGAATAGCGTGAGAAACAGAATCGGATGATCCCAACAACCATCATCAACTCTTTCGTCGTGAAGCTAAAAAAAAAAGATCCCGTTTCGAATACTCTTGATAACTATCTCTCCTTGCCGATGCAAAATCTCCGGGTACCAAGCGGAAGAAAGGCAGAAGTGGTATCACAGATGTTCCCAAAGATCGCCGTGATTGTTTGACACAGGATCTGAGTAGTTACGGAAACGTTTACTCCTTCTTCCTGAGGATCACTGGCGTGTTTTGGACTTCGTCATATAGAGTAAAGAGTATTGACGGTGGTGCCGAGAAGCCTGGCAGGAATTCCAAACCGTCCGATCCTGATCGTCTGTCGTCACCATAAAGGTTAGAGTAAAAGACTCGGTAGACTTCACAACAGTCTTAGTGAATCAACACCTTTAACAAGCAGTAGGCAGACAAGTCCTGGTTTTGTTTTAGTTAAATGGGTCCTCCACTGGCAACCGTGCTCGTACGGACCCGGCGTGCTCTCATTGGCTGAAAACCGCCAAATGGCTTCTCACTATGCGTTACGATTGCTTCCGACAGTTTACGATTACCAGTGGAGGACCCACTTTACATTCAGGTTAAGAAGCCAATGATACTTAAACTGTGTCGTGACTCTGTAATAAATGAGCTTTAGTTGTGTATCGTTAACTGTTACGTCTGTGTTGGGATCACGAAGCTTGGTTCCCGGACAGACCCAGTGAGACAGAAAGACACACCTCATGAACTCAGTGCTCTTGCGGTAGACCTCGACTGATGTTCTCGCCTGGGTGCGAAATTTGGACGCCGAGGAAACCGAGCGCCGCGTCCGATATGGACTTTTCTCCCTGGTATCGTTAGATTTCCACTACGAACTTTCATCTTTTGGGATCCCAAAATGTAAGTGACTGGGCACCTACATGACTTTGTAAACCTTCTCGAAATAATAACTATTTGCTTACCATGCTCGGGAGCGTAGTAAGCGTGGTAACTACGAATCTGTAACGTGACTGGCCGGATTAGCCCGTAGCATGATATTAGAAGTTGGAAGCTCTAATAAAATTCAGCTAACGTATCCGTTTTCCACTGTCAAATATGATACGCAGTCATCATGGGCTGAAGGAAAATTTGTCTATAAACACTTGCTGGAAAATTTTCCTATCCAGAACTTTTTCTGGGGATAATTATACTCCTTCCCAGCTCCTTCCTTCCTTTTATGGTATAGAATTTTACTTTCGGGGAGGAAATTCGGACAATTCGGCCTGAAAGTGTGGAAAGTTCAGTAGCTCCAAAAACTGTCAATGACAACAAAAGTGTCACTGTGGCACCCCTGGCTATAATAGTTAACATACCTCCATCTCGGTTCATATCAGAATAACAACTTCGACGGCCATTTAAAAACCTAATTCCCAAGCCAAGTTTCACCGTCCTACCACATCTGGAAGTACTGTACTTCGGGGAGGAAAGGTGAACTGGACAGCATCTTCGTATAGGCACGTATGTATGGGCTACCACTACAGATGGAACTTTTAGAGTCTAGATTCGCCAAAGTAAGAGTAGTAAAAAAAATAAAAATATCTCAGATAGAAAAATTTCTCAAGAATTTCAGAAAGGAAAGTACTCTGTACTAACTGATTACATACATACATACATAGCGGCAAATAAATGAGAATGATGACAATATAACAAGATAAAGAGAAATCTAGAAAAATCCAAGAGAAAATATAGAAAAAACTGTACCATGTCTACATCTTCGCAAGGACCCTCAAGGACCAAAGTTGTGGTTCGAATGTGACTGTCGACCGAATCTCGTTGACTGTCAAATTTTTCTTATAACCCTATGCCAGTTTAAATTTTCTGGCGTCGACGCGCATAATTCAAAAGCTCGACACGTGTACAAAAGCGGAAAGGGATCCAGAGTGGAACCCAAGTGTTGGACATTTGAAGGAAGGAAGAAGCCCTTCCAGGGAAGGAATGCTTAGAAGATCTTCCGTTAGTTTAAAAAGAGAAGTGTGCAGACTCGTTAGACGTACAAGTACTGTAAAGGTTTCAGCTAAAGATAGGGATATGGATGAATTGATTAAAAATCCACATTATTCTAAATATGCTGAAAAGATAGCTGAACTAAAGAAAAGGTAGGTACAGGTTCTATTTGTTTTCAGTCAATCAGAATATATCTTAAAACTTACTAAATATGACTAGTTACTAGTTGCATTTTGCGGTAACCGGGTATCTGTAACCCTGAACAATTGTTGTTTTGCAGTTACCGGGTATCTGTTACCCTGGAGAATTGTCATTTTCAGGTCACCCAGTAAGATTTTAGTAACCCTGGTATCTGGAACGGAGTAACTCTGCCGAGCCCGGGGGTTACCGACTGAAATTTAGTAACCTGGTAGGCTAACTGCATCCTTCACGAATGAAAAATAATTGCCCATCAAAATTGGCTGAGGAGGGTCTGGATGGAGTAAGCGAGAAAAAGGAAAGACAACACATAGCCTACAATATTTTCGTACTTTTTCCGTAAAGTTGGCATTTTAAGTCTGAGTGGATAGTCAGACCAAGATAAGTGAGGCATCCTGTAGTGACACCATATTAGCTACCAAGCTTAACAGAAATACATATTGCCTATTTTAAATATTATTTACAGGAGGGGTATCCAACCTCGTTTTTACACTACGGTACCTCGATTTTTGCTGCGAAAATGTTAAAATGAAATGTACAATCTGTCCTGACAGTCAAGAGGCAAAATATGACTTTTTTCAATGTCATGTGTCCAAAAATATTCAAATTCTATGCCTTTTTCTTGATTTTTCAACTATTTTGAAATCCTGTTTTCTGGCTATTGACTTTGCTAACTCTTCCTTTTTCATTGTTTTTAAGTCAATCGAGGTCAGGTTAGAATAAAGTAATCTTGTTTGAAAAGAAAAGTAAGTTTAACTAGAAATAATAATAATAATAATTTATTGAGGCCTGCTATACAACAAAAGAAAGAGCGGAGTAATGAAAGAGAAAGAAAAATGAACAACATACAAGGAAAACAAGACACTACATATACTTTATAACACTTATAGGTAAGTTAGGCGAGTCAACGGCGATTCATATGTGTTTTTAAGAGCCCGGGATCTAGCCCGACGCTCTGTGGTTTCGCACTTAGCGGAAGGATCGATAATGTTGTACTTTTTCGATAGGGCTGAATTAGACTCCCATGGGGGGAGTCCGAGAAGGTATTTTGCCAGTTTGTAGTACTTTGTCCGAATTTGCCTTTTCTCAGAAATGTTTAACACAGAAAGTGCGGTGTGACCAAAACATTGAAGAGACGTCCTAGAATAAGTCTATTTACTGTATTCTTTAGAGCTACAGCTTTACCGTAGCCAATACACATACCTCTGTATGCGGAATCCGAGATAGGTCCTCTGAGCATACGGATATCAGAGCCGTAAACAAGACCCAAGCCGTAAACAAGACCCAAGTATTTAAGAGAAGCAGACTGAGGTACAGCAGTATTCTCATTTGTGCTCACGGGTGCTAAAACCCGTTATAATAGAAATGTTTTGGCTAGACTCTACAACGCTTACACAATCCCCCACATTCTAGCCCTATCTCCATTTTGGAAGTTATTTAGCATAACTGATTTAAGGACAATCCGTAAATTGTACTATAAGTATGCTAAGTACCTACTCGGCCTTCCCCTGTGGGCTCGTAACCACAAAGTCACGCGACTATACGGCGTTACAGATCCTTTTGTGGCTGTAGCCCAACGCCGTGCCGAATTTGATTCTTCTCTAGACCGGAGCCATCCTTATTATAGTGCGTTTGTATAGTCATTTAGTTTAGTCTGATCTTTTTTTTTCTTTTTCTTTTATTGTTTTTCATATACTCCGTATGGGCACGTTCTGTGCCATTTCTATATGGGTGAATAAAATTATTGATTGATTGATTGATTTACACGCAATCGCGAGTCGTTATTAACAGGTCCATTAAAAACGAGATACTCAGTTTTAGAATAATTAGCCTAACTGACAGGCCAATGCTTTTATACATATCAACTAAAAGATGGAGATTGTCTTCGAGCGCGAATAGCAAAGAACTCAAAAGAAGTAGGTCGTCCGCGTACGAAATGTAGCTCAGGTCAAGCCCGTCCATAGAGAAGCTTCCTTGCAGGTTTCGTGTGACAGAATAAATTGCACTGTTAAATAGGATAGGGCTCAAAACTGAACCCTGTCTTACACCTTTTCTAAGCGGGATATCATCAGAATATTTAATGCGAGAGATTCCCTGTTCAATAGAATGACCGAGACAAATCTTAATAACAGAGTGACCATACCAAAATCTAAGCACTCTCACTATACATCACCAACACCACTACATACATCAACACCAGACTCAATAAGGGATAGAAAGCACTGGGGATGGAGAATAGAATCAAAAGCTGCAACCACATCTACACTACATATAAAAACTGAAGATTTAGATTCCGTTGCGTGGCACAAAACGCGTTTAAGAAGCCGATGGGCTGTGGCACTACCATAAAATGAACGAAACCCCAAAAAACTGAATACAAATACTGAAGCAGTAATCATTAATCCAATATGTAAACCATTCAACTAGCTTCAATCTAGTATTTTTGTCATATTTGGATTATTTTGGTCATATTTGGATTATAATATTTGGATTATTCTGAAGGAAAGACTTCTCTGGAAATTTGAAATCTCGTCTGAGGTTGGATACCCCTCCTGTATATTTTGCAGAGAAACTCTAGGTTACCGAAAAAACGCAACTACTGAAACACAAGTATCTGGTTACTAATCAGTTTTTAACTTAAATGTTAAACTGGTTAACTGGTTTAAAACTGTAAATCCCAGTGGCAAGGTAGCCACAAAAATTGCTACCGGCAGTAGTGCAAACTGGCCGATTTTCGATAATGAAAGAGGGAATTTCAGGGAAAACAGCTGCTAAAAATACTTCAGATGCAGTAGAGGTATGCTTATTTGCAGAGGCGTTACTAGCCAAAATGTTTGGGGGGGGGGGACAAGGTATTTACCGACTGGCTGGTCATTTTTAACGACTATTTTTGCGGATGAAACGACAAAAAACGACTATTTTTAAGAAAAAATCGACTATTTTTTACGAAAAACCGACTGTTTTTTATTGTTTTTAAAGAAAAAATGACTATTTTCAAGAACAAAATCCATTGTTTTTACTAAAAATCGCGGCGCTTCGCGCCGACTCGATTATTTTTTACCGACTGGCCGACAACATTGGGGGGGGGGGGGGGCGTCCCCCCTCCCCCCCCAGTAGTGACGGCTCTGCTTATGTGAACGTCTGGTAACAGTGAACGATTGCCGACGAAAAATCTAAAACCCAAACCAGGCATTTTTTTCTATAGATACTTCCAATAACCATTCACGCAATCTGTACTTTTTGAATATTTTGCTAATTTATTGCTGAAAGTGGCTAAGAGCGTGTTCCACCCTACTTACCGTAGTTACTACGCTAGGCTGGAACACTTTTTTCCTTTTTTCGGTCAAATATCAGGCCGCGGGCTGATTCGGGTGGTCATCCTAGTATCGTTGATTATTTTTTGGTGGCGGAGTCATTTTGGCCAAAATGTATGGATTTTAAGATTTTGGAGGTTGGGGGATCGGATCATTTCCCTATAGCCCTGTTTGTTGATTCTCCTCCAAGGCTTAATAGTGATGATTTGTTAAGACCCGATAGAAATAGACTAGACGATAGGATAGACGTTAGGAGACCCATTCAGTTGTGTAATGAGGTAAGACGTAGATATGAACAGGAATTAATTTCTGATGAAGCCCAAGCGTTTTTAGAAGGATGCAAGGAGTCAGCCGAGTCTAACCCACCAAACCAAACAGTCAAGGAATTGTCGGCATTTGTATATGAAGTTGCTTCGAGGCTGCAAGCCCCCAGCCTGGATACACGAGGGGCGGGTGCGGAAGGTTCGTTTTTTGACAAAGATTGTAGAGAGGCTAAACGTAGAATGTTAAATATGTTAAGATTATTGAAAGGTTGTAGTAGAGAAAGTTTAGAAGGTAGTCTAATTGAGTATAGAAGGGCTAGAAAAGAGTATAAAACCCTAGTTAAAAAGAAGAAAAGGAAGTGTTTGGACGAAATGAAAGGTAAAGTGGTGCAAGCGGTTAAAATGAAGAATAATAAAGAATTTTGGAAGTTGGTGAAAGTGTCTACAGCGACTCCATGTGAGCTACAACAACCGTCGGCGGAGTCTTGGCCTCTTTATTTAAAGAGTCAAGGGTATGAAGAAAAAGAAATTTTTTCAGATGGGTTGGTGGAAGGTTTAGAGAATGAGGTTTGTTATCCGTTATTAGAGCATGATTACAGTTTGACAGCAGCGTTTGAGGAAGAAGAAACTTGGAAGGTGGTAAAGAAGATGAAGGGGAATTCAGCTCCTGGTCCAGATGGCATTCCCCTCTCTATGTGGCGTTGGGGTAAAGCTATTTTGATCCCGGTTTTGGTTGCGATATTTTCTTCGATTTTGGCATCAGCAACCTGGCCGCTTGATTGGGCAATATCGCTGGCGGTGCCCATATATAAGAAGGGAAACAGGGCTATGCACGAGAATTACAGGTGTATTCATCTTGGTGATGTAGTTGCTAAGATTTTTTCTAAGGTGTTGGAGAGTAGATTAGGCACTTGGCTAGATATAACAGAGAAAATGAGTTCGGTGCAGGCGGGATTTAGAAAGGGGTATGGTACGATAGACCAGATTTTTATTTTGAATTGTTTGGTGAGAAAGTATATTGGGAAAAAAAGGGGTAGATTGTATGTTGCGTTTTTAGATTTGAAAGGGGCTTTTGATAACGTTAGGAGAGATTTGTTGGTGGAGGAATTGTTAAAGATTGGTCTACCGCACGTTTTTGTCAGATTATTAAAGGTTAACTTCAGACATCGAGGTTGATATCGAAAATAACAACGAGACGGCCATTGAAAATAACCTGTCCGAGCCGAAGGCGAGGCAGGTTATGAAAAATATCAGCCGAGCGGAGCGAGGTTGATATTTTTGAATGGCTGTCGAGATTGTTATTCCGATATCAACCGAGATGGAGGTATGTTAACTATTATAACTTTTTCGAACAGGTATTGACACTTACAATATGCTTTATAACTTTTTTTTAACATGTTTTTCTGTTCCTACTGACGCAGTATTCCCTAAGATCATGGTCAAACTACACTAGGCTTTTGTCTGCGCAAAATAGGGCACCGAAGTGTCTGTAGACAAGTAGATAAAAAAAAAAAGCTTTTCGGGGCTGCAGAAAAAAGAAGTAAGAAAATTTACCAAAGTCTGAATATTGGTGTTTAAAATCCTCACGGGCGACCGCACAACGTTTTGCGAATCTGCGCAAAACAGTAGACTCTATGCCGTTTATGAGCCTAGTGTGACCAAGGGTCTAAATACATTCCGACTGTGTTCACACGCGTTTAGTATATTTGATACCAGGCAGAAGACTTGATAGCTTCGCGCGAAAAGTTCGAAATCCAGTGAGAACGTGCATTGCGATAATCACATGGTGTTTGAGATCTTTCCTCACTCAGAGACAGAGTGAAGTGCTCATTAACTACCATTTTGGAAAGTAGGATGTTGTTTCAGTTGACAAGCTGTATTTTGAGTGGAAATCTGAACGTGAAAAGGTATGACATAAGGCATAGGCTGGTTTTCAAGAGCGTAAAATGCTCTGTCATTTTTTCAGTGCTGAATAACTAGCTTTTGGAAATCAAGGGATAGTAGGATGTTGTTTCAGTTGACAAACTGTATTTTAAGTGGAATCTGATTGAGACAAGGTATGACCTGGGCCATAGTCTGGTTGTCTAAAAGAGTAAGAAGTTCTGTCATTTTTCAAAATTTATTTTATTTTTTATTTCATTTTTTATATATTTTATAAGTATTTTTTTATTGAAAGTATTGTTTTTAATTTATTTTTTGGAGGTCAGCTTCTACTTTTCCATATTTGAGGTAAAGTGCTCGATGAATTCAGTATTTGAGGAAAAGTGTCCGAAGAACATCTGCGGAGGTTGATACGGCTTCGTATCAACCTCTCTTGAGGTTGATACGATATCTCATCCAACCTGTTGAACCTCCCTGAAATTTATTGTCAAAATATAACAACCTGGGGGGCATAGGAAGATATGCATTACATACCTGTTCGAGAAAAGTTATTGGTAAATATGTATAAGGTAACTAAGTTTGTGGTAAGAGTGGCTGGTAAGTTTTCGTCAAAGGTTTATGTAAGTAAGGGGGTAAAACAAGGTTGTTGTTTGTCACCGAAACTATTTTCCCTGTTTATTAATGATTTTCATGATTTTTTGTTGGAGGCGGGAGCTCCTGTGTTGTCTTTGGACATTTGTCAGTTGTGTGCACTTCTTTTTGCGGACGACGTGGTGCTGTTTGCAGATTCACTGGAAAAACTACAGTTTTTGTTGGATAGAACTCAACAATATCTTGATAAAAAGGATCTAGTTTTAAATGTTAAGAAGAGTGTTGTGATGATATTTAGAAAGGGTGGTAAGGTTAGTGAGTCAGAAAAAGTTAAGTTTAATGGACAAGAGTTGAGTATAAAAGACGATTTTGTGTATTTAGGGGTAAAATTATCTTGTAACGGTAAGTTCGCAAAACAGATTGAATTAAGCTCAACAAAAGGTAAGCGGTGCCTATATTCAATTTTGGGGAGTCACCTAGGAGATATTAGGGACATTAAAATGCATAAGTCGCTGTTTTTAGCCAAAGTTGTAGCAGCTATGCATTACGGGTCGGAGATTTGGGGATTCCATCGGGGGGACAAGCTTGAAGTAGTCCAATCCCAGTATTTTAAGAGAGTATTAGGAGTTACTGGTAAGACAAGTAATTTAGTAATTAAAGGTGACATAGGATTATTGTCATTGCGTAGTAGAAGGTTAAGTAATATGGTCCGTTTTTGGGAGAAAATATTGAGTTTACCTAGAGTTAGAATTTTAAAGGCGGCTTACCTAGAAGCCCTTAAAGATGGTTCCCGGGAATCATGGCCGGTGTTGATTAGGAAGATTTTGGATGATTGTGGGTTAAGTGAGCTATGGAATAACGGGATTGGCCCATCGTTGGAGGTAGGTGAGGTTACGAGGGTCGTGAAGGCAAGGTTAATGGATCAGGAGATTCAGCAGTGGCTTTGGGACGTGAGCTCGACCCCTTCTCTAAGGATTTATGCTCAGTCTAAGAATATATGGGGGGAGGAGCTTTATTTTAAAGTTGGTTTAGGACCAGAAGAGTTGAAATGGATGGTTAGTTTTCGGGCAGATGCTCTACCGGTGGGTGCAAGAAGAAAATATATTGGTAGGATTAAGTGCGGTTCTGGTCCTTATTTTTGCCCATTATGCGGAAAGATAGATGAAGATGTTGAACACTTGGTTTGTTTTTGTAGTGAGTTAGGGGATCTAAGGAAAGAAGTTTTTGGTAAAGAGGTTTTGCAAGTGAGGTATTTGAAAGATCTGATGGGGAGTAAAGTGTTCCATGAGCTGCGTCGGTTGGCTAGGTTTCTGAAGATCGCCATGGAGCACCGTGAACGTGTCATGATAGGTTAAAGTTGTAGTTTAGGGTAAGTGGTTGGTGGATAGTTAAAGTTTGTTTGTGAGTTATTTAGTTATTTTAGTTAGGAGTGGAATATTTGTAATGGTACAATTGGAGTGGAGTGTTCATTTATTTTTTGTATTTTTGTCCCGCCATGGCCCTAAGGGCTTTTTTTGGGAATATATTCATTCATTCATTCATTCATTCATTACAGATATGCATAGTTACTACGCTTACTACGCTCCTGAGCGTGTAACGGGAGTCGGGAGTCAGGTTATGTGTCAAGAGAAGTTAATAGTAGGTTAATTGACCAAGAAATCCAGGTTTTGTTAGCTAGGATAAGAGGTAGTGTTTAAGTTTGTATGCAGATGCTAAAGAGACTTGGGGGGAGGAAATTTATTTTAAAGCGAGTTTAAATAAAGAGGAGGTGAAACTAATTATAAATTTGAGGGCAGATAACCTGCAACTTGGTGAAAGAAGAAAATATTTGGGTAGTGTTGGGAGAAATCTGGTCCTTACTTTTGTCCGATGTGTGGTGAGGGAGATGAGGGTCCTGTTCATTTTATGTGTGTTTGAGAAACCTAACGAGTTCCTCAGAGTGGCTAGTAGGAAAAGTGCTCGAGTGGTATTTAGTTTTGACGTAATAGTGTGTTAGTTTCTTTCTTTACTACAACAAAAAATTATCTTTTTCGGAATCCAGCTTTGAGTGAGTTCCGAAGGCCAAGAGAAGTTGTTGATGAACATTCAGGGGTGTCCTGTGGTATGTTTCAAGTTGTATAGATTTTTTTTCCTGGACAACACATTACTTACGTTTTTGCAGATACAATCATATCTGATACCACGGTAACTCGATCTGCATTTCGTCGTGTTTGCTGTAACCGTGTAGGCTATCTGATGCTGCAGTTGCTTTGCAAAAACGACATTTGCCGAATTCGCGCTTTTAGAAGTCATCCCAAAGAAATACTTACATCCACTCACAACACAAGTGTCCAAATATCTTTCCCACCAGTTTACAAAAACCTAGACTTTCGGGTTGGTGATGATGAAAGTGACATGAATTTTTCAGATGCCGCGATAACTGGCCAGATTCTCAGTAACTGCAAAAACGATTGTGACCATGGTATCAGGTACCATGGTAACTGCGAAAAACGAATTTAGACCGTGGTATCAGATACGTTCGGATCAGCTACCATGGTATCTGCAAAAACTCGACTACTTTCATTGAAAAAGAAGCGTAACAACCATTTACTTCCAGGGTGCCAGAAGAAGAGCTCGTAAAGAGGCTTGAGACTGCAAGACAGAAAGAAGCTGAACAGCTTTCTTCAAAGTTTTCTGCACCTGCTGCTGTTCCGAAGCCATTAGCTCCTCAGTTTTACAAAGAGAAGGTATTGAATCTTGCCCCCTTTTTTAGGGTAATTGTTAAAGTTTAACCGAAAAGGGCTTAGATAGGAGAATCTTGTTACCCGTCACTTACTCACTTAAATAGGCTCGAAGACCCGATGAAAAAGCGTTACTTCGTTGCTCCACTGTTCACGAATAAATCGATTATCGAACAGTGGAATTTATCTTTCGGATTCGTGGTACCTCTATGCGCTGTTCCCGTGTCGTACGTTTGCCGAAAAAGAGTTACGAAAAATTTGTGTTCAGGCACTAAGTAGTCTTCACCACGCTCGCTACTGGCCCCTGAAAAGCTGCGTTTGTGTTAAGATTCAAATTTTCTGCGTCATAGTAGAATTTGCGTTGTGAGGTCGGCTGTAGATATTTCGAACCTCACTACTAGAGCAGATAGTGGAAAATCAAAAATCCCCTGGCAGAATCCAAATAATTCAGTGTATTCGATTAAATGATACAAAAATAAGTCCGCTTTTCAGTTAAACTTTAAGTTGGACCCACGGCTCGCTCCTCACTCCTCTTCCTGGTGGCCAGGGTAGTGCATCGTTTTGTACGCCATACCTTGCGCATAGTAGACATCCGATTAGTTCATAAACTTTTTTTTTAATCCTGTAGCATCTTTTGTAATTCGACTTATTTTTGTATTTTTAAAACAAAACTAAGAAGCCACATTTCTTATTGTGGCTACTCCTCATCCCTAAGTTACGTTAATTTTAATCTATTTTTACTCGCTTTTAGCTATTCACGTCACCTAACTTCTGAAAATAAACCCATATTTAATCTGCTTTTTATCCCTTACTAATTTCAAAATAATTATCTTCCATAAATCCTTCAATACACAATTCCATAACCTAATGTTAACAACATCCCATACTAACTATCCATTATTAACTCATTAATGTTAAAAAAAATGAAACATATAGAAATATTGGAATTGGTTTAAACAAACAAACAAGAAACAAAAACATACAAAATATCACACCCACAAAATCTTTACTATTACCGTACATAAACCGTACATCGACTTATTTTTGTATTTTTTAAAACAAAACTAAGAAGCCACATTTCTTATTGTGGCTACTCCTCATCCCTAAGTTACGTTAATTTTAATCTATTTTTACTCGCTTTTAGCTATTCACGTCACCTAACTTCTGAAAATAAACCCATATTTAATCTGCTTTTTATCCCTTACTAATTTCAAAATAATTATCTTCCATAAATCTTTCAATACACAATTCCATAACCTAATGTTAACAACATCCCATACTAACTATCCATTATTAACTCATTAATGTTAAAAAAATGAAACATATAGAAATATTGGAATTGGTTTGAACAAACAAACAAGAAACAAAAACATACAAAATATCACACCCACAAAATCTTTACTATTACCGTACATAAACCCAAAACCTTAGAGTAATTTGACACACAGACACAATGATTATCCAGATTACTGGAAAAGGGTAAGCGAAAAAAAGAAAAGGAAGATTTCATATAAGATAATTTAGTAATTTGCTGCTCGTTTGCTGGAAACTTACCGCTATGTTCCCGCCGGTAATTCGGAGACAATATTTCTTGTCGCAAGCAAATCAACTGGATATTTTTTTATTTTAACTTCTCTTGTTTCAGAAATTGGAAGACGTAATGAAGATTGATAAACTGGCTGGAAAATCAGCAGTTGACATTGGACTGGTAAGTTTATTTGAATCGTTAGTCTCTGTGGTGAGTCCTAATGGCCTTTGAAGCGTGAAAGTTTACATATGGCTTGTAGTTTTTGTTTGGTGACACCCGAGAAAACTAGACCTAAAAATTACAAAGGATGAACACTTTCATTAGCTCCAACCCAGTCCTCATGTGGAATTATAACCAAGATGCCTGCTAAAAAAATTCAACTATCTTGAATCTGAAAAAGATAACCATTCTAGACTGTTTGAAAGTACAACGCCAGAGTCACAGATAGATGGTTACAAACAGATGAATTTGAATGTTGTTTTGAGAGCCGGTGCCCTCAGGTGCCCAGATAGTAGGCCAGTCAGATCAAAATCAGAGCAATATAACACTAGGGAGCAGGGCAAAATAAGCAAAATAACCTAGTGTTATTTTGCTCTGCTAGGGAGTAGCGTCAAGACCTACGCTTTCTTCGCTTCGCAAACGGGCCATACTCATAGCGCCGCCGACTACGCTTGCGACATTTAACGCGAGAAAAACTTGCCGGCTTAGAAATTTCTAGGGAAGTTAAGATGCAGTCTGCACAGATCGTTGTATCTTTTTCTGCTTTGTTCAGAATATGAAGTTACTGGAGCCAGCGCTGGTGTACGACCGATTGAGTTTCAGTAGGGACGTTCACTATCGCTAGTGGTGCTAGTGTCGCTGCTATTCGAGTGTTTCACTTTTTTCAAGTCTTGGCGCTACTCTCTAGTGTTATTTTGCTCTGATCAAAATAGCGCCAAGACCTGAAAAAAGCGACACATACTCCAATAACAGCGGTGCTAGCACCGGTAGCGATAGAGAACGTCCCTGCTGAAACTCAAGCAGTCGTGCACCAGTGCTGGCTCCGACAACTTTAGATTCTGGACACAGCGAAAAAAAGACACAACCTCCCCTGTTTCCTCGATGTATGCAGACCGCATCTTAGCTGTACTAGAAATTTTCTAACCCGCAAGTTTTTCTCGCGCTGAATATCCCGAGCGTAGTGGGTGGCGCTACGATAAGGCCCGTTTCTGATGCACGGAAAGCATAGGTCTTGGCGCTACTCCCTAGTGTTATTTTGCTCTGATGCCGATGAAGCAGCTTAGCAGCATTGCTGAAGCTTTTTAACGACAAGAAAAGATTCTTGGCAGATGGTTGCCTTGTTAGGCCTTGTGCAAGATTCAGTTTGGGGAGGTATTTTTTTTTTCAGCCGACCGTGTCGTAACCAATAAATCGTGATGCTCCACAATCCATAGATCTACGGAGGCATATAAAGATGATTTTTATTGATAAATAAATGCACCATGCACCGACTATGGATACCCCGACAAAACTGAGCAGAGCTAGAGGTACTTGCTGAGCTTTGAGTTACGGTGCTTATGGCAGCGATATTTCGGCCCTTCTTGGCAAGGGTCCTCGTCAGGCTGTTAGTCTTCAGGGTCAACGTTGGGGAAGAAAAAACTTGTAATAAATAACTGAAGCTTCTACCGACTATAAATATCTTATTCGGGGAAATTACTTTTAAATAAAACTAGTCTCGAGATTTAATTTTTGACACGGCCGCTGTTTTTGCTGCGCGATCGGGGCGATGACAGAAAAATCGATCGGTGCGATTTGGTCCGGACATGAAAAAGATTACCAGAGACATGTCCTCGTGTTCAGTTATGAAATTTCACTCAAATCCGATCACCCGTTCGAAAGTTACGCATGACTCAATATTCCGGATTCCTCCCTCCACTCCCCTACGACTATCGGATCGAGTAAATTTGTATTTACAAGTTAGTTTGATCGGGTCCCTAATACACCTCCCAAGTTTCGTCGTGAAGATCCCCAAAACCGCCATCACCGAAATTCCGGGAAACTCCCCTCCACCCCCACCCCCCAAGTGTCCGGATTCAGTCCAATTGTGTAAACGATTTATCTGGAGCAGATGCTTGTTCATCCCAGCAAGTTTCACTCCGATTCCTCCATTCTAACCGTTTCTCGAGATTCCCGTTCTCCCCCATAGCTGTCGAATCCGGCCTGGACTTCAAATGGGACATCAAAGATATGCCATTTATTCAGTTGTTAAGTTTCATTCCAGTCCGATCACCCGTTCGAAAGTTACACACTACTCAATTTTCCGGATGCCAAGTTTCATCGTCCTAGCTCATCTGGAAGTACCCCAACTAGAAAAAGTTTGACAAAAACTACTCAGTTTTCTGGATTCCCCCGCCCTCCCCCCCCCCAGATGGTCAGACTAGGAAACCGATGATTTCCAGGTTAGTTTGGTCGGGTCCCTGATATGCCTGCCGGGTTTCATCGTCCTAGCACATCTGGAAGTACCGTAACTCGAAAAAGTGTGACAGGACCGACCGATCGACAGACGGACTTGCGATCGGTATATGGCACTTGAGCCAGAGGCTGTAAGTACCATCAAAATCTAACGCTACTTTTCAAATTTCCGTCTCTTAAGCGTATCCATGTTCCTCTGGTGGGAACGCTGAGCATATTGAGCAAACCTTTTTGTTTACCAAGAGTAAAGCGGTTTATTATTTTTGACTAACCGACTTAAAACAAAAACGCATAAAAAAGTTGGTGTAGTGCTACGACGAAAATGACAAAAAATTTCCCAATGGTGTTTAGTAGCAAATTATAAAATTAGGTTTTGTCTTCGTTATTTGGTAAATACTTTCACCCCGGTCTGCTTATATGCCGATAGCCGTTAGACTAACGGTCAGTTTCAGGTGTACTGGATAGTGAAACAGGATGATTTTATTATTTTCAGATCTGGAACTCGTATTACTGTGCGAAAGATTGTGTGGTGACAGCATCTATACCCAAAAGCGTTTTCGAAACCATCAAAGAACGAGCTCAGCGGTATCCAGTTGTAAGTAGCCTAAACATATTTATTTTTAAAGGACACGTTGTACTTGTGATAGTAATTTATTCCACTTCAATAGTATGTTCATCCATCCTCGTTCCCAAGAACCTACAATTCATAACTGTATCCTATCTCTCTGTCTATATTGGCATTACACTGGTTATGACGATTGCCACGTCTTTTCTCTTTCCTTTACGTATCAGGCTCCCGATCCTTTTTCGAGAATTTTATTGGTCAGAAGACCGGTTTACAAATATTGCCACGTTTATCATTCAAGCCAAGGGATATGGAAAGAGGCTAAAAACAGCCGAAGCCGTGTGTAATTTGCTGTAAGCATAGCTAAGTTTTAAAGTAGTCAACTATCTCAGAACATCTTAGCAGAAACACTATGTACTGCCAGTTGTCCTTTAAGTGTATTTCGATATTGATCCGTGTCGCAGCAGTAATGGATAAGAAAAGTTAGTTATTTGGTAAATACAAAAGTTTGTCGCTAAATTTCCCAAGAGGGGGCTTCGACCCTGTTAACTGCCTAGGGCCCGTAGAGTCCGGGTTCTGGGAAGTCTGATAATAAACTAGTGAAATTTGTTGACCAACGTTTAAGGCAAAGGTCACAAACATAAGACAAAAATAAAGAACTACTCGACGGCGCGATACGTCACCTTACGTACTTGCCACGTGTGTATTCGGATAAGCATGTGAATCGTTGCGAGGGGTAATAGGATACACTGTTTATATTTGGTGGGGCGGAGTCGATGGCCCGACAAGCCCGTTAGCTAGTAGCTAAATTTATGTCCGAGCCTGAAGAAGACTACTTGAAGGGCAGAAACGTCGTCGAAACAAAATCTCAGCTTGCCAACCCATTCAGCACCACCATTCACTGTTTTTTTGTCGAGCTAAAGGACAACTTGCACGGATATTTTTTATAATTTTCTTTTCCATCTCTCCCTACTTCACATCGAGTGACTAGCTCTGTAGCCTGAAGTCTGGGATTTCTAGTGATGGAACTGACAGGTCTCTGCTGATTTGTTAAAGAAGCCTTTAGAAGACTCTGGAAGGATGATAAATTGTTTTTATTGAGTGTTGGAAAGTGTCGGTTGCGTAGTAGTGCGTAGAAGGATTTTGGTTGTCCGACAACAAAAAGGATAAAGACTTTATCTTCTGAGAGCGAGTGGGGAGCATCTTTATTAAGCGAACGTTAATCCTTCATTTAGAGGCCAAGCCCGACTGAATGTCATCGTAGCCTAATGGTTTCTTCGCAATCTTTCTCAACCTCAGTAGATCCCGGTAGATGGCTCTTATCTAAGTGTTGTACATAGATCCGACAGCGGTGTGTTTGTGAGTGACTGTGTCCGTGAATGTCACAAAAAAAATCCGTCAGTCGCAGATATATTGTTTCCAAAGAAGGCACTAGCCAAAATGTTTGCACTGTCAGAAGTTTCATAACAGATAGCACATAACACTTTCAAGAATAACACCTTTTCACTTAAAAATAAAGTGTTATGACCAATTAAGTTTACACTATTTCGTGCCTAGATCTCCAACAACACCTTCAGTTGGTAAAGATACGAACGGGAACGAAAGAAACATAACAGATAACATCCCAAAGTGTTATCTGTTGAAACCGGGCATCCTTCTGTTGTCGTTTTGAGCTTCCGACAGTGTAGTATTTTTATCAATTGAAGGTGTTGTTGGAGATCTAGGCACGAAATAGTGTAAACTTAATTGGTCATAACACTTTATTTCTAAGTGAAAAGGTGTTATTCTTGAACGTGTTATGCGAAATCTGTTATGAAACTTCTGACAGTGTGGTGGGTTTGTGGTGGGTGTGTAACCAACGAATTAATTATAGACAGTATTTGCTTTTACCGACCGATATCGAGATTTCGGTTGAAGTCATGTCTGTAGCTCTTCGCGCCGCGATTTTACCGACAGCATTGGGGGGGGGGGTCCCGCCTTCCTATGCTTGGGCCTCTGCTTGTTTTCATACAATTTATTTCACATGCCTGGTCTGTCTTATTCCGTCTTTCTCAAGGAGAACTTATCATCCGGAGAAGATATTTCGCTTCCGTATATGTAAGAAGCTGCTTTCTTTACCGCCTGAGTACTCGCTAGTAGTTTCTGGCTTTTCCTGTAAGGTGTTTTTGAATTCACCGGTGACTGATCAATAGTGTTTTAGCCTGTTTTCGGACTCACTAGTGTCTGATTTGACCTCAAAAGCAAAAAAAAACAAACTTTCGCATGCAAACCGGTCAAGGTTCGCGTAGCGGAGGTTCCGATCTCCTGATACTCCGCCATCGGCCGGGAGTGCAATGCGTGGTTGGGGGCAAATCATCTGACGCTTCCCGTGCTTTTCCCTAGATTTCTTTAGGTACCCATTTGAAGCTGGGTGGACTTTTGGCTTGTCTTACGGGGAAACACCATTAACCCTCGCCCTGAACCAAACGGTCGGCACCACCAAGACTCAGACCAGCGACCCTTCGCTCGTGAGTTCGGCGCGTTAACCTATTAGGCCACGGATGGACCTCACCAGTGCAGAATAACCAGAACAGCAAGGTTGGGAAGCAGGTTCCCCGGGGAGGCCGGGGGAAGGTGAGACCGAAAATTCCTTATAGAGGAATCACTATAGGCTACTGAGTAAAATACAGAAACCAATCGGGGTTTCTAGAAATTAACGTCTGGATAATTTTAAGAAATGTATAGTCAGCCTCCCGTTGTCACCAGCCTCCTGTTTGCGTCCAAAATGTTTTTGGTTCATTAGGCCAGGTTTAAAAGATGGGAAAAGATAAAGAATTAATGAATAATAATTAATATTAATGGCCCCGCCTGCACAGATAACAAAACTGTGAAGAAAATAAACTGTACAGAAAACTAGAGAAACGGTTATGAATACAAAGCTGAGACAAGGCTGTACGCCTGTTACTTAAAAAAACAAAAAAAAAACACATTGATTTTTGACAAGAATTCTAACTGAATCAGAACTCTACGGAATTTTGAGGTCATGTCGTCGAGGTGCGTACTATCTACAGTTTTGTTGGACTCGTTGACCGTCTCCACACCGACTACATCGTCTGGTAGGATTTCCACGGGACGGCCACTCCGTTCCCAGATGCTCAACGGCCGGCCTCTCTGTCAAAGCTAGTATGAACCATTTTAAAACGATGGCCCCTTAGCAGCTTATCTGGTTATTCCAGCCATATTGCCGCGATGTCATTCTCCGGATCGTTGTCTTTTAGGATAAGTGGACCTCTCTTTCTCTTCAACGCGGTTCTAGATTTCTTCTCCGAGTGTGTGTTGAATCGTGACACTTTGTGTCCCCGAAAGCTCCCTTTGTCAGTTTAGTTGACACTCTTGAGAAAAGGATTTTTACTTCGTTAGCTGTCACAGAAAAAGGGAATCCTTGACTGATCCACAAAATTAAGATATTGAGCGGGAGCAAGAATTGATGGAATGATAAGGGAGGGGTTGAAGCTCTGTCCTTTTCACGGTCCCAAACATGAATGAGAACGGCAATGAAAGGGCATGGTGCAGGAGGTAAGGGAACCCAAAAAGGAACGAACCTAAGGTTATTGTTAGAGAGCGGCTAAAAAAAAGCAACGAAACAGAAGATAAGGGTGCAGGCGGAACGGCAATTAAAATGAAGAACGAATACTAAAATTGGATACTACATGCTAAAAATCGAAAAAAGGTTTGGTGTAGGTGGAATGAGTACCAAAAAAGGAACGCGTACTAAAAAGGGAACACAATACGTGATCGTCTAAAAGAAGAAACGGGACGGAAGTGCTCCCTGTAGGCGGAACTAGTACTAAACTGGGGAATGGCGTATTAAAAAGAGGAACGAAGCACCATTCCTTTCATTATTTTATTCGATCACTTGGTCACGAGTTCTGGAGCATGCCTGCGCATAACGACGGTCAGGACCCGGTTCTAGCGGGAACGGCAATTAAAATGAAGAACGAATACTAAAATTGGATACTACATGCTAAAAATCGAAAAAAGGTTTGGTGTAGGTGGAATGAGTACCAAAAAAGGAACGCGTACTAAGAAGGGAACACAATACGTGATCGTCTGAAAGAAGAAACGGGACGGAAGTGCTCCCTGTAGGCGGAACTAGTACTAAACTGGGGAATGGCGTATTAAAAAGAGGAACGAAGCACCATTCCTTTCATTATTTTATTCGATCACTTGGTCACGAGTTCTGGAGCATGCCTGCGCATAACGACGGTCAGGACCCGGTTCTAGCGGGAACGACTATTAAAATGAAGAACGAATACTAAAATTGGAAACTACATACTAAAAATCGAAAAAAGGGTATGGTGTAGGTGGAATGAGTACCAAAAAAGGAACGCGTACTAAAAAGGGAACACAATACGTGATCGTCTAAAAGAAGAAACGGGACGGAAGTGTTCCCTGTAGGCGGAATGAACAATAAACTGGGGAACGGCGTATTAAAAAGAGGAACGAAGCACCATTCCTTTCATTATTTTATTCAATCACTTGGTCACGAGTTCTGGAGCATGCCTGCGCATAACGACGGTCAGGACCCGGTTCTAGCGGGAACGACTATTAAAATGAAGAACGAATACTAAAATTGGAAACTACATACTAAAAATTGAAAAAAGGGTATGGTGTAGGTGGAATGAGTACCAAAAAAGGAACGCGTACTAAAAAGGGAACACAATACGTGATCGTCTAAAAGAAGAAACGGGACGGAAGTGTTCCCTGTAGGCGGAATGAACAATAAACTGGGGAACGGCGTATTAAAAAGAGGAACGAAGCACCATTCCTTTCATTATTTTATTCGATCACTTGGTCACGAGTTCTGGAGCATGACTGCGCATAACGACGGTCAGGATCCGGTTCTAGCAGCTCTGTTAGTTGATCCCTTGGGTAAGCACCAACCGATCGACTAAAATAAGAAACAGAAGGAAGTACGGAACTGATTCCAACAGAAGTCCTGCCCCTTTACGTCGGCGGGCATTCTCCAGAAGTCGTGGCCAAGCGATCGGATAAATGAAGGAACGAGACCAATTTCTATTTAATACGCCGTTCTCTTTTTAGTACTCGTTCCGCCTATACAGTGTACTTCTGTCCCGTTCCCTCTCTCAGACGATATCTTGTTGTGTTCCCGTTTTAGTACGCGTTCCTCTTTTGGTACTCATTTCGCATACGCCATGCCCTCTTTTCTCTTTTTAGTTTATCGTTTCCTTTTGTGGTACTCGTTTCTCATTTATTTTTATAGCCTGCACCGTGTACTTCGTTTTAGTTCCTTCTTTTAGTAGCTCCCGCATAATAACCGTTTCCTCGCAGCTCATCCTTATTCCTTTAAGGGGAGCGGCCGCCAAGTCCGCGACAGAGCTGTGTGAAGTGGTAGGTTTATGGAAGTCGGCCGTTTTCGCGTAACTCTTAGTTGTTCCCAGACTCTTATGCTCTTTAGTGAAGTAGCTACTTCACAGTAAACTCGTTCCCGAAGAGCGAATGTTGACGCCTTGATAGGGATCTTATATGTCAGATAAGGATATAGGGTATATTTCTAGCGCGAAAACGAGTGGGATGTACGCAAAAGAAGTGGTCATGGCATTTAGGCTTTTATGAGAATTCATTGCAAACGAAAGAGGGAAATGTGAGACTGCTTGAATGACCGTTATTATTGTTGTGGACGGAGTATGGAATGAAATGTGATAAAGAAGGATCACCGGATTAGCGTAGAAATTTGTTAGAAAGAAAGTTTGATGCAAGGGTGCTTTGGGGATGGATGGCCCTGAGTGGGAGTTATGAAGCTTTGCACCGTTTCAGTTTCCTATACATTTCTGATGTTCTTGGGCAAACTTCTAATCTTTCCACTAATTCTACTATAAGTTTTTATCATCACTAAGGGTTGTTAACGTTGGACTGATGGTGGTAGCTTTAAGGCGTTTTTCGCGGTCCCATAAGAAACTGTGGCTCGAAAAGAGTTTCCTCGATCTTTTGTGTAGCCGACAAATTTCTCTCCGCGACCAATAAGATTTGTATTGTTCTCATTGTGGCTCAAAGTTGACGTTAAAATTAGCTAATTCGTCAAGTAGATGGACATAACATTAGGATCGGATCCTTCTTGTACAAAATGGTAAGGGCGTTAGATTGATGATGTTTCTGTAGGGATTTTTATCAGAGCTTTGCTCTTATTTTCAGGCACTTGAAATTGCCGCCAAAAACAGATAGGGCGGCGTTCCTGCGAGTTTCAACTTGTGCGTCTAGTCTGTGGTACACACTCCTGTTTCCGTGACTAATATTGTCAACAGGATTTTGGAGAACCTGGAGAACAGGGTTTGATGATGATAATTTTGATGACCCACTGTATTGAAGGGGTCTAGGAGAATAAAAAACCTGGCGACCCCCCCGGACATAATCCCCTGCCACACCCCCCCACCCCGGTACTGAAACCCCCTGGCAAAAACACCCAGGGCCGTATCCAGGAATTTATTTCGGGGGGGGGGGGGGGTTTGTCCACGGGTCGGACCAAAAAGTACAAAAAATACATAGATCAGAGGATATAGGGTATATTTCTAGCGCGAAAACGAGCGGGATGTACGCAAAAGAAGTGGTCATGGCATTTAGGCTTTTATGAGAATTCATTGCAAACGAAAGAGGGAAATGTGAGACTGCTTGAATGACCGTTATTATTGTTGCGGATGGAGTATGGAATGAAATGTGATAAAGAAGGATCACCGGATTAGCGTAGAAATTTGTTAGAAAGAAAGTTTGATGCAAGGGTGCTTTGGGGATGGATGGCCCTGAGTGGGAGTTATGAAGCTTTGCACCGTTTCAGTTTCCTATACATTTCTGATGTTCTTGGGCAAACTTCTAATCTTTCCACTAATTCTACTGTAAGTTTTTATCATCATTAAGGGTTGTTAACGTTGGACTGATGGTGGTAGCTTTAAGGCGTTTTTCGCGGTCCCATAAGAAACTGTGGCTCGAAAAGAGTTTCCTCGATCTTTTGTGTAGCCGACAAATTTCTCTCCGCGACCAATAAGATTTGTATTGTTCTCATTGTGGCTCAAAGTTGACGTTAAAATTAGCTAATTCGTCAAGTAGATGGACATAACATTAGGATCGGATCCTTCTTGTACAAAATGGTAAGGGCGTTAGATTGATGATGTTTCTGTAGGGATTTTTATCAGAGCTTTGCTCTTATTTTCAGGCACTTGAAATTGCCGCCAAAAACAGATAGGGCGGCGTTCCTGCGAGTTTCAACTTGTGCGTCTAGTCTGTGGTACACACTCCTGTTTCCGTGACTAATATTGTCAACAGGATTTTGGAGAACCTGGAGAACAGGGTTTGATGATGATAGTTTTGATGACCCACTGTATTGAAGGGGTCTAGGAGAATAAAAAACCTGGCGACCCCCCCCGGACATAATCCCCTGCCACACCCCCCCACCCCGGTACTGAAACCCCCTGGCAAAAACACCCAGGGCCGTATCCAGGAATTTATTTCGGGGGGGGGGTTGTCCACGGGTCGGACCAAAAAGTACAAAAAATACATAGATCAGAGGTTAAACCTGCAAAAAACTATTAATTTTGTTGGTTTCGGGGGGGGATCAAACCCCCTAACCCCCCCTGGATACGGCCTTGAAAACACCCCGTGTAGCAAGAAAACTCTCGGCCAGGCCCCACCACCCCGAATGCAAATAAATAGGAATCAAATTAAAATTGCGCCCGAATTTAAGAAACACAAAAACTGGTGGAAAAGTAACGTAGCACCAACAACAAATAATCGGATGGAACGTCCGTCTCCCTATCTCTGTAATACGACGATGCGGAGTCGAATATATTCTGATACCCTACCCGATGCAAACGATCGGAGGAGAAACCACTTATAACATCATAATTTGTTACCTCTACAAACAGCTACATCGCAGTAGAACCCCGCAGAAGGATACGAACGCCGCTTACAGCTGATTGGTTGTCTACCATTGTGACGTCACGTCTAGCTCGCTGCAGACCAGGTTCTCCACCCCTGCAGCCATTCCACTTTTTTTTTACATCTTGTATGTGCATCGGTGAAGAGGGAAGTAGACGGACATCAACTCAAACCTAGTGCCCCTAGCTCCGCTCAGTTTAATCGGGCTATCCATAGTCGCTGCATGGGACCAAAGACGGAGGTTCTATCAGATTATTTGTTCTTGATAGCATCCAGTTTATATAATTAGGTCTCGACTCGACAGCAATCGTAACTGTTATTCTGCCATGTTACCGTTCGCTATGTATGTTTTCTTGTCTGCTGTTTCCGGTTTATAATAATAACAGTATGTATTTATAACCCGCTTTGGAAACAACTTGAATAAATGTAGGCCAACGCAGGAATGAAAACATCAACCAAACAAAATAACGAACACAATTATATTTTATTATAATTATATTTTGATGCAGAGCGCATTATTTTGGATCAGTTGAAAGAAGAATGCCTTGAGAACCGTTGAAGCACGTGCAGGACCCGGCAGCTGCAGTTCAGGGCCCTTTTTGGCGGATTATTTGAATAATATATTCGTGTTTGCCCGCTATTCTTGAAAACAGTTGGATCCCTCAATCCCGAGGGAGTCTCAGTGATTGTCTGTTTGGATAGCTTGGTTGTTCTATCCGACAGTTTCCTTCTTCCGTAATAGGCGAAAAACAATAGTTCCTGGCACAGGCCCTTCGTTTGTTGACAGCTCCTCAGGGCTTTAGGTGGATATACATTTGTCGACGTGGCTGTATTGGTTGGTTGATTGGTTGCGCCCAAAGAGTCGCTGACTAGAAAGTTTTTCGGTACAGTTGGAGATGGTCTGGACTTTCACGGAATAACGCCTGTAGAGAAGTACAAAATTCAAGTAGCACTCAGATATTCACTTGGATTTGTGAACGAACACTTCGCTTGCGCTTTTCTGCTCAGTAGCTTGGTCTTTACTTGCTTAAGGCTTCTACGTACTATGAATGGTTAAAGGAACAGTAAACTTGACTACGCAACTTTCGGCCATCGAATCGCCCGGGGGGCTTAGATAAATATACAGGGTCTTATTGTCGACAGGCCCCCCCTTCTTTGTTATCTCGAACCGTCTCGAACCCGCTCCTTAGTGTTCCCAAAGCTAGCTGGCAGGCCCTTGCCCCTTATGCACTGTAATTATGAACTTATGTTCTGTAAAAGTTCGCCTTTTTACATGTAGACTACAGAGTAACGATCTCCCCGACAAGACGGCCGGGGTTCGATTCCTAGTCGCGGCACACAAAACTTTTGCTCAAAAGTCGAATTCTCGGAAACTGCCCGGAAACTGCAATGGTCGTAACGAGAATTTTTCTTACTCTCAGTATCGACTCAGGGTACATTCTTGATATGTTAGCTAGCTCCCCGAATCAAGTTTGAGTCAAGTTTTCTGTTCCTTTAACTGCTGGTATCGCCTCTTTTACGGTATCCATGGAATAGGCTCGATCAGCCAGCGCGCGTTTGAAATGGCGGAAAACAGGCACTAGAATGCTGGACTTCGACTTTTCCCTCACAATAATTATTCATCTATCAAATTTAGGTAGTGTTCTCTTTCTAACTTATGTTTAGAGCGTAGGCTTTCTTTGAGGTGTAGTTCACAGGCACAGGCGAGAATAGTCACAACAAAGCCGTTTAAACGTCGGTGCTACTGGTTTTAAAGACGGTATCAAAGTAGGTTGTTTCTGCTTAAAACAAACTTTAATCTCTATTTTTGTATACCTGTAACTTTTTCCTTCCATCAAAGGATCACAATAAAATGACAAAACCGAGTGTACATCCACTTTCTTCAATTGTTAATTGCATAGTCCAAACTCCCTTGCTCATCGCTTGCCACTAATTTCGAACGACTGATGTCGGGTTTCCTAAATTCCAACCATGAATGAACTATACAAATTATTTGTGTATAATTAGTTATGACATGTTTGTCCTTGTAAATATGAACCTGAAAACAGTTAATGCTTGCTTAAATTTTTGAAGGTTTTTTGTTTTCTGTCTCCATCGAAATGGGTTGCTATTGAGAAGAGGTGTCTTTGATACCTGAAATCTTGTCTTGCTCTGGTGGTGTGGATTGGATACACAACAGACGGTGGAGTTTGAGTGAACCAAAGGCTGACGATTAGATTGTGATTAAGAAGTCCATGGTTGTGTACACACAGCCGAATATTTATTTTAATATATATTTGTTGACGCCGGTGAACGGCGGCCTTTTGTGGCTATAAATCAAGGCTGCGTTGCTCGCTTATACGCCATAAGGGTGTCAAGATGACGACACCGCGTAGCCTGATGTTACGCTTCAAACAAGTATTATGAACCTTAAAGCACAACTCTTACTAGAAATGACCTTTTCCGTATGAAATGGATCAGAAAAACACTTTTTCGAAACTACCATTACTTTCCACCTGAAATTAGCGGTTTTCTTGTTAGCGCTTGTCGACTATGTCCAGCCTTCCTGCCATCCGACGCGGCGGCTGGGCGCAAAACATTTGAAAACTGAACGCGCCGTGGTCAACAAGACCAAAGGTTCCGATGGGATCCCAAAAATTCAATATCTGATCCAGACAGTACCGGTATAAGGTTTTTTCTTCGCCAGGCCAAACAGCTAATCATTGAGAAAACCAAGTTCAGATATGGATTCAGCATGTATGTTTACCCCTATAAGCCGATCGAAACGATCCTACCCTACTTCTGTGAATTTTGCGGTTTGGGCGAAATTAAAGAACTACTTGTCCGGCGAAAAACTAAAGCACAAAAACGAATTCAGCGTATCTCCTTACCCTTACATCCAACATCCCGACTTAAAAAAAAAATTTAACTTCTAACAAATTTTCCGGTTTCAACCGGATTCCTGAAGAACTACGTGTCCGGCTAAAAAATAATTGTCATACTGATTCAGCGTTTTTTCTCACCCCTAGATCTATCATCTAATCAACTTCAAATATAACTTTTACTCTTAACAAATTTTCCGGTTTTGGCCGGATTCCGGGCTAACTAATTGTCTGGCGAGAAAACAGTTTTCGTATTATTGTTCAGCATACCTTCTTACCCCTACATCGAACATCTAATCAACTTCAGACACAAATTTTACTTTTAACAAACTTTCCGGTTTTGGCCGGATTCCGGGCGAACTACTTGTCCGGCGAGAAAATGGTTTTCATATTCGTGTTCAGCATGCCTTCTTACCCCTAGATCCAACATCTAATCGACTTCAAATAAAACTTTTACTTTTAACAAACTTTCCGGTTTTGGCCGGATTCCGGATAAACTACTTGTCCGGCGAGAAAATGGTTTTCATATTCGTGTTCAGCATGCCTTCTTACCCCTAGATCCAACATCTAATCGACTTCAAATAAAACTTATACTTTTAACAAACTTTCCGGTTTTGGCCGGATTCCGGATGAACTACTTGTCCGGCGAGAAAATGGTTTTCATATTCGTGTTCAGCATGCCTTCTTACCCCATAATCGACTATCACATTGGCTGTTTAAAAATATTTTGCTTGTCCCTTAATTTGAACCCCCTCCCCCACCCCTAAATGTAGGGGTACAGGGCCCATCTACGAACTTGACCTTACTTTTGATCCAAAGAATGCTCACACCAAGTTTCATCAAAATATCTCATTCCCTTCGAGAGTTATCGTGCTTACAGACGGACGGACAGACGGACGGACGGACAGACGGACGGACAACTTTTGCGATGTCATAGGCATCCCTCCACTTACGTTTTGGGATCCCAAAAAGTAGGAAAACTATGCAAATAAAAGAAGTAATAAACATAAGCTTCTCAGATCCTTATATGTGAAAGAGTTGTCAACGGATGTTGAAGATCTCCTCATACGCTTCGTTGTGTGACGGGCAAAACTCGGCAAAGCCAAAAAAGCGCTAAAAATTCGTAGGCACAAAACGAAACAATGGAGAAAGGTGGGGATTTTAGAAGCTTATAGTTCTGAATGGGAGCTAGGTATTTTATGAAAGGCAGAATAAGCAAGAGGGGTCCTTTAACAGGACCTTGCTCTGCTCGGCTGATTTTTAAATCATTTGCGTATTACTGTCTATAGAACGTAAAAAATGTCCCAAATTCTTCAATTTGTGAACTTCAGTTAAAACTTTCCTGCAAGGAGAAGAAGGGAAGATTTATGATTTCGTAAAGTATGTCCGTCCGTCCGTATGTCTGTTAGCACGATAACTCTCTAAGGGGTTGAGTTATTTTGCTCAGACTTAGTTTGGATTCACTGAGTCAAAGCACATGTCAAGTTCGTTGGTGATCTTCGTAGCTGTGTATTTAGGGGTTGGGGAAGGGGTTCCAAACTATATAAGAGGCAAGAAAATACGTTTTGTTAAAGCTAATAAGATAGTCAATTCAGGGTAATGAAACTTGCTAAATTCATATCTGCTTATTTTGTAGCCGGACAAGTAGTTTGCCCGAAATTCGGCAAAAACCGGAAAACTGGTAAAAGTACAAGTACAAATTATCCCTGAATAGGACTAGACGCTCGAGATGGGAGTAAATAGATATGCTGAATCAGTTTTTAACTTCATTCGGTCGTAGGACTAGTAGTTGGCCCCGGAATCCGGTCAGCACCGGAAAATTTATAAAACTAAATGTTGTATCTGAAGTTGATTAGATAGGGGAAAAGAGATACGCTGAGTTCGTTTTTATGGCACTTGCCCTTCGGCCAAGTGCCATATAGCGATCGCAATTTCTGTCCGTCCGTCGGTCGGTCGGTCCGGGTTTTGCTAGTTCGGGCACTTCCACATAAGCTAGGACGATGAAACTTGGCAGGCATATCAGGGACTCTAAAATTACTCTAAATGATCAAGTTGGAAATAGCCACTTCCCCGATCCGAGCATCGTGAGGGGAGTGGAGGGAGGGGGAATCCGGAATATTTCGGAATTTTTAACTTTCGAACGGGTGATCGGATCCTAATGAAACTTGATATTTGGAAAGACCTCGTGCCCCAGACGACGTGATTAAGATCTGGACCGGATCCGGTGACTTTGGGGGGAGCCGGAAATCTTGGGAAACGCTTGGAGTGGAGGGATTGGGATGAAACTTGGTGGGAAGAATAAGCACTAGTCCTAGATACGTGATTGACATAACCGAACCGGATCCGGCCACTGTGGGGGAGTTAGGGGGGGATTCGGATTTCTAGTGATCACGTGAGTTCGGTACATCCTGATGTGCTAGGACGATGAAACTTGGCAGGCGTGTCAGGGACCCGAGCAGATTGACTTGAGAATAGTCGTTTCCTGATCCGATCATCTGGTAGGGGGGTGGAGGGAGGGGGAGTCCGAAAAGTGAGGTATTTTTAACTTACGAACGGGTGATCGGATCTTAATGAAACTTGATATATATAGAAAGATCTCGTGTCTCAGATGCCTCATTTAAAATCTGGACCGGATCCAATGACACTGGGGGGAGTTGAGCGGAGAACCGGAAATCTCGAGAAACGCTTAGAATCGAGTGTTCGGGATGAAACTTGGTGGGAAGAACAAGCACAGGTCCCAGATACGTGAATGGCATAACCGGGCCAGATCCGGTCACTGTGAGAGAGTTGCGGGGGGGGGTCCGGATTTCTAGTGATCCCGCGAGGTCGGTAGGCTACATCCTGATGTGCTAGAACGATGAAACTTGGCAGGCATGTCAGGGACCCCAACAGACGGGCTTTATAATAGTGGTTTTCTCGATCCGACCATCTGGGGGGAGTGGAGGGAGGGAAATCCGGAAAATATAAATATTTTATAACTTTTTAACGGATGACCGGATCTTAATGAAACTTAATATTTACAGAGACCTCGTGCCTCCGACGTCCCACTTCAAATCCGGTCGGGATTTGGTGACTTTCGAGAGAGTTGGAGGGGGGACCGGAAAAATTGGGAAACTCTTATAGAGTGGAGGGATCGGGATGAGATTTGGTCGGAAGAACAATTATAAGTCCTAGATACGTCAATAACATAACCGGACCGGATCCGGGCACTGTGCGAAAGTTGGGGGTCCCGGATTTCTTGCAATCCCGCGAGTTCGGTACGTCTTGATATACCGTACTAGGACGATGGAAATTAAACTGACTTGAGAATAGTCGTTTACCCGATCCGACCATCGTAGGGGAGTGGAGGGATAGGGAATCCGGAATCTAGTGTCGTGCATAACTTTTGAACGGGTGATGGGATATGAATGAAATAGGATCCGATACTTGTGCTGGGGTTGGAGACAGGCACAGGAACTTCGTGAAACACTTGCAGTCGAGGGATTGGATAGGCTACTCTCCGATTCCAGTCAAACCTGCTGGGCGGGAAGAGGCGATGTCAGAGATTCGGATTTTAAGTTTTCAAGTCGTATTCGGCCACAGTAGAGGGAGTCCTGTAAACCTTGTGGCTAGCATAGGGGTCAAACGAGTGCAGTGATTTAAATGCAACTTGGAATGTAGAGTAAGCATGTGTCCTAGATGGCATATTTTATTGCCTGAACCGGATCCGACCACGGTGGGGGGGGCACCTACCGAAAAACGCCCAGATTCGAGTGAAACTTGGTAGGTAGTGAGTAAAGATGCTTCAGGTGATCCATTCACGAATCGGAGCCGGATTCGGCCGCGGTAGGGGAAGTTGGAGGGAGGTACTGGAAACCGTGGCACGTCTAGGGATCAAACCAGTGGGTTTATTGGGATGATACTTAGAAATTACAACAGTCATTTGCCCCAGATGATCCGAGGCGATGCCAGAAATGATCAGACTAGAGTGAAACTGCATATTGGATGGCGGGTTTAGTTTGTGACGTTCTCGTGTACTTTCTTGTACCGCCTACTCGTAACAAGTGCCATATGAGCTCGTAGCTCTTGTTTATTTTGATTTTCTTGCCGGAGTAGTAATTCGTCCGGGGTTCGGTCCAAATCAGAACTTTGGTTGAAGAAACAAATTATAAAGTCGATTATAGCTTCGATATCGTGGTGAAATTACATAGTGAATTCATATCTGACTTTTTTACTCTTCGGACAAGTAGTTCGTCCGCAGGAAACCTTAAATTTGTTTAAGTAAAAATTTCGTACGAAATCGGTTATGGCGTCAGTTATCAAAATATGGGTGTGGGAAACACGCTGGGTCAGTATAAATTGTGTGTATAGATACTGCTGTAGATATGAAAAGTACATGTGGGACCAGAAAGTTCTAAGAGTTTCTTCTAGCATTTTTCCGGTCGTACCCTGGCGTAGACAGGAAAGTAAAGACTGAAAGGAATTACCTAATGAACCTTGTTTAGTGGTTGATTAGGGATGCATAAAATGCCTTTGGAACCTGGATATCTACAGGATCTGGTCGTCTCAGTGACGAAGTCCAATAAATATTCTCCTTTGGGATCCCAGCGAAACTTTTCGTCTTGTCTTATTGCGTGTCTTTCTTTTTTGAAAGAGTCCCCAAGGCGTTACGTTTTTTTATTGCGTTTCGTTCTTTCTTGAAAGGGTTCTTAAGGAGTTGCGTTTTCTAATCGCATTTTCTTCTTTCAGTTTGTGTTTCCTCTACCCCGCTCCGAAGGCTACGAATTCTTTCTCTGCCAGTTCTCAGGAAACGAGGTTCACTTCACGTCCTTAATTAACTACCAGGTAAGCCGCGTGGTTCCCCAACTTTACCAGTCAAGCGTTCCCTTACACAGCTCGCTTTCATTTATTTTTACTATAAAATTTATTTTTTATTATTATTATCCTCGGGCGATTTCATTTAAGCAGTTCTGTTCCATATCAAGGAATTGAATGCGGAGTCTTACACAAGGGACTTGTTAGGCTAACCATGACAACATTTTTTTTTTCGTTTTCCTCCAGAATTACTGGCTTTCAGGTCCCCAGCTGCTCTGTTTTTATGGCACTTGCAGCTCCGCTCAAGTGCCATATACCGATCACTTTTCGGTCGGTCTGTCTGTCGGTCGGTCGGGCGGTCCACTGTTTTCGAGTTAGGGTACTTCCAGATGTGCTAGGACGATGAAACTTGGCAGGCATATCAGGGACCCGATGTAACTAACCTGGAAATAATCAGTTTCACGATCCGACAGTCTGGGGGGAGTGGTGGGCCGGGGAATCCTGAAAATTAAGTAGTTTTTGTCACACTTTTTCGAGTTGGGGTACTTCCAGATGCGCTAGACGATGAAACTTGGCAGGCATATCAGGGACCCGATATAACTAGCCTGGAAATAATAAGTTTCACTATCCGACCATCTGGGGGGGAGTGGTGTTCCGGGGAATCCGGAAAATTAAGGAGTTTTTGTCAAACTTTTTCGAGTTGGGGTATTTCCAGATGTGCTAAGACGATGAAACTTGGCAGGAGCATCAGGGACCCGATCCGGAGAACCTGGAAATAATCAGTTTCCCAGTCCGACCACCTGGGGGGGAGTGAAGGGCTGGGGAATCTGGAATATTGGAGCAGTGTGTAACTTTCGAACGGGTGATCGGATTGGAATGAAACTTAATAACTGAATAAATGGCATACCTCTGATGTCCCATTTGAAGTCCGGACCGGACTCGACAGCTATGGGGGAGTTGGGGGGGGGACCGGAAATCTCGAGAAACGGTTAGAATGGAGGGATCGCGGTGAAACTTGCTGGGAAGAACAAGCATCTGCTCTAGATAAATCGTTTATACATTTGGACTGGATCCGGACACTGGGGGGGGGGGGGGTGGAGGGGAGTTTCCCGGAATTCCATTAATGGCGGTTTGGGGGATTTCACGACGAAACTTGGGAGGCGTATCAGGGATCCGATCAAACTGACTTATAAATAAAAAATTTACATGGTCCGATAGTCGTGAGAGGAGTAGCGGGAGGGGAATCCGGAATATTGAGTCATGCGTAACTTTGGAACGGTTGATCGGATTTGAGTGAAATTTGATAATTGAACAGAGGACATGTCTCTGGTGATCTTTGTCATGTCCGGACCGGATCCGACAACAATTGGGGGGGGGGGGAATACGTGACCGGCTTGGACTGGTGAGATCGGAATGGAACTTTGTGGCAATAACAAAGAGATGATCTGGATATATCGCTTACACAACCTGATTGACTCCGGCGACCGTGGGGAGTTTGGGGGGGGGGACGGAATTCCGGCGATCGGGATTTAAGGTACTTCCATTAGTGCTAGGACAATGAAACTTGGTTGGAATATTAGAGATTCGGCAAGATTGGCTTAGAAACCGCCACTTTCTAAATCCGACCATTCCTTAAAGTACCAATCTTGACTGCAAATTCAGAAAGATACTTTTAAGCAAAATTTACATTTTCATGATATTTAGGATCCCTGTTTTCGCCTGTTTGTGTGTTTTTTTTTTAACCTGTTTTCCGTCTGTTTCTGTTTTTATGGCACTTGCAGCTTCGCTCAAGTGCCATATACCGATCACTTTTCGGTCGGTCGGTCGGACGGTCGGTTGGTCGGACGGTCGGTTGGTCGGTCGGTCGGTAGGGCGGGCGGTCCACTGTTCTTTAGTTAGGGCACTTCCAGATGTGCTAGGACTATGAAACTTGGCAGGCATATCAGGGACCCGACCAAACTAAATTGGAAATAGTCACTTCCCCGATCCGACGACCGTGGGGGGAGTGGGAGGAGGGGGAATCGGAATATTGACGTATTTATAACTTTTGAACCGGGAATCGGATCTTAATGAAACTTGATGTTTGGAAAAACCTCGTGTCTCAGATGTCACATTTCAAGTCCGGAATGGATCCGATGACTTTGGGGGGAGTTGGAGGGGGGGAGTCAGAAATCATGTGACATATTCAGAGTGGACGGATCGGGATGAAACTTGGTGGGAAGAACAAGCGCTAGCCCTAGATACATATTTGAGAAGACCGGACCAGATCCGAGCACTGTGGGGGGAGTTGGAGGGAGGGATTCCGGAATTCCGGTGATCCCGACTTAAGATGCTTACACATGTGCTAGGACGATGAAACTTGGCAGGCATATCAGGGACTTGACCAAACTAACTTGGAAATAGTTACTTCCCCGATCCGACCACCGTGGGGGGAGGAAGGAGGGGGGATCCGGAATATTGTCGTATTTATAACTTTTGAACGAGTAATCGGATCTTAATGGAACTTGACATTTGGAAAGACCTCGTGTCTCAGATGTCATACTTCAAGTCCGGAACAGATCCAGTGACTTTGGGGGGAGTTGGAAGAGGGAACCGGAAATTGTGTGACATGTTCACAGTGGACGGATCGGGATGAAACTTTGTGGGAAGAACAAGCAAAAGCCCTAGTTACATATTTGACAAGACGGGACCAGATCCGAGCACTGTGGGGGGAGTTGGAGGGAAGGTTCCGGAATTCCGGTGATCCCGACTTAACATGCTTACACATGGGCTAGGACGATGAAACTTGGCAGGCGTATCAGGGACCCGACCAAACTAAGTTGGAAGTAGTCACTTCCCCGATCCGACCACCGTGGGGGGAGTGGAAGGAGGGGGGATCCGGAATATTGACGTATTTATAACTTTTGAACGGGGAATCGGATCTTAATGAAACTTGATATTTGGAAAAACCTCGTGTCTCAGATGTCACACTTCAAGTCCGGAATGGATCCGATGACTTTGGGGGGAGTTGGAGGGGGGACCGGAAATCGTGTGACATGTTCAGAGTGGACCGATCGGGGTGAAACTTGGTGCGAAGAACAAGCACAAGCCCTAGATACATCAGTGACAGAACCGGACCGGAGTTGGGCACTGTGGGGGGAGTTAGAGGGGGGGGGGGTCGGAATTCCGGTGATAGTGAATTAAGGTACTTCCAGATGTGCTAGGACGATAAAACTTGGCTTTGAAATTAGAGTCTTGACAAGATTGGCTTAGAAATTGTCACTTCTCATATCCGACCATTCCTTAAAATACTAATCCTAACCGCAAAGTACAACAAATACTTTTAAGCAAAATATAGCTACATTTTCGTGATCCCCATGAGCCCATGATCATGTTTGCCTCATGGGTTTTGCTCAAAAATGAGTTTTTAGCACCCTTAAAGTCCGTATCTTAACCGAAAAGTCAAAAAATTACTTTTGACCAAACGATATATATTCATGACCCCAAAGGGCTCGTGATCATTTTTGCCTCAAGGGTTTTGCTTACAGTGAATTTATTAAAGTACAAACAACAATTTTGAGCAAAATATACATTTTCATGATCCCGATGAGTTATCATCATTTGTGCTCCAGGAGCGTTTGTTACAGATGGATCTCTAGCGCCCATAAAGTGCGCATCATTACAGCCGAATGCAAAAATAAAATAGTTTTTACGAACGATACATTTTCGTGATTTCCAAGGACCCATAATCATTTTTATCTCAAGGGTTTTTCTTACAAATGATCACAGCAAACCCACATATTGACGAATTCCTACTTTCATCCTCTGACCCAGTCTTGCAAGTGCCATATGAGCTTCCAGCTCTTGTTTTGTTGGAGGGGGAGGGGGGATTGATTCCCCAACTTCCCTAGGGTGTTTTGTCGGTTGCACAGCTTGGACCACACACCTCTGAGTGTTTGTAACGGAAACAGGATTGTGTGCCACACAGTCGAGCCACAAGTTGAAACTCGCACGGTTTTTGTCTGTTTTTAGCGGTAAATTCAAATGTCTCATAATAAAAATAAAATCCAGATACATTTCCCGCCAAACTCGAGCCATAAATTGAAATCACCTCGATAGTTGTTTGTTGAATTCAGCCACACAACTCTTATTCCTTGCGGGAACACACTTGTATGGGCCGCACAGACGGCTGCGTTCCCTTAGACGTTCCCTTGCACAGCTCGCTTTCAGTTTCTTGTATGAAGACAAATAAATATACTCCCTGGGCGATTTCATCAAAGCAGTTCACATCCCCAGTCACGCGATCGACTACAGAGTCTTGTGCAAGAGCCACAAAATCGAAAATCACCTCGACAGTTGTTTGTCGAATTTGAGCCGCCAAAATCTTATTCATCGCGGAAACACACTTTTTGAACCATAGTCACTTAGTCTCATCGCTTAAAAACGCCTCTAGTCAAGTGTACCCTTTTGCAGCTCGCTTTCAGTTCTCCTGTAAGAAGACAAATATGCTCCTTGGGCAATTTCATCTAAGTAGTTCACTTCTGTGTCCCGGCCCCCGAGATTCAGTACGAAGTCGAAGGGACTACGTATACGAAGGGAATAATTGTTAGGTTAACCACAGCAACATTTTTTTCCTGTTCCTCCAGAATATTGGCCTCCAGGTCCCTAGCTGCGGGAGGGGGGGGGGGTGGATTTGATGTTGGCGGTTTTTTATGGCTTTTGCAACTTCGCTCAAATGCCAGATACCGATCACATTTTGGTCGGTCGATCGGTCCACTGTTCTCGACTTAGGGTACTTCCAGCAGCGCTAGGACGATGAAACTTGGCAGGCGTATCAGGGACCCGACCAAACTAACTAGATAATAGTCACTTCCCCGATCCGACCACCGTGGGGGTAGTGGAAGGAAGGGGAATCCGGAATATTGAGAAATGTAAAACTTTAGAACGGGTGATCGGATCTTAATAGAACTTGGTATTTGGAAAGACCTCGTGTCTTTAATTTTCCATCCACCGGATCCGATGGATGTGGGGGGAGTCGGAGGCTGGACTGGAAACCTTGTGACAAGCTTAGGGCTTAGCGATTGGGATGAAACTTGGTGGGAAGAACAAGCACAAGCCGTAGATACATCTCTGACAGAACTGGCTCGGATTTGGGCACTGTGGGGAGAGTTGGAGGGGGGGGGGTATTGCTAGGACGATAAAGCTTGGCTTGAACATTAGAGACTCGACATGATTGGCTTAGAAATAGTCAGTTCCCCGACCTGACTATCGTGGGGGAGTGGAGGGAGGGGATCCGGAATCTTGAGGTGATGGGATCTTAATGAAATTTGATATTTGGAAATACCTCGCGTTTTAAAGTCAGGACCTGATCCAATTAATGTTGGGGGGGGGGTTGAGGGGAGAACCGGAAATCTTGTGACACGATTAGAGTGGAGCGACCAGGACGAAACATGGTTGGAAGAATAAGCACAATCACTAGATATATCGGTGACAGAACTGGACCGGGTTTCGGGCACTGTGAGGGAAGTTGGGGTGGGGGGGGGGGGTCCGGAACTCCGGTGATCGCGAATTAAGGTACTTCCAGATGTGCTAGGACGATGGAACTTGGCTTGGACATTGGAGACTTAACAAGATTGGCGTAGAGATTGTCACTTTCTGTGCTGCATTCAAACCTCATGTAACGCCTAAGTTTTTTCACAGTAAGAAGACATTCATCCTTCATCATCCTTACGATGGTTGTTCTTCAGTATATTCTCTCACCAAATGCCTCCTTTCCCCGTACATTCAATTCCACAAACTCACACACTAAATGATGTACGCTTTCATCTTCATCACCGCGCAAAAAGGCATAAGTACCCTGGCACTGCTATGGTACCAACTTTACCCTAACCTAGAGGACGTTTTCGCGTGGATGGCTCTGGTCCTGTCGACCTCCCGTCGAGCTCGACGGACATTTTCGCGTGGATGCCGTCGATCTTTTTGTCATTTTCGCGTGTACGGATGAACAGGTGAACGAGCCATCCAGCTCGACGGGCGTCTCCCGTTCAACACCGCTCCGAGGGCAGCGTTGAGCTGAACGGGGATATTGTGTGGAGCTTCACACTCAGACGCTCCCATCCAGCTGGATGAGCATTTTCGCGTGGACGGAACCCATCTTCCTCAGCCGTTCAACGCCTGATCATTTTGCTCATTTTCGCGTGGACGGGATCCGTTCAGCTCTACAGCCATCCACGCGAAAACGTCCCCCTAGTCTGTCCCTCTATTCCTCGGACTGACTCACCGTTTTCATTCCACATGAGCTGTGCATAATGGAATATGTATATGCGGCATGGGATAAGACTCTGAATTTGATCGAGGCTTTCACACCACGATTGAAATGTAAATTAGTTTCCCTGTAAAAGAAGCTTAGCCTTGAAATTCAAGTTCAATTGAAATTTCATCGATTTTATTTGTATGATCCTCTGTGTAAACAGGGATTTAATGTTATGCTTTGCGTCTTCTGCCGAAATACATCATTACTGATAATTTTATGCTCATGCTGACTTGCGTACATCACCAAGTTCAGCACTTGTTCTCTTGATTTCCCATAGACGGGTAATGAGCAATGAACCTATGCTAGGGACTGTCGGTCAGACCCCAGCTCTCGGACGGCTCTCTCCTTTCTCAGATTACAAGGGTTAGGTTTCCTAGGGTTTGCATGTCTTGCTAATTCCGTATGTCCTGCTAATGACGGTGAACATATCACCGCTAAAAAACGGCTGGAATTCAGCAGTTTGAGCCAGTATAAACAGCCCCTCCCAACCATCGAACCAGGCAACATAGTATACTTCACATTCTGAAAATCAGAGCAAATCAAAACGTTCACGTCTCTTCAACCTATGAAGTCACAGTGTTTGTATGTAGGGAACTGAAATTACTTCTTATGCTGCGATGGTTTCTAAATAATCTTCCAACGGATAACCGGGGAATCCGGAATATTCAGGCATGTGTAACTTTCGAACGGGTGATCGGACCTAAATGAAGCTTGATACGTGGAAAGAACACATGCCTCACATATCCCTTTTTATGTCCGAACCGGATCCGCCAACTCTGGGGGGGGGGGGGGTACCGGAAATCCTGGCACGCTTAGAGTGGAGGGATCGGGATGAAACTTGGCAGGCGTACCAGGGACCCGACCAAACTGACTTGGAAATAGTCACTTCCCCGATTCGACCATCGGGGAGTGGAGGGAGGGGAATATTGAGGCATGCTTAAGTTTCGAACGGGTGATCGGATCTGAATAAAACTTGTTATTTGGGTGAACACGTGCCTCACATGTCCAATTTTATGTCCGGACCGGATCCGCCAACTGTAGGGGAGCTGGGGGGGGGTATCGGAAACATCCTGACACGCTTAGAATGAAGGGACGGGGATGAGCTTATTGAGAAGAAAAAGACAAGTTGTAAATACTGACAGAAATGGACCGGACCGGCGCACTACTGTGGGGGGCCTTGGAAGGGGTTTTCCGGAAATCCGGTGATTGCGAATTAAGGTACTGACAGATGCGCTTGGATGATGAAATTCGGCAGATATATTGGGGACCCGATAAGATTGACTTAAAAGCAGTCGTTTCCCCGATCCGATCTTACTACGAAGTCGTGTAATAAATATATCTATCTATCTATCTATAACCGTGGGAGTAGAGGGAACGGTAATCCGGACTAGAATTTCATGCATAACTTGTGAACGGTTGGTCGGATCCGAAGGAAACTTGACAGTTGACGACAGGAAGTTTTACTGATCTCACGAACTCGTTCATAATCCCCCAGCGGGCCATGATCATTTGTACCTCAAGTATATGAATTGAGTTTTTAGCCCCTAAAAGTTCGTATCTTAACTGCAAAGTGAAACAATACTTTGACCAAAAGATCCATTTTCGTAATCCAAGGGCCCGTGATAATTTTTGCCTCAAGGGTTTCGCTTACAAATGACTTTCCAACATACTTAAAGCACTAATGTTACCGCAAAATGGAAAAAACATTTTTAAGAAACTATACATTTTAAGGAACTAAACATAAAAGATCCCCAAGGGCCCATGATCATCTGTGCGCCAAGTATTTTGTTTCCAAATCCAGTTCGAACCCCTTAAAGTGCGCATCTTAGTCGCAAAATACAAAAAATAATACTTTCGAGCCAACGATATAGGCTACTTTCATGACCCAAGGGCTCAAGATCATTTGTGTACCAGTGCATTTGATTACAAAATGGATTCCTTGTCCCCTTAAATTTGTGTGCGTTAGAAGCTCATTCATCTTTTCTTCTACAGACTTACCAAGAAAACGCTCCCGAGTGTTTCACGATGGTCCATTATCCAGACTTGATGGAGGAGAAAGGAATTGTGCTGATGAAAGGAGATTATGATAAGAATATCTTCGTAAGTCTGTTCATCATTTTCTTGGGTAGTGTGGCTTTGACGAGCAGATTCCAAGATGTAAGATCTGAGCCTCGTTTTTGTTGAAACAGCGCGCATCGTTGCTGCAGCACTTCCTTGCTTTTGCACAAAGTGCGCTTTTGTGTTCATTGTTTCTTCGGCAGCAGCAGCATCTTGCAGGGAAGCACGGACTTGGTCGGTGAGCAAGTCCGCGATCCTCGAGAAGCGCTGCCGTCTTCCTAGGAAGCACTGCAGTGCAAAAACGGATTTAGAAAGAATCAGTCCGGAAGCGGCAGAGAAGTGGACCTGCAGCGTGCAACAAAAACGAGGCTCTGGAATCGATCCGTGGCGCTTTTCGTTGATCAACTCAGTTCAACTACTGTAACCTCGACTGTAACGAACCTCACTTTATTTAGTCTGCTTTCCACATATGTCAAAGATTACGTGATTTGAAAACATTCCGCCAGGTAGTGCTCTCTCGAGCTTTTTAAAAATGAGTCACGACAGAAAGATACTGCGTTTATGATACTGTAATTACTTAAAGTTCATATCAATCAATCACATTTATTTCCAAATAGCTCAAAAATAAAGCTAGAGTAGGAAAAAACAACAACAATATTTGAAATATTGTTATTATATAGAAACCTTGAAATGCTAAATATTCCTTCAGCCCAAGCTGACTGCGAAATCGAGCAACAAAAACAGCAGCCGTGTCCAGAATGAAGTCTCAGCAACCTTTTTAACTCCATGCTACTCTCAAAAAGGAAGTTCACCAATTTAGATATTTAAGACTAAGCTAGAATCTTTAGTTTTGTTTTCACAAGTTTCGTTTTTTCCATCTTGAGCGGCTTTGAGCCTGAAGAGGACCCTTGCCAAGAAGGGTCGAAATTTAGCTCCAACAATTTTTTAGCTGACTTATCTGTTTTGCACTGTCAAACTTGAAATACTATTCCTGGAATCCGGCTACCCCCCCCCCCGCGACCCCCCCGGACGTAATTCCCCGCCTAAAGCCCCGGGTGAAATTTCCTCGGTACCAATCCCCCCCCCACCCACCTGTGACCCCTACCAAACCCCCCTGGCGAAAAAAACGGGTATCAAAAACTCCCAACACAATGTTAATAAAATGCAATATATTTTTATGAAGAGTACATATAGAGGCGAGCTGCCAGCGAGCCGCCGTCACGCGTTTACATTTAACTCGCGTTTCTAGGGAAAAATTTTTAAGTGCTCGCGGTCAAAACTGCTTTCTAATTTCCCATATATTTTCATTCGGGGGGAGGGGGGTACCCGGTGTTTTTTCGCCAGGGGGCTTTGGTAGTTTTGAGGGTTCGTCGGGGGGGGGGGGGTCGCCAGGGAAGTTTTCGCCTAGACCCACCATTCCTAACCTCATCTTCAGCTTCTGCTTGACACAAACCTGTCCTCTCCAATGGGTCTCCGTCAGTACCAACCAAGATTTCGGTCATGAAACATTCATTTCATACAAAGCAAGAAAAGAAACAAAAATGAAAGGATACATTGAAAATCCCGCTGAAAAATTTGTAGCCTGTGTAGTTGTAGTTGTACGAAAAAGTTGCATGTATTTATATGTAATAGTACAGAATACTATCATTTCATGTGCCCCAGAATGGGCCAATCTTCAGCATTAGTATCTAGTTGCATCCTGTCTTGCTAATAGTAGCATGCAGTGGTTACACTTACTACTATATGCTATTAAAACTTACAACTCCATATTACTAATTCTTGAGAAGTTTTCATCAGGATATTCAATGCCTCCTTCGAACTCGACTCGGGTTCTGAAATTGATTGCGTTTTCCTTGAGCTCGGGCAAACAGTACAGGCTTATTCTCAAAATAGCAGCTACATTTCCCTCATTCCAATAATTACTTTAAATTGTCTTAAGACACACTTACTAGCGAAAAGGTTGTGTAGCCTGTTGACGTTGCCGGTAATAAGATAAGATGATATGATGATATGATATGATATATATTTGCACAAAAAGCCCGAGGGCCATGGCAATACAAAACAAAATGGAAAAACAAATTTTCACTAAATTCCAAATAGGCCTAAATAAATCTTTCTCGATGCTTCATCGAAAGCTTAAGGAATCTTCCCAACTGGCGAACTCCCAAAAAGCATTCATCCTTCATTAATTTGACCAACCATTCCTCATCATACGCCCCTTTTCCGAACACTTCATCCTTCAACTCATCCAATTCACTACATTCACACATCAGGTGCAACACATTCTCATTCATGTCCCCACACATTGGGCAGTAGTAAGGACCAATCCGACTTAAACCCCTTCCCACATACCTTCTCCTATCCCCTAGCGGTAAACAATCAGCCCTGATACTTATCACCCACGCTAACTCCTCCCTATTCAACCCTGCTTTGAAATAAATACTTTCCCCCCATCTCTGTAAAATCTTAACGAACTAGACTTACCAACATCACACTGCCACAGCTGTATCTCCTGATCCATCAATACCTTTTTAACAACACCTGCGACATCTCCTACTTCATGGCCTTGCCCCTCCCCATTATTCCAAAGCGAGCTAACCACACACTGGTCCAAAATTTGTTTTATCTGGGACGCCCAAGAATCACTTGACTCATCCCGTAAAGATTCCAAATATGCTGCTTTAAGCACCCGTACTCGCGGCATAATATTAATAATAAAATTCTTTCCCAAAAACTGACCATATTAACTAACCTTCTATTTCTTAACGAAACTAGACCTAGATCTCCTCTCACCACTAATCCATTAATCCTATTGCTTAACCATAGTAACCTCTTAAAATAACCTAGTTGTACTTGTTCTATTTTTTCTGCCGTAAATCCCCAAATCTCTGAAGCATAATGCATTACCGGTACCACTTTCGTTAAAAATATTTCTTTATGCAGCTTCAGATTCCTTACCTCCTTTAGACTACTTCTTAAAATCAAATTACCACAATTTTTTCCCTTTCTCACATTCAGTTCCACCTGCTTACCAAACATTCCCCCAACCGCTTTAAACTTGCATCCCAAATAAACACATTCATCCATCACCTCCAATACAGCTTCACCGTACCTAAAAATCTCTCCTTCTTTCCGCTTTCCACCCTTTCTAAATACCACTACCACCGTTTTCTTTACATTCAAATCTAGCTCTTTCTTTTCAAGGTATAACTTCAAAATATCCAAGAGTTTCTGCAGTTTTGCATGGGATGTATTCTATGAAAGCTCAAAGGGCCAGGGGAACAACAAAACAAAACCGTACCCCTGTCATCTATTTACAAAAAACTTTCCCGTTGTCTCATGGTCACCTTAAGGAATTTTCCCAACTTTCTTATAAATACATTTCGTAAGCTATTAACATCCCATCCCTGGGGCAGGTGTTATGCCGAAATCCAATTCCTTTTCTAGTAGGCTAGGCTAAATCGGTTTTCCTGGAGACGGAAAGGATGCGATTTATAGAGGGTTTCTTATCGGGATATCCTCCGGAATGGTGATTCACACAAAGAGTTTTAGAACCTCTTTGTTAAAGCACACCTCGCATACTGTTTATGTTGGAATATTGTCAGAACTAGGCTCTGCTTTTGCCAAATTATCCGAGGCTTTGGCTGTTTAAAATTTAACAAAAAAGGGCTGGGATAGGACAATCTAGTTACCCATCACTTATTCACTTAAATTGGCTTGAAGACCCGCTGAAAATGCGTTACTTCGTTGTTCCGCTGATCACGAATAATCGATTTTCAAATAGTGGAATTTCCTTGTGATTTATGGTACTGAACTTTTGTTGTATGCTTTACGAAGAAATATTTATGATTTTTTTTTTGTTCAGGCACTAAGCAATCTTCGCCAATCTCATCACGGCCCACTGAAAAGCCGCGTTTGTGTTGAGATTAAAATTTCCCGCGTCATAGTAGAATTTACGCTCTGGGGACAGTCGCAGATATTCTGAACGTGTCGGTTTTGTTTTACCGTCCCTGAGATCTCGACTGAGAGGAGGGGAAGAAAATGGATTTTGTGTCATGATAGCCTAAAGCAATCTCACTGGAATCGTTTTATCATCTTCCGCTTCAGGATATTCCAGTGTCTCTTGGATTATTCACTTATAAAAATTATCTTCTTCACTTGACTGGGCTAGGCTTTGAAGATATTAGTTTCTACATTCTAGGGATCACCGTCGTTAAAATATCGCTCTTTCCCGGTGGCAATCAGCCGAGTTAGGAAAGACCGAGGGGAGTGAAAAATCTTTTGTAGAAAAATCTGAGAAGGTTGATCTGCTAGGGGATGATACGTAGAGAGAACTTTCTCGAGGTTTGCCCCGCGTCTCCTTTCAGATTTTCGGATTCAGATATTTTTTACTTCACCAAAAAAACACAACTATCTGTATCTTCTAACCACCTTTTAACTTAAAAATATTCGATTAATAATAACAGAAAAACTAATCTAATAGCCTATATTAAAAAAAAAGAGGTAAGAGAAAAAAGAAAAAGAGAAAAAAACAGGAAAGAAAAATGTTTCCCTCGTCACAACCTACCCACCGCCCCCCATCGTTTCTTAGACATCTTAGAAAAAAAAATTCGTTCAGCCGCCCATGGCCGTCAGGGCTTTAAAGGACGCGTCGTACTTATGATAGTATTTCGTTCTGCTTCAGTAGCATTTCCATCCATTCTCGTTCTCGAGACCTTAACTTCGGAAGTGTATCCTATCTCTTCTATTAGCTATTACACTCATTATCACCCTTGCCACGTTTGTTCTTTTTGCGTGACGTATCTTGCGCATGATCATCGTTTCCGATGAGCTTATTCGTCAGGAGACCGGTTATGCAAATTTTGCAAAGAATGTCGTCCAAGGCAAGGGACACGGAGAGGGGAAAAACAGCCGAAGCCGTGTTTAATTTTCTGTAAGCACAGGTTAGTTGTGAAGTGACTATCTCAGAACATCTTAGGGGTCAAAGGTCAAAGGGGAAAAAGAAAGAAACAAAAACAATCTATAGGTATCGATGGCCTAAACACACGAGTCAGTTAAATTCGCCAAGTGAAAGTGTGCAGAAATTATATTTTAATATTATTCTTTTAGTAAAAAAAAAAAAATCGTAGGATTCTCTATCAGAAGAAGTATCTAAGCTGAAACTTTTCACTAGATGAGAACTGAAAAACAAATTTCATCAAAATATCTCATTCCTTTGAGAGTTATCGTGCTTACGGACGGACAGACAGACGGACAACTTTTGTGATATCATAGGTATCCCTCCACTCACGTTTTGGGATCCCAAAAAAGTAGAAAAAGGGTAAGCTGAAGCTTTTCCTAGATGAGAAATCCTGAAATGAAGAACTATTCTTGTTACATTGTAAGCCAATTAAAGTTCAAAGAAACGTGTCGTTTTTGTTTCACAGTCACTTTGAGCAGTGGTTCCCAACCTTTTCGTACCGCGTACCCCTGATCAAGGTTCGAAAAGGTCGCGTACCCCCTTTTTCAGAACGTGAAAAATACGATATTTCATATCATAGATGATAAGGCATACATGTATAGAAATAAATAAGAAATCAATAAGACACTTTCACAGATCAATAAGGCTGCTTTGTAGCTAACATGTTGTCAAATCTCGGTTCGACATCATTAACTGCAATATTTTGTACAGTCAGGCTGTTTCTGTGTTTGGTTTCGATGTTCTCCCGGCTTTCATCAAGCTGCATTGCAAACGTTTTTGTTAGCTTATTTCGCAACCTGAATGATAATATCCCTTGTTATGTCTTCGATTCTTCTTGAAACAATATTTTAAGACACAGGAACAGATTTTAAGGGAGTAGGCTAGCGTTTTCTAAACCAACATTTCCACTAGGGCTTGTAGTCAGAGGCGTCAGGCAAGGGTTGGCAACACCCCTCCCCAAAGTGGTCGGCAGGACGGTTAAAAAGAAACGAGTCGGCGCGAAGCGCCGCGATTTTTCGTAAAAACAGTTTTTTTTTTCTCAGAACAGTCAGTAAAAATGCCTTGCCCCTCAAAATATTTGGCTAGTGATGCCTCTGCTGACAAAATTAGTTTCGGCAATCAGAAATGAGCTGGGCGAATTTTGGTTCCTTCGCGTACCCCTTGCAAGGGTCCCGCGTACCCCTTTGGGTACGCCCACCCCCAGTTGGGAACCACTGACTTAGAGGAGGGGAGGAAAATGGATCATGTGTCGTTATAGCCTAAAGCAATCTCACTAGAATCGTTTTATTATCTTCCGCTTCAGGATATTCCAGTGCATCTTGGATTATTCACTTATAAAAATTCTCTTCTTCACTTGGACTGGGCCAGGCTTCGAAGACATTAGTTTCTGGATTCTAGGGATCGCCATCCCTACAATATCGCTTGTTTCACGGTGATACGGAGGCTGAGAGAAAGATATTTTGTAGGAATTACAAATCTGAGAAGGTTTGTTGGCTAGAGTTCGCTCCGGAGCTGGCGCAAGATAGAGGCAACTCCGCCATACGGCAACTCGTCGACGCCGGGTGAGGCGGCAATCGTCTGGTCCCTATACAGCCTAATCTTTTTTTGTTGTTTTTTTATGCTCCCCTGAGGAGGGTGTAGCAATATCCGTTGTCGTCGGGTAGGGTACAATCTCTCTATAGCCTTTGCTTGGAAACGTTGTTCGTAGACCGTGGAGGAACCCATTTGATCCACTTCTCTGGATTTCGCATTACCTCCTGAAGATCCTTGACAAATAGGAACCAGTGATCAAACTCGGGGTTATGGAAGTTGGAAGCAGGGAACAGACGGTTCGTTTAAAGTTGGATGACAGGTCGTAAGAGCATTGTTTGTCTCTGGATATTAATGGTTGTGCCAAGGAAAAAGGCAGAGCACATTGGTTTATTTATCTGACTTCTCTGGGGATTCCAGTGCATATAGGAACCGGAAATACTTTCAGTAGAACTGAACCTGTAGGATAATGAGCCAAGTCGTTTTCCACTACCCAAGATTTGTTTTGTTAATTTTTATTATCACCTGTCATTCCAACAAAGTAAAAGAACGGAGTACGAAGAGAAACAAGACCAAAGGTTTCGATGGGATCCCAAAAACTTAAGATTTGATCCTGACAGTTAAATACTTCTACTTTTAAAAGTTAGAAACAGATCAAGGCTTATAGTGGGGGTTGAAACCACCTTCGAAACTTAAAAAGAAATAATTATGTTTTATAGATTTTAACTTGTTATCTATATCTTTTTAGTACTGTTTGCTATTAGGTCCGATCCGCAGGAAGACCCTCTCCGAAATAATTCCTGGATACGGACCTGGCCTATAGTCTGTGTCAAAAAAGGACCCTTGCGTAAAATTGAGTTGACTTATCCACTTTTCATTGGTTGTTATTAGCTTGTCAAACATATTTTCTACTCCGAGGGGCTACCCACTCCCCGGCACCTGCTGTACACCCTTTCCTGGCACCAGCCGAAATTGGCGGCGCTGGCAACGGTACCGACAATAAATTAGGCGATTCAGCTTTCAATCGCTTCTAAAAATGCTTATTTTGATGTTTCAACACGTGACAACTTGTGCCGGCTTATTTCAGCCAGTGCCGGCACCGACCGGGCATCGCGGCACCGGGCACTTGCTGTACACTAAAATCGAGAGTGGACAACCCCTCGTTTTACTCTTAATTTGGAATCCCCTTCTTTGCCACTGAATATAAAGGACGGGCTGCGGAATCCATCTACGAACTCGACCTGTCCCTTGAACCAAAGATCCTCACACCAACATGTCTCCTTACCCCCAATACCGAATCTATAATCGACTTCGAAAACAATTTTGAACTTCAACCAAATTTCAAGTTTCGGCTAAATCATTTGTCCGGCAAGAAAACTAAGTTCAAATATGGATTCATCGGGCCTCTCCATGTCGGGTGCTTCCGACCCGCGCCACTAGATGACCCAGCGGTCGGATCGAGTTGTGGCTTCATCTTGGGTCTAGACGTTGCAAGTGCTAGAGTGCTTACGATGCAACTCCTTTAACAAGTTCTCCTACCAAACTTTGACCTTTCTGAGTCGAGCTAATGACCCGGAATGACGCCGCTGTCCCACTAGGTCTCCGCGCAATGACGCTCCTGATTGCAAGTCGGTGATTTGTTTTCAGAATATTTATTGAACAAAATTTGGACAAATTTACTGATTTCATGTTGCTTCTTTTAGACGGCAGAAGAAGCCAAGTGCTTGGCGAACGAAATCCAGCTCTACTACGGCAAGGAAGAGCCGAGCAAGACTTCCCTTCTTGAAAAGTTCACCAACAGCCCCGACACCTTCAATTACACCGACCTGATTAATGAAACGAACTCAATTACCTTGTCATAGCACGGAACTAATTATATATAATTATCTCAGCGGAGGTAAGGTTTTTTTGGCTTTCTGGGGAAGGTTGTCGTTAGGATTATTGAGAAACAAAATCAGCGAGGAAAAGGGGATGGTGGCTCGTTAAAGAATGGTGTGCCCGAGAAGATCCATGTGGGGGGAAGCGGGAACTTTTGGCCTCGTCTGTTTGTGCTCGAGGAGTAGGAATGAATGATAAGGTGATTTTGCGAGATTCTAGAATCACTTTCATGCGAGCGAAGCCGATCGCGAAACTTATTCTGGAAATGGCTTTCTACTATCCATTTTTCTAAACCGAATAAACCAATGGAAGGTTAAGATTATAGGCATGAGTTTTGTAGTCCGTGCGTAAATACTCGTTAAGCCCAAGCTAACTGGGAAATATATATTGAAACAATGGCTAACAAGTGCGCATTTGCGCTCAGACTTGGAGTGTGAAAGTGAAATGTTCATCGCTTCTTATATACAAACAGTGTTAGATTCAAGACGGTCTCAAGTCGTTTTAGCAGTTACCGTGGTATGTGGCAAGGTACCGTGGTATCTGTTATTCAGATATTCATCTGATATTCGGATCTTCATCTGATATTCAGATATTCAGATTTGATATTCAAATCAACTAATGTATAAAGGGTTAAGCCGGAGACACAACGTCGATTGACAAAGCCCGCTTCACAAATCGACGTTTACTATTTTCCCCTTCAACTCAAATCTACGGTTTCCTTTAGTTTTCTTCACGATGTACCACCATGTGGGCCGTCGACTGTCTACGACCCTCCGACTTTGCAGTCCTAGGCTTCTAAATTCAGAAATGGGTTTTATTGTTTATTTATCACGATAAAAGACGTTTTAATAAGTTCCATTTTCACATGAACTGTGTAGTACAGTAGAGGTATGCTTATGTGAACGTTTGTTGACTTCAGATTTTACCATTTTCATGCACTTGCTGTGTCTAAAGCTCACTATCAGTTAGCCAAAGTAGGTAAGAAGGGCAGCTGAAAACACCTGTACAGGCATTTTGGATCTTCAATATACCATTTAGCCCAGAACTGCAGTGTTCACATTAAAGTAACTGTTCACATAAGCATACCTCTACTGTAGCCTTCTGTGTTCAGGCAACACTTTCCGGGATAGCTGTAACGGTTTCTAGCGCGTGAAATCCGCTACGAAGTAGCATACCATCCGTTTTCGCATATTGGCCAATCAACAAATCATCTCACTCGTTATAGCCGCGTTCAGAAGTATTCCCATCCGGATAACAGATAACACAAGGATGCGCAGTTTCAACGGACAACACTTGGGATGTAATCTGTCGTGTTTTTAAAAATGTTATGCATTAAAATTTAACCGAAAAGGACTGGGCTAGGACAATCTAGTTACCCATCACTTATTCACTTAAATTGGCTTGAAGACCCGCTGAAAATGCGTTACTTGGTTGTTCCGCTATTCAGGAATAATCGATTTTCAAATAGTGGAATTTCCGTGTGATTTGTGGTACCTCTAATTTATTGTATGCCTTAGAACAAAGATTTGTGACTTTTTTTTGTTCAGGCACTATAAGCAATCTTCACCAATATCACCACTGCCCACTGAAAAGCCTTGTTTGTGTTTAGATAAAACTTTCCCGCGTCATAGTAGAATTTTCGCTGTGGGGACGGCCGCAGATATTCTGAACGCCATAACTAAAGCAGATAGTGGAAAACAAAAAAAAATCCCTTTGCAGAATCCAAATAATTAAGTGTATTCAACTAAATGACACAAAAATAAGTTGGCTTTTCAGTTAAACTTTAACTGTTATGCATAAAAAGTATTTCCAAGAAGAGCCGAAAAACCGCCGAAAAAGCATCTGCTGACTTTTCCGACACCGACAGCAACCAAAAAAGTCAGCAGATGCTTTTTTGGATTTTTCTTTTGCTCTTTTAACTGATAACGATTTCAAAATTACAACAGATTACATCCCAGAATTTATCTGTTAAAACTGCGCATCCTCGTGTTATCTGTTATGAAACTTCTGATAGTGTGCCTGGACCAGAATCTTTGCCTAGGCATGTGTGTGAACGCAAGGCATTTGTGATTGGCTAGGGAGGCTTGTGAATGGGACTCATCGCATGAACTAATACATTCTTCAAGGACGTCACCGCCTTCGCCATCGCCGCTAGTATCCATCATACTGTCTCAAACTCTAAACTATGAAATTGACTTTCTGTCACGTGCCTTGGGGGAAGGGGGTGGGAAGGCTGATTTATTTGAAAATTATTGACTCAGAATGCATCTAACGCAATGTTTTACAAATCCGGAAATGGGTGTGACGGGGGAGTAATGATCATAAGCGTTTGGTCGAAAATATTTCCGGCGGAGAGAAAAATTTCTTTGTGAGTAACAGTGGTATTTTCTGAGTGATATAATGTAAGGTACAATTTTTATTGGCAATCGTGAAAAACTAAAATAGCATAAAAGCGGCAGACATGCCAGTGGCATGCGAAAATGACGCTTCGATAGCCTACTCTAATTTATTTGTAAAAAAAAAGTAAAGCCCTATTCTAAGGTATTAGGCTAGAAAACGGGAGTTTAACTAGTCCGCATTGACGAAAAATACCCCCCCCCATCAGAACCTGTATACCTTGCAAGTTGTTCGGCAAAATATTTTGAGCTTATGGCCGAACCCTCGACCACATAAGGATCGGGAAGCGTCAAAAGGCGTCAAAAGACACACAGTTTTCGGGATCGACTAAAAATAGGCACGGCACGGCACGACATAGTGTAGGAGGCACGAGTACGAAAAAGAGGCACGAAAACTAAAAGAGCCCTTTGAGGCTTCAGAGTGGGGGGCTGGAACAATGTTATCACGTGCCTTCTTTTAAGGCTCTGAAGTTATGAACTCTCACTTACTTGTTTACTTCTACTGCTTGCTAATCTCTTTTTATTACTTTTAGATTAGATTAGATTATTTTATTGCTAAATTACATAATAACCCATCTTGATAGGTAACCGCCCATGAGAAGACATAAATGCACTGGCACTGGGGCATTTCAACACTAATTAATCAAAAAAAAATTCATATAAAACACAAAAGAAAAAAGAAGAAGAAATAAAAAATAAAAAAATAAAGGTAATAAAAAAAGAAATAATAACTTATACCACTCTTGCCTCCTGCGCCATGCCGTGTCTCATTTTATAGTCGATCCGCATGTTTTCTTGTAAAAGCTATATTGTTACTTTGACAGTATTATTTGTTTTGTTTTGGACATAAAAAAAGAAAAGGAAACAAATAGTTCTGACCATCCAAGTCGCCAAATTCAGAATACTCAACAACAATTCCAGGATAGAAAAAAGTTCAGCCAGGTAACAGAAAAGGCCATGTTGAGAGCACACCTCACACTGGTTACTCTTTATGTTTCAGTATTCATAAGTACCTGAATACTGTACAACTAAGTTCTGCTGTTAACAAATGATCCACGGCTTTGGCTGTTTTAACCATCTTCTCAGACCCATTGACTTCTAGCAAAAACTTGGCAAAATTCAGATAACCGGTTTTACTCATCAATACTATGATAGGCGAACACTTGTCGGAAACATCTTATGAAAATAGAGAATCGTGGCAAGTACAAAGATTAATGAGGTGTCGTTAGCGGGTTCAAAATGTGAAATATGAAAATTGAGATAGCGTTCCAGTGACGATGATAAGAAGAGGGGCGAGCGCTGTATTGTGGTAGTTATCACGCTCTCTGGAACGAAAATAATAACAACGTGGACATACCTCATCACTCATACGGGAGTTCCTGCAGAACCGATAGTTATTATCGCTTATGATGCCCGGGAGTACTCGGAACCATCGTAAGTAAATTGTAACGATCGTAACAGTCGTGGAACGAAAATAATAAGAGGGAGGAGCCAATTTATTCATTACGGTGGGCTCTGGAACGGCAATAATAACAAGAATAGTAACGATCGTAACTAATAATAAGTCGCTGGAACGCTACCAGTCTGAGTCTCTGGGTTTAAGAAATAACGAATGCAGTTAAGGAAGTAGGTTGCATTAGCAGGTAGACGGGTCTTTCAAGTTCAGCTGCTTATCGCACAACCTAAGTAGTTTCAAGAATCTCTTCATGGGCCGAATATTTTTTAATAATTCGTCACAGGAGAACGCCACAGTTTTAGTACATAGATGGCACTTTATACAAGGGACTTTTACCGTGACTAATTAGTCACGGTAAAAGTCCCTTGTATAAAGTGCCATCTATGTATTATAATTTCCGTGACTTGGGGAATGGGGATATGAACTGATTAGATGAATTTGCCTTCGGCCGGGATCACTGTTCCTATGGTCGGGATCGACTAAAAGGAGGAAGGGAAGGGAACGCGAGAAAACCAGGAAGGCGTACTAAAACGAGGAAGGGCATACTAAAACGAGGAAGGCTGTCACCGGAATTCAAGTCTGCGAAAACGAGGAAGGCCCTTCCTCTGTTTAGTATTCCTTGAGGGGTCGGTAACTATCCACATTCTTAGTTCACCGTTCCCTTCCTCGTTTTAGTATCATGCGGTGCGTAGGCATTAAGTTCAGTGAGGGGCCGGCAACTATCAAAATTGTAACTCATCGTTCTCTTCCTCGTTTTAGTGCTTTGAGGGGTCGGCAACTAGTATTCTCGGTCCAGCGAGGGTCGGCAGCTCTAAGAAATTTCTAGTGTATTTTAGAGTACTAAAACGAGGATGGAAATTCGGAATTTTACATTATTCTTACTGAGGGGTCGGCAACTCTCAAAATTTAAGGTTCACCATTTCTTTCTTCGTTTTAATTAACGCGTAGTACCTTAGAGTATCAGAACGAGGAAAGTAATTGCAAATTCTAAATTCTTTGAGGGGCCTGCAACTCTCAATATTCTTAGTTCACCGTTCCCTTCCTCGTTTTAGTTCTTTGAGGGGTCGGCAACTGGAATTCTCGGTCGAGCGAGGGTACTTTTAGGGTCGGCAACTAGAATTCTCGGTCCAGCGAGGGGTCGGCAGCTCTAAGATACTTCTAGTGTATTTTAGAGTACTAAAGCGAGGACGAAAATTCGGAATTTAAAATTATTCTTCTTGAGGGGTCGTCAACTCTCAAAATTTAAGGTTCGCCGTTTCTTTCTTCGTTCTAGTAGCTTGTCACGGGTAGTACCTTAGAGTACCAGAACAAGGAAAGAAATTGCGAATTCTAAATTCATTGAGGGGTCCGCAACTCTCAATATTCTTGGTTCACCGTTCCCTTCCTCGTTTTAGTGCTTTGAGGGGTCGGCAACTAGAATTCTCAGTTCATGTGAGGGGTAGCAAACTATCACCCTTAACGTTCTCCATTTTTTCTAGTCATTCTTCATACGTGATGAGTCTCGAGTGACGTTTTTCATCGATTCATGCAAGCAGGACATCTTTCAGTACAGAGAATACGCGATTGCAAACCACTGAAGCCGATTGCGTCTTACAGCAACATTGCCAGAAATTTTGTAGCGCACCCATGTAGTGACCGTTATGCTACTATTTCTGTCATTACCTTAATAAGTGATGTAAAAAAAAAAAAATCTGCTCTGATGCCTTTAATTCCAAGTCCAGTTAGGGGTTCGCAACTAGAAGTTTCATTCAAGTGAGGGGTCGGCAAATAACTTTAGTATCATGCGAGGGGTATGCATCTGACGTCACCTCTTTCTTAATTTGCTTGAGGTGTCGGGGTGAGGGGTCGGCAAGTAACTTAGTATCGTGTGATGAAACAGAAACTGGAAACTCTTCTTCGTTCATGGTTATGCAAGTAATGCCACCTCTTCTTAATTTTATCGAGGACTAGGCAGCTAATACATTCAAAATTTACCATACCTTTCTTCGTTTCAGCTGCGTTTGATTTTAGTATTTTTTGTCTCGGTCTTGTCTTTGTATTACAGCCTTGCCACTGTTTAGAGGAACAGAAAACTTGACTCGGGGAGCTAGCTAACATATCAATAATGTACGTACCCTGAGTCGATATTGAGAGTAAGAAAAATTCTCGTTACGACCATTGCAGTTTCCGAGAATTCGACTTTTGAGCAAAAGGTTTGTGTGCCGCGACTAGGAATCGAACCCCGGCAGTCTAGTCGGGGAGGTCTTTACTCTGTAGTCTACATGTAAAAAGGCAAACTTTTACAGTACATGAATGCATAATTACAGTGCATAAGGGGCAAGGGTCTGCCAGCTAGCTTTGGGAACACTAAGGAGGGGGTTCGAGATGACAAAGAAGGGGGGGGGGGCCTGTCGACCATAAGACCCTGTATATTTATCCAAGCCCCCCGGGCGATTCGATGGCCGAAAGTTGCGTAGTCAAGTTTACTGTTCCTTTAAAGCCGTTTTATTAGCCTTGCCAGGTGAATACAACGGACAAGCACAACATATAAACTTGCTCCCAGATCATGCCATCATTCAAGGCGTTCTGTGACAGGGCACTGACAGTACAAATAAAACGGCATTAAGCAGACACGGCAGTTAAACACAACGGCATTTGGCTGACCTTGGCTGACCGTGCCGAGACAAGGGTAAATCGTACGCAGCTTTAGTATCCCCTTAACACTCACAATTCCTTTTCAGTTATGCTTCTTCCTATAATCTCGAGTTACGTCTTTCGTCGATTCCTGCAAGCTGGACCACATCCGGGACAGAGATAAGACCTTTGAAATCAGCAGAATTCGCGGAAATCCGTGTGTTAAGCGGAATTCACACAGAGGGCGTCACATTATTTGCCTGGCGTTTCGAATATTTTCGGCTCGGAGCCGAAGCCTGACGAAGCCGTTTTTCAACGCTTAGCGTGACGAATATATTCAGGCGTGGCGAAATTAGCTCTGTGTGAATTGGGCTTTAGACGTTAGTATATATTATCGCCCTTCCTGAGGGTGATAGCGAAAAAATTTGGCCCGCGGGTAGCATAATATGCTTGTTTTAATTTTCTGGTATTCCTCTGATGCCAAAAGAAAAAAGTTCCAACCGTGCGATATCACTTGTTTAGCATGGCAGGACCACATCCGAGACAGGGAATGCGCGATTTCAGACCTTTGAAGCAGCAGAAACAACGAAAGCTAATCTTAAAGCAACACTGCCAGAAGTTTTGTAGTGCATCCGTGTGTTAAACGTTCTGAGGCAATACCTGTTATAACCCTTTAAGTGCTGTTTCTATAATAGCTGGACGTAGCTAGAACGATTTGTATCTTTGAAACTTTGTGCTCTTGTCATACCTCTTTTCGACTACCCGCTTGAAGAGGACAATGGTGGAAAAGGACAGTTCTTTCTAGTAGGTTCGTGCTAAAAAACATGGGACGTTAAATTAAGAGGAAAACAATGAAATCTTAAAGAGGTTGAAATTTGTTAGCTCGCCTCCAGTTTCCTGTAATTCCTTATTATGATCTAGCACATTCTACCGGTGATTCTTTATAAGCTTTCAACCTCTCTTGATCTCAATTTCTTTCTTTATAGATCTTCGCCGACGACGAAATGCCAGTAACATGCCAAATATTTGTTATTAAACCAGTGTAATTTAAAAGTTATAAAACCTTCCTTCAGTTTCTGGTCTTCCTCTTGTCGTAGTTTGCCTCCAATTGCATGGATTTTCAATCTTTAGGAATTCTTAATAATAATAATACAAAGCAAGACAAAAGGCTTTCGCCTCTAAATAATTCTAAGAAATATTGAGTAGTCGAACTGATCGGAGTTAAAATGATGATCGGAGTTCATGCCTTCACTTACTTTGCAAAATATAACTGATGACTAAGGTAGTTTTTTAGAACATCACAAGAGAACTTTATATATTACTAGAACTTATTTTTAATATTTATTCTGCTTCATTTTAAATAAGTTAGCAAAGTGAAAAGCTTTTCATAATGAAATTCTTTCTCCCATCACGGAATTGTTCATTCCCAAAGAAAACCTTCCATGCAATTAATTATATGTTTGTTGTTATTCCATCGTTGATCATTCGAAGACGTGATGGGTGACGCCTTTTGGTTTCCTGCAAATTGTGAATTGTTAGTCTATGTCTGCCGTAACCACTACGAGTTTTATGCTGACTGGCTCGTATGAGGTCAGATCGATTAATTCCATTTCTTGTAGATCAGAGGTTCTCCTTGCTTGTTTCAAGTCTTACATAGCCTGTTATTCTAGTGAATGTACGTATCGTGAGTCTTGACCTCACGCTGATTTCCTTCTCTACTGTCTATGATACCGTTGAATATCTGCTGATGGCAACAAGAGCCCTAATGCTCTTTGTTGATTTCTTTCTTCTTGCAATATCTGCTCTCGGTGAGTTCCTTAACCTACTTCCGTAACCTAGAGTAATTGCCCTTAAAACGAAAACGTAAGAATCCATCGGTGGTGGTTGCTTGTGTTCCTGGTGAATGTACGTATCGTGAGTCTTGACCTCACGCTGATTTCCTTCTAGATTCTACTGTATGATACCGTTGAATATCTGCTGATGGTAACAAGAGCCCTAATGCTCTTTGTCGATTTCTTTCTTCTTGAATATCTGCTCTCGATGAGTCCCTTAACCTACTTCCGTAACCTAGCGTAATGACCCTTAAAACGAAAACGTAAGAATCCATCGGTGGTGGTTGCTTGTGTTCCACATTAAAACTTGCCCAGTCAATGTAAAGTACCAAATTTAGTTTTATTTTTAGATCATATTTTTTATTCCCTACTAGTTTTGGGTTTCATAACTACAGACACCACATCATTCAAACCAGCAAGCAACAGACAGTCCAGTCACAACTCGTACCACCAATTCACCTATTTTCCTATTTTGTTTTATATTTGGTTATAAATTTGGTACTTATTTTTATCTTGAGCTTGTTGATCGAGTCAAACATTCTTCATGTGTTCGCCCATGGATGTCACGTTTTCATTTCAAGTTTACTTATCGCAGGAACTAGTCATCACGATAAGAAATACCTTTGTCAGTGAAACACACTAAAGTCTCAGGATAAACTCAACGGTAGAACCGATACAAGCGTCTCCCTTGACACCGAATCAAAGTCTCAGGATAAACTCAACGGCAGAACCGATACAAGCGTCTCCCTTGACACCGAATCAAAGTCTCAGGATAAACTCAACGGTAGAACCGATACAAACGTCTCCCTTGACACCGAATCAACTACGAAAGTACTTGAATGAATTTTCAGGATAAACTGCACTATGCCGTACAGCGTCTCCTGAAATTAAAATGCATTTTCTTTTGTATCAAAATGAACAAAAGTACTGTACTGTCGCAGCCCATTACCGTAAACAAAAGACAATCATCACAATAAGATTCTTAAACATCATAGTTCGATTCTCTGAATAAAAGTATGTCATCATCATAGTCGCTTTCGGATTAGTCCTCTGTTGCATTTTCATCATTCCTCAAATTTTGGTTTGTTTAGTATTGCCATGGAGCCATCGCCAAGTTTTACTTTTAACGCGTTCTGTTATTTCGATATTTTTTCGCTCTCTTACTACCTTATATTGGAGATATAAGAGAAAGAACAAATAGTCTAATAGAACCTCCGTCTTCTGTACCCTGCAGCGACTATAGATATCCCGCCAAAACTGAGCTGAGCAATAAGTAAGTACTTGCTCTACCTCGAGTTCCTGCGCGTCTACTGACCACTTTACGACTGGCCATATCTGAGGGAAAAGTACAGGGGGCGCGCTGGCCCACGCGTCCAACTTTCGCTTTTGTACTTTTTTCTCCGAGGCTTTACTCCGACATAGCTCTTTGTAGAGGTAACGAAGTGTGATGTTCCACGTAGCTCCTTCCCACCGCTCGTTTGTTTCTGGCAGGGAATATGGATACTCGACTCTGCATGGTCGTATTACAGAGATAGGAAGACTGAGGTCCTGGTGCTATTTTGTTCTCGGTTATTAGCTGTTATATCACTGGCTCCATGGCGGTTTTACTGACATAAATGTTTCACTTACATATGCTCTGGAGCAGCATTTCTGGTACTCCGTTCATGTACTGTATCTGTACCCGCAAAAGATATCGAACATCAAAATGACATGTCTCAGTTGTATGGAAAATGGGTCATCCTTCCTGAAACAGAATATATCCTTAAACAGGCACAAAGATTGAAATCGGGAAATAACACCAATACTCCCACTGAAAATAACCTATCCGAGCCGAAGCCCAGGTAGGTTATAACAAGAGCTGTAAGCTCATATGGCACTTGCATGGGTTGAGATGTACTATTTGATCAAAAGTAATTTTCGACTGTGCGGTTCAGATGCACACTTTAAGGGAGCTAGAGAAAAAGTATTTTATCGTTGAACTTGGCTGTGATGATGCAAAAGGCACTAGAAATTCATCTGTAAGCAAGACCCTTGAGGCAAAAACGATAGCAGGCTCTTAGGGATCATTGATATATACGTATGATCAAAAGTATTTTTTTTCCACTAATGCGGTAAAATGCGCACTTTAAGGGTGCTAGAATTTTTTGTTGTTGCAAAACCCTTGTGGCACAAATGATCATGGGTTGAGATGTATCGTTTGATAAAAAGTACTTTTCGACCTTGCGGTTAAGATGACACTTTAAGGGAGCTAGAACTTTATTTGAAAGCAAAACCCTTGAGGCAAAAATGATAATGGGCTCATGGGGATCATGGAAATGCATATTTTGCTTAAAAGTATTTTTCTTAATTTGCGGTCATGATTACTACTTTAAGGAATGGTCGGATTTGAAAAGTGGCGATTTCTAAGCCAACCTTGTCCAATTTCTAATATTCCAGCCAAATTTCATCGTCCTAGCATATCTGGAAGTACCTTAACTCGCGATCACCGGAATTCCGGACCCGCCCCTCAAACTCCCCCCACAGTCGCCGGAGCCAATCCGGTTCGGTTTTGGACTTGTTTGTTATTCCCACAAAGTTCCATCCCGATCTCTCCAGTCCAATCCGGTCACGTATTCCCCCCCCCCAATTGTTGTCGGATCCGGTCCGGACATGAAAAAGATCACCACAGGCACGCCCTCTGTTCAGTTATTAAATTTCACTCCAATCCGATCACCCGTTCCAAAGTTACGCATGGCTAAATATTCCGGATTCCCACTCCCTCCGATCCCCCCACGACTCGAGTGAATTTTTATTTACAAGTCAGTTTGATCGGGTCTCTGATACGCCTCCCAAGTTTCGTCGTGAAAATCCCAAAAACCGTCATCACCAGAATTCCGAGAAACTCCCCTCCATCCCCCCCCAAGTGTCCGGGTCCAGTCCAAACTTGTAAACGATTTATCTGGAGCAGATTCTTGTTCTTCCCAGCAAGTTTTACTCCAATCCCTCCATTATAACCGTTTCTCGAAATTTCCGGTCTCACCCACCCCAACTCCCCCATAGCTGTCGAATCCGGTTCGGACTTCAAATGGAACATCAGAGATATGTCATTCATTCAGGTACTAAGTTTCGTCCCAATCCGATCACCCGTTCGAAAGTTACACAACACTCAATTTTCCATATTCCCCCGCACTGCACCACATATACAAACCCCTCTGACCCTCGAATGCACTAGCTCTTTCCAATGTTAAACAGAGTGATCCGATGCAAAGAGTGACGTCACGCCGCGCGCAGACCTACTAGTGTGAAGAAAGGGGTAGGGGTTTTACAAAAACTACTAAATTCTCATGATTCCCCCGCCCTCTTCTCCCTCCACGGTGGTCGGATCGGGGAAGTGACTATTTGCAAGTTAGTTTGGTCGGGCCCTTAATATGCCTGCCAAGTTTCATCGTCCTAGCACATCTGGAAGTACCCTAACTCGCGATCACCGGACTGACCGACCGACGAAAAGTGATGGGTATATGGCACTTGGCCGGAAGGCAAGTGCCATAAAAAATATCTTCCGAGTGAAGCGAGGTTGACTGGGGCGAGGTTGCTATTCCGATAATAACCTAGATGGAGGTATGTTAACTACCATAACTTTTTTCCAACCGAATTGTTTGTTTGGATGTAGTGCCAGCTTTTCTTTGGTGAAACAACAACTCATCTTCTTTGTCAACCAATCGAGGGTGTTGGCTGTGTAGAGCTGCTGTGATACTACTGCCGAATCAACTAGTAATTTTGCATCTTCAAAAGGGACTAAGATCAAAAACAAGCCACTGAATATCGGTAAGAAGGAGAAACACCGCCCAAACGATTACTCAAGTGTTGTGTCAACCAGTCAACGGTGTTAGCTAGGGAGAGCGTCGGTGATGCTTTAAGAGCTGGTTATCAAGATGACTAATCAAGAGGACTAACTAAACTCCGAGTACTGTATCTCAAATTTTTGGACGACAAATCAACGGCGTTAGCTGGGGAGAATGCAGTGACACTATTGCCGAATTAACTAAACTCGGAATTTTGCATCTTAAAAAGGGCGAGAACACGACAGTGAATCTCGGTAAGAACGAGTAACGTCGTCCAAATGATATCTATTGCTGTGCCAACCAATCAACGGTATTGGGTGGGGAGAGCTGCGGCGATGCCATCAGAGTTGGTGATGCTATCAGAGTTGGTGATGCTATCAGAGTTGGTTATCAACAGGACTAACTAAAATCGGAATTTTGTATCTGAAATTCTGTGTCAAGGTACAACTTTTTTTGCTACTTTGGTAGTGAATTATTTTAAGTTAAGTGTCAACTCAACAAATAATCCAATAGAATCTCCGTCTTGATTACGTGCAGCGACTATGGATACCCGCCAAAACTGAGCTTAGCTATAAGCACTTGCCCTAGCTTTGAGTTAATGCACGTCTACTTCTCTCTTTGCCACTGGGCATATCAGAGGAAGAAGTATAAGAGACGCGCTGACCAGGTTTTCGGCTTTTGCTTTTGAACGCACATCTCCAAAGCTTTACTGCGACCTAGCTGTTTGTAGAGGTAACGAATTGTGATATTCCGCGTGGCTCCTACACAGCGCTCGTTTTTACTGGCCAGAGAGTAAGGATATATTCGACTCCGCATGGCCGTATTACAGAGATAGCGAGACTGAGGTTCTGGTACTTATTTGTTCTTGGTTATAAGCTGAAATATCATTGGCTCCATGCTAGTTTCACTTACATATGCTCCAGAGCAGCATTCCTGGTCCTCCATTCATCTACTTTATCTGTACCAGCAGAAGACACCAAAAATCAAAATGGTATCTCAGAGTTGTATGGTACATGTCGGTCATATGAATTCCTTCCTGAAACAGAATATGTACTTTAAAAAATATTCCTCAGAATAGTTATGTAATAAGACTGAAAATATATTCTTATAATATATACAAAAACGGATTCGTCAGCTGTGATGCTTACAAAGCGATATTTCGGCCCTTCTTGGCAAGGGTGGCAATTGATTATTTATTGCAGGTTTGTTTCTTTCCCAGCGTTGGCCCAGAAGAATAACAGCCTGAAGAGGACCCTTGCCAAGAAGGGCCGAAATAACGCTTCATAAACGTCACAGCTGACGAATCCGTTTTGTATATATTATACGAATATACAAGTCTAAGTCAGCTTGGACTCAAGGAATATTTATCCAGGTATGGATTGAAAATATGTACAAAGGTTGGTATCACAATCGCTGGTGGAGTGGAGGGAAGAGGAATCCAGAATAACAGGAATAATCCAGACTTTTCTTAACCATCGTTGATTTTTGGCCTTACCGAAAAGAAATATAGTGAATTTTATTATCGTGAAAGCACAACTCTTACTAGAAATGATCTATTCACGATTAAGTGGCTCAGAAATATGGTTTTCGAAAATACCATTACCTGCCACGTGATGTTAGCGATTTTCTTGTTAGCGCTTGTTGACTCTGTCCAGCTCTTCCGTTCTTCGGCGCGGCGCCTGGACGCAAAATATTTAAAACTGAATGCGACGTGGTTAAAAGTGGGAAAACCAAGCAAAACAAAAGAAGTTACAAAATGAAAAACAACAGTGTGAAGCTTTTCATGTCGCTATTTGTGAAATAGTACCGGCGAACCTTGAAACTTTCGGCAAAAAGCGTTGCTTGACTGCAAAACTCGGCACGGCAGAAAAAGCGCTAAAAGGACGTAGAAAGACAAAGAAACAATGGCGAAAGGCGGGGAATTTAGAAGCATATAATTCGGTAAGGGAGCTAAGGATAATATAAAAGGCAGAATAAGTAAATGGGATCCTTGAAGTGTCAACCCAAGCTTGCTGTACATCTGTGAGAATGACATTGTGCCCCAGGCACTTCTCTTTCTTTAAAACAATCTTTATCCATGAGGTGCCTTATAAATTTGCTGTGAAGCAGATAGCATCTGCCTTATGTAACAGTAGTGAGAGATAGAATTAAGACAGCCAAAAACGGTGTTCCCACTGTTCGCAGAATTCGCTTCTTTGACAGAGCAAGCTAGATTGCGACGGGATCTTTACCAATATAAACACAAAAAAAGCCAAAAAGTTTAGGCATATTTTACGATTACAAAGCGAAATTTCTTGTTAGTAGTTGCCGGCAGAATTTTAGTTTTTTTCAGTAAGTAAAATGTTCTGTTAAAGTGACAAACTGCCTGAGAACAACGCGTTTAGAGCAAAACATTATCACAAAAGTTCCTCTTTAAGCTTTATCTGCAAAGCTAAAATTCAACCGACCTTTGTTGTGGAAGCAGCTAAAACTCGGCCAGTAGAACAAACAAAATATGTCAATTGTATATATCAAATTTGTGGTGAAGCAGATGCCATCTTACATTCAATTATTAAACAGTATAGTTGAGAGATAACTTTAGATAAGTAGAAATCAGTATCAACACTGGTCATAGTTTCACTTCTTCAACAAAGTGAACCAGACTGCAAACGGATACTGCTCTTTGCATGATGGGTCAAAATGTTAAGGCATGTAATTATTTAGTTTTAGACCATGAAGCAGACTTGTCGTTATTAGTTGGCACCAGAATGTCACTGGTTAGGCGGCCAAATGTTTCAGGTTTCATCAGAGAGAAGTGGGCTTGTCAAGGCTGGTTATTAGTCAACAACCTGACTGTTGGTTTGATTTTACAGTAGACATATGCTTGTATGAACGTTTGTTGACATTGGACTTGTGTCATTTTCATGCACTTGCTGTAGTGTTATTGTGTCTAAACTACTGACAGACTATACAAGTTTATCAAATGCCAAGTAGTAGTTTAGTGGAGGCGCTTACACCATCTCAAGAAGAGAAACTTTGACAGACACAAGAGTGACAAGAGTCTGGGTGCGTTGTGGGACGGAGAGATAGGAGACAATCTCCCCCCACCACACTACAATCGAGGCTCCCCATTAAGCCAGCCTTGGCTTCCTGTCATGACAAATCCCGTTCTGCTAAGGTCTCATGCTCTTCCTGTAGGCTAGTCTGTTCTTCCTCTGGAGTGAAAAATTATCGAAAAAGACACCTTTCGGTCGTTGCAAGTTCTTAGTTTCCTGTTGTAGCGTTATATAAGCAATCACTTACCTAGTCTCAATATTCGCAAGCATTAATCATGCTCCAGTTCCATGTTTCTTGATAGTGTTCTCAATAACTGTATCAACGATTAGCAGCGATAATGCCGATAATAATTAATTGCTTTTCATTCAAAAAAAGAAAGAGTTTTTAATCTCTTCTTCGGCGGCTGAGCTGAACGAACGGCCGTTGTTGCAAATAGAGAGATTTCACCCTAGCCGAAGAAAACGGATATTTCTGGTCGGGATCATGACAAAGAAAATTAACATTACGAGGTATAGGACTTTCGACTTTGAAACTAAATTACCGGCCTTCGGTAACAATTCTGAGCTAGTGAGTTGTCGTATTCGTTAACTGGCTTCTTCTTGTTGATATAATCAACCATTTGCAAAAAAGTTTTCTTTTTTATGAAATTTTGAAGGCTTCGAAGTTTATAAACAAAGACGGAGTCTCGCGTCCTGTTGGTTGGTTATGACGCGAACTTGAAAAAACGCGTCATAACTGACAAATAGGACGAGACTTCGTCTTTGTTTACAAACTGACATCTTCAAACTCTCGTTAAAAAGAACATTTGTTTACAAAAGTTATATTATTAACAACAAGGGGCCAGATTAACGATCCAACAATTTGCAGGCTCACAGTGGCTATAATTGGCTGGTAATTTAGTCTCAAAGTCGAAAGTCCTATGCTTCCTATGTTAAATTTTTTCGTTATTCTCCCGTCCGTGTTTTTCGGGTATGGTGCAATCTCTCTTAATTCCGGCACAAGTTTAAGTCCGGTCTTCACCTTCCGGAACTTCCGGAATCTGGGCTTTCAGATTATTCTTTGACGTCTTCTGTAAATTGCATCTGGAATATGAACCGGTCCAAAAGTATATCAAAGTAATCCGGAAAAAAGGGGCTTTTGCACTTCCAGATTTCCGGATTTTTTAAGTATCGCGGAAGAAATTCAAAAAAAATCTCGGAAAATCTGGGAACCCAGATTCCGGAAGGTGAAGACTCACCTTTACACCGTTACAAGGTACTAAAACGAGGAAAGAAATGGTGAACATTCAATTTTTTATAGTTGCCGACCCCTCAAAGAATCTTAAATTCCCAATTTATTTCCTCGTTTTAGTACCCGAAGGAACTATCCAGCTACTAAACTACAAGCTACTAAAACGACAAGCTACTTTAACAGTAAAGAATATAGAATTCACAGTTTCTTTCCTCGTGTTAGTACTACCCGTGACAAGCTACTAAAACGAGGATATAAATGGTGAACCTGAAATTTTGGTAGTTGCTGACCCCTCAAAGAATTTTGAATTCCCAATTTCTTTCCTCGTTTTAGTACGCTAACTGCCAAGGTACTACCCGTGACAAGCTACTAAAACGAGGAAGGGAACGGTGAACTAAGAATTTTTAAAGTTGCCGACCCCTCAAGAAGAATAATTTAAAATTCCCAATTTCCTTCCTCGTTTTAGTAATCGGGTACGCTAGAAATATCTTAGTTGCAGGTCCCTCGCTGGCTGGACTGAGAATTCTAGTTGCCGACCCCTCAAAGCACTAAAACGAGGAAGGGAACGGTGAACTAAGAACCCTCAATGAATTTAGAATTCGCAATTTCTTTCCTTGTTCTGGTACTCTAAGGTACTACCCGTGACAAGCTACTAGAACGAAGAAAGAAACGGCGAACCTTAAATTTTGAGAGTTGACGACCCCTCAAGAAGAATAATTTTAAATTCCGAATTTTCGTCCTCGCTTTAGTACTCTAAAATACACTAGAAGTATCTTAGAGCTGCCGACCCCTCGCTGGACCGAGAATTCTAGTTGCCGACCCTAAAAGTACCCTCGCTCGACCGAGAATTCCAGTTGCCGACCCCTCAAAGAACTAAAACGAGGAAGGGAACGGTGAACTAAGAATATTGAGAGTTGCAGGCCCCTCAAAGAATTTAGAATTTGCAATTACTTTCCTCGTTCTGATACTCTAAGGTACTACGCGTTAATTAAAACGAAGAAAGAAATGGTGAACCTTAAATTTTGAGAGTTGCCGACCCCTCAGTAAGAATAATGTAAAATTCCGAATTTCCATCCTCGTTTTAGTACTCTAAAATACACTAGAAATTTCTTAGAGCTGCCGACCCTCGCTGGAACGAGAATACTAGTTGCCGACCCCTCAAAGCACTAAAACGAGGAAGAGAACGATGAGTTACAATTTTGATAGTTGCCGGCCCCTCACTGAACTTAATGCCTACGCACCGCATGATACTAAAACGAGGAAGGGAACGGTGAACTAAGAATGTGGATAGTTACCGACCCCTCAAGGAATACTAAACAGAGGAAGGGCCTTCCTCGTTTTCGCAGACTTGAATTCCGGTGACAGCCTTCCTCGTTTTAGTATGCCCTTCCTCGTTTTAGTACGCCTTCCTGGTTTTCTCGCGTTCCCTTCCCTTCCTCCTTTTAGTCGATCCCCCTATGGTCTGCTTGTACCGGACTATTGTAGTGGTTTGCGAACTCTGTTCACAAGCCCTTCGGTAGCTCAAACGGTTAGAGTGTCTGCCCTGTAAGCAGAAGGTCCTGGGTTCAAATCCCGGCTGAGGAGCATTTTTGTCTTTCAGTTCACTACTTCTAAAATAGCCACAGTTTTGTCCAGCGCGTGATGTACCGGAAGATGATTTTTTTTTCTTTTCTAGTGGCTTTCATGTGCAGATCGCCTGAAGGTCAAGTATCTTATCTGAAAAAAGGAGGTCATGGGTGCTTTAACTTCACGATTCCTTTGTCTGTCGTATCTCTAATTGAAGTCCTCCGTACACTAACAAGGTCGTTCCCTCTTCCGTCACTTCGGAAATAACAACAGAAGTGATCAGATTGAGGAATGTAATTCCCAGCTTCCTGTAATTGGTTCTGCGCGGGATAGAATCAAGGGAGATTAATATCCCAGCAACTAGTCTTGATTATATGAACTACTGTGATGGACGATTTTCTGAAATTGAGACTTAATAAGTACGGGGGTCCTGACCGGATCTAAGTTCTTTGGCAATTCTTGTTGGGACACCTGATCGCCTTGAGACGCTGTTGCTCTGGAGACGCTTGGACTTTTCGTTTAATAATAATACTAATTTATTTAGAACCCGCAGTGGAGTAACAAAATAAAAATTAATAGCAAAAGCTAACACATTAAACAAAACAAAAGTAACTAAAAAATGAAACAAAATATAGAGAACGGTATCTGGATTTTTGTCACTGAAGAGTTGAATAAGGACGTTATGGATTATAAGGGTAGGACATTGGGCTAACACTCATAATGCACACAATCACAATACCCACGGTTCAAAATGCCTACTGTACGAGTCAAAACACCCTCGGCTCAAAATGCCCACTATTGAATTATTTGAGGTTTTCAATCCGTAGTAAACTGGAATTAGGGGTGAGTTAGCAACAGAGGGTGGCCTGGCGATAATCGTATGTTAAACTGGCATAATCTCAGTAACTGTAATTCTGAAGACAAAAAAACCAAACAGCGGTCTTAAAACTGTTAAAACTTACTTTCACGCAAACAATTCTGAAGTGATCAACAAACTATACAATAATTTTTTTCTTTTCCTTATTTATCCTGTCCCTTAAGCTGTAATCTCGTTGTCCGTTGTCCCAGGACCATGTTGGCCTCCCCTGTGGACAGTTTGAGTCGTCGGCATTTTGAACAAGACGATTTGTTACCCCCATGAGCATTTTTTTTTTACGGCTTTTGGCGCCGGCGGCATTATGGACCAATTCGATTTCGGGGTCTTCGACCTCACTTGTGGGCATTTCGATGTCGTGGGCATTCTGAATCGTGGGCATTGTGTTAGTGGGCAAAAAGATCGTGGTGATTTTGGGAACCACCCGGGTGTTGATGGGGGCGTGAAGATTTGAAGGTTTGAATAAGTGCTTTGATAAGTGCTCTTAGGTCTTGGGGTGGGTTTGCTCGTGGACTAGATTTGCAAACTGATTTTTTTTTTTTTTTTTCAGTGCAGCGAACATTTTTTGTATGATATGATTTACGTTCGGAACCTTGGACCTTGTGGGTCGTAATTATCCGCGAAAATGTAATTTTTTCGCGGGGTAGGGTCAAGCACTCAAGCCCCACCATTAATGAATACGTTCTTGCTTAATTTATCCCGGATTTACAAATAAGGAGCAGGCTGTTCCGAACGTAGGTTATAAACAACACTTGGCGCTCACACGCAAGTCCATTGCGAAAAAGGTTCAGAAATGAAAAAGCGGAATTAGATTTAACCATGTTCAGAAATATTTGTGTCAATTTTCCTGAGAAATGTTCAGAAAAGAAAAAAGGGAATTGGGTTTAAGAAATTTTGTATGCGTTGACTGTAAAGGGTATGCATTTTGGCTTAATCGTTTATTATGATAATACTCGCTAGCTAAAGATGGAGGGGAAGTTCCCCTATGGATTACTGGTTCTGAAAAAAAAAAGAAAAAGAATAGTAACGTTCCGAACCATGTATGATGTTATGTTTTGCAGAAACGTTGCACAAAGGCAATTTCTCCGTAACGCCAACAGATACGGTAGTGCTTTATGTGATTATAATAATAATAATTTTATTTTTCACCCATCAAAAAGCACATGGCATAGACGGAGTAGAATAAAGAAAGAAAAGAAGAAGGAAACACTAAAATAAGAAGAGACCAAACAAACATAGAGACTACTACAACATTATCCTATCAATATCAATTGAAATTGTGCATCCTTGTGTGAATACTATGAAACTTCAGACAGTGTTGGATCAATAAATTGAAAAATTTCTCTTTTCACGCCGTCTGTAGACTTACATTTGGTAAAGTTCTTTGAGGCCTCGAATATTTTCTAATCACTGTCTTTTCTCCCTAGTTACGCCTGGGGAGTGACAAGCCGTAACTGCTAAAAAGGCTTTATTTAATAAGTGAAAAAGTTTAGCATTAGTCAAAAGTTTGAAAAAGGAGAAGTTCTCTCCGACGTCATGTTGATTGTCGTGCATGCGGAAGAAATCCTCGTCGAGTTTCCGGATGAAGTCGGACTTTCTGAAAAAGAAGCGGAAGTCAACTGCTGGGAAGCGTTGGCCCTTTTCGAGTTTGTTTTTCGAAAAAAATTGTTTATGCAATGGCGGGAAGAGCCGGGGTGAAACTTATGGGGAAGGAGGGAAGGAAACGATCATCCTGTTCAAGGAGATAAAAGCGAAGTCATGTGAAGACGTGGAGAGAGGAGGCCCTTTAGCCTTTGTACGCATTACATTGTTTGATCAATCAATTCGTTACTAATTTGGCAGCAGCGTGTATACCGGATAGTTTTCCGCATTCCAGTACCTTCTCTCTTTTACCGAGAGCCAGAAGTACAGCACACCCGGTCGACACTGGTGGACACCCGGGGCACATAATTTAAACGAGGTGAACACCGGACGACGTATACTGGACGGTCTTAAAACCAAAACCCCTCATAACCATCAAAGAAAACCCCTTTAAATTTTGTTGGTGTCAGCATTGACAGTGCTGGCCAAGTAGATTTAAAGTCCGCATCAAAACCTGGACATACTGGTCCTAAACCAATCGTAACCGTCTGCTAGAAACAGATTCCTACCCGCTCTTGTGGGTCGTGATCAGATCAGTCATGGACTTTAGGATCAGAATATTCCCCATAGACCAGTGGCGATCACTCCGACATCTGTAGGAAGAGTAGGTTCATTAGCATTGTGGAGTTTCTAGTGACGTGCAGGGCGACGCTTCTTGTCCAGTTTGGATAGCCTTTGCCAGGGGCTATTCGCGTTCTTCCTACTGTGGTTGTCAGTCCGAGTCCCTTCTGGCCAATATTTCCAGACTTCTGGTGCTTGGTTCACGTCACATGCCTCTACGCTTGGCTGTGATCCTTAACAAATTGATATTTGGTCGTCTTGGACCCCCCTCTGTTCTTCAGAAAGTCATTAACAGGTTCACCTTGCAGGTTATCCTCGATTAGCTTCTATCAGGAAGGTATTGATTATCGACAGTTTGCCTCGGATATCCTGCCAACAATTTTTTTAGGCAAAAATCGTATCTTAGCTGTCGACCATGACAACTATAGGATACAATGCCCGGTTTCAGTTTTTCGAACACCGAAGACAAGACACTCACAGCAAGACGACATGGGACTTCCCCGTCGCTGAGCTCATGAGGTGGGCGGCCACATTCTGCCAAAATTTCTTAGCAGATCGTTGTCTGAGGGGTTGCCTTGTCGGCTGTGTGGCCAACGACAAGCACAAAGGCTGCACTGTCAGAAGTTTCATAACAGATAACACAAGGATGCGTGGTTTCAACAGGTAACACTTAGGATGTTAGCTGAAATGTTTCTCAACGTTACGCGTTGAAACGTTATGCATAACAAGCATTGCCACACTGTCAGAAGTTTCATAACAGATCGCCATACTAATCTGTTGAATTAGGAATCTGAAATGGAAATTTGCTTTTCAGAGGTTTGTGAGGGTACTGTCCTACCCTAATGGGGGACTATCTTACTGTCTGTACCGTCGGAGCACCATGCCCAAAAATTGAGGATTTATTATTTATTGACTAACCTAGACATCAATACGAATTGTGTAGGGCGATACAAAATTGTATCACACCCCTAGAAGGGTGGTACAAAGTTCGAAGAACAGCAAGGGCGATAATGATCATAACACCAGTACACTTGAAAAATCGAGTTATTCCGATATGAACCGAGATGGAGGTATGTTAACTATTATAACTTTTTCGAACAAACTTTTTTGATAGAGGGCGATTCAGATGTCATCTAGCGGTCGTGAAAGCTACTATGGATCTTACTCTAGAAGTCGGGGTAGTCAAACGTAAACAATAACATCAGCTGTGTTGGCTTTGTCTTTGTTAGAATTCAAGAGATATTTTTGAAGTAAATAAACACAGTGATCTATAAAAATAACTAGCTTTTCCAAGGCAAGGGATAGTAGGATGTTGTTTCCGTTGACAAGCTGTATTTTCAGTGAAGTCTGATTGTAACAAGGTATGATCTAGGGCATAGGCTGGTTGTCTAAGAGAGTAAGATGTTCTTTCATTTTTTCAATGCTGAATAACTAGCTTTTGGAAAGCAAGGGATAGCAGGATGTTGTTTCAGTTGACAAGCTGTATTTTCAGTGGTAATCTGATTGTCACAAGGTATGACCTAAGGCATAGGCCGGTTGTCTAAGAGAGTAAGATGTTTTGTCATTTTTAACTTTATTCTATTTTTTATTTTATTTTTTATTTCATTTTTTTACAATTTCTAAAGAACTTTTTTTTACTGAAAGTATTGTTTTTAAATTATTTTTTGGAGGTCAGCTTCTACTTTGCAGTATTTGATGGAAAAGTGCTCGTTGAATTTAGTATTTGAGGAAAAGTGCTCGATGAATATCGCAGGGCGATAATAGTTGTCGCAGGGCGATAACAGTTGTGGAAGGGCGATAATAGTTGTTGTTATCGCCCTCTGGAACTTTTTTCTTTTAACATCAGGGCAATACCAGAAAATTTTGGCACTGGGTAGGATAGGACTGATATCATGGGACTGCACGGTGTACTGGTGTTATACCGTTTTATCGCACGCCTAGCCATACCCTAGTCCTTCTTGGTCGCTGTAGCCGCTTGGTGAGGAAGTACGGGGACTTGCAGGACGACACGGACGCACATACTCAAGTTGCAAAGAATAGGGCTGCATTTCATGCCTTTCCTATCTGGGAATCTGATTCCCAACTTAAGTCAAGTTTTTGCACGGAACATCTGCTTAAGACGGTAGTGCTTGTCATGGTCGCGATTTGACAGGACGAGCAGGATACTTGCAAGATATTAACAAGAGAGGTTGGTTCTGTTTTTGCAGAAGAAGTATCAGAACGGAAATTATCCAGACAGTTGGACAGCCCTTGACGGTTCCACATGTTCCTTGGATTCTAGTTGCTATGGTGTAGGCGTTAGAAACTAAACATCCAGGAAAAGGTATTTTGGCGAGTTTCTCTCTTTTGCGACCTAGTCCGTTGTTGGATGCTTTTCGTCTCCTCGTCGTTGAAGTGTTGCTTGTACTTCCTGAGAAAGCAGAAGACTAGCTGTCAGTCGTGTCTCTTAATTTTCGTTTTACGATGGGCAATCCCGCCTTGGATTCTATAATAGTTGCAGCTTCAACAAACTAGTTTGAGACAGATTGGCCACTTTCTTCCTTGCGATCAAGTCGGTAATCCGACAATTGTATCTCTTCTTTAACGTTTTATCTCTATGGGAAATTAGGGTGACCTATCATTCTTGTCCCATAATTTCCGCTCTTCGATGAGCAAATTCCTATATTCCAGGTCTAGACGTTCAACAAACTAAATACATTTTAGCCAGTGTCTTCTTTGCCATTCGGTACTTTTATCTCCCCATCGTTAAATTGTTATCTCTATGGTAAAGTAGGGTGACCTATCAGTCTTGTCCCATCAGTTCCCTTTTGCGATGAGCAAATCCTTATATTCCAGTTACCGGCTTAGACTTTCTACAAACTAAACGTCGAGGAAAAGACTTAGCCAGTTTCTCCTTTGCCATTCGATGCTTTTATCTCCTCATCGTCAAAGTGTTATCTCCATGGGAAAGTACGGCGATCTGTCAGACACTATCAGTCTTGTCCCATAATTTCGTTTTGCGATGAGCAAATCCTTATATTCCAGTTGCTGGCCTAGACGTTCAACACAGTAAACGTTGAAGAAAAGACAGCTTAGCCAATTTCTCCTTTGCCATTCGACACTTTTATCTCCCCATCATTAAACTGTTATCTCTATTGTAAAGTAGGGCGACCTATCAGTCTTGTCCTATAAATTCCCTTTTGGGATGATCAAATCCTTATATTCCAGTTACCGGCTTAGACGTTCTACAAACTAAAAGTCGAGGAAAAGACAGCTTAGCCAGTTTCTCCTTTGCCATTCAAAACTTTTTATCTCCTCATCGTTAAACTGTTATCTATATGGGAAGGTAGGGTAGACTATCAGCCTTATCCCATAATTTCCGCCTTACGATGAGCAAAGACAGGGGCAGCGGCGATTCGGCCTTTATCATCCTGTCTCCACCGCCTAGTTCCACGAAGGATTTAAAGCGATGGGAGGGCCTGGGTGATCTTTGTTTCCTGTCGGTCTTTGTTTCTAAGGTAAAGGGCAAATGAGGGATGGTGGGTCTTTAGTCAATTCGTAGCTTTGGTGTGACAAAGATGCCGTTTCGTAGTCAATGGACAAAAAGGCAAAATGGCAGCACTTCCAGCTGAAGCGAGGCTATAGCCTGGTCAGCAACAGTGCCTAGGGGTAGACGCCAGATTATTTGGAGCCTTGCAGAGTTAGTGGGGCCGATAAGAGGTTGAGGCCTGCACATCCGGGTCAAAGCACCAAAATTTGCACACACGTACTTCGAACTACGGCGAAGACGATGGTGACCAGAACCACTCTGAGCGCGCGCTCTAACGCGCTGGTTCTATCGATTGAAAGCGCTTCAGATGCCCTTCGCAAAAAAATATATTTTTAATTGTACTTTTGGTTGTAACGCCTGCGCAGACCAGTAATGTGACAGCTAAAAGTGAGTAAACCGAATTTTCTTTACTTGTGCGTCAAAAAACGCGCATTTTAGCGCGCCGCAGAAGCGCGTCTCATTAAAATGAGTATTTTGACACTTTTGGCAGTCGAATCTAGGACAAACGACTGCGGTGATTCCGATTTTTGTGTTATAAAACGTATCCGACGCATCGGTAGGCTATTTCCTAACATTCGTCACTTGACCAGAACCACTCTGAGCGCGCGCTCTACCGCGCTGGTCCTATCGATTGAAAGCGCTTCAGATGCGCTTCGCAAAAAAAAAAATATTTGTAATTGTACTTTTGGTTATAACGCCTGCGCAGACCAGCTAAGAGTGAGGAAACCGTATTTTCTTTACTTGCGCGTTGAACAGCGCGCATTGTAGCGCGCCGCAGAAGCGCCTCTCATTAAAATGAGGATTTTGACACTTGAGACAGTCGAATCTAGGACAAATGACTGCAGTGATTCCGATTTTTGTGTTATAATCGGACGCATCGGTAGGCTATTTCATTACATTCATCATTTATTATTTCGAGACACTAACTTCGTAAAATAATTAAAAAGAAGAAACTTGTCTACTTCTAAAATTCGATTATCACAACCGTTTAAAGTCTTCAGATCAAAATTTAGTCGACTAAACATGAGATTTGCACTTAGTAATAACATAAGCTAAAAGCAAATAAGACGAGAACGTTATTGCGAATAAGTCCCTTTGCAGAAACAAAGTTCCGTGCAAAGCAAGTTGTTCTGCTTGCAGCTGCACCTTCCCGTGCACAGGCATTTGCACTTGCAGCAGATAAGCTCCCGACAGGCTTCTGCAGCCTCGGGAAGTTCCGTCCAAAATGGGCGCCACGCACCATCAGCCATCTTCCATCCAAAAAACGATGGGTCTATTTCTGGCAGCATAGGATCACTGCTACTAGCCCAAATCTGTGTTTGGAGATATGCCCGATTCACATGCTGAACAAGAGCAGCATACGACGGCGGCAAACGTTCCATTGACGTGGACTTCTTGGTGAAAAGATGTTTTCTGAGGAGGTCCAGACTTTCTTTACTGCTTATTTTGTCGTACAGCAGTATGACAAAACGTTCGAGGTCCCGCAAATGCTGGGTCAGTGTCTTGCCAGCGGTGGATAAGTCGAGAAAAGTTTTCGTTATGCTTGGCATCATGTTCCATGTTTTCCATGAGGCTACTTTTCCGTGCCATGCAAAAGACGAAACTGTGTCGCAACCAGTAAACGCGTGCAAGCAGGGCCTTAGCCCGATCTGGTCCCAAAGCTGCGGCAATTTTGTGGACCGGGATGTGGCGGAGAGATTTCCCAGTGCCAAATGCGACTACTAGCTCGTCAACGCTAAGTAAACAAGACCAAAGTTTTCGATGGGATCCCAAAATTATAATATTAACTACGTCTTGTCTTCGCCAAATTCAGTCTTCGCCAGGCTAATTATCTGAGAAAACCAAGTTCATATATACCTGTATAGGCCATATCTATTTTGACATTACTGATCGAAACTTCCTGGTGTACTTCTGCCAAATTTCCGGTTTCGGCTGAATTCCGAGCAAGCTACTTGCCCAGCAAAAACAAAAGATAGTTCAGAAACGAGTTCAGCGTATCTCCTTATCCCTATAAAGAACATCTATTCAACTTCAAATAAAACATTAACTTCTAAAAAAAAAATCCGGTTTCAACCGGATTCCGGACAAACTATATGTCCGGTTAAAAAATTATTTTCATATATAGATTCAGCGTTTTTTCTTACCCTTAAATCTATCATCTAATCAACTTCAAATACAAATTTTGTTTTTAACAAATTTTCTGGTTTTGGCCGGATTCCGGACGAACTATTTGTCTGGCAAGAAAATGAATTTCACCATCGTGTTCAGCACGTTTTCTTACCCCTAAATCGAATATCTAATCAACTTCAAATACAAATTTTGCTCTTATCAAATATTCCGGTTTGTGCCGGATTCCGGGCGAACTACTTGTCAGACAAGAAAATGGTTTTCCCCATCGTATCCAGCATGTCTTCTTACCCCTAAATCAAACATCTAATCAACTTCAAATAAAACTTTTACTTTTAACAAACTTTCCGGTTTTGGCCGGATTCCGGGCGAACTACTTGTCCGGCGAGAAAATAACTTTCATATTCGGATTCAGCGTGTCTCCTTACCCCTAAATCCACTATCTAAACAGCTTTCAAAAAATATTTTTTTTGCCCCTTAATTTGAAACCCCTCCCCCACCCGCAAATATTGTGCTACAGAGCCCATCTTCGAACTTGACTTGTACTTTGACCCGAAGGATCCTCCCACCAGGTTTCATCAAAATATCTCAATCCCTTCGAGAGTTATCGTGCTAACAGACGGACAGACGGACAGACAGACGGACAACTTTTGCGATGTCATAGGTATCCGTCACTAACGTTTTGGGATCCCAAAAAGAAGAATCCGACCATGAGAACGACGACGTCTGAGTCAACGGTCCTGACAAGTATGGAGTTGAACCCTGCTCTTGCCATATGTAAAGCATGAAGCACTACTCTGGTGTCGCCTTCCTCGTGATTGGATGGTTTAAGTTCTGACTCACGTTCGACTGGATTTGAGGAGAGTATGGTCTCACCGAAAGTCGCCACAACTAGCTTGTTTTTCATTTCAGCGCAGACATGCTACAATCTTGATAATGACATTTTCGTAATCAGCGTAGCCATTTGTCCCGGATTCGTCTCCTAAGGGGTGTATTGCCAAATTTTCCGGTTACGCGCTTCTTCGGCGCGACATAAGTTCCGCTGGAGAGCGCGTTTGGTCTGCATTACGTCTCAAATAGTTTGTCTTTCAAATTTAGCTACATATAAAGGCATTATAACCAAACTTTTACATCGAAACTGCATTTTCTATGATATGCGCTTTTCGCAGTTTAAATCGCTAGAAACAGCGCTTTAGAGCGCGCGCTCGAGGTGGTTCTGGTCACCATCGTCTTCAGCATAAGTCGCGTTTTTTGTCACCTATCTACCAAGACCTTGGTTCGTTTGCCCGTTTTTGGCACCAAGGCTTTACTCCTCACTGCTCTTTTGACAGTTTTTGGACCAAGGCCTTTCTCCTTTCTGCTCAGGCCTGCGGAGAAAGGAGATAGGCAACTCCGAGGTGAGTTGACCAATCTTCTCAGGAGAACGGCGCCAGACTCCTCCTTACCAGAAAACGGCCAAATTAGCAGAAAGGACAGAGGACTTGGGAGAGAGGCCTTTGATCTCTTTTGGCAAAAAACGCGACTATATTTCAAAGTACCTGTGTGCAAATTTTGGTGCTTTGATCCGGATGTGCACATCCGCACCCATTTTTTCCGCTTATCGGCCCCACTAAGTGATCTACGGTCAGCGGAAAAGTCGAACTCTTGCTGTAGATAAAAATGATCGATGGAGTCAGTCAGCATCACTTCATCGCCCAGCTGACCTTGACGGCGATAATAGTGTCAGATACGCTTGTATCCGTTGTCTAGGGTAAACGTTTTCTTTCCCTATTCCCTGAAGTGTCTCTGAGCACGTTTTAAAGTAGTACTGAAACCTGCTCATTTTCAATAGCTAATTTCTCAGTCACCGCTTATCAGCTATGCCATTGTGGGCAGAATATGTTGATTGTTCGCTATGTGGTATCGTTCTATTGTCCAAGGCACAGCTCTTATTAGAAATGGTCTTTTCAAGATGAAATGGCTCAGAAGTGTCGTTTTCAAAAATACCATTACTTTCCACAAGAAATTAGCGATTTTCTTGTGAGCGTTTGTCGACTCTATCCAGATTTCCAGAGGCTTTTCCGCGACAATCCCGGATTATAATCCTAGAAAACTGATTCATCAGAGAAACAGCGAATCGACTATCTCAGATTCCAAAACGACAATACAATCTTGCTCCGTTGCAAGATTCCCGAATCGACGATCCAATAACGAATCCGGATTGTCGGATTTTCAGAGAAAACGCATTTTGGAGGATCCGGATTATGAATCTTCAATCTGGATTGTCACGAAAAAACGCCTCAGCTCTCCGAAGCGGAGGTTGGACTTAAAATATTTGAAAAGCATGCGTAGCATGGTCAACAAGACCAAAGGTTTCGATGGGATCCCAAAAATTTAATATTTGACCCAGACAACTAGGTCTTGTCTTCGCCAAATCCAGTCTTCGCCAGGCTAATCATCTGAGAAAATCAAGTTCAGATATACCTGTCTAAGCCATATCTATTTTAACGATACTGATGGAATTCCGAGCGATCTACTTGTCCAGCCAAAAAAAGATAATTCAGAAAAGAATTGAGCGTATCTCCTTATCCCTGTAAAGAACACCTAATCAACTTCAAATAAAACTTTAACTTATAAAAAATCCGGTTTCAAGTTTCAACCGGATTCTGGACGAACTATATGTCGAGGTAAAAAATGAATGTCATATACAGATTCAGCGTCTCTTCTTACCCTTAAATCTGTCATCTAATCAACTTAAAATAAAAATTTTACTTTTAACAAATTTCCCGGTTTCGGCCGGATTCCGGGCGAACTACTTGTCCGGCGAGAAAATGGTTTTCACCATCGTGTTCGGCATGTCTTCTTACTCCTGAATCGAACATCTAATCAACATAAAATAAAACTTTTGCTTTTAACAAATTTTCCGGTGTCGGCCGGATTCCGGGCTAACTACTTGTCCGGCGAGAAAATGGTTTTCAGCATGTCTTCTCACCCCTACATCGAACATCTAATCAACTTCAGATAAAACTTTTACTTTTAACAAACTTTCCGGTTTTGGCCGGATTCCGGGCGAACTACTTGTCCGGCGACAAAATGGTTTTCACCATCGTGTTCAGCATGTCTTCTTACTCCATAATCGACTATCACATTGGCTGTTTCAAAATATTTTGTTTGCCCCTTAATTTAAACCCCCTCCCCCACACCTAAATGTAGGGCTACAGAGCCCATCTACGAACTCGACCTTACTCTTGACCCAAATAATCCTCACACCAAGTTTCATCAAAATATCTCATTCCCTTCGAGAGTTATCGTGCTGACAGACGGACGGACGGACAGACGGACAACTTTTGCGATGTCATAGGTATCCGTCACTAACGTTTTGGGATCCCAAAAAGTGGGAAAATCAAGCAAAAGAAAAGGAGTCCAAAACAGAAGGTAGACCTGATGGTCGACCATGTCTTCCAAAATGAAAACTAATATTTTGAACCTTCGCATGTTGATGAACCAGCTGTTGACCGACCTAAGCTTTCGGCGAAGTTTGCGTTGCAACTCGGCTAAGCTCCGAAAGCGCTAAAAAGTCGTAGGTACAAAACGAAAGAATGGCGAAAGGCGGGAATTTCAGAATCTTATAATGGAAGATACATAATCTTATAAGGGAGCTAGGGATAATTAGAAAGTCAGAATAAGCACGAGTGGTCCTTTACGTGGAAAAACTGCGCAGCTCCTCGGAATTCACCGTATTAGTCGGGGAATGGTTCATTGGGACAAGGCGAGAGACGGATTTCCTACTACACAGTTGTGTCATGGCTTGCGAAAAAGATGGGACTAGACTGATTATTTCTTCTCGGGATTTCAGTTTCAAGTGTGAGCTCCTGTGACGAGAATGTTGGTTGACAAACTCCTTCAGATTTATTCAAGGTCACTCACATAGATGGCACTTTATACAAGGGACTTTTTACCGTGACTAAAGAACCAAGAGCAACTTTTTTGGATTTAGTGTAGAAGTCTAGGACTCCCAATGATTTGATTTGGGGTTGTGAACTGATTCGATGAATTTGCCTTCGGCCGAGATCACTGTTCCTGTGGCCGGCTTCTACCGGACTTCTGTAGTGGTTTGCGAACTCTGTTCACAAGCCCATCGGTAGCTCAAACGGTTAGAGCGCCTGCCTTGTAAGCAGAGGGTCCTGGGTTAAATCCCGGCTGAGGATCATTTTTGTCTATCACTACTTCTAAAACAAGGTCACTCACCTGATTCCTTCATCCTCTTTTTACGAGGTCATGTCCTTGATATTCCGCAGGAATCAAATGCACGTTTCTGCCGCTGGCGTCACCACAACAACGGGACTCGGCCGTTTACTCATCGTTCTTTCAAGCCTTTGCCGTCTTTGTGTACACTGTTGCCATAGCGAAATCACACAATCGCCTAAAGCGTCCCAGAATCCGAGGCTTGAGGAATGCCTCTGCCAGTGCTGGACGTACACTATCACAAGTCCGACTACGTAGAAGAGAAGCACGATGACGACGTAGATGACTGCATGGAACGTGCTGTCTTTATGGCGATCTAAGATCATCTGGACAGAGTCGGTGCTGTTCCGCGAAACGCAACCAGCGCTGCGAGCTATCATGGCGAAGGTCTGCAAAGAAGAAGTCGTTAGCGTTCTTCTGCTACTTATGTATTTTTTCCGAATTCCAGCTTGCCTCCTCTTAGAAACAAGAATTCACTGAATTTGGAACTTTTCTAACGTCATATTCCTCCATTTCGTTGGTTTACTGCGCTGGTATCTTTCCGAGGGCTGTCCTCTGTAATCCATTATTTGGAGTAAGTGCCGACCGTTAAAGTACAGATGACACCAGTCTTCATGGCTTAGCAGATTTATCCTTCTCGTTCCGAAAGTTTCCCTGTGCGAAATTGTCGAACTAACGACTGCTTATTTACCAGTAAACAACACGGAGTTCTAAAGCGCCAAGATCGATATCCTCGAGCCATTGTGGCGCCCATTTAGAAATTTGCCTTGATGTCGAAATTTGTTGTTAAAAGGTGTTGTTGGAGATCTAGGCACGAAATAGTGAAAACTTAATTGGTCATAACACTTTATTTCTAAGTGAAAGGTGTTATTCTTGAAAGTGTTATGCGCGATCTGTTATCAAACTTCTGACAGTGTGGGGGGTGAATCAGTAATTAGTTGCGCTTTTGTAGATACCATGGTATCTGTTACCACGGTAACTGGATCTGTAATAAGTAGTTTTTGCAGCTACCGTGGGATCTGATACCGCGATCTAAAGTCGTTTTCGCAGTTACTATTGTATCTGAATAACAGATACGACGGTACCTTGCCAGATACCACGGTAACTGCAAAAACGCCTTTTGACCGTGGTATCAGATACCATTCTTTAGGATTTGTGGTACCTCTGATGTGCCTGTACCTCTATGTTTGAAACATTTAACAACTACAGCGGTAAAAGATTGACGAAAAGCATTTTTGTGTTGGGTTACACTCAATAGCGGGCTTCTTTAAAAGTGACCTTCCATTTTCCAGTCTGAAATTGAACATTTCCTGAGCTTCAATTCATTAGCCACTGAAATGCACGCTTTTGTTGAAATTCAAATCTCGACGGATTTTGTCTTGTCGTGCAAGCAGTGTATGTTCCGAATGTCACTCGGCTCACAAAATGAAAAAAAACTAAGAATCCCTTAGCAGAGTCAAATTAAATAAGTGTATTCAAATTCAAGATTCTGGCTTTTCGGTTAAACTTTAAACAAGGTCCCACCATGTGAGCCATTGTTTGTCTGCGAGGCTCCGATTCTTGTGTCCTAGACTTCTAAATTCAGTCCAAACATTTACTTCTGGTTTATTTGTCAAAGTGTAAGTCCCTTGTGGAACTTTCCATCTTACGCTGATCTTACGTAATATTTATCTAGCCCCGTGACATGGGGATGTGAACTGCTTAGATCGTATCAGCTTGCCGTCGGTGGGATCAGTGTTCCTATATCCCGCTTCTGTCTGACTATTGAGGTAGTTTGCGAACAATGTTCACAAGCCCCTCTGTAGCTCGGTGGTTAGAGCAGTGGCCTTGTACGCCGAAGGTCGAGGGTTCAAATCCCGCCTGAAGAGCATATTTATGTCTTTCAGTTCACCTGAAAGCCCGAAACCCCTTTCTTTTCTTGGATCCTCGGCTGCAAGATAGAATTAAGTTGACTTGATTGGATTCTGCCTTTCCTGTGGACCTCTAGTCCACAGTGTCAGCCATTTCTGTTTTTCTTTTTACTCTTTGTTTTTGTACACTTCGTCTTCGGAACGGATTACGCGTTCTTACTGAGTCTTTTTTGTCTGGAAACCGGATTTTGCTGGCACTACTTCAGGAAATCCATTCCAGACTCATTATGCAAAAAGTTTGTTTTCCTCCCCATCCCTGGAACAATGGGCGAAAGTTTTTGCACCACCGTCTTTAGTAGCGCGTATAAAATGATTCGGGCTGGTTTAAGTTTCTGGAAAGAGCCATTATGTGTGATTTATGGACGCGAGTCTGAAAGCCCTTGAATAAATCCTGGAATGCTGTTATGAAAAAGGGGTAAGGAGGATTTGAATTTTACGCAAGCTTGCCACTTCATTGTCCACTGTAAATTTTTTTTTTTAGTATTTTCTACTGGGATTAATCTTGTCTCTACTGAGATAAGGTTATCTCTAATTCGGATTAATCTTGTTTACGGATATCGATATAATCTTAAACTTTTTACAGTACCCTTTGCGCTTGTTTCGGTTCTCTTCAGAAAAGGCTTCGTCTGCTCCGCTGTGGCTTATACTTTTCTTTTCATTAAGAGAAACAAAAAAGCGGGGGACAAAAATGAAAAATAAAATGGAACAAAACATAGACATACAGGAGGGGTATCCAACCTCAGACAAGATTTCAAATTTCGAGTGAAGTCTTTGCTTCAGAATAATCCATCTGGCTTAAAAAGGAACCAACAAATATGACAAACATACCAGACTGAAGCTAACTGAATGGTTTACATATTGGATAAATAAATATTGCTTCAATTTTTCTAGGTAAACATATTTTTCCGTTTCAAACAAAATCACTTCATTCTAATCTCACCTCGATCTATTCAAAAATGAAGGCAGAAAACAGGTTTTTAAAACATTACAAAATGGATCAAAAAAGGCACAGAATTTGAATATGTTTGGACATGTGACTTTGAAAAAGTCATATTTTGCCTCTTGACTGTCAGGACAGCTTGTACATTTCATTTAAACATTATTGCGGCAAAAATCGAGGTAGTGTAAAAACGAGGTTGGATACCCCTCCTGTACACCAACATTGACTAAAAGCATAAGAAAGGCTGTTGTGCAGGAAAGGCTATGTTGTGTGGGAAAATCAAGACCGTGGCAAAGCTAGAAGACGTACACCCTGCGTGTGACATTGTGACACCTTTCCCTGTTTTCTTTTTTTCAAATTTCTCATATGTTTAAAACTTTTCTTCCCGATATGTGTAAAATATTTCTCAACCACACCATTGCCCAAATTTTTCCTTCCTCATGTCTTTTAATTCCTGACGTTCACCCGTTAATGGAAAATACATTCATTCATTTTCACACGCAACGGACAATAAGGACTACGTTTCACACTAAGCTTACCCAAATAGTGCTCTAACCTTACGCAAATATGATATCTGCAGACTGTCGGAAAGGCGAGAGTGTAAAGTACGTATTGGCACCTGACAAGTTGCATCTGTAATCTCTTGAATACAGATATTCTTGTGGAAAAAAATGGAATGATGGTTCGTTTATTTTGTTACATATGTGGTCGTGTGTGATTTGTAGTGTTAAAGGAACAGTAAACTTGACTAGGCAACTTTCGACCATCAAACCGGCCTGGGGGGCTTAGATAAATGTGCAGGGACTTATTGTCGACAGGACCCCCCATCTTTGTTATCTCGAAACCCCTCCTTATTGTTCCCAGAGTTAGCTGGCAGGGCCTTGCCCCTTATGCACTGTAGTTACGCACTCATGCACTGTAAAAGTTCGCGATTGTCTGTGTTATCAACATACAGGGTTGCCACTTTATTAAAATAAATTCACTATGCAAAAGGAAAAAAGTAATATCAAACAAGAAAAGTACTCAGAACGTGTTGCTGGGTCATATTCAAATAGCTTATAAAAAGAAGGAAACAAATCTGCGTCACAAGAAGCGTAACTTACTGCCTCAGGGTTTTTGAACAGTTCAAAATCCCCTAGAGAAACCTTGGGTCGTTGGATGAGAGCCGTACCCTATGGGAAACTCAAAAAGCGGTTCCAAGTTTAGATGCTGAGACGACGTGCAATTTCTTTTGGGAGAATGTGTTTAGTTTATACAACTTGCCCGAAGCTATTAACCACTCCTAAAACTTCCAAATAATGACCTGAAAGTGTCCGAGGTTTGGAATACTCTTTATGACTATCTTTCCTTGCCGCTGCAATATCTCCGGCCTCCCCGGGTACTTAGCGGAAGAAAGGCAGAAGCGGTATCACAGCTGCTGCTAAAGATCGCCGTGATTGCTTGACACAGGATTTGAGTCGTTGAGTTTGAGTCGTTACGGAGGCGGTTACTCCTTCTTCCTGAGGATCACTGGCGTGTTTTGGGCATATAGAGTATTGGAGAAAAGAAACAGCTTGGATTGTTCCACTACTATAAATGCTAATGAGCCTCTGTTTCATTTCCATACCTTAGTTTTCAATCATGCCCATTGGTTCATCTGCCATCTTGTGTGTAAATTTATCAACTTTACACCATCCTTCTGTTAGAAAGCAGCACTTGTCACCTCATGCTTCCTCCACTGGAACTGGATTACTGGAGTTGGAATTTCGGAGTAAGGATTACATTAGAACTTGTTTGAACCTTTCCTGCGCGGTTTCCAGTAGAATGGAAAATGTGGTTCTGTTGGAGTTAGATTTTGCCAGGATTTTGTTGTACTGGAGTAAAACATCGCGCGAGGGAGGGTGGAATGGCCTAGTTGGACGGTCGACTGATAAGGTCGCTCTAGAGGCAATATTATGGTTGTTGCACTTCCCTCTTTTTCTAGATATTGACATCGCATGACCCTTCGGTAAACTGCCGCCAACTTGGTTTTGACGTGCAGTTTGACGAGGGGTGTCTCACTCTGTTTATGCTAGTACACCGGATGCCCGCTTTGGCAATAACTCAAGAACAGATAGCGATTATAAACTTTGTCTCTCAGCCGGCCACTCCTACGAGCAAACATCCGAGATCTTGTTCCGTAAATATTCATTTCTGATTCCCTTCTCAGATTTGGGGTGGAAGGTATTTACCGATTGGCTGGTGATTTTGAACGAACTCGACGTAAAAACAGCCGTATTTTGCTTTAAACAGTCGATTTTTCTGAAGAAAAAAAAAACAGTCGGTAAAAATGACCAGCCCTTGCCCCCCCCCCCAAAAAAAAAACATTTTGGCTAGTAACGCCTCTATGAAACCCTTACGTGACACTTCTGCCATTTCTTGCACTGCGTCGTCTTGGTCATATGGCTATGTACATGGAACGTTGCAGAGACGTGAGATTGCTGAAGTGAAGAGTGCGAGACGCGAGTCGCTCATTCGGCTCGGGAATTGCATAGTCGGCGCAAGAATACATCGCTAGAAGGGACGCCTCGCATAAAATCCAGTGACGAATTGCCGCCAGATGCGCTAGAGAAACAATAACAATCACACATGAGATCTTGGTATAAGTTATCTGAAGGGTGAATGAACGATTAGGCTTTATCGGTTCATACAGAGTCGCGCATTAGCCGCCTGGAAAAGTCAACCAGCAGTCAGCACTGAAGTCGGAAGCCAGAATTGACAAACTTGATGAAGTTTGACAGAACAGAGTTAGAGTAGAACCCAACCAGAGGTGGAGGCATTTTAAACAGTTTTGATCATGGGTAGGCCTAAGAGGATTTTAAAATAGCCAAACAAACTTGGATAAACATACACAAAGAAGAACGTGTCATGTCATTGTTACTTTATGCTAGCGCATCTAGTAGTATTATAAGTTCTTGGCACCACAGGCGTCACTACTGGGGGGGGGGGACGCCCCCCCCAATGTTGTCGGCCAGTCGGTAAAAAATAGCCGAGTCTGCGCGAAGCGCCGCGATTTTTAGTAAAAACAGTCGATTTTTTTCTTAGAAATAGTCGTTTTTTCTTAAAAACAATCGAAAACGGTCGGGTTTTCGTAAAAATAGTCGTCAACACAGTCGTTTTTTCTCAATAATAGTCGTTTTTATCCGCAAAAATAGTCGGTAAAAATGACCAGCCAGTCGGTAAATACCTCCCCCCAAACATTTTGGCTAGTAACGCCTCTGCTTGGCACAGTTCACGCTAGCACGCCGGTAGAGATGTGCACCGTTCCCAGCCAGGGTTCGTGCGGTACATGGAACTTAATAAGGGATTTAAGGGATTCGCGGTTTGGCGAGGGATTTCTCAACCTTTGGGTACACCAGGTGCTAGTTTCGAGGTACCGGAAAAATCATCATTTGGCCAACAATCCTAAGCCTCATAGAAAGAAAGACTAGTTAGAATGGCGGCTCACCCCACCTGAACCTCATTGCAGCCACTGCGAGTTTTTCACGAACGTTACGAGCAGAGTTTCAAAATGCTGTAATACCGATATCAAGACAGACTGATCCGCAAAATTACTTTTTATTAATTTACCGGTCACAGTGTTAGTAATTTAATTATAGTTAGCAATTGGTAAGTTTTCATATTGGAAGCTGGACGGCTTATATCCTTTCAGAGAACTTCTCGGATTCGGGTACATAGTGTAGACTACGTTCAGTTAGTGTGGGACCGAGTCTTGGACTATGTTAGTCCTGAGCAGGGACGAGACCGCCTTGGCCCGGAACAGGGAGAGAAAGAGGCAGGGTGAAGAACCTGGATGGGGTTGCAGTTATGCAGAAAGAAGGCAGGGAGGGTAAGGACCTAGATGGGATTAGGCTACATCTTTAATAATTTAATAATAATTTTGTAACGCGCCTTGATCGGACTCGAAGCCCACTCCTGCAGGCTGTTCACCAGAACGAGGATTGTCGTTCCGGGCAGTTTTATCGTCTGTACCGCAGACTATGCTACTGCCCTGAACTGCCAGATGGTTAATGTGTATATAGGCTATATTGTCCAGTTCTTTTATTTATGTGACGTATAATGTCATGAATTAAAATATATTGATTGATTGATTGATAACAGCCCCTTTCGAATTCTTGGACATGATAGATTTGCTAATGGATGAGCAATCCGTTGCGATTTTTTAGAGGAATACATCAGTTGCACTACGGAATTGACAGGAGCTAGCCAGATTCCGGTCAAGATATGAATCCGGTCGTCATCACTGCGTGAGCTGGGTAATTAAGGGTAAAAGCTGATCTTCTTGCCAATCCCCCGGACGGTTAATCGGTACCAAGCCGCAAGACTTAATAAGGACTAGGTTCACTCGGTCACCGACACAGTTCCGGGGGATATGGGATCGGTGACGTACGGTGTTAGGTCCTTAAGGGATATTGGGCTGGTTTCTCCGGTGATTGATTAACTTGACAAATTAAGGACACCTCCTGCAAATAATGGTTGATCTCATAAGTAAGGGAATTCGATAAGACGTGGAGGTAAAATAAGCTTTGTGTTATAGTGAAGGGAAAATAGAGCCTCCAGCGTTTGGCATAGGGTATACCAAACGCTAGATATACCCAGCGTTTGGCATAGGCTTTCCCAAAATCAGGGATTTGTGGTAGACTGGTTCTGACCCCTTTGACTCTCTTTATAATTGTATCAGCTGACAGCGTCAATTCTTATGGTGGGTTTACACACTGCGCAAAATCTGAGCGTTTGGCATAGGACGGACGTATTTATGTAAGAATCGGACCGATTTCTCAAATACGGCCGTATTGCTAGAGATCTTTTCAAGCCCAAATACGTGCGTAAAATACGCTCGGTTTTCAAAATACGCTCGGTTTTCAAAATACGCTCGGATTTCAAAATACGCTCGGATTTTACGCATTGTATAAATACTCCTTGAGCCCAAGCTGACTGGGAAACATTTATTCAAACAATGCATAAAACGGATACGTCAGCTACGATGCTTTTCCAGCGATATTTTAGCCCTTCTTGGCAAGGGTCCTCGTCAGGCTGTCAAAATTAAGGGACAACGTTGGAGAAGGAACGAACCTGCAACCTCATAAATAGTTATACCTGCAACCTTGCAGGTTCGTTCCTTCTCCAACGTACGTTCTCCCTGAATTTCGACAACCGGACGAGGACCCTTGCCAAGAAGGGCCGAAATATCGCTGTAAAAGCATCGTAGCTAACGTATCCGTTTATGCATTGTTTGAAGTGTGTAAACCCACCATTAGAGGGATACTCTATATGACCAGGGACCCATAAATTTCCTTAAAAGGGGGCTTGTCATTTCCTATGCTTCTATGTTCGGCGTCCTTGTTTGCCTCATTGGACGTGCGTGCCAAAGACTCCTCCCTCAAGGCGCCAGCAGCCAATCCCAAATTTTGTCTATCTGGCCTTGGACGTGATTGGACCGTGGGTATTTCTCGAACTATCTTCCGGTCGGTCAACATAGCATCAGAAATCTCTTATTGACAGGCTCCCTGAATGGCGAGGCATTACAGGAAATTTATGGGTCCCTGATATGACTAAGTCCAAAACACGCCATCCTGAGAAAACGTCTCACTAACTACTCAAACTGTACATTCAAATCCGGTATCAACCAATCACGGCGGTCGTTGAGCACAGCTGTGGTGCCGCTTCCGGCTCTTCCGCTAGGTACCCGGCGATTTTGTATCGGCAAGGAGAGTTAGTCATCAAGAGTATTACACTAGTGGTGTATAAGCTCGACAAACAGTTGGTGCTGGTGCACATTCACTGAGAGCTTCCTTTGGATACCGCCAATTGTGCTCCTAACATATTGGATGAATTGCATCAGCTCCATAATTTTACTTATTTCAATCTCGACTTTGAATCCAGCGGCCGACGTCAATGCATCCGATCAGCATCCGACATCCGGTCAAAACAGCGAAAACAAAAACAGCGACGGTCAGAATAACGAAGACAAAAACAGCGAAAGCAGAAAACAGCGCCATCCAAAAAAATCAGCGACAGGCAAAAACAGCGATGGTTAAAACAGGGAAAGCGGAAAAAGTGCCATGTAAAAAATTAGCGCCAGGCAAAAATAGCGATAATTAAAACAGCTAAAGCAAAAAAGCGCCATGCTAAAAATTAGCGACAGTAAAAAAAGGCGATGGTCAAAACAGCGAAATGGCAAATACAGTGACTGGTCAAAACCGAGCCCGACTAATATGCTAGTTGTGTAAAATCATGAGACGTAGAACTTTTCACCACAGCATTTACCGAAAGAAGTAAAGGTAAGCTGTTTTACTCTTTGTTGGATGATTGCGGGTATTTTTTCAGTGTAGACGATCAAATTGTAGAAGTTCAACGAAGACATGAGTATAAAACTCCCAAACTGTCTTCTAAACCAACAGTAGCAAATTTCCTCGGGCAGAAGTGTCACTAAGATGGTTTCACATTTATTTGCGATGTCAGAAAAACGCACAGTTTGGATGGGTATTTCTATAGGAAGGAAAATAGGAAACCAGACGTAGTAAAGGCTATTTGAATTGCTGTCAGTACGACTCCAGAAGTTGCAATACAAGACGTCAGAATCTTCAACCATAATCAAGCGTTCGGGAGACCACGTAATTGAATAATTGCTGTTTTGGCCGTCGCGGTATTTGTCTGTCGTTGTATTGACTTTCGCAGTTTTGACGCGCCGCAGTTTTTGCCCTGTCGTCCTTTTTGCATGGTGCTGTTATTGCTTTCACTGTTTTTTTCTCTCGCTATTTTGACATAGAACCAGCATTTGAATTTGATTTGAATTTGCATTTGAAGCGGGTCACGAAGCTTCCTTAGTAGACCGGGAGGGGCGCCCATGTCACGTCAGATGACCTGTATGACCGAATCGTTGACCCAGTGATCCTCGACTCTAAGTTGCGCCGACGGATTTGCTGCAAAATTCACATATAGAGGCCGAGGCATTTCGAACATGGCTAGACCCAACAAGCAAAATAAAAGAAACTGAAATAGCCAAACAAACAAGTGTCGTTGTTTACTTTACACTAGCGCATCTAGTAGCCCCAAAATAACTAACCCGGAAGGAATTTTAGGAAAGGCGTATCTCGACACTATTATTCTGCGCCAGCTGGTTTCGCCAGCGGCGAGCCAGCGAAGTGTTTTCGCGGCGCGAAAACCGTGACGGATTTGACCAGTCGGTGTTAATGGGCTCCCTATCGAATTCTTCCTCGTGGCTCGCATGTATAGGTCGTGACTATTTCTAATCGTTATTTTACGCTCCAGAAATTAGAGAATATTAGCATTCGCCGAACAAACCCCAAAGGGCACTTCCAGCCCCTTGTTCAATCCATCAAGACTTAGCGACTGACCCTAGCGCAAAGAACATGGTTCCGTCGAAATTAGATCACGCAAGACTACTTCCGTAGATAAAGCAACCGGTAAAAAGACAATAACATCACGCGATGCAGATAAAAAGTTGTTCAGCTATAAGGAGGGTTTTAGCGAGATCTCGGAATCACTTTCCGGCGAGCGAAGCGTATCGCGAAAACTGTGGGAAAGCGATTCCTGGGATAACTTTCTACTTTCCTCTGGACTGATCGCGAAAACGTAGGAAAGCTGATATCGCCGGCAAAATGTTGAATTACAAACTCGAATAAATATGGTTCACTTAACGGTTCTTTGATTCTCTATATTCCATCGAAGTTAGCTTAATAAAGCTTGCCATTTTTTTTTATTTATTAGTGATACTTTTACTATTTTTTCCACACCTTTAAAATTCCTGCCGAAACATTCAACTTTCCGCGGAGCTTTCCACTAATCTCGTGGTCACTTTCCGGGAAAGCTGCTTCTGTTTCAAAAGCGCGAAAACCCGCGTGGAAAGTTCGGCAACTTTCCGAAGTAGCGCGAAAACCATTGCAAAGTGATTCCGACTTTGCTTTCCAGCTCGCGAAAACCCTCCTATAGTTGAGGATACCTTAAGTCGATTCGAATTTCGCACGTTCGTCTTTGCTGAAATCGAGGTTTTTACACAGACATTCCTATGACCCTGCAGAGCCCCCCCCCCCCCCCCCCTCGCAGGCAGCAATCTCGGCGTTACTCGTCTTGCCGGTATACAAGAAACAAACAAGTGAGCAACCCCTCTTTGTCATTGACAGAAAATGCAGCTTTAAGCAGCAAAACGCAGCCTCCCTCCTCTCCCACTCAGCAGTCATTACTCGTGGTGCCCCCGAGGCGGTCTTCCTAGCTACAACTCCCGAGAAAGAGCGGATGTTACTAGCAGGAAATGATTCGGGCGAAGCTGATCTGAGATTGTCGCCGCAGGTGTTGGTTGATCCTTACTAGGCTATTTTTCACAAGAAAAAGGATTTTTCCAGATTAGAATCTCTTCCACTAGACATCCTGGGCGGACGTGCCGTAAAACAGGATGGACATGGAGTTGAATTCAGGCCATTTATTCCGAGCGACGGGAGGGAGATCCTTCTCGATTTCCTTGCTCTGATGTTCAAACGAGGATGTTCTTACGTGTGAGGGTAAAAAAGAAAGAAAGAAGGATTACTACCCTTTCTTTGTCGTCCAAGACACAGCTCCTGCCCAGTACAGGGCTCCTTTCTTAAGGAAGAAGAGGAAGGACCTCTTAAGGGAGTTGGGACTCATTTTGGATCGAGATCTTGAACCGTGCAACAAAGGTTGGGATTCAGGCCCTCAAGTTCTGGTGAAACCCAGAGAAAACTGGAAATAAACCCTCTTCTTGATCTAATGGACGATAAACGTTCAATTTCTTATCAAGTTAACCAGAAGAACACAGTTTTTCCTAATCACAGTTCATTTAGAGCAGATGAACCATGACGAGACATCTACTCGGTGATTTTGTAACTATGGCACCCGGAAAGAAAAAAAATCTACAACCTCGTGTTACCCTTGTTTAAAAAAAAACAAAAAAAACACTTAGTGTTTAAAGTTTCACTCAATCCTGAGACAAAAGTTTTGAACTGAGATCATAGCCTACCGTCAATTTTTCAGGATCGCACTAGTAGATTGATGAGCTTCAAGGATGAGACTGAGAGTAAAGAAATACCCACTAGAGTTTTGACAGTGAAATTTACTCCTTTAAAACTTAACAATGTAAAAAAAAATACTTATGACAATATTACATCAGAATTTAATGTTGTCCTCTTTTGCCCCATATGAAATATTTAATTCGATAGCCCACAGACGAAGGATTCAGAATATATATATAGTTGAAAACGTGGATGCTCTGCTTCAAAAAGCTCCGACGATTGGTGAGAAAAATGACAATTTAATTAAAAAAGCTGAAAAATTTTTGCTTTTTCTTGGATTCTAAGACGTTTCTAAGAAAAATGTGTAAAATTAAAAAATACACTATTCGATAGCCGTAAAAAGAGGATTCAGAATATGTCTAATTTGTTTGATTTAGTTTATGCGGTCCTGTTAGGAAAACTGTTTTTCTACAGTTGCCTTTACAATCTGCCTTTATAGGCTAAAATGTCGGTAATGTACATCGGTGCGGAGTGGTGCGGTACGATTTTCGTTCTCAGCGCAAAAAGTTGGTACAGAAATCTTCTTCAAACCTTCTGCAGCTCGAGAGTTACCCACTCCCCCGTTTTTGAACGATATGGCGGTCTGGATCCCGGACTAACATAACAAACTAGAGCTCACCATCTTCGATCAGAACCAATCATGTCGCAACAGTAATTTAGAGTTTAATAGAAATCCCGAGAATAAAAATATTAGACCCGACAACAAAAACATAACAAAACAAATATGGGAATGTTACTCCGAAGCAGTGCACCAAGAAAGGCAGGAAAATTGTAAAATGACCAAAAAAACGTAACGTCAACTTTCATCTGAGTTTGTTCACAGCTTCGCCTTCTTCACTGGACCCACGGCGAGTCAAACCAGTTTGGCACGGAGGTTGTCGGCAAGCTTATCCAGGAACTCGAAGGTGTTCAAGTAATCGCTCCTCTTGACACTAAAACGAAAAGTCGGAGTTAGGGTATGCAGAAGCAAGTATCTCCACACGCATGAAGACCGCTGAACTGTGTGGAAATGCTCTGCCAGTACCTGTCCTGCACTAGCAGAGCTGGTGGACTCGGACTCTGGACTCGTCTCGAGACACGTTTTTCAAGGACTCGGACTCGTCTCGAGACTCCTTTTTCAAGGACTCTGGACTCGTCTCGAGAGACCTTTTTCAAGGACTCGGACTTGTCTCGGACTCGGACTTGTCTCGTACTCGGACTTGTCTCGTACTCGGACTTGTCTCGGACTCGGATTTGCTGGACTCGCAGCAGCTCTGTGTAATAGAGCATTCTTCTTCTCTTTTTATTTATTCGTTTATTTCCCTGAAAACTGAGGAGTAACATATTATGATATTTAACCAAAATTATATCTAAATCAACTGATCTATTCAATGACACTGCCAAGCACGATGGACAAAAAAAAATATGGTCAAAGATAGGTTTTGGGATTGGAGGGCTCCCGAAGCTTTTTTGTTAAAGCTTGTTCCGAAGTGTCACTTTTGTCCACTCTCTGACCTGAGGGTCACATTTTTTGTCAGATAGAACAAAATACCAGCCATGATAAATAGTGTCTCCACTGGCAATCGGAAGCCATCGTAACGTGTCATAAGCGGCCATTTTGGCAATTTCCAGCCAATGAGAGCACGTGGGGCACGGTTGCGATGGCCTTACGATTGCCAGTGGAAGGAGTAACTCATTTTCAGCGGGTCTTCAAGCCAGTTTAAGTGAATAAGTGTTGGGTAACTAGATTGTCCTATCCTAGCCCTTTTCGGTTAAACTTTAAAGCATTGCAGGTGGAATTCAAAGCTCCCACTTGAAACGCAGTTTTCCCTCTCAGCCCAACGAAGAAAACGAGTCAGAAAGAAAAATGTCTTCGAAGCTTCAAACACCTTAACCTAAGCCACGACGATGCAAGAACATGAAGTACGATATCAATAGCTTAGAAGACATGCACCAATGATATCTAATCCAAACCCGCCCTCGCACTCTATCCTTTCACGAAAATATTAGGCAGAATATCCTTTCTGGCGCTAGACAAAGGCCTCTTTCCATTCCAGTAATAAATTCTCCTATATCCCTAAAAGCTTTCCCTGAGCTTAAGTAGCATATAGGCAGTTTATTACTATAGGAGTAGACTGAGAAATCCCTGGTGGATGCATATTAAGTATACGATGATTATTATCATGTTTCCGATGGGTTGCTAACTGGTGGCTCTTGGTGTGGATTCTGGAATCCATACGTCTGGCTAGCTTCCGGGTCTCTGACTAGATTCCGTACCAATTTGTCCACTCCGAGTTGGCCGTGTTGTTGTATTCCGTACAGTCACTACAGATCAGTCCGAAATGTCAAAGCAATTATTTAAAGGACCCCTCTGCTTATTCTGCCTTTTATATTATCCCTAGCTCCCTTATGGAATTATACGCTTCCGAAATCCCCGCCTTTCGTCTATGTTTCATTTTGTACTTACGACTTCTTAGCGCTTTTTCGGCCTTGCCGAGTTTTGCCAGTCACGTAGCGCTAACTTCACCGAAAGCTTCAAGGTCCGCCGACAACTATTTCATCCAAACGTGGAGAATTTGAGTTTTTCGACAAAAAGCGTGCATTTCAATGGCTAATGAAGCCAAGCTCAGGAAATGTTCAATTCCATTCAATCCCGCCATTGCGTGTTTTCGAAAAATATTTATTTTTCGTCCATCGTTTACCGTTGTACTCAGAGTCGTCACGACTAGGGGGGGGGGGGGGGACGCCCCCCAATGTTGTCGGCCAGTCGGTAAAAAAGAGCCGAGTCGGCGCGGAGCGCGGCGATTTTTAGTTAAAACAGTCGATTTTTTTCTTAGAAATAGTAGTTTTTTCTTAAAAACAATCGACTTTTACTTAAAAACACTCGGTTTTTCTTAAAAAAAAATAGTCGTTTTTCTTAAAATAAGCCGATTTTTCGTCAACACAGTCGTTTTTTTCAATAATAGTCGTTTTTATCCGCAAAAACAGTCGGTAAAAATGACCAGCCAGTCGGTAAATACCTTGTCCCCCCCAACATTTTGGCTAGTAACGCCTCTGGTTGTACTTGCTAAATATTTCTACGCGTATAGGTACAAGCGCATAGAGGTACCAAAAAAAGAAAGAAAAAGTTCATTCGATGGAAATCGAATACATTAATAGGGGAGTAACGCAGAGTTGCGCACTTTCATCGGGTCTTCAAGCCCAATAAATGACGGGTAATTAGATTGTCCTATCTCAGCTCTATTTAGTTAAGCTACCGACGATGTCAATAAATCATAAAATACCGCGACTTGTCTTTTTAAGATTGATATTCGCTTTACGAGTTTAACCAGACTGCGCCCCTCCCAGGAAATTAACGTCAGTCGTAGACGGACATTGGAATCGATGGCTAGAAGCCACGACAACTAGAGTTAGGAGTGAAACAAACGATAATGGCAAAAAAGCTGATGCCACGGAAAAGGGGATAGACGCCCAAGGGAGAACAAAGGCCCCGAAGGAAATGTTCTGTACCTAACCGGTCAGTTGGTTAAATTAACAGTTTCGCCAGTATGTAGATTTGTAGCGAGTGGTGTTATACTATTTGTTAGCCCGACAGGATTAATGACCTATCTAGACGTAGCCACCTGCTTTTAGTTCAATTTAAAGCAAGAAAGAATGAAAAAGAAGTTACGCGGGAATAAAAAAAAATCTATACAACTAATATCGCAACAGTCAGCAGCGTAGGCTATTCGCCTAATCGGTCACCATTCCGACTAATACACATGGGATTCAGAAAGAATAGAACCCAAGAGAAACTGTCAAGAATAGCTAGTTTTTATAGGGTCCCTGGGGAGGGGACCCGGATATTATCCAATGGGCTTCGATCGAAATAAGACAAAAGCGCTAACAGCAGGAGGAGCGAGGAGGACACGCTCATTCCAGGTAAAAAGCACCCGCCAGTAAATAATCGCCGAACCTGCAATACCGCACCTCGCGGCCTCCCCCCCCCCCGAAGTTTCATTATCCGGACCTGGAGGTCCCAGAGTCCCGAAAGGGTTAAAGTTCACGAAACTGGAACCGGATTGTTTTTTCTTTCCAGTTTTCTATGTCAGCTGAAAGGGGATATTTCTTGACATTTCGGTTCAATATATTCCAGCCGACAGGGACATAGAAACTCTGGTTAAACTTACGCCCCCGTACTTCACAGTTTCTAGGTCAATTTGAAGGGAGGCTGTTTCTTCCCTTTCGTATCCCCCCCCCCACCAAAGACCACAGATGTCACTCATAGTTGAAAGACGCACTGGATTATTTTTCTTCCTAATTTTCTCTGTCCGCTGAAAGAGAACATAGCTCGAAATTTGGGTTCTATATATTCCAGTCGACAGGGCCATTGAAACTCTTATTAGACTTACGCCATACTACTTTACAAGTTCCAGGTCAATCTAAAGGGAAACTATTCGTTCCCTTCCGTATTTCCCCCGAGACAGTCCCTCAAAGTTCCCGAATAAATTTGTACGAAGGAAATGAGGACTCCGATGTTCCTGATCCTGATCGGAACATTTCCGGCTCGGATACGGCCTGTGGTCCCAGTCATTTCTTACCCGGATAACCCATAAAGCTGGCTGCATTTGTTCCTTCATTCCTTTGATGCATAATAAGCAAAGAAGAAGGGTCAGATCCGGCCGACATCCGAGCCGATTTCGAACACGGACAAACGCGCTTATTCATTCGTTCGTTTGGGCAGATGATGCAAAAAAAAAAAAGCCGGATACGCTCCGAACCCCAAGCCAATTTCTAACCCGGAAAGTTGGCTACACTTACTCATTCATTCCTTTGATGCAGATGGCCAAATCCTTTGTCATGAAGCCTGCTTCAATCGTATCGATACAGACTTGTTCCAGGGTATCGCAGAAGCGCTTCAACTCCTTGTTGTCGTCCAGTTTAGCTCTGTGCTCCAATCCACGAGTCCAAGCGAAAATAGATGCTAAAAAAGACCAGGCATTTGCAAACAAAATGTGGATTTCGTTTCCATTTACGGATTTAAAGGACTCGCGATCCTGATGTAGTTTTACTACATCTCTCGATTTATCCTGAGTATCAACGAAGATCAGAGATTACCAGCCATTCAACCCGCTGGTCAGGTTATCTTATCGTCTGCTGGTGAGGCGTCCGAAAGAGCTAGAAGCTTATTCCCTTTAAATCCGTATGACGGTAGACTATTATGGTGGTGCAACAAAATCTTGAAGTGACAAACTGACTCAACAGGTGGGAGGACCCGTCGTGCAATGCAACCTAGTTCCGTTACCTCTCCGCCCATTCTCAAAAGAATATCTCTGAGACCTTTCATCGTTGAAAAGATCAACAAATAGCCTTTGACCATTGTACGTATTTTCAAATGTATATGTTATATTGACAGTCCTCACGAATTTTGGTTTTGTTACCGTGAAAGTGTAAGCGAATAAATCACTATTCCCTTTCCATTCTAGACTACATCAATCAGCATTTTTAGTCGGACTACTAAGACTACCAGGCTGGCCCACATAAGTATAGATTAAACCCGGAAGCCCGAATTCAATACGGTATATTATAGCCCTCCTAACCCCTAAGTGATTTTTACACTGTTCGCTACTTTCGCTGTGTAACAAGCTCGGGACGACTGTCTAGGAGAAGCTTGCTTGCAAGAAGCTTGAAGTCAATGGGCCAGGAGAAAAGACTCAACACAGCGAAAGTGGACCATTCTTTAAAAGCAGAGCTTGCTTCAACAATTTTATAATAGTGGAATACAGAATAGTGGAATAGTATCAACAAGTTTAGAATAGTGGAACTAAAATAGTAGTGCGAGTTGTGCTTTAAGGCTAAAAGCACACCTCGCACGTTTTACTGCTTATGTTCCAATACTGAAAACTATCTGAATACTGTCAAGCTAGGCTCTGCTTCTAACAAAACTTCCAGGCCTTGCATGTTTTAAGCCTTTTCCCAGGACCACTGACTTCTAGCGAGATCTCGACAAACTTCAGAAGACTGGTTTCACGCATCAATAGCATGCTACGCGGACACTCGTCCGGAGCATAATGCGCATGGAAGCTAGAGAATCGCGGCAACTGCAAAGATTAGTGATGTGTCGATAGCGGGTTCAGAATGTAACATATGACATTGGATCTCCGCGTTTAAGAACTAATGAATGCTGTTACGAAAGTAGGTTGCATTCGCATAATAGGTTATCACTTGGTAGTTAGTACATTTTATTTTAGTTTTTGATAGACAGACAATTTTTGTTACACCAATGCAAAATTATCGAGGGGTTACCCACTCTCCTGCACTGGTTGTACACCCTTTCGCTGTACAGGGCACTTGGCGTAAACCGAAATCGAGAGTGGGGAACCTCTCGAAAATTATTAGACAAGCACTGCAGGTATACACATTCTGTTCTTCCATAGTGCTTGTCAAATGTATGTGATAATTTACTAAAGAAATTAAATAAAAGCTCGAACATTGGGCCTCCTGTGAAAGGCCATTTTGTTGCCTATGTTTATATGGTCGGCAATCGATGTTGCTAAGGAACCAATTTTATACTAAACGGTATGCTGTGTGCAGTGCAGGACGTTCTGACAGTGTGATTAGTTCCTAATCTCATTTGTGCTCCAGCAAATACCTAACAACCAAACTTCGATTTCGAAATTAATCTCAAATGCTGTGTACTGAGTGTGCTCTCGTTTCTGTAGTTGTGCAAACTAATTTCTGATTTCCCTTGCAACGACGGATACGGCTTTATTCCATTCCGCTACTAGTACTTTGTTTGGCCTTTCGGCTGAATAAACATTATCCTAAAAGAACCCGACGTGTCTATCATGCCAATGCAAGCTACTTCCGTAATCTCTCCATCTATTCTTAAATCCGGATCCCCGAATTTAATACCGTATATTCTAACACCCCTAACGACAACTCAGTGATTTTCACACTTGGCTTGTTTGGATCAGGAGAAAGGTATAGAACAGCAAAAGCCGTGGATAATTTATTAAAAGCAGAGCTTGGTTTTATATTATTCAACAGTTTTAGAATACGGGAACGAAAATAGTAAATAGTGCGAGGTGTGCTTAAAGGACCCCTCTTGCTTATTCTGCCTTTTACATTATCCCTAGATCCCTTATGGAATTATAAGCTTCTGAAGTCCCCATCTTTTGCCATTATTCATTTTATACCTACGACTTTTTAGCGCTTTTTTGGCTCAGCCAAGTTTTGCCAGTCAATCCAGTCATGCAACATTAACTTCGCTTTGGAAGGGATAAGAATTTGGATTTGGATAAGCCATCAGGTCTATATTCTGTTTTGGACTTCTTCTGTTTTGCTTGTTTTTCACGCTTTTAACCACCGTTCAGTTTTCAAATATTTTGCGTCCAGCCGCCGCTTCAGCGAGTGGGAGGGCTGGATAGAGTTGACAAGCGCTAACAAGAAAATCACTAATTTCATGTAGAGGGCAGGTAGAAGGTAATGGTATCGTCTGAAAACGGTATTTCTGATCCACTTTATCATGAAAAGATCTAGAAGGAGCTGTGCCTTAAAGCACAATGGGCACTAATTATGCTTTAATTTTTATAAAATGCTTCACACATACAAATTTCTGACTTCCACTAGAGAGCGCTTAAAAAATGCGCCGTTTTCTTGTTATTGCTTGTCATTGACTCTTCGGCGTACCGGCGGAGACGATTTCAGAGCATGGTACTGCAAGGCGCGGAAATTCAAAAACTCTCGGCCATGTACGAAAATCAATCATTTTGTAGAGCTGAGTGTTGAGAGCGCAGCCATGACTGCTAAAATAAACCGTCTCCTTAGCTGGCAGATTGCTAAAGTTACAAAACTGCAAAAAATTTACAAATTTAACCGAGCTACTTGCTGCTGATTCCAGAGCTTACAAGGAATTCACAGTTGACACCGTTAATATGAATATTTGTCAACAGTACAAATAATCCAGAGTACATAATAACAACGAATGGATAAGAAAAAAGAAACTCCGCCTATATTTGTCGAAGCTAGTAAATCGCAGTATGGCAGTCAGCAAAAACGCCGTGACGATATAGTAGCGAAATAATGGTTGTTAATATGGTTGTTAATATGAATAAGTCTGTGATTTTAACAGTTTCTTTCCTTCAAGGTACCCTCTCCTTTAACCCACCACTCCCAGATGCGTGTCAGGTAAATGAACTGAAGCTGCTGGGAGTATACATATCGTCGGATCTGAGGTGGCAAAGACAGGTTGAGAGTATGCTTAAAAAAGCTAACGCGGCTATAAGCTACCTTAAACTTTTGTCCCGTTACGGTGTTCCATCTCCCCATTTATTACGCGTTTACATTTCTTTTATCCGTTCTAACCTAGAATATGGATGTCCGGTTTGGCACTTTGGTCTGACCCAGGAACAGTCGGATTTGCTTGAGAGGATACAGTATAGAGCGTTGCTTGTTACATCCAAAGCTCCGAAAGTCCCTTACATTCTTCTCCTAAATCAATTTAAATTAGATACACTTTCTTGCCGCCGACTTCAACTTTGTATGAAGTTCGGTAAATCTATAATCCAAAACCAATCTCACCGTGATATCCTCCCCCCTGATTTTGTCCCCTCCCGAATTCGTCTTCCTCGTCAAGCTGCCGAGCCTGTGCCTCGTTTAGAGCCGGTGGTAGCTTTGCGAGCAAGGTATGCTCAGAGTTTCGTCCCCTCTTTTGTTCGTTTATTTAACTCGGAGCGCATTTGAATGTTAATTTTATATTATTTATATTTTATTAATGGTATTTTATTATATTATTGACCATATTTATGATAAGACGTTGGTAAAAATGTTGAAAATTGTATATACGTATCGACTGTATTGCTGTGACTTATGTTGACGTAAAAACAACCCATCGGCTCGTCCGTTATATGTTTTTTAGATTATACTGAATACTGAATTGAAATAAGTTTCTAGGAATCTGGTGGTTTCTGATGTAACATTGTATTCTAGGGGGTGGAAATATGGCATCATGATTGTTTGATCCGCCTATCGAACTTTAAAGGATGGTTCAACTTGAAGACTTCACCTTACTGAATCGCCGGCTGAAAACCTATTCCGGTCTATTCGCGAAGTTGCAGTTGCCCTACAACTCCATTTCATATTTCCATCTTGGCCGCAGCGGGAGAGATTACTTGCTTGCTCCCCTCGGTTTCTTTACGGCTTTCCTTAATCATTTTCACAAGAGCTTGATTAGCTATCTCGGCTGGAACTAGGCACGAAGGAGTCATTATTTTCCCTTATTTTCCAAAACATGGCAAAACAAGCTGACCTTTATTTGTCCTTTTAATCCGCTTCTTACGGGCAAGACAAAGAAAGCGGCGAGAAAATAAACGAGGGTGGCGCAGTTTACCATAAATCACTGAATTTGGGATGGACTATGTCTAACCCTGGTTACCCTACGACAAATGCTTGGTACCCTAACCCAATAAAATACTGAAGATTCCAGTGCAGTTCAGAAAACCAAACCAAATTTATTAATACTGAGTACAGAGGCGGCACGCATGGGGGGGGGGGTAGGGTGACACCCCAATGTTGTCGGCCAGTCGGTAAAAAAGAAACCCGTAGCACCGCGATTTTACGACAAGAGCTAGAAGCTCATATGGCACTTGAAAGGCTGGGTCAGAGGTGTAGGAATTTGCCAATTCGTGGGTTTGTTCTAATCAATGTAAGCAAAACCCTTCAGGTAAGAATGATCATGGGCCCTTGGAAATCACCAGAATGTATCATTTGGTAAAAAGTATTTTATTTTTGCACTTGGCTGTAACGATGCGCACTTTAAGGGCGCTAGAAATTCATCTGTAATCAAAACCCTTGAGGCAAAAATGGTGATCGACTAATCGGGATCATGAAAGTGTATATTTTGCTCAAAAGTATTATTTGTACTTTAAGGAATTATCTTGTAAGCAAAACCCTTGAGGCAAAAATGATCACGGGCCTTCGGGGATCATGAAATATATCGTTTGGTCAACATTTTCTTTTCCATTTGCGGTTAATATGCGCACTTTAAGGGAGCTAGAAAGTATTTTCTAGGCAGAACTCTTGAGGCAAAAATTCCATGTTAGTTTGGTAGTGTCTCTATAGTTAAGTACCCTAACTAGAGAACAGTGGACCGACAGACCAACCGAAAAGTGATCGGTATATGGCACTTGAGCGAAGCTGCAACTGCCATAAAAACAGCGATTTTCTAAAAAACAGGCGACTTCTTTTTTAGAACGCTAAATTTTTCTTAAAAACAGTCGGTAAAAATACCTTGCCCCCCTCTCATAACATTTTGTCCAGTTGCATATGATGGAGTAGGTCAGGGTTAGGGTAACATCATCTGGCTGGCATGGGGTAGCCGTGAGAGTCAGGTAGGTTGCCTACGCCTACGTTTTTCTCCACTACTCGGTTTTTCAGCAAATTTTCACTAGCCAAAAATTTAGCGAACTCTTCTCCCGATTTTTGGAACTCCCCCCTCTCGGAAACTCGCCTCACTTTCGTTGCTATGGAAGTGGGTTTAAATTTCCTGGGCAAGGAAAATTTCCAAATGCGGGTCCAGCAGGTTTCTGGGGCACTGGACAATGGGAAAGCGCGCGGAGGTTCTAAGGAGATGGGCAACTGGAAATCGCGCGAGGTTTTTGAAGCAGTGCAGGGCAATGGGAAACCGCGCGAGTTTTTTGAAGCCACTGGGCAACGGGGTGATGAGTAACGGGAAATCGTGCGGAAGGGACGCTGAGTAACGGGAAACCGCGCGGAGGCCTTTGAGGGAACGGGAAATTTTGTGGTATTGGGGGCGCTGGGTAAAACTTTCGGCTTTCCTGTATTTTGCAGCTTGCTCGCAATGGTGCTTCCGAATCGCGATGAAGCACCGGAAGCACCTCACAATGGTGCAATGGCACTCAGAAGCACCTCGGAATGGTGCTCCGAACCGACTCCCGGTTCAAAGTAACAACTGGTAGTGATTTTCACACTGCAAATGCTAGAGTGCTTAGATTTAACTTCTATTTTATATTCAAATATTTAACAGTGATCATGTAAAAGTTATTCTTGTAGTTAGCTGTTAAGCCATACCCACTTTTCGTTGGTTGCATGGGTTCAAGTGGAACTGCAGTGCATCGTCAATGTTTGTTGGTGAAGGCCTTCCCTCATTTCCAAAAATTAGGCGCTTTTCTGCCCTTCCTTAGAAGAAGCGCATTCTTGAGTCTCAGGACCCGTTGCTGGCTGTCCTGGCTGGGCCACATATGAGGCTGACGTTCCTAATATGGTTGTCCTGGGGGGGGGGGGGGGGTTGCTGTTTTGCTACTTTTCCCCGGTTTGTGTGTTATGTTTAACAGTGTTGTTTTAATTTGTTTTTGTTTGCAGATTTATATGGCCCTCATCGGCCATTGATTAAATAAATAAATCAATATTCCAAAACATATCTTCTGGCCACCGAGACTGCTCTCTGTCGTGAAGTAGTTCAGGATTATTTGTTTGGATTTGAAAATTGTAATTTTGTGATATCATTCCCGTCAACCGAAGATATACTCGTCAGGCTTACGATTATATGAGGTCTATGAACCTGACGCACATCAGTATCCTCCTCCTTCCCACCGGTTTAAAGTACAGAAGTTGGAACACTCGTATCTTTTGCGCCCATTTTTTGGCCTCAAAAGTCGGGAAACATGAAAACGACAAAAACGAAAAAACGACTAATTTCTAGTGTCCTTTGCCCTTTAAAGCGTGTATCTACAATTGACAGATTTTACATGTACTCACCTCAACCAAGAAGACAGAATTTCATTTTTGTCTTCTTTTCTTTAACCCGTAGCATCTTTTGTAATTTAACTTATTTTTATATTATAAAAAAAACTAAGAATCACATTTCTTACTTTTTGTGGCTACTCCTCCATCCCTCAGTGACGTTAATTTTTTGCCCACCTTTAACTATTCACGTCACCTAATTTAGGAAAACAAACCCGTATTTTATTTACTATTCTCTAAATAGAATTTCCTAATGAAGAGAAATTTATTTTCTTTTTCCCTCCGGTACTGCATAGACTCCACGTGACATAGTAGTCACAGTCATACCTACTATACCAAGGTAAATTTAAAATATTTCTCGTTTTTATTATTTTATTTTCAACATTCAAGTGAGTACCCTACACACGCAACCTGTCGGGTACTTATCAAGTCAAGCTACTTACCAATGGGATTGGTGGATGTCTCCTTTCCTTGCTGATGCATCCTATAATGTCGAGTTACAGTTCCGTGGGCAGCTTCTGATTCAACAGTCTTTCCATCGGGGCACACCAAGACAGATGTCATCATCCCAAGGGATCCTGGAAAAAAGGACGTGGTTCAAATATGCAGAGCACCCACTTTTATAATTCCGCTTTCCTGTTCCATTAGCTACCAAGGGCGATTATGGCGGTCTGGAAATCACTGCCAGTTATGCGATCATAATGCCAAGAACGGATGACATATTGCTACGCTAGTATAAATTTCAGCTGACGTTTCCGTTTAGCGCCTTCAAATCTGATTAGCAGTCAGCTCGGGCTGGAGCAATACTTGTCAAAGAGTCACTTATTCTTAGTTATTCTCGTATGACATTTTCAAGGGTCTGCAGAGCGTGGGCTTCCTCTCTAAAACTAATCGTAAACCTAATCTCCACTTGGAAGTTTGAAAGTACTAGCCACACTCCATACTCCGTCACCCAGTCCCTTGGGCGCATCGCAACTATTTCCCATTCGGACGCAAAGTTGGTTCTCAAAGCCCCAAACATGACAGTCGTCAAAACTTGGGAAGTACAACACGACGACGTACGTTTCCGAACTTTTAGCCAAATTGAACTTGGACCAAGTTTTATTAAAGCAGAAAGGACACAGTAAATCACGTTAACGACAAAAAAATACCAAGACACAAGGCGTCTCAATCGCCTTCAGTTTTCGAAATAACAAATATCAATAAATAAAATATGTGGGAAGTAGAGTAGAGAGTAGAGTAGAGTAGAATTTAATTTAAAGATGGCTTTCACAGCAATAATGCCGAATTTGCATTTCATGTCAACATAGATCAACTGGTCCGATTAAATGGTCCTCAAGATTCATTGGTCCGATAAAGTGACCAATGTTGAGATTCCTGCTATAACTAAGCAACGCTTGGTGACAGATGTTCTGATGGAGAGAAGATGGCGATTCTGGGGTCACATGGTGCGGATGGATGAGGGCAGACTTCCCAATGACGCTTGGTGCTGGAACCTTCTGGCCTGCGTGCAAAGGGTAGGCAGCGCTCCACACTTGGCAGAAACCTCGAGAAGGAAGCAAAGTCAGGTCGGACCACGATGACTGAACTATGGACTGCTGCCCAAGATAGAGTCATGTGGAGGTCAGAAGTTGTCGCCTTATGCGCGGGAAGACCTAAGTCTAAGTCTAAGTAAGTCATTAACAAAGGCGTCGTCAATTCAACATTTTCAACACATATACAGATACAAAATATATGTACAATTTAAAACACAGCCAAGGTTATCAGATGGGCGGTCTAGTCGTCCTTACTTCTGCCCAATCTGTGGTTATGTGGATGAGAATTTATTTCATTTTATGTGCGAACGTGTGGAGTTGAATGATTGAGAGTTGAAATATTTGGGGAGCGAATTCTCGGGGAAGGGTGGTTGGTGGAAAAGTTTAGAGAGAGAAGTTTGTTTGGGGTTAGGCAGCTTGGAAGGTTTTTGCGGATAAGTTGGAAGCACAGAGAAGAGTTTCTGTAGTTAGGATTTATTAGAAGAGTTGCTTGTTTGTATTTTAATCGTTTTGTATCTAGTTTTGTATGCGATGGCCCTCGTGCTTTAAGCAATATACATCATATCGTATCATCATTTCATACACATCATATCCTATTGGCTCAAGCAAAAGCTCCTGTTTCTCTTGTTCAGAAACAGCGTTCAGACTGGGATTGGGTGAACTCTGGAAGGTCATGGGCACTAAATGTGTCATTTAAGGTCCGGACCGGATCCGGCCGCGTCCTGGTGAACCGGAGTAGGATACCGGATATTTCCCGGAAATGCTCCAATCGAGTGAAATGTGATCAATTACAGCAAGAACAAATACTCTTTTGTGACGTTCTCATTTACTTTCTTGTACAATATTTCTGTAACAAGTGCCATGTGAGCTCGTAACTCTAGTTTGACTTCGAAAAGTGTAGTGGTGTACCAAATGTAGTGGTCTACCAAGCGTTGTACTAGCTTTGCTCTTTAACGCTTTTATTTCGCACGGTTTCCTGCCTTCTTCGCTTATGCATGTAGACCTTGTTCCAATCCCAAAGAATAGAGCCGGTGACATCAGTTCTTCTGATAATTACGGACCCACAGATTTGGCAACAGTTCTGTCCAAGCTTTTTGAAAAATGTATGCTACTTAAACTGTCAACACGGCTGGGTACTTCCTGTCACCAGTTCGGTTTTAAGAAGGGATCGGGAGTTGATTTTGCCATATTCCTGCTCAAGTTTGTTGTGCATTATTTCTGGTATTATAGCTCACCTGTTTTTGCATGCTTCATCGACTCGTCGAAGGCATTTGACCGTGTGATCCATGAAAAGATTATTAGGGTCCTTCTAGAAAGAGGAGTTCCAATGCCGTATGTGAAGCTCCTTGGTTTTTGGTTTCGAAACCAAGAGTTTTAGATGGGATAGCAAATACTTTTACTTACAAGCTCTACTTTTACCCTTACTAATGGTCTGAGGCAGGGTGGTATTTTGTAACCATTCCTTTACGCACAGATGTTGATGGTTTGTCTGCCCGTCCGAACGAAACCCGGATTGGTTGCTTTGTAGCTGGTAAGAGCTACAACCACTTTTGGTTTGCTGACGATCTTGTCATCCTGTCTCCGACTGTAGTTGGTCTAAACAAGCTGCTTTGTGTTTGTGATCTGTTTGGAGTTGAATATGACATTATTTTTAATACCCGTAAAACATTTGCCACGGCATTTATCCCACCCGGTGTACAGTGTTGCCAAGTGACGTGTTGCTTAGTGGTAGGGTGATTGCTTATGTTGATGAACTTCGTTATTTAGGCTTGTACATTAGAAAGGATCTAAGTGATGATTCTCATATTACTGCTCTAGCTAAAAGCTACTCGAAAAGAGCTAATGCCCTTGTTTGGAAGTTTGGTGCAATAGACGAGGTCCGCCTTTTTCCGGTTGGCTAGGCGATGCAGTGTCAGTGGTGCAATGGTTGAAAAAAAAAGAGGTGCTACCCTGAAGGAGCTGCGCCGCAAAGCTAATGTTGCAATGTTTTGCCGATTAAAAGATTGTGATAATGGTTTGGTGGCTTTTGCTGCCCTACCCATTTTCTATGCGCTAGCCGTGTGGAAGGGTATCATCCTGGATATCTTTTGCTCGGGATAGATTTCTTTTGTATTTCTGTTCAGTGTATGTTTTAGTGTATGTTTGTTTTTGTTGTTATGGTCTTTATGGACTAAAATAAAGTAGTAATAAAAATAAAATAATAATTATTCTTTTGCAAGGAAAAATCTCTTCGCTGTCTATAGCCTTGAAGGATGGCAGATGACTCGAATTTCTAATTTCAATAGGAATTATATCCCATACAAAGTGGGCAAAATTTATAATCACGAAAGTCATATTTCTAAACGGGTGTACCAGATTTGATGCCCCTCATGTATCATGACTATGGAGATCACTATTAATGGAGAAAAGTTTTTTTTGGGACGTTACGTGCAGTTGTCTCAGAATATTTCCTTTAGTCTTTATTGTCGACCTTATTCTTTTTTTCAAACCACTGCAAACTTTGGTGCACGGAAATGTAACACTAAAAGACTCAACACACATTTTCTGTAATATTAAGAAATATTTCCAAAGTGTTGAAATTACACATCCTTGTATCAAATGTCATCGAGCTAAGGACCGTGTAATTTCACCCGCCCCCCACAGGTAAGTTTAAACTGAATTTCAAGCTTCCACGATTTACACACTGTCAGAAGTTTGATAACAGATAACACGTGTTTGCGCCACTTTGTGTTAAACGTTATAAGGATATATTTTGTATGACCTTTTTAAATGTTATCTTTCCGCGAAATACAACACTTGAACGGGCTGTATTAGATTTATTCTCATAAACATTTAACACAAAGATCAAACATGTGTTAAATGTAAACATGCTTTTGACAATGTAAGAGTGTTTCTGAACTTACCAAATCCTTGAGCAACTGAGTCGGACTGAACATCGCCATCGTAGTTCTTGCATGCCCACACGAATCCTCCTTCAGACTTCATGCAGTACGCCACCATATCATCAATAAGTCGGTGTTCGTACCAAATGCCCTTAGCATCAAACTGGGACTTGTAATCACTGCAATAAAAAACAAATAAACTAAGCAGATAAACCAACGAAGGTAGTGTGATAATATTACACAGACCGATGTCCATCCGTGTCCTGAATTATCATACCCCCCACTCTCGCCTTGCCTATACTTATCATTACAAGTAGACATCTACGAATACGGTTTCAAGCGTTATTTCTAACAGAATGATAACAACAGTTTAACGAAGCTCTAATACAGGTAATATGATGTTACAGGTGATAATACGTAAAGATGGATTAACAGACTGATGTCCAACCTTGTTATGAATGATCATACCCCCACTCTCGCCTCGTCTATGTTTAGTTTATTAAGTTGACAGCTACGAATACGGTTTCAAGCGTTATTTCTAACGGAATGAAAACAACATTTTAACAAAGCTATAATATAATATGTTACAGATAATAATACGTAAAGATGGTGATAAAGATCACACGTGAGTGTGATCTAGAGGATTCATGGTGGTTAGAATTGCGGCCACAGTCAGGATTCTTTTGTCTTAAAAGTGGCCGTTAATGGTAAATTGTTTGTTTAATTTATACGTTTTGGATGAAATTAAAAAAAAAATTATGTCTATGTCTATGGAATGTTATACAAGGGACTTTTACCGTGACTACAGTAGTGGTTTGCGAACTAGGTTCACAAGCCACTCTTTAGCTACGCGGTGGCCATGTAAGCCAAAGGTGGTGGGTTCAAATCCAGCCTGAAGAGCATTTTTGTCTTTCAGTTCACTACTTATATTATAATACACGGATGCACATGCTTGTTAAAATCAATCTATACCCCGGAAATCAACATACGTCTACACTCACCAGAGAATAGGGTCAAGATTTAGTGTGTGTAGCAGAATTATCGAAAAGTACGGAAATCAGTCCGCCAAAATTGTTGCCGGCGGACCTTGAAGCTTTCGGCGAAATTTGCGCTGCTTGACTGTCAAACTCGGCTCGACCGAAAAAGCCCTACAAAGTCATTGTTACAAAAAAAAACCACGGCGAAGAATGTTTTTTTTTTTTTTTTTTTAATCCCACCTCCACTCCTCTCAGTGACGAAACTTACTTTATTACAACTCAAATTTCTTATCTTTATTCGTCACCTACACTTTACTCATACACTAATATCAAATTATTACTTATTTCATACTTTAAATAATTATCATTCTCTTAATTTTATTTGAGCAGTTAAAAACCACTAAACACAAAAAGAGCCGTATCGTACAAACAAACTATAACATTCACATTAAAATAATGGCTCAACCGGTATCACAGGGTGCCCTTCCAGCATAGGGAACCCCTTCCACCGTGACCAAAATTACCAATAATAAAATGAAAACCTTTTTTTTTACGGCTCTTCACCACTAAACTAAATTATCATTCCAATCTCCCAAACCACCCAATAAATGACCTAAAAATAAAATACTCTATTTTTAATTTTTAAAGTTTATAATTCCATAGGGGAGCAAGGGATATTACAAAAGGCAGAATAAGTACGAGGGGTCCTTTAAGTCAACGGATAGTTGTCTCAGATTCTGGAGGAATGACACTCCCTTACAAATTCCGCGCAATTACACCGAGCGACAGAACATTGTTTAACCACTCTGGAAAGACCATCCGGCCATCAATACAATAAAACGCCCGGCAACCATCAAATCCGGGCGAACGCCATTACCATCCATCTATTAATCCTAATCTGTTCGCCAGGCTAGACGGGCTTATTACTTTTTTCTTTTCATAACCGACAACTCTTGGGATTGGCCGAAAGCTCCCGGAGATTCTTAGTCGCTGGTGAAACGATATTTTCCATGCGGAAACGCCAGCATAAAAGGAATTAATGTTAGGGCCCTTTGTCCGGGTGTTGCTAGCACATGATCAAAAGAATAATCCGAAGCAGGCGAGACGGAAGAAAAATATTGCTTAAAGTAGAAAAGGCACAATAGATCGTGCTTCTTTCACTTTGATAAATTCAAAAAGCTCTATCCTTCTACTTAGAACAAAACAAAACGGCATATCTTCGCTTAAGCAGAAGGTCCTTCGACCAATCTCAGAATTAGCACTCGAGAACCCCTTGAAATTCTTGCTCGCAGACTAAAAACTTATACAAAAAATGTCTAAGATTCTGCCTTCGCATAGCCTTCTCCCCTTTTCTTAAATGACCCCTCTAGCTTATTCTGCCTTTTATCTTATCCCTAGCTCTCTCATGGGATTACAGGTTTCTGAAATTACATGGGATTACAGGTTTCTGGGATTACAGGCCTTTTGCCGTTATTTCGTTTTGTACTTTACTGAGCTACGAGATACGTTCCTAACCTGGAAATAAACCTTTGAATTTTGAGATTTCCAGAGAAAATTGATAAATACTAGCCTATAGCTCAGGGTCTACACGAGATACGAAAAAAAACTCATTCTAAGAGACGGATTTGTCAGGAATAAAACGAGATGCCCTTTAAGTATTTGGACTAGTACAAGCTAAGAAAAAAACGAACAATCGAAAACCGAAGTACATTTTATAGGCCTGAAAAGGGTGTTTTTTGCTTTTACCAGGTCAAGCCGTCATCTCCAGCTTTGCCACCACCCATATTCTGATTCAAAGTGATCGATATAGCCGGAAACTATCGTCGAACTTACTGTGTCTTTCTGATCACAGATTTGTCACATTATAAGGGTCTGGCGCCCAAGCTATTCAGTTTTCAAAGATCATACGTGCAGGCGCCGCGTTGGAGAGCAGGAAGGCTGGTTAGAGTCGTCAAACGCTAACAAGAAAATCGCTCATGTCACGTGCCAAGTAATGGTATTTTTGAAAGTCGATATTTCTGAGCCAAATCATCGTGAAAAGATAATTTCTAGTAAAATTTGTGCTTTAAAGTTTAACCGAAAAGGACTGGGATAGGACAATCTAGTTACCCATCACTTATTCACTTAAATTGGCTTGAAGACCCGCTGAAATTGCTTTACTTGGTTGTTCCGCTATTCAGGAATAATCGATTTTCAAATAGTGGAATTTCCGTGTGATTTGTAGTACCTCTAATTTGTTGTATGCCTTACAAGAAAGATTTATGACTTTTATTTTGTTCAGGCACTAAGCAATCTTCACCAATATCGCCACTGCCAACTGAAAAGTCTTGTTTGTGTTCAGATAAACATTTCACGCGTCATAGTAGAATTTTCGCTGTGGGGACAGCCGCAGATATTCTGAACGTCATAACTAGAGCAGATAGTGGAAAACAAAAAAAATCCCTGGCAGAATCCAAATAATTCAGTGTATTCAACTAAATGACACAAAAATAGGTTTGCTTTCCAGTTAAACTTTAAGAAAGCCCATCATGCTTCTTATTTTTTTTTTATTTTTTTTTTTCGTATTTTGTCTATAGTCTAATATTTTGTTTAATGAAGAATTCCCCTAGGGTAGTTTTTCCCCCGGCTTACGCCCTCAATAAAGAAAGGTAGGTTATCAGACTCATTTTTATTTGCCCAATATCTTTACACAAGGGAAAAAAAATGGGAGGTCAACAATTTATACGCGTCACGAAATACATAAAATAACACTTGATATATACAATTAATTCATACAGTGTCAAAATGCTCCATTGTCTTCTTTTCCTTCTATTTTCAGGTTGGCGGTTGGCTTCCATCCACCATGTGTGTTTTCATGAACGCTATATAGAAGAGCTTCATCCCCTCTTTCGCAAGACGTTACAACACCGGTAGTGGTGATTTATTGATGGTTGTACATGAATAGGTGAATAATATTAAATTTCCTATATATTTATATTTTAACTAATTTTTTTCAGTAATGTACTGTAATATTTCGAAAGATATTCCTTCATCCCAAGCTGATCGCGAATCTAAGCCTGAAGAGGACCCTTGCCAAGAAGGGCCGAAATATAGCTCTAATATAATGTAGCTGACGTATCCGTTTTGCAATGTCAAATACAATATTTTGAAAGTTTAAGTTTAGTGTCAGAACAATAGGTAGACAAGAAACCCAGTATTTTCAATGTACTGGAACGTTTTGTAAGTTCTACTTTTGTGTCAGGACCGTAATTAGACAAGAAACCTAGAATTTCAAAATCTTTAGTTTTAAATTATTGAACACTAGTTTGTACACTAACACTATTATGACACATTAATTTGCAATTAATTGCACATATACGTTTTCACCTTTATTCATACAAAGACGAGAAATCAACTATTGGCTACGGTACGTCTGCCTACGGTTCCTATGATAAACGATTGACTGATTGATTGAGATGTTCGATTACAGTTTAATTAGTATATTTAATCTTCATTCTGGAAGAAAAAATACTAATGAGACTGTAAGTGAGTGAGAGTGAGTTGGCTAGTGAACGAGTACGAGCGAGTGCTGAGCGACTGAGTAAGTAAGTGGGCGTGTGAACACGTGAGTGTGAGCGTGTGAGCACGTGAGTGTGAGCGTGTGAGCACGTGAGTGTGAGCGTGTGAGCACGTGAGTGTGAGCGTGTGAGCACGTGAGTGTGAGCGTGTGAGCACGTGGGTGTGAGCGTGTGAGCACGTGAGTGTGAGCGTGTGAGCACGTGAGTGTGAGCGTGTGAGCACGTGAGTGTGAGCACGTGAGTGTGAGCGTTGAACACATGAGTCTGAAGCGTGTGAACACATGAGTGGTGTGGACACGTGCTAGTCAGTGTGAGTTAATGAAAGCGTGTGGTTGTATGTGATTGACTAAGAATAGTAGTCTCCGGAACAACCATTACGGAGGCCGGTATGATCGATAACTCATTTACTAGACTAGAAATTATGTTGAGTTTCAGTAGTTCGAAATTGCAAATTGCACAGTTTCGCAAAAATCACTTTGAATCCCCTCAGGACTGGTGGTGCAAAACGGACTGGTTCACTCAAATTTTGTTAATACGATTTTTTAAAGTCACAACAAGAGAAACAAGACCAAAGTTTTCGATGGGATCCCAAAAATTTAATATTAACTACGTCTTGTCTTCGCCAAATCCAGTCTTCGCCAGGCTAATCATCTGAGAAAATTAAGTTCAGATATACCTGTATATGCCATATCTATTTTGATGATACTGATCGAAACTTCCTGCTTTACTTCTGCCAAATTTCTGGTTTCGGCCGAATTCCGAGCGAACTACTTGTCCAGCCAAAAAAAGCTAGAAACGAATTCAGCGCATCTCCTAGAGCTTATCCCATAAAGAACATCTAATCAACTTCAAATAAAACTTTAACTTATAACAAAAAAATCCGGTTTCAAAGAACTATACGAATACGAATAAAAAAGCCATACGAACTATACGTCCGGGTAAAAAATGACTGTCATATACAGATTCAGCGTCTGTTCTTACCCTTAAATCTATCATCTAATCAACTTAAAATACAAATTTTACTTTTATCAAATTTTCTGGTTTCGGCCGGATTCCGGGCGAAATACTTGTCCGGTGAAAATATAGTTTTCACCACCGTGTTCAGCATGTATTTTTACCCCTAAATCGAACATCTAATCAACTTCAAATAAAACTTCTGCTTTTAACAAATTTTCCGGTTTCGGCCGGATTCTGGGCTAACTACTAGTCCGGCGAGAAAATGATTTTCACCATCGTGTTCAGCATGTCTTCTTACCCCTAAATCAAACATCTAATCAACTTGAAATAAAACTTATGCTTTTAACAAATTTTCCGTTTTCGGCCGGATTCCGGGCGAACTACTTGTCCGGCGAGAAAATGGTTTTCACCATCGTGTTCACCACGTCTTCTTACCCCATAATCGACTATCACATTAGCTGTTTCAAAATATTTTGTTTACCCCTTAATTTAAACCCCCTCCCCCAGCCCTAAATGTAGGGCTACATAGCCCATCTACGAACTCGACCATACTCTTGACCCAAAGAATCCTCACACCAAGTTTCATCAAAATATCTCATCCCTTCGAGAGTTATCGTGCTGACAGACGGACGGACGGACAGACGGACAACTTTTGCGATGTCATAGGTATCCGTCACTAACGTTTTGGGATCCCAAAAAAGAAAAAAGACCTGTATCATATAGATTTTAATACTCTTTACACACCGTACAACATAGCAATGCGTAAAAAAGGTATAGTTAGTCGGCTACTTATATGTTTAATTTCTAAGTCTGCTTGTCTATTTTCCGAACTCAAAGTAAGTTTAAAAAAAGTATAGGAAAAGTAGAATTTGTTAGTTGTCCGATTCTGTTAACTGCAATGCCACGCGGCCCTTGACCCGTATCTCCAAGCCTGCCTGCGACTCTTTTTTGCAATCACTAATAATGATAATCTTCCATCGTACCGTACTGACTACAGCCATCTCTTCTGGAGAACCAATTACCCTAAACTTTGTGATGGGTAAACAAACGGTTAAAACTTACCTTTCATAGATCTCTTGAAAGATGTCCTTGAACCGTCCATCGTACTTCTTCAAGATTGTATTCTTTGTTGAGAGGTAAAGTGGGTACTCTTTGTCCAGAGCGTACTTGAAGGAGGAATGAGCGAAGTCCCTTAAAGAAAGCGAGTGTTTACCCTTCGTTCATATTGACGAAATCATCTCTATGTCTGTTGTAAGGTTCAAAGTTAGTCTTATGCCATTATTATTGTATTACATTTGTATATAAACTGTATTATTTGAATCATGAAGAGCTAGTATAAATTGTGAACATCAACACGAAAACAGTTACCAGATGCGTTACTAGCCAAAATGTTTGTGGGTATGGGGGGGGCCAAGGTATTTACCGACTGGCTGGTCATTTTCACCGACTGTTTTTTTGCAGAAAAACAACTATTTTTAAGAAGAAACGACTGTTTTGACAAAAAACAACTGTTTTACAAAAAACAACTGTTTTGACAAAAAACAACTGTTTTGACAAAAAACAACTGTTTGACGAATAATCGCCCGATTTTAAGAAAAACCGACTGTTTTGAAGATAAATCGGCTGTTTCCAAGAAAAACAAGACCAAAAGTTTCGATGGGATCCCAAAAATTTAATATCTGATCCAAACAACTGGGTCTTGTCTTCTCCAGATCCAGTCTTCGCCAGGCTAATCATCTGAGAAAACCAAGTTCAGATATACCTCTATAAACCATATCTATTTTGACGATACTGACCGAAACTTCCTGCTTTACTTCTGCCAAATTACCGGTTTCGGCCGAATTTCGAGCGAGCTATACTTGTCCAGCAAAAAAAGAAAATTATCTCCTTATCCATATAAAGAACATCTAATCAACTAAAACTTTAACTTATCAAAACATTTTCCGGTTCCAACCGGATTCCGGACGAATTCTATGTCTGGATAAAAAAAAGTATTGTCATATAAAGATTCAGCGTCTCTTCTTACCCCTAAATCTGTCATCTAATCAACTTCAATAAAAACTTTTGCTGTTAACGAACTTTCCGGTTTTGGCCGGATTCCGGGCGAACTAGTTCTCCGAGTAGTAAAAGCTTTTCACATAAATGTTCAGCATGTCTTCTTACCCCATAATCGACTATCACATTAGCCGTTTAAATTTTTTTTGTTTGCCCCTTAATTTGAACCCACCCCCCCACCCCTAAATATAGGGCTACAGAGCCCAGCTACGAACTTGACATGACCAGTGACCCAAAGAATCCTCACACCATGTTTCATCAAAATATCTCATTCCCTTCGAAGAGTTATCGGACAGACTGACAACTTTTGCACATACGTTTTGCGATCCCAGAAAACCGACTGTTTTACGAAAAGTCGCGGCGCTTCGCGCCGGCCCGGCTATCTTTTACCGACTGGCCGACAACGTTCGGGGGGGCGTCCCCCCTCCCCCCGTACGTGACGCCCCTGACAGTTACAGTTACAAATATAAATAGGTTATATATGACTAGAAACATATTAGTCTTCTAAATTTACAGTCAAAATTTATCAGAGCACATTTTTTTCAAAAAAAGGGCAAAAATTATGATGTATGATACGAGGAAATTATCAGCTTTGTGTGAGAGCTTTTTATTATTATTATTTATTTGAACAGCAAGAAAAGAAAGAACAGCATGTCAATCAAACTCACACACACTCCCAAAGATAGTACGCAGACAAACAACTAACCGTTAAAAAACAAATAAGCCTACTAAATTGACAATAAAATACAAAGTAAATAACAATAGTTGCGTTTTTGCTGATACCATGGTACCTGATTCCGCGGTAACCAGACCTGCATTTTGTCGTTTTTGCAGTTACCTTAGTATTTGATTCTACGGTTGCTTTGCAAAAACGACAACTGCCGAAAACAACATCCCAAAAGAAAAACTGATATTCACTGGCATCACAAGTGCCAAACTTCTTTCCCACCAATCTGACAAAATCCTGGGCTCTTGTGTTGGTGATGATGAAACTGGGATGACTTTTTCAGATATAACGGTTCCGACCGTGGTATCTAAATATCAGATACCATGGTAACTGGCCAGATGCCACGATAACTGCAGAAACGACTTTAGACCGTGGTATCTGCAAAAACGCAACTAATGTTCGTTCCAAACGGCCAGTTTTCGTTGCCGAGGAAATAACAAGGCCAGGCTATGCATTAAAAGTTTGGTCCCGAAATGATTTATATTCCCCCGTGAAGCGAAGAGGGTGGGGGGGGGGTAAATTACTAGCCAAGTTACCTAATGGATGCATCTGTATTGAACATCCCCATGGCAACTCCTGATCCTTTGAATTCGTTGACAACATGACTGATGACTTCCTTACCATCCGGTGACTTCCAGCTGATTTCTAGAGTACCAGCACCAGGAATCAAGAAATCAGTGGCTTTGTACTGCAATTGAAAATGAATGTGTTGGCATGGTTGTCAGTGGAAATCAATAAACGCCTCTTTTACATTTGAAAGCTCCTCTAATTTAAAGGACACATCGAAATCAAGATAGCAATTCATTATAATTCAGTAATATTTCCATCCATTCTCGTTCCACACAATCCCGTGCATTTTGTATTATCAGAATTTTGGGAATAAATGAACTGTAATTGTAACTGTAATTGTAAAAATTCTTCACTTCATAAGTGTATCTCTCCTCTACTAGCAATATACCGATATCCCACTTGCCAAGTTTATTCTCTTTACGTGACATATCATCCAAAGCAAGCGACATGGAAACAGGCTAAAACAGCCGAAGCCGTGTGTAATTTTCTTTAAGCACATTTTAGATGTAAAGTGCTCAACTACCCTGTAACATCTGAGCAGAAACACTAGGTAACGCGAGGTGCCCTTTAAGGCATTTTTCGATCTCACAGTTTTACGTTATCTATTCATGACCCGTTTATCGGCTAAAAATACAAAGAAGTTGTGGCTCGAAAAGATAATAATGAAATTTTATTAACGCAAAAGACAAGAAAAGGAATTAGCGCAATACAAAAAGAGGAAAAACTGCAGTGAGCTTTCAATAACGCAGTAAACGCACAGGATAAAAACAAACAAGCAAAACGCAGAAAAAAGGACTACTCGGGTTTAAACCGAATAAACTACCGAATCCCAATCATGATACTGAATAATTTTGGACTGATAGCTTATTCGGGATTCTGTGTAACTACCAAATCTCCATAAATATACCGAATAGTTCCTGTATTGAAAAACTACCAAATAATTTCAGTAAATTCTCTCACCGAATTCGTGATAACTACCGAATACTGGCAATTATACCGATTCCCGACCATTATACCAAATAGATTTGTACCGATAGATTATTTGGGACTTTGTATAACTACCGAATCCCCGTAAATATACTGAATAGTTCTGCTCTGGTTTTGCTATCGAAAAAAATACCGAACAATCTTAGTAAAATTTTACCGAATCTCACAAAGGTGTGGGGGGGGGGGGGTGCAGCTCCCCCCCTTGCGACGCCCCTGCCGGTAAATCTCCAACTAAAAGCTTTTATTTATTTTTAAATATTTTGCCATTAGAACATTTTGTTCCATTTCATGCATTTTTGTTTATGGTCAGGTACCACCAGGGTGCATTACCTAGTTATTTCACTTCCATTAATCTATTCCCAATGATAAGGTACTGCCTGCTTATGAAACCCGATCGGCTTCGAAAATACGCCAGCCTCTAATCATCACTGAGAGGTCTCGTTTTTCGATAAGGAACAAAGTTATTGCAGTTTGGAACAATTATAAAGACCTTTTTTCAGTGTTTACTTTGAAAAATAAAATAAAACAACATCTATTGGCGGAATGTTGATAATGGAAGTAGCCTACGATACATCCCCCTTTATGTTATCCCAGTAAATTCCCAACCCTTAACCATTATGTTTGTTTTTGTAAAAAGTTAGCATTCCTTCAGCTTAGTCCACAACCTGGTATTAGAATTTGTTTTGTTTTTTTATGGTGTGGAGAATTTGCTATGACGTGTATAAGTATACAGAATGGAACGATTCTTTCTTTTTCTTTGTGTGCGTATTACAAAGGAACTACTCATTTATATTATCTATGTATAGTCAGTGTATAAAATGGGACCGTGCTAACGAGCTCATATCCCTGCCGGCCCCCACTGATCGATATTTATTGTTAAGAAATATTTTTCAAATTAAAGAACCTGAACATTTGTTTCTAGGGTTTCTGATTATTTCCAAAGAAACTGTCTCACTTCTGACAGAAACTTGAGTATTTTCGGCTACATTTTAATGCAATTTCTTAGAATGTTTGCACACACGGATGGTTTCTTTCACTTTCTTCTTCTCTCGGAAAGAGAAATTAAACCACTATGGGGAGGCCTCTCCCATAGTATCTGCTACTCCCTATAGGGATTGTATTTGAACCAAGAAGAAGAAAAGGCCGAAGTGGAGCACCTGCTGTCCGAAACGGTCCAAAACTACAGAAGAAGAACCTGAACCTGAACATTTGTTTCTAGGGTTTCTGATTATTTTCAATGAAACTGTCTCACTTCTGACAGAAACTTGAGTATTTTGGGCTACATTTTGATGCAATTTCTTAGAATGTTTGCATACACAGATGGTTTCTTTCACTTTCTTCTTCTTTCGGAAAGAGAAATTAAACCACTATGGGTATGCCTCTCCCATAGTATCTGCTACTCCCTATAGGGATTGTATTTGAGCTTTGAGAGGACAGAGTGTAGAGGTTCCTTTATAGTATTAGTATCAGACAATTCATCAATTCCATACTTGCTGCACTTTTCTTTCGAGGTAAAGAGAAGGTGGCATACTTCCTCAATGGCTCTTCTCATCAGAGAACTAAAGAAACACTTTTTGGGGACTCAACTGCTGTAACCTACCTGATCAGCATTTGCATGACGACCAATGATGATGGGCTTCTCCCATCCAGGGACTAGTTTTGGAATGTTCTTGCAGATAATGGCTTCTCTGAAGACAGTGCCTCCAAGGATATTTCTAATTGTTCCATTAGGAGACTTCCACATCTTTTTCAGCTTGAATTCTAGAAACGAGATTCCCAACAATAGTCCTTTGCAAAAGCAGTTTTACTTCACTTGGCTTGCTTTCTGTCCTTTAGGATAATGACTCCTTTCAATACATTCAACAACATTGTGTCTATAAGTAAGACACACATTAACCCTGACTCGGGTTAATAAACTAGTCTACTACTAGCCTATTGCCTGAAATACTATGTCAGTGTATTGGCATAGTTTTTACACCCAGTGTCTGGCATAGCCTACGCCATTAGTTGATTAAGGTCTGCAACATGTTGAGGCAGATATATGACCCTAATTCAATGAGTATAATTCAATTAAAAAAAAGCATCCTTCGAAAAGGAAGGTCCTGTAGCAGTCTGAGGAATGAAAACAGTTTATTTCCTCTAAATACTGCAACGAAACTTGTTTCATACAAGACATAGTTTCGTGGAAGAGATGAAAATTTTTCTTTCATATACTCAATCTAATAGTCTCTAGATTGTGGTGTTCACCAAGAGATCTTTACAATAAAATTAGTGGTACCTTCAACACGTTTTTCATCTGGGGTGATGGTGGCACATTTGATTCCCACATTGTACTTCTTGATAGCCTCAGCACAGTCGATTGTCACCTGGTCATCGGTAGCATCTCTGAACTCCATGCCAAGATCAAAAGTATGTAGTTCAATATCCAAAAAAGGCAGAATCAGCTTTTCTTTGATCAGGTCCCAGATAATACGGGTCATCTCATCTCCCTGCATGTCAACAACAGGTCCAGCTAGAAGCAAACAAGAGGTTATCAAAAACATTTTCTGAATCTTTTATTTGTTGTTCAATCGCACTATTGAGCAGAGCTTGATCAGGAATGAGACCTTGAAATGTAAATGGTGTATATCTTTTAATATACAAATGAAGTCTCACATCCTATTGGTAGCTTTAGGTACCTTCAAGTCAATGTCTGGCTTCCTAATAGTCAATAGACTCACATCCCTTTTCGCCAGGTAGAAGACTGGTGCTGGATGGCAGTCAATATCTTGTGAAAGATTCATACCAAAACTGTTTTGATTCATCTTCAACCAGTTGCTTGTTAGTTTTCAAAGAACCACACAATGACAATGTTATAAACCATATGCAAAAGCCTGACAAAAGCCAAAGGTAGCACCTGAGCCCAGCCTGAGCTTGGCATTTGCCAGTGAGGTAATCAACCATTAGCTTCCCTGCATCTTCAACTGCCTCAAGACTAGGACCTAGCCTGAAGGAATACCAGGCTGGTTCTTGTCTTTCCATAAGCTGATGAGGTTGTTGGCTAAAAAAAACCTTACAAAATTTGAGGCTAAAAACTCCTTGGAGCCCAAGCCAGGCACAAGCTGACTGGGAAACACATATTGGCAGTGATACTTTGGCCCTTCTTGGCAAGGGTCCTCTTCCAGCTGCTGACGGACTGGAAGAAATAAACTTGGAATTAAAGATAAACCTGCAATTGCAAAAATATCATTGTTAGTACAGTAGAGGTATGCTTATTTGAAACACTTTTTTAACTGTTCCGCTACCTTGGCTTTACTTGCATATAAAAAAGTAAACTGGAAAAGAAAATTAACAAACTTGATATCAGCTAATACCATCTATTTCAGGGTTATCCTCGCACAAACTAAGAAAGTAGAAATTCAATTAACTTTTTTCGATTCTGAATTTACTGAAAAGGTCCTTCTTCTTTTGAAGGCATCTGCCGGTTTGGACCTCCATCTTCTCCATTGAAGGTGCATTCCTGGTTACACTACCTTGTTTTTTTCAATTGCATATAAAAAGTAAAAAAATGGAAAAGAAAAATTACAAACTTAATTTCACTATCAGCTAACAGCCAAGTATTTCAGGGTTATCCCAGCATAAACCTGAAGTAGAAGTTCAATTGACTTTTTTTATTTTGAATTTAAAAAAAAAATCTTCTTCCTCTTTTGAATGTTGAATGCATCTGGAGGTTCGCACCGCCATCTTCTGAAATATCTGAATAGAAAATGCCTTCAAAGTAGGGTAGCCACAAAAACACCTAGTGGCAAAAATTGGCGATTTTTTTGTAATGAATGCATGAATTGATGTGAATTTTCCTTATCAGTTTTACCTATCTAAAACATCTCCAAATAATATTTTAAAAATACCATTGCATTCAGGAAAAAATTATCTTTTTTTTAAGACCATCAGTAAGATGTCCTAGCTATTTAATATTTTTTCTTAATATTCAATGTAAATTTAGATGTAAAAAAAAGTAGCTGAACTATCCTACAAAAATTTGTTGATACTAAGGAGGAAAAGTCAGTAGCCTATAGCAGCAACAGGTCTATTGGACTATAACCTTGATAATCATATTCATATTTTCTCATCTAACTCACTTGCTGGGGCTCCCCATGCACTCAACAGTTGGGCACCAGATATTTTGGAGAATTCCCCTGCTTTAGGGGAATCTCCTACACAGGTGAAAAAGAATCCTCTGTAGAGGAGATGAGGGGGGGGACAGGGGGAATAAGTGGGTCAAATTTTATGGCATATTCTAGTAAAGTCGACCTAAAAAACTGTCTCCAGGTCCATCACCCTCCCCCACCCCCAACCCAACTCTTCTAATCCTAAATAACATGGAAAATAACCAAAAAACTAGTGTTATATGTATTTCTGTTGTTTCCAGAAAAGCTTTTGGGTGCAATCTGCATGACTGCTGTACTTGTAGCACTACTGAACAGAATGCCTTACTATTTTGCTGATTTCTTCTTTTCTGGTTGGAGTTTATAAGCACTTTTCTTTTTCAGGTGCTTTCACCTACCATAGAGAAATCCTTGATACCGGAGAAATCATTTGGCCAACAAATAACAATTACACCCAAATTGAGTAACCCCTGGACCGAATTAGCTAAATAGAAAGGGAATTTATCTAGGAATACCAGCTGTCCAAGGGATCCCTTCCACTCAAATGGCATTTATTGAACAAATGATTTCTCCGGTATCAAGGCTTTCTCTACTGTAGGTGAAAGCACCTGAAAAAGTAAAGTGCTTGTAAACTCCAACGAGAAAAGAAGAAATCAGCAAAATTGTAAGGCATTGTGTTAAATAGTGCTACAAGTACAGCAGTCATGCAGACTAGACTCAAAAGCTTTTTTGGATACAAGGGAAATACATAGGTAAATACTAGTTTTTTGGTTATTTTCCATGTTATTTATTTATTTATTTATTTGTGACCCGCTTTTTGGATAACAGCGGAGTATGAATAAATACACAAAGGAAAATACACTTAGGCCTATTAAAGCACTAAACAAGACAATGTAAATAAACATGACTACATTCTTATCATATAATTTAACAACACACTAAATAGACCTACAGAATTTTACACAATGACAAGCACATTAAACGGTTCAGGATTGAAAAACTGGCCAATAATTTTGTGGGCTGACAAGGCAGGATGCTAGTGGAGGGTAAATAAATTTGAATGTGAACGAAGGAGTGTAGGCTATTGATACTATCCTGGACATTAAAGGATCAGAAGAGTTGGGTGGGGGGTGGGGGAGGGTGATGGACCTGGAGACAGTTTTTTAGGTCTACTTTAATAGAATATGCCATAAAATTCATCCCACTTATCCCCCCTGCCCCCCCCTCACCTCCTCTACAGGGGATTCTTTTTCACCTGTGTAGGAGATTCCCCTTAAGCAGGGAAATTCTCCAAAATATCTGGTGCCCTACTGCTCAAAACCAGCTCAAAATCACTCAGTTTCATACAATTTCATTGATGCACAAGTTCCAAGCTGGCCACTTGATGGACAAAACCCTCAAGTCAATGGATGAACATAGGCATTTCTTTATGTACAATACTGTTTTCTAAAGAAGATTTAAGATGCTTAGAGGCAAGATAGAGAGGAGATTTTGGCCTCAAATCAAAGCTAAAAGATAGGAGAATCATATTCTGATCTTCAAAAGCTCAGGTTTGATTAATTTTTTTTTTAGTGGCTACCCTATTCAAAGCGGCAATATTTTCAAACATAACAAACGAAAATAGCTGACAATTTTATCACTTTCAGCAGTGAATAGCAAAATATTCAAAAACTGCAAATCCCGTGACCGTTCACATAAGGTAAAACATTGAAATTCGAACACATCGGAATTCGGACACGTTGACCGAACACTTCAAATCGGACATTTTCTTTCATCTCTCACGGCGAAGTGTTAGCACTTGCAGACAAAACGGAGTAGCCATTAGTTGCTAGAACCCAAAACTCGACCGCCGCTATTTTATGGCAACGCTGTAACAGTTCGGCGAGGGAAAATTCGACCAAAAGGTTTGCCAAATTTTACTTTTTAATTGTTTTGAAGTGGTTCTGTAAAGCGAAAAATTGCCGGGAAATGGTGAGTGCTTCTGTTGAAGGTGGCTAACGTAGCTAAGTTGCTAGAATTGGTAAATGACAAATGTTGCACTGATTACGATATATTGTGTCATTAGTTTTGTTCGAATATTTATGTGATAAATATTTATTCGGACACCGTATTTGACGACATAAAGCTATTTGGACAGTTGTATTTTGTCTGTTCGCTACTAAAAGCATAACGAACAAGTGTATGTCCGTAATGTCCGATAGCTGTTCGAGATGGTTACTCCCTGTTCGAACACAAAAGCAGAGGGGCATCCCTTCCACGCCAGAAAGCTTTTATTCACGTAAAAATAAAAACCCCGGGAGAGGCCGAGAAAACGTCCGACATTCTGCTGTTTCAACAAACCTAATTCCCGAAACAATACCGGCAACGCTGTCCTCACGATCGTCGAAGAAGAAAAAGAACGTAAATATGTGTCCGAATTTCAATGTTTTACCTTACATTTACCAGACGTTCACATAAGCATACCTCTACTGTACCAAACATCATTGCCAGCTTTCCATTTTTAGCCTTTACGTTGATATACCCAGGCAGGGGGTTTTGGTTATCGATCATACCTCTGATTTTACCCATGACGACAGTAAAGTTCACCAAATTTCCAAAAAATTCAGAAGATTTGAATATTTTGCGACTGTGTGTAGAGACGTATATGAAATTCTGCACGTCACCACGGCGACGAAACAGAGCCAGGACCTTGTACGCTTTAAACTTTGCGTTGTTTGGGTTATTGTCTTCTTCACCATCAGCAAAAAGCTGAATTTATCTTCAAGGATTTGTACTCAGTTTGTACTAGGCTACAGGAAGTCAAGTAGACCAAGCTAGGCTTGAAAGGTAAAAGCGCTATTCAGCTTATCTTGGTCAGATCTTCTTGTGTCTCCTGTGTTGTCATTTCTGGTAAGGTCAAGGCAGAGGCGTTACTAGCCAAAATGTTTTTGGGGGGGACGAGGTATTTACCGACTGGCTGGTCATTTTTACCGACTGGTTTTGCAGATAAAAATGACTGTGTTGACGAAAAATCTGCAAATTTTAATAAAAATCGACTATTTTTACGAAAAACCGACTGTTTTTAAGAAAAATCGACTGTTTCCAAGAAAAAAATCGACTGTTTTTAAGAAAAATAGCGGCGCTTCGCGCCGACTCGGCTATTTTTTACCGACTGGCCGACAACATTGGGGGGGGCGTCCCCCCCCTCCCCCCCTAGTAGTGACGGCCCTGGGTAGAGGTATGCCTCTTTGTCTTTGAACTATTCTCTTTGTGACTTCGAACACATGAACACTCTAAATTTTAGACCATCCCATGGTCTGCCCATAGTCTTGTTTTTGCACTAAATGTTGAAAATACAAAAAAATAAAGAATTTAAGTTATTAACAGTTAAGAGCCAAACTTTACAGCTTTCTTTTCGTTTAAAGAACAAGATCAAAATTTTGGTGCAATGATTGAATGAATTGTTATTTTTTTTAAATATTCTTCTCCAGTTCTCCTGACAGAACTTCTGGCTTCTTATTTCATACAGCCTTAAATTGGCAAAGTACCAAAGATCCAAAAGGTTCAGAAGCAAAAGATTCAAGTCAAGAGAACAACACAACAGTTTATCAGTAGGCTAGGGCACCAGATATTTTGGAGAATTTCCCTGCTTAACGGGAATCTCCTACACAGGTGAAAAAGAATCCCCTGTAGAGGAGATGAGGGGGGGGGAATAAGTGGGACAAATTTTATGGCATGTTCTAGTAAAGTAGACCTAAAAAACTGACTCCAGGTCCATCACCCTCCCCCAGGGGCGTCGCGAGGGGGGGGTGGGGGGTGCAGCACCCCCCCCAGAAGCATCTAAAAAAAAATTCAGGTAAAACCGGGGTCTTTATTATTTAAAACCGGTCTGTAATACGGCAGCGCCGCGGTTTTTACCTGAATCTTTTTTTTCTTTAACGCTTTCCCTTTAAATCGCCATATAAGCTATCCTGAATTAATGATGCGCATCAGGTTTTCTTTTTCTTCCACGTTTTCCGTCATTTCTCGCTTCAGGTAACCTGAATTTCATACCATTCACTATTACCTGATTTACAGCGGTAGATTCTAAATTTCTTTTGATTTTTGTTTTACCTGATCTACCGGACTTTTTTGTATCGTGATTTGAGTATCTGTTTTACCTGATTTTGTTTTACCTGAACACAGGATAAACTAACCGGCTACGAAGGTACAATCATGGTCCGTTTACATGACCAGAAAAAACCGGCAGCTTTTTCCGCTGGACATTTTACGCGTACCCGATAAAAATACAGACTGGTTTTAAATTATCTTTTCCTTTTACTGGCTAATAGGGTTCTCTGAAATATCTTTTTTGTCATAACGTTTCTTTCCGTATTCCCTTTTCATTCATTCCTGATATAGACAAAATTGTTTTTATCTTTACGAAATCGCTTTCGCACAAATTCATCAGATTCTATGATGATATGTTGATGAAAATCCGGGCGATTTTCCGTAAATATAGGCTTTGGGTCTAAAGCTAGGTTCCCACAGACAGGCTCCGTTTTCGATCGCCGGGTGGAAAAATCGTGGCAGTTCCACTTCGAAATCAAGTCAAAATAAACCGTTCGGCCCGGCGTTTGGATGTGGAGCGGGAACCGCTTTCTGTGGGCACCAGGTTCTCTCTTTCTCTGAAAGCCAGACGAATTTCTGTTTAAACGAGTTCTTCTTTTTTTTTTCAGTTCGTGAAGCAGTTCATGTCGCTTCCATTTTAATTGTTTGTCTCTTTATGTATGCGAATTACTCAATTAGAATTAAGGTATTTTTCCAGATCTGCACCCCCCCCATAACCAGACCCTCGCTACGCCCCTGCCCTCCCCCACCCCCCACCCAACTCCTTCTAATCCTAAATAACATGGAAAATAACCAAAAAACTAGTATTTGTAGGTATTTCCCTTGTATCCAGAAAAGCTTTTGAGTCTAGTCTGCATGACTGCTGTACTTGTAGCACTATTTAACACAGTGTCTTACAATTTTGCTGATTTCTTCATTTCTTGTTGGAGTTTACAAGCACTTTACTTTTTTAGGTGCTTTCACCTACCGTAGAGAAAGCCTTGATACCGGAGAAATCATTTCTTCAATAGATGCCATTTGAGTGGAACAGAGCCTTGAACAGCTGGTATTCCTAGATAAATTCCCTTTCTATTTAGTTAATTCAGTCCAGGGGTTACTCAATTTGGGTTTAATTGTTATTTATTGGCCAAATGATTTCTCCAGTATCAAGGCTTTCTCTATGGTAGGTGAAAGCACCTGAAAAAGAAAAGAGCTTGTAAACTCCAACAAGAAAAGAAGAAATCAGCAAAATTGTAAGGCATTGTGTTCAGTAGTGCTAGAAGTACAGCAGTCATGCAGACTGGACCCAAAAGCTTTTCTGGAAACAACAGAAATACATAATTATAACACTAGTTTTTTGGTTATTTCACATGTTATTTGGGATATGAAGGAGTTGGGTGGGGGGTGGGGGAGGGTGATGGACATAGAAACAGTTGTTTAGGTCTACTGTACTAGAATATGCCATAAAATTTGTCCCACTTATTCCCCCCCTTTCACCTCCTCTACAGGGGATTCTTTTTCACCTGTGTAGGAGATTCTCCTAAAGCAAGGGAATTCTCCAAAATATCTGGTGCCCAACTGTTTATGGCTTCAATGTGTTATATATTTTATTAAAATCACTATTTATAATAGAAAATAGTATTTCCAATCAGATCCTCTGTGCTAGCTGCTTCTATTCTGTTCAGAGCTTCACATTCAAATCAGATTTGTATAGGCCATTTGGATTCTAAAGGGTTGAAAATGTGAACCAGTTACTGCATTTTTTTGCCAATTCTTTTTCATCCAGTTAACTGACCTGCTGTTTATTGGGATCCCATTCCGTTTGCCGAACAGTAAAAAAAAATGGCTTATTTTGCATTTGCCAGCATTGCATTAAAGATTGGGATTTCCCACCTCTGAACGAGAGTAGGTCCGTTGGACGGAGCTCTGTCCTCAGTCTCCAGGTTGGTTAACAGTTAACCGACCGACAAACAGCAACAAAAAAAAAACAGCATATAAGGACTTGGGTCAGTTAACCGAGGAAGAAAACAGCTTGTGGTGGGAAATGCTGCAGGTCAATTAACTGGATGACTGTAGAAATGCAGCTAATGTTTGTGCTTATTATTGAAGAATTCATGCTTGCTGAAGGGTGAAAAGTGAACAAGGCCCTGACCAGGCCTTTGTTACAAGTGTTGCCAGAAGATGTGCAGATTGAAATTTCTTAAAGAAATTGAAACCTTGATAATGTAAAAGAGAAACACAGTTTTGAGCTCTTAGTGCTTTAATGATTTTGCTAGAGAAGACATGCATTGAGATTTGCATGCTTTAAAGAGTTTTAAAAGCCTTGTTTTAACAAGAGAGGTACGTTGTACTTTAACAGTTTTGCTAATACATCCTCATTGTCCAAAGTTTCTAGTTTCACGATAGTGAGTTTGATACTAAGCTAGTTTTGGACATCATTGATGTCTTTGGTGCAATGTGCGACATACTTTTCTTGTAGATTGTTGGGATTGAATGGTTCATGTACACCTGTCTCTATAATTCTGGCCTGATAACAAATTAGAAAAATGCAAGCAAGGCGAAGAGCTGGGTGGTTTTGATACTTTCAAGCCAGTTTTGGACATCAGTGATAGACATCATTGATGTCTTTGGTGCAATATGTGACAAACTTTTCTTGTAGATTGTTGGGATTGAATGGTTCATGTACACCTGTCTCTATAATTCTGGCCTGATAACAAATTAGAAAAATGCAAGCAAGGCGAAGAGCTGGACGAGAAGGTGAGTTACAAGTATCTCCTGCCTTATAACAGATTATTTAGTCTATGCAGTCTGATATGGTTGGCACTATCCCATGGGCAATTTGGGTACCAAATTGTGAAATACAAAAAAGGATACTGTGACCTACCATCTGTCACATGTTTTGAACTTGGTCAATTGATAGTTGTATGTTTTAGTTTAATCAGGCTCTGCTGGGTAATTATTGGATTTGCTTTAGAATTACTCCGATTGCACAGGGCCTTGAACAAGTTCTACCACTTGGCTAGCAGTATATGTTCCATACACTCTTTGCTAACTTGTTCAGGGACCTAACCTGGTTCATGAACTTCTATTCCTGTTCTGTTGTTAAACTTGTTAGTGAGCTTTCACTTACAAAGAAAGGATGCCTTTGCCACTTCTCTGAGTGCAAACTTTGAATAGAAAAGATATCAGTGTTGCACCATCTAGTATACTTTGCCCTTTTCTGTTAACCATGCTGAAATGCTGGGGCATGCTGGCAGGGGTGAAAATGTTGCCGTTCTCATTTTATATTAATATTAATACAAAGCAACAGAATAGGCTTTCGCCTCTAAATAAGTCTGATAAGTTTGGAAAGTTTGGAGTAATCGAACTGATCTGAGTTAAAAATCCCATGAATAAGGCACTTATGATTCAGCATTAACTGCAACATCGGTAAGGCTGTTCCAAGGATCCACAATGTAATATGTATCCCTGATTTCCTGGAGTACCAGTATACAACACTTTCAAAGTCAAAATAAATACTAGTTTGTCTGACTACCAAAGTGTGGTATACTGGTGCCCCTCTGGGGAATTAAGGGTAGGTTACACATACGTATGGAAATGAATAGAATAGAATAGAAATGATGCCCACCCCTGCCAGCATACCCCAACATTTGAGCATTGTTTTCAAAAGAGGGACAATAGAATGGTGTGACACCGACATAGAAGAATTGCACTCTGAATTGCTTGTGTCAATGCTTTGGCACAAAGAGAAACTGGGGTGATTTCAGGATGATTTTTCATTTACACATCCTTTTCTTGGTTCTGTGACAAGTTATTTTTCTTTCAGCTCGACCAGATATCTTCAGTCAGTCACAGCAGCCTCATGGAGACACGTCATCTCATGGAAATCAATATCCACCAGTCCAGGGTCTAATGGTAAGCTAGTTTTATTTTGAGTGTCAAGAATGTAATATAAAAGTTTACAGTTGCCTTCAGCAAAACTGGAGCTAAGGATTTGTCAGTTTTGGCCTGAAGTTTCTTTGTTCATTCCTCCGGCTATAGCTGGGAACCAAATATCATTGAAAATATGCTACACTTGCCACCCCAGAATTATTATCATTGACAGTCTGGATATGGAACTTGAGTGAACAGCATACAAGCAAACCACTTTTGTTTTGCCATTTCCATCAGCCAGAGAATTTTGGTCCTGTTTCAAAAATTTCTGCCTTGCTTGAAGTGGTTTTGCTTGTGGTGAAGACACATATTCCGGGTTTAGTGCCTAGTTTTCTGAACAGACATTGGAAAGTTGTGAAAATCCCAGATTTTTTTTATACAGAGCTGACAATGGTGCTCAGAATCCTGTGAGGAATTGCAATCCGCGACCATCAGATCTAAAGCTTTGTCTTTCCTTCTCCTTTTTTTCCCTTCACAGCCGCAAACGAGGATCATCTCGGCTTCGTTCATTTTGATAAATTTGGGAAGAAGGAGAACGACATTGAGTTCCGATTGAACCAAAAGGAGAAACCAAATATGAGAGTTGACTCCTGAGTAAAAACGCACCTGTTGATTGCATAACAAGAACATCTTATGGGTAAGGTTGCAAGGTTTGGGAACAAACAAAATGCCGATTCTTATCGACTAAGACTCTTCTCTTTCAGACCAGCCCTGGGTTCACGCGTCCACAGACTTTCAATGCACCACCTGCTGTTCCTCCACTTAAACCAACATCATCTTTTCAAACTCCACCTGCTTTCCTTCAACAAAGTAGCAACTACTACCAGCAGCCACCAAAAGCCCCTACTCCTGGTGGGCCTCCACCTAGCGTGGCCACACCTGTTCATTCTCATTCGAGCTATACGACCAATGGCATGCCGCCGCCACCCGTGCAGTCTAATGCTGATGCATTTGATCCATCATGGAGCTGGGGAGCTGAAGAGAATACCCAAGTGAGTTATCAAAGTGCGGCTTCAAATCAGCAATTTGCCAACGTATATAATAATGCGAATGATGTATATAGTAATCAGTACACGCAGCAGAATGTACCCGAAACAGTAGCTGCTACTCCACCTATAGTTTCCAACCAATATGCACCACCTCCACAGCAACAGAACTACCAGCCTCCGCGAAGGGTGTCTGTGACAGCGAGCCAGCCTCAGAGACCCCCAAGCTCGTTCCAGACTCCACTGCCAGTTGCTTTGCCTACCCAACCCTCCATACAACAGCCTGTCAATGTTGCTCAGCCCCCACAGGTTTCCTACCCCCAGCATTATGCTGAAACGGCTAGTTACCCTCATGTGTCTGTCTCTGGTAGTCAAGTTTCAGCACCAGGCAACTCTGTGGTACCAAATTATTACAACCAAGCTTACTCTGGTAATGCAGAGAACCAGGTATATAGTGTACCAGGTGCAGACTCTGAGCAATATAGCCAGGGAGCATCAACAACAGGCTATATCGGCTACGCTGCAGAAAGCCAGCAGGGTCAACAAGACAGCTATGCAGGTTACGGAGCGGAAGCTTATAGTGGGTATCAGGGAGAAAATGGGACAGATCAGGGCTATCAGAACCAGCCTGCCTACTCGGACCAAGCTTACTATCAAGAAGATAACAACCAGAGCTTTCAGCAGCAAGCTTCCGATAGCCAAGCAGCTCATCAAGGCAATCAGAACCATCCCACTTACCCGGACCAGGCTTACTATCAGGAAGAGAACAATCAGAACTTTCAGCCTCAAGTATACGATAACCAAGGCCTGGAAGAACAGATGGGTCAACCAGGCCAGTATGACCATTACCCGCCAGAGGCTTACGTTCAGCAAGAAGTCGGTGACACTACTCCCATTTACACAACTACCCCTCCGACTGCGCCCAGCTCAACAGGACCTCAGGCAGAACCTGGTGGGGCTGTCATTGAGTCCGCGGTGGAGGCAACCCCGAGTCCAGGGCATACAGGAAACCTCCAGCCAATGTCTGACCTTATGCAAGATGATCCCTTCCGTAACTCAAGCACCTTAAAATCCGGTTATAGCTTGACCTCCTCGATGAACCAGCAGGATAACGAAGGCTCCGAAATTTCCACTCAGCGTTCAGAAAGAACCTTTGAAGAATATTACAACGGGAACCATGAGCAGTATCGCGAAATGAGTAATGTCGAAGGAAGTATGTCGGACAGAATGGAATCCTTGAGTCTAACAGGTAGCAGAGGACGTGTCGATAATGAAACCACATGGGAGAACAGGAATGGAGAGCATCACACTCGAACGAGCGCTGTGTCGTTCGCCCTGGACGCCCTTGACAATATCCCAGGACCGCGTTTGCCCATGGACTCTGATGCCTGGTCGCGCGCTTCCACCTGGGGCTCAGGCTATGATGATCACCCGCGGTCAATTCTGTCTTCCTCGCCGGCGGAGATGCACGAAAACAACGGAGCGAAGTCGATCGAACGAAGTAATTCATTCGACGGCTCGAGTATTGTTGAAAGCTACGCCCCCGGGAGTGTTGACTCGGAAAGTCTTTCGAATACACAATTCGACGAACGTGGTTCAAAAGCCGTCTCCGGTCGAACAACGCCCTTCGAAGAGGATAGTGTCTCACGGAACTTGTCACGAGAGCCGAGCTTCGATCGCGGCAGCAGAGATGACGCATCCGATATCGCCCCCTTGCCCCCATCATCCATCAGTTTTCACGATGGCTTTGAAGGAATCCTGAAACCCACACCCATTACTGACTCCACGACCTCATTGGCTGGTTCCCAGTCGGTACTTTCTTCAATGACCAATGGGAGCCCACCGGGAGTCATTAAGTCCATTGGTCGGCTGGAGTCTGCGGTGTTGCCGGTTGAGCCGAGAGGTTTAGGGGAGAGATCTGAAAGGACGGATGCGGAAGGAAGCCTAGATTCAGAGGCCGCGGCCGCGCCGATACCAGCACGCCTGCCGGCAAACCGGGGGATGAATCAGGTAAGAACTTTTTCGGTTTTATTATATCCAGCGTCTCGTTACCGAAAGGTGTAGCACATCTTACAAGTTAATCCAGCGGTGCTATCATGACGAGCTGACAGTCACTAGAGTAATTTTCGTGACTACAGAAAATCGGGCTTGCCTAAGTCGAATGCCAGCACAAGCCACATCGTCTAGGTGCTTGTCCACCTGGTTCTCATATTGTCGCGACTGTCGACCAACTATCCAAAGAATAGCGAGCAGTCGACCGCTATCCCCGTTATAAGGCCGAGGCAACACAAGCCGTATCGCACCGTATCGCATCAGCCCGTATCGCCCCCCGACGTATCTCTACTATCAAACTGACCATCGGCAGTCTAGCCGGCAGTCCTTCGCTGTCCTCGCGAAAACGACGATAGTCATAGTGAACTAGCGAAAGAATCACGAAATTGAAGGGAGCTGGAGTTCTAATAGAGAGAAAGAAATCTCTATTTTGTTTTTTTTTCTGCTCATCAGATCTCCAGGCTGTGAACAATGTAAATAAAGTGGTTGTCCTACATGGGTGTTGACTATCGAAATAGATTCGCGATTGAGAAAAATTTTAAGCTGTGGCTCCCATAGAATCCGGTGCAAAATTTGGATTACGCAGTGCTTCTAGAATAGACAGGCAGCCGATTTTTAGGATTGGGCTGCGAATCTCTGAATAAACTGCCTCTGTTAGTTCCGTATCCCGGTTCCTGATCATTTCTGCTATCTCCGAAGCCGTCTTTATTTCTAGGATGAAGCGGATGGGCCTGCAGATACCTATCCACCCCAACGTCAAGCTGCCTATGGACAGCCAGCTCCCCCTCCCCACCAAAATCGCTTCTCCCGGCCTTCCAGCGCTGCCAGCCGGCCGTCCCCCGCTACCACACCCAATGTCACGTTCGCTCAGCCGCAGTCGCGGGTGGCAGAAGTCTCACGCACCCTCGCAAGGCCTAATTATCCCGAAGGTCCCAACTATGTGGCGGAGGAGGATGGAAATATGAGCACTCCACCTGGGCTCAGTCATAGTGCAAGCTTTAGTAGAGAGTTGCCACCAAGCTCACAGAGAATGGTACCGGGAATGAGCGGGGGAGACCTTAGACAAGGGACATCTCAGCCGACATTACCACAAAGGGAAGAGAACCGCGTTGCCCCGCCATCTATCAGGCATACTAATCAAAGGCCACAACAGCGACCCCAGAACATGGCCCCACAGACCAGTGCAGCACTTCAGCCTAGGAATGTTGAGCTCCAGAGATCATCTCAACCCCCAGAAGGTGCTGCGGAACGCGTGCAAGATGATCGACTGCCCCTACAAAACTCCAATGTCGACTCGCATCCTGCTCCCGTCCGTCCTAACAATTTCCGTGTCCTACCTCCATCAGAGGACCGCACCGACTCAAGGCAGCGCCATAGCGAGGAACCGGAAGGGGCACCGCTCCCTCTAGACCCCGCTAGGCTTCAAACCCAAAGACCTCACCAACGAAACGCTCGCGGAGTGGAGGGCGCTGCCGCTCCTACCCAGCAACCTCCTCGTATCAGCCGGCCACCCTCCACCGTTCCATTGGGGCCGCACCCGGATCCAGAAGGCACTGCGGCTTCGGTCCCGTCGCAGAGACCAACTCTGCAACCCCATGCGCATTCAACACCGGAGGAGCGAGAAGGGGGGCATTTAAGACCCGAGGGGAGAGAGAGTATTCCAGCCTCCCCGTTGCCGCGGGAGGGAAGACAGTCGAGGAATCGAGCTGGGAATATAACACCCGTTGATGATGAGCAAGGGAGATATCACGGTAGGTCGTTCAGCATTATTTTTACCTTAGACCATAGACCCCCTATGCCTACAAAGGCACCTTTTTTATCCATGAATAGGCGCGAGTTTTTCCTTCCACCCAGGTTGAGGGCGTGCGTGTATTTGTGCACTCTGGTAGGTGTGACGGACTTAGCTTTTGATCGTCCGTGCCGACGTCTTTCTTGTGGCTGCGGATTTACGATGATGTTTGGCAATTGGCAGCCTGAATTCGTCCGTGTGAAAAACGTGACCTAAATGTCTTGCGTTCCGCCATTGCGTTATGTTAAGTAGCGTAGCATAGCCGTCCAGACTTTACTTAGAACCATTCAAACCTAGGTCAATGCCAATCACCCCCGCAGATGGTGCCTGGTGACGCCTGTGATGATAATGCCTGGCTCGTCGAGACATGTCAAAACAGATAAAACAACGCGATCAATATCGATTAAATGAAGGCACCCGCGCACTAGCCTTTTCTGAAACCGCAGCTTATTACTTGTGTAGAGATCGGTTTGTTGTGTTTCAGGGGCCGGTGCTGGAGGAAGTGGCAATCAAACGGACGGCTCCGACCGGGTCGTGACCGGATACGCATTGAACGATACTTTACATTCCATTTCTGGTGATAGAGGACCGAGGTCCTTGGCTGAAGGGCCCAACGGGGCTTCGTCAGCACGAAGCGCTACTATTGGGTCTGAGCAGAATCTGGCGTCAGCAGGTACGTTATGTTTCCAATGTAATAGTAATGTACCTCTACTGTGCGAAAACACGTAAGACTAGAGGCGTTTTTCCGTGACACAATTGTGGGCCACACACTCACTTCCGAGTGTTTTTCGTGGAAACACACAGTCGAGCCACAAGATGAAAGTCGTGGAAACGTCTTTTTTTTTGCAGTAATTTCAAATGTCTGAATATATAAATAACAATCATGTACAAATTTCAGTAAATAGAACTCCAGACTTTCGTCCTCACCACTCCGTCTAAAAAGGATCTTCAGTTTTATGTCCACATACTTGAGAAAGTTTTTAATTGTATTGTTTTGACGTTATTTTGCTGCTAAGTCTGAATTTCCCGCCAAAATCGAGCCACAAAATTGACAATCACCTCGGCAGTTGTTTGTCGAATTTGAGCCACAAAGCGAGCCACGAAAATCTTGTTGATCGCGGAAACACACTTGTGAGCCGCACAAAAGGCCGCTGAAATGCTCTTTTTGAGCCACAATCGACCCACAACCTCTTTGTGGGAGCACGGAAAAACGCCTTAGAGAAACCGTGTAGGACAAGCATCACACGTGCCTACGGAAAAACCCTCTCGGCTTGACATCAATAGTAGTAGAATGCAAACAACAGTCCGTGGGTATGCACAGAGTTTGTCTGAAGCCCTGTTCGTTATACATTCTTCTAGCGTGGGGGTTGTGTGAGGAATCTTTCAAAGTATTGTCAAATCGCTTATTACCACTTGAGATGGAAGGTTGTTCCAGCAGCTCATCAGTCTGTTCCGGAAAGATCGTCGGCCAACGTCTTTTGAGAAGTGGATTAAACTCGCATTCACACAGGACGTTTTTTAAGCTCAAAAGTGTATCAGCTAGGAACTTGTCGAGTAATCTTTAAGGGGGAACGGAAGTCTAAACTCGTTAAGAGCAGGTATACGCTTTTCCAATGTTAAAATAAAATGTTTGTTTCAAGTTTATGAGACCAGCATGATGGTGGCGGCAAAATTCTAAGATACCCATTTTGTAGTACTTTTTAAGGGCTACAAAAAGAATGGAGCAGATTTTAAAGCCGACACGCTTTTTGTCAGGTAGGGTAGAAATAAGAAAAAGTTTGGCTTTTCCGCCACGAGTTTATGAACGACTTGGGTGGACTGTATAGGGGGGAAATTTGGAATCTACCGGTAGCTAACATGGTGATTTATAAAATTAATGGAAAGTATTTTTTAATTTTCCTTTACTGTAGTTACAGTCCCTTCTTTTGTCCAAACGTCACATTTTCCAGATACATTTTTCGAAGCATGGGTTGTTATCATAAGTATGATCGGACCGCTAAACCCGTGGGGAAAACAGAGGCTCTCAACAGGAGGTGAAGAGGGGAGATTAATGACACTAATCTGATTTTTCAATGCTTTTGACCAAATTGCATGATGAAATTCAAACGGGAGAGGAGATTCCAGAAAGAAGTAAAGGATGGTTGGATTACCATTCAGAGTAATTACGGTGTTAGCTTAGCTGGAGGCCAGAGCGGAATTTAATTCCATCATTCATCCCCTTATCGACGTGCCCCAGAAGAAAGCGGTTGTAGGACAAGTGAGTCGAGATCTCGGTTGATATTTTTGCGACCCAAAACATCAGTGACACCTTATTGTTCGTCTTTCTGTAACAACGATACTGTGATCAAATTAGATGTGATGCCACTTTGGGTCAAATTTATAGTCGCGTTTATGATAAACTGTGCTCGGGTGTTGCCGGCGAAACTTCCCCTGGCAAAACGTCCTCACGACGGGTTGTCGACAAAACGTCCCCAACCGAAATGTTCCCTTGACAAAACGTCCCCATGAAAAAACATCCCCACGACAAAACGTCCCCGTGGCGAAACGTCCCCGATCAAAACGTCCCCCGCTATAGATTTTTTTTTTTTCGTCGCTGAGGGATAGCTAGGCCTATGAGATTACTGATCATCCTGAGACAACGGACTGGGAGATTATAAGGGAAACGATTAACCACACTGTCAGAAGTTTCATAACAGATAGCGCATAACACTTTCAAGAATAACACCTTTTCACTTAGAAATAAAGTGTTAAGACCAATTAAGTTTACACTATTTCGTGCCTAGATCTCCAACAGCACCTCCAATGGGTAAAATTACTAACGGGAACGAAAGAAACATAACAGATAACATCGCGAAGTGTTATCTGTTGAAACCGGGCATCCTTCTGTTGTCGTTATGTAACTTCTGACAGTGTAGTATTTTTACCAATTGAAGGTGTTGTTGGAGATCTAGGCACGAAATAGTGTAAACTTAATTGGTCATAACACTTTATTTCTAAGTGAACAGGTGTTATTCTTGAAAGTGTTTATGCGCGATCTCTTATGAAACTTCTGACAGTGCACGGAAGAGGATTTGAAAGGAATTATTTTATTGTTTCTTGATCAGTTCAGAATTCTTTTCTTGAAAGTACAGAAGCAATATCGTATAAATTTGTGCCAACATAGAAACCAAAACCAGGCTATCCAAATCCTCCAGTTAACTTGCATCATGAGGGTACGTGTTATTTCTCAATTAAAAATAACAGTTTAAGATCACTGTTTGGTCCTCAATCAGTTCAGAAGTAAAGGCCTTAAAAATTTCAAGATCAGAATTCATACTGTATTTTGGGAGCCGAAAATGTTACTGAAAGCGTGCATACGAGTTCGTAAAGTCTGTCTGCCCCTGTGCCTATTGGAAAGATAACAATCATATACGTTCAAATATTTTGATCAGGCTCTTGTGTAAGGCCTTTCGTCAGAGTACAGATGCAGTTTGCTTATCAGTCAGAGGCTTCCTCGAGAAAGCCGAACGCTTTTGCGGCGGCACGAGGCAATACAAAAGTTTCTTGTAAATATTTTACCAGTATTATTTTATAATTGAGATTACACTAGTTCAGCATACGATCATCGTCATTCTGATACTCGGTCTCCTCCCGTTGCTCACTCAACCCTAATTCATGTTTATTGCGGAGTGAACACCTCAAATAATCCAATCGTGGGCATTCTGAACCGTGAGCATTTTGAGTCGTGGGCATTTTGAGTTGTTGGCATTTTTAGTGGGCACTTTGAGCCGTGGGCATTTTGAATCGTAGGCATTATGAGAGTGGGCAAAAAGATCGTGGTGATTTTGGGAACCACCCCATTTTTATCCAGCATAACGGCACTACGTTTATTTTTGCATTTGCCTTGTTTGACCCCCTTTGAGCCATAGCGGGCTTCCCCTTTCTCTGAGGAGCATATTGGTGCTCCTCAGATTGTGCATGTTGCTTCAAACGACCTAGAGCTGATCAGTTACGAGTCAATTACACTACATATTTCAACTGAAAACAATACATTTATGAAGCAACCGGTCCTATGCTTATATCTTTCCTGCTTATAAGGAATGTTCCATCATCTGTAATGCTCACTCTGAAGTTGTTTTACCTCGATAATGCACCTGAAGATCGAGGCAAATTAAAAATCTCTACTTCGGGACGTTTTGCCGTTGGGACGTTTTGTCATGGGGACGTTTCGCCATGGACGTTTTGTCATGGGGACGTTTCGTCGATGTGCCCGTGGCTAAACGTACTCATGGCGAAACGTCGGGTAGTCGGCGAAACGTCCCCGTGACAAAACGTCCCCGGCTAAAATGAACCAATAAACAGAATATGATATTTTGGGGGGAGGGGAGGAAGGGGGGATTTCATTTTATAGCAAATCAATTTAAGACCAGGGGATGGAAATAAGGAATTCGAACCGCCTAGGTGTACAATTTAAATATTATCCAAGAGTACAAGGCTCACAAAAAAAAGATCTTGAACTTCCCCTCCCCTTGCCGTGGGGAGGTTATGCCATTGGGACGTTTTGTCACGGGGGGGTTTCGCCACTGGGACGTTTTGTCATGGGGGCGTTTCGTCGGTAAGCCAACGATTATGGGAGGACCTCGTGAGGGGTAAAGAAGTTATGTCTACGGAATCTGACAAAGACCGCAATGTTCAAGACCGTTTCTCTAACAAATTCATTGCTTGTTAGCGTTCTGGATCCCACAGCAACTTTTAGCCTTGTTACAAGAAAATGACACGCTTTCTCGCCCGTCTGTTTGTTATACAAGCGCTCTTACTCGAAGAATGAGTAATTAGCAAGCTTGCTGCTTCAGGCACTTCTAGGATACAAAAAGGCAGCAACCTACAGCTGATGCAAATGCGATGTGTGGTCAATGTCACAACCCAATTCCCTCTGATGACCTCTGAGACTTAGATAGACATCGCACAGAAGGAGTCCTTTGACTTTGACCTATTCACCGACCAAAACCCTCTCTGAATCGGCCATAACGAGTTTAGACTTCCGTTCCCCCTTAAATCCTCAGTCAGATCGCTGAAGTTCTACGACGAAATACAACTTTTTTGTCCATTCCTGCCCCAGCTCAGAACTATGAAGTTAAAGGAACAGTAAACTTGACTCAAACTTGGCTCAGGGAGCTAGCTGACATATCAAGAATGTACCCTGAGTCGATATTAAGAGTTAGAAAAATTCTTGTTACGACCATTGCAGTTTCCGGGCAGTTTCCGAGAGTTCGGCTTTTTAGTTAGTAAAACAAACAAAAAAAAGCAAAAGGTTTGTGTGCCGGGAGTAGGACTCGAACCCACGCTTTGCCTTAACGGCCTTTTGAACAAAGTAATACAATGTATGTCAACAGGGTTGCCACCGGTAGTACAATTGTGCTCACAATAGAACTTTATTTTTACTTTGGCAGCAGATTTTAAGAAAAAAGTAGTTGTCAGGTTTTATTTCCAAGGTGACTATGACCCAGCAACACGTTCTGAGTACTTTTCTTGTTTGGTATTACTTTCTTCCTTTTGCCCAGTGAATTTATTTTAGTAAAGTGGCAACCCTGTATGTTGATAACACAGACAATCGCGAACTTTTACAGTGCATGAGTGCGTAACTCCAGTGCATAAGGGGCAAGGCCCTGCCAGCTAGTTCTGGGAACAAAAAGGAGGGGTTTCGAGATAACAAAGATGGGGGGTCCTGTCGACAATAAGTCCCTGTACATTTATTAAAGCCCCCCCAGGTCGGTTTGATGGCCGAAAGTTGCCTAGTCAAGTTTACTGTTCCTTTAAGTTCTGTCAGGGGCCCATTAAATCTTCGCATAATTTGTCCCCATTAGTTAAAGTTTAACCGAAAAGGACCAACACCCGACAGTCTAGTTACACATCACGTATTCACATAAATAGGCCCGAAAACCCGATAAAATGTGTTACTCCGTTTGTCGGCTGTCCACAGATAATGGATTTGTCCCTCTACGCTTAAAATATCCTCCTTTCCTTTTGCTTGGCTTCACCCACTTTCTCACCACTGTGTGCACAGTTTTTAAATATTTTGCGTCGCACCTTCGCTTCGGAGGCCGGTAAGTCTGGACAGAGTCGACAAGCGACAACAAGAAATCGCTAATTTCACCGAGCAATTATTGGTATCTTCGAAAAACAACCATTTTCTCGTGAAAAGTCCATTTCTCGTATGGGTTGTGCTTTAAGCTTCTTTCATTCCTTGCTGGAGCGAACCCAGTTAGTATTGAAAAGGGTTGCAGCAATGGAGCATACGGAGTTAACTTTCTCTAGCAATCGCGAGCAGTAAAAATCTTTGACCTTGGTTTATGAAAAATTTCATAGACTATACGTTCATCCCCTTTCAGCCGCTGATAGACTACTTGACGATCGCCGAAGTCGAGAGCCTGAGGATCGCCTGCGCTCTCGCGGAGATCGCCGCCCACGACGAGAGGAAGAAGAATATCGTGATCGTCGATACGACGATAGCTATCGGCGATCCGACGATCGGCACCGAGATAGAAGAAGATACCCTGGTGATGAATCGGATGAAGATGATCGGTCGTATTACGAGAGCAGGAGGGAAAAAAAACGTGGAGAACGGAGGTATGGTTTTTTCTACCTAGTTACATTATCCTCCCCTTCCCTTGGAAATACTGAGCATGGCTCAGATAGTTAACCCAATAGGTCAAGTTGCGTTGGCAGGTTATCTGTGACTGAATAGCCGGCTAGCTCATGTAACACACTAGTAAACGTGACTGAAACGTCTGCTTGTTCCCGCAATAGTTTAGTGTACGTGACGAATGGGGAGGGAGGCACATGAGATGCCGGCTCCACGGCACTTAACCGACCGGGCAAACCGAAAAGACTTTTGATGTATCTTTTCCTTGAGCAAACCGAAAAGACTTTTGATGTATCTTTTCCTGCTAAGTAGGGAAATCAAGGCGTCAGTAGTAATAACCATACGCAATAAATAATAATAAATAAAAGATGCAAGGCCGTATCCAGGGGGGGTTAGGGGGTTCAACCCCCCCCCCCCCCCCCCCCCCCGAAACCCACAAAAGTAATAATTTTGTGCAGGTTTAACCTCTAACCTGTGTATTTTTTTTTGTACTTTTTGGTCCGACCCGTGGACAACCGCCCCCCGAAATAAATTCCGCGAGCAACCCCCCCCCCCCGAAATAAATTTGCCCTGAAAAGATGTATGATAAAAACGAGGCAACTATAGTATAATAAATAAGATGCAGACAAATAAGCTGTGGACGAGGTTGGTCTGAATCACTTTTCTTTCGAATTCTTTCGGCTAAGAGACTGTCTTAGAAAGTTCAGTTCTTCAAATATAATAAATAAAATGCAGATAAATAAGCTGTGGACAAGGTTCGTCTGAAGCACTTTCTTTCAAATTCTTTCGGCTTAGATACTGTCCTGGAAAATTCAGTTCTTCAAAGGATTGACAGAATTGCTCGTTACAACTTTGCATGGAAGGTCGAGACTCGAGAAAACCTTTGCTTATGTCTCGCCTCATGAAAAGCGGGTAACGATTGGGCCGTTGCCGGGCATCGGGCGTATACATTAGTTTGTGTGAGCAACCACCCTTCTACTTAACGTTCTGAAAACAAGGCCTACTGGAGATTTGGTTCTGAGGATTTACTAATTAAGTTCAGACATTTGCCGAGGAGACCTATGGAAACAAAGCACTGCACGTTTTGTCATTCGTTTGTCTCGTTTATTCCATGATTTACTGCACGCTGTACTACCGGAAATGAATAACTGTTCAGTATACTCTGCGAATGTACATTAGCTTGTCTTACTTCGAATGGTTATGCTTCCTTCTTCCTATCATGGGTATGCTGTAAATTCCCATGGGGCTGTAGGATTTGCTTAAAAAACTCTACATGTTGCCACTTCATAGCGTCCGATGAGTTGTCAGCCCGAGGATCCATGGACCAGCTACGGTATCGTGGTTGGAAATGGTATATATGGAAATTGAGGTAAAACAGCGGAGACAAAATGAGAATGAAACATTAAAAAAACTGTCATCAAACCAAAAATGAGCTGCTTCCCTCTGGGTAAGAATAAAAGTGGACGATAAGCTGTACCGATGTGTGTGCCTTCTAGCCCCCTTACTTGTAGCTCTTGCACGGGCGATACCATGGTCGTCGGTGATTCTATCAGTTTGCAATGTTCCATTGTTAAGTAAGTGGCTTTGGAAATTCACACGCTTCCTGCAAGAGTTAATCCATGCCGCGTTTTATTTAGTCGCCCTTGTGTTCTTGAAACTGCCTTGTCAAGGTTTAATGCTATTTAAACCTTGTCAGGTGAACCACGAATATCACAAATAAACGCAGTTAAAAAATCTACAAGAGACGGGACGAGACTTGCTCCCAAGTCAAATCATCAGTCATCGGGTCTCGTCCTAGGCGGTAATGCCAGTTGTCGGCTGACAGCGCATATAAAACCCCATCGAGGAGGAGGAAACTATATTGGTCGACAAGACAAAAAAAATACGGCTTTAATCTTGCAATCTGTGAGCATTTGAAGACGATTGGACTACACAACCACGCTGGTTCGTTTCGACCATGTTTAGTTAGTTAGTTTAGAATACTTTTATTAATAAACAATCAAGACCACATAAATAGCACAGCAAAAGCACTGCTTGCGAGGATGTGCTATTAAACCGAACAACAACAAAGAAGAAAACTAAACGAAGGAAGAAGAGGACGAAACCATGTACCGAAACCAATCACACAAATATAAATCACACAAAAATATTAAAATCATCAATTATTTTTATTTTTGTAGCGAAAGAATCACCTTTCGGTAAAATAAACGAAAGGAAAAAAGTTTAAAACCTGAGGTAAGGGGGGGAGGTCTCCAGTGAAAGAGGATAGTGAAAGGGAGGGAATAACTGCGACAAAGGCTAATGTTCTTCATACTTCAACGTTATTCATTTCCGTTAGTAGCGCAACTGTCTTTATTTTGCTTGTGCATTTTATTTTGAGTTCTTTGCATGATAGACCCCACCCCTCTAGGTACGCTGACGACGATGAACTCTACCCACCCAGCCGGAATTCAGTGTTTGGAGAAGACACAGACAGGTACGCAGACGAGCGAAGCGAGCTCTCTGACCTAGAAGATTTCAGCTCGGGTAGACGCAGGTTGGTGGTGGGACATAGTTTTGATTTTGGCATGCTTTTACTTATGATCTGCTTTGGCCTTAGCCTGGTGTTAACTGCCGTGTCCGCCATTTCCATTTCATGAGAATACGTGCACATCACGTATTTTGCCTGTTAGATTTATGCTCCCTAGTTGGTCAGAACGGTTGCAAAAACAGTCTAATTTATTTATAGGAAGACAGACCTAAAGTAAACATAGATCTAGATCTGCAACATAGATCTACGAAACAGGTCTATAGAGAAACCCAGGAGCAAAGAGCGTATTTAACTAAATACGCTCTTTGCCCAGGAGTGCCCAGGACCAGCGATCGGCCTGTTGCCGGATCGCTTGCCTGATCACGACTAAAAACAAACCGGAATGAATTAGACTGACTGCTCTCCAACCTCAATAAAAAGTGAGCCACGACGGCGGGGGCGAGGGGTTAATAGCTTTGTAGAATCGCAGGAAAGACAAAGGTTTGCTGGGCACAACACAACCCTTCTGATTTTTCCATTGTTCTTTCTTTTCGTTTGCTATGAGCGTGTTCCATCCTACTTACCGTGGTTATTACGCATGACGTCACAAATTTTGGCTTCTCGGCGTCAAGGCTGGAACGCATTTTTAAATTTTTGGTAAATATCACTCCACGGGGTAGTCCAGCCAATCTCGTTACAGAGGTCCGTAGCTCACCACGCATTTCGACAAGGTTGGAACGGTCAGCGTAGTAACTTTTCGTTGGAACGGAAACAGTAACTAAAAGTTACTATTGTGAGGAGGGTGGAACACGGTCTATAAATAAACCAAACGGGTTAGACTGACGGCTAAAAATTGCACTGACGATTGCACATTCGACCTCCCACAATGACAGTGAGCTACGACGGCGGGTGCGAGAGATTAATGCTCTACAAGTACCAGGAACTCCCCCCTCACCCTTCAACGTTAACGGAAATGGCAATATAAAAATACCTCGGTGGTTAAGAATAGATTTAATATTTGTATGCAAAATAAATATAAATTGAGGGTCAAACACAGAGACACAAGGTCGAATATCTACACTATCGTAAAGCTTAACGACAGCACTTGCGATTTCTGCTGTTTATGTAGGCCTTTGATATCGTAGCTGCGACCAGGGACCCATACATTTCCTTTACAGGGGGCTTGTCAATAAGAGATTTCTGATGCTATGTTGACCGCACGGAAGATAGTTCGAGAAATACGCACGGTCCCGTCACGTTCAAGACCAGATAGACAAAATTTGTGATTGGCTGCTGGCGCCTTGAGGGAGGATTCTCTTTGGCGAGCACGTCCAATGAGGCAAACAAGAATGCAGATTCGACCCTAGTGGGGTTTTTGGAAAGTAGGACTGGTTCGGTCAACATAGCAACATAGAGGCATAGGAAATGACAAGCCCCCTGTAAAGGAAATTTATGGGTCCCTGCTACGACCAACGAAGGGCTTTGTACTCGAGTTCCCTCTAGATTATGGCGTTGTAGGTTTCTTTAGTTTCAAGATACTGTGCTCTGCCACTTCTCTCCTGAGGTACCAAGTGGGGTTCTTGACCGTAATGACAGCAAATCGTCAGAATGGCTTGACCACTTAGTGAACAGTTTCAGATAGAAACAAATGAAGAATTGATTATCGCTCCCCTTTGTGCTTTGACAGCGAGAAAGGGCAATGAAGACCGGGCTTTACTAATGTTTGCTGCTTAACCGTTAATATTCATCAAGTACTAGCTAATTTTGGCCAGTTAAGGGTGCTCCGTGCACCGCCGGGCTCACCGAACCGTCCCGTTTTTGGGCGTTTGCGATTTTTAAGCTGTAACCCGTCATTAACCCGCATTCGCCAACAAGCAATCGAAAAGCCCAAGTCTCTTCGGGACAGGGATTCGTCGCTTTGTAGTGTTTTACAGTAGTATCTTTGAGTTTGTTCACAGAACTTTCTTTTCTTGCTCTTCTGGAGATAGGTTGGAAAAAACTAACAACAGTAAATGTTTAAAACCGGAGATTCTGGCTCATAAAATGCTTTGTACCAGCCGACAAACCTGCGGTATGGCGATAAGCTTAGCAGCACTTTTCCTACCCAACCTGTATTTGTTTTTCGTTCACAGACCTGCGAGAGAGGTGCCATACCCTGAAGATGATAAGTCAGGCCGTCGGAGATACGGTCGAGAGCGACTGGATAGTAGAGACTCGAGAAATGACAGGTAATTGGTGTTTGTGTAGAACGCGTATAAGACTCCGAGAACACATCCTCTCCCGCCCCCCCCATATAGATGCAGTCATTCAGGATTGGGATGCCAGGTCTTGACTTCGTTAGTCCAGTCAGTACCTATCTCATTCCCTTCGAGAGATATCATGCTGACAGACGGATGGACAACTTTTACGAAGTCATAATAATAATAATAATTTTATTTTTGCACACTGAAGTTAAAAACAGTGTAGTATGGTACATGAAAAAAAAAGGAACAAACACAACGGAACATAACTCAGACACTTCTAATACAAGAGAAAAAAGCATTATCCCAGTGGAACTCATCGAGTTTCTGAGCCGCCCGGAGTTCAATACCTGACACTCTAGATTCGAGGTCGGGAAACGCGAAAGTCCGAATTAGCCATGAGTTGCTTGTTTTTAGTGGAAGACCAAGCAAATATTTTCCGAAACGGAAGAACTCAATTTTCAGCCGGGTTTTTTCTTGTCTGTTTAATACGTCAAAGAAAGGCGATACGAAGAAAATACGAGGCGAAACTGCGCTATTATACACACTAGCAAGAGAACGCTTATCAAACTTAGGCCTGAGAGGTACAAGCGAACCATATGACTTTCTGATTCGGGTCGTAACATCGCTCACTAGAGCTATTCGTGTTTTCGGAAGAGTTTGCGCGTAGCTAACACCTAGATATGTAAGGATGTCAGTCGTTGGTGGTAGCACTGGAAGATGTGGCTCAAGGTCAGTCGGATTAATAATTAGAACTTCCGTTTTATCGATATTAACACTAAGTCCTATGCGCGTGTACCCTTCGTAAACAATATCCAAATTTTGTTTTAGCGCTTGACGTGAAGTCGCAATCAGAAGCAGATCATCAGCGTACGAGATATAGCTTAGATTTGAACCTTCGAATTCAAAAGTTACATTCAGGGCTGAAAGTACGTGACGAATACAACAGTTGAAGATATGTGGGCTCAATACCGAACCTTGTCTTACACCTCGAGCAAGGTTTATACGCCGTGAATAAGATAATCCATCGGAAAGGTCGGAAGGTACTGCCACGCGAATATACGTCATACGATACCAAGAACGCAATAATTTCATTATAAAAGCATTTACACCAGATCGTAATAACTGTAGCAGGCACTGGCTATGAATTACGGAATCGAAAGCCTTTGATATATCAACCGAACAAAAATACAGTTTAGCTCCCGTTCTATTTGCATACTTAAGAACCTTCAGAAGCATTCGATGAGCGTGCGCAACACCAACCTTCCTAGCATAACCTAATTGGTTAGGGCCCGGGTCAGCGGTGTCTGTTATAGATCTAGACAATAATCGCTCAAAAAGTTTTCCAAACATGGAACAAACAGTGATTGGACGGTAATCTGCACAAGACTTGCCCGACTTCGCTTTTTTCAGAACGGGTGTGACGCGGCCTCCACAAAGACTGTGGTAGGTATCACTTACGTTTAAAAAGATGCCCCTCTTGGAGGGTTTGATAAGTTTGCCGTCGTTTTATAATGGCAATTATAAGCGTAAGTTTACAAAGCGTAAATTTAGCCCGACAAAATACGGACAAGCAGACAGACGACCGGTTTACTATAGGCGTATTCTCGCCGTTCACCGAGGACTCCTCGGGGAATCGACGGTAACGGCGAGAATAGAGGGAGTCACCCCACACGGACTCCGCGTACAGAAAACGGCGAGAACACGGGGAATGCTTCCAAAACGGATTTTGTTCGAAAAAAAAATATGCAGTTGACGAAATTAGTCTGGATTAACTTTATTTTTGGTTTTGTTTATTCTGATTGTGTTTAAGTAATTTTATCTTGCACCAACACCAGCAAAAGTTGATTCCCCTCCGAATCTGAAAGGGAGTTCTTTTTGATGATGGTGATGATAATCGGAGCATTCCCGTCCGTGGGGACTCGCGAGAATACAGGGAGTGAGTCCCCGGGACAAACAAAAACGCGGGGACTCCTCAAGTGGAGTCCTCGAGGAACGGCGAGAATACGCCTTATGTCGCTGGTGTCCATCACTTCCGTTATGAATCATAAAAATATTTGCGTCCCATCAGCGGCAGACGTGAAACGTCATAATCTAACAGCAAATACGGCTGAAGTCTGCCCGTTCCGTCTACTCTCTGAAAATCTGCACACATGCCCATGTCTGTCCCAAGAGGGAGAAATCGTTCCGGTGGTGGGAAAAGCAGGGAAAATATTACCGCGTGAGCGATTGCAGGAAGTACACTGCAAGTAAGGCCCCCCCCCCGTGAGTAGGTAGGTCGCACGGATCACGTAGATGCGTTTGTGCTTCGGCCTACCTGAAGCTGTCGGTGGCGTCGGCGCAGATCGTGGTGGCAGTAGCAGATACTCGAGAGAGGTCCTCTACTTGAGGCCTGACGTATGGAAGGGTCAGTCGGTCCTAAGCCGAACCGAGCGTATCTCTGAAGCGGTGGGAGCTCGTGGAGAGGTGAAAAGGAACTCCACTGTTACTGGAGCCCGTGGCGATTTTAATAAAAAAATTAATGCAATGCAGAAAAATAGGCTATTTGCCTCTACAGAAGTTTTGCCAGACTTGAGAGTGAAAAGTCGACCCGAGAAAATTTGGTCGTTAGCAGTGAAGACCGAGATGAACGTCGGGACTTATCTTGCGTCCTGTAACAAGTACAAGCAAAGTAAGCACAAGCTGCCGACCCTGTGCCTCGTTTAGAGCCGGTGGTAGCTTTGCGAATAAGTTATGCTCGGAGTTTCGTCCCCTCGTTTGTTCGTTTACACAACTCGGAGCTCAATTGAACGTTAATTTTTATATGATGTATATTTTATTAATTGTAGTATGTTATGTTATTGACCGTATTTATGATAAAACGTCGGTATAAATGTCGCAAATTTGTAGATACATGTAGATTTTGACGCAAAAACAACCCATCGTTATGTGTTTTTAGATTAAACTGAATCGAAATTGAATTCTCACTGGACCACGATTCCGACTGAACTAGTTTGAGAACAACTTCGGGAATAGGTTTCGTGACGCGTAAACGAGTTCCTAAACGTTCCATGGAACCACTTTCACGCCTTAAGATTGGTGCTCACTGAATGCGGATCTTTTCCGCAACGCGGCGCGAACAAAATTGAACTTAGAGATGAAATGGCGGGGAGCGATTTTTCTGCTACCTAGGTGAATGCGAATCCTTGTTCTGCGGTACCTACCTTTAAACTGTATTTTCTGTTCCCTTATTCTTATTTTCTGTTTTAGACGAGATTACGACCGAGGTGACCCTAGGGATTACCGGTCAAGGGATCCCAGAGACCAGAGGGATCCGTATGGCAGAGATCATTATCGAGACAGAGACAGTGATGCGTATGGGAGGAGGAGGGACCCAGCCATGCCGTACATGTACCCTCAAGGAGCATCACGTAAGAGCCGTTTCTTCTTTTATGGTATTATTGTTTGGCAGTTGTAAGTTGGATTTTTGGACCGTTGACTTTGATTCTCGAGAGCACGTCCGTGCTTGTCAGTTAATTTAAATTGATGGAAAAAATGGCTTGAGATGGGCGAATCCGGATTCGGTTTCGAATACAGGATTCGTCCTTTTGGCCGGATTCGAATCTTCTGCTGGTCAGGCTGGATTCGGACTTGGATGTCAAAGCCTGAACCTTAAGACTCCGCTCCATTTTCTAATCTTTTCACAATAGTTACACACTGTGCTTAAGGTTTTGTGCTGAACGAGCCCAAAATTCATTCCTGGTTGCCGAGAGGAAACACATACTATAACAACCACACCTGAAAACCTAGAAACAGGGTTTAATCACCCAATTAACCACCTAATTTGCCTTAGGCTCCAGTGCCTTTTGTAACCTCTGATTTTTATGGCACTTGCAGCCTCTGGCTCAAGTGCCATATACCGATCGCAATTCCGTCCGTCGGTCGGTCTGTCGGTCGGTCGGTCGGTCGGTCTGTCCGAATTTTTTTGTCCCACATGTTCGAGTTAGGGTACTTCCAGATGTGTTAGGACGATGAAACTTGGCAGGAAAATCAGGGACCCGACCAAACTAACCTGGAAGTAATCAGTTTCTCGATCCGACCATCTGGGGGGGAGTGGTGGGCCGGGGAATTCTGAGAATTAAGTAGTTTTTGTCACACTTTTTCGAGTTGGGGTACTTCCAGATGTGCTAGGACGATGAAACTTGGCAGGAGCATCAGGGACCCGACCGGATTAACTTGGAAATAATCAGTTTCCAAATCCGACCACCTGGGGGGGAGTGGAGGGCTGGGGAATCCGGAAAACTGGAGTAGTGTGTAACTTTCGAACGGGTGATCGGATTGGAATGAAACTTAATAACTGAATAAATGGCATACTTCTGATGTCCCATTTGAAGTCCGGACCGGATTCGACAGCTATGGGGGAGTTCGGGGGGGGGGAGACCGGAAATCTCGAGAAACGGTTAGAATGGAGGGATCGGAGTGAAACTTGCTGGGAAGAACAATCATCTGCTCCAGATAAATCGTTTATACATTTGGACTGGATCCGGACACTAGGGGGGGGGGGGGTTGGAGGGGAGTTTCCCGGAATTCCGGTAATGGCGGTTTTGGGGATTTTCACGACGAAACTTGGGAGGCGAATCAGGGACCCGATCAAAGTGACTTATAAATAAAAATTTACATGATCCGATAGTCGTGGGGGGAGTAGCGGGAGTGGGAATCAGGAATATTGAGTCATGCGTAACTTTGGAACGGTTGATCGGATTTGAGTGAAATTTGATAATTGATCAGAGGACATGTCTCTGGTGATCTTTGTCATGTCCAGACCGGATTCGACAACAATGGGGGGAATTGAGGGGGGGAATACGTGACCGGCTCGGACTTGGGCGATCGGGATGGAACTTTGTGGGAATAATAAAGAGATGCTCTGGATAAATCACTTACAGAACCGGATTGGCTCCGGCGACTGTGGGGGAGTTTGGGGGGGGGGGGTCCGGAATTCCGGTGATCGCGATTCTAGGTACTTCCAGATGTGCTAGGACGATGGAACTAGGCTGATATATTAGAGATTTGACAAGATTGGCTCAGAAATCGCCACTTTCCAAATCCGACATTCCTTAAAGTACCAATCTTCTTGACCGTAAATTTAGAAAAATAATTTTAAGCAAATTATACAGTTTCATGATCCCCATGAGCCCATTGTCATTTTTGCCTCAAGGGTTTTGCTTACAAATGAAGTTCTAGCCTCCCTTAAAGTGCACATCTGAACCGCAAGGTCGAAACTACTTTTTTTTATCAAACGATAAGCTACATCTCAACCCATGATTATTTGTGCCACAAGGGTTTTGCTTAAAATTTATTTTATCACCCTTAAAGTGCACATTTTAACCGTAAAGTGATTTTTTTTTTTTTTTTTACCAAACGGTATATATCAATGATCCATAAGGCCCTGTGATCGTTTTGTCTCAATAGTTTTTCTTACAGATGCATTTCTAGCGCCTATAAATTGCGTATCATTACAGCAAAGTTCTAAAACAAAATACTTTTTCTCTAGCTCCCTTAAATTGCGCATCTGAACCGCAAAGGTAACCTCAAAAGTACTTTTGATCAAACACTACATCTCAACCCATGCAAGTGCCATATGAGCTTACAGCTCTTGTTTAACTCAAAACTATGTACATGATTTGGTTTTTGTTAAGATCGGATTCGAATCCTCAGCGTGAAATGGTGGATTCGGAGCCGGATTCGTACCTAGCGCTGGATTCGGATTCGGATACTTTCATGATCGGATTCGCGCATCTCTCGAGTGTCAAGAAAGAAAATAACCTCCAAGTCTGATAACGGTTGCAACGAATCAGTAATACTGCTTGGAGAAAGGTAACCAAGAAAAGGTTGGGTTTCCAACTTGTTTTCCGCGACAAACGTTCAAAAATGTGTCGGATACGATGCCGCGAGAGAATGCCTATACTAACGCTACCAAAGAAGATTAGAAGCATCATTTGCTCACGAGTCAGCACACGCCGGTACAAGTCCTTCTAGTGAGTTAAACCCTTGCCCTTCGTTACTTACTTTTGTCTTTCAGATTACCCAGGGATGTACTATCCCCAAGCTGGCTATGATCCGCGGCAGTTACAACTGTACTACGCGCAGTATTATGCGCAAATGGCAATGAGAGCCCGACCCGGTGCAGGTGCCGCTATGGCCGTTCCCACTGGACAGGAAGAAAGGACGATGTCAAGGAGCTCGACCACAGACGAAATACGGCAAGAACGGTATGCATCCTGTTTATTATTACACTTTCTTTCCTTTTTTTGCTGGAGGGGGGGGGGTAGTTCTTTTCTGATCAAGGAGATATAGTGTTCCAACCTTCTAACAATAGTAAATATTAGTTACTATTTCCGTGCCAATCTCACCAAAAAGTTACTACGCTGACCGTTCCAACCTTCTCGAATAGTAACTATTTGCTTACCATGCCTGGGAGCGTAGTGAGCGTGGTAACTACGGATCTCTGTAACGTGATTGGCTGGATTATCTCATAGAGTGATATTTTGACGAAAATTAAGTGTTCCAGCTTTGACATCAAGAAGCCAAAGTTCGTGAGGTCATGCGTAGTAACTACTGTAAGTAGGATGGAACACGCTCAAAATCCCAATAGGGTGAAGGTTCAGTTTCCCATGCGCACTTTCGTTTTCTCAGACTGTTAAAGTAGAGCTGAAAGCTGAAACTATCTTTTTTTTTTTATTTCCCAGTGCCCTGCTTTATCCTCACCTAGATTGAGGTTAATGGACCAGTCGCATCGTTTAAAGGGTTAATCTATCCACCGAAATCATTGAGGACCTAAAAGGACTATGGCGTCGATGCTGAAGGGGCCTCGGGTCTCAGGTACGCGGCCAGAACAGAGAGCTTGACTGCCCGCTGCGGTGTAACTTCCGAGAGAAAAGACAGAGCACGGAGCTGATATCGAATAAGTCGATCGGGAAGTCTGGTAAAGCAAACCAGTATGTCAAGGCAGGGAGTTTGACAAGTGACTGATAGATTTAATTTGGTTCAGTTGCTGAATCATCTTTCACTTTTCCCTGGAAACAAGTACCTAGCAAAAGCAATGCTCGGTACGATGGGAACACCATCTACTCTTCGCAGGTGAACTAACATTTCTCGATCCGAATGATGCGGTGAGGACGTAAAATCATGGCTCCGTTCTACTGTGTAATTGCTGGGCCTCTATTCTTGTAGTTAGTGTAAACCGGTTGCAGCTATTAGTGTTTAGCGGTAGCTGCCGTTAGCCTGTCTTCAAACTTTTACTATAGCGGCTGGTTGGTGTAGGGTGCGGGTGCGGCAAGATAGTAAAGATGGTGACGGCGCTTTAGTATTGTTGTATTTTCGGTGATCAGTGCGACGCGGCAGTACGCCTCTATAACTCGTGGCAGCTCTAGAGATCTTCTTTACGGTTCGCGTGGCTCCATCCAGTAAGTCTGTCGCGCTTCAGCGTATATAACACTCGCTAGAAGGCTCTGTTGTGACTTCTGTACTAACTAGACTTGGGATTACTGCTCTAATTACTTCTTTATGTAGCCTTTTTCTATATGTCTGATTCCTCTTTGTTACAATTATTGTGCTATAAAATTGTATAACACCAGTACACCGTGCAGTCCCATGAATCAGTCCTATCCTACCCAGTGCCAAAATTTTCTGGTATTCCCCTGATGTTAAACGAAAAAAGTTCCAACCGTGCGATAACAACTATTATCGCCCTTGGAAAAAGAGTTTTTAACTTTCCCATGTGTTGCTGTCCAAAAAAGACGGTGTTTTGAAAGCCTGATTTCAGCCACTTTACACCATAATTCAGTCCAGAGGAATCACCTTGCTGGTGAATCAACCTGTTGATTCAGGTTGGTTGTTAACAACCAAGAACCATTAGCCTAGGTAAACAGCCATGCCTCACCTCTTAGATCTTGGAAATTCTCATCTTGGAACAGAAGTGGCTTAGCTCACAGCTCATGTGATAAAATCCAACTGGAATTTGGCAAAACCAAACAAAAGCAAAACACCTTTTCTCTAAACAAAAGCCCATCCTGTGGAATCCAGAACGGCATGCCGGCAGTTCTTTTCAAATATCACGCCAAGCATTACATGTTGTCGCTTGCGCTGCACAGTGTACTAGTGTTATAATCATTATCGCCCTTGCTTTTCTTCGGATATCGCTACGCTCGGGCGATATCAGCCAATCATGCTACCCGCGGGCCAAATTTTTCCCCTATCGCCCTAAGGAAGGGCGATAATACATAGTGACGTCCGCAGCTTTAAAACGTAAGTGCAAGAACAGATAAGCTTCTCGGAGAACATATCTCAGGATACTCACCTTGTGTCCGAATTTAACACACAAATTGTCGTCTGCGTTCGTTCGTGCCCCAAGCGCTTGTGTAAGCCAACTGCTAGCCGCGTTATGAAAGGACTGAAGCACCAGTATTCTTTTAGCCTCAGCTGATTGCGAATCGTCTTTGGCGGTGCTAATTAGATTAATCAGCTAAGATTGGAATTCGGCAAAATTTCGGCCCTTCTTCGCGAGGGTACTTTTTATATCGTGCTAAAAATTATGAAACTTGATATCGGATCCGTGTCACACGATTAAACATACTTGAAGCACCTCCTAAGTTCCGGCATCCATGCGCTCATACAACTTGGTGATTCTGTGTTGTTCTCCGAAAAGGCTTATTGGGGTCTCTATGATACACTAACATTTCTGTACTGAAGCGGTGCTCAGTAGATGTTTGGTAATTTGACGTCAGCAACATATGAATTCTTATATGTTTCTACCTATTAATAATAATAATAAGGATATTGTTCTGCTAAAAATAGACCAGTAGCCTCCACAAAAATGCATGGACTGGAAGCTATGCCAGGTCTTCGTAAGATGACCAGTCATCGTCGGGAAAGTAGTCTTTCAAGATGAGCTAAATTTCTGAGTGAATGGTAAACTGCGAACGTGTCCGAAAGCTCCGAAATGAACGAGGATGCTGAATTAATTCAGGATTTTATGCAGCATTTCGCTTTCGGACTTAAATTTTCGCTTAATTAATGCAGCATTAATTCAGCATGAAATTCATCGAAAAATTCAGCAATTAGATGCTAAATTTTACGCTGAATTTTCAAGAAGAAACTGGGGAGCAGGCGATTCAGGCTAAATTTCGGTATTCCTAGAAGTGTCAGTGGAGAAATAAAGGTAACAGCTTTCGGACAAAAAAAAATAAAAAAAAATGCAGCATTAAATGCAGCATTTACAGCACTAAAAAGCGCCTATGTAACTGATGTTGATGCAATGTCGCTTCATACTCTGCTTCTGCGATAGCCCTTAGGGTCAGTAGTGAGTCTTGTGTTTCGGACCGACTATCAGGGTCGGGCAGTCAGGGACTGGAATTCCCGTCACGATATAATGTGGAAAAACATGATCGTCTGTTCGCACGATTTGGCAGCGTTCAAACAAGACGCATAATACAAGTCCTACAGTATAATTTATCAATTCAGGTTTCCAGGCGAAATGGAACCATCCCTGGCTAAATCATTTCTGTAGTTAAATACTCCTTGAGCCAAAGCTGACTCGGAAACATATATTCAATGGATTAAATGGACACGTCAGCCACGATGCTTTGGCAGTGATATTTCGGCCCTTCTTGGCAAGGGTCCTCGTCAGGCTGTCAAACGTCAGGGACAACCTTGGGGAACGGAAGAAAGCGGTTTTTTGAACAGCTCTGAATGTACATGTGCCATAAATTTCTCTCCTTTTTGTTTTTCTTCTTTTTTTCTTTCTTCTTTACTCCGTTTTGAAAAAGATACGGGGTATAAATACATTACTTAATTACTAGCGGTATGAATAAAACTTTACACCGGACGCCTTTATGTAGTTATAGCCTACAGTATATTTAAATGTCTGCCATTTGGCCTCGAGCCCTCTCTCTGCCAAATTGGCTTTTTATATTGAAATTATAGTAATAAACAGAACTTGAACTTGACGCCATAAAACAAGAAGAAACTCAATCGCCCATACACTGCTGCTTTTGCGGGCTGGGGTGGGGGGTGGGAGTCTTTGGGCTTAGGCAGCTTGTGTTTTCACTCACAGGAAGCAGCTCTGAACACTTCCATCGAACATGCATGACGGTTGGGATGGGGTTTCTAATTATGTACACATATATGTATTTTATTTTTCTCATCTTTTTGTAACATAAGACGTTAGAATATGGGTGTTAGTACTTATTAAAGATATTAATCTATAAGTTTTTGGTTATTTATTGTTGTACACAAGTTGCCTATGGATGACCGTTAAGATAAAAATCATTAAAAAGTTATATGTTTGAAATTACATTTATATGTTTCATATTTGTTCATTTTTATAATAATAGAAAACCAGTCGTCGGCTTCCTCCGGCTTCAGTTTTTAGAATAAATTATTATTTGATTGATTGAGCAGTTCTAAGATCATAGTTGCGTTTTTGCAGTTATCATGGTATCTGGCCAGCTACCGTGCCCAGGGACCGTGGTAACTGATCGTAGTATCTGAAAAAGGCATCTCACTTTCATCAGTTTCTGTCAAATTGGTGGGAAAGAAGTTCGGCACTTAGTGATGGAACTGGATATCAGTTTTTGTTTTGGGATGACTTCGAAAAGCACAATTTCTGCAATTGTCGTTTTTGCAGAGCAACCGTATATCAGATACCACGGTAACTGCAAAAACAATTAATTGCAGATCCAGTTACCGTGGTAACAGATACCATGGTATATGCAAAAACGCAACTCATATTATGAAGTAAATCTTTTCCGTTCTTTGATTCTGTAATTGTCTTGTAGCGCTTCTGCAGCAGAAACCCTCTCGGAGATTGGCGTCCCTGTACAAGAAGAAAGGAAGTTCTACGATGATGCCCATGTCAAAGGTAAAAGCGGGAGAGTTGTAGTTTGTTTTTAGCCCACGGACCCATCAGCTCTTTCAAAATTGCCGATTCTTAAGCTAGGTGCCCACAGAACGCGAATCTTTTCCGCCACGCGGTGCGAAACAAATTCGACTTGGAGTTGAAACGGTGGGGCGCGAATTTTTTACGCTCGCGACGTCAAATTCGCCCAGGCGAACGCGAATTCGCGTTCTGTGGGCACTTAGACGTAAGGGAAGTTGATTGCAGGCCAGCCAGGTTGTGAGAGCAGCAGTGTCCGCATTTTTTGTACTCTCTCACGCAATTTGTTTTTAACAATGTCTGCAGCAAACACAATGGATACAAGAAGCATCCCCTAAAGGTTCCAGGGCCGTAAGAATAGGGAATTACGGTCGCAACACACAAACAATGCCCCCCCCCCTCCCGTCGTCCGTGCGTCGGTCCGAAAGGAACGTTGGCAGTCGGTTTTTGCCGTATGTTGCCTATTCGTGTACAGAGTTTTACACCAGCATTTGTTTCAGCTCGTTTTTCGTAAAGATTAACTTGTATATTAATTGTTTATGTTAATTCTCATTTGTAAATATTTCGTTACGACCCTCGCTACCTCTCTGGCTGTAAGCTGTTATTCGAAATAAATTTACTCAATGATTGAAACATAATAATAACCTACAGACCGTAGAATAGTGTAAGGAATGTCGTCATCCCCAAATCCAAAGGGTATTCCATGTATTCATTATGACTCGTCGTACCTAGTGACAATGCAACCTACTCCTGTAATTGCATTCACTGATTATTTAGCCTGGAGACCCAACTTGCACACGTTACATTCTAAACCCGCTAACGGCACTTCACTAATCTTCGCATTTGCCACGATTCACTATTTTCTAGGCGCATTATGCTCCCGCCGAGTGTTAGAGCATCCTGCTATTGATGCGTAAAACCGGTTATTTGATTTCTGTCGAGTTTTGCTAGAAGTCAATGGACTCGGGAAAAGGCTTTAACAGCCAAAGCCGTGGATAATTTGTTAAATCAATCAAATTTATTTCCAAATAGCTTAAAACTAGAAGAAGAATAAAATATTTAGGAAATACACAGACACGAAACAAATTAACTAATATACTTACAAGATTTGACCAGAAATAAATGATAGGATGAAAATATGTAAAAATCGGGCAGAAGAATTAGCAGGATATGGAGAAAACTGATTGCCAGTGTAAGACGGGAGGGGAGAGGGGAATACACGGCCCTCTGGGGACAACACATTATCTTTGCTCCAGTTTTTTTTTTTAAAGCAGAGCCTATAGTTGTACATTATTCAAATAGTTTTGAGGATTGAAATATAAACTGTAAATAGTGCGAGGTGTGCTTTAAGGGTTTAAGATACGCTTTCTCCAGCCACTGTTTCGATGGAATGCCATTTTTTCTTCACTTTTATCATGCTCCACCGGGCAGTATCAAATCCCCAAATGTGTCTTTCTCCCACCGAGTTTTGTAGATTGTTTCCCGTGGAAGAAGGTGGGATTCCTATTGACGGTGCGTCTGCCTTTTACTCAAGACCAGAGCTCGTGGAAGAAATCAGCTTCCATCGCTAGTGAGAGCTGAATAGCTTGTTTTCTGAACCTGGTACAAGTAACCAGGACTGACGCCTTCCCCTTTCTAGGTGTTTTCGTCCCAGACGGATCGATCATGAAGATGATTTCAGGCTTGCCCAGTCATCAGCTGCCATCGTCTCTGGCTTTCCTAGACATTAGCGAAGTATACGAGTCTCTTCCTGAGTATCAGGAAATTAAGTGTTTCCCTGGACCACTTGTCAGGTAAATTTGTTCAGATCAGTTAACAGTTCAGATCAGTTTAATTGATTCAACTTCGGCGTGAAGGGGATAGGAAGGCACCCCCAATCAACTAAACTAGCCTTTGACAAAACAGTTCTCAGTGTACTGTCTGTTACTCCTGATTGGTAGAAATAGTGGAGGAGAACTATTCCGGCGATATTTCGGTCCTTCTTATCAAGGTCCTCAGACTGTAGCTAGTATTACGAACCTAAAAGTTAAATGTAGTTTTTAGCTGCTATTGATAGTCGTTGGGGGGAGCGGCACTTCTTAGGAATCGTTGGAGCCGATAGCTAGTGCTGAGGTTTCATTTTGGACACAGCTGCTGTTTTTGTTGCTCGTTTGGGTCGTTGACATGAGATGTTTTTCCGCATTTGATTCTTTCGTTTTGTTTTGTTAGATTTTCTGCATCAAGATTCTAAAGAGGCTTATTTCATCAACACAGTCAAGGCTAAATCGACATATTATCGCATAATTTATTTCAGCGGTCAGACAAACATCAACAGTCTGCTTCAGTTCTGTAACGACAAAGTCCTTCAGCTTCAGGATGGCCGGAGACACCTAACGGACGAAGTGCAATCCAGGATTCTCATCTGGGAGTTTCTTGTTCTTCTGCTTAAAACGAGCGGTGTAAGTACAGCAATTAGCTGTTTTATCGTCGACCCGTTTTTCCTTTTTGAGATCCCAACGAAATTAAGGTGTACAGTAGTAGTACTTCTTGGAACAGTTTAGTAACTGTGAAGAGTGCTGAAAAAAAAAACGCCCCCCCCCCCCCCCAGCACCCCGGTGACCAAACCCCAAACAGTTCAACACAGTGATAATACAGTAAAATATTTTTATGGAAAATGTATGTAGATGCGAGCGGCCAGCGAGCCATCGTCACGCGTTTACATTTGAATCGCGTGTCCAGGGAATATCCTTAAGTGCTCGCGGTTCAAACTGCAGTTTTTAATAAGATTTTTATAGTCTACCATATGTTTGCATTCGGGGGGGGGGGGGGTACCGGTTTTTTTTTCGCTAGAGGGTTTTGGTACCTGGGGATTTTTTGCCGGAGAGGGGGGGGGGGGGGTCGATACCGGGGGGGGGGGGGTGACGGGGGGCGGGTTTCGCCTAGACCCAACTGTAAATAGTGACTTTTCATCCACTTGCTGATAAAAAAAATAAAATACTGGTCAGTCAAGGCAGTTCCTTGAGTCTCCCTTAGAACTTCGGAGAGAATGTATTGTGTGTATGTATTGTTGTTAAGTAGCCTAAGTGTTGAGAGAAGCATACCTCAACTGCCACAGTAGAGGTATATACACTTTTTTAAACGTTTCACTACTTGTCTCATGCTTATAAAACCGTCAAATGGAAAGGAAATATAACAAACTTGATATCAACTGTTTCAGCTTTCTTCTGGCGTAAACATCGAGCTGGAATTCCACTATTTGAACTTCTTGTTGACTTAAGATATGCTTCTTCTTCCATTGGGGTATGAGAATTTTTTTTTTAACACCATCTGTTTGGTTAACTTACGCACCCCTTTAGCAAAAGATGCAGAATTTGAAAGAGGAAACATAACAGTAATTAAAATCAACAATTTCAAAATAAACTGATATTTGATATTATGTACATGAGATGAACATTTCTTACTTGGAAATAGTGAACATAATTTTTTTTTTTTCAGAAACCCGAAGGAACGGCCATCGCCCGGCTATTGCTTCAAGATACTGCCAACCTTGATAGGAGCCCGTTAGATGCCGGTGAAGTAGCGTCTCTAGAGGATATAAGCCTTCAGGACAGGACAGTTATCGCGGCTCGGGCTGACGACGGGTTCGTCAAGGAGTACAGAAGTCTACTGAACTTCGGCTGTAAACAAAAAGCGCTTGGTGAGTTTTGAAGCTGCGATTTTTGTTGTCAGTTAAATATTTTTACTACTGTGTGGCCCACGAGCCCCTGTGTAATTTTGTTATTATTCTTGCTCTTCCGTTTTCAGACTCCCGGCCTTACGCAGGCACGAGTAAACTATGTTTAGCTGAGACCCAGACTCCAAATTCTAGTCAGAAACTTTCGTCGCCGTCACGACATTTTCAAAATTTTCACTAGAAAAAAAGTTTAAAAATGTATTTTCCAGCCGATCTTGATGGTCTTTTTTATCTTTCTTTACAGCGGATAGAAGAAGAGAACATTTTTTTTTTTACCGATATATTGATGATTTTTATGTCGCTTAGCTCTTTTTGACCGTTATGTCGCTTAGATCTTTTTATATCTTTTGAGCAACTCATGTTCTCGGGAACGGCTTTTCGTAGGGCTCTGAATAATTTACATTAGATGCAGGAGATGAGATCCGTAACCCTAGTATCAATAACTTATTTTCACAAGAAATGTCGATTGCAGGGGCGTCACGTATGGGGTGGGGAGGGGGGACGCCCCCCCTCCCACAATGTTGTTGGCCAGTCGGTAAGAAATAGCAGCCGAAATAACAGTCATTTTTTCTTCAGAACAGTAGTTTTTTTGCAAAAACAGGCGGTAAAAATGACCAGCTAGTCGGTAAATCCCCCCCCCCCAGATTTTGGCTAGTGACGCTTCTGGTCGCGTGTACCCTTAATTCTTGACTGCGACGACTCTTTGTGAGCTTTCTTCGTCACGTTTATCAAGTCGCCTTGCACGGTTTCCATTTTTGCGTAAATAAAAAACTTAGAGCCGGATTAGCGCCCATTTTTGTTTTCTGTTGGTTTGCGAACTGCAGTGTAAGTGTGACTGTTTATTTCTCACAGATCTTGCTATCAAACGAGGTTTATGGGGTCATGCTTTTACGCTGAGTTTCTACATGGACCAGAAGTCGTTTAACCTCGTAAGAAGCAAGTTCACAAACTCACTGTCGCCGCATGATCCCCTTCAGACGCTTTATCAGCTGGAATCCGGAAGGCAGCCGGCTGCTTGCACGGTAGGAGCTTACTTTCTTCTTCCGTGGTGCCTGCCGACTTGCGCCTGATCGACCCTGTTGTAGTTAAAAGTTTATCCGAAAAGGGCTGAGAGAGGACAATCTAGTTACGCATAACTTACTCACTTAAAGAGGCTTGAAAACCCGATGAAAATGTGTTACTTCGTTGCTTCGTTATTCACGAATCATTGATTTCTTACCCTGTCGGCTTTGTGGTACGTCTTTGCGCTTGTACCTGTGTTGTATGCTTGACGAAAACGATTTACGAAAAATAAGTGTTCACGCAGTGAGCTCACCTTTAGCGAGCTGATCACTGGCCACTGAAAAGCCCGCGTTGAATTAAATTTTCCGCGTCATAGTAGAACTTAAAGGACCCCTCTTGTTTATTCTGCCTTTTTTAATACATATAGCTCCCATACAGAATTATAAGCTTCTAAAATCTCCACCTTTCTCCGTTGTTTCGTTTTGTGTCTACGAATTTTTAGCGCTTTTTTTGCTTTGCCGAGTTTTGCCCGTCACACAACGAAAAGTTTGCCGAGATCTTCAATATCCGCTGACAATCTTTCACGTAAGAGGATCTGAGAAGTTTCTGTTTATTACTTCTTTTATTTGCATAGTTCTCCCACTTTTTAACCATGGCGCGTTCAGTTTTCAAATGTTTTGCGCCCAGCCGCCGCGTCGGATGGCAGGAAGGCTGCACATATTGGACTAGCGCTAACAAGAAAATCGCTAATTTCAGGTGGAAAGTAATGGTATTTTTGAAAAAGGTTTTTCTGACCCATTTCGCGCGGATAAGATCATTTCTAGTAAGAGTTGTGCTTTAACGTTGTGAGGACGGCAGTAGATATTCTGAACGTCATACCAGAGCAAATAGTGAAAAAAAAAATCCCTGAACACAGTCAGAATAATGCAGTGGTGAAACAAAAATATTCTACTTTTTATAATATATCTAGCTCCCATACAGAATTATAAGCTTCTAAACTCCCCACCTTTCTCCATTGTTTCGTTTTGTGCCTGAACCATGGCGCTATCAGTTTTCAAACGTTTTGCGCCCAGCCGCCGCGTCGGAGAGGAGGAAGGCTGGACATAGTCGACAGGCGCTAACAAGAAATTCGCTAATTTCAGATGGAAAGTAATGGTATTTTCGAAAATATTTTTTTCTTATCCATTTCATAGGGAAAATATTATCTCTAGTAAGAGTTGTGCTTTAAGGATTTTTGTAGTTTTAGACGGAGTTAGTATACCCTACTTCCCATTTAGAGCAGATTAATTTTCTATTTATCCAGTATACAGAACACGTGACGCCATCTACTTTGCGTGGCACTGCGAGTCATCGACAAGATGTAAGGGACACTTGTAACTGAGACTTTTACTGAAGTTCGCCAGTAAAAGTGAAAGGCCTATGCAGATAAGAGCATCACACCAAGGGTTGCAGATGGAATATAATTTAGAATTATGGCAACACGGTAATTTATATTGATTTTTCTTCTTAGACGTTGGGTGACGAACGGAAGCCAGACTGGAGGTCCCATCTGGCAATGATCCTGTCAAACCCTTCCTCACGTGGCCCACAGCTGGACAAGAGGTCAATTGTAGCCATGGGAGACTCTTTAGGTTTGTTGTTCCTTCCTTCTTTCCTGTCTCTTTAATTAGCTCAGTTTTGTCTGAAGTCATGAAATCCAGCGTAGTCGGACTGTTTGGGATGTAGAGTTCATGCCAGTCCGAGAAATCAAAATCTGGATTCGTTCTCCACCGAATGGGACATAGGATCGTTGTCACAGAGAGCGTGTTCCCCCCTACTTACCGTAGCTACTACGCATGCCGTCACGAATTCTGGCTTCTTGGCGTCAAGGCTGAAACGCATTTTTCTGTTTTTAGCAAAATATTGTGCCACGGGCTAATCACGTCACAATGATTCGTAGTTACCACGCTTACTACGCTCCCGAGCATGGTAAGCAAATAGTTACTGTCAATTACTATTTCGAGAAGGTTGAAACGGTCAGCGTAGTAACTTTTCACAAGGCTGGAACGAAAATAGTAACTAACAGTTACTATTGTTAGAAGGGTGGAACACGCTCAAGGAATCGAGGCGCAGGCGTCGCACTGGGTTATCGCGGATAAGAATTTGAGCAAACGTAGAGCGAAAATAAATAGATTGAAGTGAGTCAGTTTTGAATATAAAAATATGGAACAAATATTCGCAGATGATTAGAATACTTAAAACATGTACTGTATTTCGAGTTTGCCGTTCTAGGAATGCTTTTAACAGAGATATCATTGTGTCAGTGATGTGAAAGGTTTACCTTTTCAGCTGTTCGAGGAGATACATGTGCAGCACAGCTTTGCTATCTGGTGGCTGGAGTTGAGTTTGGGCACTTGTCAGACAAAGCTGCTAGGATGTCATTGGTAGGAAAGGCTCGGTCTCAGTCCCTGGATGAGTTCCAGTTCATCGAGTGTGTCCAGATGACGGAAATCTACGAGTTTGCAATGAGTCTCTCACAGCCAACCTTCTGCATTAAGGTGTTCCTGGTTAGTAAATCTGATGTTTCAGTGAAGTTGCTTGCTCAGTTTGATAATCGCGAGGCTCGTTAGTGTTGGTGCCACTGCCGATTTACCAAATCGGCACAGTGGGCACCTGCCCATGAACCCCGCCCCTTTTAGTGGCACCACAACGACGACCAAATCAGTACTGGTTTGATCTTGAAAAAGAAAACACAGTCAAGATTTGTGAATTGTTCGGTTCAAATGAGGTAAGTATAGCCTATTGAACTGTAGCGACGATCATCCCTTCCTAGCGGCCAACTTTAACAGTACTACAATGTCAGTTTGATAGGACAACATATGTTTGCGCATCCTTGTTGTAATACGCTATGAGAAAGCATCTGTCATTACGCTCACCATAAGTAAGTGCAAAAATGTGTAATAGATTATCAAACTTCCTACAGTGTAGCAGATCATTTGCAAGGGGTTTCGAAAATCCCATTTTCCAGGGTCCCTCCCAAGGTTTATCCCGGAAATGGCTGGCGCGAGTATCAGTTGTGTAGCTTCAGGTGCGATGTATAGTTGGATGTGTCGACGCCAATTCGGCCCCGAAATAGGAGTGGTTTGAGGGGCGCAATCGACATACAGACAGGGCCCTATATTCGTGCCCTTTCACTCTATTCAGCGAACTTTGCAGAAAAATAGTTCATGCAGGCAATGCGATCAGGTTACGAGTTCGAGTAGACCTTTGGCGAATGATCCCTCAGAGGTCAAAATTCTAAAAAAAACCATTCCCATTTCTAGATCCAGAAGTTCGTCTACGCGAAAAATCTTCTGAATTACGGTTTCAACTTGGAGGCATATCAGTACTGCGAAGCCATCTGGAATGGCTTGTCAAAAAATATCACTGCTGATGACCTAGGGCTTGCATCACAGTTGTACGCACTGGCGGATAGGCTGAAGCAGAACGACCCAAGCTGCACACTAGAAGGTAATGTTTGAACTGATGACATTGAGACTTTCGGGGTCTGGATCGTCAGTAGGATCGTTATATAACAAAGAAAAATGGAGAGTCAAAGTCGGAGACACAAGATTGATTGACACCCTGCTGTTTCCTCTGTTAATGTTTTTACAGCTTAAACTCAGTCAATCGATCGGTCACTTGTTCTTCATAGAATATTTTTGGCGGTAATGAAAATTTTCGAATATTCATTTTCTTGTCAAATACTCTAATACCAATGGATTCGTACTTCGGCAAATCATTTGATACTAACAAAACGAAGATATAAATTGCGACGTTAGAATTCGGAATCACCTTATTTAAGGATTCGTGTTGAGAACTTCATATCGGAAGGGGACGAAACTTTTCTCGTACTGAAGATTCAGCATCCGATTAAGGGATACTCACCACTGCTTCCGGTTGGAGGCAGCGTTTCGGAGAGATAAGCTGAAGAAGTCGGCGGCCTCGCGAGAAAAAAATAGAGGTGAAAGGATATCACAGGCCCCTCTCCCAAACCCTCCGTCCTTCATGCTAATTTTACCGCTTTCGGTAGAGAGTGTCTGGTGCCGTTCTTCTGAGCAGATAGGCCAACTCGCTTCTGGGTTGCCAATCTCTTCTCTTAGCAGGCCTAGGCAGAAAGGACAAAAGGCTTGGTTAAAAACGGCCAAAAGAACAGTGAGGAGTAAGCGCTTGGTGAAAAAGCAGGGATGACCCTATGCCTTGGTGTATAAGTGACAAAAATGCGACCGATGGGTGTTGCAATGGGAACTCGTCAGACGCCATTATCTCCATTATCAATGGATTACAGCATTATTTTTGTTGACTTTTTCTACTCATCATATTGCACAACTGGACACAGCGACGAACAAACAAGAAAAGTAAAACAAAATGATGGAAGAGAGAAGGAATGGGAGTGACAGTAAAATAAAATTCAGTCGAAAAGAGCATGCGCTGGGTTGAGGTTGCGCGTACGACTTAGTAACCTATGCCACTACTGTCGTGGTCGTAGTTTGGTATTGGGGTATCCGCGACTTCCAGTCTGTTGTTGAGCTCTACTTATTTCCAACCCAACACCAATGAAATACCCAACCCAACACCAATGAATAACTGACACTTTCTTTAGATGAGTACGGCAACAGAGTGGCCGCCGTACCTGAGTGGATGACCGCTTTGTACACCCAGCTCTACACACCAATGTCCGCCACAGTTGCACCGGCAGAGACGGAGCCAATGCTTGCCGTCGAGCAGCTGCCGGAACCTGCGCCACAACCGTCTATTCAAGATGTGCCACTTATTGAGTCGGCAGAAGCTGCTTTTGACGCTCAGCAAAGTCAGCAGGATTATGGGCAGTTCCAACAAGAGCAGCCGCAGCAGAATTATGAGGGTATGGATTCGACCTATGCTGGTAAGCTTTAAAATTGTTTATTTTCGGTTCAGATTGAAATATCGTCTAGGAATGAGTCATACCTCCAGCGATACTTCGGAGCTCTGTTCATAAACTTGGGTAAGGTGATCCGGGCCAGAACACAGTGCACACTGGAGTGCCGGCAAAAATGTATGCACCTTAAAAGAACCTTAATTTTTTAAACATTTTGCTGTTGTGTGTCTGCGGCAGCTCTCAGTAACAAAAAAAATTACTTTTTACTAGACGGACAAAAGACGAAATAATTTTCGAAGCATGCTGTCGATTTTTAAGTCCTTTTAAAGAGTCATGGGATGATCGAACGGTCATGCGCATTGTAAAATATTTGCTCCATACGCTATTATCGGCCTAGACTGCACAGCTGCCCTGATACTGTTGCCCACGGTAGGTTGTGCAAGGCGTAGTTGGAGGCCGACCGCCCTCCCCCCCCTTCTTTCCCCTGGTTCTCCGGTCCAGATACCCTTTTACGACGAGGTGGTGTGTTGCTAGTCGTACGGAACGATGCCACTGATCCTATGGCAAACCAGAATGTCCAATTGCTCAGATTGAACTGCCTTGCTAACGCCACTGATTTTAGGCTACTATAACCAAACCCAGCAGCCAGCTGAGAGTGAAGACGCATTTGGCTATTACGACCAGTCAAGCATTGTGTCACCCATCGAACCTGCTCAGCCACCCTTTTCATTCATGAGTACAGCCCCCACGAGTGACTATTCGCAGCAGCATCAGCCAAACGAGGAGATCCGCCAACCAGATCAGGAGAAAGAGGAGGTTAGTATAGGCCTAAAAAATAATGGTACAGTTCACGAAATAGGACATTGGCCTCTACGAAGGTGGTATAAAACGCCGTCCGTTAGCTCTTGAAAAAAAATTGATAGAATCGCTCATTAACAATTCAGATTGTAGGGTGCTCCAACTGCACACCACTCTGTTTCGGAAAGGCCATCTGCTAATGCCTTATGAGAATCGCCAGCATAAATGATAATAGTTATTCCTTCAGCCCAAGCTGGCTGCGAGTCATATTTAAAGCCGCTTTCACATTGACGCGTTTATCTTGCGTAATCTGATGCGTACGCGTCGATGCAACGCTATTCTTGCGTTGCGTCGACGCGTACGCATCAAATTACGCAAGATAAACGCGCCAATGTGAAAGCGGCTTAACTCTGCAAAACGGATACGTCAGCTACATTTTATTAGAGCTATATTTCGGCCCTTCTTGGCAAGGGTCCTCTTCAAGCTCAAGCCGCTCAAGCTTGAAAATGAACTTATGGAAAAACAACTAAAGATTCTAGCTTAAGCATCTGATTTTGTGAATTTCTTCTTGAAAATTGCTTGAAGTTAGGCACCGGCTTTAAGAAACGACGCTCCCGGTACCGGTAGCAGTTACTCGTTAACAAACTGGCAGAAGACCAAAGCACTAGATGAGCTGGGGACGAAGGAGGGTGAAGAGAAGGAATAACAATACCAAAGGTTTCGATGGGATCCCAAAAATTTAATATTTGACCCAGACAACTACGTCTTCTCTACGCCAGATCCAGTCTTCGCCAGGCTAATCATCTGAGAAGATTAAGTTCAGATATACCTGTATAAGCCATATTTATTTTGACGATACTGATCGAAACTTCCTGCTTTACTTCTGCCGAATTTCCGTTTTCGGCCGAATTCCGAGCGAACTACTTGTCCAGCCAAAAAAAGATAGTTCAGAAACGAATCCAGCGCATCTCCTTATCCCTATAAAGAACGTCTAATCAACTTCAAATAAAACTTTAACTTATAAAAAAATCCGGTTTCAACCGGATTCCGGACGAACTATATGTCCGGGTAAAAAATGATTGTCATATACAGATTCAGCGTATCTTCTTACCCTTAAATCTATCATCTAATCAACTTCAAATACAAATTTTACTTTTAACAAATTTTCCGGTTTCGGACGGATTCCGGGCGAACTACTTGTCCGGCGAGAAAATGGTTTTCACCATCGTGTTCAGCATGTCTTCTTACCCCTAAATCGAACATCTAATCAACTTCAAATAAAATTACTTTTAACAAACTTTCCGGTTTTGGCCGGATTCCGGGCTAACTACTTGTCCGGCGAGAAAATGGTTTTCACCATCGTGTTCAGCATGTCTTCTTACCCCTAAATCGAACATCTAATCAACTTCAAATAAAACTTTTGCTTTGAACAAATTTTCCGGTTTGGGCCGGATTCCGGGCTAACTACTTGTCCGGTCAAAAAATGGTTTTCACCACCGTGTTCAGCATGTCTTCTTACCCCTCAATCGAACATCTAATCAACTTCAAATAAAACTTTTACTTTTCACGAACTTTCCGGTTTTGGCCGGATTCCGGGCGAATTATTGGTCCGGCGAGAAAATGGTTTTCACCATCGTGTTCAGCATGTCTTCTTACCCCACAATCAACTATCACATTAGCTGTTTCAAAATATTTTGTTTGCCCCTTAATTTGAAACCCCTCCCCCACCCTTAAATATAGAGCTACAGAGCCCATCTTCGAACTTGACTTGTACTTTGACCCAAAGGATCCTCCCACCAAGTTTCATCAAAATATCTCAATCCCTTCGAGAGTTATCGTGCGCACAGACGGACAGACAGACGGACAACTTTTGCGATGTCATAGGTATCCGTCACTAACGTTTTGGGATCCCAAAAAGCGATACGTAAGGCATTCAGCTCTGCTTTGAGTAGTTAAGTTCAGTTGTCTGCTTACATGTTAGTTACCAAACCATACCTTTCCAATCACTCAGAATCAGTTACGGAACCGACGTCAGACCACCAGGTCCCAGCTCCCCACTCCACAAGCGACGCCCCAACCCTCGCCGCTCTTGTACCACCGACCCATGGGAAACGAGCAACCACGCAGCGCGCACTTCATAGCCCCGCCTGAGTTCGGTCGTTCTCAACCTCCAACGCCGTTGCTGGAGCGGAAACAAGCTCCATCTTCTCCTTTCGCTGGAAGAGGCCAGCTCGCAGCTGCTTCTTCATTCGGGGTTGGCTTGGCCCCGCGTACGCCAACCGCAGAACGAAGGTTAAAGCCTGTGGTCTACAACGGGACTTACCCCATTGATAAGCCACTGGCAAGCAGGGACTTTCCCGCTGCCATGACTTATCCTATTGACATGCCTGTGGATCAGCTACAGTCCTTTGTTGAGGATGGTCTCCGTGCTGATTCCGAGGCGGAAGAGAGTGGTGAGGAAGATGAAGAGGAAGGAGATTGGGAGACGGAAGCAGAGGTGCCTGTCTGTGAGGTACGCAGCTAGATGGTAGTGTTGTAGCTGTACCCTTCTTTTTTTTTCTTGTTCAAATTTTCTTTGGTTTTGACTTTTATTCTTTCATTGATCTTGTAGATGTTTTGTTGATCGTTAATAAACACTTTCTTTTATTGTTCTTTGTCTTCACCAAGCTGGACTTTCACGGAATTCGTGTATCATAGATAGATAGATAGATAATTTTATTAACCCACTTTTCTACAAGAGGACAAGCGGAGTATAAAAAAAGGTAAAGAAAGAAAAAAGAAAAACACAAAATAATTGGACACAAGAATATCTGCGTAACATAAAAATGTCCAAAGCTTCAACAGAGCGAAAGCTGCACTGGTCGATTTCTTTCAGTCTCTGGTCCACGCCCCGTGTGCGTGGGCTGAGTCGATGTGGGATTTTTCACCAAATGAATCGCCGGGCACGATAGGCTGTAGGCAGGGTGTTGGCTGCTGCCGCAGTTTGCACATTTTGTCTCTCGACTGCAGGGATTTTCTCGGGATGATGTGTGATCGTCGCTACAACGCGAACATTTTGGGGGGTTAGGGCACTCGGCAGCGACGTGATTGAATTTTTGGCAGTTGTAGCACCTCTTGGGAGAAAAGATAAACCGTGACACTCTATAAATGTCATATTCTATCTTTAGGCCAATTTTGATTGCCATCTCTAGACTGCAGTCACTCTCGAAGTAGAGTTTCACTGTCGATGAGTCGTTTATCCTGGTGGCTTTCGAGCACCCAGGAATTGCGTCTCGAATAGTTTCTAGCGGCACACACTTGGGAATCCCTTTTGAAACCCCGAGTAAAACTGGTACTTTGACTTTCGCTTGCGAGTCCCTTGACTGAAAATGGCTCGCAACTTTCATCGCAGCCTCGCGATCAGATAGCTTCACAACCCACTGTTGATTGGTTGATTTGATTCCCACGACTTTATTACCGATATCGCACTCATCAAGTATCACTTTCTTTTGTTTCGGATCCGACACTTTAGGCGGGTTTGATACAACGACTGACCACAGGATAGGCCTGTCCTTCGCCGAATCTACTAATCGATCTTCTGGTTGTGCCTGACGAGTTGGCGAGTTGAGTGGAGTATCAAACCGTAGGCTGAGGGTATCTTCTAGCTTTTTTTCTATTTTTTGAAGCCTTCTCGAAAGGTCAGCTCGAGACTTAAGGTTTATCTGTGGAACCTCATCAGGTTCGAATATCGCGAACACGTAATTCTCAGTACACGTCTCAATGAATCGACTATAAGAGTTAATTAGCTCCGTGAGAAGCTCTTCTTTCGTCTGTCCTTTCAGTGAAGTTTCACTGTAAATTTCGCCGAGACGATTTCTAGCACTCAGTATTGCCTGCTTTTTGTAAAAGTCACTCGCTATCGCCACTATGTCATGACTAGGCTCCTCTTTTTCCACCGACCTTTGGATGAAGTTCATTAGACTATTCCATATAACTTTCATTCTCGCAGCCGCGAGGCATCCGGCGATAAGCACACTTAGTTGTTTACAGTTCGAATGCTAGAAGCATCTTTGTGATCAAATGTGATTGTTTCTTTTTAATTCCTCATACCACATTTCTTTCCATTTTTCTTCTCAGTGTATACTAGAAAATCATCATCGAGTCAGGCACGAAAGTCGTATGCGAATAATTGGACGAGCTCGTAACCTGTAGACCGATCCAGTTTTCCGGATTCGGCTGTGATTTTTCGAGTCCGGTTGTAAACTTCGTATTCTGTGAGAATGAAGCCTTATAATTCGGTGACCCAACAGATGACAGACGGTGTGAATCATATTATTACCTAAGTACCATGTTTGTAAATATTCCTTCAGCCCAAGCTGACTGCGAATCAAATTTGACAGTGCAAAACGGATGAGCCAGACCATGCTTGTATGCCATTGGCACTGCATTGGCCCTGCTGCTTTTTCCATTTCAGTAAAAAAAAAAAATCTTGACCTTACCTTACACAGCCTGTGAGCCAGATTTCGTTCTTAAGTCAACCTATCGTACTTTACTCACCATTGTATGACGTTGCTGGTGTACCTTCAGTTCTTTTTAGTGATTATTTTTTTCTCTTTTAACGTCTTTCCTTTTGTTTGCCCTTTTTATGTCGCAATTGAACACGTGTGTATTTCGTTGCTTCTGTTATGTTTTTTTTCATTGCTCATCACTCCTGAACTCAAAGGTCAGAAAAGTGGTCGAATGAAAAGTTTTCTGTCAAATTTCCCTGTGTTTTTTTTTCAAATTGCAAAGCAGTGTGGCGATCGCGCTTGTGTTACTACGGGACCCACCGTAAGAATAAAGAGGGATTGATGGTGGTAGTAATGTGTGAACAGAAAAAGACTTAAAAAGCCAGAGAAAGAATTCTTAACTTAAAGGACCCGTCGTGTCTATAATGCCTATTCAGTAATTCTTAAGCTCGGAAACCCAAATTTGATAATTTTGCATTCTAAGCCCACTAACGATACCTCACTAATCTTTACACTTCCACGATTCACTGTTTTCCATGTGCACTATGCTCCCGACGAGTGTGTATGTGTATCATGCTTTTGATGTGTAAAACCGGTTATCTGAATTTTGCCGAGTTTTTGCTAGAAGTCAATGGGCCGAGAAAAGGCTTAAAACAGCCAAAGCCGTGGCTATTTTGTTAAAAGCACAGCCTAGTTTTACAGCATTCAAATAGTTTTGAATATTGGGACATAAACAGTAAATAGTGCGAGGTGTGCTTTAAAGAAAAAAAAAAGCATGATGTAGGCTTTGGGATTTGATTAGTCAAACAGAAATAATCGGCTCCTTTTGTAAAGGCCCATTCCCTCCGCTTGCTTATTCTCTTCTTCTAGTTTTTTATGGCACTTGCAGCCTCTGGCTCAAGTGCCATATACCGATCGCAATTCCGTCTGTCGGTCGGTCGGTCTGGCGGTCGGTCCGAATTTTTTTGTCCCACATGTTCGAGTTAGGGTACTTCCAGATGTGTTAGGACGATGAAACTTGGCAGGAAAATCAGGGACCCGACCAAACTAATCTGGAAATAATCAGTTTCCCGATCCGACCATCTGGGGGGGAGTGGTGGGCCGGGGAATTCTGAAAATTAAGTAGTTTTTGTCACACTTTTTCGAGTTGGGGTACTTCCAGATGTGCTAGGACGATGAAACTTGGCAGGAACATCAGGGACCCGACCGGACTAACCTGGAAATAATCAGTTTCCCAATCCGACCACCTGGGGGGGGAGTAGAGGGCTGGGGAATCCGGAAAACTGGAGTAGTGTGTAACTTTCGAACGGGTGATCGGATTGGAATGAAACTTAATAACTGAATAAATGGCATACCGCTGATGTCCCATTTGATGTCCGGACCGGATTCGACAGCTATGGGGGAGTTGGAGGGGGAGACCGGAAATCTCTAGAACCGGTTAGAATGGAGGGATCGGAGTGAAACTTGCAGGGAAGAATAAGCATCTGCTCCAGATAAATCGTTTGTACATTTGGACTAGATCCGGACACTGGGGGGGGGGGTGGAGGGGAGTTTCCCGGAATTCCGGTAATGGCGGTTTTGGGGATTTTCACGACGGAACTTGGGAGGCGTATCAGGGACCCGATCAAACTGACTTATAAATAAAAATTTACATGATCGGATGGTCGTGGGGGGAGTAGCGGAAGGGGGAATCCGGAATATTGAGTCATGCGTAACTTTGGAACGGTTGATCGGATTTGAGTGAAATTTGATAATGGATCAGAGGACATGTCTCTGGTGATCTTTGTCATGTCCGGACCAGATTCGACAACAATGGGGGGGGGGGCGGAAAATACGTGACCGGCTCAGACTGGGGAGATCGGGATGGAACTTTGTGGGAATAATAAAGAGATGCTCTGGATAAATCACTTACAGAACCGGATTGGCTCCGGCGACTGTGGAGGAGCTTGAGGGGGGGGGGGGGGGTCCGGAATTCCGGTGATCGCGATTTAAGGTACTTCCAGATGTGCTAGGACGATGGAACTGGGCTGGAATATTAGAGATTTGACAAGATTGGCTCAGAAATCGCCACTTTCCAAATCCGACATTCCTTAAAGTACCAATCTTGACCGTAAATTTAGAAAAATACTTTTAAGCAAATTATACATTTTCATGATCCCCATGAGCCCGTTATCATTTTTGCCTCAAGGGTTTTGCTTAAAAATGAAGTTCTAGCTTCCTTAAAGTGCGCATCTAAACCGCAAGGTCGAAAACTACTTTTTTAATGAAACGATACATCTCCACCAATGATCTTTTGTGCCACAAGGGTTTTGCTTAAAAATTTATTTTATCACCCTTAAAGTGCACATTTTAACCGAAAAGTGAAAAAAAAATTTTTTTGCCAAACGGTTTATATCAGTGATCCCTAAGGGTCTGTGATCGTTTTGTCTCAATAGTTTTTCTTACAGATGAATTTCTAGCGCCTATAAAGTGCGTCTCATTACAGCCGAGTTCTAAAACAAAATACTTTTTCTCTAGCTCCCTTAAAGTGCGCATCTGAACCGCAAAGGTAACCTTAAAAGTACTCTTGATCAAACACTACATCTCAACCCATGCAAGTGCCATATGAGCTTACAGCTCTTGTTTCCATCAGATTCTATTTTCCCGGATAGTTTCAGACTAGAAGCGTCACCGGAAACTGCCCCGGCCAGCATGAAATGTAATGTGGCAAACAGAGATACATATTTTTCATGTCTAGATCCTATTTTTCAAGTTTTGTGTTGTTGCGTTACTATGTGTGTATATTTGCAGCCAACTCAACCTGGAGACCAGGCTGCAGCCCCTAATGAAAAGGAGGAAGAAAAGAAGGAGAAACCCCGAGGATTGTTCCAGAAGATCTTCGGGTTGGGATCAAGTGTGCCGAAAGCCAAACTACCTGATGACAAGGAGAAAAAGGTAACAAAGGTTATTTATTATTATTTATTTGATTCCTTCAAAACTGAGAAGTGATGTATAAAACTTTACGCAGCAACATATTATTCAAACTCCCATACACTTGCATAAATACGCCTCCCATTCTTCGATTTCACCTTTTCGTCGTCTCTTCGATGGGACGATAGGTGTGGCCTATCTAGCACTCTAGCTCTCTACCACCCCGTAATGTACCTGAGCCGTGTTTACTTTGCCCCATACATAATTTAATACTTCTCTTCTCGCAATTTAGAGTAAAAATTATGAATCGACTAATGTCAGCATGGACAGCGTAAAGTCTGCATCCATACTTGGACTTGGTCACATTGGGCTCAAAAACCAGCCTATTCGACAAACAACTGAAAATCCCTAGGGGATGTGAGATTTGATGGGCTTTGTGGCAGCTTGGGGATAATGAGCAGACTGCAATTAGGGGTCAAGTAGGATTCCTGTAACATAATTATACACGCTGTTAGCTTCAGTTGATCTCCTGAATTTAAAACGACAACATTCAGAATTAGTTGTATCTTGTTCCTTTTCTTTTTTCTATTTTTGCAACCCAAAAAGCCAGGGAATGAGCCAAGTGTGAAAGCCAGGTGATCTAGTGTTCACCTTTTCTCATCCAAACCCACCCTGTACTGTGGCTTCTATCAGGACAAGACAAGATTTCAGGCATCAGGCATTCTTGTGCTACATAGCAAAACAGTTCGAGCAAGAAAGAAAATAAAAGAAGACGTTCAAAATATTCACATTGATTGACTGTTTGCAAGTTGATATCTGAAACTCATGAATATACCATTTATAATTGTTCGTAAAATATTCATTAAGCTCATGCGAGTAGTTTAGGCATTCTGGCGTTCTGGTAGCGGGGCAAAAGACTGTCATGTCAACACTTCTGAAGAAAGACACCTATTGCATGTGTACCATTGCAGCGTGCGACCCAAAACCAGATTTCTTTTTTGGCTATCGTTTAAATCTAGTTGCTTCCCGCTAAATATTTCAAGTATCGAGGGACAAGCACATAGAGGTACCACAGATCCGAAAGTCCACCCTTCGGTTTGACAAATAGTGATTTTCTGCACACCTCAGAAAAATACACAAATTTGTGCTGCCACTCTACCAGGACGGTACAAGTTTTAGTGCCCTCCGATCACGGGGCTAACTCGAAACCCCATGGCCACCCAGGAAAGACCCAACTCTCCAAAGGCGTATTCTCCCCGTTCCCCGAGGACTTCTCGGGGAATCGAAGGGAACGGCGAGAATAGAGGGAGTCACTCCACGCGGACTCCGCGTAAGGAAAACAGCGAGAACACGGGAAATGCTTCCAAAATGGATTTTGTTCAAAAAAAAATTTATGCAGTTGACGAAATTGTTCCTGATCCACTTTACATTTGGTTTTGTTTATTCTGGTTGTTTTTAATTAATCTTACATTGCACCAACACCAGCAAAAATTGATTCCCCTCTGAATCTGAAAGGGAGTACTTTTTGATGATAATCGGAGCATTCCCCGTCCGTGGGGACTCGCGAGAATACGGGGAGTGAGTCCCCGGGACTAACAAAAACGCGGGGACTCCTCAAGTGGAGTCCTCGGGGAACGCAGATCAGAAGATAAACACGGATAGCCATTGCACACTTAGTAATACCGACCTTTTCTTTACAGATCGTTTGGGATCCAGAAAAGAAGCGATGGATCGACAAGGACAACCCTGACGCCGCAGAAGCACTAGCCACGCCCCCGCCACGCGTCGCCGCCGTCATCCCCAACGTCTCGGCGCCAGACGTCAATACCCCTCCTATGGGCAAACCGGGCACAGGAAGACGTACGTATAATTCAGTCTTCTAGAAAGTTGTATAGAAAACACACTGCGAGCGTGTTCGAAAGCTTTTTAGTGCTGTAAATGCTGCATTTAATGCTGCATTTTTTTTTTTTTTCCGAGAGCTGCTTCCTTTATTTCTTCTCTGACACTTCCAGAATACCGAATTTTAGCCTGAATCGCCTGCTCCCCAGTTTCTTCTTGAAAATTCAGCGTAAAGTTTAGCATCTTTGCTGAATTTTTCGATGAATTTCATGCTGAATCAGTGCTGCATTAATTAAGCGAAAATTTAAGTCCGAAAGCGAAATGCTGCATAAAATCCTGAATTAATTCAGCTTTCTCCAATGTTTCGGAGCTTTCGCACACGTTCTGCGTACTTCCTCTAACTCTTGAGCCGCGAAAAATGGCTTAGGTTCTAACGCAAATCTGAAGGGCTTTCCAAGTTCCACTTATCTGACTGGAGGGGCCCCAGCAGACATTCAGGGGGCGAGGCGAACGTGAACAACCGCGTTGAGGCTCATCTCTTAACCCAAACATTTAGAAAGCCACTAATTTTGCGTTTCTCACGACTGCCTTCGGTGATGGCCTGTAATCCTCTCCGTCTCAGTCAATTTAAAGGAAATAGAAGAAATTTGCTGTTTGGTGCCAAGAACTTCTGGAAAGTGAACCAAGCCTCCTATGACAGTTAAGCGTGCCCACTTTGCTATTAAAGTTATATATAAAAAGACTCGAAACGGGCGGATGACTCAAAAGCCCGCCAGTAATCATTTTTCAGATCAATTAGTTAAAAAAAAATTTTTGCATATATGGTTAGATTAGATTACGTTTAATACAAACAAACACGCACAACATAATCTGCATCACCTGCAGGGAAAGTCCCGGGGGACTTGTTAAATAACAGGCGAAAAACATAATTCACATCTGTTTACTAATGAAAAATAAATACTACTACTAACAATAGATTTCTATAATAGTTACTAAAACAAATACTAAACAAAAAGAAAAAAAAGAAAAGAAAACGACTGACTCCTGCTTACTCTTTTGCGAGGAAGAACCTTTTCACTGTGGCCTTGAATTCAGCAAGGTGCGGGGCTTCCGCACTTTACTTGGGATTATATTCCAAACACTCGTAGCAAAATTCCTGATAATGAACGATGCACGAGTTGACTGTTGGATTTCATTAACTATATTCCCACGCCCCTTGTTTCATAATTGTGGTAATCACTATCACACAGTCAGCTTGGGCTGTAGGAGACGTTTTAAAACTTAAAATTAATAGCTACATAGCTCCTTTGTCCTGGAACCTGACACCATCGTGGTTCGGTGTCTTTTGTTTTGTTTTACTCTACTGGTTCGCCTTGTGGAATTGTGGGCTATATATATACATATGTGTGTTTCTTCTTCTTCTTGTTATGAATCGAAAGATCATCTAGTATCCTCAAGTCATCCTGTAGGCCTATTTGAACCTTCTAAAAATTGAGAGAATATAAACTTCATTCACTGAATCCCATCTCTCGGCAGGTCCACCGCGAGTTGACGTGCTTTCTAAGAGTAAACTAGAATCCCCAGGGGCCCTACCTTCCTTCCTGGCCAGTACGCCAATCGGCCCAGGCCCAGGTACACCCACGATGCTCTTCCAGCCAGCCCCTGCGCAACAAGACGGAACGGTCGACGTCCTGACTAAGGGGGAACCGACAGAGACAGAGGTAAGGAGAACATTGTAGCGATTGTAAAGCTAGGTGCCCACAGAACGCGAATTCGCGTTCGCCTGGGCGAATTTGACGTCGCGAGCGGGAAAAATACGCGCCGCGCCGTTTCAACTCCAAGTCGAATTTGTTTCGCGCCGTGTGGCGGAAAAGATTCGCGTTCTGTCGGCACCTAGCTTAAGGCTTCATAGCACCGTAAATACGCGAATCTAGGTTTCATCATAATCAGAATCATTTATTGACAAGCCAACTTCGTAGCTTTCTTCAGCAGAAGATGCTAAATTATGCTGGTCATTTACATTGATAAAATAAAATATATTACGCTAACTGTTCACTTTGTTAAAAATATTGTTGGGGAAGTGTTGCGAGAAAACCATAAGTTGGGGAAGTGTTTCGAGATTTGTAAAAATGGTATTTATTTATTTATTTATTAACACCAAAAGTGGTAAGTCATGAAGACTTGTCACTAGTGGTAGATGTCACTGTCTCTTTTCTAGTGTTCGAGATTCTTGGCTCTAAAAACCATGCTCATTGAACAAAATACGGCGTTGATTCCCATGCTATGCTTTACACTCATCTGTTCAGTATCGATGCAAAAATTTGAAAAGCTCCCTCTTCAGATCCATTCGTGTTAAGCTGTGGTTACCAGCAAGAATGGTCGAGATCTACAGCTAAGCGCAAACAACGTTAAAGAGCACCTCTTACTAGAAACAGCTTTTTCACGATAAAATGATCCGGAAGTAGTGTTTTCCAAAATTATCATTCTTGCCTCGTTGAAGGAATTCTCTTGTTAGCGCTAATCGACCCTGGCCTGGCTTCGCTAAAAAATACTTTTTTCAAATTTTTTCTTGCGAAAATTTTTGAAACAGTCCGCACCGACCGCAGCGTGGTTGAATGCTGAGGAACCATAGCGAACCACGGCCTCTGTCGGCCGGAATGAAGAAGTCAGGTTTGACAGTGCCTGCTTGCCGGCTTCTCAAAATAAAAACAAGGATATTAGTTGCGTTTTCGCTGATACCATGGTATCTGTTACAACAGTAACTGGATCTGCAATTAGTCGTTGTTGCAGTTACCGTGGTATCTGATATACGGTCCACTGCAAAAACGACTATTGCCGAAATTGCACTTTTCGAAGTCATCCCAAAAGAAAAACTGATATCCAGTTACATCACTCAGTGTTGAACTTCTTTCTCACCAATTTGACAAAATTTTATGAAATTGAGATCACTTTTCAGATGCCACGGTCGGACCGTGATATCTGAATATCAGTTACTACGGTAACTGGCCAGATACCACGACAACTGCAAAAACGGCTTTTGACGGTGGTATCAGATACCTCGATAACAGCAAAAACGACTTTAGACCGTATATCAGATACCATGATATCTGCCAAAACACAACTTTTGTCTGGCAACCCAGGAAAATCTCGGCCAACGCTGAAAAGCGAAAAATTCAAATAACATCATTCACAAGGATTTTGATGAGAAGGAGATTTCAGTAGTCAGTAGACCACGCAAGTCCCCACTGGGGATGTGAAAACAATGAAAAGCAAGAGGGGTCTTTAAAAAATCAGTAAAATAGAGTCCGCTACCATGTTCACGACGATTCCGCTTTCTTATCTTGGCCTTATGTCGTTTTGCGGTCTCGTACTTCGGTTTCCGTACCAGTTCCTCCGCATCACTGATTAGGGGCGGGGGGCTTGGTGTCCCGCAAGGTGATGTAATCTGAAGCACGCTGAATACGAAGATAGAAACGCCATACGAAATTCCTATTACGGATAATTTATTTATTTATTTAAACTAAGATACTACCAACTATAGGTGTCAAAAATGACAAAAGAAGTAACAAACGCTGGCATAAATATAAACTACAAATAAAATAAAACAAAATTTCAACATATCAACCTGGAGAGAACCCACAATATAGTAGGGTTCCCCACGACAGCCAAATTGGCAAACTCAGCCGCATATGGGAAGTCGCCATCACCAGAAGGAGAGGATTCTAAGCGCGAAGAATTCGTGTCTGAAGTGATAGTTCAGATAATAGTAGGGCAAATAATTGGTAGTATTCCGCTCGCGATTAACTTGTATTCTGTTTGTTCTAGCCGATTGCACCATCCAACGTGACTCCGCAAACCACTCGGCCTACAATGAATCGCCGACGACAATACGTCCAACCGACCAGCCGGTAATCCAGGTCAACATAGGCGTGTTGTAGAATTGTACAGCCTCTGTATTCTGTTTCTCGGAGTTGGGTGCTATTTTTGACCGGATGCGGAACAATCAGGATCCTCACAGAGAACTGAAATCCGGCGAAGTCCTTGCGTGTATTACCCTTACGGGATTAAGGTGAACATGCAAAATGGAGGGATTGCGATATTTGCGAACCCTAATTATTGCTTCTCAGAGTTGGTGGAACCGCGTGCCATTTTTACCCGGATGTGAGAAAATCCGGATCCGGGAAAAAAACGGAATTTCGGAAGTTATGAATTGACCGTATACTTGTTCAGCGCTCCAGGCGGATTAGTCTATCTTTGTCCCTCCCCCATTTATTATCAGCATCCATTACACAGAGATAGTACAGTAGATCCAGAAGTTAATTAACAGAAACAAGTTTCATTTGTTTTTAATTCAATTGATGTTTTTTGCTGAAGGAATAGAACCTGAATAGAACTAAACGTATATCTCAACAGAGTTTTAATGAAACGTTGATAAATAATCAAAAATAACCATTCGGGGACTAATAGGAACTAAACCGGATGGTGACTCTGAACTGGAATATGGAGAATTATTGGACGCGGAGGTTATAGGAGGTGAACTCGAGTAGAGAAATAAAGATTGTTAGTGCAACTGTGCAGTATCGGTCGAATCAGAGCAAAATAACGTTAGGAAGTACCGCTAAGATCTATGCTTATGTATGGGAAACGGGCCTTGCTCGAAACACTGGCCACTACGCTCGCGAAATTTAAAGCGAGACAAACTTGCGGCTTTAAAAAATTTCTAGTAGAGCTAAGGTTCAGTCTGCATACATCGAAGAAACAGGGGAGGCCGTATCATTTGTTTGCAGTGTTCGGAATATGGAGTTATCGGTGCCAGCGCGGGGGCACGACTGATGTGAGTTTCAGGAGGAACGTTCTCTATCGCTAGTGGTGCTAGTGTCGCTATATTACGATACGATACGAATTTATTAGGTCAAATAACATAATAGTTAAATAAGACCCTATCAATAATTTATAAAACATACATGTCAATTGTCAACTTACTCATTAAAATGCTTAACAAAATATTGACGAAAAGAAGATCTATACCGGTTAGAAGCTGATGGTTTGCAGGGCTCTAATTTATTTTGATGCCTCGTGTTATAGCCGGTTCGCGCCGCTTCCGGTAGCAAATCACGATGCTTACTTGATTCTAACATTTTATTCCCGCATGTCATAGTAAGCTGGTGACGCCGGGCAACAAGGCTTTCTATACCAAGGAGCTTTATACCTTCTTCATAATTTGTGTACTCGTGGCCCAATATCACACGAACAGCCCCGAGTATGTGTCACTTTTTTCAAGTGTTGGTGCTACTCACTAGTGTTATTTTGCTCAGGGTCGAATGGTATTCATAGAAATTAAGTCGCTTTCTAACAGTTGCATCCAAATGGACGTCCTATTAGGAGTTCACTTGTACTTTGGCTTGTAACTGCGCAGGAGGCTTAACGGAGTGGGGTGGATTTTGTTCTACCCAATCAACTCAGCTTGCCAGGTATGAAAGACGATATGTTAATATGAATATTAAACTGCAACTGAGACGTTCGACCACGTTCGTTAGCACGCGGGTGTCGGGGTGTTTGTTCGAATTCTGTTTTTGCGGTACTAAGTTTATTTTTGTTTAAAATTTGTTCATTGTCTATTTTTGTGACTCGTACGACTCGTGGCTTTTGGTTATGGTACGACTAAATTCTTGATTTGATGGAGATTCCGTTTGTTGGAAATAAAGTTTTATTTGAAGGTGGTGATGTTGCATGTTCTTTCCCTAGCCAAACGCTGGATAATCCTGTCGTGCCCCCGCTATTTTTCTACATGCAAAACGGATCCCTTTTCCAGAACATAGTGGCGTTTTGCAGATGCCATGGTATCATCTCAGATACCACGTTTTTTGCAGTTATTGAGTATCTGGCCAGTTAATGTGGTACCTGATATTCAGATTCTACATTCCGGACCGTAGCAACTAACCGTGGTATCTAAAAACGTCATGTAACTTGCACAAACGACATAATGCAAATCAAATATGCAAAAACGCAACTATTATGAAAGAAAAAGCAAAATCTTGACAGGGTTGCCTTCGCCGATCTTGCTGCTTAGTTTTTGATCCTCTTGTTCTACTGATCATGTGAAGCCTTTTCAAATATATTGCTCTTCGCTCGCAACCCAGCGGGGGTGGTGGATGTTGAATTCTTTTCCCAGCCAAACACTCGCCAATCCTGTCGTGATCCCGCTCTTTTTCTACACGCATTCTGTTTCCTTTGCCGATTTTGTTGTTTAGTTATTTTCCTTCTGTTCTACTGGCCATGTGATCCCTTTTCAGATCTTTTACTTCCCCTCCAAACAAGCGGGGGTGGGTCATGATGGATGAAGGGGCGTAGCTAGGGGTAGGGGCGAGCCCCCGCCCTCCCAATATTGTCTTAAAAGGAAATCCGTCGGCACAATTTCGCCCAAAACAAGCTTTAAAGGACCCGTCGTGCCTATAATGACAATGAAGGACCCTTCTTACTTATTACGTCTTTTATATTATACCTAGCTCTGTTATGGAAATAGAAGCTTCTGCCCCACCTTTCGCCATTGTTGTCTTTTGTATCTACGATGTTTTAGCGCTTTTTTGGCCAAGCCAGGTTTTGCCAGTCGACTCAGCGCAAAAGTACATTAGAAGCTCCGAAGGGCTGTTTTTCATTCTGGAAGACATTGTGGGCCACCGGGTCTATCTTCTGCTTCGGACTTACTCTACCCACTTTTCAACCACGGCCCGTTCAGTTTTCAAATATTTTGCGCCCAGCCGCCAAGTCGGAGGGTAGAAAGTCTGGATGGAGTCGACAAGAGCTAACAAGAAAATCTCCAATTTCACAGGGAAAGTAATAGTATTTTCGGAAAAAACAATTTTTGAGCCATATTTCAGCTTGAAAAGGTCATTCATTTCTAATAAGAGTTGATAAAATTCCAAAATTTCATATGTTACATTTTAAGTCCGCTAATGATACCTCACTAATCTTTTGCGCTGCCACGATTCATTGTTTTCCATGTGTATTATGCTCCGACAAGACAAAATGTTCGTTTAACATGCTGTGGATGCTTAAAGTTTAACTGAAAAGCCAACTTATTTTGTGTCATTTAGTTGAATACACTGAATTATTTGGATTCTGCAAAGGGATTTTTTGTTTTCCACTATCTGCTCTAGTTATGGCGTTCAGAATATCTGCGGCCGTCCCCACAGCGAAAATTCTACTATGACGCGGGAAATTTTTATCTAAACACAAACAAGGCTTTTCAGTGGGCAGTGGCGATATTGGTGAAGATTGCTTAGTGCCTGAACAAAATAAAGTCATAAATCTTTCTTGTAAGGCATACAGCAAATTAGAGGTACCACAAATCACACGGTAATTCTACTATATGAAAATCGATTATTCCTGAATAGCGGAACAACCAAGTATCGCATTTTCAGCGGGTCTTCAAGCCAATTTAAGTGAATAATGATGGGTAACTAGATTGTCCTATCCCAGTCCTTTTCGGTTAAACTTTAAAACCGGTTATCTGAATTTTGCCGAGTTTTTGCTGGAAGTCACTGGGCCTGGGCAAAGGCTTAGAACAGCCAAAACCGTGGATAGTTTGTTAAAAGCAGAGCCTAGTTTTACAGTATTCGAATAGTTTTGAATATTGAAACCAGATTGAAACATAAACAGTACAGAAACAGATAATGCGAGGTATTTTAAGATTTTGTATATTTATACGACGTTCCATCCCCGACCGAATCACAGTGTCCAAAAATCTGGGACCACGGGACAACCCCAGTTGACACTGAAAACTCTTCGCTTCTACTGGAGCTCAGGTTTTGGAATTTTGTCATGTTCTGATAAATCAATAAATAAGGTTCATTACTGTAGAGGTATGCTTATTCAGACACCCCTCTTTATTTTTTCTTTGCAGTAGAGGTATACCAACTTGAACACTTCTCTATCCTTGTCCTTGTTTTGTTTCTTGAATTTGATTCTGAAACAATCATATCATAATCAGATGCAGATGGAAATGACTCAGTCAGTCAACAGGTCAATGGATCAGAGCAAAACAACACTACAGAGTAGCACCAAGACTCGAATAAAGTGACACACATTCGAATAGCAGCGACACTAGCACCACATCGATACTGAACGTCCCTACTGAAACACACTCGGTCGTGCACCAGCGTTGGCTCCAATAACTTCATATTCTGAACACAGCGAAAAAAAGATACAACATCCCCTGTTTCCTCAATGTGTGCAGACCGCGTATTAGCTTTGCCAGAAATTTCTAAACCCGCAAGTTAGTCTCGCCTTGAATGTCGCAAGCATAGTGGGCGGCACTCCACTAGCAGCAACACTACTAGCACCATAGCGGTAGTGAATCTCCCTACTGAAACTCAACTAGTCCTGAGCCAGAGCTGGCTCCAGTAACTTCATATTCTGAACACAGCAAGAAAATGATACAGTCTCTCCTGTTTCCTCGGTGTGTGCAGACCACACCTTTGCTTTACTCAAGATTTCTAAACCCGCAACTTTGTTTCGCTCTAAATGCCGCAAGCGTAGTGGACGGCGCTATGAGTATGGCCCGTTCACAAAGCATGGAAAGCATGGGTCTTGGCGCTACTCCCTAGTGTTATTTTGCTCTGCAATGGATGGAACTGCTATGCCTATGGACATAGAGAGAGGTAGTTACACAGGGAAAACAGTTACAGGATACAGGATACCTTGCTATTTGCACCACCCCCAGTAAACTTGTGTAAATAAAGACTAAATCACAAGGATCATGTGTGCATGTGTGGAACATAAAAAAAAAAATACACCAATCCTGACCAAATCAACTGACACAAAATGTCATCCACTTACAGAATACCTTGCTATTTGCAGCACCCAGGGGTGTCACATGCGTGGGGAGGGTCACCCCCCTGCCGATGTTGTCGGCCAGCCGGTAAATAATAGCCCAGTGCCCCAGTTAGTGCGAAGTGATTTTTCATAAATCGGTAGATTTTTTTCTTGGAAACTGTTTATTTTTCTTCAAGGCAGTTGGTTTATCATAATAATAGTCGTTTTATCCCTAAAAACAGTTGTTTATTCTTAAAATCAGTTGATTTTTTTTACTAATCAGTCATTTTTTTCTTATAAACAGTTGTTTTTTCTGCAAAAACAGTTGGTAAAATGACCAACGAGTCAGTGAACACTTGCCCCCCTCCAAACATTTTGGCTAGTAACGCCTCTGGCGCCACCCCTAGTAAACTTGTAAGGATTGAGTGTGGAACATCATTTCCTGTCTTCTGAGATTTCCAATCTTGCTGTAGCCTAGTAGCTTGCGATGGTAACAGTTATTACTGCATACTAGGTATTAAAACTTACAAATCTGTATAACTAATTCTTGTAAATTTTTCATCTGTTCAGCAGAAAAATAAATTTGTTTGTTGCAGGAAACTTAAGTTGGTTGCTAATTTGAAGGTGGATGTGACAGTGAAAGCAACATGGATTCAGATAAATCTAGCGAAGCTACAAGTGACGATTTCGAAGTTGTTGATAAACAAGAGAAAACCAGCCCTGGGCCAAATCTGCTTATTAGTGTTAATGGTGATGCAGAACTGGAAGCCTCACTGGACTCAGCAATCAAGGAAACAGACTCACTTGTTGCCTCACCTAACCTGACATCCGAGCCGGTTTTTCTTGATGGGGCAATGACGCTGAGTCAGATTGAAAGCCAAGATGAAACAGGGGTTGTGTACAACAAAGTAGTGTACTTGGGAGCAGCAAATCTGAACAATCCAAGAAGTGAAGGAGAAATTCAGAAGACGATTGCTGTCATGCGCCAACAAGCAGTTGGTGGCGTCTCAATCCCAGTTTCACTTTCAGTGCCGAATTCCTCAGAAGGGGCTGTTGTGTAAGTATTATTCTGTTGTCGTGGGGTAGACCATTCTGGTGGAAACTCATGCCACGTGCGTCCTCATATCCCAATCCTCCTAACATCAGAGGTACAAAAACAAAACCATTAAAGTCTAACTGAAAATCCACCTTATGTTTATATCTTGGATTTGAATACACTGAATTACTTTGACTCTACTAAGGGATGTAATTTTTTTTAGTCAATCGACCTTGTGTCTTCGGCTTGACCCTATGTATTATAATTTTATAATGAAGTGGAAATTAAAACCTTGAAACCTTGAACCTAACATTTGAAAAACATAACAGCTAACATTTATCCATAGTCTACTTATCTTTTACAAAGGTTATCTTTTCCAAAGATTATTTTTTACACCTAAGCATTATCTGCTGAAACCGAGCATCCTTGTGTTATCTGTTATGAAACTTCTGACAGTGTATGTCATGTTTCAACCCTATTTGGTTCAGCTTTAATTTATACAGAATGGATGAAATCACCACTGTTTGTCACACTTATTGTTGTTCATTTAGAAAGTGTAGTGCTTGTAATGGGGGTCGGTAACCTAGGATGATTTTTTTCTTGACTTAATTTCGCTTAAGGCAGCTGATGGAAGTAACTTACAGCATAGAGATAACTATAGTGGGGCCTCGTCAGCTGCCACCATTGGGTGCTGTCTAGCGCCAGCGTTGCCTTTTGGATTGTCTCCAGCAGTGGCGGTGGGGCTGAAATCGTTGACATCTCTTACTGGTATGGTGTATGGCCGTACCAGTGGAGGGACCTAAGCCGAATGTGTGGAACGAAGGTAGAAGGGGGTGAAAGAATCTCATATTGATGATGAGAAACATTAGATGTCCTGTTTGACTCTATAACCTACTATCCTTGAAGGATAGTGGGAGTGAAAAGTAATGTGAAATCTACTAGGACATTAGTGAAGAAAAGCCAGAAACTGTGTGACGGAACGTGCCTATTGAATGTAGATGGGGCTTAGTCTCCAAGGGCGTGTCGCTGTCGATCCGGAGAAGCGTGGATCTGGTGTCGTAGTAGCTGATAACATGTTGACGTTAAAATGGGAGTCTCATTTGATAATTCATATTCATCTTCAGTGTAAGACACCACACCAGTACTGGTTCACGTGAATGAATAGCGTTCATTCATATACATAGCCTACATATATGATTTTCCTTTAACAGGTCTGTGACGACTGATGACTTTTGTTTTTAGGATATTTGAGGTTATGACAGTATGACTCAGAAGTCAGATACGACTTTTCAGAAATCAGAACGGAGGTCATACCCTGTTACAAAAATCACCATTCAGCTGAAAATTCAGTTGGTCCACTGAAAGAACAGCTTAGTTTTCCCTGGCCAACGAGCCAACCAGCCTAGGTTATACTGTGTTACAACAGAAATCACATTTTAATTTCCACGTCAACTGACCACCTGTATTTTAATAGTTGCGTTTTTGCGAATACCATGGTATCTGTTACCACGGTAACTGGATCTGCAATTAGTCGTTTTTGCAGTTACCGTGGTATCTGATATACAGTCCACTGCCAAAACGACTATTGCCGAAATTGCACTTTTCTAAGTCAGTGGTTCCCAACCTTTTCCCTACCGCGTACCCCTAATCAAGGTTCGAAAATTTTGCGTACCCCCTTTTCCAGAACGTTAAGAATACGATATTTGTAGAATTTTATACAAAATCAATGATACACTTGAGGCTACTTTTTAGCTAAAACATTATGAAATCTCTGCTCGACGTCATTTACGGCATTTTTTTTTTTTTACAGTTGGCCTGTTTCTGTGTTTGGTTTTGATGTTCTCCGTGCTATCATCAAACTGCATCGCAAACGTTTTCGTTAGCTTAATTCGTAACCTGAATGACAATATCACTTGTTCTGTCTTCGATTCTTCTTGAAACAATATTGTCAGACACAGGAAAAGATTTTACAGCAGTAGGCTAGCTGTAGTCAGGGGCGTGACGAACATGTTGGCAACACTCCTCCCCCAAAGTGGTCGTCCAGACGGTTAAAAAGAAACGAGTCGGCGCGAAGCGCCGCGATTTTTCGTAAAAACAGTTTTTTTTTTAAACAGTCGGTAAAAACCTTGCCCCTGAAAACGATTGGGCTAGTCATGCCTCTGCTGGTAATATTAGGCTTTCGGCATTCAAAAATGAGTAAGGCAAGATTTTGAAGTTACAAAATTAAAAGATTTTGGATCCTTCGCGTACCCCTTTGGGTACGCGTACCCCCGGTTGGGAACCACTGTTCTAAGTCATCCCAAAAGAAGACCGAAATCCAGTTACATCACTAAGTACTGAACTTCTTTCTCACCATTTTGACAAAATTTGATGAAAGTGAGATGACTTTTCAGATACCCACGACCAGATACCACGGTCGGACCGTGATATCTGAATATCTGTTACCACGGTAACTAGCCAGATACCACGACAACTGCAAAAACGCCTTTTGACCGTGGTATCAGATACCACGATAACTGCAAAAACGACTTTAGACCGTATATCAGATACTATGGTATCAGCAAAAACGCAACTAATGTCGCGGCGAGCAAGGTACAGAAGGAAACAAAAATATATGAAGGAGTGGACAACAGTATCAGAGCAAAATAACACTAGGGAGTAGCGTCAAGACCTATGCTTTCCATGCTTTGCAAACGGGCCATACTCATAGCGCCGCCCTTCACGCTTACGGCATTTAAATCGAGACAAACTTCCGTGTTTAGAAATGTCTAGTAAAGCTAAGGTGAGATCTGCACCCATGGAGGAAAAAATAAAGGTTTCATCTTTTTTTTGCTGTTTTCACAATATGAAGTTATTGGAGCCAGCGTTGGTGCACGACTGATTGAGTTTCAGTGGGGACGTTCACTATCGCTAGTGGTGCTAGTGTCGCTGCTATTCGAGCGTGTGTCACTTTTTGCAAGTCTTGGCGCTACTCCCTATTGTTCTTTTGCTCTGAACAGTATTTACTTTCTCTGTGTGCATCCGGTTATGATAAAGAGATGGCACCACATTATTCTATTTTTCTCTTTCAGTCTGTATGATGCAGCTACGCAGGTAGAGCTTGCTCGCTACGCCATCTGTCGGATTCTATATTTCGCTCGGGGAGTGGCCAGTTCACCGGAATGTTCTTGCTTTGCCTTCACCTGTGCCAGAGGAGAATCTCACGACTCGGCGCTGTTCCAGTCTCACGTGTTCCGCTGTGACATACCAGAAGCAGTAAGTTGAATTACGTCCTACTTGTTCATATGCTGATGATACACCCATCCTAGCCTACTTACTATCAAAACGCTTGAGAAGTTCCAAAAGACCACCAACCCCATCTACTCTACCGTCAAGAGGCGCGTTCCTTACCGCCGTAGCCCTCACCACACTGTCAGAAGTTTCATTACAGATAACACAAGGATACGCAGTTTCAACAGACAACACTTGGGTTTTAATCTGTTGTGGTTTTGAAAACGTTATGCATTAAATTTTATTCATAACGAGCATTGCCAGGAAGGCCCGAAAAACCGCCAAAAAAGCATCTGCTGACTTTTCTGATACGTGACGACAAAACAAAAAGCCAGGAAGTTTTCGGATCTTCCTGGCAGTGCTTGTTATGCATAAAATTTAATGCATAACTTTTTCAAAATCACAACAGATTGGGTCATTCCAGCGAAATAAAGCCAGGCAAAAAAATCGATTTCTCAGATTTTGACGAAAATTTCTCAGAATGATCTACCGTCCAGGACCTTCCCCAAATTTTTTTTCGGCGAAAAAAATTTATTTCGGTCGAAAAAGTCAATATTTTTCAAAAATTCGACAAAAATCAGGGAAATTCAACACGACCTTGAAATTTTTTGAGCTTCTTACCTACCTTTAGGACTTCAAATCCCCTGATGTTCAAGTACGTAGGTAGTGTATGTAGGTACTCTTCTTTCCTTTTTACGGTAATTTTGGCAAGGAAAGGTAAAAAAAATGGGTCTTGGTAGATCCACTCAATAAGGACCGGCCAGATCGCAAAAATTCGGAGATTCCCCATGGTAGTAGAGCGAAGAACGAGCTACATTTCTGCGTTAGCACTTTTGTGGCTATCCAGCCAGAAATGGTCTTAAATAGCAATCTTAGAAAACTGAAATTCTTGGGAAAATGCATTGTTTTGATGACAAAATGAATGAGTCTCACAACCTAAAAATAAAAATTGAGAATGAATGCTGCTCTAACCCTGGTTTCAGTTTTCAGATCTTACTGTTAGACCACAACCTGCCTGGACCAATTCTTAGCTGTCCAAGGGCCCGAAATCTTCTTTTGGCCTACCTTCAGAAACTTACTAGAATGCATGCTTTTGCTCTTTTCACGTGTAAAGAGGGTGGTAAATTAATCATATACTTGGTTATACGCAATTCTGAAACACTAACCGAGTTCCGTTGTTGGTACATTTTTGGGATCCCAAAACGTAAGTGGAGGGATACCTATGACATCGCAAAAGTTGTCCGTCTGTGCGCACGATAACTCTCGAAGGGATTGAGATATTCTGATGAAGCTTGGTGGGAGGATCCTTCGGGTCAAAGTACAAGCCATGTTCGAAGATGGGCTCTGTAGCCCTATATTTGAGGGTGGGGGGGGGTCAAATTAAGGGGCAATTTTTTGTTTTTTTAAATCTATTGAGATAGTGGATTTAGGGGTAGGAGACATGCTGAATCCGAATATGAAAGTTACTTCTCACCGGACTCCGGCAAACCGGACACCAAATTTGTCGACCAATTTTCGGCTACCCCTGTTCTCCAAAGTACTAAAGCTCTGCATAGTGTACTGTTTGTTTGTCTTATTTTTGTTTTTTTTCTTATGGTTTTTAAAACACGTTAAATAAAGTAAATTGAATTGAACTGAATAGGATAGCTCTGCGCAGAACGCGTAATCAATGAACCTAAGAGCTAGTTGTTTCCGAAGGTCGAAGGGGTTGGTATGTGGGAAAAGAGAAGGTGGTTGCGGGCTATATAACAGTTGGAAAGTTTAGAGGGATTGACAACTTCAGTAGAAGGGTACACACTGAAACCAAAAATAGACTGATCCCAATTGTGAGACAAGTAGGGGACTTCTAATGGTTTCATGGTCTAATAATAGGCTGTTAGACCATAATCATCTTCGACAATGAGGGGTTAGCAGTTTTGTCTACTTGGTGTACCTAAAATTTGTTTCCTGTGCTTTATATAAATACGAACAATTTGGTACCACGCCTATCACGAGGACATGGAGTTCATGGTAAGAACGATACGGTACCATGTCTATCACGGGGAGATGGACTTGTAAGTAAGAATCGGTTGCTAGAAGGGCTTCGCGAGGGGCTTGAAGCTTTAAACTTTGATCTGTTCCTAAATATTACAAGTAAAGAGTATTGATCCGTCAACATCATATATTGGATTTTGGGATCCCATCGACACCTTTGGTCTTGTTATTGTCTATAGGCTGCAGCTATTTAAGAAACTGAAATTTTGTATTTGCAACTATGTACAAAGAATGTGGAACACGTTAATATTATGTCGAAGTTACAAGTTTTTCTATCTTCAGTCTATCAACATCTTTTATGTACACTACTCCGGCAGCATTCCGCCGAGCTGAAACTAGTACACATAAAACATCTGAGGGGTGGCACCAGTTCTCAACCTTGTCTTCGGGGACTAAAAAACCTAAGGGGTCGACTGACTTCCGCAAAATTTCTATGCAGGCTTCTTCTACGTCTTCATCCGTTTCGACAACTTTGCCCAACTCCCAGTTATCGCAAATCTTAAAGCAGACATAGTATCCGAGCTGGTATTATAGTCAGAACAGCAGTTTTTTTGCGATTTCATTTTTGAAATGCATGGTCAATCTATTTTGTCATCAAAACAATGCATTTTCCCAAGAATTTCAGTATTCTAACATCGCGATTTAAGACCATTTCTGGCTCGATAGCCACAAAAGTGCTAATGCAGAAATGTAGCTCGTTCTTCACTCTACTACCATGGGGAATCTCAGAATTTTTGCAATCTGGCCGGTTCTTCTGGAGTGGATCTACCAAGACCCACTTTTTTTGCCTTCCCTTGCCAAAATTACTTTAAAAAGGAAAGAATAGTACCTACATACTTGAACATCTCGAGATTTGAAGTCCTAAAGGTAGGTAAGAAGCTCAAAAAATTTCAAGGTCGTGTTGAATTTCCCTGATTTTTGTCGAATTTTTGAAAAATATTGACTTTTTCGACCATCAACAAGGGAATATTTGGCCGAATTTTTTTTTTTCGAAATAATTTTTTTTCGCCGAAAAAAATTTGGGGAAGGTCCTGGACCCTGGTAGATCATTCTGAGAAATTTTCGTCAAAATCTGAGAAATCGATTTTTTTGCCTGGCTTTAATTCGCTGGAATGACCCATTACATCCCAAGTATTGTCTGTTGAAACCGTGCATCGTTGTGTTATCTGTTATGAAACTTCTGACAGTGCAGTGGTCCTCCATCACACAGAGGTTGTACAATAGATTCATAAGTTAATGGAAAAAAGAGAAGGGTAATGCAAAACTCCCATCGCCAGGGAGGTTCGCACCTTTTTATGGCACTTGCAGTTGCCATATACTAGTAACTTTTCGGTCAGTCGGTCGCTCTGTCAGGCCACTGTTCTCGAGTTAGGGGGGGGGACCCGACCAAATTAACTTGGAAATAGTCACTTCCCCGATCCGACCACCGTGGGGGGAGTGGAGGGCGGGGGAATCCGAAATATTGACGTATGTAAACTTTTGAACGGGGAATCGGATCTTAATGAACTTGATATTTGGAAAGACCTCATGTCCCAGATGTGACAGTTCAAGTCCGGAACGGATCTGGTGACTTTAGGGGGAGTGGCAAGGAGGGGACCGGAAATCGTGGGGCATGTTCAGAGTGGACGGATCGAGATGAAACTTGGAGGGAAGAAAAAGCACAAGATGTAAATACACAGTTGACAAGACCGGACCGGATCCGGGCAGTGTAGGGGGAGTTGGAGGGAGGGTTCCGAAATTCCGGTGATCCCGAGTTAAGATGCTACACGTGTGTTAGGACGATGAGTCGTTTCTCCGATTTAACGGGGGGGGGTGGAGGGGGGGATCGAGAGTCTTGAGGTATGTGCAACTTTTGAACGGGTGATCGGATCTTAATGAAACTTGATATTCGGAAACAACTCATGTCTCAGATGTCCCATTTCAAGTGCGGACAGGTTCCGATCAATGTAGGGGGAGTCGGGGGGGGGGGGGGGGGGTACCGGAAATTTTGTGACACGCTAGAGTATAGCGGTTGGGATGACACTTGGTGGGAAGAACAAGCGTAAGCCCTAGATACATCAGTGACAGAACCGGACCGGATTCGGGCACTCTGGGGGGAGTTGGAGGGGGGGGGGGGGGTCCGGAATTCCGGTGATCGCGATTTAAAGTACTTCCTGATGTACTAGGACGATGGAACTTGGCTTGAACATTAGAGACTTAACAAGATTGGCTTAGAAATTTTTACTTCCCAGACGCGACCAACACTTAAAATGCTCATCTTAACAGCAAAGTACAAAAAATACTTTTAAGCGTTTCTTACCGGATTAAAATTGTTGAATTGAATTGAATTGAAAATATACATTTTCATGATCCCCATGAGCCCATGATCATTTTTGCCTAAAGAATTTTCCTTAGAAATGAATTTTTAGTTCCCTTAAAGTGCGCATTTTAACTGAATAGTAAAAAAAAAATACTTTTGACCAAACCATATATATTCATGATTAAAAAGGGCCCATGATCATTTTTGCCTCAAGGGTTTTGATTGCAGATGAATCATCACAGCGAAGTCCAAAAATAAAATACTTTTAACTAAACGATACATTTGCGTGATTTGAAAGGGCCCATGATCATTCTTGTCTCAAGTATTTTGCTTAAAAATGATCACAACAAACCCACGAATTGGCAAATTCCTACTTTCATCCTCTTGCCCAGCCTCGCAAGTGCCATATGAGCTTCTAGCTCTTGTTTTCTGGTGAAGTTGTACGGTTCTAGCGGAGTTTCTGGAAAACGTTGATAATCATGGGGAACGAATTTGAACTAAACCTCAAGTTGGCCACCTTATTCTTACCATCCAGGGAGATACCCGTCGTTCGCTTCAAAGCGGCCAGTTAAACTATTTTTGATTGACTGCCATATATAAAGAGCCGAGCGGCCAGCGAGGCGCCGGACGCGTGAAGCGAACAAGGGATATCTCCCTGGATGGTAAGTATTAGCTGAGTTGGCTCTGAAATGGAATATGTAAAATATATGAACGTAGGTTGATGATGGTGATGGTCAAGGGGGGACCATTGGGAAGTAAACTGCGTATTGCAGTGATGCACAAACCGTGTGCTGTGAAGCACTACTACTGTGCAGTGATGCACAAACCGTGTGCTGTGAAGCACTACTACTGATGTTTGGGGGGATGGGCAAGTTGTTTACCGACTGGCTGGTAAATTTTACCAACTGATTTTGCAGAAAAAATACAGTTTTCAAGATAAACGACAGTTTTGAAAATAATTACTGATTTTTAGAAAAAAACGACTGTTTTGACGAAAAATCGACTGATTTTCAGAAAAAACGACTGTTTTCATGAAAAAATCAACTATTTTGACGAAAATCGCGGCGCTTCGCTCCGACTCGGTTATTTTTTACCGACTGGCCGACAACATTGGCGGGGGGGGGGGCGTCCTCCCCCTGCCCCCCCCCAGTCGTGACGCCCCTGTATGGAGAATATAAACATTGATGATTGTGATGAGCATTGGGTAACGAATAGAAACTAAACCGCAAGGTGGCTCTGAACTGGAATATGGAGAATGTAAACATTGATGATTGTGATGGTCATTGGACGAATAAGAATTAAACCGCAAGTTGGCCTTGAACTGGGGTGTAGAGAAAATATAGACGTCAATAATGGTGATGGTCTTTGGGGATTACTAGGAACCGCATTGTGGTTCTGAACTAGAATACGGAGAGTATGAACGTGTCCGAAAGCTTTTTAGTGCTGTAAATGCTGCATTCAATGCTGCATTTTATTTATTTTTTTGTCCGAAAGCTGTTACCTTTATTTCTTCTCTGACACTCCTAGATTACCGAAATTTAGCCATAATCGCCTGCTCCCCAGTTTCTTCTTGAAAATTCAGCGTAAAATTTTGCATCTTTGCTGAATTTTTCGATGAATTTCATGCTGAATTAATGCTGCATTAATTGAGCGAAAATTTAAGTCCGAAAGCGAAATGTTGCATAAAATCCTGAATTAATCCAGCATTATCGTTTGTTTCGGAGCTTTCGGACACGTTCTATGTAATCGTTGATGATGAAGATGATCATTCAGGAACTAAACCGCAAGGTGGCTCTGAACTGGAATATGGATGATGTAAACATTGATGATTGTGACGATCATTGGGACATTGGGGGACGAATAAGAATTAAACCGCAAGGTGGCCTTAAACTGGGGTGTAGAGAAAATATAAACGTTGATAATGATGATGGTCATTGTGAGACTAATAGTAACTAAACCGCATTGTGGTTCTGAACTAGAATATGAAGAGTGTGTAAAAGTTGATGATGATGATGATCATTAAGGAAATAAACCGCAAGGTGGCTTTGAACTGGAATGTGGAGAATAACTCTCGATCGTTTGTCGGTCCCTCCTTGGGAAAATGAAGTCACAAAAATAATGATGATTTCTTTCAGGTTGGAAGAGTATTCGCGTCGTTCGGCAACGCCTTTAGAAAACAGAAGCAACTGCAGTCACCGGACAGGAGAATCCCAGTATTCATTCCAGACTTTCCTCCTTCGGAGGTTGTTTTTGAAGTCAGTTTGGAAATAAGAGAAGCTGACCCTAAGGTAAGTGCACACAAGCTTAGGAACCTGGAACTATTCCTTCAGACTAAAGCCTCGTTTTTATTGGATGCTGCAGGTCCACTTCTTGGCCGCTTCCGGGGCGTTTCTTTCTACATTCGTTTTTGCACTGCAGTGTTTCCGAGGAAGACGGCAGCGCTTCTCGAGAATCGCGGACTTGCTTACCGACCAAGTCCATGCTTCCCTACAAGGTGCTGTTTAAACCAAGAAGAAATCGTGCAGGCAATGAATCCAAAAACGCATCTTGTGCAGAAGCAAAGAAGGGCTGCAGCAGCGATGCGGCAGCACTATTGCAACAAAAACGAGGCTCAAGGTGACTGCGAATCCTGTTCGGTATTGCTAAATCAGATCGGTAGCTGAATTCGTGTTTCGATGATGTTTCGGCCCTTCTTGGCAAAGGTCCTCTACAGGCCATGAAAATACGAACGTACGATAAATCAGCCTTGCAATCAGTTGCAAGCAACCTCAGATTGTTAGGGAGAGACTGGAGAGTACCTTTGCCAAGACGGGCTGAATTATTGTCGAAACAGAGTTCCAGCTAAGTATTCCGTTTAGTGCCAATAAACTAGAGGCGTTTTTCCGCGGCATATGTGCGCCACGCACAATTGCCGCACGTCAACGTTTCTTGCCGCCTTTGTTCAAAAGCCATGTTCAACACTTCTGAACTGGGGAAAAAGACGTTGACGCAGGCCTGACGAAGACTTTGTATGTTTTTCAAGGCTAACCTGATCTTCCTTTCTAGGGTAACTACAGTGCTGTTCCAAAGGACAAGAACTTCTTCAAAGTACGAAGCAACATCGAGAAACAAGTAGTCATTACGGTTCAGCAGATCAGCGAAGGTCTTCTTCTCAACGTAGAGAGATGTTTTGGTCTTCTAATTAGTTCCGGAAAAGCCGTAAAGAAAAGTGATATGCACCTTCTTGAAATGGTAAGTCACGCTTCAACTTTTGAGTATTCTTTAGCTAAAGACTGCCGATCACGTTTGGAATCAATCAATCAATCAATCAATCATTATAATTAGCCATAATATTTAACAAAATAGCAGTGGCATTGTCAAGACATATTAAAAAAAAACAGTTAAAATGAGCACACACACAAAGACAAGACGCACTTTATCTGGCATTGTAGTGCTGAACAAAGTAGGGGACAAAAGATAAGTTGTATCGCTCGCTGGAGTTTGCAGGTGGTTGCTTTAGGGTGACTTTTGAGGCTGCTTTACTTCTAGTCACAGGACCATCGACCGTAGGTGCCGCAAAGTCGGGTAGGATCTGCCTGTGCCTTTCGGGAGCAAGACACTGGTTCCCAAACCTCATAACTGCTTCATGCCTTCGTTCGGATAGTGTCTTGAGCCCGAGTGTGCGAAGACTGTTCTCGTACGAGGTGTGATTTTGTCCGAGAATGATCCGGCAAGCCCGTTTTTGTATTTTCTCAATCCTCTTTTCCTGTGCTTTAATTAGTCCTGGATGCCAGACCTGGCACCCATATTCTAGGGCAGGTAGGATGTAGGTCTTTAAAACGTTAGTCAGTACCTGGGTGGAAAAACCAAATCGCTTCAAGTGAGCGAATGATCTCAGCAATCCAGCTCCTTTACTGACTATTTTATCGACCTGGGAATCCCATTTCAGGTTTTTGGGATCCCAAAACGTAAGTGGAGGGATACCTATGACATCGCAAAAGTTGTCCGTCTGTCCGTCCGTCCGTCCGTCCGTCCGTCCGTCTGTCCGTCTGTCTGTCTGTAAGCACGATAACTCTCGAAGGCAGTGAGATATTTTGATGAAACTTGGTGTGGGGATTCTTTGGGTCAAGAGTAAGGTCGAGTTCGTAGATGGGCCCTGTAGCTTTACATTTAGGGGTGGGGGTTTAAATTAAGGGGCAAGCAAATTTTTTTTAAACAGCTAATGTGATAGTCGATTATGGGGTAAGAAGACACGCTGAACACGAATATGAAAACCATTTTCTCGCCGGACAAGTAGTTCGTCCGGAATCCGGCCAAAACCGGAAAGTTTGTTAAAAGTTGAAGTCTTATTTGAAGTTGATTAGATGTTCGATATAGGGGTAAGAAGGCATGCTGAACACGAATATCAAAGTTATTTTTCGCCAGACAAGTAGTTCGCCTGGAATCCGGCCGAAACCGGAAAGTTTGTTAAAAGTAAAAGTTTTATTTGAAGTTGATTAGATGTTCGATCTAGGGGTAAGAAGAGATGCTGAATCCGTATATGACCGTCATTTTTTTGCCAGACAAGTAGTTCGTCCGGAATCGGGCCAAAACCGGAAAGTTTGTTAAAAGTAGAAGTTTTATTTGAAGTTGATTAGATGTTCGTTTCAGGGGTAAGAAGACATGCTGAATCCTTATATGAAAAGCATTTTCTACTCGGACAAGTGTTTATCGTTACATAAGCGATTACATTTGTTTTTACCATGATGTCTAAAATTTGTTTTCTTAATGATTAGTTGTTTCTCCTTAATCCTTTTCCAAAGTTCATCAGTAAAAATCTTCAAGAAGTCTAGCGGACACTGGAGAAGACAAAACCGATTTGTCTGGATCAAATATTCGGTTTTTGGGATCCCGTCGGAACCTTTGGTCTTGTTATCGATGACGATTCCAAGAATCTTAGCAGACTCGACTGGTTTAAGGCCCACTTCCGCTTCTGTTTCTTCAACATGTTTCTTGAGGAAATTTATCCGCAGGACGACGCTTTTTTCCTCACTGATCTCCATCTTAGCAAGCTGGGCCTCCCTTGTTAGCTCGTCAAAAGCTAGCTTAAGCTCGTCCTTTGCTGTGGCTATTTGACGGAAGACGGGCGAAGAGAGATCATCGGCGAATTTGGCCCTGTTTGGTCTTTTCTTCAGTAATTCGTTTACTGATCTGACGAAAGCAATTGGACCCAAAATAGTGCCTTGTGGGGCACCGCACGTGATCTTGAGGAACTCAGAAAATATGTCAGGGGAGAGTTGGACGCATTGGAGCCTCTCGCTCAGAAAGCTAGCCAGTAGCCTAACAATGAATTTGCTTGCTCCCATGCTTTTGGCCCCACTGACAACAGTGAGGTGGTTACTCTAAACAGATTACTAATATACTGCCTCACGAAAGGCTTTCGCCTAGACATAACTCGGAAGAAATTAGGAGTGGTCATGTAAAAAATTCTGTCTGTACTATACTTGAACTTATTAATTGATTCAGCATTAACAGCATTTTAGGTAAGGGTGGTCAAAGGAACAACAAGTCAGCTGACATATTTCGGTGATACAGCCTATCGACCTTTTTGGCAGGGTTCGCCTTCAGGCTGACTGGGAATCATATATTATAAAGTGACTCAAAACGGTTAAGCCAGCTACGACCTTTGCTAGGACAGGAGTTTCAAGCTTGGACAGGCTGAAGAGAACTTTTACCAAGAAGGGCCGAAATATCGGTGAAGAGTATCGTAGCTGACTTGTCCATCTTAGGTCATATTATGTGTCATCAGAAGTTAAATTTAGCCGACTAATCGGTTTAGCACTACCAGATGTAGGATTGTCCGTTAAATCATCTTCTTCTTGTGCAAAAAAAACTGCAATAAAGCTGGAGGAGATCTTTCTAGAGGCAAGAGAATTTAATGACGAGTTCCAAAAAGCAATTTATCGTGATATTTGCTGAAAAATATAGCTGACGTAAATATATCATAATGTCTAAAACAAATCTGTTTTTTTTCTGGTCAGAATGTTTTAAAAACAAAGTAGGATCTGCCAGATTTTACGATCATACAGAATGTATCTCTGAAATCCCCAGAGATTGTGCTTAGTATCTCAGCCTGGGATGAGTTGACTGAGTTGACTTGAGCCGCGAAGTCCAAAGTAGGAGCCAGGTTCATTGAGGGACTTTGGACTCCCCTTGGATATGTCAACCAACGAACACGGCTTCGCCTCCGACTTTGGACTTAGTCAAATTTCCGCTAACGAACCCGGCTCCTATAGGAGCGTCACTCCGGAGGAGCCGGGTTCGTACTTAAAAAAAAAAAAAAAAAATATAGTCATAGTTCTGTTAAAGCCATCCCCTCGTGAAGATTAGGATATCAAACTTCTGACTAGCAGAAAAACAGAATAAGAGTCATATAGGCTTTAAAAGCTAGTGCTTGCATGGGAAGCCTGGCCTCGGTTTACACTAGGCTACTGTACACTAGACGAAGTTCTGCAACAGCCTCAACTTATTATTGCGAAGACATAGTTTTAATTTCACGAACTTTAACGTAGTTCTCAAGAATTAGTTTTGTACCGTAAGGTTCAGCCTAGTTCTTAGACCGGAATTTCAAACCAGTCTGGAATAAACGCAGTTTAACAGTCCCTGCTACTTCCAGATCTGGTCATTCCATCCTGTTACTTCTCGCGACTGCCCTTCAATCTTGCTCATCTTCTCCGTCTTCTTCTTCGTCTTCTTCTTCGAATTCTAGTTTGAATTTCTTTGTTTTGTTCTCCTTTTCTGTAAAGTCTTCTTCGAATTCTAGTTGGGTTTCCATTGTTCTGTTTCGCATTTCTAGGCCTTCTTGACGCATATCTGATTGTGACTCTCTTCCGATGGACCACAACGTCAGTGTTTTTTCTTCATATGCGAATGACATGAAATTTCCGACGCTAGACATCAGGAGCATCGCGTGCAGCAGTATCATCAGTATGACGGGTTGTGCCTTTAGGTTGTACTTCTCCCTCCAGACTTCGAGGTGTTCGAAGCAATTCCCCAAGTGTGCATTGTCTTTCCTTGGATCCAGGCGACAATCCAGGGTCTTGTTTACTTTTGTATGGTTCATTCCTAACCACGTGGGTGCTACGTCATGTGGCGAGTAGCAGCAGGACTCGGGGATTTTGTAGGATCTGGAGAATTGTGCGTTCCGGTCCGCGAAATAGTCGTAGTTTCCAAGGCAGCAGTAGAGGTTCCTGTGGACATCGTCGAGCCAGGATTTCCAGATGGTACTAACTGGTGTTGTCGGATTCCGCTCGTATAGAGGAACGCTAGAGGTAGTTAGAGTGTGGACGAGACGGGGGTTGTCGAAGACGACGTCGAGCGCTACGATTACGACTGCGGTGAAGATGATGTACGTCCAGGATATGAAGCGGAGTCGAAGTTGCAGGACGAGGACGTGGAAGAAGGAGGAACAGGAGATGGCGAGCAGGCAACAGCTGATGAGGCGGTTGATGGGGGCGCTGGCGACCCAGGGCTTTGTGAGGTTACCTCCGGCGAATCCAACGATTGAAGCGATGAGAAATGTGACAGCATGGAGTAAGTTGACAATTCTTGCATGGTACAGTATCTTCTCGTAATACTGTACCACGAGAATCACGGCAGCGTCCATCCTCGTAGACGTCAAACTTTCCGAACACTTTAAGAGAAGAACAGTTTTGGCCTGTACACTTCCAGAATGCAAAAAGACGAGCCCTTTCGCAAGATAAATACTCCTTGAGTCCCAGGTGATTCCGATACTAGTGTTGGGCGATATTCGATATCGATAATGATATATCGGACCAAATATCGACAATCGAAGCGGAAATATCGATATCAAAAAAGATATTTGTATATTTATGATTGTTGTAAATAATCCAAAATACTTTGAATTTCTGCATTCGAAATTGGAGCAAAATGATTTCCGTAAGTCAGTTTTATTTATTCTAAGTTGAAGCAAGATGCTTTTTCACGACGATTTTGTTCTTAAATTTTGGCAAAACGAGACGTATACTGTAGCGAAACATGGTAACGAAATATCAATTATCGAAAGTCAAAATATCGAACAATCCGAATATCGTCCAACACTATCCGAAACATATATTCCTACAGTGGATAAACACGGAAACGTCAGCAACGATGCTTTGGCAGCAATATTTCGGCCCCTCTTGGTAAGGGTCCTCGTCAGGCTGTAGAACCTCAGGGACAACGTTGGGAAACGGAAGAAACGAACCTGCAATAAATAAACTGAAGCTTCTACCAACTATAAGTATCCTATTTAGCGCAATTACTTTTGGAGATCGGTATAGGGAAAATACTAGTGCTGAGATTTCATTTTTGACAGTGCTGCTGTTCTTGCTGCTCGATTGAGGCGATGACACAAAAGGCTTTTTTCCGCATTTTGATTATATTCGGTTTTGTTTGCCGTTCCACATTGCTGGTAGGGAGTAGCTGCCAAACAGAGCAAAATAACACTAGGGAGTAGCGCCGAGACCTATCCCTTCCATGCTTCGCAAACGGGCCATAGTCGTAGCGCCACCCATTACGCTTGCGGAATTTAAAGCGAGACAAACTTGCGGATTTATAAATTTCTAGTAGAGCTAAGACGCGGTCTGCACACATCTTGCAAACCAGGGAGGTTGTATCTTTTTTTTGCTGTGTTCAGAATATGAAGTTATTGGAGCCAGCGCTGGTGCACGACCGATTGAGTTTCAGTAGGGACGTTCAGTACCGCTAATGGTGCTAGTGTCGCTGCTATTCGAGTGTGTGTCACTTTTTTCAAGTCTTGGCACTACTCCCTAGTGTTATTTTGCTCTGCTGCCAAAGCATCGTAGCTGCTAAAGCATCGTAGCTGACGTATAGTAGCCTACTCGCCTGTATCTCAGTTTATTGAGCAGCAAAAACAACAGCCGTGTCAAAAATAAACAATAAACAAAAATAATAAAAGGAGTATACGTTGCGAGAGTTCGGTTAAAAGGAAGTTTTTGGGCCAAAATTGTATTTTTTTTATTTTCTGTGTTCAGAAAGTTTTACACAGTAGTAATGCGGTATTGTTCTATCTGGCTGTGATTTGGGCTGTCGCGTTAGTATAGCCGCCACGAGACGAGAGACTATGGTACTTCGATTTCGTTAAAAATTACCGAGTTTACAAAGATGGTTTGTAACAATTGTGTCCGAGGTCATGCAGTACGAGGGAGCATCGCAAACAGATATTTACAGTAAACAAAATGTTTAGCATTTTCTAGCTTATAAATCTAATCCCACAGATCAGTAAGATTATTACAGTCAGGAAGCATAATAATATGATTAGTTCCGTCGAAAATAAAGTAGATTCAGTTTCTGTTTCCGGGGAAATAAATATAACGGAGTTAAAGCGCGCTTGCAAGTGTATATTTTTTTCCGGGGATACTGCTAGGTTTAACTCTGTTATGTTTATTGATGAGAAGACTGGTGCGAATTTTTTTGCATCTTTTTATTTCTACCTACTACCTCGCTTGAACGATATACCTGGATTGTGCACCACTGCAAATATTTGTCTTTGGTCTTCAGTTGGCAAAGACCAAACGCCCCAAACCTCACGCCCCTTTTTTGTCAGTTAGGTTCGATCTGTGACAGAGCAAAATAACACTGGGAAGTAGCGCCAAAACTTGACAAAATTGACACACACTCGAATAGCAGCGATACTAGTACCACTAACGAAAAAGAACGTCCCTACTGAAACCCATCCAATCGTTCACCAGTGCTGGCTCCGATAACGTCGTATTCTGAACATAGCAAAAGAATGATACAGCCTCCATTGTTTCTTTGATGTGTGCAAACCGTACCTCTGCTTTACTAGAAATTTCTGAACCCGCAAGTTTGTCTCGCTTTAAATTGCCGCAAGTGTAGTGGGCGGCGCTACGAGTATGAACCGTTTGCAAAGCATGGAAAGCATAGGTCGTGGTGCCAGGGCCGTCACTACTAGGGGGGGAGGGGGGACGCCCCCCCAATGTTGTCAGCCAGTCGGTAAAAAATAGCCGAGTCGGCGCGAAGCGCCTCTATTTTTCTTAAAAACAGTCGATTTTTTTCTTGGAAACAGTCGATTTTTCTTAAAAACAGTCGGTTTTTCGTAAAAATAGTCCATTTTTCTTAAAATTAGCAGATTTTTCGTCAACACACTCGTTTTTACCTGCAAAACCAGTCGGTAAAAATGACCAGCCAGTCGGTAAATACCTCGTCCCCCCCCCGAACATTTTGGCTAGTAACGCCTCTGCGTGGCGCTACTGTGAAGCGTTGAAGTGAAGCGTTGTGTTTGTGGTGGTTGGAAAGGGCTTAATTTTGCGACTGGTAGTAATGAATGAGTATTGCGCCTCGATCAGTTTATTTCAAGCTAAATAAGTTACAGCCTGGTTACAACTGTGAAAGGCAGTGTGAGTGTTGCAACTAATTAATCAGTCAATTTTATTTAAGCTAAATCATTTACAGCTAGAAAAGTCAGTCAAGTTATAGTAGTAGTTCATTTCACACTGAAAGCCTTGCGGCCATGGTAAATACCTAAACATTCAAAAATAAACTGAAATTTACATATTAGGCTAACAAGGAAATAAAATCGTGAAGACGAATGCAGCTAGACGCGTGATTCCATGCAAATTGAGTCTATCCTTCTTATGGACCTACTACATGCAAGATTGAACACTGCACTAAAAAGGGTTTCAGTATGCATTATCGTAAAGTTCTGTTGTAATAAAACTATATCGTTTCTAGGTGTCCATGGGTACATCTACTGTTGACAAACGATCAGTCTACACCATCACGGGACTGTGGGATCCTGGCGATCCCGCATTCAGCCAGTTGAACAAAGAAACCCCCAAAGAGGTTGACAAGGCCTTCATGACAGTTGCTGTCGACCTTGTAGTATCTGGTACGTTATTCTGTTGTTCTTATATTGGGCTCACCTCCGTTCCATCGAAGTTGACTCAAATTGAATGCCAACGTCGTTGTCAAACAACGAACTAAAGAAGTTACTATTTGGTAAATTCAAATAATGTATAAAACGGATACGTCAGCTACGATGTTTTGGCAGCAAGCAAAAAAATAACTGTTTTAAAAACAGTTATTTGTTTTTGAAAAATAGTCGGTTAAAAATGACCTACCAGTCCTGGACCCCTGTCGAGCTTGACGATTTTCGCGTGGATGCCGTCTATCTTTTTGTCCTTTTCGCGTGTACGGATGAACAGGTGAGCGGGCCATCCAGCTCGACGGACGCCTCCCGTTCAAGACCGCTCCGATGGCTGCTTTGACCTGATAGTCCGGGATCCAGGCACCTCTATCGTTCAAGGGGGGTAGCAGGAGAGCTGCAGAAGGTTTAAAGAACTTTTCTAGACCAACTTTTTGTGCTGATAACGAAAATCATACCGCACCACTTCGCACCGATGTACGTCACCGACTTTTTAGCCAATAAAGGCCAATTTGGCCTATAGAGACCAACTCTATAAAAACAATTTTCCTAGCAGGACCGCATAAGCTAAATCAGACAAACTATACATATTCTAAATCCTCATTCTATGGTCCATCGAATGGTGTATTTCTTATTTTTTTAAACTTACACATTTTTCTTAGAAACGTCTTAGAAACCGAGAAAAACTGAAATTTGTTTAACTTTTTTAACTAAATTGTCATTTTTCTCGGAAAAACTTCCAGCAAACTACATATTTTTATTATCTCGTTGGAAAGACAAGCTCCTTACCAATCGTTTGAGCTATTAAAACTTCAAAAACATTTGATTTTAAGAATGTCTGGATTTTTTTTAAGCAGAGCATCCACGTTTTCATCAATGAGTGACCGTAGAAAGTTTAAAGGAAATATATTAGCTTGACGGTAAGTTTAAGGTTAGTTTCTTACGTAGAATTTAACTATGACATGATTTTCTCTCTTGGGATTCATATTGGTCATATAGGCTATATAACATAAAGACTGAGTAGCCTATAATGAACAAACCCGTCATATCTCTCAAAATATATATTGTTACAAAATATATTAGTTTGACGGTAAGTTTAGGGTTAGTTTTTGACATGGAGTCCAATCATGTCATCAGTTTTTTCCTTAGCATACGTATAGCCTAGGTCATGTAGGCTATATAGCCTATAGGCTGAATAGCCTATAAATCCTATAAAGATTTTTTGTTGTTGAAAATATAAGTTTTGAATAATCTTTATAGACCTGCTTTTTGAGCCGAGAACGTAAATCGCGTCGGATAAGACAGCATCTGTGACATTTTGGCCTATGAGTGGAAATTAGGCCTATAAAGACCAGCCCGATGAAAATATTCTAGAGAAAATTTTACATCCTGTATTCCCTGCAGGCCAAAGTGATGCGTTTCCTAAGTACGAATTATGTTAGGTATCTTGTCGCCAACCCCCTTTGATGGGCCGGACGCTGACGAAATCTTGCTGCGAAATCTTGCTGCGAAATCTTGCTTGACAAAAATCTTGGCCGGACGCTGTTCTCAACTATTGACCCGCACTCACCCGCTTGCAACGGAGTTTTCTTTCACGACCAAACTAGAGTGCACTTCGTGGCAACCACCAAGCGACGCCATGTCTCCTTTCACTCATGGCGTTCATGCACAACTGGCTTAGTCATCAAGGCTAGCTATTGGGTCTCCCGTAGTCGCTGACCCTTCCTAAAGGCTACAATCGGTTCGAGGTCCGTGTTGACCGTCAGAACTGATGTCTTTTGAATATCCCTTAGTCTCTGACCCTTCCTAAAGGCTACAGTCGGTTCGAGGCCCGTGTTCGCCGTAGAACCAATGTCTTTCGTTGTACCCCTGTTCGCTTCTTCCACCCTTTGGGCCGGGGAGGGGGGGGGGGGGGTTGCGGCGCAATCTGGACAGAGCAACTTCAGGTCATCGGAACACGTGCATGAACCGGTTTAGTCCTCTGCTTCTCACTGGGTTCGACAAAGCAGTCGCTGTGATCTGCCGTTGTTATCATTTCCTCATTACCTGTAATCCTCATGTTTAATTTTCAGTATGGATCGCAGGCATCTTTGGTAGAACAAGGTGATTTTGCGTGCTTCTGCGGTTTTCATCGACGAAGTTTGGGGGACATTTAGAAGTTTCTACAAGACAGGACCTTCGTAGTCTGGGGCAGCATTCAGTATGTTCTGTGCCCTTTTGACTTAATCGGCGATCAGTCTGTTTCAGGGGAAAACGATGGAAAGTCATAGACTTCCACCAGTAGCAGACTTCCACCCCCGGTGCTTATCGACGAACTTGAAAAGAGCTAGCGAGAGGATGAAACCTTGGCAAACGCCTCTTTTTGTCACGAACTGTGTTGACTGCTCTATTTCACCTATCACTAGAGCAATGCGGATTATTTTGGGACCCTGTCTATCCTGCGGTCTGGTCATAGAATACCTGAGCAATGCGGACTATCTTGGGACCCTGTCTGTCCTGCATTCCCAGCTAGTTGTGTCTTTCTTTACTGAGTCGAATGCAAGAACAAAGTCAACGCAGAATTTCGTGGTTTCCTGTTGATGCTTGAACGGTTGATGGCTGCACATCCGTGCTGCCAATGCTCAAATATGCGGCAGAGAGAGAAGAGCCGTGCAGCACACGCTCGTTGTGAAGCCCGCTTTGGTTAGACCGTGTGCGTCTGTCCCTTCAATCTCTGGAGCTTTGCACTAGTAGGATAGTTGCGGAGACTTAATCCGCACGTATTATCAGAAAAATCCCAGCATATTTTTTACAATCACCCTTGTCACCTTTTCTATTGGGGGAGGGGGGCTATGATGGACTTGCGCCAGTCTTCGGGGACGTGTCCCAGATGCCAACGATGATGTTGTGGAGGTACAGCTAGACAGGCAATTCTAACCGTTCGTCTGTGGATGCATTAACATTGTTTGATAGGGATAGTCATAGATATCCTTTGTATTGAGCGGACTGATGGCTGGAGTGTTCCTCTGGTAACGTCAGCAGTTATGTTGCGACCCTCCCGTTCTTGTTTCTGTAGGCCCTTACTGTAACGCATACGGCGCAGTCATCACGGCTTAAAAGTTAGAGCAATCAGATGTATATGTGAAACGCGACTAACTTATGAGATGCTGGAATTGATGACAGACCTGGATTCAGCACAAAAAACTGACTTATGGGCGCGCGAAAACTTAGTTTTCCGGAGATTTGTTCATTATAGGCTATTGATCCTTTATGCTATACAGTCCATATGACCTATGGCCTACTATCTTACAAGAGAAACTAGTGAAATAACCAGGTTCCATGTCAAAAACCAACGCTGATGAACCTAGCGTCGAACCAATATATTTAGTATAAAGTTTCTACTGCACATCATAGTAAAAAATTTGGATTTCCTGCTTAAAAAATTCCAGAAATCCCAAAAAAAAAATTTTAGTTTTAATACTTCAAACGATTGAGAAAGAGCCTCTCTTTTTAGAACAGTAATAATAACAAAAAAAAAGAGTTTTCTGGAATTTTTCCAATAAAAATGTCAATTTATTTGAGAGATCTGACGGGTTTGTTCATTGTAGGTTATTTAGCCTATATGTTATATAGCCTATATGACCTATATGCGTCCCAAGAAAGAAACTTGTGTCATAATTAGATTCTAGTACTACATTAGATTCTAGATTCTACTACTCCTCTCCAATAAGTTAAATTTTGTGTAGAATGATTTCATTGAGCCAGTCTTTAGAGGCCTAAATTCCCCTTATAGGCCAAAATCTCGGTTGCCTACACAGGTAACACAGGTGCTGTATTATCCGACGCGATTTTCGTTATCGGCTGAAAAAGCAGGTCTGTAAAGATTATTCAGAAGTTATGTTTTCAAAACAAAAATATCATTATAGGATTTATAGGCTATTCAGCCTATAGGCTATATAGCCTACATAACCTAAACATATGCTAAGGGAAAAAATACTGTCATAATTGGATTCCGCGCCAAAAACTAACCCTAAACTTACCGTCAAACTAATGGGTCTAGGCTAAAACCCCCCCGGCGAAAACCCCCCCGGACAAAACCCCCCGCCAAAACCCCCCCGGCTAAACCCCTAAACCCCACCCGTGACCAAAACCCCCCCGACCAAACCCCCCCCCCGGTACCAAAACCCCCCCGACCAAAACCCCCCCGGTACCAAAACCCCCCCGACCAAAACCCCCCCGGTACCAAAACCCCCCGACCAAAACCCCCCCGCATAAAAAAAGACGGGTATGCAAGAGTAGAGTAACTGGTAGGTAGAGAGTAAGAGTAGAATATACTTCTTTCGCAAACTTGACTCTACAATAATGTCTGAAGTACAGTGGGTATCAGAACAATGATAAACAAAGGGAGTGTAAGGCGAAGGTGAGGGTTGATGGTGACAGACTAATTGCTGAAGTCACCAAACACCCGCATTCAACTGAAGCTGTTGTCAGTGAGGTGTTAAATGTGAATGATCAAATCAAAGCCAGTTCCACTCTGTGTAACGATCCCCCCAACAAATCCTTTCCCAATGCCTCCCCCTTCTTGGCGAGGAAGCTGCAGTTAGGATGCCACCCATTGGTGCAATGTGAAGCTCCCTTTGCCTGATTGCTCTTTAGTTATCCCTGATTCATACCAGAAACTCGAAGATGGGCAGTAAGTGGAGGGATACCTATGACACCGCAAAAGTTGTCCTGCTTTCCGTCTGTGAGCAGGATAACTTTCGAAGGGAATGAGATATTTTGATGAGACATAATGGGAGGATCCTTTGGGTCAAGGGAAAGGTTGAGCTCGTTTTTCAAGATAGTCCAAGAAATATTCTATCAGCTCTTCACCTTACTCGTGCTTGTCAATGGTGAAACTGTCACATGGTTGTTCGTTTTGTTGCCCAGTAAATCCCAGTCTAAATATGTGTGAGTGTCTAAGGATTTGGGGGGGGGGGGTAGTTCGCCGGGGGGGGTCTATTCTTCTCTTACTCTCTACCTACCAGTTACTCTACTCATACATACCCGTCTTTTTTTTATGCGGGGGGGGTTTGGTCGGGGGGGTTTTGGTACCGGGGGGGGGTCTGGTACTGGGGGGGTTTTGGTCGGGGGGGGGGGGTTTGGTCACGGGGGGGGGGTTTAGCCGGGGGGGGGGGTTGGCGGGGGGGTTTTCGCCCGGGGGTTTTTAGCCGGAACCCCAAACTAATATATTTCCTTTAAATTTCTACCGTCACTCACTGATGAAAACGTGGATGCTCTGCTTTAAGAAAATCTAGACATTCTTAAAACCAAATGTTTTTTAAGTTTTAATAGTTCACGGATTGGCAAGGAGCTTATCTTTCTAACTAAATAATAAAAATATGTAGTTTGCTGGAAGTTTTTCCGAGATAAATGACAATTTAGTTAAAAAAGTTAAATAATTTTCGCTTTTTCTTGGTTTCTAAGACGTTTCTAAGAAAAATACGTGAGTTTAAAAAAATAAAAAATATACCATTCGATAGACGATAAAAAGAGGATTCAGAATATGTATTGTTTGTTTGATTTAGCTAATGCGGTCCTGCTAGGAAAATTGTTTTAATAGTGTTGGTCTTTATAGGCCTAATCTGCCTTTATAGGCTAAAAAGTCGGTGACGTACATCGGTGCGGAGTGGTGCGGTAGGATTTTCGTTCTCAGCACAAAAAGTTGTTCTAGAAAAGTTCTTCAAACCTTCTGCAGCTCGTTTGCTACCCCCCCCCCCCCCCTGTTTTTGAACGATATCGCAGTCTGGATCCCGGACTATGAACGTGGATAGAAAAAAAGTTCTGCACAGATTGAAGACAGAAAAATGTGAACCTTCCCACTCATATGCTCCCATCCAGCCGAATGGGCATTTTCGCGCGGACGGAACCCATTTCTCCATAGACATTCCTTCAGCCCAAGCTGACTGCGAATCATATTTGACGATGCAAAACGGGTTATTAGCTGGAAAGAAGAAGAAGAGACAAGTGACTCCAAAACTAAAATGCAGAAGAATCTCTACCCTTTCGACGACACAATCGGACAGCAAAAACAGCAGCCGTGTCCAGAATGGAATCATAACACCAGCTTTAACTCCAACCAATTTTCAGAGAAGAATTTCACAAAATGTGATATTTATGGAAGAATCTTCAGTTGTTTTTCCACAAGTTCATTTTCCAGCTTGAGCGTCTTGAGCCTGAAGAGGACCCTTGCCAAGAAGGGCCGAAGTATAGCTCTAATAAAATGTAGCTGACGTATCTGTTTTGCATCGCCATCTTCCTCAGCCGTTCAACACCCGATCGATTTTCTCATTTTTACGTGGATGGGGTTACCCATTCAGCTCAACAGCCATGAACGCGAAAACGTCCCCTAGGATTAATGTTAAAGGAAGAATAAGTGCGACGGGGCTTTTACGAATCTTCCTGCTCTTAGGGATCAGGATCACCCTCATGTGTTTTTTTTTTCAAACTGTGTTTTATGATCTTCAGTTCATGTGTAAGAGTGGGGAAATGGGGGTATGGGTTGCGAATGTTGCGATCATGCGCACGCTACTTTTTCCACTTTAATCAACGGTGAGCGAGTGAGTGGACAACTGCCGTATACGCTTCTGATTGACATAATAAGTGCTTTCGACAATATTTCTCATGCGGCTGCTCTTTTATCCGCTGTTATGTTGCCTTTTTATTGTTTTATTGTTAATCTTGTTAATATTGTTAATCATAATCTTTTATTGTTTTTAAAGCTAGTATTAGAGTCGATTAAGAGCTAGGGAGACATGCTCGCGCCTATTTGCTTGCCGGACAAGTAGTTCGTCCGGAAAGAGAGAAAAGTTTATTCTAGAGTCAGTTATAAATTCTTTATATTGGGGAAAGAGTACACGCTGAATCCATACCTGAACTTTCTTTTCCTGTCGGACGAGTAGTTTGCCCGGACTCGAAACTAGAAATTTGCTAGAATTAAAAGTGTATTTTTAAATCAGTTAGAGACTCGATATAGAGCCAAGAGTAGGCCTACACACTGGGTGCATTTCTGAACATTGTGTTCTTGCTGGACAAGTAGTTTCCGGAACTCGGCTAAGATCAAGAATTCGTGTGAGATAGAAATTTATATATGAGGACGATTCAAGTAGGGAAACACGCTGAATCGGTACCTTCTGAAGTTCAAATTTCGAAATAAAGCGCATGTTCAACAGTGATGTGATATCTTCGGTTAGATTTTAAATATTAGGCTGTTGATATTCCGGTCGTAATTTAGGCTTGATAGTAGATCAACTTAATGGGTTTGGTTAAGGGGTCAGTTAGGGATGAATAAGCTAACATATTTTCGCGATCTGGCGAAGGTGGCAAGTCCAAATGAACCAATTGGCTGCATTGACAAGTCGGATATTTTCTTTGGGATCCCATAGAAACCTTTGGTCTTCTTTCAACTGGAGGCTCCAGTTTGTTTTCAAGAAGAAATTTTGCCGGTATATATCAGGTTTTAGTACTTTTAGTACCAGAATATAGATCAGCAGTTCAGTTATAGTGCTTAATTCTTCAGTCAAACTGCCAAATTTTTTACATGACTGGACTATAGTACTTGAAGTACTACTTAAGTACAAGTTCTTTACTTGAAACTTAAGTACTACTTAATTACATCTGCTGTCTGGTACTTAATACGGAAGTTCTTGGTACTTAATCACAAATTTGAAGTACCTGTCTTGAGGGACTTCTTAGACCGGGCGGGATTGTTTTCGGGGCTTTAATTTTTGTATCTACCAGTTTCTTGTCAGTAAATTTCTTAATTGACCTATATGTTTGTCGAAAACTTGTCTTTCGTTGGAATTGCACGTTGGGAACTTGCCGAATGATAAGCTTGTCTAACGGGAATTCGCCGAATTTTTTGTCAAGTGATAGACTTGTCGGTTGAAAACTTGTCAAGTGAGATGGAGCCATTAGATGCGCTTTTGCAGATACCATGGTGTCTGATACCACGGTCTAAAGTCGTTTTTGCAGTTATCGTGGTATCTGATACCACGGTCAAAAGGCGTTTTTGCAGTTATCGTGGTGTCCGGCTAGTTATCGTGATATCTGATATTCAGATATTACAGTCCGACCGTGGTAACTGATCGTGGTATCTGAAAAGTCATCTCACTTTCATCAAATTTTGCCAAGTTGGTGGGAAAGAAGTTTGACACTTAGTGATGTAACTGAAGATCAGTTTTTCTTTTGAGATGACTTCGAAAAGTGCAATTTCGGCAATAGTGCAACTGCAAACACGACTAATTGCAAATGTCTACTCTGTGTAAATAGGTCTTTGACATTTGTTCTTTACTTCTCAGGAATTCGAGAGCCTGTGCGACTGGACATCGAGACGACGATACGAGTTTTCCCGCAGTATGAGAAGTTTTGGTACATCGTACGAAAGCACCATGTCGAACAGTTTACGTTGTCTTTAAAGGAGGTAAGCAACCAGTGTTTCCACTTCATGGTGACAGGTTTTCCGTTCTTATAGTCCAAAAATCCGTTAAATTCCGACGATCAAGAACGAGAAATCCGTCAAATTTTCCGTAAAAAAACCCGTAAGAAATCCGTCTAAAAATCCTACTGTAAGCAGTAGCAGCCTAGACGGAAGTTGGCAGAATGATGTGCCGTGTAGACGGATCCGTTAAGCAGGGAATAAATCTCGTTTTCTTTCTGAAATTATGGCTATCAGAAAAGAGTCAAGCAAACAATAAATAAATAACTTCGTGAGTAGCCTCTGGGGGGAGGGGACCATATCAAAATGTACCACAATTATACCGAATAGAAAGAATAGACCTGAAACGCAAAACCACAGAGTTCGGAAAAAGGCGGTCGTAATACTAGGTGCTGCCAAAAATCCCCTTCATTTGAGCTTTTGCTGAAGAGAGCTGTAACGACTGTACCTAAGAGAAAATTAAACTGAGCGCCGCAGGCAAAAATTTTAAATTCTATCTTAATTTTGGCAAATTCAACAGATTCCTATTCTTTACGCAAGATCTTTTAAAATCCGTCAAAAATCCGGAAATCCGACAAATCAAATTCTCATCCGTCAAAGACCCAAGAAATCCGTTTTTGACGGACAAATCCGTCAAAGTGGAAACGCTGTAAGCAACGGGCAACAGTTGTACAGGGAAAGTATGCTTCTTTAAAGTTTAACTGAAAAGCTAACTCATTTGTGTGTCATTTAGTTGGATACACTGAATTACTTGGATTCTGCAAAGGGATTTTTTGATTTTCCACTATCTGCTCTAGTTATGAGGCTCACAATATCTCCAGCCGTTCCCACAGCATAAATTCTACTATAACGCGGCAAATTTTAATCTCAACACAAATTCATTCATTCATTCATTTATTTGATTCCTTCAAAACTGAAGAGTATATAAAAAAAAGAGAACATCATGTCACAAACACTTCAGAGATAGTACACAAACAATTAACTGGCCGTTAAAACAAGCTATCATACTAAATCTACAATAAAATACAAATGATAACACAAAATAAAAAAAAAATAAACTAATCAGGACACTTTTTTAGTGAAGAAAGGAAAAAGGTTTTGATGGACAAGAATGTTTTCAGTCTTTTTATGAAAGTTCTGAATTTTTCTGTTTAGAGTTTCCAGAGGATTCTTCACTTTAAAATTGGAAGTTTTGAAAATTTGTAATAAGTAACTTTTAACGCAGAAAGTTCAGAAGGACGGAAAGAAGAAAAGAAAGCAGACGGAAAAAGAATATGAGGAAGTGCAACAGCCGTATAAATCGAACCGAGAACATCTCTGCGATACATACCCCGTAAACGAATAACAGCACCAAAAGACTGGTGAGGATTGCTTAGTGCCTGAACAAAAAAAATGATAAAATCTTTCTCGTAAGGCATACAGCAAAAATACAAGCGAATAGAGGCACCACAAATCACACGGAAATTCCACTATTTTGAAAATCGATTATTCGTGAATAGCGGAACAACGAAGTAACTCATTTTCAGCGGGTTTTCGAGCCAATTTAAGCGAATAAGTGATGGGTAACTAGATTGTCCTATCCTAGCCCTTTTCGGTTAAACTTTAAAGCAGAACTGAAACATGATACTATTCCATCCTTTTCCTTCTCAATAACAAGCGGCATGGCCAATCCGCTTATGTTCTATTTTCTTTTGGCAGTTTTTTCATGACCAAAACCTTAAATTATTCTATTATCTTCTTCTCAATAACAAGTGCCATCACCAGTCCGTCTGTTTTCTATTTTCTTTTCATAAGTTGTTCTCATGCTTTTGCTCTTTAACCAAATCTAATCTTCCCATGGAGAGTTTTCACAATTAAACCCTGCCTCTGATCGTTTGTCAGGGGTACGGAATGTACAAACCAAATCAGGGACAAAGTTTGGTTGGCGAGGTTAGTCCAGATTGCGCTTAAAAGCAAGAACAAATAATCTGACAGAACCTCCGTCTCCCTATCTCTGTAAAATGACTGTGTGGAGTCGAATATTTCCCCAGAACCCTGTCCACTACGAACGAGCGGAGGTTACTAGCTTGGCGCCACATTACATTTCGTTACCTCTACAAATAGCTAAATCGCTGTTAAGTCGGTGGTGAGGAAAAGTAGGAGTCAAAGCTGATTGGTTCTATGGACGCGCTCCAGAGCGGGTTAGTACGCCTCCTGACAGCCTCCTTCACTATTTCTTGTGCGATAAGCAACGGCGAAGACGGAAGAGGAGTAAACGGGTATCAACATTAGCCCAGCGATGTGTGCCAAAATGAAATTCATAACATTGAAGCTTGATTTTTTAGCTTGCCCTTCTTCTTGACAAAGGTATCGGCTTTTCGGCAAAGTTTACGCCGCTTGTCTGGTAAACTCATTCCGTTAGGAAAATCCTTATAGTTGTAGGTGCAAAATAGAACAATGAAGGAGAGTGAATATGTTTGAAGCTTATTATTATGTAGGGGAGCTTGGGACAGTGTAAAAGGTGGATGAGTACGGGTAGTTCTTTAAGAGCATGAGACCGGTTTTCCAACGCCTTACGTTACTAAGCGGCTCACAACAATAAGCCAAGGCGCCGAGCTTTATATAGCTTCTTCAGAAGGCAGAAAGCAAACATTATTACGGGCATTTTTAGTTAGTACAGGAGGGTTTTTTTTATTACAAATTCTTGTCTTAGGTTGTTGACACCGAAGATAGATATTTCGATGTCGTTTCTGTGGAGACGTCCGGGGAGATCGAGAAGCCACAAAGGTCTATTGGATTGACCTTAAATCTTGGATCCCTGAGCTTGAACAGCAGTACACTTAGCAGCCTTCCATCTATTAGTCCCCTGACGACCGAAACGCCGAAAGATGAGGAAATGTCAGGTTAGTCTTCTCCGCATTCCGGATGGTTAGATACTTCAGCGACCCATTGTTTTGGGACCGCACTGTCAGATGTTTCATTAAACTTGACCCACAGATGTGCGTCTTTGTGGTAAATGCTACTGAAGCTTCTGTGGTCTTTTCGTGCAAGAATAATACAAAAAAAAAACTATATAACATTTGAAACAAGCAAGCAAAAAAGAAAAAGCAAACTTGCGCATGGAAACCGGTTAAAGCTCGCATAGCGCAGATGCCGATCTCTTGATTCTGTGCCGTCGGCCGAAAGTGCGATTCGTGGGTGGGGGAAAATCTTCTGACGCTTGATCCCGTGCCTTTCCCACCTATATTTGAAACTAGGTGGACTTTTGGCTTGTCTTATGGCGAAACACTATTAACCCTTGCCGTAAACGAAACGGTCGGCACCACCAGGGCTCGAACCAGCGAGACTTCGTTTGTGAGTCCGGCGCGCTAACCTATTCGGCCAGGAGTGTTATATAACGTTTTCACTATTTTTTTTACAAAAATTAGGCACATACGACGTCCACAAAATAAGCATACCGGTAGAAAAAAATTATAACGTTTAACAATTTTGACAGTGCCGTCACTAAACCCACCCGATAGTTCAGAGGATAAGACATTTTCTGGAATCTGCCTAAACCTTAAATGCACCCTCGACTTAAAGGACACCTGAACAATGAAACCATACTTGAACACACCATGGAGAATGCATTTACAGACATGGCCACGGAGAGCATTCTTCTCCTGAGCGTGACGTTTTCAAAATAGGGATGTTCGTTTCTGGAGGTTTGCACATGCAGACTCCAAGACAAGAAGCGCAATTCATTCAAATCTTGCACAGTGCTGGCCGGATCGTATTGGAATTTCTTCTAGATATACGTTTGGGCTTAACTGGTTAAAAAATATTCCAGAAGAAGGGTTGATTGGAGACATTTGTTCATTTCTAAAATTGTTCGGTACTGAAATAAGGACAGATGCAAAAGCCTTATTATTGCAATTATATTATTATTATTATTATTATTAAAATGGAGCAAAAATCGTAGCTTGGAAACAGTATTTCGTATTTGGATTGGGTTTTCTGCAGGCAATGTTAACGGAAGTCATACAGATAGGGATGATACTTGGTACTCTTCATTCAGGTGTCCTTTAAAGCACACCTCGCACTATATACTGTTTATGTTCCATTACCCCAAACTAGATGAATGCTGCAAAACTAACTCGGCTTTTAACAAATTAGACAAGGCTTTTGATGTTATAAGCCTTTTCCCAGGCCCATTGACTTCAAGGAAGAAGCATCAACCCCACGCATCAACCCTATGATACCGGAACACTCGTCGAGAGCATAATACGAATGGAAAATAGTGAAACGCGTTAATTGCGAAAATCAGGGAGGTGAGGTCAGTGAGGTTAGAATGTAACATATGAAATTCGGTTCTTCGGGCTTAAGAATAAATAGTTGTGTTTTTTGCATATACCGTGGTATCTGTTTCCACGGTAAATGGATCCGCAATTAGTCGTTTTTGCAGTTACCGTGGTTGCCAATAAAACTGGCCAGAATATTTCGTTTTTATGGCACTTGCAGCTTCGCTCAAGTGCCATATACCGATCACTTTTCGGTCGGTCGGTCGGTCGGTCGGTCAGGCCACTCATCTCGAGTTACGGTACTTCCAGATGAGCTAGGACGATGAAACTTGGCAGGCATATCAGGGACCCAACCAAACTAATTTGGAAATAGTCACTTCCCCGATCCGACCACCGTGGGGGGAGTGGAGGGATGGGGAATCCGGAATATTGACGTATTTATAACTTTTGAACGGGGAATCGGATCTTAATGAAACTTGATGTTTGGAAAGACCTCGTGTCTCAGATGTCGCGTTTCAAGTCCGGAATGGATCCGGTGACTTTGGGGGGAGTTGGAGGGGGGAGTCGGAAATCATGTGACATATTCAGAGTGGACGGATCGGGATGAAACTTGGTGGGAAGAACAAGCAAAAGCCCTAGATACATAGTTGACAAGACCGGACCGGATCCAAGCACTGTGGGGGGAGTTGGAGGGAGGGTTCCGGAATTCCGGTGATCACGACTTAAGATACTTACACATGTGTTGGGACGATGGAACTTGGCAGGCATATCAGGGACCCGACCAAACTAATTTGGAAATGGTCACTTCCCCGATCCGACCACCGTGGGGGGAGTAGAGGGATGGGGAATCTGGAATATTGACGTATTTATAACTTTTGAACGGGGAATCGGATCTTAATGAAACTTGATGTTTGGAAAAACCTCGTGTCTCAGATGTCACATTTCAAGTCCGGAATGGATCCGATGACTTTGGGGGGAGTTGGAGGGGGGGAGTCAGAAATCATGTGACAGATTCAGAGTGGACGGATCGGGATGAAACTTGGTGGGAAGAGCAAGCACAAGCCCTAGATACATAGTTGACAAGACCGGACCAGATCCGAGCACTGTGGGGGGAGTTGGAGGGAGGGTTCCGGGATTCCGCTGATCCCGACTTAAGATACTTACACATGTGTTGGGACGATGGAACTGGGCAGGCATATTAGGGACCCGACCAAACTAACTTGGAAATAGTCATTTCCTCCATCCGACCACTGGGGGGGGGATGGAAGGAGGGGGAATCCGGAATGTTTACGTATTTATAACTTTAGAACGGGGAACCGGATCTTAATGAAACTTGACATTTGGAAATATCTCGTGACTCAGACGTCACACTTCAAGTCCGGGATGGATCCGGTGACTTTGGGGGGAGTTGGGGGGGGCGGATCGGGATGAAACTTTGGGGGAAGAATAAGCACAAGCCCTAAATACATAATTGACAAGGCCGGACCGGATGCGAGTACTGTGGGGGAGTTGGAGGGAGGGTTCCGGAATTCCGGTGATCCTGACAAGACGCTTAGACATGTGCTGAAACTTGGCAGGCATATCAGGGACTTAACAATTTTCACTTAAGAACAGTCGGATTTTGCTTACAAATGATCACAGCAAACACACGCATTGGCGAATTCCTACTTTCATCATTTTACCAAGTCTTGCAAGTGCCATATGAGCTTAAAGCTCTTGTTGTTCAACCTGTAAACGTTCCCGGCGTCATTGTTTCCTTGTCCAATCTGGAATCCACGAAGCCCTGACTTCGATCTTCCAAAACAAATCACTTGAATATATAGGAACTGTTCTAAAGATCTTTTCCAATTCTTCAAGTATTTGCCGGAATTGTTTCACTTTATTCCACAAAGCATGAAATGGACTTCTTTTGTTCTGTGAAGTGGCTTGGGGCTTGCAGTCTTGCTACTGCTGTGTCCCCTGACATTTGGTAAGTCGTCAATTTGAGTTGAGTCAGACAAAGGCATCACCGTTGGGATAAAATGAAATTGGTTTCCGGGAAATTTTGCCACTTGACGTTAGGAATTTATTTCTTAGAAAAATCTACCCCAGACTTTTTGTCCGCGTTTCCAAGCTACTATTCATTTTATTTAGTTCCGCCTTAAAAGGCCAACAGAAAACAGGAGATAGAAAAGATATGATGTCATCCATCGTGTAGAGATCTCCGCATTATCCAATTTTGTAAGGTTCTCCAAATATATATTCCCAACCCTAAGATCAAAAGCACAAGGAATTTCATCTTCCTGTCTCCAGTTATTGTCAATTTGTAAACGTTAATAACTGGGTAATCTGGGCCCAATTGCCCCTGAACCAAGTGGGAGTGGGGCTTGGGACCTCCAAAAAGCAAAATGAGACAATGCCCACAGGCCTACCAAGTTTAAACTTAATACATGTAGATTCCCCTCACTGGTCACGAACTTCACTCTTGGGCAATGTGGGCCCATAGTTTCCCATGAACTGGGTATTTTTCCAACCCTAGGGTTTGCAAGTACAAGAAATGTCATCGTCCTAAATCCTGCTGTGGTCTATTATTCCTTGGGCAATCTGGGCCCGATTGCCCCTGAACCGGATGGGTGGGGGGGACCCCCCTAAAGGCACAACTAGACCACAATTCCAATGTGTATACGGTACCAAGTTTCCACTTCGTACCTGTAATGGTTCACGATTCATGAACTCCAGTGAAAACGGTGAAAACCGAAATGGGACACAATCAATGATTTGTTTTTCGTCGTTACGAAACAAGACCAAAGGTTTCGATGGGATCCCAAAAATGTTTGATCCTAACAATTGGGTCTTGTGTTCGCCATTCAGTCTTCGTCAGATTCCTTTAAGATTTTACTGTTAAAATAAAGTTCAAAAATGTAATCAGCATTTTTCCTTGCAATACCGATTCTCTAATCGACTTCAGAAACAACCTTGAGCTTCAATCAAATTTCCAGTTTTGGCCGAATTTGTGATGAATCATTTGTCCAGCAAGAAAACCAAGTTCAGATATGGATTCAGCGGACCTCCTGACCCCTTCAATGAATATCTTCTTAGCTCACAAAACATACATGTTTTTACCATGAATTCGAAACCCTCCTCTGCCTCTAAATATAGGACACTCGACCCACAAGTTGGAACTGGTGGGAACACCATTTTGTCCCTGTTTTTAGCGGTGATTAAAAATGCTTGAAAATAAAAATAAAATCCAGAGAAAACTCAATAAGTAAAACTTCAGGCTGACGTCCCTACTCTGCGCCCCTCCCTACGTCCTCAGTTTTATGTCTAAGTTTATTATTTAGACTTTAATTTGCCTAAATTCGAGCCGAAGAATCTAAAATCACCTCGACAGTTCGAGCCACAAAAACTGCTCGCTAAAACACACTTGTGGGCCACACCAAAACGCTCTTTTCGACCCGCAAACAGTTAGTGGGTTTGCGAAAAAATGCCGTGTGTTGCCGGGGCATGTGCGAGGATTTTTTCTACGGGTCAGGTAGATTATCTGAGGAGGACAGTTTCGTCCCAGAAGAAAAGCTCGCGGCTCCTGTGATTTTAGAAGTGTAATTAAGGCTACGATCTTTCGGGGATTAGGTGCTGTTGCTGGTGCTTTGTGGAGGAAGGAGCCCCCGGCGGGACAGGGAAATTGTGTGTGCTCGGAGATTTCGTGTGCTTGGAGATAGTATGTGTGCAGAGGGGAGGGGGGTGTATTCGAATATTTATTTACCTAGAAGAGGACAGTGAACGCATTTTTCTGTGTGGAGGGGGAGGGGGGCATATTCGAATTTTTATTTACCTAGAATAGGACAGAGAACGCATTTTTCTGTGTGGAGGGGGAGGGGGGCATATTCGAATATTTATTTACCTAGAATAGGACAGAGAACGCATTTTTCTGGCCAAGAAGAGGAAATAAACTAGCTTAGGCTTTGGCCAGCAACAAGATAACAAACAAGAACAAAAATGTAAAAAAAATGTACATCCTCCTAGAATAGAACCTTTCGGTGGAGTTTATTTTCGCCACACACTTGATTGGGGCGATGTGTTTTCGGGCGTTAGGTGATGTTACCGGGAAGGAGATGGGGGATTTTTATAGCTCATTGTCAGTTTTTCTGGGGTCTCCTAGGAGAGCTCGGAGGAGTAGGATAGGTTCGGGGGATAAGTTATAAGTAGTGAACTGAAAGACAAAATTGCTCCTTTGGCGGGGTTTGAACCCACTACGTTTGGCTAGCAAGGCTGCTGCTCTACCACTGAGCTACAGAGGAGCCTAGGAACTTAGTTCGCAAACCACTACAGTAGTCAGATAGAAACGGGCTATGTAGGAACAGTGATCCCTCCGAAAATAAATTCGTCTAAGCAGTTCACATCCCCGAGTGAGGGGATTGTGTGCGAGGCTCCGACGTTGAAGTCCTTGACTTATAAATTTGAATTCAAATTTATCTCTGGTTTATTTGTCACGTCAAGAGCTCCTAGTTTGACATTCCAAATTTACGAAATATTGCGGGTTTAGGGGTTCTAGACCCTGAAAATAGTTGCGTTTTTGGCAACTATTAACGGCGTAAGTCGTATAAGAAACGTAATCCGGGCAAGGATCACCAGAGTCGTAAAAACACAGTTAAGCAAACAGTGAACTTCGACAGCGTTTTGAAAACGGAAACTAAGCAACTGGCTAAGCTAACGGTGAACAAAACTTGGATAACAAACGCAACTAATAACAAATAGCCTGCTACTAAAAACCAAGAACAAATAATCAGATAGAACTTCAGTCTTTAGTCGCATGCAGCGACTGTGAAAACCCAGACAAAACTGAGCGGACATGGAGGTATTTACTCTAGCTTTGAGCTGATGTTGATACCCGTTTACTCCTCTTCCTTCGTTGCCGTTGCATATCGCACAAGAAATGCTAAAGGAGGTTGGCAGGAGGCGTACTCGGCGCGCTGACCCGCTCTGGAGCGCGTCCATAGAACCAATCAGTTTTAACTTCTCCTTTTCCTCAGCGGTGGTCCACAGCGATTTAGCTATTTGTAGAGGTAACGAAACGTGATGTGGCGCGAAGCTACTAACCTCCGCTCGTTCAAAGTGGACATGGTATGGGGAAATACTCGACTCCGCATAGTCATATTACAGAGATAGGGAGACGGACGTTTTGTCAGATTATTTGTACATGTAAAAACTGTTCTGTCTTGTAGACAATGACGAGCCTCTGCTCAGTGGATCCGGCGACGTATCCAAGGAATGTTCCGAGTCAGAGTTGGAGTCCTGGGCGCAAGCTTTGGAAGTTTGGAAGGAGAATGAAAACGTCCGACCCAAACAGCTACAGACCCTAATCAAAGGTGGAGTCCCTGAAGCTTTGAGAGGGGAAATTTGGTTGAGACTGGTGGGATGCTTCGACCAATCAGAACTGATGGACTCGTATAGAATACTTATTACAAAGGTATTTATATACACAAAAATGACATAAAACTCAGCTACGATTTTCTTCACCGATATTTAAAAATATGTGAAAATGTCGAAATATCACTGAAGAAAATCTTGTCCTACTTACCTCTTTTGAAGGAGCATTTAAGTACATGTAGTAGAGGTATACTTATTTGAATGTCGCCTAAATTAGAACGGTCGCTAAAAACTCTAATACCCATACCAGGCAACTCTTACTGCAAAATACTCGCGGAAAAAGTTAATTTCTGTCTAGTTTTTCACGTCAGGCTGTCAGTCAGGCTGTCAGATTTTGAAGTCGCTCTCAGTTTCTATCTGGTTCCTTTTTTTCAAATATTGCATCTACTGATGAGCTTCGCGTAACTTCGGCAAGAAGATGGCGTACTTAGTAAACAGCATACCCTAATGGAAGAAGAAGCATATTTAGAAGTCAATAGTAAATACAAAAATTAGAAGTGCAACTTGCCATTTGTGCCAGAAAAAAACACAGTTGACTGTTAGCTGGCGTTCAGTCTCTTAAAAAAATATTTCGTTTGCCTGTTTTATAAGCACGAAACAAGACCAAGGTAGTGAAAAATTTAGAGAGGTATTCGAATGAGCCAGAACAAAATAACACTAGGGAGTAGCTCTAAGACCTATGCTTGTCATGCATTAGAAATGGGCCGTACTCGTAGCGCTGCTTCCTAAACTCGTGGCATTTAAAGCGATGTCTAGAAAATTCTAGTACGGCGAAGATGCAGTGCACGACTGATTGAGTTTCAGTTGAGACCTTACGTATCGCCAGTGGTGCTAGTGTCGCTGATATTAGAGTGTGTGTCACAGAACAAAATAACACTAGGGAGTAGCGCCAAGACTTGAAAAAAGTGACACACACTCGAATAGCAGCGACATTAGCACGGCTAGCGATAGAGAACGTCCATACCGATAACACCATATTCCGAACAGTGCAAACAAAAATGATACGGCCTCCCCTGTTTCTTCGATGTGTGCATACTGATCTTAGCTGTACTATACATTCTTGAAGCCGCAAGTTTATGTCGCTTTAAATGTCGCGAGCGTAGTTGCCGGTGCTTCGTCCGTTTTCGATACGTGGAAACCATAGGTCTTAGCGGTACTCCCTACTGTTATTTTGCTCTGGTGTGTCACTATTTTCAAGCTCTTGGCGCTACTCCCTAGTGTTATTTTTTTATGACATGAGCATATCTCTACTGTAATTTAAATGGGATAGTTTGCGATAGGAGCTGTATGGTTTTGCTTTCACATTTTCATTTTTTCATTAATTTTTTTCAATAAATTTTTTTCATTTCATCTTTCATTTTTATTTCATAGCTGCGGCTCCTACCCCTGGTAATGTGAAGGTATCATTCCGTGTTTCAATTCTTCATTCAGTCAACCAATCAATAATTAAACAGTTTATTCTGGAAAACGTAGCCGATCAAGCCGATGGTTGGTTGTTCGTCAGAAAGAGAATATAAATAAAACATATAAATGCACAATCACAATTAATAACACACATATAATTTGCGTCCTGTAATTTATGACTTAAAACTTAATAAGCAATATCTTTAATGACTAAATTAGGAACACTACACTTCTTTTCTAACGTCTTACTTTACGGAAAGTTAAAATAAATAAACAAATTATATGATAAAAATTTAAATGTTTTCGAACATTCGCAAAGTGGGGAACTCGTGTAGGATACCTATCACAAAAGTACACATAATATATAAGGTCTTGTTTGCAATAGGATGTATGGTGTTTCATTTATCATGATATTAAAATCATGCGATATTCCCGAGGCTTGGGAGGGCCAGAGTGGCGCTGGAAAGTGTGTGGGGTGAATCGTCGCATTCGGTCCCAACTGGGATATCGAAGGTGGTTCGGAATAGCGTAGTACAGTAATTGTTCCTAGAATTTCCTGATAATTCTATTGTCGCTCATTTCCGTTTCGGGAAATTGCCGCCTGAACGGAATTCCCGAAGTCAAAAGCGTCTCATTTTTCATGCGATTGCGAAACTGACAAAGAAGAATGTTTGATCGTTTTATTCCGTTTCAGTTTGTTGCAGTTGCGACAGCTCATCTCATTTTTATCAGGGAGCATTTCAGGATCACTGGGTCGGTTTCAAGAAGTGGCTTAGGGTTGGCCTCGGAAGTGGCTTGATGCAGGAGGGCCAGGGTGGAGCTGAGAAGGAGGGAGGGTGAATCAGTTTTACTTAGTCTAACGCATCCCCCTTCTCGAGTCTTAATAATAAAGTTATTGATTTATTTTTTTATTTTATTCAATAAAGGAGTAAGCCATACGGCTTGTCGCATAGTGGTCGCAATGTTTTTGTTTTTGTCTGAATTCTTATATGCATTCAGTAGAATAATTATCGAAAAATATAATATTGGAAATGCTGAAAATTAAAAATAAAAACACAAACATTTTCGACGGTCGATTAATTAATTGTACGATTATTTATTGTTTCGAAAATACGTTAATGCGTGAAACAAAACACAGGGATCTGATTGATTTTCCATGGACTGTTTAATATGTCTCTTCAAATCATTGTTGAAAAAAAAAAAATATATGGATTGTTTTTTTGTTAAAAATGTTTAACATTATGTAACTGCTTTATAGACGATTATACATTTTCTTTAAAACATGTTTCTGTAAGAAAAAACATACGGATTTGCTTTGGATTATTTATTATCTTCAGAAGTCGATAATGAAAAAATAAAACAATTCGTTTCTGTAAGCCAACCATACCGTATGACCTTTCGTCAGCAGGGTCAGAAGCTTGAAGACCGTATGTAAGTATGCGTTATTTCAACACTTTGAATGTACATCTATGGACCGAAAAGGTCGTGACGCAATCTGTCTTCAGTAACAGAATGTGGGCGGTCTGTCAAAATTGCACAACCCTTGTGTTAGATATTATGAACAGTGTACTTTATGTTCAAACTTAAAGTACGTTCACACACAGGCTGAGTTTCGCAGTCGGATGCGAATTTCCTGTTTCGTAACGAATCGCATGCACGTTTCCCCATATCGGCGCGAATTTAAAATGTAGCTTCAAAGGCTCACACTAGAATTTGTCTGAAACAATAACATGTAGTGTGCTGTCTTCTGAAATTGCGCGTCCTTGTGCTAGTGTACTTTCTGTTGTACTATCAAGTCATCTTTTTAGGAATGTGCTGCCGAAGAGGTCATCCTTCGAGACCTTCATCGGACTTTCCCCGCTCACGACTACTTCAAAGAGAACGGCGGCCACGGTCAGGACTCCCTTGCCAAAATAGTACGCGCCTACTCAATCTACGATGAAGAGATAGGGTACTGTCAAGGAATCACCTTTATCGCTGCCGCATTGCTTTTGCATGTAAGTAGAATCAGATTCTTGGACTGGAGTGTTGCTGCAAACTCGTCACGAAATAAAAAGTAAAACCGTTTTACGCATCATTATAGTGAATCATGGCAATATTGTAGAAGTAGTAAACTGAAAGACAAAAATGCTCCTCAGCCGGGATTTGAACCCAGGACCTTCTACTTACAAGGCAGACACTCTAACCGTTTGAGCTACCGAGGGGCTTGTGAACAGAGTTCGCAAACCACTACAATAGTCCGGTATAAGCCGGCCATAGGAACAGTGATCCCGGCCGAAGGCAAATTCATCTAATCAGTTCACATCCCCAAGTCACGGAAATTATAATTCATAGATGGCACTTTATACAAGGGACTTTTACCGTGACTAGAGAACCAAGAGCAACTTGTTTTGAATTTAGTGTAGAAGTCTAGGACTCCAATGTCGGAGCCACGTAGACAAACCAGGACCCACTTGGAGGGGTCTCATGGTGAAAACCAAACAAATCCAGATGTAATTTTGGAATCATGGCAAGTGCGAATATTAGTGTGGTGTCGTTTGCTCGTTCAGGATGTAATATATGAACTTAGGGTCTCCGGGATTAAAAAATTAATGAATGCAGTTACGGAAGTATGTTGCATTGGCAGTATAGGTACGACGGATCCTTTAAAGGTCATCTGAAAGCAGAAATTTATACGTTACGTCCTTTTCTGGCATACTACGTCATCAATTCAATTCAGTTCACTTTATTTTTCCAAAAATTCGTCTTTACGAAAAATAGCATAGGAATGTCAACAGAAATACATTTGAATGAATAATACCTTTATTTCCAACTGAACTACAGGAAGACTACTTGGGGTACATAGATAATAAATAAAGGAGAAAGAAAAACAAAACAAAAATCACATTGACAGAAGGACGTAAACCGGCTAAACATTTCCAAAAAAAGAAAGAAAAAAGATTGACACGCAAGCACAGGTTAGGCTAGCCTTCTACTTTGCGTAATCTTCAGTGTGATTTAAATGCAGTTTTGGTTTCTTGAAGATCTGGAAAAGCTGATAACGTTTAACCCTTCGATGCCCATTTTTGTGTATAAACGTTATGAAGAATGCCGAGTATAACTGTGTTATGAAACCTTAAAAGGGTCGAAAAATCGTTTGACTCAAGTTTTTGGGACCCCAAAACGTAAGTGAGGCACTATGACATCGCAAAAGTTGTCCGTCTGTCTGTCCGTCCGTCCGTCTGTAAGTACGATAACTCTCGAAGGGAGTGAGATATTTTGATGAAAAATGGTGTGAGGATTCTTTGGGTCAAGAGTAAGGTCGAGTTCGTAGATGGGCTTTGTAGCCTTACATTTAGGGATGGGGGAGGGGGTTCAAATTAAGGGGCAAGTAAAATATTTTTAAACAGCTAATATGATAGTCGACTATGGGGTAAGAAGACATGCTGAACGCGAATATGAAAGCCATTTTCTTGCCGGACAAGTAGTTCGTCCGGAATCCGGAAAAAACGGACAATTTATTAAAAGTGAAAGTCTTATTTCAAGTTGATTAGATGCTCGATTTTGGGTAAGAAGACATGCTGAACACTTACGTGAAAACCATTTTGTACTCGGACAAGTAGTTAGGTCGGATTCCGGCCAAACTGGAAAAATTTGTTAGAAGCAAAAGTTGTACCTACTTGTTGTTGATTAAATGTCCGATTTAGGGTCAAGAACAGATGCTGAATCCGTAAATGACAATAATTTTTCAGCCGGACATATAGTTCGTTCGGAATCCGGCTGAAACCACAGACATTCAACAACTGTCAATTCTGCATAATATCCACCTATTCTTGAAACGACCAGAATGTCACACTTCTCATCTGATAAGCATACCAATCTGTAAAAGAATATTCCTCTTTAAACTTTCCAGCGTTATGTTGGTATTTTGAAAATGTTGAATAACCAAACAAACATAATCGAACGCAAGTGCTAAATCCATATCTGAACTTGGTTTTCTTAGTGATTAGTTGTATGACCTTAATTTTTTTCCAAAGCTTAACAATAAAAATCTTCAAGGAGTCTGGCGAAGACTGGATCTGGCGAAGACAAAACCTATTTGTCTGGATCAAATATTCAATTTTTGAGATCCCATCGGAACCTTTGGTCTTGTTCCCGATGAAAGCGATACCCAAAAACCTGTGTAGGTTGTGCGAAGACGGACGATCAAATTTATTTAAATTTTTATTTTAAATTGTTTAATCTAAATATTCCCTCTTCCCAAGCTGGATTTGACAGTGCAAAACGGATACGTTAGCTGAATTTTATTAGAGCTATATTTCCGCCCTTCTTGGCAAGGGTCCTCTTCAGGCTCAAGCCGCCCAACCTGGAAAATGAACATCGGAAAAGAATATAGCTCTAATGAAGTTAGTGATGTTAGGCACCGAAACCAGTGGTTATCCTAGGCTATAACAATTATTACATATTAACAACTATTGGAGATCCCATGCAGATTTATCTTGGGATGGTGCCGCTACGTTTGTAGTAATTACGTTATGACTCCAGATTGAGCCTAGGAACTGATTTTCATTCCTTAAAGTACATATGATGACCATTAGAAACTACCCGCATAATAACGATCGTATGTACCCAGCAATTCTACCCGTTATTTGCCGCTTAATTCGGTAATTTTTACCCATAAGCAGTATACAGCAATCTCGTAAAACCATATTTGGATACGAATTTACCTTTAAGGTTTCGGTCCTAACATCCGACCCAGGGAAACCATTTTAGTTTATGACAGATGTATTATCTCGCTTCGGCGGGGTTGATTATCATGGTAAATAAACCATTTATTTTGAAATTTGTACAAACAATGAACAATTTGGGAATAACAGTTTTATATTTATACTTGTGGTTACTGCACCAGGCAGTTTGGGTGTGGTTAGTCAGTGAGCGTGTTCCACCCCTCTACCAATAGTAACTATTAGTTACTATTTCCGTTCCAGCCTCACGAAAAGTTACTACGCTGACCGTTCCAACCTTCTCAAAATAGTAACTATTTGCTTACCACGCTCGGGAGCGTAGTTAGCGTAGTAACTACGCATCTCTGTAACGTGATTGGTCGGATCACCCTGCGGCCTGGTATGTGACCGAAAAATTCAAAAAGCGTTCCAGCCTAGCGTAGTAACTACGGCAACTAGCGTAGTAACTACGGTAAGTAGGGTGGAACACGCTCAGTGTGGCTGGGGACTTAGACGTCCTCGGCGCAGCGCTTCGCGCTGCACCTCGTCAGCTGATGTATCCGTTTTGCACTGTCAAATTTTTTAATTTATTTTTTTCCTGAAGGCCTCATAAATGGCCTATTGACCCATTAACGGATGCGCAGGGACGGGATGGCGTTTTTTTTCCAATTTTATTGCACTCGCAGATTTTGGCTAAATTTTCTCATTTTTCTTGCTAGTTTACAGGCCTGGTTCCTTCCGGTAACCGCACAGACATATTTCGTTGACCAAATTTATGCTGACGTGAAGGTGTTTTCTGCTGTTTCGATTTTGGTTGGACCCCTACTAAGCGAAGCCCGAATTTACCGAAACATGTAGCGAAGCGGGCGTATGATTTTAAAACGCATCACATTGAATTTTACGGTTTTCAGAATGGGTACAGTTTCAGATCTTTTCAAAATGTAGTAGAAATAGAAATTGTCGCTAGGTTTGCGCTATCGTCAGATTCAGGAAGTGACGTCACTGACTCCTTTATGTTTCCCCTTTTTACCAAGAAACTGCGAAAACCCCGACGATGTTTATTTATTTTCTTTTACTCTCCCGATATCCTTCCATTATGATCCTCTCCATTACGCGATGTTACGGTGAGTAGATATACGTGGGCTTTGCTTGGCTTAAACTAATCGCGCGGAACGGACGGAAGGAACAGCTTTTAGTCTTTTGTACCGGACCCACTCCCCTTGGATTTTCTTTCAGCGGTTGAATAAGTCCCGCCGAGGTTGAACGATTCTCCGAAAGGGGTGACGAACTGAAGGTTTCCTTTGTTCCCTTGCATGGCGTAGGTGCTAACCCGGGCATAAAGATCCATTGCCCCAGTATTTAACAACCCCTTTTTATAATTTAGCAAAAAAAAAAAAACTTCTTAGTTACGTAGTTTGAATTTGAAAAAAACAGACATACAGGGTCAGAAAATGAAATAGACTTCAGGCTCAAGCCGCTCAAACTGGAAAATTAACTTGTGAAAAACCCAGCTGAATTGAGCTGGTATGATTCGCAGTCAGCTTGGGCTGAAGGAATATTTATATACATGATATTATATATATACACACACACACATATATATATATAAATATATATAGGCTATATAGGCTATATGTATATACATATATATGATCCTTTTCGACAAGGAGTGGATCGCCTGGAAAATGTCCTGGAGAGAGCATTGAGAACCATTGTGGGTGATTATAGTATTTCATATGAAGAAGCACTGATTAAACTAGATATTCCTAAATTACCTGACCGGAGAAATAATGTGTTATCCTCAGTCCTTGTCCTTGTCGCCCCCCCCCCGTCGTCCGTGCGTCAGTCCGAGAGGAACACTGGCAATCAATTTTCTCCATATCCGGCTAATGCCTCTTCCCAGTTTTTACATAGTTTCATTCCATCATTTATTTCTGGTCAAATTTAGTGAATTGTGAATTGTTCCGTTTCTGTGTATTTTGTAAATATTGGTATTGTTTTTTACTCCTATTCTAGCTTTATTTAGAGCTATTTGGAAATTGATTGATTGTTCTTTAAAGTAACCTACTTTCATCAATCCAGAATTCCTATATATTATACAAATAATGCATAAAACGGATACGTCAGCTACGATGCTTGTCAGTCAGCTTGGGCTCAAGGAATATTTATATATATATATATATATACATATGTACACATGTATATAATATACACATGTATATAATATACACATGTATATAATATACACATTATAATTGCAGCTTCGGCCCTGACATTTTGAGCCATTAGGCTTTGAACTTTATGATGGTGCCCTTTAGGCAGGATTTGAACCCAAGACCGTCGGTTTTCTAGGCCACTGGTCTACGTCATACTTAAACCTCTTACTGGGTATGGCATGCTTGGATTTCATGGCCATGAAGGATCCTCTTAATTCCTTGTGCAACCTTCCCTGCCTCCCGTCATGGACCTATGTAAAGTCCCAAGTCGTCGACGCGGGTCGCTGAGGGGCTTTGTGCAAATCTGGAACAGCCTTTAATTGGTCCAACTCCCCTTGTCTTCCCTTTCAGCGGTCGAATAAGTCCGTACGAGTTTGAGTGAGATTGCGGAGGGGGTGATGAACGGAGGAATGTTTCTTTCTGTTTACTTTTCGTTGGACGGCTTAGGGGTGTGCGCGGGATTTAGAAGTTCTGCGTTCACACGTAAGTGATGTTTTAATAAGGCCCTAGCACACGAAGCGGTTCAGAAACTGAAACTTCTTCCTCCGACAGCAAAATGGTCTGAGAGATATCTACGATCATTCGTCCCCTACTGAAAAGCCAACTTACTTTTGTGTCATTTAGTTGAAGACACTGAATTATTTGGATTCTGCAGAGGGATTTTTTTGTTTTCCACTATTGCTCTAGTTATGACGATCAGAATATCTGCGGCCGTCCCCACAGCAAAAATTCTACTATGACGCGAAATTTTTTTTATCTAAACACAAACAAGGCTTTTTAGTGGGCAGTGGTGACATTGGTGAAGATTACTTAGTGCCTGAACAAAAAAAAGTCATAAATCTTTCTTGTGAGGCATACAACAAATTAGAGGTACCACAGGTACCACACCTGAATAGCGTAACAACCAAGTAACGCATTTTCAGCGGGTCTTCAAGCCAATCTAAGTGAATAAGTGATGGGTAACTAGATTGTCCTATCCCAGTCCTTTTCGGTTAAACTTTAATTAAGCATTCAGCTCTTCTTAATCTTTAAACTTTTGTTCCACGTTTTGTATTCATATATAGCTTGCTTTCTAATTTTGTTGCTATTGTTATTTGTTTGTAACCCATCACTGGCCGAATCCAAACAACAGAGTATAAGCAGGGTTGCCAACAGCTCGACTCATATAAGTGTCATAACTGCTGAGAAAAAGGTGCTTTTTGACACTTCGAATTCTTTTTTTGCATTCCGATGCACAACGCGCAAAATGAGAATCAGTGGTAATAACTGAGTTTGTAATAAACTTTTTTTTAAACATTCTCAACCGTCACATCACAGTTTTGTAACAAAATTGAATCGGAAACGAGCTTTATGCAAGGCTTCAAACTGTTTTTGGGATCCCAAAACGTAAGTGGAGGGATACCTATGACATCGCAAAAGTTGTCCGTCTGTCCGTCCGTCCGTCTGCCCGTCCGTCTGTCTGTCTGTGAGCACGATAACTCTCGAAGGGAATGAGATATTTTGATGAAACTTGGTGTGAGCATTCTTTGGGTCAAGAGTAAGGTCGAGTTCGTAGATGGGCTCCGTAGCCCTATAGGGGTGAGGGAGGTTCAGATTAAGGGACGAGCAAAATATTTTTAAACACTCAATTCGATAATCGATTATGGGGTAAGAAGACATGGTGATCCCGAATATGAAAACCATTTTGTCGCCGGACAAGTAGTTAGCCCGGAATCCGGCAAAAACCGGAAAGTTTGTTGAAAGTAAAAGTTTTATTTGAAGTTGATTAGATGTTCGATCTAGGGGTAAGAAGGCATGCTGAACATGAAGATGAAAATCATTTTCTCGCCGGACAAGTAGTTAGCCCCGAATCCGGCCAAAACCGAAAAGTTTGTTAAAAGTAAAAGTTTTATTTGAAGTTGAGTAGATGCTTGATTTTGGGGTAAGAAGGCATGCTGAACATGAATATGAAAACCATTTTCTCGCCGGACAATTAGTTCACCCTGGATCCGGCCAAAACCGGAAAGTTTGTTAAAAGTAAAAGTTTCATTTGAAGTTGATTAGATGTTCGAATTAGGTGTAAGAAGGCATGCTGAAGACGAATATGAAAACCGTTTTCTCGCCGAACAAGTAGTTCGCCCGGAATCCGGTGAGTCATGAAAATATTATATTTGTTTTTACCATGATTTCTAAAATTCGTTTTCTTAATGATTAGTTGTTTCTCTTTAATCCTTTTCCAAAGTTCAACAGTAACAATCTTCAAGAAGTCTAGCGGACACTGGAGATGACAAAACCGATTTGTCTGGATCAAATATTCGGTTTTTGGGATCCCATCGGAACCTTTGGTCTTGTTGTATACTAAATCAAAGTAAAGTACTTGTTTTGGCAGTGTTTTGGTGGCGATAATCCGTCACTTTAGTGAAGTAGTGAGAAAGTGCATTTCTGACCTAAAAAGTGTCATTCGTAAAAGAAGGTGTCACTTTCAGAGAAGAAGTGTGACGGTGTCACCCAGAGGCAAAAAAAAGCACCAAAAGTGTCACACACTGAGTATGAGGGAGACACAATAAAATTAAACTAAATAGAGCTATAGCCTAAGGGTAATAATCAGCTGAGACCCACTTTTATCGGGCGCACCATCCCACTTCCTGCTGAGTTCCCAACCAACGGAGACTGAGGCGTCAAGCGAATCAGCGTGAAAACAAAAATGATCAATTTCCTGGATGATATCCTCACCCCAGGGAACTGGGAAAAGACAATGCGGAATGAAATGAATCTGGTGTAAACTGAAACAATGGGGATGATTCTATGCCACGCTTCAGGCAAATGCGTAGAGGTTTTTAATCATTTTTGTTATAGAGTCAGTCAAGCTACAGATTTATTCCGCCCGTCAACCGTTGCTGGGATTAAAGAAAACAAAATGAGTTCTCAGGTGTAATGGGATTTAATACTCTGTGTGATTAAATCAGAAACACACCAGTGCACCTCGAAAAGGTGCAGTTTTGTTCCCAGAAAAAAAATCGACTAAACATCTTCAGTATTACGCTATTTTTAAGCTATGGGAATTATACAAGTCATAAACCTATAAAACCTGACAATAAAAGAATCTTGTATCGAATATTAATAAATAAGCTACGAATTGATCTTATAAAATAAGATGAAGAAAGAACGAGAAACGTCACCCAAACGAATCCTCAAACTTGATTCATATCCTATGTCAACCAGTCAGTAGCGTTTTTTGCATGTCGCGCCAGTGACGTTTCCGGATCTTCACGAGGCACACGGCGATTCTTCATCGTCACGAAGAGTTGGTTATCAAGAGTAGTACATCAGTGTCATGTTAAATGACAAGGGATTGCTGTCGCATTCCCTTGATCCTCTTCAGACAAGCTGGCGAAAAACTATGACCGCCAATATGGGGAAAGACCGGATCGAAATAGTGCATATGGCTACATGAGTGGTATGTTACTTTGAAAGGTGCCTTAAGTTTGAAAAGCGCCGAAAGTATACGACGAAAAACAAAAACTAGCAAATATTTATGGACAGTACTGAACTCGGGCAGTAATTTAATTTAAATAAAGAACAAATTAAAGCCACACACTCTTAATCTTTTGAATCATTTGTTCGTTGTTTCTCAGTTTCTTCTGCACCCTTTCTCCGCCAGGTTACGGCGTCCAGCGTTTACATTTACTTTCATGGTCGTCCGAAAATCCCAACAGAAGAAAAAGAATTTGCAAGTAGACATAACAGATCGCACCAATAGATTTTGCTTTAATTGTTTGTTAAAAAGAAAGCTGAAACACTTGGCTCTCAGCGAATGTTAAATTTTTAATTTGCTATTCCCATTTCACGGTTGTAGGGGAAAAACACAAAAATACAGGGTAGTCAAAAATGGAGAGGAGTGTTGTAAGAAGTATATCAATCAATCAATCAATTTATTTACTTCGTGACATTACACATCACATATTAAAATTACACTAAAACAGGACTATTCTTTACTGAATATATACAATCATTTCATCCATTCGGATGAAAATATATACAAATATAATATGAATATAAACTAAATATATACAGTCATTTCATCCATTCGGTGGCACACCTCTGCTGTATTTTCTTTTACATGGCATGTCTGCAATTTATGTAATTTCGGAAACCAGCGGAAGCAAAACGTCGTGGAATGTACTTTAAAGCACATCTACGCCTGACAGGTTGCAAATGTACTCACCTGAATTTAGAAAATAGAATAACATAAGTAAGAGAAATAAGAATCCGGTGTAATAGATACGAATATTCACTGCGTCAACACCGGGTGACACAGTATAGTCCCCGAAGGGCAGGGCTGAGCTCCATTTGACACAAATAACGCGGCGAAATCGGAAAAGCGCTACTGACTGACTACGGTATCATAGTTGTGAAATACAATAAGGCTAAACCACGTATTCATTCGTACCGAGGCACATTTTTTCATTATCTTCTTTTATTTTCGAGTCAGGTGTAGAAATAACAAAGGTAGGCTATTTCTTATTGCAAGCACGACATGCTCGAAAACAGTTCTGTTTGTTGTGACAAGTGGCGACGGGGGGCAAAGAGGGTAGGTGGCAGAGCATCACATACAGAACAGAAAAAAGTGGATGTGCAGCGGAAACTCCAGAAATGTCTCACAGTTAATCTACAATTGAATGAATGAATGAATGAAGAATTTATGACGCACTGCCGAGGGCGTAAGTGCAGTAAAAGTACAAAGAAATATAGAAATTGCGAGACTTGAAATATAGAAATTGCGAGACTTGATGTACCAGATTAACCTTGAGCGTGTTACTACCTACTTACCGTAGTTACTACGCATGACGTCACGAATTTTGGCTTCTGGCGTCAAGGCTGGAACGCATTTTTAAATTTTCGGTAAAATATCAGTCCACGCGGTAATCCAGCCAATCACGTTACAGAAATCCGTAGTTACCACGCTTACTACGCTCCCGAGCATAATCAAATGGTTACTATTACTTACTATTTCGAGAAGGTTGGAACGGTCAGCGTAAATAGTAACTACACTGTCAGAAGTTTCATAACAGAGAGCGCATAACACATTCAAGAATAACACCTTTTCACTTAGAAATAATGACCAATTAAATTGACACTATTTCATGCCTAGATCTCCAACAACACCTTCAATTGGTAAAAATACTAACGGAAACGAAAGAAACATAACAGATAACATCCCAAAGTGTTATCTGTTGAAACCGGGCATCCTTCTGTTGTCGTTATGTAACTTCTGACAGTGTTGTATTTTTACCAATTGAAGGTGTTGTTGGAGATCCATGCACGAAATAGTGTAAACTTAATTGGTCATAACACTTTATTTCTAAGTGAAAAGGTGTTATTCTTGAAAGTGTTATGCGCGATCTGTTATGAAACTTCTGACAGTGTAATAGTTACTATTGTCAGAAGGGTGGAACACGCTCCTTATAACTCCCATTTTTACATTTTTGTTTGTCATGACTGAAAGTTGTGCACTCCCGCACAGGACACGGTTGTGTCCTTCCTGGGAGCGTTGTCTGTTTTTTTTTTTAAGGAATGTTAAAGTTTAAATTAATTGAATTACAGATGCCCGAAGAACAAGCTTTCTGCGTGTTGGTCAAAATCATGGCGGACTATGGACTGAGGGATTTGTTCAAAGACGGATTGGAGGTCCTCCATCTCCGGTTCTATCAACTGGACAAACTACTTGAGGTAAATACAGCTTTGGTTTGATAGATTGATATTTACACAGGAGACTTAAGAGTAAGGAATCGATTATTAGGACAGAATGCAAACTTCTGGTTTAATATCCTCACTTGGCAACTGAAAGGTGTTCGAAAGAAGGTTTGCGCTAGCTATATGGATACATGAATTGTGCATCATACCAGGGACCCATACATTTCTTTACAGGGGGCCTGTCATTTCCTATGCTTCTATATTGATATGATGACCGAACCAAATCCAGTTTCCAAAAATCGCCGCTTGAGTCGATTGGCATTCTTGTTTGCCTCATTGGACGTGCGTGCCAAAGAGACTCCTCCCTCAAAGCGCCAGCAGCCAATCCCAAATTTTGTCTATCTGGTCTTGAACGTCATTGGACCGTGGGTATTTCTCGAACTACATTCCGTGCGCTCAAGATAGCATCAGAAATCTCTTATTGACAGGCCCCGTGTAAAGGAAATTTATGGGTCTCTGATCATACCCACACTGTCAGAAGTGGCAACTGAAAGGCGTTCGAAAGAAGGGTTGCGCTAGCTGTATGGATACGTCTCCATAACACATGAATTGTGCATCATACCCCACACTGTCAACGCTTGGGATGTAATCTGTTGTGATTTTGAAAATGGTATGCATTACAAGCAGAGGTGTCCCGACACCTTCCTGATAGGGGGGGGGGGGGGGGCTTCTTAATTTTACCGGCATTTTTCGTAAGCTTTACCGGAGTTTTTCGAGGTTTTACCGGAAATTCTCCGTAGTAAGCATCTCTGCAGAAACTCTAGAATACTTTTATGTTCTGACTTTGATTATATGTTCAAAAAAAAAAAAATAGGCTCGTTAAAGTTAAACCGAAAACGAAGCTTATTTTTGAATCTGATATTTGAATACACTGAAATGTTTTGACACATCTGAGGGATTTTGTATTTTTCCACCCGGGAAAATGTTCAGTCCATAACGTTCAGAGTGTGTGCTGCTTGCATGACAAACCAAAATTCATCCCGACACGTAGAATTTGAATTTGACCAAAATCCTGCATTTTCAGGGCCAAAGATGCGACATCGGATAAGTTACGCCCTTAGGAAAATGATTTCAGGGTGGGTCTTGTAATGAATCTGATATTTTTATTGTATTTTTCGCCAATGGCTTACGTTTCTAGTTAATAAATATTTCAAGCGTAGAGGGACAAGGACATAGAGATACACAGATCCGAAAGAAGTTCATTCTATGAAATCGCTTATCCGTGGATAACGGAGAAACGAAGTGACGCATTTTTATCGGGTTTTCAGGAATATTTAAGTGAATAAGTGATATGTTACCAGGCTGTTGGATCTAAGCCCTATTCGGTTAAACTTTAAGATTGTCAGTTAACCCCTTCCGTCACCAAATCAAGTCTTATTTAAATTTAATTCTACTATATTCTGTTCACCGTGTCCTTGTGTTTTGATAGCTATAGTTATCAAAAATAATTTGCTTTAATTTGCGTCGATTGACAGAAGAACACGTATCCACATCGCCGCCCACTCGGCCCAAGCCCCCCCCCCCCCCACTCTCTTATTAACATCTAATTGTTTCGGATATCTCCGGGATAAGTTTATTGTTTCCGAGCGACAAGTGTTTCTGAGAGATATTGAATAACCGGAGAAGAGATTCTTCCAATCTTTTTAATATCGGAATATTTCTTAAGTGATCCACCAGTCGATATCGGGCTGAAAAGATGAATTGGGTCCTCTTGACCCATCTTGGTAAGGGTCGTCTTCAGGATCAAGCTATAAAAAGTGCGCAAGCGCTCAAACACAGCGTTAAAACCAAGACATTTCACATCCTCAGTAACCAAACAAGTATTGATGCAACCTAATTTGAAATCATTCCAGCCCTAGGATCACAAGCGCAAGGAATTTCATCGTCTTATGTCAGCTTTGGTTAAGTTATGAACATGATTCATTGGGCAATCTGGGCTCAATTGCCCCTGAACCGGCTGAGTGTGGTGGTGGGGGCCTCAAAAGGCACAACCAGACCCCAATACCCAGAAATTAATGTACCAAGTTTGAACTTGACACCTGCACTGGTTCAATTGTTATGGGCTGCACAAAACACGGTGAAAACCGAAAACCGGAAACCCAAAGCTGCTACAGCACTCGCAAGAGTGAATAATTGTTCATAAATGAACAACACTCCACTAAAAACAAACCTGTGATCATTTATGCGACCAGATGTGCTAGGACAATGAAACGTGGCAGCCTTATTAGGGACCGGACCAAACTAACTTGGAAATAGTCACTTCCCGATCCGACCATCGTGGGGGAGTGGAGGGAGGGGAAATCCGGAATCTTCAGGTGTGTGTAACTTTTGAACGGGGGATTGGATCATAAATGAACACTCCACAAAAAACAAACCTGCGATCATTTATGTTCATTTGTAAACAGTCCACTTTTGCGGCCGCATTAGGTGGTTTTTATGGCACTTGCAGCTTCGCTCAAGTGCCATATACCGATCACTTTTCCGTCGGTCGGTCTGTCGGTCTGTCGGTCGGTCGGTCGGTCGGTCGGTCGGTCGGTCGGTCGGTCCGGTGATCGCGAGTTAGGGTACTTGCAGATGTGCTAGGACGATGAAACTTGGCACGCATATCAGGGACCCGACCAAACTAACTTGCAAATAGTCACTTCCCCGATCCGACCACCGTGGAGGGAGTAGAGGGCGGGGGAATCCTGAGAATTTAGTAGTTTTTGTAAAACCCCTACCCCTATCTACACACTAGTAGGTCTGCGCCCGGCGTGACGTCACTCTTTGCATCGGATCACTCTGTTAACATTGGAAAGAGCTAGTGCATTCGAGGGTCAAAGGGGTTTGTATATGTGGTGCAGTGCGGGGGAATATGGAAAATTGAGTGTTGTGTAACTTTCGAACGGGTGATTGGATTGGGACGAAACTTAATACCTGAATGAATGACATATCTCTGATGTTCCATTTGAAGTCCGAACCGGATTCGACAGCTATGGGGGAGTTGGGGTGGGGGAAGACCGGAAATCTCGAGAAACGGTTATAATGGAGGGATCGGAGTAAAACTTGCTGGGAAGAACAAGAATCTGCTCCAGATAAATCGTTTACACGTTTGGACTGGACCCGGACACTTGGGGGGGGGGGCGGAGGTGGAGGGGAGTTTCCCGGAATTCTGGTGATGACGGTTTTTGGCATTTTCACGACAAAACTTGGGAGGCGTATCAGGGACCCGATCAAACTGACTTGTAAATAAAAATTCACTCGATCCGATAGTCGTGGGGGGATCGGAGGGTGGGGGAATCCGGAATATTTAGCCATGCGTAACTTTGGAACGGGTGATCGGATTCGAGTGAAATTTAATAACTGAACAGAGGGCGTGCACGTGGGATCTTTTTCATGTTCGGACCGGATCCGACAACAATTGGGGGGGGGGGGGATACGTGACCGGATTGGACTGGAGAGATCAGGATGGAACTTTGGGGGAATAACAAACAAGTCCAAAACTGAACCGGATTGGCTCCGGCGACTGTGGGGGGAGTTTGAGGGGCGGGTCCGGAATTCCGGTGATCGCGAGTTAAGGTACTTCCAGATGTGCTAGGACGATGAAATTTGGCTGGAATATTAGAAATTCGACAAGATTGGCTTAGAAATCGCCACTTTTCAAATCCGACCATTCCTTAAAGTACCAATCATGACCGCAAATTAAGAAAAATACTTTTAAGCAAAATATGCATTTCCATCATCCCCATGAGCTCATGATCATTTTTGCCTCAAGGGTTTTGCTTACAAATGAAGTTCTAGCTCCCTTAAAGTGTGCATCTTAACCGCAAGGTCGAAAAGTACTTTTTATCAAATGATACATCTCAACCCATGATCAGTTGTCCCACAAGGGTTATGCAAAAAAAAATAATTTCTTGCACCCTTAAAGTGCGCATTTTACCCGCATTAGTGGAAAAAAAATACTTTTGATCATACGTATATATCAATGATCCCTAAGAGCCTGCTATCGTTTTTGCCTCAAGGGTCTTCCTTACAGATGAATTTCTAGTGCCTTTAAAGTGCGCATCATTACAGCCAAGTTCAACGATAAAATACTTTTTCTCTAGCTCCCTTAAAGTGCGCATCTGAACCGCACAGTCGAAAATTACTTTCGATCAAATAATACATCTCAACCCTTGCAAGTGCCATATGAGCTTACAGCTCTTGTTATTGCACTCGCAGCTTCGCTCAAGTGTCATGTACCGATCACTTTTCCGTCGGTCGGTCTGTCTGTCTGTCTGTCGGTCGGTCGGTCCGGTGATCGCGAGTTAGGGTACTTACAGATGTGCTAGGACGATGAAACTTAGCAGGCGTATTAGGGACCTGACCAAACTAGCTTGGAAATGTTCACTTCTCCGATCCAACCGCCGTGGGGGAGTGGAGGAAGGGGGAATCCAGAATATTGACGTTTATAACTTTTGAACGGGGAATCGGATCTTAATGAAACTTGATATTTGGAAAGACCTTGTGTCTAAGACGTCACACCCAGTCCGGAATGGATCCGGTACTTTGGGGGGAGTTGGAGGGGGGGGAACCGGAAATCGTATGACATGTTCAGAGTGGACGGATCGGGATGAAAATTGGTTGGAAGAACAAGCACAAGCCTTAGATACATAGTTGACGAGTACCGCGGGGGAGTTTTAGGGAGGGTTCCAGAATTCCGGTGATCCCGACTTAAGATGCTTCCACATGTGCTAGGACGATGAAATTCGGCAGGCGTATCAGGGACTTTACAATTTTAACTTAAGAACAGTCGTTTCTCCGATTTGACCATCGTGGAGGGGGGGGGATCCGGAATCTTCAGGTTGTCCAACTTTTGAACGGGTGATCGGATCTTAGTGAAACTTGATATTCGGAAAGAACTCATGTCTCAGATGTCCCATTCCAAACGGGGACAGGATCCGATCAGTGTGGGGGAGTCGAAGGGTGGGGGGAATTTGTGACACGCGTAGAATACAGCGATTGGGATGACAGTTGGTGGGAAGAACAAGCGTAAGCCCTGGGTACATCAGTGACAGAATTGACCGGATTCGGTCACTCTGAGGGGAGCTGGAGAGGGGTCCAAAATTCCGGTGATCGCAATTTAAGGTACTTCAGGATGTGCTAGGACGATGAAACTTGGCTTGAACATTAGAGAAAATTATAAATGTTGATTTCTATCGAGTGTTTTTCTAATGCATGTGATATTATCTCCAATAATGAAAAAAAAAATGGTTTCATTGTCTTCGTTTGTTGGTTGGTGTATTGTTCGAAGTGTTTCTTCAACTGTTACCGGTGCTAACCGAGCACCATTTTGGTTTGGATCAAATTAATTGATTTTCTCGCTTTGTAGGAGCAGATGCCTGACCTCTTCAACCATTTCATCGCCCAGGGCGTGGAGAGTCATATGTTCGCCAGTCAGTGGTTTCTCACATTGTTCACTGCCAAGTTTCCCCTGTACCTGGTCTTCCGGATTCTGGATCTCTACTTATATGCCAAGATGGATGCCGTTTTCCAGATTGCCCTGGCACTGTTGTCGGTAAGTGTTTTACAATCGTTTTGGCGCGGTAAACGCACTGTGGATTTTTCAGGTTGAGTTTTGTCAAGAAAGAAAAAAAATCGAAATGATATTATGAGTAGTGAGCGGAAAGACAAATCTCCTAGGGCCGGCTCGCGACCTTCGTCGTCACTTTCCGACGCTCTAACCACCGGGCCACCGAATGGTATGTGGAAGTATATCGCAAACCAGTACACTCGCCAGATAGAAGCGGGCCATAGGAAGTTGTAAAGTTCTAGGCAAGTACTTCTAAACGATCTAAAAAATTTAAATAAAATGATACTTCAAGAGCTTATGACCGTTTTGACGCATGCCAAAAGTACACTTTTTCTGATGCATTCCGTTGATTGGTTGATTATTGTATTTTAGTTAAAGTTTTAGGTAGATATTCATTTAGGCTAGTGTAACTTTTTATAATGAATTGAATGTAGGTCTTGTGAAAGTATATGGTCTGTTTAATGGTCAGCCGTAGACTTATCATTTATATTTTATTAATTTTTTCTACTCGCCAGCTTTGGCGGATATGGATAAATGAATTGAATTGAATTTCTGGGACCCCCTTCAAATCCCCCTCAGTGTGACAGTTCTGGCAACCAAATTTTGCGTGTACCCTTCATCAATTCGACACTTGTTTGAGCTTAACAATAGTTTGGAAACCCGCCCCGTCCAACTCCCCCTCAGTGACAGGATCCATGAACGGCACGTCTTGGGCTGTTGTCCAAACTGTCTATCAGATTTCATCCCGACCGCACAAGCGGTTCGGCAATTTTCAAGTGCCACGAAATTTCCGGAATCATCCTCTAACTCCTCTCACACCCACTGGATCCTGTCCGGATTTACAATGTACGATGAAGTCTTATGAAAATTCTACCGGATTCCCTTCTGATCCCTCCATCCGTTCAGCACTTCCCGATGAAAAATATCCGAGAATTAGTCGTGTGGAGTAGTACGAAAAAGTAGCATGCAGTAGTAACTGTTGCTACTACTAGCAAACTGGATGCTATCGGATGCTACTACATAATATTAACCCGGTCGGAGGCATGTTTATCAAAGTATTCCATACTACTACAAATCACTAATCAAACTACTCCATACCATTCCATGCAACTTTTTCGTACAACTACCATACTACTACACGGTCAAAGAATTTTTCATCGGGTTGTATGTGACAATGTCCGAGACTCCACCTGCAATTCCCCCACAGTGTCCGAATCCGGTCCGGATCCATAGATGCCCTGACCATTCTGCCAACCAAGCTTACGTCCCAGTCCCTCGATCCATCTTCCGGATTCGGTCCTAGCCTGAGCCTGGCGTAGCTAGGACATAGAACGTGGCAAGAGACGTGCTCTTGCCACCTGTGAAGTTATATTAGGATCGGATCATTAGTTCGGAAACTGTTCGTGCCTCGAGCCCCCCCCCCCCCCCCGCCAAGGAAGGTTTTAATGTGGGAAATAACAGTTCTCGCCGTATGTCGTGATCATTGTGCCGTTAGCCTTGTCAGGCCACACTGAGTGGTGCTGATCTCCGATATGTCTGTATTGAAAAACCCAAAGGCCATATACAGTATAAACAAACAACTCATAATAAGTTAAGACAAAATCGCAAACTAAGAAACAGCACTCGAGTGCTTTTTGCACAAAATTTCCGAAAGAAACAATCGCTCTTGGCAGGCCCGTATCCAGGAATTTATTTCGGGGGGGGGGGGTTGCCCTTCGGGAGGGGGTTTTGCCAGCGGGTCGGACCAAAAAGTACAAAAAATACATAGATCAGATTTTAAAGCATACAAAAAACGATTAATTTTGTGGGTTTTGGGGGGAGGTCGAACCCCCTAACCCCCCCTGGATACGGCCTTGGCTCTTTGTTACGTAGATCGTAAGATACCAAGAAGCTGCCCACCATTCCCAGAAAATAAGAACCCCTTAAATGCGAAAGCTCCTGGCACCTGAAAAGAAAATGATCCAAACCATCCCCGTCAAGATGGCAAAGCGGACAAACACGTACTCTGTTCGGGTACTCTGCCGTCAGCCAGAGCCAGGAAGTACAATGGGCGGTTAGGGGTAGACCATCGTAGTGCTTTCGCACACCCTTCCTCTTATCTTCCCCAGATTTCTCCAGGTACCCATTTGAAGCTTATTTGACAGTGTCACGCCACTGACCCCCGCCCCAAACCAAACGGTCGGCACCACCGAGATTCGAACCAGCGACCCTTCGCCTGTTTTCGGCTTGCTCGGTCAGGGATATCCGACATGCAGACCGACGGACGAACAATTTTGTTAAAAAATAATAACAAAAATAAAATTGACTCGCAGAAAAGCGGTCGGAATGCGAGAGTTGAGCCGAAAACGGAAGTACATGGAATTAATTAGGTTTTTGTCCGTATCAGTCGGAATTCTCCAGAAAGGTGCAATACATAAACCATGACATAACGTTTTTATGGCACTTGCAGCTTCGCTCAAGTGCCATATACCGATCACTTTTCCGTCGGTCGTCTGTCGGTCGGTCGGTCGGTCCGGTGATCGCGAGTTAGGGTACTTGCAGATGTGCTAGGACGATGAAACTTGGCAGGCATATCAGGGACCCGACCAAACTAACTTGCAAATTGTCACTTCCCCGATCCGACCACCGTGGAGGGAGTAGAGGGCGGGGGAATCCTGAGAATTTAGTAGTTTTTGTAAAACCCCTACCCCTTTCTACACACTAGTAGGTCTGCGCGCGGCGTGACGTCACTCTTTGCATCGGATCACTCTGTTAACATTGGAAAGAGCTAGTGCATTCGAGGGTAAAGGGGTTTGTATATGTGGTGCAGTGCGGGGGAATATGGAAAATTGAGTGTTGTGTAACTTTCGAACGGGTGATCGGATTGGGACGAAACTTAATACCTGAATGAATGACATATCTCTAATGTTCCATTTGAAGTTCGAACCGGATTCGACAGCTATGGGGGAGTTGGGGTGGGGGAAGACCGGAAATCTCGAGAAACGGTTATAATGGAGGGATCAGAGTAAAACTTGCTGGGAAGAACAAGAATCTGCTCCAGATAAATCGTTTACACGTTTGGACTGGACCCGGACACTTGGCGGGGAGGTGGAGGGAGTTTCCCGGAATTCTGGTGATAACGGTTTTTCGGATTTTCACGACGAAACTTGGGAGGCGTATCAGGGACCCGATCAAACTGACTTGTAAATAAAAATTCACTCGATCCGATAGTCGTGGGGGGATCGGAGGGAGGGGGAATCCGGAATATTTAGCCATGCGTAACTTTGGAACGGGTGATCGGATTCGAGTGAAATTTAATAACACAGAGGGCGTGCATGTGGTGATCTTTTTCATGTCCGGACCGGATCCGACAACAATAGGGGGGGGGGGGGGAATACGTGACCGGATTGGACTGGAGAGATCGGGATGGAACTTTGTGGGAATAACAAACAAGTCCAAAACTGAACCGGATTGGCTCCGGCGACTGTGGGGGGAGTTTGAGGGGCGGGTCCGGAATTCCGGTGATCGCGAGTTAAGGTACTTCCAGATGTGCTAGGACGATGAAATTTGGCTGGAATATTAGAAATTCGACAAGATTGGCTTAGAAATCGCCACTTTTCAAATCCGACCATTCCTTAAAGTACCAATCATGACCGCAAATTAAGAAAAATACTTTTAAGCAAAATATGCATTTCCATCATCCAAATGAGCTCATGATCAATTTTGCCTCAAGGGTTTTGCTTACAAATGAAGTTCTAGCTCCCTTAAAGTGTGCATCTTAACCGCAAGGTCGAAAAGTACTTTTTATCAAACGATACATCTCAACCCATGATCAGTTGTCCCACAAGGGTTTTGCAAAAAATAATTTCTTGCACCCTTAAAGTGCGCATTTTACCCGCATTAGTGGAAAAAAAATTACTTTTGATCATACGTATATACCAATGATCCCTAAGAGCCTGCTATCGTTTTTGCCTCAAGGGTCTTCCTTACAGATGAATTTCTAGTGCCTTTAAAGTGCGCATCATTACAGCCAAGTTCAACGATAAAATACTTTTTCTCTAGCTCCCTTAAAGAGCGCATCTGAACCGCACAGTCGAAAATTACTTTTGATCAAATAATACATCTCAACCCTTGCAAGTGCCATATGAGCTTACAGCTCTTGTTTTTAGGCCCAATGCTTTCCTTCTTATATCACACTCCCTTAAATCTGGTTCTATCGCATGATCCGCCAATAACTTTACACAATCCTGACCTAAGGCTAGGCTATCCGAAGTGAGAATCAATTAACTAAAGACAAGGGTAGCTATAGCCCCCAGTGCTATTGGAGGGGAAATGCTACACTGACACGAAAAGTAAACAATTACTCAGGGGAATTAGGGGGAAGAGAAAAATGTGGCTTGTATGATTGGAATTACCGCAGGGGTGCGGGGATCAAGCCCTTAGGGACTGAGATAGGGAGCGTCAAAAATTGGTTTAATTGAGATGTAGAGCGTTGACTAGAAAGCCGAATGGTACCTCTCGCTTGTAGGTGTGATTTAGCATTGCTCCTGGATTCCCAACGGAAGTGGGAGATACCTGTGAAATCGTAAACTTGTCCGTCCGTCCGACTATGCGCGCGTCCATTTTTTATTTAACCTGGATAATTGCCGATGTGATTGAGATATTTTGTTGGAAGTCGGCTTATTGTACATGTCACGAGGGAGCTCCGATCGAGTTGTTAGGTTGGCTTTGTACCTCAAGATTTGGGAGTGATGGAGGGGCTTATAAATCTGGGAATGGAAGGAATTTTCTGCTCAAATTGATTAGGACGCTGACATAGGGGTGCAAGAATGTATTGAATCAGGAATTGACACGATTTGTTACGTCTTGCCTAACAAGACCGAAGGTTTCCATGGGATCCTAAAGGGGATTATTATCTGATTCCTTCATCGAGACTGTCGGGTCAGATTTTGAGTCTTCATATACATACCGTGCTTATGTTGTCCCTAATCAACCATTTAACCAGATCCATTAGGTATTTCCTTTCCATCTTTAATTTCCGGTCAAGCTCAGATTCAGTTTACGACGGGAATACCACTGCTATGGAGAAACTCGGAGGATACTGTGATCCAACATGTTCTTTATCTATATATATACCACATCTATAACGTTCATCGGAGGACTTTGTTCTTTCCGAAATTTCCGGTTTACCCTACATCAGAAAGCGATCGTACAATTTACCCGGCAATATCACAAAGCCATTCTTCTTATCTATATGCCGAAACAAACAGCTGGACAAAGACATTTAGTAGAACTGACGAATTTCTCATTTTTGTCGGATTCCGGCGACTTCGTAGAACAACGGGCAGGAACTGATTTTCTGTATGTATATCGAAACTCCAAACACACAATAAGACATAACACGATGTCTACCGAATTTCCGGTTTCCACCGATTGTGTCGGTACTGACCATCCTTGTGTTGTCTGTTGTCACTTCTGACAGTGTAGTTATCAAACAAGCAGGAAAACAAAGCAGATTGATTGATTCAAGGTACTCAAGACCGCGATCAAGCTACTACCAAAATTCAGGGTGCCGGATTCCGGCCGAATATCGGTCCGACAGGAAAAGCAAGTAAAGTATCATGTTCCAGCGTGTTTTCAAACCCTTATGTCGACACGCTGACCGATTTCAGACCAAACTTTTGCATGAACCAGTTTCCGGCTTTTGCCGGATTCCGGACGGGCTACTTGTCCAGCGCAAAAACAAACTTTAGATATGGATTCGGCATGTATTCTCACTCCTGTATTGGATCTCTAAAATACTTCAGAAAGGAAGTGCTGCAGCATTTTGCTCTTATCACTGATGCATACATGTAAATTCGATAAACTATTTGTCCGAATCGGATCCGACCTTGTTGGGGGGGGGGGGCTTGTACCGGTCCTTCTACCGGACATTTTCCAGAGAAAACTTGTGACATGCATAATTCTCGAACGCGCGAGATTTCAGCTCTTCTTTATTTTTCTGTTCCTTTTGTCTGCTCCGTCCTTGTGTCTTGCGTTTATTTTTAAAGTAAAATAAAATCTCATCCCAATACTTTGTGTTTACTTTTCGTGCCAACATTACGCGCACTTTAGTAATTCCCTTCTGAGCTAATTCGTCCATAATTCATCTGGTCTAATTCATAATTATGTCTTTGAAGTAGTTCTGTCAGTGCGAAGTTCTAAATCCTTGATTAGGAACCTTAATAGGCTTAGTTCTCAACTTAAGATCAAAATTGGACAGGAGATGCATCGAAAATGGCGAAACACGGACGTGTAAAAATCAGTGTGGATCGTGATCAACTGTGAATCGGGATAGTGTGCCGTATGATGTTCAGGCCTTTGAGTATAAGAATGCATGGCGGGATTGCGGAAGACCCGTCGTACCTATCATGCCAATGCAACCTATTTCCGTAACTGCATTCATTATGTCTTAAAGGCACAGAAAACTTGACTACGCAACTTTCGGCCATCAAACCGACCTGGGGGGGCTTAGATAAATATACAGGGACTTATTGTCGATAGGACCCCCCTTCTTTGTTATCTCGAACCCCCTCCTTAGTGTTCCGAAAGCTAGCTGGCAGGCCCTTGCCCCTTATGCACTGTAATTATGCACTTATGCATTGTAAAAGTTCGCCTTTGGCCGTGTTGTCTAATACACCGGGATAGTAGTCAAGAGGTCGTGCGTTCGATTCCTGCTCCCGGCACACAAACCTTTTGCTTTTTTTTCTACTAACTCAAAAGTCGAATTCTCGGAAACTGCCCTGAAACTGCAATGGTCGTAACGAGAATTTTTCTTACTCTCAATATCGACTCAGGGTACATTCTTGATATGTCAGCTAGCTCCCCGAGTCAAGTTTTCTGTTCTTAACCCTTTCGGGACTGGCGGGACCTCCAGGTCCGGATGACGAAACTACATCTGGCGTCAAAACGGTTGCGCGCAGCAGAACGAATTCACTGCCATCTTGTTCGCCTTAATGAAACGCATCGAAAGAGGTATTAATCTCGCCGCTACGTGACAGGCTACCATAATTTGAAGTATACATTTTGAGAAGTCATTTTTACTCGACCAAACCCAAAATTCAGAAATAAGAATCTCGACATCGAAAGGAGTGTTTGAGTTGAGATTTTTTTTTGAAGTTCTCTGAAACATATTGTTACAAATAAAAATTGCTTCGTAAAGAAAAAAGTTGTCAGGTAGGAGAATCCGTACTGGAAAGCAGTGGGACTCTCAGGTCCCGTCAGGCAGTAAGTACGTGGAATTGGTGCTGAATACTACACATTTTGCTTTTCACTTTTTGGAAGGCCTGTCACTTATAAGTGGCTAACAAGGCTTGTAAATGAAATATCAAATAAAATAATATTTTTAACCATGAATAATCTTTGGTTTTTGCTAGATAAAGACGTAAACTGTAACTTTTATCATTGAATTTGTACCCGGTTATAACTTCTTCTATATATATGTATGTATATATACATATATTTTTTCTTGCTTTTCGACCATCTGTTAGCCATCTGGTACTAACATACGCTAGAAAGATCAGGATGGCTCGCCTACTGCGGATGACCAGGAACCATCCAGTTCTTCAGCTCCGGTAGAACCATCGTTAACATTTAGGATACAACTTATAATCCAGATACGTCAGATAGCCTAAATCTGAAGTAGGAAGGGTGTATGTGGTCTCTTGTGAACAGATTTAGGGCTTCTACTCGTCTCTCCCCTCAAGCCCTTTCCCGACTCCTCAACCCCAAGCGTGCTAAAAACTCCTATATATCCACCCCCGAATTCCCAACCCACAGATTTCGGATCCAGTCTGGAACTGAAACTGAACACCGGAACGGTGTTCTTGTCATTTACCAAGTTTCTTCCAGATCAGATAACTCGCTCCCCATGATTCCAGATTCCCCATCCTCCACTCCCCCCTGAATGGTCGGATCCGGAAATGATTATATACGAGTCAATTTTTTCTGTCTAGTTCGGTCGTCCTAGCCAATCTGCAAGTAGCCTATACCCTTACTGGCTGGCGACTGGCGACCACAAATTCTTTTCCCTCGTTCAGCTTCAGAGTGACCAGATCTGGTCCGGGTCATCTTGCCTCATGTCAGTTTCCATCTGGATCAGGTCACTCGTTCCAGTTATGTCAAATTTCATATGCATGTCACACGATCTTTAGCCCCCCCCCCCGTTCCCCTCCAACTTTATCTAGTGTCCGGGCCCGGTCTGGATCTATAAGTGATACATCAAGTGCTTGTTCTTGTTCTTTCCACCAAGTCCCGTCCCAATCACTCCAATCTAAGTGCTCCACAAGATCCCACGGTTCCTCCCTTCCAACCAGCTTCCAACTCCCTCCACAGTTGTCGGATCCCGGCCAGACTTGAGACGGGACGTCTGAGACGTTATGTAGTTATGCAATTGCCAAGTTTCATTCAGGTCAGATTACTGGTTCGGAAAGAAACTTACAGGATTTTTTGCCTGGTTTACCAGAGTGAATTATTTTTTATAAATTTGACTGACGATTTTTGTACATTCTCAACCTTTTCTGACGTTCCCAACACTGAGATTGGTCCTCTGTCTCCGTCCTGACTGGATAAAAGCTTGTACAACTTTGTAGTTCAGTCTATTGTCTGTTACGAATATTATCTGTAATATTTTTTGGTTTCTCATATGCATAAACAGAATATCTAACAGTATGTCTTACTGACTGACGGGACCTGGAGGTCCCATTTCTCTGTGGAATGAAATAAAGCATTCAGGTGAAAACTAGTTACGCCTAAATTATCATAATAATATATGGAATGAATTTTCAAAAGAAAAAAAATATATTTTCCACTAAAAAAAATAGCCGTCCCGAAAGGGTTAAAGGTCATCTGAATGAAGTCTAACACCCTAAATTGCCACTTTTACATACTGCTTACCATTTATCTCTCGAAAACCGGACTAAAATCGGATGAAGTTTCACCGTGCTATAATTTTCAACCTTTTTTCCGACTTGTCTTGATCGTAACGCTCGCCGTAACAGTCCATGCGTAACAGTTCATGTTGTAATAGTCCACGCCGTAACAGTCCATGCGTTTATCCATCCATGCGCTGTTTATCCATCCATGCGTTATCAACGTACGTTTATCCATGCGATAATGATAGTTTAAATATTGGCGCTAAATTTGTCTTGGGAGGTCGTAACGGATCGCCATAGGGAGACTTGGAACTTTAAGAGTGGATAGCGCCGAAATCACGGAGCGAAAAAATTCTTCTTCTCTGTACCGGTACTGTGAATGACGATCTGAGGGGTTCATGGAAGTATGGTAGGATCGTTCAGGTGTCCTTTAAGCCAAGAGACCCCAAAATCATATTTTACATTCTGAACCTGCTAATGATGCCCCAATACGCCACATATATAAGCGTGTTCCACCCCTCTACCAACATTTCATTATTTTCTGTGTTCGTTATGCTCCTGACGAGTGCTCGCGTATCATGCTACTGATGCGTAAAAATGGTTATCTGAATTTTGCCGAGTTTATGTTAGGACTTAGAACCCAATGGGTCTGGGAAAAGGCTAAAAAACAACCAAAGATGTGGTAAAAGGCAGAGTCTAGTTTTACAGTATTCAGATAGTTTTGAATATTGGAAGTAAATAGTGCGCGATGTGCTTTAAGGTAAAGCTTTGCATTTTGCCGTTTGAAACCTATTTAGCAGCCAAAAGTATCAACTACAAAGGAAGATTTTTTATGGCACTTGCAGCTCCGCTCAAGTGCCATATACCGATCGCTTTTCGGTCGGTCGGTCGGTCGGTCGGTCGGTCGGGCGGTCCACTGTTTTCGAGTTAGGGTACTTCCAGATGTCCTAGGACGATGAAACTTGGCAGGCATATCAGGGACCCGATATAACTAACCTGGAAATAATCAGTTTCACGATCCGACCTTCTGGGGGGGAGTGGTGGGCCTTGGAATCCTGAGAATTTAGTAGTTTTTGCAAAATCCCTACCCCTTTCTTCTCACTAGTAGGTCTGCGCACGGCGTGACGTCACTCTTTGCATCGGATCACTCTGTTAACATCGGAAAGAGCTAGTGCATTCGAGGGTCAAAGGGGTTTGTATATGTGATTCAGTGCGGAGGAATATGGAAAATTGAGTGTTGTGTAACTTTCGAACGGGTGATCGGATTGGGACGAAACTTAATACCTGAATGAATGACATATCTCTGATCTTCCATTTGAAGTCCGAACCGGATTCGACAGCTATGGGGAGTTGGGGGGGGGGGAAGACCGGAAATCTCGAGAGACGGTTATAGTGGAGGGATTGGAGTAAAACTTGCTGGGAAGAACAAGAATCTGCTCCATATAAATCGTTTACACGTTTGGACTGGACCCGGACACTTGGGGGGGGGAGGTGGAGGGGAGTTTCCCGGAATTCTGGTGATGACAGTTTTTGGGATTTTCACGACGAAACTTGGGAGGCGTATCAGGTATCAGGGACCCGATCAAACTAACTTGTAAATAAAAATTCACTCGATCCGATAGTCGTGGGGGGATCGGAGGGAGGGGGAATCCGGAATATTTAGCCATGCGTAACTTTGGAACGGGTGATCGGATTCGAGTGAAATTTAATAACTGAACAGAGGGCCTGTGGTGATCTTTTTCATGTCCGGACCGGATCCGACAACAATTGGGGGGGGGGGGAATACGTAACCGGATTGGACTGGAGAGATCGGGATGGAACTTTGTGGGAATAACAAGCAAGTCCAAAACCGAACCGGATTGGCTCCGGCGACTGTGGGGGGAGTTTGAGGGGCGGGTCCGGAATTCCGGTACTTCCAGATTTGCTAGGACGATGAAATTTGGCTGGAATATTAGAAATTCGACAAGATTGGCTTAGAAATCGCCACTTTTCAAATCCGACCATTCCCTAAATTACCAATCATGACCGCAAATTAAGAAAAATGCTTTTAAGCAAAATATGCATTTCCATGATCCGCATGAGTACATGATCATTTTTGCCTCAAGGGTTTTGCTTACAAATGAAGTTCTAGCTCCCTTAAAGTGTGCATCTTAACCGCAAGGTCGAAAAGTACTTTTTATCAAACGATACATCTCAACCTATGATCATTTGTGCCACAAGGGTTTTGCAAAAAAAAAAAAAATTCTAGCACCCTTAAAGTGCGCATTTTACCCGCATTAGCGGAAAAAAAATACTTTTGATCATACGTATATATCAATGATCCCTAAGAGCCTGATATCGTTTTTGCCTCAAGGGTCTTCCTTACAGATGAATTTCTAGTGCCTTTAAAGTGCGCATCATTACAGCCAAGTTCTACGACAAAATACTTTTTCTCTAGCTTCCTTAAAGTGCGCATCTGAACCGCGCAGTCGAAAATTACTTTTAATCAAATAATACATCTCAACCCATGCAAGTGCCATATGAGCTTACAGCTCTTGTTAATATATGGGAGGGGTCCTTTGTCTCTCCCCAAAAATGGCGCCCTGGATGTAACGGTATGAATTTAAGAGCTACCGTAGATACTCTTTCACTCCAACAATATTTGGTGGTAATTCCAGTGTGCAGTTTCTCGAAAGCAAGACCTGTGACCGAGGGGTTCCCCACTCTCAGTTTTAGTGTACAGCAAGTGCCTTCTGCCGGCTGGTTGCCACGCACTGATTGCCACGTGTCAGAACATTAACATCAGCATGTCTAGAAGCGGGAATCGCCTAATTTATGGCCGGCACCGCTGGTTTCGGCAGGTGTCGGGAAAGGGTGTACAGCGGGAGGGGGTAACCCCTCGCCCTTCCGGGAGGAGCTCCAGGATATCTGCGAAGGCAAATCCGGAGCTTATGCAGTTGTCACATATATGAGCGTGTTTCACCCCTTTACCAATTTATTTATTTATTTCAAAATATAGCCACTGCGGGGCTGCTTCATAACAACTTAATTTATACACTAAAAAATAAAAAAAAATAAAAAAGTATGCTGAAGGCATGAAGCCTCCAACAAAAAAAAAAGTAGCCTACACAAAACACAATCAAGATGGGTCGAGCTCACACGAAACTCAATCAAGGTGGGTCGAACCCACAGTAAATTTCTTTACCTCATGAACTATTAGTTACAATTTCCGTTCCAGCCTCACAAAAAGTTACTGCGCTGACCGTTCCAACCTTCTCGAAATAGTAACTATTTGCTTACCACGCTCGGGAGCGTAGTAAGCGTAGTAACTACGCATCTCTGTAACGTGATTGGTCCGATCAGCCCGCGGCCTGATATTTGACCGAAAATAGAAAATAGCGTTCCAGCCTTGACACCAAGAAGCGTAGTAACTACGGTGACTAGCGTAGTAACTACGGTAAGTAGGGTGGAACACGCTCTGTATCTGCTGCCAGATGACTGACTCGGCAACTGCTTTGTAACCTTGATAAGATGAAATGAACGCCTTCAGTGCCTTTTGTACTTCAAGTCGGATTCTTGATTCTAAAGAATTGTCTGGCTCTCTACTTGGGAAACTTTCCGCGTTTCAATGCATGACAGAGCGTCGAGGAAAAAGCAAATCTGTGTATCCAATAGGTTTTCGGAATATTTTCTGACATCGGTTGCATCTTAAAGTTCCCCAGGAGATGAATGATTCACTTATGCGTAGGGGGGGGGGGTGAAATTGCTGGCTAAGTGTTCCTAAACCTTCGGAAATTGTGACGTTAAGAACTGTTTTGTTGAATAGGACGAAGGAAATTATTTATCTCTGCTTTAAAGGACCCGTTGTACATGTACCTATAATGCCAATGCAACCTACTTTCGTAATTGTATTTATTAACTCTTAAAACTGGAGACCTAAATTTCAAATGTTACATTAAACCCGCAATCTCACTATAATCTTTGGACTTGCAACGATTCACTATTCTCCATGCGCGTTATGCTCCCGACGAGTGTTCACATATCATGCTACTGATTCGTAAAACCTGTTATCTTATTTTTTCCCAGTTTTTATGGCACTTGCCTTCCGGCCAAGTACCAGACTGCCAGAAGTTTCATAACAGATAGCGCATAACACTTTCAAGAATAACACCTTTTCAATTAGAAATAAAGTGTATGACCAATTAAGTTTACACTTTTTCGTGCTTTTTCGTTCGTGCCTAGATCTCCAACAACACCTTCAATTGGTAAAAATACTAACGGGAACGAAATAAACATAAACAGATAACGTCCCAAAGTGTTATCTGTTGAAACCGGGCATCCCAAAGTGTTATCTGTTGAAACCGGGCATCCTTCTGTTGTCGTTATGTAACTTCTGACAGTGTAGTATTTTTACCGATTGAAGGTGTTGTTGGAGATCTAGGTACGAAATAGTGTAAACTTAACTGGTCATAACACTTTATTTCTAAGTGAAAAGGTATTATTCTTGAAAGTGTTATGCGCAATCTGTTATGAAACTTCTGACAGTGCATATACCGATTTTCCGTCAGTCTGTCTGTCGGTCGGTCCGGTGATTGCGAGTTAGAGTACTTCCAGATGTGCTAGGATGATGAAAACTGGCAGGCATATATATCAGGGACCCGACCAAACTGACTTGGAAATAGCCACTTCCCCGATTCAACCGTCGTGGGCGGAGTGGAGGGACGGGGAATCCGGAATAGCCATTTTCGGAGTGAGTAAACCCTCGGGACAACGCGTCTAATTCAGTGTGATGGTTGTCAGCTTTGGGATTTCTCTAGTGAATAAACTGTCGCAGAAATCGGCCAGATTGCTCTAAATCGACTGCTACAGAGTTTGTTCGTCGCTACTTTGACGGGTCTGCAGTGTGAGCCACTCGTAGGTACTAGAGGGCGATTCTTTCGTTATCATGGATTCGCTTAAAGAAGAAAAAAAAGCGAAACCAAAAAGAAAAGCGAAAATCCGCCGAGCGAAAGAACAAACGGAAAGTCATTGCGCCTTCACAACTTCTCGCTGGCTTGCCGAATCCACTTTCGACGTACGAAATGAATTAACTTTCCACGTCACTTTCCAAACCTAACGCGCGCCAGAACAGCCTCGGAAAGGGAAACGAGTTTTAGCCGTAGTCGCAAGAACACACCGCGAATAAGCCAGAGGAGCTTTACAGATCGCCAGAATCGCCCTAATATGTAAAAGGAGATACACTTGATGACTATCACTCCTTGCCGATGCAAAATCTCCGGCCTCTCCGGGTACCTAGCAGAAGAAAGGCAGAAGATTTGAGTCGTTGAGTTTGAGTCGTCACGGAGACGTTCACTCCTTCTTCCTGAGGATCACTGGCGTGTTTTGGGCTTTCCAAGACTGCAAGAGCGGCTCACAGGGTCGAACAACCTGCGGGATTGAAAACAGCTCTATATCGACCACCTATATGCAAAATACCCGAATTCGAAGTCGCGAGAATTTTCTTTGGAACCCGCCAGGCTCTACAAAATACCCTATGAAATTTAAAGTTTTGGGAAATAGAACGGGTGGAACTATTAGATAAGCATAGTGAACTGGAAGGTCCAGTACGATTAGTAGGACTCATTTTCTTTTGTTCCAGGTATCCAAGCGGGACCTTCTGCAATTATCCTTCGAGAATGTTCTCAAATACTTTCGGGTCCAACTGCCGAAACGGTTTCGGTCGGAGGAGGCCGCGCGCCATCTAATGAGGGTCGCGTCGAGTATGAAAGTGAAGAAACTGGCGAAGCATGAAGTGGACTACTATGAATATAAAGGTAAGTTAAAGGCTATACCTGGGCTTTTGAATCCTAATCCAATATTCTGCTTTTGCTTCATAGAAACCCAACTTTTGCTTTGGCTCACAATTTGTACGAAACAAGATTTCAGGCACTAAACGGATCTGTCCTAAATAGCAGCCTATTTCAAACGAGAAAGAAAATAAAAAAATAAATAAGGCATCAACATTCAGACCAAGAGTTGAATTTGGGATGATCAATCCCTTCTTCAGTAAGAAGAAGGAAAACGTAGAAAGGGTGCAAAGAAGACCGACAAGGGTCATAAGCCTTCCATACGAGGGAGGCTGTTATATCTGAAACTCCCTACACTAGTCTACCGAAGAAACCAAGGAGACGTAATCCAGTTATCCAGGCGTTGAAGCTATTTATTGAGCAACAACACTATTCCCCAACTTATCACACATGACGAATCCACAAGAACCATAGCGTTTTTTGGGGGGATCCAAAAACGTTAGTGACGGATACCTATGACATTGCAAAAGTTGTCCGTCTGTCTGTGAGCACGATAACTCTCGAAGGCAATGAGATATTTGATGAAACTTGGTGTGAGGATTCTTTGGGTCAAGAGTAAGGTCGAGTTCGTAGATGGGCCTTGTAGTCCTACATTTAGAGGTGGGGGGGTTAAATTAAGGGGCAAAGCAAAATATTTTGAAACAGCTAATATGATGGTCGATTGTGGGGTAAGAAGACAAGCTGAACACGATGGTGAAAACCATCTTCTCGCCGGAAAATAGTTCGCCCGGAATCCGGCCAAAACCGGAAAATTTGTTAAAAGCAAAAGTTTTATTTGAAGTTGATTGGATGTTTTATTTAGAGGTAAGAAGACATGCTGAACACGATGGTGAAAACCACTTTCTCACCGGACAAGTAGTTCGCCCGGAATCTGGCCAAAACCGGAAAATATGTTAAAAGCAAAAGTTTGTTTGAAGTTGATTATATGTTCGATTTAGGAGTAAGAAGACATGCTGAACACGATGGTGAAAACCATTTTCTTGCCGGACAAGTAGTTCGCCCGGAATCCGGCCAAAACCGGAAAATTTGTTAAAAGCAAAAGTTTTATTTGAAGTTGATTAGATGACAGATTTGAGGGTAAGAAGAGACGCTGAATCTGTATATGACAATCATTTTTTACCTGGACATATAGTTCGTCCGGAATCCGATTAAAACCGGATTTTTTCAAGTTAAAGTTTTATTTCCAGTTGATCAGATGTTCTTTAATAAGGAGATACGCTGAATTCGTTTCTGAACTTTCTTTTTTTTGCTGGACAAGTAGTTCGCTCGGAATTCGGCCGAAACCGAAAATTTGGTAGAAGTGAAGCAGGAAGTTTCGATCAGTATCGTCAAAATGGATATGGCTTATAGAGGTATATCTGAACTTGGTTTTCTCAGATGATTAGCTTGGCGAAGACTGGATCTGGCGAAGACAAGACCTAGTTGTCTGGATCAAATATTAAAGTTTAACTGAAAAGCCAACTTATTTTTGTGTAATTTAGTTGAATACAGTGAATTATTTGGATTCTGCAAAGGGATTTTTTTGTTTTCCACTATCTGCTCTAGTTATGACGTTCAGAGTATCTGCGGCCGTCCCCACAGCGGAAATTCTACTATGAGAATGTTTTATCTAGACACAAACAAGGCTTTTCAGTGGGCAGTGGCGATATTGGTGAAGATTGCTTAGTGCCTGAACAAAAAAAAGTCATAAATCTTTCTTGTAAGGCATACAACAAATTAGAGGTACCACAAATCACAGGGAAATTCCACTATTTGAAAATCGATCATTCCTGAATAGCGGAACAACCAAGTAACGCATTTTCAGCGGGTCTTCAAGCCAATTTAAGTGAATAAGTGATTGGTAACTAGACTGTCCTATCCCAGTCCTTTTCGGTTAAACTTTTAATTTTTGGGATCCCATCGAAACCTTTGGTCTTGTTTTAACGGCTGTCGAGACGAACTTGCGCCGACAGTCCTGCATTACCGTCGGGCTAATACTCTTTAAGTGGAAATCGGAGCGCAATGAATAAGCGTATCGTGCTATCGAAAATTTAAAACAGTTTGTGTTCCAATATTCGAACAGGACAGGTGTTAAGTAGGGAAGAGTTGGGTTTGATAATTAGTATGAGGGCTGATGGATTACCGCTAGAAAGAAGAAAGTGTACGGGAAAAAATAGGAAATGTCAGGTCCTTACTTCTGCGCTATTTACAGAGAAACGAATGACGATGAATGCCACCTTTTGTGTGAATACAGAGGGTTACAGGACCAACGGAGAAGATTTTTGGGCTAGGGGGAATGGATAAGAAATGGATTATTAAATTTTAAAGAAATAAGAAATGTTGGGAAGTTTCTCAAGCTAGCTTTTGAATACCGGAGATTAGTTCTGGTGGAGAAGTTGTCTAGGCCTATGCAGGCTGTATAGTGTATGTGAATTAATTTTAATAGTGTGCTCATATCGTTTTCGCATGATGGCTTTATTTCTTTAATATGCAAATGAATCTTTCAGTAATTCATTACAGTGGATGTTTATAATCACGCATCTACGACGTTTGTATTGTTCTGTCCCATGATCCCGGACACGTTGTCCCTTGTTTTCCTGTCAACTGATATCCTAGTCATATTGCCTTTAATTACTTCCCGGGGGGGAGGGGAGTACTGCGTTGACAACAAGTTACTTCATAGACAGTATCTTGTTGCGTGACAGTGTCATTCGAAACAAGAGCAAAGGCTCCGACAGGATCCAGTATCCACCATGTTATGAAGTCCTAGGACCACGTCAGTGTTTTACTGGGTTCCGATTGAAATGGAAAAAAAAAAATTTTGGTTGGACTTCAGATAAAAAGAGCTTACATCACTTGGGGCTTCCCGTGTCCCGCTCAACCACCACTAAACGTCTTGCTACCGAGCCTATCTACAACCTTGGCCTGCTGTATCGCCCAATGGAAACTTCATTTATCAACGTCACCTAATAGTGAACCATCGTCGAAGAAAGCACTACAACCCACACCAGGCAACTTTTACTGCAAAAATACTTGCCAAATAAAATACGTCAACATGGTTTTGAAATCTTTGCTCTTAATTTCCTTCTGTTTCTTCTTCCGAATCTTGCATATCTTGATAAGCGGCGCGTAATTGTACCCAGAAGATCGTGCAATGTTCGATCTTAACAGCATACCTCAATGGAAGAAGTAGCAGATTTAAAAGTCAACACAAAATCTAGAAACTAAAATTGTAAATCAAATCGTGTTCCAGAAGAAAGCTGTTAGCGTTTGTTATTTTTCCTTTCCGTTTTACTGTTTTATAAGCAAGATCAGACAGACGGACAGATTGAAAGATTTGTAAATCATAGCTACCCGGTCACTGTCGTCTAGGTTCCCAGTAATGTGAAATCGTAAGGAGTAGTACAATGTATCGTGCTTGTGCCGCCAGGGACTGGGCGACCCTTCGGGAACATAAGCGAAACGATCCTGACATGTGTCGAACCAACAACCTTTGGTCCGACCATTCACAAAAAGATTAGACACAATTATTGATTAAATGAGCCCAAAAGCTATTGTTTGATTGATTATTGCCTGGATAGATTGGCTTTGTGCCGTGTGTCTAGCGAGAACGGCTCTGACTGTGAGTACCTCCCTCCCCTATAAATGGGATTTTCTATTCCCCCCTCCCCGTTATAAAAGCCAGACTCAGGCGGTCTTGAAGTTTTGAATAACTCTCCTGCCTCTGTTCATAATCTTCTGTCCGTGAGTGCTTCACATAAAGCGCAGGGGATCGTCTGTTATGTCCCCATTCATTCTTGAGATGAGATATTCTCCAGTGTTGTATCTGGACACAGCATATTTTAAAAGACTTCTAGGGGTGAATATTACTTTAAATAGTTTAGTTTTGAAGGGAGATTTAGGCCTTACTAGTCTTCGTAGTGTTCGTCTAGTTCGTATGGTTAAATTTTGGGAAAAAATCCTTACGCTTCCTAGGGTACGGTTGACCAAAGCGGCATACCTGGAGGCACTAAAGGATGAACGTGAGGGTACTTGGCCTGGCCAAATTAAGACTATTTTGAATGAGTGCGGACTGTCAGGTATGTGGAACGAGGGGAAGGGGATTCAGCTAGAGGTAGGTGAGGTCGCGAAAGAAGTCCAAAGAGTATTAAAGGACCAGGAGTTGCAGGCGTGGGGTTGCAAGGTTTGGATTCCTGGGTCCCTGAGTCTCTACAATAGGGTTAAGGAGGCTTGGGGCGAAGAAATTTATTTTAAGTCGGGATTATCTCCAGAAGAATTGAAATGTTTAATTAGTCTGAGAGGAGATCGTTTGCCTTTTGGCCAAAGAAGAAAATATATTGGGAAAATTAGGGTTTCGTCTGGTCCTTATTTTTGCCCTTTGTGCGGGATGATTGATGAAGATGTAGAGCATTTTATTTGTGATTGTGAGGGTTTAAGGGATTTAAGGGAGGAAATTTTTAGGGTGGGATTTTTCTCGAGGGAGGAACTTGTTAGAAAATTAAAAAGTAAACATTTTGGGGATTTAAAGAGATTTGGAAGATTCCTTCGGATCGCTCTGTCATATAGGGAAGAATTTTTGTAGGTTTGTTACTTTTTTTTTTTTTTTTCTTTGTATTTGCCATGGCCCTTGTGGCTTTTTAGCGCAAATAAATCTATCTATCTATCTATCTATCTATCTATCTATAGCACACTTGCAGTGGGAGCATCCTCTTAAAGTTTAACCAGATAGGGCTGAGATATTACAGTCTAGTTACCCATCACTTTATGCACTTAGATAGGTTGAAGACAATACGGTTGAAGACCCGATGAAAACGCGTTAAGGTCGGGATTAACTACCCAGAAAAATCTACCAGTTTCCCGGATTCTGGGTGAAAAGAAGTGGGAATTTGAAAGTAGTTTTCATTTGACTTCGAGAAATTGTGTTGAGATGGTAAAATCTAGGAAAATGACAGAAGTGCCTCTTTACAATTGAAATTGGCGCTGAAATCTGGGCCCAGTTTGCTCTGGTTTTCGGGACCGTCTTCACATAATCCGGACCCCAGATTCTGGGGCGACTGGGTAGTGAAGCCCGACCTTTACATCGTTGCTCCGCTGTTCAGTATAATCGATTTTCACCGAACGAACTTCTTCTTTCGGGTTTGAGGTAACTCCGTGTGCTTGCAGCCAGAGGCGTTACTAGCCAAAATTATTGGGGGGGGGCAAGGTATTTACCAACTGTCGGTAATCATTTTTACCGATTGTTAATGCAGAAAAACCGAGTATTTTTTTGAAAAACGGCTGTTTTAACGAAAAATCTACTGATTCTAGGAAAAAATCGACTATCTTTGAATAGTTATAACTATATAATTATACTTTTGAATAGTTTTACGAAAAATCAACTGTTTCCAAAAAAAGGACGACTGTTTATACGAAAAATCGCGAATGTTTTTACCGACTGGCCGACAACATTGGGGGGGGGGGCGTCCCGTGACGTGACGCCCCTGCTTGCAGCTCTATGGTTGGAATATGTAGCAACTAGAAAGGTGAACGATTGCCGAAAAGTAAATAATAGACGTAAACAGCAGGCCTTCTTCATTAGTAACCTTACTTTCTAGAGTTGAACATTTCCTGAGCTTCGCATTTTTAGCCATTGCAATGCACGCTTTTGTTGAAGTTCAAATTCTCCGCGTCGAGATGAACTTCGTCTTGTCGGGCCAGCAGTGCATTTTCTGAGCGTCACTACCAGTAGTACAGAGCCCTAGGTGAAAAAATAAAAAATCACTTAGCAGAGCCAAAATAATTTAGTGGATCCAAGGTTTACAAGTAATCTGGCTTTTCAGTTAAATTTAAATGATTTTTACTGGAAAGAGCGGAATCCCCGAAGGAGAGCATCTCTGGCCTTTGGCAACGCCATGATATAGTTTGTTATTTTTCCATTCCGTTCCCCCCCCCCCTCCTTAATTGGCAGCTATAGAAAATAAGGACTAAACATATACATCCAGTATTAGTGGCATCGATCCCACACTAAGATGGAAGAAAATAAGACGAGTGACCAGGAAACTCCCGTTAACGAACGCCGTCTACGGACACTCCGTTTTTTTTTCATTTGTCTGTATATTTGTCATTTTTTTTTACATTTGTCTTTTCTTCAGTTTCAGTTTATTTTCAAAAGAAGAATAATTGCCGATTAAATAAATCTACTTGCTCAAATTGGGAGACAAGCTGGACTACAGTATAGGTATGCTTATGTGAACAGTTACTTTAATGTGAACAGTGCAGTTTTTGGCTAAATGGTAGAATGAAGATGCAAAATACCTATACAGGTGTTTTCAGATACCCTTCATTACCTGCTTTGACTAACTGGTAGTTAGCTTTAAACACAGCCATTGTCCATTGTCAACAAGACCAAAGGTTTCGATGGGATCCCAAAAATCTAACATTTGATCCAAACAGTAAAATTGAGTCTTGTCTTCGCCATTCGGTCTTCGTCAGAATCCTTGAAGATTTTTACTGTTAAAATAAAGTTCAAAAATGGATTCAGCATGTCTCCTTATCGCGATACCGAATGTCTGATCGACTTCAGAAAAGACTTTGAGCTTCAACCAAATTTCCAGTTCGGCCGAATCCGTGATGAATCATTTTTCCAGCAAGAAAATTAAGTTCAGATATGGATTCAGCGGACCTCCTTACCCCTTCAATGGATATCTAATTAGCTTATAAAACATACATTGTTTTTACCGTAAATTCGAAACCCCTCCTCTGCCTCTAAATATAGGACTAAAGGACCAATCTACGAACTTGACCTGTAGTTTGCCAGTGAATCATCATCCTCTTGAACAGCATATATCAACCCCTTCGACCTTCGATTACACTAGGTCACTCCGACATTCATACATTAAACAAAGAATGTCGTCATCCAAACGCAGAGCGTTCGGGGGCGTGAGTAAAGGGGTAGGGAGTAGGGACTGCTATAGCCGAAAATTGGTCGACAAATTTTGTGTCCGGTTTTTCCGGGATTGCGGGTGAACTACTTGTCCGGCGAGAAAATAACTTTCATGTTCGGATTCAGCATGTCTCCTTACCCATAAATCAACCATCTCAGTAGAAAAGGTAAAAAAAATTACCCCTTAATTTTGAAACCACTCCCCACACCCTTAAACATGCTAGTATAATGCTAGGTCCCGGGCTAAAGCGGGACAACAACTAACAAACTCAGCTCCCGGAGCATATTGCTGGGAGCAAGCAAGGTAAAAAGTCTGATTTGATTACGTCGAAGCGAGAACTTCAATTGTATTGTCTTCGCCGGAAAACCATACGAGATAACCGATGGCGAATGTGGAAAAAGAGCAAGATCCGTTGAGGAACGGTCAATTCCTCCAGGAAATTAACTTTAAACTTGATCTTTTGCCTGAGGTATCGGCAAATTTGGCAGCTATTCAGGCACAGTTAGCAAATTTCGAGAAGCAAATCGTGGGGAACGAGAGTAAGAATGAAGCAAATAGCCGTGAGATAGCGACTTTGCGTAATGATCTACTAGCTTCAAACCAAAGGTTTAACAGATTGGAAGCGGAAATCAACAGAACGAATATTGTACTGTTCAATCTTCAGCCATGTAATCGTCCCATGGAGTCTCTTAAAGCAGAAGTGTTCAATTTCTTCAGGTGTGTGCTTCCTTTTATGCCTTTGTCGGGAATTGATATTCGGGATGTGGTGCGAATCAGGGGAGGCCCAGTGATTGTGAAATTTAACACTACGGATATCAGGGACACGGTGCTTAGGAATAGCCAGTTGATCAGGAGATCTGGTGTTTCTGTTTCACCTGATTATACGTTCGAACAAAGAGTGGCGCGCCGGCAGTTGAAAACTTTTATGGCACCGGCAATTGAAGAGAGACGGAATGTACGCCTTCGAGGTGAAAGGCTATTTATTGACGGGAGAATGTTTCTGTATGACCCCATAGAAAAACGCGTGATTGAGGCAACACGTAACCCCGTTCAGAATAGATTTGATAGTGCACCCCAAGGAGATATGGGCGCCGGTCCCCCAAGTAGTGCTGATCCAGTCACGATGGAAGAAGACAATTCTGATGCGGAGAGCGTAGTTACGGTCGTTGAAGGGGGCGATAGAGATCAAGTAACGCAAGAGCCGGCCCAAGTTCAAGGAAAGGCAAACGGGGCGGTGGTTTCGGACAAAAGATCTCGTAAAATAGACGAGATAATCTCCCCTGAAGATCGAAATAGAACGAACTCCCGGAATGTTGCTTCAAGAGGTGGTGGAACGGCTAGAGGAGGGAGTTCATTTATGAATAGAGGAAGGTTTGGTGGAAGTGTTGCACCAGGAACGGCTAGAAATGCGGATTTGTATAGGCTCACGTTTCCGGATCCGAACAGTCCGGTTAGCCATTCTGAATTGTATGGTTCCCAGTATCCACCGCTTCGTCCGACATAGGGATCCTCGGGTCATGGTGATGTTGAGTTGAAAATATGTACGTGGAATGTCCAAGGATACGCACAAGAGAAATTGAATGATTTACTAGGAGTTGATAGATGGGATATACTAGGCCTAACAGAGACTTGGAATTCGCAGTGCGTGGTTAAAGATGAGTTTAGTTGTTTTTGTGTGTGCAGAGAGAAGTCCAAAAATGGTCGGACATATGGAGGGGTTGCGGTATTAGTGCGTAAGAGTAGATTTGATTCAATCTGTAGGCTAAAGAGTAATTCGGAGAACACGGTTTGGATTAAATTGACGATTGGTCTTTTTCGGGTTGTTTTTTGTTGTGTGTATATTCCTCCCCAGTCTAGCTCGTATTCAAATGAGGATACGTGGAATATCTTAAGAAGTGAGAAGGCTAGATTTAGTAGAGATTACCCTAATTATGGATTTATATTTACAGGAGACTTTAATGCGTATACAGGGTGTCATAGTGGAACGCCTAGGAATGATGTTTTCCAGTGGGGGAACTGGAGGGAGTCTACTCAGCCAGAGGATGGCCAAGGGGATGTGGAGTTTGGTGTGCGTAAAAGTAAGGACCAGGACCGTAAGAAAAACAAATGGGGTGAGAACCTTTTAGATTTTTGTAGTAATGAAAATGTGATAATATTAAATGGGAGATTAGGAGAAGATGGAGGTAAAGGGGATTATACTTGTTTTTCGGGGGGGGCTCCAAGTGTTTTAGATTATTTTTTGGTTAGCCCGTCTCTTTGGTCAAGGTGCCTGAATTGTAGAGTTCTTCGGGTTGTGGGTTCTGACCACGTCCCTCTTGCTCTTTTTATGGTTTCTCCAAGATCTCAAGGGCCTGATATTATAGAGCAAGATAGGCAGACAAATGGTAGTAATATTCGAGCTCCAGAGGTAATAGTTAGACGACCAATTATGGTTTCTGAGGGATTGGATAAGAGAATTTTAGATAAGGTAACAGAGCAACGTTCTCAGGAAATGTTAGAAAATTGTATAGAGCTAGGTAAAGCGAATCGAGTTGAGGAGGCTATTTCTGATTTTTCATCGTTTATGTATGAGATTGCATGTGATCATGACCAGATAAAGAGGAAGGAGCGGATGGGTAGAGTGAATGATTCATTTTATGATTATGATTGTCGGATGTTGAAAAATAAGGTGGTGGAGGCACTAACACTGGTGAAAAATAGCGGTAGTCAGCAGCTAGAATCGAACCTCGGTAAGTATAGACAAATTAGAAGAGAGTACAAAGCTTTGGTGAAGGCTAAGAAAAAGCAGGAGGCTGAGGGCGTTAGGGAAAAGGTAAGAGATTCTTTAAAAAATAAAGATGGTAAGCAATTTTGGAAGTGGGTGAATAAGTCGCTAGTTGATAAGGGTGAGGTCCCTCAGTTGGGGGTACAATCTTGGGAGAGGTATTATGAGAGTAAAGGGATGAAGGAGGAAACGGTATTTAGTGAACAGTGGAAGGAGAAGGTAAGGGAGAAGGTATGTTACCCGTTGACAGAGGAAGATTCCAAATTACTAGCTCCAGTTGAGGAGGCTGAAGTTTGGAATGTTATGCGTAAAATGAAAGGAAATTCTGCTCCCGGTCTGGATGGTATTCCGTTGTCTGTGTGGCGATGGGGTAAGGTGGTGGTTGTGCAGGTGATGGTTGCCTTGTTTTCTAGTTTGATGGTGAATGCTACGTGGCCGATACAATGGACAACCTCTATAGCGATACCATTATTTAAGAAGGGTAGTAGACAGCTGCATGAAAACTATAGATGCATCCATTTGGGGAATGCTTTTGCTAAAATATTTGCTAAATTTTTAGATTCTAGACTTTGTAGATGGTTGGATCACAAGGAATTAATGTCCTCGGTACAGGCTGGTTTTCGGAAGGGTTTTAGTACGATTGACCAAATGTTTATTTTGCATTGTTTAGTTAGTAAGTACACGGGGAAAGAAAGGGGTAGATTATACGTGGTATTTTTAGATCTGAAGGGAGCATTCGACAATGTTAAGAGAGATCTATTGATGGAGGAGTTATTGAAGATTGGTTTACCGAATGCGTTTGTACTAATTTTGGTTTCGATGTATGAAATGACTAAGTTTGTAGTGAAGGTGGCAGGTAAATTTTCTAGATCATTTTTTCTAAGCGTAGGGGTTAAACAAGGGTGTTGCCTATCTCCTAAATTGTTCTCGCTTTACATTAATGATTTTCATGAGTATTTGTTACATTCTGGTGCGGCGGTGGTAAGTCTGGATATTTGTCAGTTATGTGCCTTGTTGTTTGCGGACGATATGGTGCTATTTGCGGATTCGCCCGAAAAGTTGCAGTTTCTGTTGGATAGGACCCACGAATACCTCCGAATGAAAGATTTGTGTTTGAATGTGAGTAAGTCTGTAATGATGGTGTTTAGAAAGGGTGGAAGAGTGAGTGAAAGTGAGAGTGTGAAGTTTAATGGAGAGAAAATAGGGATAACGGATGATTTTGTTTATTTAGGTGTTCGGTTTTCGTATAATGGTAAGTTTGGTAAACAAATAGAAGCTAGCGAGAGAAAAGGGAAGCGTTGTGCGTATGCGCTTGCTGGAAGCCATTTAGGGGATATTAAGGATATTAAAATGCATAAGCAGTTATTTTCAATTAAAGTAGTATCAGCTATGCATTATGGATCCGAGATTTGGGGCTTCCATAAGGGGGATAAGCTAGAGAGTGTACAGTTACAATATTTTAAGAGGGTATTAGGGGTTAGCGTGAGAACAAATAGCCTAGTAATTACAGGGGATTTAGGTTTAGGGTTGCTCCGGAATAGTAGGTTGGTAGCAATGATAAGATATTGGGAGAAAGTGACGAGTTTGCCAAGAGTGAGAGTTTTGAAAGCGGCGTATTTGGAAATACTTGGGGGCAAGAAAAGGGATTCTTGGCCTCAGCAAATTAAAAAAATATTGGATGATTGTGGTTATGGTGGTTTGTGGCGTGATGGAGTGGGACCAGGTTACCCCCTAGGTAAGGTAGCTAAGTTAGTGAAAGATAGGCTAAGAGATCAGGAGATCCAGAGGTGGCATGGGGGCGTATCAGAGCACCACTCTCTGAAGTTGTATGGTATGGCTAAAGAGACATGGGGAGAAGAATTATATTTTAAGTTGGGATTGGGGGGGGCAGAATTGAGGTGGATGGTGAGTCTTAGGGCGGACGCTCTGCCAGTGGGGATGCGGAGAAAGTATATTGGTCGAGAGAGGAAAGGTACTGGTCCTTATTTTTGTCCGATGTGTGGTGTTGAGGGGGAGGATGCGGTACATTTGATGTGTTATTGCGAGGAGTTGAAAGGTTTAAGAAAGGAAGTGTTTGGCCGGGAGGTTTGGGATGAAAGGGAATTGATTTCGATTATGGGAAGTAAGTGTTTTGGTGATCTCCGAAGGCTGGGTAGATTCCTGAAGATAGCTATGACCCACCGCGAACTATTTTTATAGAAGTTGATTTTTGGTTTGTTTCGGAGTGTATGATATTTTGTTTGTTGTTATTTTTTTTATGTTTTCCGCCATGGCCCTTGGGCTTTTTTGGAATTAAATTCATATTCATATTCATTCATATTCATATTCATAGGGCTACAGAGCCCATCTTCGAACTTGACCTGCACTTTGACCCAAAGAGTCCTCGTGCCAATTTTGAACAAAATACCTCAATCCCTTCGAGAGTTATCGTGCTCACTGACAGACGGACAGATGGACAACTTTTGCGATGTCATAGGTATCCCAGCACTTACGTTTTGGGATCCCAAAAACGTTCACATAAGCATACCTCTACTGTACTGGGCAATAACACAAAATAATATTTATCCTCTTTAGGAACAGAAAAAAATACATAGGGATGAAACTATTCACAAAACAAATTACAGAAAGAAGAGCAATCTTTCAGTGTTTGACGTAAGTGGGGTGAGGCGAGAATTCTCTTTTTTCATGTACTCCGTGGCTTCTTCTTCGTGGGCATAAAAGTTAGTAAATAAATAAATTTACTTTTGAAATTTACTTTTTTCTTTAAATTTACTTTTTTGTGTCTTTCTTAACAAAAAAAAAAACTTATGATAATTAAACGAGAAACACTCGGATATTTAGGTTTACCAACTAGAAATGAAAGCCATTGCCGAAAAATAAAATAAAAATATCAGATTCATTGCAAGACATATCCAAAAATCATTTTTCCTACAGGAGCGACTTCTCCGGTGTCGCATCTTTAGCCCTGAAAATTCAGGATTTTGCTCAAATTCAAATTCTCCGAATCTGGATGAATTTTGTTTTGTCGTGCAAGCAGCGCACACTCTGAATGTTATTACCCTAGCCTTGGGTGGAGAGAATTCCCGGTAAAACATCGATTCTGGAGCCCCCCCCCCCCCCCCCTGTCAGGAAGGTGTCGGGATGCCCCTGAGTAGGCCTACAGTACATCATCTAACCAGAGAGAAACACGAAATTTAGAAACGACGCCGAGTCGCATCCTATCTCTGCATTCTGTCCGCTCAGGAAACATTATTGTCAAATAATTTTTGGGAGGGGGATAGTAGTTGACGGGTTTGTTCAGTGTCTGGTTTTCGTCACTGGCCAACAAGAGTAAATTTGATCCCAGAAGGCTCGAGGTGGTGTTTTTTGTTTCTGGCTCTGGTAGGATGTTAACTTAGTCGACGTTGATATGCTGTTGAGGGCGGATATTGAACTTGGGTAGATAAATTTAATATTAAAATTAATGAATAAATAACAATTCGTTTAATTTTGTATCATCTTTTACAGAAATAGTCAAGACATATGTTACAGTTTTAAAATGTGATACGGTAACAAACATAGCTACAAAATATATCGGATAACACTCAAAATGCCCACGGCTCAAAATGCCCAGGGTCAAAAATGCCCACGGTTCAGAATGACCACGATTGGATTATTCGAGGTGTTCAATGTTCCGAGATTTTTCATAATAAACAGTCGATTTTGTCTTGGAAGTAGTCGATTTTTTTTTCAGAACAGTCGTTTTTTCTTCAAAATAGTCGGATTTCTCTTGAAAACAGTCGGTTTTCGTAAAATCAGCCAATTTGTCGTCAAATTTTACCCCTTAGCTTTTAGCCTTTAACTTGCTGGTCTTTTCGGATCATTCTTCAAGGAACAATAAAACAATTCATTTCACAACCTTTCCGTGGTTAACCCTTATGATCACATTGTCCCTGGATGATTTTGGCCTCCCCCCTGGATAGTTTCAGCCGTCGGCATTTTGAACCGAGACGATATTAGCCCCCCCTGTGACCATTTTGAACTGTCGGCATTTTGAACCGCCGGCATTTCGGACGATTTCAGGTGTTCCATCTGAATTGTGGGCATTTTGAACCGTGGACATTTTGATCGTGGGCATTGTGAGAGTGGTGAAAAAGATCGTGGTGATTTTGAGAACCACCCAATATATCAGTTTGAATTCGGAATTCAAAACCGTTGAAATAATTTACGGAAAAGGGAACTTCAGTTCGGACTTCAGGTCGAGGTTGACCGTGGGGATTTTGAACCGTGGGTATTCTGAGCGTGGGCATTGTGAAAGTAGATCGTGGTGATTTTGAGGACCATCCAATATATCCCGTTTGAATTCGGAATTCAGAACCGTTAAAATACTTTACGAAATAGGGAGCGAAGGACTTCAGGTAACGCTCCGTTAAAGTAGTTGATTCATGTGGGCCGAGAAGGTAGGACACACTATCATTTTACGATGGGTCGAATATTTACGAACACCAAGTTACCTTTGGTTCTCCAAACTCTCCATGGTATCCAAGGTAATCCACAAATTACTTTCACTCTTGAAAACAAGTTCGTCAACTCGCCATTACTCATTAAATATTCACTGATCTCCCGATGCGGGTCAGAGTTATACTAGAATCTTCGAGAAGATCAAGGGGCGTGTAAGAGAATTAAAACAACGATGTATATCACCCTATGGACGTTTAGATATGTCAGAAGTAAAAGCCCTCGGCTAGTTTGACAATTTTTGGTATCGGACGCTGAATATTATTTTGCATACTTTCAAAATCTCTAAGAAATCGTTATAACGAATTTAGTATAATTTACGGCGTTTGTCTATTGTGATCTGGTTTACATCCTTAATTCTTTGGACTTCGGGAATTATCAAGAAAAAACAGAAAACAAAATACTCAAAGAAATCGATAATGCAAATAGTTAGTTTGATTTTTCTACACATTTTCCATGTGCCTGATACAATAAAACAATTTGTTAGATACAAAGTCAAACTCTGATCCCAGCCTCTCCATGTCGTGCACTTCCGACCCGCGCTACTAGATGACCCAGCGGTCGGATCGAGTCGTGTCTTCATCTTGGGACTTGGGTGGGGGGGTTCTAGACGTTGCAAGTGCTAGAATGCTTATGATGCATCTCCTTTAATTTTACATGTGGTTTCGTCAGTTTGATCTTTAATGAGAAATCTGACGATTTCTGTGATCTGGGTAATCTGTCAGATTTCTCGGAATGATACGTTATAATAACAAGTGCATTTATACCAAACAGATCGAAAACACATCCTAAATGATTTATTGATAACCAACGATATATCAAGAAAATCTAATAGTTAGAGAGACGTTGATTGGAGAATAGATTATGGTCTTAATGTTGCCATTCTGTTGATTGTCCATCGGATGATTAATTTTACCCGTATTAAACAGTGAGGCCAGAACTTAGCCAGGAATTCCGGGGAAGGATAAGAAAGAAAGTCCGTGTTTCCCAAGCTTTAGCGCTTGAAGGTAAATAGGCTACAGGGATGAAATAATGCTCGTGTGTCGCCATCTTTTTACTTGCCCGCAGTGTGCCACTTAGACGATTTTGAGCGTGTTCCACCCTACTTACCGTAGTTACTACGCTAGTTACCGTAGTTACTACGCTAGGCTGGAACGCTTTTTTAATTTTTCGGTCAAATATCAGGCCGCGGGCTGATCGGACCAATCACGTTGCAGAGATGCGTAGTTACTACCCTAACTACGCTCCCGAGTGTGGTAAGCAAATAGTTACTATTAGTTACTATTTTCAGAAGGTTGGAACGGTCAGCGTAGTAACTTTTCGTGAGGCTGGAACGGAAATAGTAACTAATAGTTACTATTGGTAGAGGGGTGGAACACGCTCTTTGTGTCTGCAGCAGTACCTTGTCTGCAGTATAGGGATTTCACGCACCCTACCTAACCAAAACGGATTTGAGTTAGCTAAGGAGTACTGACCATTAGGAGGTCTTTGACTCGAAGATAGTCGAAAGTCGAAAATCTGAAACGTTCACGAACAAAAATTGGGCACTCAGAAACAAAATGGGAAATATATTCCTTCAGCCCAAGGTGACTGCGAATCATATTTGACTATGCAAAACGGATACGTCAGCTACATTTTATTAGAGCTATATTTCGACCCTTCTTGGCAAAGGTCCTCTTCAGGCTCACGCTGCTCCATATTTGACGATCAAGCTGCTCCAGGTTGAGCCTGAAGAGGACCCTTGCCAAGAAGGGCCGAAATATAGCTCTAATAAAATATAGCTGACATATCCGTTTTGCATCGTCAAATAAAATGGGAAACCTCTTAAAGTTTAACCGAAAAGGGCTAGGATAGGACAATCTAGTTACCCATCACTTATTCACTTAAATTGGCTTGAAGACCCGCTGAAAATGAGTTACTTCATTGTTCCGCTATTCACGAATAATCGATTTTCAAATAGTGGAATTTCCGTGTGATTTGTGGTGCCTCTATGCGCTTGTATTTTTGTTGTATGCCTTACGATAAAGATTTGTGATTTTTTTTGTTCAGGCACTAAGCAATCGTTACCAATCTCACCACTGCCCACTGAAGAGCCGCATTTGTGTTGAGGTTAAAATCTCCCGCGTCATAGTAGAATTTACGCTGTGGGGACGGCCGGAGATATTCTGAGCCTCATAACTAGAGCAGATAGTGGAAAATCAAAAAATCCCTTTGCAGAATATAAATAATTCAGTGTATCCAATTAAATGACACACAAATAAGTTGGCTTTTCAGTTAAACTTTAAAGTTAAACAGAAAAGAGCTCAGATAGGACAATCTAGTTACCCATCACTTATTCACTTAAAGAGGCGTGAAGACCCGATGAAAATGCGTTACTTCGTTGCTCCGCTATTCACGAACAATCGACTTCCTTATAGTGAAATTTTCGTGTCGATTTTGTGGTACCTCTATGCGGTTGTTCTTGTGTTGTATGCTTGAGGAAAAAGATTTACGAAATATAAGTGTTGGCGCAGTGAGCTACCTTCCGCGAGCTGATTATTGGCCGCTGAAAAGCCGCGTTTGTGTTGTGATTCAAATTTCCCGCGCCGTAGTAGAACTTTGCGTTGGGAGGACGGTCGTAGATATTCTGAGCGTCGTTATACTAGAGCAAATTTCGAAAAAAAAAATCTTTGACAGATTAAATTCTTTGGTTTTAGTCTTTCCGATGATGGTGCCGACAAGGCCGTATCCAGGGGGGTTAGGGGGTTCGACCCCCCCCCCGAAAACCACAAAAGTAATAGTTTTTGTTGGCTTTAACCTCTGATCTATGTATTTTTTGTACTTTTTGGTCCGACCAGTGGCAACCCCCCCCCCTCCCCCCGTATGGGAAACCTCTTAAAGTTTAACCGAAAATAGCTCAGATAGGACAACCTAGTTACCCATCACCTATTTACTTAAAGAGGCTTGAAGACCCGATGAAAATGCGTTACTTTGTTGCTCCGCTATTCACGAACAATCGACTTCCTTATAGTGGAATTTCCTTGTTGGATTTGTGGTACCCCTATGCGGTTGTACTTGTATGCTTGAGGAAAAAGATTTACGAAATATAAGTGTTGGCGCATTGAACCTCCTTCCGCTAGCTGATTATTGGCCGCTGAAAAGCTGCGTTTGTATTGTGATTCAAATTTTCCGCGCCGTAGTAGAACTTTGCGTTGGGAGGACGGCCGTAGATATTCTGAGCGTCGTACTGGAGCAAATTTCGAAAAAAAAATCTTTAACAGATTAAATTCTTTGGTTTTAGTCTTTCCGATGATGGTGCCGACAAGGCCGTATCCAGGACGGTTTAGGGGGTTCGACCCCCCCCCCCCCCGAAACTCACAAAAGTAATAGTTTTTTGTTGGCTTTAACCTCTGATCTATGTATTTTTTGTACTTTTGGTCCGACCCGTGAGCAACCCCCCCCCCCTCCCCCTTAATAAATTTCTGGATACGGGCCTGGGTGCCGAACTATTCGTTTCGTTGGAGGCTGCAATCTCATTGTTCCAGTCTACCTCTCATCCACGCTGGCGAATAGATCGGGCGACATTTAGGACTAGGATTTATGTCAAGAATATATATTATCGCCCGAAGAAAAGCAAGGGCGATAATGGTTATAACACTAGTACAACACTAGTACTAGTACATTAATTTTCTGGTATTCCCCTGATGTTAAAAGAAAAAAATTCCAACCGTGCGTTTTCACTTGATAGGGCATAGCTGGCCGGGCGTTATCAAAATAAATAACGCCCCGGGAACTTTTTTCTTTTAACATCAAGGCAATACCAGACAATTTTGGCACTGGGTAGGATAGGACTGATATCATGGGACTGCACGCTGTACTGGTGTTATCGTAAATTAAAGCCTTCCGTTGGTGATCCAGTTAGAAGACCCTATCGTTTACTCACGAATTATCAGCACGCTTCTTGGAACACCAATTGAACGTTTACTGGAGGGTTAATAATCTATTCATCGACACTCGGCAAGAGTAGCTACTCAGGGACTTGGTACTTTCCAACTTCCTAATATTCACACCTCGAATTGATTGGTGCCTATTCTGTGGAAGTTTAGGAACTTTTATTTCCAGCCCTTTCCGAGGATCCCATCACAAGGCTGGAACGTGAGAAACGACGACTTCAGAAGACAAGTTTGCGTCTCGAACATGAAAACGACAGTCTGGCTCACGAGCTGATCAATGTCAAGCTGAAGTTGCGATCAGAGCTGGACGAGGTACGTAACTGTGGGATTCTAGATGGCAGGGGAGTCATTTGGGGGAGGGGCTGAGGACGGGCAGTTACCTACCTCCAGCTTTCCAAGGGCGCCCGCAGCCACCCGTGACAATCCCAAAATCACCACGATATTTTTGTCCACTCTCGCAATGCCCACGCTCAAAATGTCCACGATCAAAATGCCCATGGTTCAAAATGACCACGATCAAAATGCTCACGATTAGAATGCCCACGACTCAAAATGCCCACAATTCAGACGTGGAACACCCGAAATCGAAATCGTCCGAAATGCTAGCGGCGTAAAAATGTTGACAGTTTCCAAATGGAGGGGAGGCTAATATCGTCTTGGTTCAAAATGTCGACGGCTGAAACTGTCCACAGGGGAGGCCAACATCATCCTGGGAATGCGGACTACGAGATTCCAAGGGGTAGGATTAATCACGGAAAAGGTTTTAAAAGGAATTATTTTATTGTTTCTTGGAGAACGATCCAAAAAGACCAGCAAGTTAAAGCTCTCAAAGAAAAGTTCCAAGGGGGTTCCTTATCAGGCAGAGGCTTCCTGAAGAAAGCACAGCGCTTTCGCGGCAACTAACCACGAGCCAATACCCATGTTTCTTGTAAGTATCTTACCAGAATTATATTGTAATTGAGATTATACCAGTTCAACATACGATCATCGTCATTCTGATACCCCGTCTATTATACTCTTCCTGTTGCTCACTCGCCCCTAATTCAAGTTTACTACGTTCTGAACACCTGAAATAATCCAGTCCGAACCGTGGGCATTTTGAGTCGTGGGCATTATGAGTCATGGGCATTTTTAGTGGGCATTTTGAGCCGTGGGCATTATGATCGTGGGCATTTTGAGTGTTAGCCGACAAAATTGGCAAGAAAGACAAGTTGACGAGGTGCGAATTCGAAAGAGTGACCCATTGTCCTGGTGCCTATTAATCAACCTGTTCCTCTCTGTCGCCTAAACTCCAGACCAGTTCGAGAAGTGCTTTAAGGAAATACATGGGGTCCTGTGACTTATTTCTACAGGTGGACCGTAGTAGTCTTCTTCGTCCTGTGCCTACGCTTAGGAAAGCTGAGTTATGATTTGTATCTCATGGATTCCCCTCCCTCACTGGGGATTAATTGAGTTTATGAAGCCAGTTATCAGTGACGCGTAAACGATGCCCTACTGGAAAGTGATGACGTCAACCATGTGAAGAGGGATTGATTAATAGTAGTAAACACAAATTAAAAACTACAGTTTTGACTGCAAGCACTTACAGATTTTCCCTAGACACGCGAGTAAAAAGCGTAACGGCGGCTTCCTGGCCGCTCGCCACTATACATATAGTTTTCATAAAAATAGATTTTTGTTTCCAAAATGTTATCAGCACGTCTAGACATATCCGATAAGGGGCTACTGACTGGGGGGGGGCGCCGGGGTAGGGGGTTTAGTGCCGGAGCCGGATTCCCTTCACATTTGCTTTAGACCAGTCTCCGGGTGACCTTTTTATTTGTCGATTTGAACTCCCGTTACTCCAACATCGTCCATTGTCACCGTCGAGATTGTTCATAAAACTTATAGAGGCGGAAGTCTTGTTTACTGTACATATATCATTATTATCGCGATTGTGGTTTATAACATTTATAGTAGCCTAATAGGACATTGCAAAAAATATGACATTGGCTTCGATAAAGTTAGTTTAAAACACTGTTTGTTGTGTCCTTCACTCTAACGGCGTACAGATTGTCAAAGAATTCCTGAAAGCATGGATAGAATCGCTCATACTAGTTCAAATAAAAGGCGTTCCAACACTCCATCACCCTTGTTTTGCAAAACATCATCTGCCAAAGTCTTTTGAGGATCGTCGGCCACTCATCTTAAAGTCATGTCCGCCCAGACCATTTTTGTTGAAGTTTAGGACTGTGTCAGAATAGGCACATTATTGTAGTTTCCGGTACAAATCGTGTAAGCTGTAACATTGTATCAAAACGCAGCGTAGAAACTGATACGCCTGTGCAGGTAAATTAAGGCGGTGTTGCCAGATTGGCGGATTTTAAGCCGTGCTGGCAGATCTTGTCGCAGACTGGCGTAAATATTTTTGCAACTGGCGTGTGGCGTAAAACGCGGCTGTTTTTCTTTTTAACTGGCGTACTTTTTGGCGTGAATTAAAGAATTGACTATCCTTACCAAAAACCGACTGCTTTTCTGAAAAATCGACTGTTTTTACGTCGTTTCAGTCGTCGCTGCCCAAGGCCGAATTTTTTGGGGGGCTCTGTGTTACTCCAAAAATTTTGTCAATGAATTTTTGGGAGGTTTAAATTTTGCTGGCGTATTTTTGGCGTATTTTTCAAAGGCCTCGGCTTATTTTTTTTACAACGATCTTGCAACACTGAATAAAGGGTTTCCAGTCGTTGTGGATAAGATAAGTCACGAGGGCAAGGCAAACGTGAAACGTTGGTGTACTCTTTCTATGGCACTGATGAGTGTGTCACAAAATGGTCTAATTGAACAGTGGTCATAAAGGTATTAGCCTTTACCGGCTGAACTAGCGGTGCTAGTTTCCGATTCTCTACTGCCAATCCGGAAGTGCGATGGGCGTTTGGGGGCCAGCCATCCTGATGCTTTTGCACACCCTTCCTGTCACCGTCCCCATTTTTCTCTAAGTACCATTCGAAGCTGGGTGGACTAAGGCTTCTTTCAAAGGGTCACACCGTTAACCCCGCCCCAAACCATTCGGTAGGCACCATTGAGAATCGTACCAGCAACCCTTCGCTTACGAGCTTGGCATGCTAGTCGAACAGTGATCAGACTGCGTTTGAAACGTAGTAAAATTTTTGTGTTATTATTTTTTAAGCTTTGCGTCTCGCGTTCTAATCTGTTCTGCTTTCTTAGGCGGAACGAAAACTTGATGTCTTCAGTAGGGAATTGCAAGCCACGCGACGGTCTTTGAAAGATGTGGAGGAAGACCGAAAGCGCCTTGATTCTGAATCACTGCAAGTTAAGGAAATCCTGAAGAAGGAACTGATAAAAAACGAAGCGGAAAGCCAGAGAAGCGCGATCATAATTACAGAATATAAAAAGGTGAGAAAAACTCCCCTATTTGGGAAGCTTTTTGTATTTTTCGTTTTTTTCTTAATGTGTTGGATGTAGGTTACATTAGCATGACTCAACTGATATGGCATGCATTTGGGGTCAAAATTGGCAGAAATGTTGCCGAGAATGCACGGATTGTCGCCGAGAATCCATGAAATGTATCCGAGAATGCTGCTTTTGTCGCCGAGATTTTTTGTGTGTATCCGAGACTGCAATGTTTGTTGCCGAGAATGACAGCTTTGTAGCCGAGATTTCCACTGAAAATCGTGTCGCCGAGAAATACATATATGTGTTCGAGACCAAAAATCTGGTTCCCGAGATGAATTAAAGTGTCGCCGAGATCACTAGAAATGTCGCCGAGATTTCACGAAATGTCGCCGAGAATGCATCAAATGTCGCCGAGAATGCATCAAATGTCGCCGAGATTTTTTTGAAAATAACATGAAAGTGAAAAAAGTGTCGCCGAGAATTGAAAAAAAAAACAGCTTAGAACGATAAATCTCAGTTTCGAGATAGGAACAAATGTTGCCGAGATTGCACGAAATGTCGCCGAGATTGCATGAAATGTCGCCGAGAATACCCGAAATGTTTTTGAGAATATCCTACACACACAGCTGAAAAAAGTGTCGCCGAAAATCGAACCAGTCCAGACTAGAATGACTAAGTTTTGAGATAGGGAACAATGTAGCCGAGATTGCACGAATTGCAGTGCATAACGATAGGCTATTTTGTGATCAAAGTAACAGTCAAACGCGTGATCCAATCCCGACAGAGCTTGGCAGTTGGCGAGGGTACATGTCACAGATGCTGCATTTACAAGCCCGGACCAAAATGCGACTCTTCGCTGGAACATATGCTAACTACCGTAAGTGTGTCATATACGCTAAGAAACTCTTGTTGGTAATAGTCTTTACTCAATAAACATGCCAGTGTAAACAAAAGAATTTTGGTTGGGTTGCTAAAAAGTAAGATCCACAGGGAGTTTTAAAGTTTAACCGAAAAGAACTGAGGTAGGACAATCTAGTTACCCATCACTCCTTCACTTAAATAGGCTTGTAGACCCGAGGAAAACACGTTACTTCGTTGCTCCGCTGTTCATGAATAATCAATTTTCGGATAGTGGACTTTCTCTGTCAGATTTGTGGTACCTCTATGCGCTTGTATCTGTGTTTTATGTATGAAGGGGTAAAATCGGGTCAAAACGAAAATTAAAATGATTGTCCCTAGAACGGTTTATAAGTGTAAACGCGTCCGGCGCCTCGCTGGCCGCTCGGCTCTATATATATATAGCTTACCGCAATTCTAATTTTCATTTTAATTTTCGTTTTGACCCGATTTACCGCTTCATATTAATGGTTACGAAAATGACTTTACGAGTAAAGTGTTAACGCACTGTACCCCTGCCTGGCCCTGCCGCGAGCTGACCGGCCGTAAATATTCTGAACGTCACTACTTAGAGCAGATAGTGGAAAATCAAAAAGCCCTTGGGCTAAATCCAAATAATTCAATGTATTCGATTAAATGCTACAAAAATAAGTTGGCTTTTCAGTTAAACTTTAAGGTATAGGATATGGATCACAGGTGCTAACAGAGCTAAAATAAATATAGCCAGCGAAACAAATATAATCCAAACTCGCTTATAAGTAGACCATAGACCATAAAAAATGTGTTCCCACCTTACAAGTTTAGAAATATATGACTTTTGCAAGCGAATCTGATCTGGAGACTTGATTTTGAAATCGACGACTTGATTTTCCTTCACTTGAAGTCCTCCCCTAATAGTCTTGTAACATGGTAAGCTCAAGGTTCAACCTCCAAACATTGCTGGTATGATAGGAAAGTTTGGTTCTATCGAACAGAAAATGTCAGGTAAGCAGCACTGTGTAGCATCTCCGTTTAGGCCCATGCCAGGTCCCACACTTTTTCATGGTTTTACAACGAAGTCGGCGATCAGAGGTTCTGAGAAACTTCCACATAAGCATGGACATGAATGTGACAAAGCACAATGCTTCCTAGCTGGGTTTTCTACAACTTGTAATGATAGTGCTTGTTCAGTTGCACTTCACATGTAGGCTTCCTCACATGCCACATCCTTTGATGCCAAGGTACGAGTCAAATCACTCAAACTCAACTTCTCCGGTCTCAAAAACGAAATATTGTTTATGAAAACCAGCTGTGACAGAGGGTTTCCAATGACCATTTCACTTGGGCAAAAGTAGTGAGACCATTGACTTTTCCTGTTACGATCATCACCAGAAAGGTCTTCTTATCTTGCAAGATCCTTTTTCCCCTAAGCTAACCTTCACAATGACTTCATCAGGAAATATCTTCTAGAAGGACTTCTAAACAACATCATGTAATAGACTGTGGCTTTGGATTTTCTTCAATGCTGCAAAAAAAAAAAAAAAAGTTGAACAACTAGCCGCACTCACACTAGCTTACAGAACAGGAGGCCTACTATGAAATTTAGAAGAAAAAATCTTTGAATTCTGATTTATAGCATTGCATCTATAACAATTTTGAAGGTATAATTTTAAAGCTTAATGTCTTCGAATTAACAGGCATGACAAAGTCTCAAGACATTGAGCATACTATTTAACTGCTTAGATACCTTGACCTGACCATGACCCCAATATAGTAGTACTTTAAGTGGATACGCCCAAGTGTCTGACAGCTTGTATTTAACTTTCTGTTATTGAAATACAACAATTTACTTCCTGCGTTCTCTGTCAGTATCTTAGGATATGATGCTAGATTTTTCCAGCAGTGCATGAGTGGCAGACCAGCAGTCAGTTCGCCTTTTCCAGTATCCCCCACTATTCTTGATAGCCTATAAGAAACAATAATTGCGTTTTTGCAGATACCATGGTATCTGTTACCACAGTAACAGGATCTGCAATTCGTCATTTTGCAGTTACCGTGGTATCTGATATACGGTCGACTGCAAAAACGACTATTGCCAAAATTGCACTTCTCGAAGTCATCCCAAAAGAAAAACTGATATCCAGTTACATCACTAAGTGCTAAACTTCTTTCTCACCAATTCGACAAAATTTTATGGAAGTGAGATAACTTTTCAGATACCACGGTCGGACCATGATATCTGAATTTCAGTTACCATGGTAACTGCCAGATACCACGACAACTGCAAAAACGCCTTTTGACCTTGGTATCAGATACCACGATAACTGCAAAAATGACTTTAGACCGTAGCCTATATCAGATACGGTACCATGGTATCTGCAAAAATGCAACTAATGTTTCTTTCTGGCAAAATGAGCTAGCAAGTTTCAAGAAAGACAGTCAGCATTACTTCATGGCAGGACGTGATTGGGCCCTCCCTGGGCAAGGCAGCTAAGCTGCCTGGACCACTTCCTGCTCCTGCAGCAAGGAGAGTACAGGAGGGGTATCCAACCTCAGGCAGAGATTTCAAATTTCCAGACAAGTCTTTCCTTCAGAATAATCCATCTGGCTTAAAAAGGAACCGACAAATATGACAAAAATACTAGATTGAAGCTAACTGAATGGTTTACATATTAGATAAATAAATATTGCTTCAATATTTCTAGTTAAATTTATTTTTCTTTTCAAACAAGATTACTTCATTCCAACCTTACCTCGATTCATGTAAAAATGATGAAAAAGGAAGAGTTAGCAAAGTCTATAGCCAGAAAACAGCTTTTCTAAACTGCTACTAAATGGAGAAAAGGCACAGAATTTGAATATTTTTGGTCACATGACTTTGAAAAAAGTCATATCTTGCCTCTTGACTGTCAGGACAGCTTGTACATTTTGCTTTACATTTTTGCAGCAAAAAATGAGGTAGTGTAAAAACGAGGTCAGATACCCCTCCTGTAGCCAAGTAAAGTGACTCTACTATATCAAAAAGGATCCTGCTGGAAAAAAGTCTCTATCACAAAGGATTCTGCTGGTTAGAGACTCTCCATCTCTAAGGATGCACCGGGCAGGATAATCTCTTAGCAAACGGAACACACATGTGCAACTGCTGAGAGATGCTCTGGCCCAATGAATCCTATGAGATTAGAGTCTCCGGCCAGCAGAGTCTTTTTGGTAGAATACATGCAGTTCCCTTGATTTGGCTACTCTCCTTGCTGCAGGAGGAGAATATATATGGTCCAGACTGCAGCTAAGTTATATCTATGGTAAGCCTGCTACCTACCGTCTACCACAATTACGAATCATCCAAAAATCCCTGATTTGTGGATACCCTCTAATGCCAACTCCTGTTATGCAAATTAAGTGTCTGTGGTAAACTCTGGAAGACTGGCCAGCTAGCTGAGTGCCTACTGAGAGGATTTGAGTGTAACATGTGCTCTTTCACTCGTTTGTGAACTGGTAATGAGCACTCTAGAATTCTGAATTTACCTTTTATGTCATGTAGAAAACACTTGCTGATGAATAGTTTGTTTATTAGCTCTTCCTTCCTTCAAATGTCTGGCACTTGGGTTCCACTCTGGATCCCTTTCCCAAGCCCATATTTATTAGTTTTGAATTTGGCCAACAAATTCTTAGCACTGTTGCCACTTCCTCTGCCGGAACCTGTGACGTTTGGCAGGAAAAATCTGTGACATTCTTTCCTGGTAGTTTTTTCAGCAAAAAACTCGAGGATTCTAAGGTCCCGAATTAGTTTTATAACAGAAGCTAAATTTATTCATAAAACAAACAAGTCCTTTTCCGGAAAAGAGTTGCCATGAAACTGGCCAAAATAATTGGAAATGCCAGAATTTACGAGATTTTTGCCAAGCGTAATTCCTGCAGGATTCCTGTGACAAATGCCCCCCCCCCCCCCCCACACCAGCGTTGAAACGTGTGAAACGTGTGTCTTAAGGCCTGAACCGGTCGCGTGTCTTCAAAACTGTAGCAGTTTTTAATCAGATTTGCTAATTTCCTGTGTATTTGCGCATTGGGGAGACCGGAATACCGTCGCAAGGGAGTTCAAGGTGTTCCAGCCAGGGATGTTCGGGAATCTGGAGAGTCTTGCCAGGGGGTTATAATAAAATAATAATAATACATAATATTCGCTTGTCTTTTGTCAAACGACAAGTCACTTGTCTTCTCGGACTTGTGAAGACGTTCGCCCGGTACAGGCCCGGTATAAACGAAACAAAGACGAAACAAAAACAAAAGTGAAAAGGAAAACAATTATTTGATTGAACATTATGCTTTTAGTGTAAAGATAAACAAGAGATAAAGAAAGGAAATGTGATCATTTTTTTCCGACTAATTTTCAGATTTTGCTAGCCTTTTGTTGTCACACCTGACACCGCTAGGGATTTTAGCAAGGAACAGTGACAGCCACCGACAGGCAGGTACCGCCAGGATTCAAAATCTACAAAAGGTGTGTGCGATATTGATTTGACGTCAAAGGGGTGAAAGGACTAAAGCGTAGTCCACATACCCTCTCATCTTTTTGGAATTGGAATTGGATATTTCATTTACAAAGCAGGTAGGTGAAGGTAGTGTCTGAACCACGAACCTATGTTCTTTTTTTTCAGTGTGCCTGCTACAGACAAAGTTGGTTTTTATTTGATTAGAGGTCAGTTAGAGGTAGGCTATGCTTAGGCTATTTGAACACATTTTTCAAACAAAAAGTGATTAAAGCATGAGTGGTCATTACAAGCATTCGTGGTAAAAAATGCCTGGTTTGGGTTTTAGTTTTTTCTTCGGCGATTGTTCACTGTTACTGTTAGTGTTAGTACACATAAGCATGCCATTACTGTAGATAATTAGGCTGAACGGGGAAGTGTCAGGTGCAGGGCTGCTTGAGTCAGAGAATCACAATTGCTTGGGGAGGGGATCTGCCAGCTCGCTTTACAAGGGGGCCTGGAGCTGGCCTGGAGCAAACCACGAAAAAACAGAACAAGAGTCAAAAAAATTTAGGTGCAAATCTGACAGTGCAAAACATATATGTCAGCTAAATTTTATTAGAGCTATATTTGGGCCCTTCTTGGCAAGGCTTCAGGCTCAAAACCGCTCAAGTTGGAAAAATGAACTTGTAGACAAACCTTTTTTCAAACAAGTTCATTTTACCTTGAGCCGTTTTGAGCCTGAAGAGCACCCTTGCCAAGAAGGGCCAAAATAAAGAATTTAGCTAACATATCCATTTTGCACTGTCAACTATAATTCGCAGTCAGCTTGGGCTGAAGAAATGTTTAATTTAGGTGCAGTAGGCTAAAATTTGTAAGCACACAATTGCCATTTTCTCTGGATACCCAGTTCCTTGCCCCTCTAGGTTTCCGTAAAATGAGACATCTTCCGAGAAGTCTAGAATCACTCAGACAAAATGATCTTGAAAAAACATTAGGAATTATGTAGGATTCATGAAGTTTGTTTTCAGGAAGTTTGAGCGTCTAAATGGGTGCATTTCTATATTATTCATAGGTCTACCTGTAGTGCCCGCTCGATTCACTGTGGTGTGTGGGGCCGGTTAACTGCCTCACATATTTAGCACTTATAGATTTTAGTCCACCTTCAATCTGAACCTGGTGCCTGCCTGCTTGCCTGTTAGAACGGAGCTTTCCACTCGAAAGCAGAAACATAGTTTGATGAAACAAAAACTTGGCTGCACATCTTCAGATAGTCCTCTCTGACATAGGCTATATACCATATACCTCCGCTTCACTTTGCATACCGTAGGCTTTGGCTCGAGGACCAGCAAAAACATCCTTTTTGGCCCCTGGCAAGAGCTCTACGGAGCTTTCCAAAATTTTAGGGTCGTATTCATCAATCCGGCCCCAGGTCCACACTTTTCGTAAAAACCGCAGAGGTTAGACCCTTACATCTTTCTAGTAATAAGCTGAAATCGGGTTACTAGGAACAAAAAAAAAAGTAAAAAAAAACTGGGACAAAACCAAAGTGTTGCTGTCGCAACACAATGAGGTATTTAAAGTTTCTCGAAGGCGGAAATCATTTACCAAAGAAAAGTTATAGTTCAAGGCCGTCGCAGCCTCTGTTAAAGTCTGACGGAAATACCTTTGTCAATGGCGCTTTTACTGACAATTTTCTGTAAGTATGTGCAGCCAACACTTTGGCTCTCTGGTGTTATGGCGTCGAAGTTTTTGCAACTCTTCATAACAGTCCTGGATTGACTTTAAGCAAAGAACTGCTAAAAGTCTCCTTGCTTCCGATTGAATAAGCAAATAATTCACTTTCTAAAGCAGGAAATTGGATTGTTGGATAATAAAGAAGGTTTATTTTAATAGTACATACCGTCAGTTATTCAAAGTAGCTGCATTAAAGTAATAGACAATTAAAAATCGATGATTTCTCGTAACCAGACTTCTTAAATAGGTTGTGAACTTCAGGATTATAGTATTTGCTGCCAAATGACAAAGCAAAAGTATCTTGTTCCTGATCCAATATTTTTTGTTGTCCTAGAGAAAAGAGTTGCTGCTTGAAATATGTCAGGAAAAAAAGCCATCAGTTAGTTTGATGGTTCCAGTCGGTTTAAAGTACTGTCACAAAAAAACTAAATAAACTAATGATGTCATTAAAATGCGTACTGACAGCTTTCCAGGATGGAACTAATTAATTAATAGCCGAACACTTGACAATATAACTGTAACTTCTGAAGTTTGCTATGTGTGCCGAACCTGATCTCTTTTCCAGGGCACAGTCATTTATCAGGAAACATGAACTGACTCGGCCAGTATCACCAGAAATTCGAAGATGGATTCCAAAGTGTTTGATGCAGTTGTCGATAATGGAAGTCGGTGTTGGAGATTTGCTATTAAAGTTCCATGTGTGGAAGCTCGAACTTGTCCGGAAGAAGGAATACACAAGAAGAAATGTTAAGTCAGGGGCTGATAGCCAAAATTTAGAAGAAGAGTATTAATTGACAATCAATACACGAAGCACGTATGCAAAAGATACGTTCTTCAGCTTCTGAGGATCCATAGTGGTGGAGAAGCCGGAATTTCAAGGTGAAAAGCTGTATCAGAAGAAGTATTTGGACAGAAATGTCTTGTTTATCTCCACCAATACATCAGATAAACCACTTTTGTCTCTGAAGTACAGTTGACCAATCACAGTCCTAATAAAGGATTGAAAGCACAGTTGGGAAGCAGTGTGCTTGAGCAAATTCCTGTCCCTGCTGATGTGGAAGTTCGCAGAAGCTCTGATCTCCGACTTGATTGTGAAACCATGAACAAGCATGGACCTGGCATGGACTTGTACTTCCAGTCACGGAGATGCTACAAAGTGCTTCCTACCTGACATTTCCTGTTAAGAAGAACGAAAATATCATACAAACCATGTTTGGAGACTTGGACCTTAAACCAACCATGTGACAAGGCTGTTGCAAGAACCAAACTGTCATACATACTATGTTTGGAGGCTTTTAACCCTAACCATTTACAAGCTATTTGTGGATAACTTTAATGGGAGAGAAAATCAAGTCGTCGACGTCAATATCAAGCCTCCCAGAGCCAGATTTTTGTGCAAAAGTTATTTTTTCAAAACTTTTAAGGTGGTGACACATTTTTGAGGGTATGTATCCATAAACGCTTTTCAATTACATTTTTTTTTCAATGACTATACTTATTGTAGCTTTGTTAGCACGTGTGATCCATATCCTTTCCCTTAAAACTTCCTGTGGATCTAACATTTAAGCAGTTGCTGTTCACGTTGACACTGAATTTATTGAGGAAAGACTAATACCAACAAGAGCCGATACCAAATATGGCACTCAAGGCCGTATCCAGGGGGGATTAGGAGGTTCGCCCCCCCCCCCCCGAAACCCACATAGGTAACCGTTTTTTGTATGCTTTAAAATCTGATCTATGTCTTTTTTGTACTTTTTGGTCCAACCCGCGGGCAAACCCCCCCCCCCCCCCCCGATAAATTCCTGGATACGGGCCTGATGGCACTTATTAAAGTTTAACTGAAAAGCCGATTTAATTGTGTGTCATCCAACTGAATACACTGAATTATTTGGATTCTGCAAAGGGATTTTTTTTATTTTCCACTATCTGCTCTAGTTATGACGTTCAGAATATCTGCGGCCGTCCCCACAACGTAGATTCTACTATGACGCGGGAAATTCGATCTCAACACAAACGCAGCTTTTCAATGTGCAGTGGTGAGATTGGTGAAGATTGCTTGGTGCCTGAACAAAAAAAAATCATAAATCTTTCTCGTAAAGCATAGCCTACAACAAAAATTCAGTACCATAAATCACAAGGAAATTCCACTGTTTGAAAATCGATTATTTCATGGATTCTCGGCGACAATCCGTGCATTCTCGGCAACATTTCTGCCAATTTTGACCCCAAATGCATGCCATAATATGGCATAAATAAATCCAATTCGGGTATTCTCGGCGACATTTCATGCAATCTCGGCGACATTTCGTGCTATCTCGGCAAAATTTGTTCCTATCTCTGAACTGAGATTTATCGTTTTAAGCTGTATTTTTTTTCAATTCTCGGCGACACTTTTTTCACTTTCATGTTATTTTCAAAAAAATCTCGGCGACATTTGATGCATTCTCGGCGACATAACTGGAAATCTCGGCGACATTTCTAGCGATCTCGGCGACACTTTAATACATCTCGGGAACCAGATTTTTGGTCTCGAACACATATCTGTATTTCTCGGCGACACGATTTTCAGTGGAAATCTCGGCTACAAAGTTGTCATTCTCGGCGACAAACGTTGCAGTCTCGGATACACACAAAAAATCTCGGCGACAAAAGCAGCATTCTCGGATACATTTCGTGGATTCTCGGCGACAGTCCGTGCATTCTCGGCAACATTTCTGCCGATTTTGACCCCAAATGCATGCCATACAACTGAGGCCAAGCTTTCCTTCCATTCCTGTGTTCGTCCGCTTCCCAGGCCCGGACATAAAGATCCAGAGCCCGAGGCAGATCCGCCGCCCCCTTTTTGGCAATTTAACAAGGCAAAACTTTATTTTTGTTTTATTTAACGCACTTTTGACTTCAAAAAATAGACAAGCAGACTTAAAAATGAATTACACAAACACCAACCGCTTGTGAGCTCGGAAATCGTCGCCATCAGTCCTCGGAAATCGTCGCCATCAGTCCTTGGAAACCTCGGGTTACGGTTGACCCACTGGCTGGCTGGGGGGTCTTTTTCTCAGACTCTAGGTTACAGCACAAGTAAGATGCTCATGCGAATCATACTTGATGACGGTAACGCGATAAGTCCGCTGAGATTTGTTCTATCTGTATTTCGGCCCTTCTTGCCTCATTGCTTCCCTCATGCATTTAAGGTTGTATTTATCATATTTTTTGTCTAGATCTGCACAGACTTGAGCCAGCAGCTGGAAGATGATAGAAAGCTAATAGAAGAAGTTGAAAAAGTGAGTTCTTTTTATTGGACACGATCTTGTTTTCTTGGGATATCTGGGAGTATTGCGGAGAAACCGAAGGCGTGACTTGGTGTGATCCCCCCCCCCCCCCCGATGAGAGTTGTTAATCTTTAAGCTTGGCTGAAAGGCTTAGAAGGCGGATTTTCGTTCTTAGCTGAAGATATCGCCTATTTCCATTTTGGTGTGAGAATGTCATGTTCAGCCCATTATTAGCATCGTTTCACACCTGTTCTTCCGATTCAGTTTTGACGTAAACCGAACCACGATGCGCATTTTGCAGTTCGATAAGCATAAGATTAGGCCAAGCTTATAGGCCACTAATTCGGCTGTTTCTTTTCAAACTGTCCGGATTCGGGGGAGTTTGCCCATCTGGAAGTCGTCCAGACACGTTCTAACTCTAACATGATTTAATTTTAGTTTTTACAGTTATCCTTTCTCGTAGTCGAATCAAGAAGTCCGATGCGAGGCCTGTCTAGCGAAGAGGCGAGAGATCCATCCTCTTACTGCAGGGTCGTCCAGTGAACTGGCGGTGATCCAACTACATAAACACGTTAGAGAGTTGGAACTTGAATTGGCGCAAACCAAATTGGCACTAGTAGAGTCGCAGTGCAAAAACCAGGTGAGATTACTTTTTTGATAAAAAAAAACGAGAAATCAATCACTGGAGGAAATCTAGTTCTTATCCAGTAATAATTCGCAATACAAAAAATAGGCCGTGTGTTTCTACAGAAATCCTCTGAAACAGTGTTTGTTGCACATTCTTTCGGTGGAGAGATTGTCCAGTGTATTATTTCCAGCATTGGTAGAATCGCCGATTATGTATTCAGGTGGAAAGGCGTTCCAGCATCTAATCAGTCGGTTCCTGAAAGACGATCGGTCAGTGCCTTTAAAGAAATGCCCGCTGTGCGTCTCGTACTTCTAAATCCGGCAGTAAGGTCATTATATTAGTAAATAAAACCGGACCTTCCTTTTAGGGACGGCGTTTTATTTCCGGATGCCCGAGACTCCCTCTCCATTCTTCATCTCTGCCTAAGGCGTAGGCTATTCTCGCCGTTCCCCGAGGACTCCACTTGAGGAGTCCCCGCGTTTTTGTTTGTCCCGGGAACTCACTCCCCGTATTCTCGCGAGTCACCACGGACGGGGAATGCTCCGATTATCATCACCATCATCAAAATGGCCTTTCAGATTCGGAGGGTATCGAATTTTGCTGGTGTTGGTGCAATGTAAAATTAATTAAAAAAATCAGAATGAACAAAACCAAAAATAATGTGGATCCAGACTAAATTCGTCAACTGCATATTTTTTTTCGAACAAAATCTACTTTGGAAGCGTTCCCCGTGTTCTCGCTGTTTTCTCAGTCCGCGTGGAGTGACTCCTTTTATTCTCGCCGTTCCCTTCGATTCGCCGAGGAGTCCTCGGGGAACGGCGAGAATACGCCTCTAGTTGATCTATGCCCAGTGCAAGACCAGACAGTAGAGATTACCTTTAGACTCTGAGGGCCGTGTAGTCGTGTTGCAAAATATCTAAACTAGCTCCGTGGACACGATATAACGCAAAGTTAGGAAATCGTGGATGCTCTTGCAGTTTTCAATCCTTGTTGCGTACGGAGCTCCAAGTACATTTAAATGAAGGTATTGATGATCAGGAGGGGAGGACGGTTCTTATTGTAGCGAATACATACTTCGGGTTTCAGAGCGAGTAAGAAACGGACCCAGAAATGGGCGAATCCGGATTCGAATCCAGAATTCGACCTTTTGGCCGGATTCGAATGTTCTGCTTGTCAGGTTGAATTTGGATTCGAAATCCAAACCCTCAATCGGACGAATCCGCTCAAATTTCTAATCTCATCCTTCCAGTTTCCGTTTTCCCACTTTTTACACAGTGGGCTCAGGCAATCGAACTTTTTGGTCTCCACCACCAACCATCCTCAGTAATCTATCACGTTATCTGATTACCTTAGATATCAGTGCTTTTTGTCTCCTCTGATTTATAAACTATAACCGATGTACACGATTTGATATTTGTTAAGGTCGGATTCGAATCCGGATTCGATTCCCTATTCGAATCCTCAGCATGAAATAGTGGGTTCGGACTCGAATCCTTTCATGATCGGATTTGCCCATCTCTCCACCTACTAGCTGAGTATCTCGTGTTTAGTTGTTTTCTGTATGAAAGGTTCTCTGATGTCTTCCTGTGAAGAAATGTTGAAGTATGCGGTGTAGGAGATGAGATTTGTCCCTGTATCCGGGACTCTAGTTCATTTTTTTAACGGGTTCGACGCCCTCTCCCTCGCTTTTTGGGATCTCAAAACGTAAGTGGCGGGATACCTATGACATCGTAAAAGTTGTCCGTCTGTCCATCCGTCTGACCGTCTGTGCGCACGATAATTCTCGAAGGCATTGAGATATTTTGATGAAACTTGGTGGGAGGATCCTTCGGGTCAAAGTACAAGTCAAGTTCGAAGATGGGCTCTGTAGCCCTATATTTGAGGGTGGGGGAGGGGTTTCAAATTAAGGGGCAAATAAAATATTTTTTGAAAGCTATTTAGATAGTTGATTTAGGGGTAAGGAGACACGCTGAATCCGAATATGAAAGTTATTTTCTCGCCGGACAAGTAGTTCGCCCGGAATCCGGCTAAAACCGGAAAGTTTGTTAAAAGTAAAAGTTTTATTTGTAGTTGATTAGATATTTGATTTAGGAGTAAGAAGACATGCTGAACACAATGGAAAAAAACATTTTCTTGCCGGACAAGTAGTTCGGCCGGAATCCGGCGAAAACCGGAAAATTTGATAAAAGTAAAATTTGTATTTGAAGTTGATTAGATGTTCGATTTAGGGGTAAGAAAACATGCTGAACACGATGGTGAAAACCATTTTCTCGCCGGACAAATACTTCGTCCGGAATCCGGCCAAAACCGGAAAATTTGTTAAAAGCAAAATTTTTGTTTGAAGTTGATTAGATGATAGATTTAAGGGTAAGAAAAGACGCTGAATCTGTATATGACAATCATTTTATAACCGGACATATAGTTCGTCCGGAATCCGGTTGAAACCGTTTTTTTTTTTTTTTAATTTAAAGTTTTATTTGAAGTTGATTAGATGTTCTTTATAGGGATAACGAGATACGCTGAATTCGTTTCTGAACTATCTTTTGTTTTTGCTGGGCAAGTAGTTTGCTCGGAATTTGGCCGAAACCGGAAATTTGGCAGAAGTAAACCAGGAAGTTTCTATCAGTATCGTCAAAATAGATATGGCTTATACCGGTATATCTGAACTTGGTTTTGTCAGATGACTAGCCTGGCGAAGACAAGACCTAGTTGTCTGGTCAAATGTTAAATTTTTGGGATCCCATCGAAAACTTTGGTCTTGTTGGATTTCCATCCAGTAAGGAGACTTGCTGATTCCATATCTGAAACTTATTTTCTCTCCGGACAAGAATACGGCCAAAGCCGGAAAATTTGGTGAAAATAAAAGTTTTATCTGGAGTTACTTCGATGTTTGATAGTTAAACATGCTGAATTCGTTTTTAAACTTTATTTTCTTTCCAGACAAGTATTTCACTAGGAATCCGGCCAGAACCGGAAATCTTTCAGTAGAAGTTTTTTTCTAAAGTTGATAAGGGAAAGTAGAAGTCTATTAGACGACTAATTAAGGGTTAAGAAAACACGCTGGAACAGGAAGCTCTACATGCTTTTCCTGCCGGATCGATATTCGGCCAAACCGGGAATCCGGAATCCGGTAAAACCGGGAATTTCGATATCTTCTTAAAATTGCTTGATCAAGCGGTTTAGAATGTCGATAGTGGGGTAAGCAGACGTGCTGAATCGATCCATGTGCTTTGTTTTCCTGCTTGGATGGTACAGCCTACGGAATCCGGTGATAACTGGAAATTCGGTAGGTATCGTGCATGCCTTTATCGCTTTTTTTTAATTTCGATTGAGGGGTCGACTAGCATGGTTTGCCGGAAATTGAAGACAGAAAGGAATTACCTAATTGATAAGTGGTTGATTAGGGATAAATAACGTGATTACTGGTAGCCTGTGTGGTGGAGACAGAAAATCTATAAGACCCGATGGTCTGGATGAAGAAATCTGAAAATTTGCCCTTTGGGATCCCATCGAGACCTTTGGTCTTGTATCACACAAGCCCAGTATGAGTTCTACGAGGATGAGGAGGAGGTTCTTGCTTCCTCTCGTCTCGCCTTCCGACTTCCAATCGACATTGTTGGTTTCGCTGGACGTGTCAACGGGTGGTGTTGGGGACCGTGTGCTGACGGGAGAACACGCATATTTCCATTAGTATGAATGGCATGTAGTGAATTATAAATGTTGTATTTAGTTAAAGAAGTCTTTCCATCCCGTGCATTACGAATTTGTCTTCTCAGCCGGGCTCTGGACATTTTGTTATTTAATTTATTATTAAAGAGAACCTGAACCTGAACACAGGCTGCCATTATTGCTCATGTCTCCTCTCTAGTCTCTTATGGAATGATATCCCGCCGTCGTCATCGTTTTGACCATGCTAATCTGCATCCACTTCTTCTGTAAGCTTCCTACGTGGTGAGGGGGGAGGTTCTTGCTCAGTGCATTTGGATTCCTCCTCGGTCGGCTTTGTGGATCTTCGTTCGGCAAAGAGCTGCCATTATTGTTCGCCGCTCTTCAGGTTCTTGTAGAATAGATCCCATCATCGTCGTTGTTTTGGCCGTAGTAATCTGCACTCACTCCTTTCGCAGAAACTTCCTGCAGGACGGAGAGGGGGTTCTTACTCGAAAAGCTCTTGTACGACTGAATTCATTGTGCACTCCCGTGTCCTGCTTCCTCGATGTCCAATCTGGAAGAATATATACATAAGTTCAGCAAACTGCAATATAAACTGGAATAAAGAATATGAAACAACGAAAAGAGAAAATTATAGACGATCCCCGCTGCTAGGAGAGACTACACGTAGATAAAATAATGAAAAATTGGCGTGTTAGCAGATTTCATTAGCTCATCTCAGAAGTAGAGAGACGGCAAAAAAAGTTGGTTAGGTTTGGTGAGTTTTTGGTGAGGTGAGTTTTGTGGGTTGTCGGCGAAACGTCCCCAATCGAAACGTCCCCGGCGAAACGTGTCCATGAAAAAACGTCCCCGACGAAACGTTCCCATCAAAAAACGTCCCCACGACAAAACGTCCCCAATGGAAACGTCCCCGGCTACTGATTTTTTATTCGTCGCTAAGAGATACCCATGTGATTACTGATTGCGTCATTAAAATGTTCTTGGAATATAAAGTATTGAAAACCACGATGTGTTGACAACTTCAGCATTTAACCGATAGCGAAGGAACAAACCAAAGTGTTGCTGCTTGCTATAGCCATTTCTTGAAAAAAGCGCAAAGATTTGGTAGCTTGTAGTTTTTTCGTTTTGTGCTATATTTAATTGGTTTATTTGTGTATTAGTTCACGCTGTGATATAACTCATTGATCTCGCTTTTGTTCCATATTTAATTGGATATTCAATTTTGTGATATTTCTGAGTCTGATTTTGTTAAAGGATCCAACCCGTCTTACCTAGATTATTGTGTCTCTCTACCTAACAAATCGTTCCATCCGTTCTCGTTCCCCATGCCATTTTTATACACCATAAACCCTTATTTTTTCATTCTCCTTTTTTAATGATATTGGTAAAAAAAATGCCGATTGTGCATGTTGCCTCAAACGACCTAGAGCTGATCAGTTACGAGCCCAGTGCAAGGCATATTACACTATTTATTTTAATTGGAAACGATGCATTTATTAAGCAGCTGGTCCGATGTCTGATCTTTCCTGTCTATAAGAAATGTTCCCACATCTGCAGTGTACACTCGTGAAGTCGTTTTACCTCGGTCATGCGCCTGAAGACCGAGGCGAAGTTAAAATTATACTTGGAAACGTTTCGCCGTGGGACTTACTTAGACTTAGGTCTTCCCGTGCCTGGTGGCGCATAAGGCGACAACTTCTGACCTCCACGTGACTCTGTCTTGGGCAGCATTCCACACAGGCCCGTATCCAGGAATTTATTTCGGGGGGAGTTTTGCCCGCGGGATTTATTTCGGGGGGGATTGCCCACGGGACGGACCAAAAGTACAAAAAAAGATATAGATAAAGTTAAAGGTTAGTTAATAGGCTAATTGTAATGTTAGTATTAATAGTTGTATTAATAGTTGTATTAATAGGCTTGTATTAATTAGTTGTATTAATAGGCTTTGTAGCCTTAAATAGTTAAAGGCTACAAAAACCTATTTCTTTTGTGGTTTTCGGGGGGGGGTCGAACCCCCTACCCCCCCCCCTGGATACGGCCTTGATTCCACAGTTCAGTCGCCGTGGTCCGACCTGACTTGCCTTCCTTCTCGAGGTTTCTACCAAGTGTGGAGCGCTGCCTTCCCTTTGCACGCAGGTCAGGTTTCCAGAGTGGGGACGTTTCGCCATGGGGACGTTTCGCCACGGGGACGTTTTGTCGCGGGGACGTTTCCCTTGAGACGTTTTGCCATGGGGACGTTTCGACGGTAAGCCGAGTGTAGTATCTCAAGCGGAACCGCGTCGTCGGGCCACAAGTTGTCAGGCTTCGCGCCGTTTCAATTCCAAGTCGAACTTTGTTCGCTTAGCGCCTCAGTTCGTTTTTGCAAAAAATCGCGTTCTTTATAGGAAATAAAAGAAATAAATAAAAACAGATACAAAACACATAAGATAACACAAATTTAATCTTCGACAAGGAGACAGGATAAAAGGTCATGCGCTGGTTGGGTCCAGTTGTCGATGATTTTCGGTAGAGACGAGGATACTTTGGAAAGGGTAATACTTGTATCTTGGACTTGAAACATATCCGTTAGCGTGTGGTTGTGGCATAATTTTGGAAGATGGAGCAGGTGCTTTGCATATTTAAAATAGCACGATCTTATCTTTTTTAGGTTTTTCTTTCGCAGAAAATGCGTTACGCCAGAGCGAAGTAAAATCGAAGGAGCGCAGAATGTTCTGTATAATTTTCCTAGGGCTAATTAGTTATGGAACTGATCCCATCATCGTCGTTGCTTTGGCCATAGTATTCTACATCCACTCCTTTCATGAGCTCAACAAGATTGTGCTGGGACGGCAAGGCTATTCTTGCTGGAAAAGCTTTCGTACACGGTTCTCTACATTCATCCTGGTTCATTTGCCTGATGTGTTGAAAGGCCAACAAAAAATATTGAGCGTTTTATGGATGCCTGTGAAGAGTTTAAATGATTAAGTTTTATTCATGGGAAAAAAAATTAATGAATTGTAATATCTTGACATACTTATAATTGTGTTGCGAGAGCAACACTTTGGTTTTATAAGGTCGTTGAGAGAGTAAAAAGTGGGGTAAGATTCCGGTGATATTCCGTCCTAGCAGAAACCGAGGAACCGCATGTAAGGGAAGGGACTTGTATGAGGCTAGAGCTCCTCAGGTAACTCGATATTTTCCTAAATTTTTTATTCTAGGGGGTGTTTCAACAACATGATTAAAGTGTTTCCACATTTTCTGTTAAACTGGGTCATTAGATCAGGAAGTTATTTGAGTAATGAATGGGCGGTACTATTCTGTTTTAAGGTGTAACTCGTGTTTGTTGTGTCTTTCAAAGAACGATGCGGATCTGGGGCGTGACCTGGTCATGTCGTTGAGAGTATAAGGAGCTCGAAGCTTCACACTTTTCATTGTTATTAGTGAACCGAAAAACAAAATGCTCCTCGTGTGGGAGTTGAACCCGCGAGTTGCCATCAGGGCCTATGTGCTAACGAACTGAGCCACCGGCAGGGTTGCCACTTCACTAAAACAAAACCAAGAAAAAAAGAACTAGTACCTAAAAAAAATGCGCGTCGAAGCGCAACACGCTGATTGTTGTCAACTGGCGCTATTGTAAACCACTCTACGCATGATCCTACAAATAGGGCCCGAGCTGGGCCTGGATCTCCTTGGAAAGAAAGGGTAGCCTACATTTTTTCGAAAAGTACCGCTTTTCTAAAAATGTACTGCAAAAGTAGTACATCTTTCAGATGCTACCAACTCACGATTGTCAAAAAAATATTACTAAAAAGAGTGCAATTTTACTGCAATAGGGCCCGAGCTGGGCCTGGGTCTCCTTGGAAAGAAAGGGTAGCCTACATTTTTTCGAAAAGTACCGCTTTTCTAAAAATGTACTGCAAAAGTAGTACATCTTTCAGATGCACTACCAACTCACGATTGATCAGAACAATATTACTAAAAAGAGTGCAATTGTACTGCAATAGGGCCCGAGCTGTGCCTGGGTCTCCTTGGAAAGAAAGGGTAGCCTACATTTCTTGTACTGCTTTTCAAAAAAATGTACTGCAAAAGTAGTGCATCTTTCAGATACACTACCAAATTACGATTGCTCAAAAAAATATTACTAACAAGATTGCATTTGTACTGCAATAGGGCCCGAGCTGGGCCTGGGTCTCCTTGGAAAGAAAGGGTAGCCTACATTTCTTGTACTGCATTTCTAAAAATGTACTGCAAAAGTAGTGCATCTTTCAGATGCACGACCAACTCACGATTGATCAAAAAAAAATATTACTAAAAAGAGTGTAATTGTACTGCCGGTGGCAACCTTGGCCACGAAAGGGCCCGTGAACATTGTTCGCAAATGACTACAGTGTCCCGATGGAAGCGGGCCATTGGATCGTTGGTCCTGCTTTATCTGTACAGTTCACTTCCTAATGTCATGGGATTGAATTCTTCCTTTTAACGTGAACGTGGGCTTCAAATAAGGACCTGCTGACCGTGACAAATGAATCTGAAGTGTTTTTTGGAATTTATAGGTCTAGGACTCCGGCGTCAGAGCCTCGTGGACAGTCCAGGGCCCTAATGACAGAAGCTCATAATGAAATCGAAAATAAGCCAAAGACTCAATTTGGAGATGGAGAGTGGCTTACTTTTCATTGCAACTCCGACTGGAGCTGCTCTAGGACGGTTCGCGCGCCGCTATTAAAGTTCAACTGAAAAGCCAACTTATTTTTGTGTCATTTAGAATACACTGAGTTATTTCGATTCTGCAAAGGGATTTGTTTGTTTTCCACTATCTGCACTAGTTATGACGTTCAGAATGTCTGCAGCTGTCCCCACAGCGAAAATTCTACTATGACGCGGGAAATGTTTATCTAAACACAAACAAGGCTTTTCAGTGGGCAGTGGCGATATTGGTGAAGATTGCTTAGTGCCTGAACAGAAAAAAGTCATAAATCTTTCTTGTAAGGTATACAACAAATTAGAGGTACCACAAATCACACGGAAATTCCACTATTTGAAAATCGATTATTCCTGAATAGCGGAACAACCAAGTAACGCATTTTCAGCGGGTCTTCAAGCCAATTTAAGTGAATAAGTGATGGGTAACTAGATTGTCCTATCCCAGTCCTTTTCGGTTAAACTTTAAGTTACTTTTCCTCTCGCTAGGTTTCTCAGCTTTTGACATGTTGTACAGTTTTCTTTTCTCTTAAAGGTGGTGTGAAAATCATTCATGTTTTAAATTGTTTGCGCTCAGACCTTATACTGATTTACGGTAAATAATGTACTTAAAGTTAAACCGAATAGAGATGAGAACGAATACGAAACTTCAGTAAGTCGTCACTTTTTCAGTTTAATAGGCTTGGAAACCTGATGAAAATACGATACTTGGTTGCTCCGATTTTCATAGAATCGATTTTTATCGAATGAACTTTTTCTTTCGGATTTGTGGTACCTCTGTGGGCTTGTACCTCTACGATTACGGAAAAAAAAATCTTTTTGTGTTTTAGGATTTGACGCATCAAGCTACATCGCTTAGCGCTGAGCTTCAGGCTTCGAAAAGCGGGTGGTTCCAGAAAACAATTTCGTCAATCAAAGAAGCCGCCAAGACAAATATAAACCAGCCAATCCTGAATCAACCCCGAGCATCATTCCCGCCATCTAGGAAAGATTCGATGAAAGAGGCACAGTGCTGAATGATTCTGCAGAAAATGACTTTAAGGTACGATATTTGAGATTCATCGAGACGGTTGCTGCCGCCATGGCATTTAACCAAGAACATATAAGCTTCAGTGGAGAACATGGGAGAGCAGCTTCATCCGATGTTGGCTATGGCATATTTTAGCAGTATGTGACCGGGTATAGAAACGACCCGAGTAACAGAACAGAGAATATTTGATTGTTTTTTGTTGTTTTCCTTCCACATACAAACTTGATTGTTTTTTTACGTTTTCCTTCCACATACAAACTCTAAACAAGAAATAATGCACGACGTGTCAATGCATAAGAAATCAGTGTTGCAACGTTTGTGGGCTAATTTATAATTACCGGTATTGCGTGAGGTCGTGAGGCCATATATAAACATGAACTGTGTAGACAAGTTTGCCTCCAGCGAGATCACTGCTAATAATAATGCAAAGCAACAGAAAAGGCTTTTGCCTCTAAATAATTTTAAGAGGTGTTGAGTAATCGAACTGATCAGAGTTAAAAATTCCATCAATAATGCACTTGAAACTATTGATCGATTCAGCATTAAGGGCATCTTCGGTAAGGCTGTTCCTAGGATCAACAACTCTGTTACCAAAATCCCACTTAAAAACGTCCTTGTGGAGTCTGTTCCAAACTGGCGATTGTAGTGGTTTGCGAAGTAGTTCACAAGCCCTTCGATAGCTGAATTGGTTATGGTGTCGGGGAGTCAAGACGAAGGTTGCGGGTTCAAATCCCACTTGAGGAGCCCTTTTGTTTTTTAGTGCACAACTAGTATTACAACTATTACTGCTGTAGCAACGACGAAAAAAAAAATACAAACTAACACAGTGTTTTTCTAATCCTGAGTTTGAGAAGGAAACATTCGTGCTTCTTCTTATGGATGACAGAGTGAACCACTTAAAATACCTTAATTGCACTTACAAGCAAAATAAGTATAGTAATCCCGTTGATTTGATTCGAAGGAGTATAAAAGGGATAAGCTGTATTATAACTAAGCCCTTGTGGCTTTATTTCTGAAATGGAGGAAAGAATGCATTACCTTTAAAAAACTTAGAATTGCTAGTGCAAGCGACATACAAATCCTATTGAATTTGTGTGCGGATTTATATAGGGGGTAAAGAGTATTATAATAAAGTATAAGTATGCTTATTTGGACATTATATTCAATATATGTTTCCCAGTCAGCTGCGGCTCGTACTTAATTGAGCGTCGCCTTATTTTGAACGTTCGCCGAAGAAAACAATAAAATCTGTATTAGGCAACTTCTGCGGCGAATACTTGCGGAAAACGCATATTCCATATCCAGTTTTTCATATGTCAGCTAGATTTTAAATTAAACTCTACAACTGTTGCTAAGCGGCGCGTTATTTCACCGAGAAATTGCGTTCAAACTAGTTGACATACCAAAATAGAAAAAGAAGCAAAATAACATAAAAAATAATATTGAATAATATTGCATCTTACTGTTTGTGAAAGAAGAAAGCTGAAACAGTTGGCTGATACCAAGTTCGTTGTCTGACTATTTAGTAAGCAAGATCCGAACGAAACCAGAGGCGTTTTTCCGCGACACAATTCTGTTCCACACACTTCTGAGTGTTTGCCGCGGAAACACGATTGTGTGCCACACCGAGGCCACACAGCCGAGCCACAAGTTGAAACTCGCGGAAACGCCGTTTTGTCTATTTTTTTGGCGATAATGTCTGATATCTGAAAATAAAATGTAAAATCTCAGTAAATAGAACTCCAGGCTTTCGTCCTTACCATCCCGTTCAAAAAGGATCCTCATTTTTATGTCTAAATGCTTGAAAAGTTTTTAATTTTATTGTTTTGACATTATTTTGCTGCTTAATTTGAATTTCCCGCCAGATTCGAGCCACAAATATCTTGTTAGTCGCGGAAACACACTTGTGGGCCGCACAAAAGGCCGCGGAAACACTCTTTTCAAGACACAATCGACCCACAAACTGTTTGTGGGAGCATGGAAAAATGCCTCAAGACAGAGAAACTAGAACTGTTCAAATAAGCATACCTCTACTTACTTTGTGCGGGGGTGTAGGAGAATAAGGAATTATATAGTACTCCCGAAATAAACCCTCGCGGTTCGTGGGGTAAGTGCTAACTTACCTTTAAATGAGCAAAATAAGGATTTTCATTCCAACAAAATTTCGTTGATAGGGGTAAGAAGCAACCAAATCGTTCATAACGTGATAACGCCTTTATTCATAAGGATTTCTTTTTGTACTTTGAAACTACATATTTTTGGGTTTTCGTGTGTTTCTAGTCGAGTGGTTTTGCTATGCTATAGAGTTGGTGAAGTTTTGTAAATTTTTGACAGTGGAGTGAAAGATATTTGTTTCTTCTGGGTTCCATCCGGCTAAATTCTCCGTATTCCAGTTCAGAGCTACCATTTGATTTATTTCCTGTGTTCCAGTGTTTAAAATCTATAAATCTACCAAGATGTGTGTTTAATTATATTCATTTAGCAGAAAAGGTGCGAACCTCCTTGACGATGAGAGTTTAACACTTACCCTTCAGTTTGGATGCTGATAATGAGGCAAGGAGGACAAATGGGGACTAATCTCATTGTAGAGCTAAACTTGGTATAGGGCCTGTTGTTCTTTGGAGAGTATGCTTACAGTATCAGCATGCCATAAAGCTCGTTCTATTTAATTGTGCCTAAAAAGCTGTATTATTTTTTGTTTCTACTACTTAACGTCCAATAAGAGGCATACAGAATCTATAGGGGATGTTCACAGAATATTTTGGCGTACACACGGAGGCAAAGGGACAACCAGCAATGGAAGTAGTGAACACTACTCACCGAAAACGGATCTGAGTCATTGGCAGTACTAACCAGTTAGAAAGTCAGGCTTTTGGCTCGAAGGCGCAAAAACCAACCAATATGATTCGAGACTCATTTTATTGTAAAGGCTCTTCAGGATCTCATTTCTGACTAAAAACTCTTCTGTAATACCGTTACTAAACAACTAAGAAAGGGTCGGAAAACTGTTTCCAGTGCCTTACAAGTTGATATTGGTTACCAAACTCAGATAATTCAGACCTAGGATCGAAAATCCTATAGCTCACAAAGTTAACTGAATTTTGAGTGCTCGTTTTCGATGATGGTATAAAAATATCCGTTTTCGTCGAGTAGGCGGCAATCTCTACAGGTTCGACAATTCAAGGTGACGTTTCCGCGTGTACGGCGTTGTTCAACGGGACAATCCATCATCAAAACCATGATATGCGTTTTCGCGAGGATGCCATCCACCTTTTAAGTCATTTTTGCTTGAATAGCTTAATGGGCGACGTCAGAGTTGGGCTCAATACACAACGTTTGTTCAACGTTGCTTGGATAGCACTGTTGAACAAAACGTTAGCTTCCTAAGAGCTGAATGAAATGAAATGGAAATGAAACCTTGTCGAGACGAACACACTTTTGTGGAGATGGCATCATCCAATGACATTTTCGTGGGGTGGCATAATATTCCGTCAGTTGTTTGGATGGTTGTTTGAAACCATCGGCGCGAAACGTCCCCAGAACGCTTTCTCGAAGAGAAGCACATCACAGGACGATGGAATTTGTATTGCATCGAGCAGTAATGTTGTGTTGCCCTCCCACAGAGGTATAACCGATACACGGCTGCATAGCTTGCCAATTTTGTGTTATTTTGTTGCCCTCCTTTCCTGCTTCAGTGGAATTATTAGCCCCTGCCAACGCGAGTAACCGCGACTTCCCTTTCTTTTCGAGCGAGACTGCTGTTCGTTACATCCTCGAACGATAGTCCCCTGTTCTCTCTCAGACTTGGGCAACAGCAATACAACAGCCTACCTGTAACATGATGAAGTTTTAATTTTTATTTTTTTAAGAAAAAACCTACTGTCCTTGCCAATTTAACTGCCAGTCCTAGCACCATCAGATAAGTACGCGGTGAAATTCACAGGAGTAACGTTGGCTTACGTGTTCAAAAATCGTCTGAATAGACGAGGGTCTTTTTCTTCGTAATTATGTTACAGGCGTTGAATTATTCACTTGTGATGAAGTCAAGGGCTTTAGTATTTCATGTTCACGTCTGACGCTCTCCGCGCGTTTTTCGTAGTGCTACATTCCGTTTTTGTGAAGTACATGTCACTGAGTTTTGTGTATTGCATTGTTTCGTTATTTATTCAGAACTAAACGAAGTATGTATTCAGCCCACCGCCTACGAAGAAGACTATCTTACTCTTTCGTGTAGGAGACAACAAGTGTATGTTTACGCATCCTTGTGTTAACCAAGAACAAATAAACTGGCAGAACCTCCGTGTTCCTATCTCTGTAATATGACAATGCGGAGTCGAATATTTCCCCATACCCTGTCCGCTACGAACGAGCGGAGGTTAGTAGCATCGCGCCACGCACTTTCGTTACCTCTACAAATAGCTAAATCGCTGTGAACCCGCCGGTGAGGAAAAGAAGGAGTCAAAGCTGATTGATTGTATGGATGCGCTCCAGATCGGGTCAGCGCGCGGAGTACGCTTCCTGCCAGCCTCCTTCACTAATTTTTCTGCGATAAGCAACGGCGATTACGGAAGATGAGTAAACGGATATCAAGATCAGCTCAAACCTAGATTAAATACCTCTAGGTCCGCTCAGTTTGTCGGGGCATTCGTAGTCGCTGCGTGGGACTTAAGACAGAAGTTCTGTCAGATTACTTGTTCTTGGTTAAACGCTATGATAACATTTCTGTTATGACCCTTTGTATTAAGTTTCGCACAACCTTAGACCTTAGTTCCTCCTGTGCCGCCAGAGGCATCCAGAAAGAGCCGCCAGTCATCCCTCATATGTGCTGCTGCCCAGACATCTTCCCATTGGGGTTTGACTGTCGAATTGATAGACTTCAGGTCCCGCTGGTATGTGCGACGAAGTGTATTTATTGGCCTTCCTCTCCTTCGGGTTCCCTCTGGTTGCCACTCGAGTACCGTTCTGGGAGTCTATCTTCCGCCATGCGGAAGTTCCGCACAAAGGTAGCATTTAAAACGGTCAAATTTAAAAAAGGGGGTAAATTTAATAAGGCAACAGATTAAGAGATTAGGATGTGCACAAATATGTTTATCTGCTATCAAAGTTCTGACAATACAGAACATTTCTTATCATTTGTTGCCCCCTACCTTCTAGCCCCTTATTCTGTTGCATTGTTGTTATTGGCGTTAAATTAACCCTCGCCAGCTGTTTCGAAATACTCTATATGACTAAGTCCAAAACACGCCAGTGATCCTCACGAAGAAGGAGTAAACGTCTCCGTAACGACTCAAACTCAACGACTCAAATCCTGTGTCAAGCAATCACGGCGATCTTTGGGAGAAGCTGTGATACCACATCTGCCGTTCTTCCGCTAGGTACCTGGAGAGGCCGGAGATTTTGCAGCGGCAAGGAGAGATGGTCATCAAGAGTATTGGCAGTTGACAGTCCAGGCGGATTTCAATTTCATATCCGGCAGTCCACAGCCAGTGGGATCATTTCAGTCTTTTATCAGGAAGTTGAGGTGTTCCGTGAGATCATCCGTGCTTATAGCTACCAACTTCTTCTATGTCTTGGTTACTGGCAGTTCTTGCCCACAGTTGCTTACAAGCTCGGCCGTCCCACAGATGGCACAATGCTACACGCTCGCCCGGACAGCGATATTAGTTTTGGCGATATTCGATAACGAGATATCGATATATCGGTACCCAATATCGAAACGTAAATATTTATAATTGCTGTATATGTTCTTCGTAATTCATTTTTGTATTATTCGAAGTTTGAGTTCAGGCAAGATACTTTCTTACGACAATTTTGCTCTTAAATTTTGGCGAAACGAGAGGCGAAACATGGTACCGAAATATGGATATCGATATATCGAATATCGAAAGCGAAAATATTGATATATCAAAAAATTCAGATATCGCCCAACAGCGGTATACCGCTTCACACAGATACCCTTAAGCTACGTGCACACGCAGCCGGATCAAATTTCACGTGCGAAATACTCTATTATGAGTAAGTCCAAAACACCCCAGTGATCCTCAGGAAGAACGAGAAAACGTCGCCCTAACGACTCAAACTTAACATCTCAAATCCTGTGTCAACCAATCACGGTGATCGTTGGGGACAGCTGTGGTGCCGCTTCCGGCTCTTCCGCTAGGTACACGGCGATTTTGCATCGGCAAGGAGAGTTAGTCATCAAGAGTATTCGTGTTAGTACGGGGAAAACTTTACAGCAGTTGCGCCAACGTAAAAATCGTAGCTCTACGTAACGTATTTATTTTGCGGAAATCAAGCGTTTCAGTGCAATTTTTTCAACATAACAAACGTAACGTAAGAAAATTAAGAAGAAATCGCGGAGAAGAAAGCAAAAACAAACAAGCTTCGAGTTTGAAATTCTTTATCGAAATAACAAGGAAATCTGCCAGTTGGTTCGGGAGAGATCTTGGACTTAAAAAAACAAGAAGTCGCCTTTGATGAAAGCGATAAAAAGTTGAGAAGGAAAAGTAAAATATGCGATTTACGCTAACGTCGGTCTGAAGGGGTCACCTGCAGTTGTGAACGAGTCGACGTAACGTAAGGAATTGTGGAAGCGTAACGTAAGTCATTACGTGTCAGTCTGAAGGGACCTTAACAGTATCGCCTCACATAACGATACTAGATATTCCTTCAGCCCCAGCTGACTTGCGAATCATATTTGACGATGCAAAACGGATCCGTCAGCTAAATTTTATTAGAGCTATATTTCGGCCCCAAGGGTCGTCTTTGCAAAATGAACTTCATTTTAAGCTTAAGCAGCTTGAGCCTGAAGAGGACCCTTGACAAGAAGGGCCGAAATATAGCTCTAATAAAATTTAGCTGACGTATCCGTTTTGCATCGTCAACTATAAAGATACTAGGCTCACGAATCAGAGCTGCTCTCAAGTCCAGCGTGTCCGAGCCTGAGGCGAATCTGAGCCAGCCACACACACAAGTCAAGACGAGTTTTAGACAAAATCCCTTGAGACGAGACGAGAATGAGACTCAAAAAAATGTCGTCGAGACGAGTCACGCCCCGAGTCCTACTAATGTTTTCTTTTTTTTAGTAAATCACTAGAATTTGTATGTTCCAACATAACTTTCGCCCTTTACTTGGTAGCTGAAGATGTCCGTATGACTTTAAATTTACCGAGCCGATACGGTTACTCGGACTCGAGAGACGACGCCGAGTCCGTGAAAATACCCGAGACGAGTCTGATGAGTCCACTAGCTCTGTCACGAATGAATAGTAACATAGAGCTTGTTCCAACCCCCTAACGGAAGTAGCTATGGATTTGCCATGAATATCCAAGAAAAGAAAGAGGTTTGTGAAATTTCGGTTAAGGCGGTGTTCTCGCCGTTCCCAGGGGACTCCATTTGCAGAGTCCCCGTGTTTTGTCTGTCCCAGGGACTCACTCCCAGTATTCTTGCGAGTCACCACGGAAGGGGAATGCTCCGATTATCATCACCATAATAAACAAGAGCTACGAGCTCATATGGCACTTGTTACGAGTAGTGGTACGAGAAAGTAGAAGAGAACTTCACAATAAAAACCCCGCCATCCAAAAATGCGGTTCGGACCTAGAATTAGGATATCTAGGTTCATTCAGTCTGAAAGCTCTAGATGACGTATTTAGAACTTATGCTTGTTCTTCCCACCAAGTTTCATCCCGATCCCTCCACTCTCGATTTCAAAGATTTCCGGTTCGCCCATCCAATCCTCCCAATGTCACCGGATCTGGTCCGGATTTAAAATGGGACGTCTGAGGCACGAGACCTTTCTAAATATCAAGTTTCGGTTAAATCCGATAACCCGTTCAATAGCTGAGCTTGCCATTGGATTCCGGATTCCCTTTCATACACTCCCCCTCGACGGTTGGATCGGGGAAACGACATTCTCAAGTCAATAGTTCGGATACCTGACAAGCTTGCCAAGTTCATTGTCCTTGCACATCAGGAAGTACCGAACTCGTGGAATTACTACAAACTCGGATCCCCTCCAACTCCCCCACAGTGACTGGATCCGTTCCGGTTATGCTATTCACTTGTTCTTCCCACCAGCTTTCATCCTGAATCCTCCACTCTAAGCGTTTCCCAAGATTTCCGGTTCCCCCGTCCGACTCCCCCCAATATCACCGGATCCGGTTCGGATTTAAAATGGGGTGTCTGAGACATGAGGTCTTTCTATATATCAAGTTTCATCAACATCCGATCACCCGTTCGCAAGTTAAAAATACCTCACTTTTCGGATTCCCCATCTCTCCACCCCCACCCCTCAAATGGTCGGATCCGGGAAACGACCCTTGGGCTTTTAGTGTAATAAATATCATATCATATTCTCAAGTCAACCTGTTCGGGTCCCATACACGCCTGCCAAGTTTCGTTGTCTTAGCGCATCAGGAAGTACCGAGCTCGCGGGATCACTAGAAATTCGGATCCCCCCAACCCCCCCCCCCCACACTGTGAACGGATCCGGTCCGGTTATGTCAATCACGTATCTAGGGCTTGTGCTTGTTCTTTCCACCAACTTTCATCCCGATCTCTCTACTCAAAGCGTCTCCCAAGATTTCCGGTTCCCCCTCCAGTTCCCCCAATGTCACCGGATCCGGTCCGGATTTAAACTGGGATGTCTGAGCGCTAACAGAAAATAGCTAATTTCAGGTAGAAAGCAATGGTATTTTCTAATCCATTTCATAGAGAAAAGATCATTTCTAGTAAGAGTTGTGCTTTAAATAGAGACCTTTGAGTTTGAAGGTAACTTCAAACCTCGATCAAAAGCGCAACTATTCTTGCTTTGGAAACCCCTTACTGTTGCCAGGGGTTTGTTCCATCAGCAGAAACTACGATAGTATATAAGTAGCTTCTCAGTTCTTCGAACGTGTGGCAACTCGTCGTGTTAACGTAAGACCGGCGGGAATGGAACATTGTCAGCAACGGCTCCGGTTTGAATCTCCCTCTTTCATCTGGATTTCGGTAGGATTGCCAGGGTTTATTTTGTCTCAAAATATAATCATGATAAAATTGCACATCAACAAAAACAATGATAGCGTATCAGTAATCTTTGCGATTCGCGTAAAAACTTCACCTCCCCCACCGAAGAGGGGCACCTGAATTTCGCCTTTTGGTAGTTCCTTTAACCAGTCGCCTCCATTTAAGTGCGCTATCCAGGTCGTCCACACTCCGTTTCCCCCATCGAAGGGGAGACCCCACGGCCCGGTCTCTCTTTCCCCAGCGGAGTGGCTGGCTGTTCGAGCGGGATGACCTTTTGCCCCATCGTAGAGGCATACTGGGCGACCGTACTGTAAAGAAAGGGGGATCGTTGAATTTTTTAAGCAGAACTGAAACCTGATACTGTTCCATTATTTCCACTAATCGCCATCCCTAGTCTGCCTACTTTCGGTGTTCCTTTCACGGTTGTTCCGTTTTGTTCATGCATTTGGTCCTAGCAGGGACCCATAAATTTCCTTACAGGGGGCCTGTCATTTCCTATGCTTCTATATTGATATGATGACCGAACCAATCCATCTTCCGAAAATCCCCGCTTGAGTCGATCGGCATTCTTGTTTGCCTCATTGTACGTGCGCGCCAAAGAGACTCCTCCCTCAAGGAGTCAAGGCGCGTATATTCGCGTATTCTATCCCCGTGGGTGTTTCTCGAACTCTCAGACGTTCGGTCAGGAGCGCATCAGAAATCTCTTATTGACAGGCCCCTGAATGGCGAGTTATTACAGGAAATGAATGGGTTCCTGGTCCTAGCCAGATGTTATCTCCGCATGGAGAGACTTGTCAACAACTAAGCCCCGCCTCTCGCGTCGTTAGTGATTGGGTCACTCGGAGGTCTAGACTGTATATGTGTAACTACGTGACCATGTATGACTAATCCACTACTATTTTCGTAAAATGATAATATGAAATTAAACACATCACCACACAAATAAATCAGACACAATGTTTGTTGACGCGAGGGTTGACGATGTTAGTCAAGGTTGCGCGTAATATCATGTGTGCTTTCACAGTGGGTGGAGATATTAGGAGAGTTGATTCATAGAAGCTGATTGTTGTTGTTTTTCCGGGGAATCCGAACTAGAATGCAGCAACAGGATGCCACTAGTGGGTAACTAGAACGATAAGCTCCTCAGTGAACCTTTAAGCTAGTGAGTTGTGCCCACATCACGTGATATGCTCCTGCGTTTGGGCTTCGTTAGTGCTTGTGCTTCAGACTGCAAACCCCTCGATGGTCCGCTAAACAGTAACTACAAGCTCCACTTCGTTGAATCTGACGTTACGCTCATCTGTCATTGCATCCCTAAATGCCACTCACGTTACTACATCTCCTCAGAGATCCTGTGGGAGTAACTGGATAATAATCTCGTCATAAACTGAATAGAAAGATGAATCTCCTAGGATCAGTTTGCCTTCCAGTAATGGGGGGGGGTGCTTGGGGAGGAATGTTACCGTCAACCTTGACAGAATACTTTAAGATCCCTTGGCGTGGCTTTTCTCACGCCTTACAGCCACAAATCTGTGTTTTCAGGTGATTGGACCCCCGTTCTCACGCTGTCCCTTTTATAGGAAAACTCGGGCAAAGTCTGAACGTTGCCTTCGATCTTGATATGCTTGACATGCACCGACTATGGATACCACGACAAAACTGAGCAGAGCTAGAGTTACTTGCTGAGCTTTGGGTTGAAGCCCGTCTACTTCCCTCTTCGCCGCTGCGCATTTCAGGGGAAAAGACTGTAGCAGGTGTGTATGAATCGCTCTGAAGCGCGTCACGTGCGGCGCGGCGTCATAATGGTTGACAACCAACAGGGCAATAGGACTTGACATTTCTTCTCCAAGGCTATACTGCGATATAGCTCTTAGTATAGGTAACGAATTGTGATGATCCGCGTAGCTCCTACCATCCGCTCGTTTGCATCGGACAGAGCATCGGGAACATATCGTCGGTGTCAAGCGTAAGCCACGCAAAAAAACATAATATGTTAATCCGAGATACGTGGTTATGTCAATGTTAATCCGAGATACCGAGATTTCCAGCGTGGTTGTATCTCCCAAACTATGAGTCGGAGGCAATCGAGATACGCACCATTCGACGCAGAATTTTTCGGCGAGTAGAACTATGTCAAAAAGTGGAAATCGCAAATTTGACCAGATACGTGGTTTCCGCTTGAAACCGACGATATTTGACTCTGCGTGGTCGTGTTGCAGAGATAGGGAGACAGAGGTTCTTGTGCTTGTTTGTTGTTGATGATTTACTGCTCATGTTTGTCAGCAGCGACCTGCGCTTTCAAAGTGTATTCAAACTCCAGATTCTTTCTCCCGCGAGCAGATTTTCAAAGTTCCTGTGACTTCATCGAAGAACTCGGCTCCGACCTCGTGAACTGCTTTGCGCAGATGAGATACGGTCATCCTATCACCTTAGACTTTACTCAAATGAGGTTCGACCATCCTCTACAAAACTGTGTTTGTTCTTATGCCATCTCATTTTAAGACCAAAGATGGATTATTTCCTTTCTAATCAGTTTTGCATTTCTCTGTCCAACCTTTAGTGACATTCTGTTCAGGAAAACTTCTAAAATCTTAATGTCCCTCAGTTCAGTTGGCTCGTCTAAGGTCATGTCCCTGATATTTCATAGTATTTACCTGGGCTTCTTTTTCCCCATCTTAGTGGTTGTCCGGCGGCATTTCTTCTTTTCTGCATCGTCAAATTGTCATCTTCCTCCCCTTCTTCAAGAGAAGCGTCTGAGCGCTTTCCCCACCTCAGGGGCATGTTAGACGGTCGGATAGACCGTTGTACGGATTTTGGTATTAAGCCTGTAACCATAAAGAAACACGTGAAGCAGACTAAGACGGTACTGGACCAGTCATGTCCAAAGAGTCGGGGCCTTGTTCGTCAAGAAAGGTGAATAAAGTCGGGTCTTCACCTTCCGGAATCTGGGTTCCCAGATTTTCCGAGATTTTTTTCTGAATTTCTTCTGCGATACTTAAAAAATCCTGAAATCTGGAAGTTCAAAAGCCCCTTTTTTCCGGATTATTTTGATGTACTTTCGGACCGGTTCATGTTCCAGATGCAATTTACGGAAGAAGACAAAGAATAATCTGGAAGCCCTGATTCCGGAAGTTCCGGGAGGTGAAGACCAGACTTAATTACACCAGAGCAGGGCTCCTGTCCCTCAACTTTTAAAGAAGGAGAAAAAGAAAATTAGAACAGGGGTCCTTTCAGACTGTCCTGTTGGATTTTTGAAGAGCACCGTCAATCCTAACATTCGACCAGTTTTTTCTATCCTGTACAATCGAGTAGCTTTGTCCGTTTTTAAGCTCTTGAAAAATAGGTCTAAGCTGTTCCGTATTGCATTATTGATGGTTCGTTGCCATTTTTGTAGGCCTAAATTTTATCTTCGTCACTTAACCCCCCCCCCCCCCACCCCATCTCAATGAACCATGATAATTGCGGAATAAAATTGGTTTCGTGGGAAGTTAATGTGAAGAAACAGAAACAGATTGGGGAGAAAAAAAAACTAATGACTGATTCAATATTTTGCCAAAACACATACACAAAATTGTTAAGTAAAGAAGGCACATAGGAAAGACGGGGCCTTGTTTGTTGAGTGTTCGTTTTTGTTCAAAAGTTACAAGCCCGCGCGAAAACCAATGCGACAGGAGTCTTCCCGTCTTCTTCTTCTTCCGCGAGTCATTTCCACGGCCTTGGAGTTGCTTTTGCATAAGAATACTTTCCGTATGAAGAGTATCGGCATTCGATTTTATCTTTCCCTTGCTGTACATAATTAGATTCCAGGCCTATTGCCTCTTTGTCCTGTGTTATTCCTAGCAGCAAATGAACTAATTGTGGGGGCTGTAATTGCTCTAGCAGAGAAGCGAGATTATTCACGTGATTAGATCCTTGCAGGGGGTTATTTGGCTCATCAGCTGAAAAAGATCGGGTGGGGACCTTAACTTGCTAATTGCATTCTGGGGAGTCTTGAATAAATACTTAGCCGGAGCATTATCAAATTGTAAGCGCGAGATTGTTTCCGGTTTGAGTTCTGCAATTTAAAATTAATAATTTGTATTAATTTTAAATTAATAATTTTAATAATTTGTGTTATTAAAAGAAATTGTTGGGACATTCAAAAACGCGCATTCTTTCCTTGTTTCAGACTGCGGAGGTTGGGCCCTAGTTCTCGAGTGACCCAATGTCTTACGGCATGAACAGACGATCAGGTTTGACAGTGCAAAACGGATACGTCAGCTAAATTTTATTCGAGCTATATTTCGGCCCTTCTTGTTGGTTTTCCCCCTAAGTTCGTTTTTCCAACTTGAGCGGTTTTGAGCCTGAAGAGGACCCTTGCCAAGAAGGGCCGAAATATAGCTCGAATAAAATTTAGCTGACGTACCGTTTTGCACTGTCAAATTTGATTCGCAGTCAGCTTGGGGTGAATGAATATTTATAGACGATCAGGCTTAGGCTTGGGCTGTCGTGGACTGGGATTCTGCCAGGATTTTCAGCATGATCATCAGTTTCATACGGAAAAGTTTAATCGATCCATCAACTTTATTGCAACCCGAATAGCAACGGGCTGGCGCTGGCATGTACACATCACTTATTCATTTGAACAGGCCTGAAACCTATAAAAATGCGTTACTTCTTTTCTCCGTTTTTCACAGATCATCGATTTCACCGAATGGAACTGATTCTTTCGGACTTGTGGGTCCTGTGTGGGCTTGTCCCTCTACGTTTGAAATATTTACAAATAAGAAAAGTAAGCAATTGCCGAAAACTAAAATAAAAGTTTCCGATTCCTTGCAAGACATATCTTAACATTATCTTCTCACTTTCTACATGCGTAACTTTTCCGAGCTTCGCACACTTCACACTGGAAATGCAGATTGTTGAAATTCAAATTCTCCGCGTTTGGATGAATTTTGGTTGTCGTGCAAGCAGCTCACATTCTGAATGTCATTACTAGAGCCCTAGAGCTGCGTTTTCAATTAAACTTTAAGAACAAACAAAGAATTTGAAACGAAATAAAAGAAGATGAGTTGAGAGATAGTTTCCACTTTTTGACAAAAATTGCAGGAAACCCGGCCGGAAAACCTGGTCGTGTATCCGGACCATTGGCACGAGGAATCCCTACTTAATTATCAAAATGTCACTATAGAACTCACGTCCCATCCCCTTTTCTGTAACCTTGCCCCGCGGCGAAGCTTTCGTATTTTTAATATCCTTTTTCCCCACACCATTCTTTACTTCATTTAGTCAATCCCCGGAGCTGTTCTCTCGGTTTGTGTCGCTTTTTTACCTTTCATTTTTCAAATAGCAAAACCGTGGAATAACCAACGGACAGGCATCTCTTGTATTTGTTTTGATTTCTGGCGGACCAGGTGATAGAACACTAGGTCAGGGTTTCTGTGCAAGTACAGAGCACAAGTTAAAGGCTCGAACAGACGATCAAGGTAGGACGGTCGCGCACGGAAATTCCCTCAAGGATTTTCTGAACCTCGTTTTGTATGGACAAATTCAGATGTTTTCAACTTCGTGATGAAAATGCAGAAAATCTGACCGGCGAAACCTGATCGTCTGGCCGCACTATAAGCCGGCAAATCCACCAGATAAAGGGAGGAGGATGTCAATGTCCTCTTAAAGTGAAAAATAGGAGTTCCTCACTCGTATTTGTGTACACCCATTCGCCCGCTAGTAAGGGGTGAGTGCTCGGTTGATTTTCGACCGGATCTAGGGAGTGAGGAATTCCTGACAACAAAAATTATATGTAAAAGGGAGTCAGGTCCCCTTGTCAAAGATGGAAAAAAGCACCAAGATATCTGCTTCAAGCATCCAGCTTTTAAGAAAAAGTTCGGAAAACTCAAAAAGATGAAAAATGCAGCAAAAATCCAGGCGAGGCGAAGTCTGACCTGACAAAAATTTTGCACTATTAAATGAGCTTAAATTCTTCCATCTTGCAAAGAGACCCAGGGTCCTTTTTTGCCTGAGGCTCGATGTCCTACCCTCATCATATTCATCGAAGTTCGCCAATGCTTCAACGTCTGAACTGTCCTCGAGGTAATCAACTGGGAAAAGTATGTCACCATCCCCACCTGGAGACTCCTCTGGTGGAGGGAGGTCGGCCTTAGAAAATTGCAGGTATGTCAGAAGGATGAATATCTGATAACACGACGTGACCAGTTCCATGCTGATGGGTACCTGAAATGCACGATTTGGCTGCTGATTTTGCATAGCCAAGAAACAGCACCCGACCAAGAGGGCCGAAAACGAACCTGTAGTCAAGAGCGCCAATAGTGGCGTTTTTTTTATCGTTGATTAGTTCGGCGATAGCGTAGCCGTTTGACTTTTTGGCGTTTTTGACGTTCGCCGGAAGCCGGTAGCCGTAGCTGCTGTTTCTTCTAATTTCTGTTTTTATGGCACTTGCAGCTCCGCTCAAGTGCCATATACCGATCGCTTTTCGGTCGGTCGGTCGGTCGGTCGGTCTGTCGGTCGGTCGGGCGGTCCACTGTTTTCGAGTTAGGGTACTTCCAGATGTCCTAGGACGATGAAACTTGGCAGGCATATCAGGGACCCGATATAACTAACCTGGAAATAATCAGTTTCACGATCCGACCATCTAGGGGGGAGTGGTGGGCCGGGGAATCCTGAGAATTTAGTAGTTTTTGTAAAACCCCTACCCCTTTCTTCTCACTAGTAGGTCTGCGCGCGGCGTGACGTCACTCTTTGCATCGGATCACTCTGTTAACATCGGAAAGAGCTAGTGCATTCGAGGGTCAAAGGGGTTTGTATATGTGATTCAGTGCGGGGAATATGGAAAATTGAGTGTTGTGTAACTTTCGAACGGGTGATCGGATTGGGACGAAACTTAATACCTGAATGAATGACATATCTCTGATCTTCCATTTGTAGTCCGAACCGGATTCGACAGCTATGGGGAGTTGGGGGAGGAAGACCGGAAATCTCGAGAGACGGTTATAGTGGAGGGATTGGAGTAAAACTTGCTGGGAAGAACAAAAATCTGCTCCATATAAAATCGTTTACACGTTTGGACTGGACCCGGACACTTGGGGGGGGGGTGGAGGGGATTTACCCGGAATTCTGGTGATGACAGTTTTTGGGATTTTCACGACGAAACTTGGGAGGCGTATCAGGGACCCGATCAAACTAACTTGTAAATAAAAATTCACTCGATCCGATAGTCGTGGGGGGATCGGAAGGAGGGGGAATCCGGAATATTCAGCCATGCGTAACTTTGGAACGGGTGATCGGATTCGAGTGAAATTTAATAACTGAACAGAGGTCCTGTGGTGATCTTTTTCATGTCCGGACCGAATCCGACAACAATTGGGGGGGGGGGGGGGGGGGGGGGGGGGGGGAATACGTAACCGGATTGGACTGGAGAGATCGGGATGGAACTTTGTGGGAATAACAAACAAGTCCAAAACCGAACCGGATTGGCTCCGGTGACTGCGGGGGGAGTTTGAGGGGCGGGTCCGGAATTCCGGTGATCGCGAGTTAAGGTACTTCCAGATGTGCTAGGACGATGAAATTTGGCTGGAATATTAGAAATTCGACAAGATTGGCTTAGAAATCGCCACTTTTTAAATCCGACCATTCCCTAAAGTACTAATCATGACCGCAAATTAAAAAAAAATGCTTTTAAGCAAAATATGCATTTCCATGATCCCCATGAGTCCATGATCATTTTTGCCTCAAGGGTTTTGCTTACAAATGAAGTTCTAGCTCCCTTAAAGTGTGCATCTTAACCGCAAGGTCGAAAAGTACTTTTTATCAAACGATACATCTCAACCTATGATCATTTGTGCCACAAGGGTTTTGCAAAAAAAAAAAATTTCTAGCACCCTTAAAGTGCGCATTTTACCCGCATTAGCGGAAAAAAAAACTTTTGATCATACGTATATATCAATGATCCCTAAGAGCCTGATATCGTTTTTGCATCAAGGGTCTTCCTTACAGATGAATTTCTAGTGCCTTTAGAGTGTGCATCATTACAGCCAAGTTCTACGATAAAATACTTTTTCTCTAGCTTCCTTAAAGTGCGCATCTGAACCGCGCAGTCGAAAATTACTTTTAATCAAATAATACATCTCAACCCACGCAAGTGCCATATGAGCTTACAGCTCTTGTTATGTTAACGGCTAACGTCTATCGCCTAAAGTCCTGTCCATCGCCTAACGGCCTAGGACTCGCCGATAGGCGATGGACGTTGCCTCCCGGCTATCGGCTATCGAAAACAGTAAATAAGCACGAATCGGCAAACTTCCTTCGTCTACCGGGGAAATTTCATCGGCGATCAAAAACGCCACCAATGACGAGTTGCTCGCGGACTGGGACTACTGCAAAGATTTTCGGTACTCTCATCAATTCCGTGCGAAAAAGTTGAGTTTTTTTTCAGCTTTATGCTGAAACGGCAAAACATCCGGCCGAGAAATCCTGATCGTGTGTCCGCAACGTTACAGAGGTCCCCAGAATAAGTTGTCAACTTCGAGGATAAATATTAATATAAATATTGCCTGAAGAGGACCCTTGCCAAGAATGGCGAAATATAGCTCCAATAAATTTCAGCTGACTTATCCGTTTTTCGCACTGTCAAATATGTTGTCAACTTCTCCCTCTATACCGTGATACCTGCAACCCTGTCATTCCATGTTATCATAAACACTGACAGAATTGCACAGACGTTCACTTTCTTCTGCTTGCTACTTATTAGTGTAATAGTGTCTAACCCCTTTTCTCGCCACGTGGATGCAGTTGGGCGATGCCGGGTGTTCTTAAATTCACTCCGTGCACCTAGTAATTAGCGAGGGGCTACACACTCCCGGGCACCTGCTCTACACCCTTTTCCGGCACCAACTGAAATAGGCGGTGCCGGCACCGGTGCCGACAATGAATTGGGCGATCCATCTTTCAAACACTTCCAAAAATGCTTATTTTTTATGTTTTAACACGTGAAAACCGGTGCCGAAAGGTCTCTTTCAGCGGGTGCCGGCACCGACCGGGCATCGATCGCGGCACGGGGCACTTGCTGTACACTAAAACTCGAAAGTGGGCAACCCCTCGGTAATTAGCATATCTGAGATTTTTAACATAAGCAGGTTAAAAGTTCATCTTTACAATCCTTTCATTTTTATCTCTATTCTTGCTTGTAACTAGGAGAAGAATATTTCACGCCTGAAGGGGTGGCCGGTATTGATGGTGACCCACGGGCCACGAGAGAGGGTAGGCCTACGTAAAGGTGAAGATCGGATTAGGATTAGTACGTCCAGGTTTTGATGCGGACTTTAAATAATCAAGGACGGTTTTCTCGTCTCAGTTTCGTCAAGCAAATAATTGGTGTGACGTATCGACATTAGATGCACAATTTCCAAGTTTAGTGGGGACCGCTGGGAACCGTTACAGCGTTTTCTTCTTAGGACTATAAAAATGTAATATTTAAATTTTGCTGGTTCAGGAATGGTTAGACATTCTGATGTGGCCAGATTAGATATAAAATAATCTTTCTCGCGACTTTTATGCTTAAAAGAGTGCTGTGGGTCCAACAGCTCTGTTTAAAGATGAAGAGTGTCTGCTGTCAGAATAAAAACATGAAGGAAATTTCAATACTAGGCCTTTCGAAGCTCTGAGACAAGGGTGCAGACCAAACCTTAGCTTATTATCTTCGGTCCGTGACATTTTCGTGACGTCATGAAAGAAACAGGGAAATTCGACTAAATTAATGTTGCAGAATATATATTTGTGTCTATACATATAGAGCCAAACGGCCAGCGAGGCGCCGGACGCGTTTACACTTATAAACCGTTCTGGGGACAATCAGTTCCGTTAGGAAATGGAAAATATAGCTTTTCGAGTGACATGACGAGCCATATATGACGAGCCAAATAATCGGCTAAAGTTTAGTCAACACCGGGACAAGAGACTGACGATAACCAATGTTGCCACTTTTCTGTTCTGGCACCGAAGACATTTGGCCCCAAAACTTATGACATTTTGGTTCCTACGCAAGTTGGTCCTTTTTACCAATCGTTAACGACACATCTCGCTTTTTCAGCTTCATAGTCATATGATTTTGCTTTTTTTACGGTCTCATCGCAGAATTGTGGCTCGCTGTGTAGAAGAAATCGAAAACCTGTGACAAATCGCAGGGTTCAGCGACCGGTGGCAAAGCTCACGACAACTGGGCCGATGACTCAAGACCGGCCATCCGAAGAGACGTCTACTGTCTGTTCACTAAGGGCTACGAAGGATGGCGGGACTTCATACCCCCAACGGCAGCAGTGAGCATTAGGCTACCTGCTAATCTATGTATCAAAAGAAGAACATACCTTATTGTTCGAAACTAGAGCAATAAAGTCCTAATGCAAATTCTGTCGTGTTCTGCACTACCTGCAACACCCAAGCATCCTCTACTAAGCACGTTGACACGAGCTGAACTACTTGGGATCCTCCACTAGACCCTGTATAAACTCGTCTTCTGTCCCACTTGTTGCTGGAGCTCGCGATCCCGTTGGTCAGGACCATTTGGAAGAGAGCCAATGGGGGAATTGTTTCGGAAAGCAAAACGCAGGATCATCTGATCGCTTTAGGCCATAGCACCGGATATAGAGAACACTCTGACGTCATTGGGACGACGTCATGGAATTTAATATCCCTAGCTGCATTCAGTTGTCAGGATCAGCTGCTTAGAAGGTACGAATCAACACTCAAAACCATGCGATGCCTTCCAGGCACTTCCATCATTTCGCCCAAGGATGGCAGTAGAACTTAATCCTTTCAAGCTCCATCTACTGCGTAAATCACGCCTGAAGGTCAATTCAGACTGATACATAAAACTTACGCTACCCTTCCGTCCAGCGTTAGCGCTCTATAGGCGTATTCTCGCCGTTCCCCAAGGACTCCACGGGGAATCGAAGGGAACGGAGAGAATACAGGGACTCACTCCACACTGACTCCGCGTACAGAAAACAGCGAGAACACGGGGAATGCCTCCAAAACTGATTTTGTTCTTAAAACAAATATGCAGTTGACAAAATTAGTCTGGATCCCCTTTACTTTTGATTTTGTTTATCCTGATTGTTTTTAATTAATTTTAAATTGCACCAACACCAGCAAAAATTGATTCCCCTCCGAATCTGAAAGGGAGTCCTTTTTTATGATGGTGATGATAATCGGAGCATTTTCCGTCCGTGGGGACTTTCGAGAATACGCGGAGTGAGTCCCCGGGACAAACAAAAACGCGGGGACTCCTCAAGTGGAGTCCTCGGGGAACGGCGCGAATACGCCTTATGTGTAATCTAGAAATTAAAATAGTGTAACGAAGAGAAATGTTTAAAATTTTGCTTTAGGATTGTGATCAGATAGCAGTTCTGAGTTTTCACTTCGTAGAGTCGAGCGTTCCATGCGACAAGGTTGCGCTTCATTTTAGGCGGCATAGTCATTCTTGACTGTGATGCACGTTAAGAATGATTTTGAGCGTATTCCACCCTTCTAACAATAGTAGCTATTAGTTACTATTTCCGTTCCAACCTCACAAAAAGTTACTACGCTGCAGGTTCCAACCTTCTCGAAATAGTCACTAATAGTCACTATTTGCTTACCATGCTTGGAGGCGTAGTAAGCGTGGTAAATACGGATCTCTGTAACGTGATTGGCTGGATTACCCCGTTGAGTGATATTTCACCGAAAATTTAAAAATGCGTTCCCGCCTTGATGCCAAGAAGCCAGAATTCTTGACGCATGCGTAGTAACTACGATAAGTAGGGTGGAACACGCTCTTCGTGGCCTTAAATCAGCCTTAATAAACCAGCCTTATGGTATGGCACGCTCAGCTGTACGCAGTAAAAAGTCAACCGAAGCACAATTTTTAGGCATTTTATCGTTATAGTATATTTATTTCTAAATTCGACGGAACTGTACATGCAGCATGCCAGGTGTCAATACGTACTTTAAGTCGACTCACTAGCTTCTTCAGCAGACCGCCCGGCATAACTGGCGTAAGCATAAAATTGCAGAATTTCCTTTTTCTTTTCATTTTCCATGGCGTTGCTGGGACGCAACTTACTGTATTTCTTATAATAAATGAAAGGGTTCTGCTGGACAAACTGGAAAATCTTCCGTTCAAGCAAAAACATGTTGTTGCATTTCTTCTGCGTTTTCTTATAATTGACTTGTGTTACTTTCCTCAGGTTGATACTCATATGCATATACTCCGCGTGACATAGTAGTCCGCGCAACTTACTGTATTTCTTATAATAAATGAAAGGGTTCTGCTGGACAAACTGGAAAATCTTCCATTCAAGCAAAAACATGTTGTTGAATTTCTTCTGCGTTTTCTTATAATTGACTTGTGTTACTTTCCTTAGGTTGATACTCATCTGCATATACTCCGCGTGACATAGTAGTCCGCACAGAGAGCGGACGAGCTCATTAGACACAAATAACGCTTCTAGTTCTGTGATTTCCAGCTCCAAGGTGGGACACTTTCTACGGTCGGTCGCCCTCTTTGCGGACTACTATGTCATGCGGGGTCGACGCAAACCTTGTCAAGTTTTTCTTCTTTATTTTATTCTGTTTACTAGATTCAAGTGAGTAGGCTACATGTTATGCAACCTGTTAACTGTCCTTTAACCGCCTGGATCAGTTCGCTATAGGTCTTTATGACCCTAGATTTAAAAAAAACTAAGTTCACGCTAGTAGTTACCTTTAATTTGCCCTTCGGAGGCCCGCCCTGCCCCCCCATTCTTTTGTAAATTCTTCCGGAGTGGGGTCTGATAATTTGTTCCGAGGGTCGACCACTCTGTAACTGAAGACGCTTTTCCTAGCCTGGATTTTGACAGAAAGTTTGAACAGCTTCTTTGAGTGCCCTCGGGTGCGCTGAGAGGGGCCTGGGTGACTGGGCAAGATCCTAGCAGATGCTGACGTTTGTATGTCAGCATAGGGTCACCGGGGAGGGGGGGGATTGGGAGCCTGTAGTTGATCTTGGTACTTCTTATCGCCAAAGTTTTTGATGGCCCTCGTTGCTCTCCTTCGGACTCCGTCAACTACCCTTCTGGTCATCTCTGCACGTCCGAAAGGCAGCACGCATACGAGAAATCACCAGATCTGCCGAACCCACATATACATCATTACCGTTCTGTATTGCTTTGAAAAGACGAACAGGTTTACTGTAATGAACTGAACTGATGATGGTGTCGGGAATTCCAGTCCAAGATCGCCCAACCCTGACCGTCTGTCAGCCATAGTACCCGTTATCGAATCAAGCAGCCTAAGGGCGATTCTGGCGGTCTGGAAAGCTCCGAGAGCTTATGCTCCGGCTGTTCTTGCGACGTCGGCTAAGAGCCGCTTCGCTTTCCAGAGCTGTTCTGGCGCTCCGCTAGTTTCCGCGAGTACTTGGAAAGCAAATCCGCTTTGCGAGTGGAAAGTGGTTTCGGCAAGTCAGCGAGAAGTTGTAAAGGCGCAAAGACTTTTTGCTTGTTCTTGTGCTCGGTGGATTCTCGCTTTGCTTTTCGGAAAGCGAATCCAAGAGATCGCCAGAATCGCCCTCTACCTACCAAGAAAGCCGTTACCCACATTCCTGAACTGAACTGATGATGGCGTCAGGAATTCCAGTCCAAAATGGCCCAAGCCTTATCGTCTGTCAACCATAGTAGTACCCACTCTCGAATCAAGCAGCCTACCTACCAAGAGAGCCGTTACCCACATTAGTCGACCTGGTTTTACCGACTTGACTGAGTTTTACGACTAAAGACCAAGTTTGACAGAAGCAGAATTCGAATAAACGGACGGGCATAAGATAGAGAAAAGAAAGAAATTTGAACGAAAGTTTAAAATCCCACCCAATGTGGTTCTTTCGTTACGAGTAAAGAAAACTATTAGCTCTTCTCTGTACAAATATATTTTTCTACATAAACACGCTTGTGCAGCGCCTGTGAACCTTGGGAAGAACAAGAAACGTCACACAAACGAACGCTCCAAACTGATTAATATATTGTGTAAATCAATCAACAACGTTTGTTGTCGTGACGTTTCTAGCTCTTCGCTAGGACCACGGCGATTCTTCATCGGCTCGAAGAGTTCATCATCAAGAGTAGGTATTTTGTAGGTATCGATGATCTTCGGACCATCGCCACCGTTCGAAGGAAAACACACAGCTGTACAGAACAAACGTGCAGAACGGTGCGAGTCCGCTGTCTTTCGGATTTCGGACAAGCTTTTGCCATCTAGCGGGTAAAATACCAATCTTGTAAAAATTGGCTACGTAGAAGTTGCCTTCTCTATGATTTTGCTTCTGTGTTTCGAGTTATTGTTTGGTTTCTTCTGGCTGTCAAGTTAGAAAAGAAAAGAAGATTTTGGGAATTTGGTGAAAAGGAGGCTATTAAGTTATTTTACCAATTAATTTACCTAGTGCATTCAAGCAATTGTGTGGAACAGCATCTAAATCTGTTAAGGTGGGTACCTTAAGTAAAGTTAAGCCTATTTTATTAAGAACTTCATACTTGCCCTAGACATTAAGGTAAAACATTGAAATTCGAACACATCGGAATTTGGACATGTTGACCGAACATTTCAAATCGGACGTTTTCTTTCATCTCTCACGGGGAAGTGTTAGCACTTGCAGACAAAGCGGAATAGCCATTAGTTGCGAGAACCAAAAACTCGACCGCCGCTACTTTCTTTCTGGCAACGCTGTAACAGTTCGGCGAGGGAAAATTCGACTAAAAGGTTTGCCAAATTTTACTTTTTAACTGTTTTGAAGTGGTTCCGTAAAGCGAAAAATTGCCGGGAAAAGGTCAGTGCTTCTGTTGAAGGTGGCTAACGTAGCTAAGTTGCTAGAATTGGTAAATGTTGCACTGATTGCGATATATCGTGTCATTAGTTTTGTTCGAATAGTTATGTGATAAATATTTATTCGGACACCGTATTTGACAAAATAAAGCTATTCGGACAGTTGTATTTTGTCTGTTCGCTACTAAAAGCATAACGAACAAGTGTATGTCCGTAATGTCCGATAGCTGTTCGAGATGGTTACTCCCTGTTCGAACAGAAAAGCAGAGGGGCATCCCTTCCACGCCAGAAAGCTTTTATTCACGTAGAAATAAAAAACCCGGGAGAGGCCCAGAAAACGTCCGACATTCTGCTCTTTCAACAAACCTAATTCCCGAAACGATACCGGCAACGCTGTCCTCACGATCGTCGAAGAAGAAAAAGAAGTAAATATGTGTCCGAATTTCAATGTTTTACCTTAGCCTAGCTGCATTCGTTTTCGTTGTTTGGTCTGCTGTTCCATCTGTCGTTTTACTGTATGCATTTTCTTTATAACGTCGTTCGTGAACGGCGTTGAACTGCCGAGAATAAGGAGTTTTCTTTGTTCGGTTGAACCGCCGTTTCATTTGTCATTTCTGAAACGACGAACGGAGGCGGAAAGTTGGTTTCAACATCTCTGTTCAGTAATTAAGCGTCGGATTTTCTAAATTACCGACAAAACAAATTAAACTTGTACAACAAGTTTAAAAATAGTGGGCCTATTTATTAGGCTAAAATCCATTTTTGTACTTTATTATAGCTGCTGTTGCAAATATTAAGTCAGTTTGACTATTAACGTTTTTTTATCGACTACATTCGTGACATGACGCTTATAGAACCTGCCAAAGAAAATGCTAATATGAAATAATAAAACAACGTTTTTGGTACTGACAACGAAGAACGACGAAAAGGAATGCGGCTATTACCCCACTTTGACAAAAACTTCATTTCTTGTTCCTGGCAAACAAAATAATTGAAATAGGCTAGGAGGGATAAACTGAGAACTTAAAAGCAGACCAAAACCAAGTGCCTTGTAATTAATTTCAGAATAAGAGTTGTTGAGTTGTGTTATTAGCCTAATTCATTTATCTTGGATCTTCTTTGAGTCTGTTCCGAAGTGACCAAAGATCACTAGAAGAGATTCGCCCAGGATTTGCAGTTGTTTTGGATAAAGTTTTTACTTCTGTCTTGGAGTTGAATATCTTTTCAATTTCTGGGTGTTGTTTTTTGTCATTTTGTGGCAGTCGAGTTTCAGGATGTTGAGGCAAGGTTTAGCCAGGTTGGTTATTATTGGGATCACAAAATGTAAGTGTGGGGATACCTGTGAGCAGAGGCGTTACTAGCCAAAATGTTTGGGGGGCAAGGTATTTACCTACTGGCTGGTCATTTTTACCGACTATTTTTACGGATAAAAACAACTATTATTGAGAAAAAAAATGACTGTGTTGACGAAACATCGGCTGATTTTAAGAAAAAATGACTATTTTTAAGAAAAATCCGCAATTTTAACAAAAAACTATTGCTTTTGATTGTTTTTAAGAAAAAGCGACTATTTCTAAGAAAAAAATCAACTGTTTTTACTAAAAATCAATTTTGTACCGACTGGCCGATAACATTGGGGGGGCATCCCCCCTCCCCCCCCCCCCAGTAGTGACGCCTCTGCCTGTGAGTTCATAAAAGTTGTCAGTCTTTCTGTCTGTCCATCTGTCAGCTCAATAACTCTCGAAGGGATTGGGATATTTTCTTTAAACTTGGTGTGATGATTCCATTGGGTCAAAGTTTTAGGGTAGCCACAAAAACAGCTATCAGTAGTAGCGCAAACTTGCAGATTTTCCGTAATGAAAAATGAATTGCTGGGAATTTATCATATTTTTTTTTTTTTTTTCAGTCTAAAACAGCTGCTAAAAATATTTCAATTACACCATTGTCTTCAGGACTGAATAGTTGATTTAATAAGGCCTGCAGAAATATGTCCTAGCTAACTTATACTATCATTAATATAATTGCATGTAAATTCAGGTATAAAAAAAAGTACCTAAACTTCTCTAGTAGAATTTGTTGATACCAAGGACTGAATATCCGTATGTCTACACCAGTAAATAGCATTTTTTTTCGACCTTGCACATCATATTCCCAGTTTCTCTTAAAAATCCATGTGCGGCAGCTCCCAATGGAAAAAAAAACAGTTTCAATAGAAATTACAAGAACAAGATGGTGGCCGCTTTGGTCTTGTTATGCTTTCGGGTAGTCTAAAAACTTAGGCCACAAGTTGTCCATCGTCTGACTTATAAAACAGTGAATGATCGCTAAAAAAACTAAAATACTTGCCAAAAAAGCTTAATTCATATCCTGTTCAGGTTTCTTATGTATTTTTTTTTTTTTTTGGTTTTGGTGCGATGGCCCTTGTTGGCTCTTTATGCATTAAATATCTATCTATTCTAAATCATAATATGCATAGTCTGTTTATAAGGTAGGCTACTGGTAGCCAACTTTGAAAAATGATTTAGCCAGGTCCAACAAGGTCATTTCGAAAGTGGGTGCAGCTGAGAGCTGGCTTCCAGGTGATTCATTATGCGCTTTAATTCTTTCTATGATCTTGCATGCCCAGGCAAGCTGGCATGTCTGTAGTTGGCTGCTGGTATCCTGCTAACCTTCTTATGAATTGATGTCTTTCTTGCCATCCTGCTATCTTATGCTGAAATCTATCTTGTTTGGAAGTCGTGTTGTATAGGCTAGATATTTTAATTTTTTGCAGTTTATCTCAGCCTCAAGCCTATCCATGTTTCTTGGTTGTGGCGGAGAAATCAGTTTCAGAATCGAGGTCTTGTAAGGTTTTCGCTGATTATTGATGGCCTGTTGGGATCACTTTGATTGTTGTTGAAAGTCCGCATTTGAAATCTTGTTCAGGTTGCATCACAGTTTTTAGTTGTTACGAAGAATTTTGCTACCAGACAGCATGCAACACACAGGCTGCAAGCAGTGGCCGTTCGAGGATCGCTGACCGGACTATTCCATATAAAGTAAAATACTAAACCATGTTCCAAAGTAGGCCATTTCCCTTAAATTGGGCTTGCAAGAATAAGTGTATAGAATCTCGATGAGTACTGAGGTATATTTACAAATCCGTTAAGTTTGGTGGCGCAGAGGGCTTACGCCGCGCGTCCTTTCCCTGCCAAGCCAAGCCAAGTAGGCTACTTTCTGGATTCCAAACATTTATTTTCATGGGATCAGATCTGAAATGCGGAGCTGGATTGCCGAACACATCTGCGAGTGGGTCATACCCAGGGTTCCCGGATCCCGGATCTGTAACCTGTTTTTTGGGTGGTGCTTTGCAATTAAAACACAGGCATCACCTTCCAGATTTTCCTTTCTTTTTTGACCAGAACGGCAATGTGGAGCCAGGCCGTGGCTCTAGTAACAGCTATGCCGTAGGTTAGAATATTTTTTTTAACCCTCCATTGTTGTCCAGATGTATCGATGACCATGCGATATTGTCAATTTTCCATGTTAAGTGTTTGTTTTTATGCAAATATGTAGTGGAAGTCTTATTCCTTTGCCATCTGGGCTTTTTTGATGCGGTCCTATCAAGCCATTTCCTTTTCATCAGCAGTGGAGTCAGTTTTCCGCCACATTCTGAGATCAGATTTTAAGTTTCGGTTGTTTTCCAGACTCCACTGCTGTTGATAAGAAGATGGCTGAGCTCTTCGAAGATATTTTTGATGTCAAGGACATTGACAAAGAAGGCAAGAAGTTCGATCGATGCAGCAGGCTTCATTGTGAAAGTGAATCGTTCAAGATGGACCTTATCCTTGACATAAACTCTTGGATTTATCCAATGGAGCTCGGGGACAAGTTCCGTTTGGTCCTAACGAAGTCATTGAAAGACGATGGGTATGCAGACCATGGAGAATACAATGCCTCTGATATTGAATCAGCGAAGGCAGCTCAGTTTGAGTACATCATGTATGGAAAAGTGTACAGGATTGAGGGTGACCAGGCAGGGTCTGATGGTCCCTCCAATCGTATGTCAGCCTATGTGTCTTTTGGCGGGCTTCTGATGAGGCTGCAAGGTGACCAGAACAATTTGTCAGCATTTGAAATGGATCAGCAACTATATTTGATGATGAAAAAGTTGTCATTTTAAGGTGTGTTCCATTTGTAATTTTGATAAATTAAAGGACCTTCTATAGGACTCATTACGATGATGGTTAGGCTCTGGTGTCGTTGTTCCCCATGAAAAATCTTTCACGCTATAAAGAGTAATAATAATATCTGAAGGATAATGATAATATCTAAAAAAAAAATGTACCAAACTATGATAATAATTTATAACCCGTCAGTAAGTTCCAAGACATAGACGAAGGAGAAGGAGATGGAAAGAAAAAGGCTAAAAAATGACCTATTGCAAGATAATAGTATTCAATCGCTATTTCAGTTTTCGTTTAAACTATACTGGCTGCTCGACGGCTCTGAAGTTTCTGTTATTTAGTGATATTACCCTAAAATATTGGGCTACAGGGCTCATCTACGAACTTGACCTGTACTTCGACCCAATGGATCATCACACCAAGTTTGAACAAAATATCTCAACCCCCTCGAAAGTTATCGTGCTGACCAGAGGCGTTACTAGCCAAAATATTTTTTTTTTTGGGGGGGGCAAAGTATTTACCGATTGGCTGGTCATTATTACCGATTGTTTTTGCGGATAAAAACGACTATTATTGAGAAAAAAACGACTGTGTTGACGCAAAATCGGCTGATTTAAAGAAACGACGATTTTTAAGAAAAACCGACTGTTTTTAAGAAAAATCGATTGTTTTTAAGAAAAGACTATAATTTCTAAGAAAAAAATCGACTGTTTTTACTAAAAATCGCGGCGGCTCTTTTTTTACCGACTGGCCGACAACATTGGGGGGGGGGGCCTTAGTAGTGACGCCTCTGGTGCTGACAGACGGACACTTTTACGAAGTCATAGGTATCCCTCCACTTACGTTTTGGGATCCCCCAAAAATTGACCAGTGTCGGAATCGACAAAAATTCAGTGGCACAGACTTCTGCAGACAGACAATTAGGCCTTCAACAGACGATCAGGGTCGGGTACTCACGAACTGAAATTCCTGCCCGGTTTTTCGACACCTTCATCAGTTCCATAGGAAAAAGTGCAGAATTTTCCAGCATTCACAATATAACCTGTACCGACCACGGAGAATAATAGGCATTCGCGAAATACTTACAGTATCGTATCGTTCGTGTCAGAAGATTTTAGGTTGGTTGCAATTTGGGATCCCAAAACTTAAGGATAGGTACGTATGACTTCGTAAAAGTTGTCCGTCCATCCGTCTGTCAGCGCGATAACTCTCGAAGGGAATGAGATATTTTGATGAAACTTGGTGAGGATTCTTTGGGTCCAGGTCGAGTTCGTAGGTGGGTTCTGTAGCCCTACATTTGGGGGTGGGGGTTCAAATTCAGGGGCGAACAAATTTTTTTTAACAGTTAATGCGATAGTCGATTTAGGGGTATGAAGACATGCTGAACACGTGTACGAAAATCATTTTCTCGACGGACGGTTCGCTCGTAATCCAGCCAAAACCGGAAAATTTGTTAAAAGTAAAAGTTTTATTTGAAGTCGATTAGATTTTCGATTTAGCGCTAACGAAACATGCTAAATCCGTATATGGCAATCATTTTCTACCCGGACATGTAGTTCGCCCGGAATCTGGCTGAAACCGGAATTTAAAAAAAAAGTTAAAGTCTTATCTGAAGATTCTGAAGTTGTTTAGAGGTTCGACATAGGGATAAAGAGATTTTATTTGTTTATTAATGGAAAAAGAGGTTAAGCCGAAGTTTTGTCTTAGGTTGATTGATTAGAGGTTCGATGTAGTGGTAGGGAGGTATGCTGAATCCGTATATGAAAATTATTTTCTTTCCGGACAAATAGTTCGCCCGGAATCCGGCCAAAACCTGAAAATTTGTTAAAAGTGAAAGTCTTATCTGAAGTTGATTAGGGTTCGACATAGGGATAAAGAGATTTTATTTATTTATTAATAGAAAAAGAGGTTAAGCCGAAGCTTCTCTCCCTACAAAACACATGAACTATTGTTTAACAACACTGCAGTATACGCTGTTACAACAAATATACACTAAAAAGGATTCACATAGGCGCTACAACTGAACGGTGTCCCATGTACCTGAATTCGTTTTTTGGGCTTTAGTTTCTTGCCGGACAAGTAGTTTTCCCGGAATCCGGCCGAAACCGGAAATTTGGCAGAAGTACGGCAGGAAGTTTTGATCAGTTTCGTCGAAGTAGATATGACGTATAGGGGTAAACACACATGCTGAATCCATATCCGAACTTGGTTTTCTGAGATGATTAGCCATTGGTTTTAATCCGTTGCTAAAATTTAATAGTAAAATCTTCAAGGAGTCTGGCAAATGCCGAATATCTACAAGACCCAGTTGTCTGGATCAAACATTAAATTTGTGGGATCCCGTCGAAAGTTTTCGTCTTGTTTTACATGGCGCGGTTTTGCAGTCACTTGTTCTGTTTTCGAGGCTTTCGCTAGATACCAATCCAATCGAGCTTTGCGATTATATTAACCGCCTGATCTTTCCCATCAGCTTAGGGATCTGTCCGCAATAATAAACTGCTGTCATTGGTTTGTGAATTGTGATGTCTCTTCTGCTGCCACTCCGTCTACTGTGGCTATAGTTGCATTTCCGGTTTCGCCCATCCCGTTCTGAATGAATTTTTGGAACATGATTTGTAATCAAGGAGTGCTTGTCCACAGTTGCGTTTTGTTTGGTATGCAGCGCTTAGTTTTGGTGAAGTTGGATTGATTAGTGGTATTTCATATCCGTCGGTAAGTTTGTATTAAACTTAGTGCCCACAGAACGTGGATTCGCATTCGCCTAGTCGATTTTGACGGCGGAAAATTTCGTGCCGCGCCATTTCGTCTCCATTCGGATTTGTTCGGGTCGTTTCGCGGAAAAGATTTGGGCCATGGAGCCATGTAGGGGTCGAAACTTAATGCTGTTCATTTGTTTTTGCATTTAATAAACTGAACTGAACTTTCTTCATCAAGGTGCAGGGTGTGGCAATCGGCCAAAGATGGCAAAAGCGACAACTATACATGTTGACGATGACAGCAACGAAGTTCAGTTCGACAGACGGCTATGTAACACATCCTACAAGAAACAGCCTACACCTGTCAAAAATTCAACTTTTTAACCATTAAAATCACCCTCAAATGGAACTGTTAGGATACTATAAGACTCTTGAGGTCCCTTCAGACTGATACGTAAGAACGACATATACGTAATCCCTGATGTTACGTCAGCTCTTTCACACCTACAGCGGCGGCCGCCATAGTAAGGCGTTGCGCGAATATATTGGCGAAAGCGAGGGGCTGCCCACTCTCCGCCACTTGGTGTACACCATGTTGCGCCACCCATCCGCCACGCGCGGCACTCATCCGCAACCCATGAATTTGAATTTTGAATTTTGTTTTTCGCCTGTTACTTAACAAGTCCCCCGGGACTTTCCCTGCAGGTGATGCAGACAAATGTTACGCGTTGGTTTTATATTAAACATAATCTAATCTAATCTAATCTAATCTAATCATCCGCCACGCGCGCCGCCCATCCGCCACCCATCCGCCACGCGCGCCACTCATCCGCCACGCGCCACTCATCCGCCACGCGCGCCACTCATCCGCCACGCGCGCCACTCATCCGCCACGCGCGCCACTCATCCGCCACGCGTGCCACTCATCCGCCACGCGCGCCACTCATCCGCCACCAATCCGCCACGCGCGCCACTCTTCCGCCACATCTGCCACCCACTCACCCGCCATGCGCGCCACCCGGTGTACACCGATTTTGAGAGTGGGCAACCCCTCGGGCGAAAGTTTCGAATTCTGAAATCCTTTTTTCTTCTCAGGTGTTCTTCGTTTTCTTAGGCACGAATTGTTTTGTCTTTCTTTTTCATAAACCCAAGTCTTCTTCTGGACAAACTGGCAAATCTTTTAATGATTTTGGCTAAAAAACACCGCGAATGGTGTTATTTTGCTATACTTATCAGTATATCACAAAGAAGTTAAGAGCTTGGTAGCCGTTCCTTTCGTCGTAGAGTAGTTTCGTCAGTCCTGTTCGGTTGGGACATCGGGATCCTCAGATCACACAGGCTCAGCTGCAACTGGCAGCGGTAGTCTGTTTGTTATCCAGGAATTTGTTGTTCTTTCACGTTGTCGTAAGCAAGTTCGTAGGTCTTCTTGGGACGCGAGGAAACTCAGGTCACATGCGCTTAGCTGTACTTGGCAATGAGTATGTTTGTTATCCTCCTTCGTACTGCATTGGCTGCAGGATTGTCATTTCGACTTGGACGTAGTCGCAACAACCCACGAGACCTATGTGCGTCACCATCTGGAAATCTGCCCACCGAAAGGCTTTCCCAGAAGTATTGTTGCTTCCATTCTTAGGGAGGAGGAGTTGGTAGAAAAATTGCCTGGAGTTATTGATGGCGATATAGGCCCACTCATCATAACACAATTGCATGGTTTATCCGAGGTGCTCTTTGCATTGCTCATTTTTCGTTTAATACCCACACAGTCACTTAACTGTGACTTAGTGGTTAAGAAATACTGTCATTATTATTCGCTTGTCACGGGTAAGAGATATTGTTTTGATATTTTAGATGTGAGCACCTTGATATTGTGCCGGATTTAATAGAAGCTCTAAAACTTGTGGAACATGTTTTTGCGACTCTAAGAGCAGGAGGGAAAGGTCAGAACTCCGTCTAGTTTGGCGTCGTCATAATCTCATTGACATCTTGGTTTACGTCGTTAGAGCGATGTGCCTGCGTATTTCTGGGAGAGAATCGAAGCTTTAGTTTCCAGTTAGTCCTAGCAAGAGTTTTGGTGAATTGCAGCTGAGTACTAGAAAGCGACTGGGATTTATGCGAGAAGGTAAAGGACTTGAACGGAAGCTCACGTTAGAGATTTGTCCAAAGGATTTCTTTCGAAGTAGTATCGATTTGTGTGAACCCCGTGTTTTGATATTTGCTGCGGGTGGGTGTAAAATACACATCTGACATCGTTATGCGGGCGGGTGTCGACTGCGGAAACAGATAAACTTAATAGTAGTTTTATTGCCCTCGTCATTGCCATCCCGCTTATTTAGTACATACAGCAGAGTAACAAAGACTATCTAGAAAATTAATTAACTTAGAAAAATTAATTGGAGCTGTTTTTCCCGACTGCTGAAGGTCCGCTGTCCTCTCAGTTTGATTTTGTTCTCTTTTTGTCTTTTTAAGGGCAGTCATCGGCGTTTTGTTAAGCTGTTTATTTTTGCCATATTTGAATACCGTATTTTGTTGATTTGTTTATGCTTTTCTTTACTCATTTTCCTCTTACAGTAATATTGTGAAATCTTTTCATTTGGCAGTATTAATTATTTTGAGCCATTACTTGAAAGTAAAACTTTTGAAGAAAATTAAAAAATTAAAAAGTTAAGTATTTTAAGAAGTTGATAAGTAAATCTAGTAGGTGCTACACTTGTATCCTTTAGAGAAGGAGAAAGGTAAAAAGGCTGGTAAAAATTGGTAGGTAAAATAGCTAGTCTGGTAATCAGTGGGCACAAGCCTTGTCGTCTTAGTGGCGTCTGGTGGCTTAGGTGCGGGTGTCGATAAGTGTGCTGTCAGCCGATTTTCGCTTCTGTCAGTTAGCTCGTTGACACTAGCAAGGACGTTAAAGCGATAAAATGTTCGAAAGCAAGTTTTCGCTTATAGTCTTAGCTGGCGTAATCCCAGCTGATAGTAATAATAATGCACTACATGATAAGGCTGATATATGTGCTGATATATGTGCTAGATGTTATTGAACATCGTGCTCGATTCCTGGAATCCTTCGATCCACAACAGCCCCTATCCAGCAATTGTAGTTAAAGAAATAGTTGTCAATAAAATTGTATCTTGTCCTTTTCTTTTTCTCTCTTTGTACTCTATCTTATTAGGTTAGCCCGAGGGGTTGTTCACTCCCAAAATGGTTGTACAGTTGTGCCCGGTGCCCAGCCGGTTCTCACTCCCAAAATGGTTGTGCAGTGGTACCCGGTGCCCAGGTGTGCCCAGGGCGGGTGTACAGTGGTGCCTAGCGAGTGATCAACCCCTCGGGTTAGGCTTACCAAAAGATTGGGAATTTCACTTGTGTCAGGGAAATCCGCCAAGAAGTGGTGAGATTTCGTTTCCGGTATTCAGAAACGCTGCCAATACCAGATATATAAGACTTTAGGAGTTTGAATAATAAAATAAGATGTTTCGGTTATGTAATAATACTGCGGCATCTACTACCAGCAGTTCCACACAACGAAAATAAAGAATAGCTGATGCTAAAACAGTGAAGAGCCAAATCAGCAGGGCTCTGGGCAGGATTCCGTTAAAGGACACTTCGTATTTATGATAAGGCGATTCTCGCCTTTCCCCGAGGACTCCTCGGGGAATCGAAGAGAACGGCGAAAATAGACAAAACTGCCCGACAAAACTGAGCGGAGCTATAGGTACTTGCTGAGCTTTGATTTGATACCGTCTACATCCCTCTTTGCCGCTGCGCATATCAGACGAAAAACTGTAGTGGAGGACCTGCTCTGAAGCGCGTCACGATGGTACACACCAATCGGCTGTGAGTCTCGAAATTTCTTCTCCTTGGCTCTACTGCGATATAGCTGTTTGTAGAGGTAACGAATTGTGATGTTCCGCGTAGCTCCTGCTCTACCCTCCACACGTTTGCATTGGACAGGGTATCGGTAATATTTTCGACTCCGCATGGTCGTAATACAGAGATAGGGAGACGGAGGTTCTTGTGATTATTTCTCCTTGGTTGTTGCGCCTGCATCGACTCGATATCATATATCTGCTAGTAATCTGTTGCATTAATGTTCTGGCTCAGCTAGATCTTCAAGGCTTTCGGTTGAGTTATTCCGGTATGTCCATTCATCGTTAAAGGACACCTGAATGAAGAGTACCAAGTATCATCCCTATCTGTATGACTTCCGTTAACATTGGCTGCAGAAAACCCAATCCAAATACGAAATAGTGTTTCCAAGCTATGATTTTTGCTCCATTTTGCATCTGTCCTTATTTCAGTACGAACAATTTTAGAAATGAACAAATGTCTCCTATCAACCCTTCTTCTGGAATCTTTTTTAACCAGTTACGCCCAAACGTATATCTAGAAGAAATTCCAATACGATCCGGCCAGTGCTGTACAAGATTTGAATGAATTGCGCTTTTTGTCTTGGAGTCCGCATATCCCTATTTTGAAAACGCTCAGGAGAAGAATGCTCTCCGTGGCCATGTCTGTAAATGCATTCTCCATGGTGTGTTCAAGTATGGTCTCATTGTTCAGGTGTCCTTTAACACCTAGTCCAGGTTAATTTATTTTCTATGTTTCGAAATTCTGAATAATATTGAATCACTTTAAAGCAGACTACAGGATCGATGGCCAGAAGATAACATTATCAGTATTATTTAATCATGGCCATTCATGGGATGTAAATTATTTGGCGATATTGAAAAGTTGGGAAGATTCCTTTCGGTTTCGATGAACCACAGAGAAAGGTTCCTGTAAAGGAATATGTAAAATAGTTATCACTTATTTGGTTTTTGTTCTTTATTTTTTTTTTTTTTCATTTTTTTCCCATGGCCTCTGTGCTTTTAATGGAGTAAATCTTATCTTATCATAAGTAATTTATTCCTTTGTTGAGGAAAAGAAATGCTCCTCAGTCCATTACGCATGCTGCCAATACACTTGATGACTATCTCTCCTTGCCGATGCAAGATCTCCGGCCTCTCCGGGTGCCTAGCGGAAGAAAGGCAGAAGTGGTATCACAACTGCTCCCAAAGATCCCCATGATTGGTTGAGACAGGATGCCAGCTGTTGAGATTGAGTCGTCACGGAGACATTTACTTCTTCTTCCTGAGGATCAGTGGCGTGTTTTGTCATTGAACCAGGGTCGATATAGTTTTTCTTATCCAGTTGGCGGTTAACCTTTCATAAATCCTCACTTAACTCATTTGGCCCAATCGTTAATAACGTGTCAGCCCAAGCTGGCCGCGAAGGGGGTCGATGGCGCTAAACGGTTGAGTCCGATGAGATTTATTTCAGCGATATTTTGGCCATTCTTGGCAAGGGTCCTCGTCAGGCTGTAGCTAGAATAACATCAAATCTGGTTTGACAGTGCTAAACGGATACGTCAGCTGAATTATATTAGAGCGATATTTCGGCCCTTCTTGGCAAGGGTCCTCTCGAGGCTCAAGCCTCAAGCCAGCTTGGGCGGCTTGACGCTTAACACATACATTTACGTCCTTCAGGTATTAATAACAAGTGGTTTACACTTTACAGGGTTGCCAAGAGCTCGACTGAAAAAAGTGTCATAATTGCTGACAAAAATGTGCTTTTTGAAACCTCGATTTTTTTGTGAATTCCGCTGCACAACGCGCAAAATGCGAATAATTGCGAATAACTGTTACATCACAGTTTTGTGAACAAATTTGATAGAAAATGAGCTTTATTTAAGGCGTCAAACGGTTTTTGTGTATCAAATCAAAGTAAGGTACATGTTTTTGGGGGCGGTAATCCGTCACTTTAGTAAAGTAAATGAAAAAGTGCTTTTCTGATCTAAAAAGTGTCGTTCATAAGAAAAGGTGTCAATTTCAGAGAGAGTGTCATGTCATGGTGTCACCCAGAGGCAAAAAGTGTCAAAAAGCACCGAAAGTGTCACACTCGAACACTGGTGGTTTATGACTGAATACAGTTCGGCAAATCGGGACTCTTAATACCCTTCCATCATGAATAGTCTCGACATAGTTAGCAGTTTAAAATCTGTGTGTGATTTGTAAGCATCAGTGGCCTATGTAATAAGTTCATTCTTGCGAAGATTTTCAGTGTCTCGTTTCATTTTATTTTTGTTCTGGCTCGAAATTGTTTGCTGCGTAGGACAAGAATGCTTTATGCCTTAACTCTTGGCTGTTATTGATGGGGACGAACAAGAGAGGGCTGGTTTATGTCAAGCAGAAGTTGAACATTGCTTTAGACGAGTGTTGCCACTTTTCTCTGACGGAACCTGTGACTTTAGGCCGGAAAAACCTGTACCAACTATCAACCAGAAATCTCCCTTTATCATCTTCAGAACAATATGCCTCAACTTTTTTGCTTCATTTTGTATTTACTGGTAAGGAACCAGTCGCAGAATCGTGGCTCGCTTTGACGAAGAAGCGAAAATCTGTGACAAATTGCAGAATTCTGCGACCAGTGGCAACACTGCTTTAGATTGCCCAGTGTTTGATTCGAACTTCAAAGTTTCACCGAATAGGGCTGAGGTCCGACAGTCTCGGTCTAGTTGTTCACTTAAATTGCCTGAAAACCTGATAGAAATGCGTTACTCCGTTTGTAAACTATCCACAGATAATTGATTTCATTGAATGAACTTATTCTTTCGGACTTGTGGTACCTCTATTCGCCTGTCCCTCTGTGTTTGAAATAGGTAAGCCGCTGCCGGAAAATAAACTAAAAATGGCAGATTCCTTGCAAGATCATTTCCTTAACATCATTTTCTTACTTTCTTCACCCGCAACTTTAACGAGTTTAGCGTCTTTAGCCATGGGAATGTAGAACCTCTGTTGAACTTCAAGTTCTCAGCTACTGGGTGAATTTTCGGTTGTCGGGCAAGTAGTGCACATTCATTACAGAATCCTTTTCACACAGCTACCAAATATAAAATCCGTTAGGTGGGTCAAAATATTTCAGTGTAGCCTATACAAACTACAGATGAAAATAAGCTGCCTTTTCAGTTAAACTTTAAAGGACACCTGAATGAAGAGTACCAAGTATCATCCCTATCTGTATGACTTCCGTTAACATTGCCTGCAGAAAACCCAATCCAAATACGAAATAGTGTTCCCAAGCTATGATTTTTGCTCCATTTTGCATCTGTCCTTATTTCAGTACCGAACAATTTTAGGAATGAACAAATGTCTCCAATCAACCCTTCTTCTGGAATATTTTTTAACCAGTTAAGCCCAAACGTATATCTAGAAGAAATTCCAATACGATCCGGCCAGCGCTGGACAAGATTTGAATGAATTGCGCTTTTTGTCTTGGAGTCTGCATGTGCAAACCTCCAGAAACGAACATCCCTATTTTGAAAACGTCACGCTCAGGAGAAGAATGCTCCCCGTGGCCATGTCTGTAAATGCATTCTCCATGGTGTGTTCAAGTATGGTTTCACTGTTCAGGTGTCCTTTAAGGAACTTGGAAACTTGGGTTAAGCAGAAAGGATGTAATTTCTGGTAGTCTTTGCGCTTTAGAATACTCTGCCGTCAAATTAGTTCCACGAGTCAGAAATATTTTCTTATCTAAATTGACGCAATTGTCGTTATCTGGAAAATTCAACGTTTTCGCGTTGAGCTCAGTTTTCCTATGCGCAAGTAACCAGTGAACGAACTCAAGGAATATTATTTATTTGAACCATTTGTTGATGGATATAAACGAGTTGCAAACACTTGCAAAAAGGTAGGCTGTTCCTTTAATGGAAAATAATGGACTAGTTCATGAAAGTTAGTCCTCCGAAAAACAAGAAGTTACGTGAAAGTCAGCAGCGGAGGAGGATAACAGTAGAGTGTAGCTCGGGCAAGGTTATGTTGATCACATTTTAGGACAGTGCATAGAGCTTCCTTCACTGGGTGTACATGGGTTGGTTGGCTGTTTCTTCCCTGGTCTCTTAAAGTCAACAAATAAAAGAAAAGTCCACTATGTCGTTTTTTCGTATTAGATGCAATGAAGAAAAGTTTTGTTTTGCCGTTCGAATTTTGTTGGCCTCTGAGGCGTCTGATTTCTGGCCGGATATGGATTATACAAGTAAATTATTATTATGTACGAGCTTTTTGAACAAGAGCTGAAGGCGTAAACTGTCGTCTTTTGTTATTTCCCAGGACTCTTCTATGACTCCGGTACATTTAGTGTTTTCGAGCTTGGTGCTTTCCTGTTTAAAACTGTCAGATCCGCTAGATAGTTACATCACATGTTGGTCCCGTTCCGCTATTCGGTTCCGGGAATGACAGGACAGGCACACAGCTACCTCAAAATATTCTGTTCAAGACCAACCCCTCTTCTACCTCAAGACCAACCCCTCTTGACTATCGTGAAACCAGCAACATTTTGCTTCCATAAACGTGCTATTAAAAAACGCATGACCATCACTTTCATCAGGTTGCTACTTGCAAGTAGCTAACCTGTTTGCTCACCAGCTGGATGCAGTTTGGCGACTTATGGATTCTTAATTTCCGTCCGTGAGCCTGATGGATTATCATTGGATGTTCAACAACGCTAATGAATTATCGTTGGATAATCAACAATGTAATATCTGTGTTTCGAATATCATCATGTATAATTTCATACTTGCGAGCATTTTCAGTATCTCCCTTGATTTTTATTTCTGTTCTTTCTCAAAATTGATTGCTATATTAGGAGAACAAAATTTCGTGACTGATATCCTGGCTGGTATGTTGACCCACAAGAGAGGTTAGGTTTGTGGCAGAAGCTGGAGATTGAGTTAGGACTAATTTTGATACGGACTTTAAAGAGTGCCCTCTATTCGTCCTTGCTGCAACTTTCGGTTTCGTCAGAGATTACTTTGCAGTACGTAGGAGCACTATCAGAGAGCTTTCTTCTTTGGAGATCAATCTTATTCGGTGGAATGGTTATGTTTGTTTGGGAAGAAAAGATTCCGTTACTAGGTGATAAATTGCTTCACTCGCCTTGATAGGGTTGTGCGACGAGATACCTTTCACATTTAATTGGAGCGTGGGATTTGGCTGAATACTCTTGATGACTATCTCTCCATGCCGATGCAAGATCTCCGGCCTCTCTGGGTACCTAGAGGGAGAAAGGCAGAAGTGGTATCACAGCTGCTCGCAAAGATCGCCGTAATTGTTTGACACAGGATTTGAGTCGTTGAGTTCGAGTCGTTACGGAGACGTTTACTCCTTCTTCCTGAGGATCACTGGCGTGTTTTGGACTTAGTCATATAGAGTATTACGCCGCTACTAGCAAAGGTTTGGAAGGCTGTGGCAGGTGTTGCCGTTCGTCTGACGGAACCTGTGACATTTGGCAGCAAAAACTTGTGGAATTCTGGTGCCTACGAAACTGGGTCCTTTTACCAACTGTTAACGAGAAATAGTGATTTTTCAGATTCATAATTATATGCTTCAACTTCTTTTTACTTCAGTTTTTGATTTACTGGTAAGTGAGCAGTCGCAGAATTCTGGTTTGCTTTGTCGAAGAAGTCAAAATCTGTGACAAATCGCACGATTCTGTGACAAGTGGCAACAGCGCGTACAGCTCAGCACCAAATCAAGATTAGCTGCATTTTTTGCCTTTTCTCCATAGGTCGGTTAACCTACCTATTTGCCACTATTGGCCGTTTTTTCGTCTCGCCAGTCGGTTTGACTGAGCTCTAAAAAACGGCTTAAGTCGGGTCTTCACCTTCCGGAATCTGGGTTCCCAGATTCTCCGTGATTTTTTCTGAATTTCTTCTGCGATACTTGAAAATTCCGGAAATCTGGAAGTTCAAAAGCCCCTTTTTTCCAGATTATTTTGATGTACTTTCGGACCGGTTCATCTTCCAGATGCAATTTACAGGAGAAGTCAAAGAAAAATCTGGAAGCCCAGATTCCGGAAGTTCCGGGAGGTGAAGACCGGTCTTTATAGGAAAAAATGGCGTCTTCCCGTCGCCGGCGCCTATCTCTCCAATGGGAGTTTTGAATTTCGCGCCGTGCCAAGAGCGTAGGTCGGTTGGATGGAGCTCCCGCCTCAGTCCACAGGTCGGTTAACCGACCGGCAAACGGAGCCAAAAAGCAGCTTATAAAAACTTTGGTCGGTTAACCGAAGGAAGAAAACGACTTCTAGTGATAAATCTTGTAGGTCGGTTAACTGGATGACGGCAAAAAACGCAGCTATTGTAAACTCAAGAATTGGTGAAAGTCAACCTGAATGATTGGTACAAGACTACTAAACAAAAGAAAATTATGGCAGGCTAATATTGATACAAACAAATAATGCTAACCATAACAATAGAAACCTTAACTTTGGTGAAGAGTTTCCGGCGTCAAATCGGAATGGTGTTTCCAGTAATCGTACTGGTACTTTTAATCCGCCAATAGGGCTCAGTTAAAAAGTAGTGAATTCTTCGTCTTCGAGGAGACCATTTTATAAACGAGAATTCAATGAGTGAGGCTTTCCTCGTGGGCTTTGCCTGAATTACGCCTCCATTATCTACTAGATCATAGAAAACTGTGGTGGAATCCGAATTCAGTGAAGGCAAGAATTTGAAAATTCGAGATTTTTCAGATGGCCTATAAATTTTTATCAGTGGAACTTGGATTATTTCTGAATCCTGTAATCACAAAGGGCACAAGGTTATCGCTACAACATCCATTTTATTTTCCGTTGTTATCTTCGGTTCTATTGCTGGAGAGACTGACTGGTAAATATGTTCTCTAAAGGATTATGAAATTACTCATTGCTATGGGCGCCACGTGTTGTTGATTTCAGATCTAATCGAATTTTGGTAGTTCGCAAAAGGGGAAACCCGTGTCCGGTTTATCAATGGACAATGGTCAGTGGCTTTTGTTCCGTCGTTTGTCGAGCTCTACAGTAAATGAACAAACAGAAACCATACTCTAGTCTCGTTGTTTCTTGTTCATGGGCCTTTTACTGGCCTTTTAGTATAATAAATTATCGTCAATTCACGGGAAATTTGAATCGACCAATTTATTTAATTCGTGATATGACACATCACATATCAAAATTACAGTAGAACAGGACCATTTTTAAATAAATGTATACAATTATTTCATCCATTCGGTGGCTCGGTTTTGTTAATTTGATTTGTCGGACAATTAATGTTTGTGTTGTTAATTTGTTTACAAACATCGGCATATACTTTCGCTTTGAAAGTTGCTTTTTGTTTAAATTTTGTTCAAGATTATTCTACAAATATCGGCGAACAAAAATGCCAATTGAGAATTGGCATCCTCCTCATATTTTTGGAGGGAAGGAGGAAATTCGCATCCGACTGCGAAAGTGAGAATGTGGGCGTGTTCCACCCTACTTACCGTAGTTACTACGCTAGTTACCGTAGTTACTACGCTAGGCTGGAACGCTTTTTTAATTTTTCGGTGAAATATCAGGCCGCGGGCTGATCGGACCAATCACGTTGTAGAGATGCGTAGTTACTACGCTCCCGAGCGTGGTAAGCAAATAGTTATTATTAGTTACTATTTTGAGAAGGTTGGGACGGTCAGCGTAGTAAATTTTCGTGAGGCTGGAACGGAAATAGTAACTAGTAGTTACTATTGGTAGAGGGGTGGAACACGCTCTGTGTGTGCACGTGCCTTAACTGTAGCGTACGTGACGGGCGGATGGGCACCTGATTTCGCGGTAAGGCGTTTCACGGGGTTTTACTCTCCACCCTTTTTCTTTCTATGATATGATATGGTATTTAATCACACGCAAAAAAACTTTCGGGCAATGGCAATACATACAAACGAAAGAACACACAAAACGAAAAAGTGCCGTTGAGGTGGATTTCCTCTGTGTGTTGTTTTGTTTCGCGAAGCATGCTGTTTTGTTTTTTCTTTTTTGTGTTTGTTTATGGCGTAAGCTGAAATAAAACTGATTGATTGATTGAGTGATTGATACACATTTGATAGGAAGCTCGAAATCTCAGAAAAGAGAATGGATGGAATGGCTAGGGACTTTAGATAGAATTTGTCAGCAACATTAATACGACGCGTCCTTTAAAGTTTAACTGAAAGGCCAACTTATTTTTGGATCATTTAAATGAATACACCGCATTATTTGGATTGTGTTAAGGATTTTTTTTTTTTTTCACTATTTGCTCTAGTATGGCGTTCATAATATCTACGGCTGTCCTCACAGAGCAAAATTCTACTATGACGCGGAAAATTTGAATCCCAACACAAACGCGGCTTTTAGTGGCCGCAATGATCAGCTTGCGAAAGGTAGCTCACTGTGTGATCAATTATTTTTCGTAAATCATTGCAGTCAAGCATATAACACAGGTCCGACCACAAATCCGATAGGAAAATTCCACTATTTGAAAATTGGTTATGCATAAATAGCGTAGAAACGAAATAACGCTCGGGTCTTGAAGATTCTTAAAGTGAATAAGTGATTGTTAACTTGATTGTCCTATCTCATCCCTTTTCAGTTAAACTTTAAAGTTTAGCCGAAAAGAGCCGAGATAGTATAGTCTAGTTACCCCTCACATATTTCACTTGAGGCTTGAAGACCCGATGAAAATGCGTTACTTCGTTGCTCCGCTATTCACGAATACTCAATTCTAAAATAGGGGAATTTCCCTGTCGGGTATGTGGTACCTCTGTGCGCTTGTAACTGTGTTGTACGCTTGACAAAAACGATTTACGAAAATAAGTGTTATCGCAGTGAGCTACCGTCCGCAAGCTGTTCACTGGCTCCTGAACATCCTCATGTGTATTGAGATTCATATTTTCCGCGTCATAGTGGAATTTTGCGTTGTGAGGACAGCCGTAAATATTCTGACCGTCATACTAGAGCAAATAGTGAAAAAAAAAATAAGCCCTGAACACAATCCAAATAATGCAGTGTATTCAGTTAAATGATACAAAATAAGTTGGCTTTACAGTTAAACTTTAAGAGTTTCAACTTCATCGTTTTTTGAACTCGCCAGATTAACTTGTGCGTCACAACTTTGTTGGCTTGTGCTTCCTGGGGACACTGTGTCAGTGGCCGTTGAGGGCTTTCTTGATTCCTTGTCCGGTTAGAGAGGTTGATCTGGGAGAAGGGAGTTCTGGAGAGGGCGATCGCCTGTCAAACTACTCAGTCAGTTCAGCATTATAAACATAATACAGTATGGCATAAAAGCGACACTACATAGTCCAACAAACACACACAGAATAACAACCTGAACCCACGCCATTTTACTCCAGCATTCATATATTGAAATACTTATATATATATGAATGACCGAGAATGAAAGGTTAAGTTGAGAAATGTGCGTTATCGTTGGTTTTATGTGAATTAAATGTATGCATTCCCGCACAGGACAAGGTTGCGACCCGCATTGGATTGTTAAGTGTGTTGTTTTGACAGTGCAAAACGGATACGTCAGCTAAATTTTATTCGAGCTATATTTCGACCCTTCTTGGGAAGGGTCCTCTTCAGGCTCTAAACCGCTCAAGTTGTAAAAACGAACTTGTGGAAAAACCAGAAGGGCCGAAATATAGCTCGAATAAAATTTAGCTGACGTATCCGTTTTGCACTGTCAAATATGATTCGCAGTTAGCTTGGGCTGAAGGAATATTTATGTGTTGTTTTGTTGGATAAATAATACAAAAAAATGAATCGGACTGAAAATTAAATTGAAATCTAAAATTAATTCGCCTTCTTTTCTTGCAGACTGCACTCAGCGTTGTCCCTTGAAGCCAGTGCGTATATGCGTCGCTTTTAGAGCCACGCATTTCTTCAGCGACCCTCTCGTTTTCTTACATTAAGCCGATTCCGGCGGTTGTGTGTTGTATGCACACACTGCCGACTTCCACGCATTCGCAGCCCAATCTGGCTCTGTTCGGATTTGAGGCGGCCAGCGCCATCTCTCCTCTGGCGCTACTGTCGGAGTTCGATAGCCTGCAATACGCAGCGGCAACTGGCGAGAGCTCAGAAGTGTTCCCTTATGGGCTGAGCCAAGTCGCCTTCGGCGCCCACGCACATACGAGCCATAATCCCATGATCTTTGGACACCTGAGGCTGTGCGCCCTAGAACTTGTGCACCTATACGAGTGGAGGTTCCGACCTTAAACTTACCCGAGTGTTATACCCTTGTGCCATTATATTACTTACGGTCCATACGATATATCAGTGAAGGGATCTATATAGTTAAAAGTTTATTTTCGTACGGATATATATTTATACAAAGATTTAGGTTTTCAATTTTTTCTTCGCTTGTGTGATTCGAGTGTGAGGAGTGATTTTGTTGTGAAAGAAGGTAGCTGAATTTTTGAATTCCGTAAATTGTGTAAAAGCAACCGCAAGATGTCACTAAACGGGAGTGCGGTGCGCGGCAAAGTGATTCGCCCTGCCCCATCTGAAATTGAGTATAGAGAAATGAGGTTTCTCATCACGGACCGACCCACCGACCAATCCATCAGTAGCTATGTTGAGGTAAGGGTTTTTCCTTCATCTTAACTGACAGCCCACTCTCAGGACCATGTCGGCTGTCCTCTGCCAAAAACCTAGTAACTGCATTTTGAACGATTTTTCAGGAAGCGCAAAAAACTGTTTTTCTTACTTCCTGGAGGAATAAAATGAGAAGAAAAACGGGAAATTACCTAAAACGTTAAGAAAAATAAATCGCTAATAGGCCTACTTGATATAAACATATATACTAGGTTTTTTAGCGACCTATTAAGTACGGGCTAGGTTTTGGCATTGGGATTCCGGTGAAAATGTGTCCCGCGCCTGTAGATACTAGGCTTGTACCGAAGAAACTATGTAAGATAGGAAAAATTCTGATCACGCCATTGGATTCGCCGTGGTGGAATTGATGGCCGTCAGTTACTAGGTTTTGGCAGAGGACAGCCGATATTGTGTGTAGCGAACCAGATACCACGTGCTATCGCTGGACACCGGGTATATAACACCGTTCATCGAATGAGAAATCCCTCGCTGACAACCACACTTAAAGCCAGGCTATACCTTCCAGGTCCCACATCTGTGGGCGTACGGTCAAGCTCTTTTGCTCTTCAACATTTCTTGGATTTCCTATGTATATGTCTTATGCATTCTTATTACATGTTAGTCACTCTTCCTTTTTCTCCTCTCCAAGTCATTTGCGTTTTGGGACCCCAAAACTTTAGTTGACCGAATACCAATGATTTCGTTAATTTTGTCCGTGCGTCCGACTTTTAGCGCGATAACTCTCGAAGCAATTGAGATATTTTGTTCAAACTAGGTGTGAGGATTCTTTAGGTCCATGTACAGATCAGGTTCGTAGATGGGCTTCGTAGCCCTATATCTAGGGGTGGGGGAGGGGGTTTTAGATTAAGGGTGGATACAAATAATTTGTGAAAAGCTGATGAGGTAGTCGATTTGGGGGGGTAAAAAGACAAGATGAATCCATATCTGGAACTTATTTTCTCGCCAGACAAGTAGTTTGCCAGGAATCCGGTCGAAACCTGAAATTTTGTGAGAGTAAAAGTTTCATCTGAAGTTGGTTAGAGGCTCGAGAGAGGGGTAAAGAGTCATGCTGAATCCATACCTAAAGTTTGTTTTCGTGCCGGACATTTTGTCCATTCGAAATCCTGCAAAAACCGAAATTTGTTTCAGTAGCCTAAAAGCTGTCTCTGAAATCGATTGGAGTGTCGAAATATGAGTAAGAAAACGTGCTGGATTAGTATACTTAACCTTTTTTGGGATCCCAAAACGTAAGTGGAGGGATACCTATGACATCGCAAAAGTTGTCCGTCCGTCCGTCCGTCCGTCTGTAAGCACGATAACTCTCGAAGGGAATGAGATATTTTGATGAAACTTGGTGTGAGCATTCTTTGGGCCAAGAGTAAGGTCGAGTTCGTAGATGGCCCTTTAGCCCTACATTTAGGGGTGGGGGAGGGGGTTCAAATTAAGGGACAAGCAAAATATTTTTAAACAGCTAATGTGATAGTCGATTATGGGGTAAGAAGGCATGCTGAACACGAATATGAAAACCATTTTCTCGCCGGACAAGTAGTTCACCCGGAATCAGGCCAAAACCGGAAAGTGTGTTAAAAGTAAAAGTTTTATTTGAAGTCGATTAGATGTTGGATCTAGGGGTAAGAAAGCATGCTGAACATGAATATGAAAACCATTTTCTCGCCGGACAAGTAGTTCGCCCGGAATCCGGCCAAAACCGGAAAGTTTGTTAAAAGTAATTGTTTTGTCTGAAGTTGATTAGATGTTCAATGTAGGGGTAAGAAGGTATGCTGAACAATAATACGAAAACTGTTTTCTCGCCAGACAATTAGTTAGCCCGGAATCCGGCCAATACCGGAAAATTTGTTAAGAGTAAAAGTTTTATTTGAAGTTGATTAGATGATAGATCTAGGGGTGAGAAAAGATGCTGAATCCGTATGACAATCATAAAAAAAAAAAAAATCCGTATGACAATCAAAAAAAAAAAAAAAAAAAAAAAAAAAGTCGCTCCTGGTTCATTAGTCACGGTAAAAGTCCCTTGTATAAAGCGCCATCTATGTATTAAACCTTACTGTCTGGATCAGATATTGAAGTTTTGGGATCCCATCGAAACCTTTGGTCTTGTTTCCTGTCGGGCCGATATTCGGCCGGAATCTGGCAAAACTCGGAATTTCTGTTCTGTTTTCCTGTTTGGTTGATATTGCGGATAGAATCCGGTGAAATACAGAAACTCGGTAGGCATCATGCTACGTCCTTGTCGGGTGTTTGGTTTCGATCATGTGCTGAAAAGGCATAGAAGCCATAGAAGGAAAGCTAATTATTTTTACGCTAGTTTCAGTGTAAACTTAGTATTTGTATACCGGCTCCTAAACCAGTTCTTGCCATGCTGACATCGGAAACCTACCGACGAATCCGGGTTTATCCGAGACAACAGTTCTCATGGCTGATTTGAAATGTTCTTTTACGGTAGATGCTCGGAACGCCGGAAACCATATTTAACCCTTCCCCCCGGGGGAGGGGGTTAAACGCTGGCGAATTTTATTTTTTATCTTCCCAAAAGGCCTCAACGACAACAAATGAAACAAGTTTCAACTTGAAACCTGTCGTGGTTGGAGCTAAACAAAAATGTTGAAAACCGAAAGTGGCTAAAGCGGCCGCAATTAAATGAACACTCTACTAAAAATGTATAAATAGCCTAAGTAAATGAAGGCAAATGGAGATAACAAAGTAGCCTATATCGGGGTATAAAAATTATAAAAAATATCGGGTAATCCCAGACGAGAAGTTCTAAAATCTTGTCCATGCTTTCTTCGCCAATACGACACTACCATATTTATAGTTTCAAAGAGTCAACACGTAAAATGTTTTTATCAGTGATCAGTTATTGCATGTTTTTGGGATCCCAAAACGTAAGTGGAGGGATACCTATGACATCGCAAAAGTTGTCCGTCCGTCTGTCCGTCCGTCTGTCCTTCCGTCTGTAAGCACGATAACTCTCGAAGGGAATGAGATATTTTGATGAAACTTGGTGTGAGCATTCTTTGGGTCAAGAGTAAGGTCGAGTTCGTAGATGGGCCCTGTAGCTTTACATTTAGGGAGGGGATTTAAATTGAGGGGCAAGCAAAGCTTTTTTAAACAGCTAATGTGATAGTCGATTATGGGGTAAGAAGACACGCTGAACACGAATATGAAAACCATTTTCTCGCCGGACAAGTAGTTCGTCCGGAATCCGGCCAAAACCGGAAAGTTTGTTAAAAGTAGAAGTCTTATTTGAAGTTGATTAGATGTTCGATATAGGGGTAAGAAAGCACGCTGAACAAGAATATGAAAACCGTTTTCTCGCCGGACAAGTAGTTCGTCCGGAATCCGGCCAAAACCGGATAGCTTGTTAGAAGTTAAAGTTTTATCTGAAGTTGATTAGATGTTTGATGTAGGGGTAAGAAGGCATGCTGAAGAAGAATACGAAAACCGTTTTATCGCCGGACAAATAGTTCGCCCGGAATCCGGCCAAAACCGGAAAATTTGTTAAAAGTTAAATTTTTACTTCAAGTTGATTAGATGTTGGATATAGGGGTAAGGAGATACGGTGAATCCGTTTTAGCTTTAGTTTCTCGCCGGACAAGTATTTCTTGAATTTCGCCAGAACCGCAAAATTCACAGAAGTAAGCTAGGATCGTTTCGATCGGCTTATAGAGGTAAACGCACATGCTGAATCCATATCTGAGCTTGGATTTCTTAATGATTAGCTGTTTGGCCTGGCGAAGACTGGATCTGGCGAAGACAAAACCTAATTGTCTGGATCAAATATTGAATTTTTGGGATCCCATCGGAACCTTTGATCTTGTTAATGTGGGACAGTGTCAGCGATAGTGAAAACTCAGCTCATGGGTCAAGTTTAGTGTGCCGTGAGAGCGGAAGATGATAGCAGACAAACTGCAGAACAGAAATGTTGCAGATTCGTTCGGTCACATTGAGGAAGCTATTTTTTCATCCCATATCATCTTTTGTACTTTAAATTATTTTTTATTATTTAAGACAAAACTAAGAAATCGCATTTCGTACTTTTCGCAGCTACTCCTTCCCTCAGTGACGTTATTTTTATCTATTTTTACCCACTTTTAACTATTCACGTCACCTAACTTTAAAAATAAACCTATATTCAGTTTACTATTCTTGCTTCTAATAATTGAGGAAATTTTTAAACCTCTAATTCGTGATTTTCCAGTTGAGCGCTCCTAGCGGGTTGTTAGTATGATTAGGAACGTTACGCTAGTCCAGTTGACTCCTGAATCTCTTAAAGGATCTGTCTTACCTATAACACTAACGCAACCTACTTATGTAATGACTCCACCCATTTCTAACCCCCGGAGACCCGAATTTCCTACGGTACATTGTAACCGCTCTAATAAAACCTCGTTGATTTTCTCACTTGCCGTGTTTTGCTACCTTCGATGCATATCACGCTGTCGACGTTTGTCTGCCAGAAGTTTTTTCCATCAGAAAAACGGGTTATGTAAATTTTTCCCCGTTTTCGGTACAAGTCAAAGAGTATCGAAAAAGGCTTAAAACAGCAAAGCCTTGGATAATTTGTTGAAAGCAGAGCCTTGTCTACGGTATTCAATTATTTACAAATACTGGAAGTTGAAGAGTAAATAGTGCGAGGGGTCCTTTAACTAAAGCTAGGGTTTCTGATCCGGGTATTTTATTGTTGATCATTACTGTTAGCTTGCCGAAGTTTTCTTTAATTTAGCTATTTTACCTATCATCTTGGCTGAACTTTACCAGTTCGTGAGTTTTCGATCTTGTTTGGTGACGAGTTAAGTTGAGTCTTCACCTTCCGGAATCTGGGTTCCCAGATTTTCCGAGATTTTTTTTTAATTTCTTCTGCGATACTTAAAAATTCCAGAAAGCTGGAAGTTCAAAAGCCCTTTTTTCCGGATTACTTTGATATACTTTCGGACCGGTTCATATTCCAGATGCAATTTACAGAAGACGTCAAAGAATAATCTGGAAGCCCAGATTCCGGAAGTTCCGGGAGTTGAAGACCGGACTTTAGCGTTTCCAGTCTTAGGCTACTTAAATCCGCGAGGAGCGCTGGGTTGGAATAGGGCGAACTATTGAAACGTAGTTTTTGCGGGAGGGGAGGCGATTTCTCGGCTCCAACCAGATTGTATGTTGCCTGTAAGCGATTTTTGCGAACCGAAAACAGCATGCTCGCAAATTTGAATTGCTCCTATATTCTTTTAACTGTAGTCTAACTGCAATCAAAAAGAAATGGACTAACTTGTATTTGTCGTTCCGTTCTATTTGCCGGGGTGATGTGCGAAGCGCTGCTTCGACCCACACTGTTCAACCACACCCAAACCGTCAGGAACATAGTAACCACATTTCTAGCTTAATAGATGTTAGCCTATTTCCAAGATTGCAAAGGTTTTCTCTAGGTTCCAGTGTATTTGGAAGTCGTTATTTTGTAAAATGTAAATGTAGAATTGGTTTCTTTTTAAAAATGTTCTACCTTGCTGAAGCGAGGTTTTTCGCCATGACACCGGTTATAGCAAAAAGTAAACGTAAAATCGGTTACTCTGAAGTTCGTATACCAGGGCCGAAACCTTGAAGGGAACCAGGGTAAAAGTTCATATTGAAATAGGGTTTATAATGTAGGCGTAGGCTATAGAGCTAGGTAAATGGGTCATGGAGAAAGTGACCAAATGAAGTAACATTGGGTTTAGTAACTGGTCTAAATTGGTCAACGGATTTACAAAAGGTAAGTCCAAAAATGGAGTCATCAGGTGATTGCCAAAAAAAATTGTAGCGGCAGAATCCTAAAATAGACATGTGGTGTGGGATCTAAAATAAAAAATATTTTTACTAAAAACGGTAGAGCCCAGAGAAGCCTGTGTTTCTTTCCTGGTATTTTTTCCTTCCGTTCTATTTCCATCACTGCGAAAATTACGCGGTCGTCAGAACCCAGCTTAAGATATTTTTTTTATTTGTATAAAGGGTCCTTTTGCAAACACCTTGATATCACGGATTCTGCCCAAAGTTGTGTTCACTACTCGTATGTTGTTTTTCTGCTAAGTTCAGAGGAGTCATATTTGGCATTTGCTCCATATCATAATGTATTCGGTTTGCTACGTTAAACGCGCTTGATGCCCCGTGAATTTGAAAGGTTAAATACGTGATTTTCTGCTCAGACTTAATTAGAAGAAACTCAGAGCCAGTCGTTTCGGTTGCTTTTGGTTTCACCTATCCGCATGATGTCCGTATCCGTACCTGGACTTCTTAATCCTGTTCCAGTCTTCCTCCTTTGCTTCACACTAACCCATCCTCTGTTGTGGTTCCTGATCAAATTGAGACAAGATTTTAGCAAGAACAAATAAATCTCTGTAATATGACTATGCGGAGTTGAATATTTCCCCATACCTTGCCGCTACGAACAAGCGGAGGTTGCTAGCTTCGCGCCACATCACATTTTTTTTTTTTTTTTTTTTAGATAGATAGATGTTTATTTAAGCCCTTGGGCCATGAACAAAGACAAAACAAAAAACACTACAATATACCAACTTCAGGCCATTTCACCCCTCGTCTGTGTTTTTTTGTATTTACTGTGGCTAACTAGCCTCTTTTCATCCTTAAGGATAGCACTTGGGAACAGTGCCGGAGATTTCCACAATTGTATTTACCTCGCGGAGTTACAACAGGTTGAAAATTTGAGGACGGCCATTTTTATGGTTCCAGGGTAGGGGACTTCACTAAAGTCGTTTTTACTTGGAGATGCAATCATCGTTGCAAAATGATAAAGTGACCGATTAAAGTGGTTACAGCTGTTTTGGAAATGTACTTACAATCTATGGTGATTGGCGAGTTCCCCAGAATATTTCCACATTTTACTCTACATAGCTACTTGACTTAGAGTGATGGCCGGACTTACCCCCAAAATACCCTGTTTTGGGAAAGAGCGGCCGGCCGTACTTTCCTCGCATGAGGGAACTTCGGCCACTGGCCGGACTTCCCCCAAACAAGGGATTTTTAACTGAAATAGCCTATTACGTTGTGTAAAAAAAAGATTCAGGCCAGTTCAAGCATTTTCAATTTCCTGCTCTTGCTAATCGTTGCAACAGGAGACAGACTGACAAGATACTCATTGGAAAAGACTTCAGCTTAACCCACTAAAAAGACGGAAAGTCTATAAGAAAGTCTTTGTTAATGTGTTGGCCTCTTTCGCACTATTCATCTGCAAAATTCTACCGACGCCGTGGGGATACTTCTGAAAAACTAATCGAGGACAAAGAGGGGGGACTGCAGTTTTGGTGTAGCAAAACAAATAATGTTAAGGAAACAACAATAATGATCATTGACGAGACAGTAAATCATTTAAAGGGCGAAGTATTTTCCGAAACAGAAAAAGTTGGAATACCTATACCAAGAAATTCCAGTTGAAGTTGGAATTAAAGCCGTTTAAAAATTAAGCCATTAAAGCTTACTGAATCAGGGTCTTTTGAAGTTTGAGTTAAATCGTCAAGGGACCAAAGCGTACTAGGCAATCATTGCCAAACGCAAATGAGTGCAAGTCTGAGCAAAGTTTGTGGACGAGTTCTGATTGTATTTGAAGTTTCCTATTCAATTATATGATCAACATTTACAAGATACCACATTTTCGTGGGTACCACATTGTCATTGTCGTGCATTTTCGTTCCGGGGTAAGTCCGGCCGGCCGGAGTTACCACAGACTAAGGGAAAATCAATGGTTCTGACATGTGGTGGCTTCTGTTGATGACATAGCTTAATTTTAGAGATGCATTCTTAGTAATCGCAGCATGCTCTTTTCACTTAAATTGTCAGTCATTGCAGACAGCATATGATGAAATATCGGAAGTTGTTAGTAGAAATAATCAAATTGATGTTCTAGCGCTGACAGAAACGTTCCTTACAGAGAATATGGATACAAAAATGCTAGATATTACGGGTTTCTCGTTGGAAGTATTAAACCGTGAAAAGCTAAGGAAAGGTGGTCTAGCGTATTATTTGCGAAAAGGACTTGATTATTCGCTAATACCTGATTTTAATGTTGGTGTTGAAGGAATATTTGAGTCATTTTGTCTCAAGATAAAAGAAAATCATCAGGAAATTTTAATAGCGTTGGTATATCACAGCCCGTCACGTGATACGGAAATATTTATGGATGAGCTAGAAAAACTGCTGTCAAAGTTGAAGTGTCATCGGTACCCGGTAATAATGCTAGGCGATTTTAATATGGATCTACTATCGTTACAAAATAACAAGAATCTGTTATTTCTTCAAAACTGTATGTCATATGGGTACCTGCCTATAGTACGAATACCCACTAGGGTAACCCCAACGACCGCGACTCTGATTGATAATATATTTGTATCTCACCAGAATATTGTTAGAAGGTCAGTAGAAGTGCTATTATTTCAAACATCTGATCATTTTGCTACTTTCACTGATGTATTGATGGGTAAAAGTAAGATAAAATCAGAACCCAAATACAGGCTTAATCGTCGAGATGAGTCAGAAAAAAATATTGCAGATCTAGTATTAAGTTTAAAATGTATTCAGTGGGATGAATTTTTTCAAGCCCACGTTGATCCAGATTCAGCGTATTCAGCGTTTATTGATTTAATTACTAGCAGTTATAATTGCCATTGTCCTGTGATGAAAGAGCCACAGCGTAAGCATTTGCCCAGAAAACCATGGATGACACAGGGACTTCTCGTTTCTGTTAACAACCGCAAAACTCTTTATAAACATTATATAAATGATCCGACAGAAGAGAATTTTCACCGGTTTAAAGAATATAGAAACAAGTTAAACCAGCTAAAAAGAAATGCAAAGGAAACATATTTTCAAAATAGTTTTAAAAATGCGAACGGGAATCCCAGGAAAACTTGGCAGATAATTAATTCGGTCATTGATCCAAATAAATCAGAAAAAAAACTTCATATAAAAGAACTGATTAGTGAAAAAAATTCAGTAAAATCGCCGGAAGAAATTTCGAGTCTTCTTGGTTCATTTTTTGTAAATATGGGACAAAAAATAAAAGATAAACTGTCGAATGCTAAATCAAAAAGAACACTAATTACAAAGGTAACATCTCAAAAACTAAAGAAACAACAGACAATGGCGGAAATGCAGAAATTCCCATCTGTTACATGTGATGAAGTAAAAAAATGCATTTGTGAAATTAAAGGAACAAGGTCAACGGGCCTAGATGGACTTTCTTTGCAACTAATAAAAAAAATACAACCAGCAATCATTGAGCCTCTTGCAGTCCTTATAAACAGAAGCCTTGATGAAGGTATTTTCCCTACTAAACTAAAGGAATCCAAATTAATCCCACTTTTTAAAGGAGGAGACCCAACAGTAATTGACAATTATCGACCAATCAGCTTACTTCCAATTTTTTCGAAAATATACGAAAAACTTGCTGCAAAAAGACTGTATGAATATTTTGAAGCTAATAAAATTCTTTCTGATAAACAATATGGATTTCGGAAAAACAGATCAACTGAACTCGCAATTACGGATCTTATAATGAATATAAAAGCAGCGCAAGATGATGGTTTATATTCCCTGGCGATTTTTTTGGATTTAACAAAAGCGTTTGACTGTGTTGATTTTGACATCCTTCTTGGAACATTAGAAGGATATGGGATAAAGTCGACGGTTCTTGAATGGATTCGGTCATATTTAACAAACAGACGTTGTAAAATACTTGCTAATGGCATCATATCAGATTCATTCGATATAACTTGTGGGGTGCCCCAGGGATCGGTCCTTGGACCATTACTTTTTTTAATTTATGTGAATGAACTTTCGGCTGATATCCCCTTTGCCTATATAATAAATTTTGCGGATGATACTGTATTATTTCTCACGCATAAAAACCGTGAGCAACTAATTACAAACGCTGAAGTTTGCCTACGGGCAACAACTGAATTCCTTGAAGAACGGTTGCTTTCCCTTAATACAAAAAAGACGAAGTATATCATTTTTAAACATGGAAATGACCGAGTCTACGATAGTAAGATAAATACGGCCGACCACGAAGAAATTGAACGAGTAGACCACATTAAATATTTAGGCATAATAATTGATGAAAAGCTGGATTGGGCAATTCACATTAAATTTCTTTGTATGAAGCTGTCAAGAGCTGTTGGTGTTCTCCATAGACTGAAATTTATTTTCCCCCATAAAATTTTACTGATCCTATATTTCAGTCTATTCCACTCTTATCTTTTATATGGAACAAGCATTTGGGGTTCAAATTATAAGTCAGAATGGAAGCAAGTCCAAATTCTTCAGAATAAAGCTATACGTGCTATTTGCAAGCTTGAGCCTCGTCAAAGTGTGAAGCCGTTATTAATAAAACTTAAAATATTAAATGTGGCTCGACTTCGGGAACAAAAAATTGCCGAAACTTTATACAAAGTAAGCACAAATACCGCACCTGAGTCGTTTATGTCGGTTTTTCGACGGAATGATGAAATTCACCAACATGGTACTCGACATGCATCGGAACTAGTTACAGAAAGGAGACGTCTCACGTCATCTGGTTTTTCAATCAAATTTACCGGTCCAAAAATATGGAATTATCTTCCAAATGCTTTGAAAAATGCTAATAGTATACCAGAATTCAAAAATAAGATTAAAAGTTTCTTATTGGAAAATATTGATCTAGATCCGAACTTTTTCTACCGATAGTTGTTTTATATATTTTGTTTGATTGATATACGTGTGTTTTCTCTACTTTTCCCTTTTTCTTCTTTTCTTTTTTCTTTTCTTTTTCCTTGTATTTCTTTTCCTGAAAAATGAATGAATACTGTCACCCGTTACGGGCAGTGCTCTCTTAGGGTGTAGTTAGTTCACAGTGTATTATTTAATTTTGTTAATAAAGAAACTGAACTGAAACTGAACTGAAAAAAAGATGTCAGGCTCCAATTATTTTTATCTTCAAAAATAAAAAAGATAGATGGGGTGGCCGTATTTACCCTAAATTTGGGGTAAATCCGGCCACCCTGAGGTGTCCTAGTTAGAAGGACCACTGAACTCAACTGAGTTAAGTTATCAAGAAACTAAGATATGCAAAATATCCGCAAGAATGTCAACTACCCTAGAGATACATTCAACCAAGTCCGACACTTAACAGGAAATCTTCCATCATGCTTTTGAAAAAAAAAGCATAGTAAATGGCCGGACTTTCCCGAGTTCACCCTACGGGCGAACTTTCAATACTAAACTAAACTCCTTCCCCCAAACGACAATCTAACCTCACATACTTTTAATTTTCTTATTTAAATGATCCAGATATAGACCAATCCTACATATAATTCTGGGGTTTGTACTATTAAGTAGATCCTTTACTGGCGTATCTATACCATTTAAAAGCTTCTCACGCAGGATAGACAACTCCTGACACTCGTAAAGCAAATGGTCCAGATCACCTACCTCAACTTTACAAAACTGACAACTGGGCTTTGCCGTTGTCCCTGCCCTTTTAATATCCCAAATATTCCCCAAAACTGGAAGACAGTTTGCCCGCAGCTGAATCCATGAACGCAAAAACCTTGAAGGTAAATTAAATTTAAAATAAACTTCTTAACCAAACCTTACCTTTGCTATCTTGTAAACCCTAAGTGTTTCAGATCTTTCCTATACCTCTACAAATAGCCAAATCGCTGTCAACCCGCGGTGGAGGAAAACTAGGAGTCAAAGCTGATTGGTTCTATGGACGCGCTCCAAAGCGGGTCAGCGCGGAGTACGCCTTCGGCCAGCATCCTGTGCAATAAGCAACGGCGAAGACGGAAGAGGAGTAAATGGGCATCAACATCAGCTCAAAGCTGGAGTAAATACCTCTAGGTCCGCTCAGTTTTGTCGGGGTTTTCATAGTCGCTGCATGCGACTAAAGACAGAAGTTCTATCTGATTATTTGTTCTCGATTTTAGGCATCCAATTTTCCTATCCTAAATAGTTTCGACCAACTACTTTCGACCAAGAAAGGTAATAAAAACGAAAGAACAAGTTCAGAAGGATGAAGTTGTTACAAGCTGATATCGGAAACTCCCAAACATTTCTTTACCAGTTATTCACTTACGATTCATTATACTTATCGTAGAAAATTGAAAATCCCGGCGTCTTGGTATTGCAGGATAGGGAAACCAGGCGACGAACAAAAGGCATAGAGACCCTGCAATTAAAAACCGGAAGGAACGAATGTTTGTGCTGTTTTATCATTGTTTGTGACACCTCGATTGTTTTGATCAGAAATAGCGTATTTTGCTGCCCGCTTTGAGTTGTTTTCTTTCCGTCTTCAAAATGTCAACTTGAGTCCTTCAAAGTTCGAAGCGAGGAAGGAGGGGTAGAAGATTAAGACGAAAGTTTGTAGCATCCTCTCGTCACAGATTCGGCCTGTGAATTTTCATCATGCCTAACTGGTATCGCACACATTTGGAAGGTCATTTTTCCAGTACAGCTTCCTGACTGTTGCTCATGAAACGACTTGATGACCTGATGAAACTTATTTCAGTTCAATTCAGTTCACTTTATTTAGCGGTTTTTAAAAACCATAAGAAAAACAAAACAAAGATAAGACACTCAAACAAACAGTACACTTACTAAAATAATCAAGTCGAACGGGCTCCAGGTGAAACCTGGGTCACCCGCAGAGACCGTTCCCATTCCAGCCACACTGGCAGAGACAGCCTCAAAAGCGGGGCAGATGCAGCCTGCACAAGTGGATTAGACGACCTGAGAATCGTGTTCTGCAAAGAAATAATGTTTCTTTCATCATGTTCGTTGCTGACATGACGGGATTGCACCCGACCGAACGAAAATGGATCTGACTCAATATTGGGTACTAGCCATTAGCAAGTCAGGCTTTGACTCGGTGCGAAAACGGACCAATAGGATGCGAGACTTGCGGATCCGGTTTTGTGGTAAAATTGAAAGAACTTAACTTTCTGATTAAACTTTGCCCCAAGACTGTAATTAAAATCATCAAGAAAATACTTGCAGCAACTTCTAGGTTCAAATAACCCAAAATCTTAATGTCGAAAATCATATGCCTCGCAGTCTTAAATTGTTTTTGTTTTATTTTTCAATGATGGTTTAGAAATATCCGTTTTCTTCGGATAGGCTAAGCTGCAATCTTTCTACTGGGCGGTGACGCACACCGTCTTCGCGACTTTTGCTTGTTCTTGGTCTGTACCCACCGAGGAGTGAGTCGATTCTTCTCCCACGTGACAGTCCTTTTGAACTTCCCGCGTGATTAGGTTGGCATATAGAGCGTGTTTCACCCCTCTACCAATATTAACTATTAGTTACTATTTCCGTTCCAGCCTCACGAAAAGTTACTACGCTGACCGTTCCAACCGTCTCAAAATAGTAACTAATAGTAACTATTTGCTTACCACGCTCGGGAGCGTAGTAAGCGCAGTAACTACGCATCTCTGCAACGTGATCGACCGATCAGCCCGCGGCCTGATATTTGACCGAAAAAATAAAAAAGCGTTCCATCCTAGCGTAGTAACTACGGTAACTAGCGTAGTAACTACGGTAAAGTAGGGTGGAACACGCTCATAGCCTACAGCACAAAGCTCCCGGATCTGACGTTATTGCATTCCAGTGAAGTAGTTAACTAAAGTGTCCCAACCTAAGTGCAAAAAATCTTTCCTGTATTCGCATTGAGTTCTCTTTTTCCAGGAACTGAAGAAGCACGAAGTCAAAGATGTAGTGCGCGTCTGTGAACCCTCATACAAAGTTGACGAACTTCGAAGAAACGGGATCACAGTCACAGACCTTGTCTTCGACGACGGAAGCTACCCACCTAGTGAGGTACGGTATTTCAAGCTTGGGGGGGGGCAACTAGAAATCGAAGGAATTCTAGTATTTGCAGTGTCTAGATCACCAGGTCGCGATTTATTTGGCATTGAACATTTCTGTCACTAGCCTAAGTTGAACGAGTTTTTTTTTCTTCCTTTAATTTGATCCGCTCCATCATGTTACGATGACTGTATTTATATATGAAGGTTGCACTCTCAACCTGATGTTATGGCGAGGGGTGTAGTAGGCCGGACATACGATGGTAAATGTCCAGGTGAACAATCATCGGAGTCAGGATGGCCTAGGGCGTTGGTGGCCTACTACACGTGCAGAGCTTCACGGGTTCATTACGGATTCCCCTGGTCGATTCACACAATGGTTTGCATACCGAACACACAACAGGTTATCAACCACCCGTCATACACTAGGCCTTACAGGCCAGCCCACTCTAAGGAGCTTAACTGAGACTCATAGAAGTGACCTATGGTCCGTAAAATAAAGAAAAGGTTTTATTCACTGAAGTACTTACAAAGTAATATATAACAACCTTTAAAGTTATAAAGAGTTGTTGCCCGGTCGGGCCCCCGGAACGAAGTGTAGAAGAAGGTGATTCATGCTGCTGGCATGAGTCACAATAACCAAAGAGTTAATAGATAGTGCAAGAGTACGGAAAGTGGCCGCAACAGTATAGAAGATTAAAGACACAGGCAACGGAAGGGAATAGCGCTGCCTAGCGGCGGCATAAGGAAAACGTACGGAATGCAGATGGCATCACCGTAGCAATCACCCATAAAAATAGGGCCTACGGGGACGTTCTACGAACCCGACCTGAACTTTGACTCAAAGGATCCTTACACCAAGTTTGGATAAAATATCTCAATCCCTTCAAGGGTTATCGTGCTAACAGACTGGCGGACGGACAAACTTTACGAAGTCAAGGGTTACCCGTCACTAATGTGTTGGGATCTAGAGAGTAGAGACCACTTCGCTACACTGGAATGAAACTATCCTACCTCCAAATGGGCTCCGATTCAAACTATCCTACCTCTAAATGCGCTCCGATTCAAACTATCCTACCTCCAAATGGGCTCCGATTCAAACTATCCTGTGTCCAAAACCGCTACTTTTCAGGAGAGCTATTTGAAGTTTCCAACATAGTATACTTTGCAACATAGGATAAGAAAGAAAAATGCGATTTGGAAGACATCTAGCGGCGTAGTGCCAATTCTGACTGCAAATTCAGATTCAGCACACAATTTCGCACAAGATAGACTACTAATCCATTTTTTCCATTTTTGGACATAGGATAGTTTCAATCGGAGCACATTTGGAGGTAGGATAGTTTGAATCGGAGCGCATTTGGAGGTAGGATAGTTTGAATCGGAACCCATTTGTGAGGTAGGATAGTTTCATTCCAGTGTAGCGACTTGTGAGTACTCCGAAGGTAAAGAACGCAGCTAAATTAGGGTCAATAATTGTTTTCTTGGTACATTGAACTGCATTTGACGTCAGCAGATTTTGCGGCGCATTTTCGCTGAGAATTCTGTTTAGTTGTTTTCAGTTTTGAGATCAATGTCAAGGCAGTAGTAGTGCATTGCTCTTTTCGAAAGAAGGTTAGCGATAAACCGGAAATGTTTGGAATAGAAGGTGGTGTTTTTATGAATAAGTGAATAAATATTTGTATTGGCCGCTTTTATTATTATTTAATTTAAAATAAAACCCATCGGTGCTGCTACATGACGTGTATAAATAACAAGAGCTGTAAGCTCATATGGCACTTGCATGTGTTGAGGTGTTTTGTTTGATCAAAAGTATTTTTCGACTTTGTGGTTAAAATGCGCACTTTAAGGGAGCTAGATAAAAAGTATTTTATTTTTGAACTTGGTTGTAATGATGCGCACTTTAAAGGCGCTAGAAATGCATCTGTATGCAAAACCCTTGAGGCAAAAACGATCACAGGCCCTTAGGGATCCTTGATGTATACCGTTTCGTAAAAAGTTTTTTTTTCGCTTTTCATTTCAAATGCGCACTTTAAGGGTGACAGAAATAAATTTTTAAGCAAAACCCTTGTGGCACAAATGATCATGGGTTGAGATGTATTGTTTGAAATAAAGTACTTTTCGACCTGGCCGTTCAGATTCACACTTTAAGGGAGCTAGAACGTTATTTGTAAACAAAACCCTTGAGGCAAAAATGATAATGGGCTCATGGGGATCATGAAAATATGAATTTGGTTTAAAAGTATTTTTCGAAATTTGCAGTCAAGATTAGTACTTTAACGAATGGTCGGGTTTGGAAAGTGGCCATTTTTGAGTCAATCTTGTCAAATCTCTAATATTACAGCCAAGTTCCATCGTCCTAGATTATCTGGAAGTACCTTAAATCGTGATCACCGGAATCCCGGACCCCCCCCCTCAAACTTCCCCACAGTCGCCGGAGCCAATCCGGTTCCGTAAGTGTTTTTCCAGAGCATCTGTTTGTCATTCCCACAAAGTTCCATCCCGATCTCACCAGTCTAAGTCGGTCACGTATTTTCGCCCCCCCCCCCCCCCAATTGCTGTTGGATCTGTCCGGACATGAAAAAGATCAACAGAAACATGTCCTCTCTTCAATTACCAAATTTCACTCAAATCCGATCAGCCGTTTCAAAGTTACGCATGACTCAATATTCCGGATTCCCCCTCCCGTTACTCCCCCCACGGCTATCAGATCAACAGAAACATGTCCTCTCTTCAATTACCAAATTTCACTCAAATCCGATCAGCCGTTTCAAAGTTACGCATGACTCAATATTCCGGATTCCCCCTCCCGTTACTCCCCCCACGGCTATCAGATCATGTAAATTTTTTCAGTTTGATCGGGCTGATTCGCCCTAGCTGATTCGCCTCCCAAGATTCGTCGTGAAAATCCCCAAAACCGCCAAACCGGAATTCCGGGAAAGTCCCCTCCAACCCCCCCCCTAATGTCATGATCCATCCGAAATGTATAAACGATTTATCTGGAGCAGATGCTTGTTCTTCCCAGCAAGTTTCACTCCGATCCCTCCATTCTAACCGTTTCCCGATATTTCCGGTCCCCCCCCCCAACTCCCCCATAGCTGTTAAATCCGGTCCGGACTTCAATTGGGACATCAGAGGTATGTCATTTATTCAGTTATCAAGTTTCATTCCAATCCGACCACCCGCTCGAAAGTTACACAGTACTCCAACTTTCCGGATTCCCCAGCCCTCCACCCCGCTAGTGTCCGGATCCAGTCCAAATCTATAAACGATTTATCTGGAGCAGATGCTTATTCCTCCCAGCAAGTTTCACTCCAATCCCTCTATTCTAACCGTTTCTCAAAATTTCCGGTCTCCCACCCCCCCAACTCCCCCATAGCTGTCGAATCCGGTCCGGACTTCAAACGGGACATCAGTAGTGTGCCATTTATTCAGTTATTAAGTTTCATTCCAATCCGATCACCCGTTCGAAAGTTACACACTACTCCAATTTTCCGGATTCCCCAGCCCTCCACTCCCCCCGGGTGGTCGGATCCAGTCCAAATGTATAAACAATTTATCTGGAGCAGATGCTTGTTCTTCCCAGCAAGTTTCACTCCGATCCCTCTATTCTAACCGTTTCTCGAAATTTCCGGTCTCCCCCCCCCAACTCCCCCATAGCTGTCGAATCCGGTCCGGACTTCAAACGGGACATCAGAAGTATGCCATTTATTCAGTTATCAAGTTTCATTCCAATCCGATCACCCGTTCTAAAGTTACACACTACTCCAATTTTCCGGATTCCCCAGCCCTCCACTCCCCCCCGGGTGGTCGGATTGGGAAACTGAATGTTTCCAAGTTAGTCCGATCGGGTCCCAGATGCTCCTGCCAAGTTTCATCGTCCTAGCACATCTGGAAGTACTCCAATTCGAAAAAGTGTGACAAAACTCCTTAATTTTCAGAATTTCCCCGGTCCACCACTCCCCCCCAGATGGTCGGATCGGGAAACTGATTACTTCTAGGTTAGTTTGGTCAGGTCCCTGATTTTCCTGCCAAGTTTCATCGTCCTAGCACATCTGGAAGTACCCTAACTCGAACATGTGGGACAAAAAAATTCGGACCGACAGACCGACAGACCGACAGACCGACAGACCGACCGACAGACGGAATTGCGATCGGTATATGGCACTTGAGCCAGAGGCTGCAAGTGCCATAAAAACAGACGAAGATGTGGGTTGAAGACACGAGCCTTCAACAATGAAGCGCCATTTCAGTAAACTTTAGGGGGGGGGCAAAGATCAATTTTGGGCCCCAGCACCAGGTTTATTACACAGACTCAAAATTGAATTGCCCTTGTTGAGGTAAATTTAATTAGTTTTCAACTATACCTCAAAGTAATTCATTGCTTTGCATTTTGAAACCTGTTTAGCGCCCAAAAACAGCACCTAGGAGAAAATTTTTGAAATGACATGCCCCCCCCGCCCTCCAATGGCGCTACTCTGAGTCGAACAGTTCTTTCCCCAAGCTCGCTAAACCTCTGTCAGATATATTTCGTTTATCTTCGTTATAATTATTTTATATCATTTTTATTAATATAATCCCATGACAAAACAATAGAAATTACAGCTGCCGAGCAGAAAAGATAGTTCTCGCTTAGACAGGCCAGGCTATCATCAACTATGATACATTAGAAAAGGAGAGCAACCGTACGTATCAAGAAAAATGTGTGATAACAAATTGGACAATACAAGAGAAATAAAAGAAACAACAGGAAGAGAAAACCGGATTTAGCGAAATAAAAAGGAATCAGATATGCAGGTTTAGTATTGGCTTCAAGGTTGCAGGTTCGTTCTGAGTAGAGCCTGAAGAAGACTCTTGCCAAGAATGACTTAAATAGCGCCAGAATAAATTTCAGCTGACTTACCCGTTTAGCGCCATCTGAACTAATTCGTCGATCATCGTTAAAAATAATCTAAAGAAAAAAGCCCAGTAAATACAGAGCTACTTTTCATTGTCGGAAATATCAACGAATTTACGACAAAATTGTTCCGATATCGATCTTACTAGAAATGATGTTTTCTCGATAAAGTGGTTCAGAAATATCGTTCTTCGAGAATACCAATACTTGCCCCGTGAAATTAGCGAGTTGGCGCTTGTAGTTCAGACTGTCGCTCTCCGAGCCGGAGGTTGATGCAAAATAATAAATTGAAAACGGTGCATGCCGTGGTTAAAGGAACAGTGAACTTGACTAGGCAACTTTCGGCCATCAAACCGGCCTGGGGGCTTAGATAAATGTACAGGGACTTATTGTCGACAGGACCCCCAATCTTTGTTATCTCGAAACCCCTCCTTATTGTTCCCAGAGCTAGCTGGCAGGGCCTTGCCCCTTATGCACTGTAGTTACGCACTCATGCACTGTAAAAGTTAGCGATTGTCTGTGTTATCGACATACAGGGTTGCCACTTTATTCAAATAAATTCACTATGCAAAAGGAAAAAAGTAATATCAAACAAGAAAAGTACTCAGAACGTGTTGCTGGGTCATAGTCACCTTGGAAATAAAACCTGACAACTACTTTTTTCTTAAAATCTGCTGCCAAAGTAAAAAGAAAGTTCTATAATTAGCACAATTGTACTACCGGTGGCAAACCTGTTGAAATACACTGTATTACTTTGTTTCGAAAGGCTTTTGAGGCAAAGATCGTGGGTTCGAGTCCTACTCCCGGCACACAAACCTTTTGCTTTTTTTTGTTTTTTGGGATCCCAAAACGTTAGTGACGGATAGCTATGACATCGCAAAAGTTGTCCGTCCGTCCGTCTGTCCGTCTGTACGCACGATAACTCTCGAAGGGATTGAGATATTTTGATGAAACTTGGTGGGAGGATCCTTTGGGTCAAAGTACAAGTCAAGTTCGAAGATGGGCTCTGTAGCTCTATATTTGAGGGTGGGGGAGGGGTTTCAAATTAAGGGGCAAACAAAATATTTTGAAACAGCTAATGTGATAGTCGATTATGGGGCAAGAAGACATGCTGAACAAGATGGTGAAAACCATTTTCTCGCCGGACAAGTAGTTCGCCCGGAATCCGGCCAGAACCGGAAAGTTTGTTAAAACTAAAAGTTTTATTTGAATTTGATTAGATGTTCGATTTAGGGGTAAGAAGACATGCTGAACACGATGGTGAAAACCATTTTCTTGCCGGACAAGTATTCCACCCGGAATCCGGCCAAAACCGGACACAAAATGTGTCGACCAATTTTCGGCTACCCCTTTTCTTCAAAATAGTATATAAGCTCTGCATAGTAGTATAGCTCTGCGTGCTCAAATGAACCTAAGAGCTAGTTGTTTTCGAAGGTCGAAGGGGTTGGTATGTGGGGTTGCTAAAAGAGAAGGTGGTTGTGGGCTATATGACAGTTGGAAAGTTTAGAAGGATTGACAACTTCAGTAGAAGGGTGAACACTGAAACCAAAAATAGACCGATCCCAATTGTGAGACAAGTAGGGGATTTCTAATGGTTTCATGGTCTAATAATAGGCTGTTAGACCATAATCATCTTCGGCAATGAGGGGTTAGCAGTTTTGTCTACTTGGTGTACCTACAATTTGTTTCCTGTGCTTTATATGGTACGAACAAATTGGTACCACGTCTATCACGAGGACATGGACTCGTAAGTAAGAATCGGTTGCTAGAATCTTTGGTGATCTGTTTCTAAATAAGTTTTGATCTATCAACATCATATATTAGATTTTTGGGATCCCATCGACACCTTTGGTCTTGTTGTTTTACTAACTCAAAAGTCGAACTCTCGGAAACTGCCCGGAAGCTGCAATGGTCGTGACAAGAATTTTTCTAACTCTCAATATCGACTCAGGGTACATTCTTGATATGTCAGCTAGCTCCCTGAGCCAAGTTTGAGTCAAGTTTACTGTTCCTTTAACAAGAGCTACGAGCTCATATGGTACTTTTTACGAGTAGGTGGTACAACATAATAGATGAGAACAATACCCAGACCGATGGACGGACAGAAATTGCGATTGCTACATGGTAGTTAGAAGGGCAAGTGCCATAAAAGATGGGGAAAGCCAAGCAAAAGAAAAGGAGCACGAAACACAAGATGCACCTGGTGGCCTAGTCTACTAAGTCTTCCCTTCCTTCAACTTGAATTGGTTTTGGTTTCATCTTCGCTCTCGGTCTCTTTCTGCCTTTCTTTCGTTCTTGTTCAATCAAAGTGGAAAACAAAAACTTTTAAGCTTTCCCATGCCCTTCTTTTTGAAAGAGTTGTCGGCAGACTTTGAAGCTTTCCGTCAAGTTTTTAGCTGCTTGGCTGGCAAACTAGGCTCGCCCCTCAAGCGCTAAACAGTCGTAGGTAGGAACGAATCAGTAGCGAAGGGTGGGGATTTCTTAATCTTATAATGATATATATAAATATATATATAATGATGATAGAAAATGCAGAATAAATACGAGGGCCCCTTTAATTTCTCGATAAACCGACGATTCGCACACGTGTTAAAAATCGGCCAACTCTTTCAGTCAGGACCAATCGCACGGCTACTCCGTCAATCCATCAGTCAGGACGAAAATGATTTGGTATTGAAATCAGTGTCTTAATTCGCAGGGCGCGCTAAACCTTTTTATAGAGAATTTAGTATCCTGCTTGGAAGTAAGCGATCCAGTTCAGTTTTCGGTTCAGTTTCTCTTCATTCAAACAAATTATGCGGCGGATGAAGTCGATTATTATTTTTTGTTGTAAAAAAAAATCTAATAGAAAGCAGTAGACGTGCAAGTCATTAAACAATTAAACAAGAGCTGTAAGCTCATATGGCACTTGCAAGGCTTGGTAAAAGTATGTAAAAGTATTCGCCAATTCGTGGGTTTTTTGTGAACATTTGTAAGAAAAACCCTTGAGATAAGAATGAAGACGGATCCTTGGAAATCAAGAGAATGTATCGTTATGTAAAAAAGTTTTTTTTTGCACCTGGCTGTGATGATGTGTACTTTAAGGGCGCTAGAATGTCATTTGTAATCAAAACCCTAGTGGCAAAAATGATCCTGGGCCCTTTAGGATCATGAATATAATATATGGTTTGGTGAAAAGTATTTATTTAACTTTCCGGTTAAGATGCGCACTTTAAGGGTGCTAGAAACTCATTTCTAAGCAAAACCCTTGAGGCAAAAATGATCATGGGCTCATGGGGATCATGAAAATGTAGGTTTTGCTTAAAAGTATTTTTTGTACTTTGGGGTTAAGATGGGTACTTTAAGGGATGATCGGATCAGAGAAGTGACAATTTCTAAGCCAATCTTGTCAAGTCTCTACTGTTCAAGCCAAGTTTCGTCGTCCTAGCACATCTTGAAGTACCTTTAATTGCGATCACCGGAATTCTGGACCCCCTGCCAGGTCCCCCCCCCCCAGAGTGACCGGATCCGTTCCGGTTCTGTTACTGATGTTCTTGTTCTTCCCACCAATTGTCATCCCAATCGCTATGTTCTAAGAGTGTCACAAAATTTACCCCCCCCCCCCGACTTTCCAAATTGGTCGGATCCTGTCCGCACTTGAAATGGGACATCTGAAACATGTGTTCTTTCCAAATATCAAGTTTCAGTAAGATGTGATCACCCGTTCAGAAGTTGGACAACCTCAAGATTCCGGATTCCCCCTCCCTCCACTTCCCCCACGGTGGTCATATTGGAGAAGCGACTGTTCTTAAGTTAAAAATTTAAAGTCCCTGATAAGCCTGCCAAGTTTCATCGTCCTAGCACATGCAGAAGCATCTTAAGTCGGGATCACCGGAATTCCGGAAGCCTCCCTCCAACTCCCCCCACAGTAGGCTACTCGGTTCCGGTCTGGTCTTGTCAACTATTGATCTAGGGCTTGTGCTTGTTCTTCCCACCAAGTTTCATACCGATCCGTCCATTCTGAGCATGTCACACAATTTCCGGTTCCCCCATCCAACTCCCCCCAAAGTCACCGGATTCATTCCAGACTTGAAGTGTGACATCTGAGACACGAGGTCTTTCCAAATATCAAGTTTCATCAAGATCCGATTCCCCGTTCAGAAGTTATAAATATGTCAATATTCCGGATTCCCCCCTCCTCCACTCCCCCCACGGTGGTCGGATCGAGGAACTGACTATTTTCAAGTTAGTTTGGGCGGGTCCTATATACCTGCCAAGTTTCATCATCCTGGTACATTTGCAAGTACCCTAACTCGCTATCAGCGGACCGACCGACCGACGGAAAAGTGATCGGTATATGGCACTTGGCTGGAAGGCAAGTGCCATAAAAAGTATTTTATTTGTGAACTTGGCTGTAATGATGCGCACTCTAAAGGCGTAGAAATTTATCTGTAAGAAAAACTATTGAGACAAAAACGATCACAGGCCCTTCGGGATCATCGATAAATTCTCTCATTGCTAAAGATATTAGAAGCTATCCCTTCCTCCTTTCTAAGTGATGCTATTAGAAATATACCGTTTGGTCAAAAGTATTTTTTTTACACTTTTCGGTGATAGACGGTGATAGCGCACTTTAAGGGAGCTAGAACTTCATTTGTAAGCAAAACCCCTGAGTCAAAAATGATAATGGGCTCTTGGGGATCATGAAAATGTAAATTTTGCTTAAAAGTATCTTTCTGAATTTGCAGTCAAGATTGGTACTTTAAGGAATGGTCGGATTTAGAAAGTGGCGGTTTCTAAGCTAATATTGCCGAATCTCTAATATTCCAGCCAAGTTTCATCGTCCTAGCACTAATGGAAGTACCTTAAATCGCGATCGCCGGAATTCCGCCCCCCCCTCAAACTCCCCACAGTCACTGCAATCAATCCGGTTGTGTACAAAGATCAAGACATGACAAAGATCACCAGAGACATGTCCTCTGTTCAATTATCAAATTTCATTCAAATCCGATCAACCGTTCCAAAGTTACGCATGACTCAATATTCCGGATTCCCCCTCCCGCTACTCCCCCTACGACTATCGGATCATAGTAAATTTTCATAAATAAGTCAGTTTGATCGGGTCCCTGATACGCCTCCCAAGTTTCGTCGTGAAAATCCCCCAAACCGCCATTACCGGAATTCCGGGAAACTCCCGTCCACCCCCCCCCCCAGTGTCCGGATCCAGTCCAAATGTATAAACGATCTATTTAGAGCAGATGCTTGTTCTTCCCAGCAAGTTTCACCGCGATCCCTCCATTCTAACCGTTTCTCGAGATTTCCGGTCTCCCCCCCCCAACTCCCCCATAGCTGTCGAGTCCGGTCCGGACTTCAAATGGGACATCAGAGGTATGCCATTTATTCAGTTATTAAGTTTCATTCCAATCTGATCACCCGTTCGAAAGTTACACACTACTCCAATTTTCCGGATTCCCCAGCCCTCCACTCCCCCCCCCCCCCAGGTGGTCGGATTGGGAAACTGATTATTTCCAGTTTATTCGGATCGGGTCCCTGATGCTCCTGCCAAGTTTCATCGTCCTAGCACATCTGGAAATACCCCAACTCGAAAAAGTTTGACAAAAACTACTTAATTTTCCGGATTCCCGGCCCACCACTCCCCCCCAGATGGTCGGATACTGAAACTAATTATTTCCAGGCCAGTTATATCGGGTCCGTCATATGCCTGCCAAGTTTCATCGTCCTAGCACATCTGGAAGTACCCCAACTCGAAAAAGTGTGACAAAAACTACTTAATTTTCAGGATTCCCCGGTCCACCACTCCCCCCCAGATGGTCGGATCGTGAAACTGATTATTTCCAGGTTAGTTATATCGGGTCCCTGATATGCCTGCCAAGTTTCATCGTCCTAGCGCATCTGGAAGTACCCTATCTCGAAAACAGTGGAGCGCCCGACCGACCGACCGACCGAAAAGCGATCGGTATATGGCACTTGAGCGGAGCTGCAAGTGCCATAAAAACCACAGTACCGGTACATACAAATCTACAATAAATACCGTTGAAAAATATTGATGTGCATTAAATTGTGAACACAGCGTTAAAAATATTGACACATAAAAACATAAAGCGGAGCTCATTTAGAGCATGCAAAATAATCACAGTGAGAAGTTTCTAAGCCCCGTTCACAAGCATGCCTATCCAAGCACAGATGCCTAGGCACGTGCCTAGCATCACCATTCACACCCATAGCTGAGCCCAGATTTTGGGCAAGGCACAGAGTTCTAGGCTCTGGAACTCGGTGCCTGGCTAGGCCTGGGCACGTGCCTAGTCATATATGCTTGGGTAGGCATGCTTGTGATCGCTGCTTTACCGACTCTGCAGCGTGCTACTGCTTTCGAGCGTAGCGAGGGTTGACATATTTTGTCGTCTTCCAGATAATTGAAGAGTGGTTCGATCTCCTGAGACGGCGCTTTGGGGTGGACCCGGCAGGCTGCGTTGCCGTGCACTGCGTGGCAGGACTCGGCAGAGCGCCAGTTTTGGTGGCGCTGGCACTTGTGGAGCTGGGAATGAAGTATGAAGATGCCGTAGAGCTGATCAGACAGTAAGTACAGTGGCTTCAGGGTTATAAGCTTCAGGGTTATACTAGTAATAGTAAAGGTTCCACCCGTTACAGTCCCGAGACAGATAACCGAAAAAGGTAAGGCCAAAGAAAGTTACGCTCCCTTGTGAAAAATCTATATCAATAAAATATATATATATATGTGTAAAAAAGATGATAGCATTTAACATTAGTTTGTAGAAAATGAGCTGAAAATCTTTTAAATAACCGTTTTGATGTTATACTTTCGGAGAACAACGCTTTAACGGATTTTATGTCTCATTTCTTTCTGAAAGGTTCTGGATGTATGGCAGTACTCAACAGATGGATGTGCATCTTGTGTTAAATGTTATCAGACTTCTGACAGTGTGCAAACACAATAACTGAAGAAGCTTAGGGTTGGCTGAAATTGTGGTCGAGATAATTCTGCTAATTATAGTAAGATGCGTGAAAGCCTTAAAGCTTCAGCGACATTTTGCGCTATTTCTACCCTCTGACAACCCCCCTAGAATACCCACTTCCACCCGAAGTCTCTTTTCATTGAAATTCTTTTGGATTTGAGTTACAGCTCTTTGGCCAATTTTCACGCGTCTCGGAAACTGGGCAGTGTTTCCACTGTTCGCAAGACTTTGGCTTTGTTGCCACTTCGGAGTGCTCCGTCGGACTGTCGTCGAATTTCAAATTGCTGAAACGCTCGAAAATTCAGTCATAAATTGGAGGAATTGCTTGGTTAGCAGCAGGGTGCAAATGAAGGATGTTAATTCCAGCCTGTTGCTCCCCCACAAAACAGGGCAGTCCCCCTCAGCTTTTTTGAAAATCAGGGCCTTACAGCACAAGGACCACCACAGAAAGATACAGAAGATGCATTAGCCGAATATTTGTTTGCACCCTTCTCTCAATTTTGGCAGTTACATGTTAATTTATTGTTATTTTTGTCTACACTGGTTTTAATTTCTGTCTTTAAAACTATATAATGGAAGTAGAGACTCAAAAGACGACAGGAGGGGTACCCAACCTCGAATTTTTACAACCTCGAACTTGGCCTAAAAAGGTTAATAGGAAAGCTCATTGCAGTCCTAACAAAGTCCTAACTGTCAAGAAAGACACCCTGAATGTCAAGAAAGACACCTCCACTGTTCGCAAGACTTTGGCTTTGTTGCCACTTCAGAGTGCTCCGTCGGACTGTCGTCGAATTTCAAATTGCCAAAACGCTAAAAAATTCAGTCATAAATTGGAGGAATTGCTTGGTTAGCAGCAGGGTGCAAATGAAGGATGTTAATTCCAGCCTATTGCTCCCCCAGAAAACAGGGCAGTCCCCTCAGCTTTTTTGAAAATCAGGGCCTTACAGCACAAGGACCACCACAGAAAGATACAGAAGATGCATTAGCCGAATATTTGTTTGGACCCTTCTCTCAATTTTGGCAGTTACATGTTAATTTATTGTTATTTTTTTCTACACTGGTTTTAATTTCTGTCTTTAAAACTGTATAATGGAAGTAGAGACTCAAAAGACCACAGGAGGGGTACCCAACCTCGAATTTTTACAACCTCGAACTTAGCCTAAAAAGGTTAAGAGGAAAGCTCATTGCAGTCCTAACAAAGTCCTAACTGTCAAGAAAGACACCCTGAATGACCTAGGGTAAATTTGGGACTGTACAGAAGTTTGCATGTAGTATTTTCAGGCCAAGTTCGAGTTCATACAAGTTTGAGGTTGCATACCCCTCCTGTACTTTCAAATCCAAATATCTGCACCAAGTCACGTTTCTCTTGCTGCAAAAATTGACATAATCAGGCATGTTCTCATTACTGGAGAGTGGAAAACCACCAACCATTTATTTACGATCTTTGTAATGTTTCAGTTTCAGTTATGTCATGTTTTTTTAGACTTTATCGTCCGACAGCACAGGATGTTTCTGTGTGGTTGACCTTAGGACACTACTGTAGTCAACTTATTACTGATTAGGTCATTATCATTATAAGGTTAGGCAAAAGGTAATATCCTGGTAGTCTCTTGTCCTTCTCTAATCAGGTATGCCATAGCCATGCCTCAGACCACAAAATAATGATTTCTAGTGCTCATATTTCTGATATCTTAGGCCTCCAGCCATCAATATCTGTGGGTGAAGCGGAAAGTGCCAATCATTCTAAAACATTTTGGCCAGGCCACGTCAATGACTGAATATTGTCAGTGAACTGAAATTCAGTGGCCTAAATAAAACAAGAAAATTACGTAACGATTTTCACTTTCCATAAAATTCATTAAATTTTACAGGTATAGCTGTTGGAAATGTTATAAGTCAATAAATCCACAAGATTCCTACTATGATTGATCCAACACAGCCCAGGATTAACTGTTGTGCTCCCGCTTCTACTACACTGGATCCATGCCCTCACAAGCTCATGCCTACAGCTATCTGTGCTAAAAATTGCTGACTGGTCTCTAACAAGGTTTCTGGTAAACAGGTGAGTGTTTACCCTGTAAATAAAACAGTAGATACTAGTTTAATATGTTACTTCTAAATTGGTCCTATTGAGTGTTGATGAACATGTTGTAAAAGTAGGAAAAATCATCACTTGTGACATGTCAAGAGAGCCACTTCCTAAAACAATTATTTATCAGTGGATTGATTAATGTGTGGATTGGTAATTCCCCAAAACACTGTCGCTTCCTTCCTTCCTGTTTTCTGAGACCACTCATGACTCTAGTCTCCAGTCCTGCTAGTTTAATTGGTGCATAGTTTTGCCGTAGTTTTTCAACAAAAACCATTAGGGTGTCATTTATGTTTATTTTCAAACAGCTGCTGTTATAAATAGTAAAATGTTTAAAAAATCTGACAAAGACCACATCTCTAAAAGCCCGGATTGTCTGGACAAGTCTAATAAGTATTAACATTTTTGGGATCCCATTGAAACCGTTGGTTTTATTCTTTATGTTCTGGCATTTTTTCTATGCATATTGAAGCAAGCTTGTGTCGCTCAAAGTTTTATCAACTTGTCACGTTGACTGCACGAAACTATTGTGACACACTAGGCAACGTTGGTCAGGGATGGGGGGGGACTATTACTATTGAACGCAATACATGCCGAGTTCCTACTTGCTGTCTGGTACTGTTCTGACAACATAACAAGAAACATTTTCACTTCAGCTCCTGAATAGCTTTATGGTTTTGTAGGGCTTTACGTAGATACTTCATGGATTCTTTCTTTCTAGGCAGAAGATACATTGGGCCTCAAAAGTTTTTCAAACTGCTATAGCCTACCACTCCCTGGGAAAAGGGGTCGGTCTGGTGTGCTGATCCAAAAATCCGAACTTTCCAGATTACTGTGAAGACACATTGATGTTTGTATATCGGGAACCAATTTGTCTATGATTATTGAAAGTTCCTTTGCAGACTTCATTGTTTTATTCAAGTAAAAAGAAAGAAAAACAAAACTGGGATCATAGCGTAGGCTTATATCGACTCCAAAAGGTGAAAGGCCTATATTTATAAACAGTGGCCTATCCGCATCTGTATCCTCCATGTCTGGTAGAAATTTTAGACAAATCAGAGCCACTACTTTGGAGATAAGCTACAGATTTTTTCTTCCTGGAACTTCAGGGCCCTTCATGGACTACAGTTTAAAGCGTTTTTGTTTTCTGGAAAAATTTTACAAGCATGGCTTGTGAAATTTATACAACCGGTTCTGTTCATGGCCTCGGTGACTAAAAGAGTCAGAATGGCAACGGCAGCCTCCTCATATTTATCGAATCAGCACTTTTATGTACTTCCAACGGTAAGTGCGCAAATATAGCCAATGACAGCCACAATGTCTACCGGTTCAAAAGCATAAACAAAGCTGTTCTCTGTCAGAAGGAGAGCAGATTTATCTCTCTTCTTATTTCTTATTTCAGATTATGCTATGATGAGATCTAGATTTGTCTCTTTTTTTATAATTGGTGCATCTTTCAGTCAAGTGCAATGACCTAGTAATGACCAATTTTCTGAATTTTTGGTTCTAATCCTGGTAGAAAATGAAGAAGTAATTCTGAATTCAGGCTTAAATGCTCTGCGAAAGGTTTAGGCACCCTATTGCTACGATTCAGAACAGCCTATGCCAAATGCTGAACTCTTTAGATAAGATATCTACCTCAGACCAGCGACCCATAAATTTCCTTTACAGGGGCTTGTCAGGAAGAGATTTCTGATGCTATGCCGACCGCACGGACGATAGTTCGAGAAATACCCACGGTCCAATCACTTTCAAGACCAGATAGACAAAATTTGGGATTGGCTGCTGGCGCCTTGAGGGAGGAGTTGCTTTGGCGCACACGTCCAATGAGGCAAACAAGAATGCAGATTCGACCCAAGCACAATTTTTGGAAACTGAATTTGGTCCGGTCATCCTAGCAATATAGAAGCATAGGAAATGACAGGCCCCCTGAATGGCAATCATTACAGGAAATTTATGGGTCCCTGCTCAGACTAAAATCATAATGCAGCTATTAAAAATTATTTTTGACTGGTCCTGGTCTCATTGTTTAATTTGAGTAAAGGCAAAATCTTGTTTGTGATTCTTGAAAGTTGCTTTACAGATCCTGTTATTCGATTGTATAGAAAAGAAACTACAATTATGCAGATGCTCTAGGGTCAAGGAAAGCATTGCGACAAGATTAGAATTTGAATAGGTTTACATAGACATGGTTTTTCGTTCTTCACCTGATTTGTTGGTGACTGGCTGCATTTTTATTCAGGGTGATTTTGCTCTTTCCGCATTTCTACCCTGCATGTCTGTTGGAAAGGTCGGCCAAATCAGAGCCACCACTTCGGATATAACCTACAGATTTTTTTGTTTGGGTCTTTAGGCCTTTCCTGGCTTCTTAGTAAGGACAGTAGGGTCAGTACCTAAAAGAGGTTGGTAAATAAAAGAGTGGCAATTGTAACTTTCTGAATTTTTACACCATCATCAACTGTATGTATTTCAAATGGTAAGTGTGCAAGAATAAAATATCCTAATTCCTCAGCCTACACACAGCTGTTCTCTGTCAGAAGGGGAACAAACTTATTCTGCATCTGAAGAATATCCAGGCTCCTGGAGCTGGTGAGGTACAGACTAGCTATGAGACTCAGATTGTCAATGTCATATGCCAAAAACCTAGTACCAGCATAGGATATCTTATGAATGTTTGGCTCTAATCCTGGTTAAAAATCAACAAGTATAGAATTTTGTTATATTTGTTCTTAAATGTGGTTAGACGTTATTTCACGCATTTCTCAACCATCAACGATATGGCTTTTTCCACGGTTCAAAAGAGCCTAGGCAGAAAAAAAAAAATCAGAAAACAATAGAAGTAAACACCTATCCCAATACTTCTTACCTTGACCTAGTTTCTTGCTTACAAAACAGCCAACCAGAAAGGGGAAAACAAACTTTGTCTCAGTGAACAGCTAACTCTTTCAGCAATCTTCTGTCACAAAATTAAATTGAGAAAAGTGTGTTTACATAAATTATTCCGATTTGTAAGAATCTCCTCCTTCCATTTCTTGTTTGAATCAACCTGCAGCAGTTGGGCACCAGATTCCTCCTGCCCAAGGTGAATCTCCTACTGAGAAGAAAAACAATTCCCTGTGTATTTGAGTTTCATGTGAGTCAGGTGAGCAAAGCTAGAGAAACATCTTTGAATATTTCAGTCCTAGAGACACTAAGAAACTTTAACATAGATCACCCCCTCCTTCCCCTCCACCCTGCCTCTACAAATCAAATCAACTTGTCTGTTTTTTGGCCTATTTTTATAGGAGTTCTAGAGGTAGAGAGGAGGTGTGATCTCTGAGATATGTCTCTGAAGTGCGTCTCTAGGACTAGAATATCTAAAGATTTTTTTTTCTAGCTTTGCTTGTCTGACTCGCATGAAACTCTCCTACACAGGGATGATTTTTCTCCTCAGTGGGAGATTCCCCTGGGCAGGAGGAACCTCCAAAAAGTCTGCTGCTCCATTGTGTAGTGATGCACAAGAAATCAAAAGATTCACCAGTTCAATTCAATTTATTTATAACCCGTCAAAAACAAGGAGGGTGTTTAGCCCTAGTGACGGAGTACAAGAAAGAAAAACAACAACAAAGAAAAAAGACAACGCACATATCAATATTTTACATTATACACAACACAAACACAACTATAAATTACACGAAAAGGGAAGACCACTGGTGGTTCTGTTTACTGGCGGAAGATTTGAAATCTTCCACTCTTTTATCGATAATCTTAGCAGGCAGAACCAGCTGAAATTTCTGTGCCAAGAGAGAATTACTGGTCCAAGGGGGCAAATGCAGCAAATACTTGGCAAATTTAAAATAAATTCTGTGAACACGGGCAGGGGCTTCAACCGGCACACAGAACCCAAAGTGTTCAAACTTTTGAACACGTTATCTTGAATATGAATAAAGGTTTAGGCAAGTACTTTCCTGTAAAAGTTGCCTGATATGGTTGGCCTGCAGAAAAGTAAAAAAAAAAATCAATAGAGATCATCTGCGGGTTGAACAGGCACTGTAAATGAGACCAAAATGTTCAATCTTTTGAAACCTGGTTATTTAGATGCATATGGACTGTTATGACAGTTACTTTGCAGTAAAGTTGCCTGGGATGGTTTGAGTGTTCTCCAGCAAGGGTTCACCACTAGCAAGCATTGAAATAAGCATACAGGAGAGGTACCCAACCTCAGACAAGATTTCAAATTTCAAGAGAAATCTTTTTTTAGTGAGATATATCTGGCTTAAAAAGGAACCAAAAAACATGACAAAAATACTAGAGTGAAGCTAATAGAATGGATTACATGTTGGGGATATAAATTTTACTTCAGTATTTTCAGTTAAATTTAATTTTCTTTTCAAACAGTTTCACCCATTTTTACATGAGGTCAGATTGCTTGCAAAGTGATGAAAAAGATAGAGGTAATAAGGCTAATAACAAGAAAATCCCTTTTTAAACCAGGTTCAAAACAAAGAAAAGACGAATAATTGTAATATTTTGGGACATAACCGTTGAAAAAAAATTCAGATTTTGCTTCTTGACTGTCAGGATAGCACTTAACTTTCATTTTAACATTTTCGCAGCAAAATTCAAGGTTGCGTAAAAACGAGGTCAGGTCCCCTCCTGTACACTGTAAAAAAATTTTTTGCAGTATTTGCTACTGGGATTAACCTTGTCTTTATTGATATAAGAATATCCCTAATTCAGAATAATCTTATCCGAATAGAGATAAGACTAATCCCAGTAGCAAAAACTGCATCCTTATTCGAAAAAACTTTTTACAGTGTAGCTCTAGTTCTACTCCGCAAATGTTGAAACTCATTTTTTAGTTGAAGGCGCTCCGCAGTCTGCCATCACTTACTGTAGGGTAACAGGCATTGGCTTAGGCTATCCAAAACTGTTAACATGACCTATCCAAAACTATGTTTTACTCTGTTTTTTCTTAATTTGCTTACCTGAACTGTAGGAGTGTAGGTACTGTAGTTCAATGTGACAAGTTTGCTGAGTGGAGATTGGTAAGCAGTGCGATCAATTACCTCCTGAGACTTGCAACCTCAAAAATTAGAGATATTTCATGGATCAGCATTCTCTTTACGACGAAATTTAACCCATCACAATGCAGTTGAAAAATACCAGAGGCACATAAAAATCTCTGACATAATACAGCCACATAATAAAGGGTGTAAACTCAAGAGAACTTCCTATTTGCTGCAACAACTGCCAAAAATGCACTTTTTTGAAAGTTTTGGAACTCAAGCCTGAAAACGCATGCACCAAGCGAAAATTGAATTTTTCTGCGCTGGGCATTCTACGATTTCGGTCGAACGTTGGGGTACTTCGGGATTGCAAGAGTTAAAAAACAAGATCTTACGAAACGATAAAGCGTACCATTACAAAAAAGATTTTTCTTTGGCTATTTTACAAATATTTATCATATATACTGTCCTTTGTGCTTTAACGAGAAATATTTTTATTGCAATTACACCTGAAATGAATTGCGCTATACCGGGTATAGGGTGACGGGTATCCAAGACTGGAAACGGATCACGTAGGCTACTGGATTTGAAACCGTAAGAAACTACAGCTTCAGGAACCAGACAAAGTCTGGATACGTTTTCAACCTACGCGAGAATAAGCCACTTGCGTAATCCCCCATTTGTCAAGAGCTTTGTCGTTATCTCATCGTTCGCTTCCCGAGCTGAGACGATTAATGTGTCGTGGGTTTTACTGGCTGCATCGTCATTCCATTTTAGCGTAAACTTTTCCGGTAGGGGTATGCATATTTGAATACTTCTTTAAATATTTCAGTAGATTGGTTTCGTTTCTTCTTAGAAAACAGTCAAATGAAGAGAAAAATAACAAACTTGATATAAGCTGATAGCCAGCTTTTTTAGTTTTATTCTGGCACAAGGAAATTGTTATGAATTTTATTTGTTGGTTTGTTCTTGATTTTGAAAATGCTTCTTCTCCTGTTGGTGTATGAATGAATGAATGAATGAATGAATTTAATTCCAAAAAAGCCCAAGGGCCATGGCGGAAAACATAAAAAAAATAACAAAAAACAAAATATCATACACTCCAAAACAAACCAAAAATCAACTTCTATAAAAATAGTTCGCGGTGGGTCATAGCTATCTTCAGGAATCTACCCAGCCTTCGGAGATCACCAAAACACTTACTTCCCATAATCGAAGTCAATTCCCTTTCATCCCAAACCTCCCGGCCAAACACTTCCTTTCTTAATCCTTTCAACTCCTCGCAATAACACATCAAATGTACCGCATCCTCCCCCTCAACACCACACATCGGACAAAAATAAGGACCAGTACCTTTCCTCTGTCGACCAATATACTTTCTCCGCATCCCCACTGGAAGAGCGTCCGCCCTAAGACTCACAATCCACCTCAATTCTGCCCCCCCCCAATCCCAACTTGAAATATAATTCTTCGTTATTTGTTATTTGGTTTGAACGTGTAATTACGCGCAGCTTAGCAAAAGATGTAAAATTTCAAAGAAGAACCAGAAACAGTTAAAAGCAACTATTCCACGTAACGTGTGATAAACTAGATGCAAAAAAACGTTTTCGACCAGTATTTTACAGTAAAAGTTGACTGGTATGGGTTTTATTCTTTCTTCGACTACCGTTCACTGTTAAAAGGCGTTCAAATAACATATCTCTACTGTACTAGCGGGTACTAGCACCTGCGCCCAGCTGATTATTGTTGGGGCATGATCTTGCTTCAACCCATACTTGTCCATTCTTCTTATCGATCCTTGGGCGACCCCTCTCTGGATTTTCTCACAGTGACATTTCCACAGATTCGTTCATTCCGGTCTTATCGTCCGAATCGGATTTTTCCTTCATTTTTCCCTGTTTATTGACATCATAAGTCGCCTTTTCGTAGGAAGACCTTCATCTGTCTACGTTGTTTTATTGGAGTCTCTTTTCTAAAGCTGCTTTCACACTGAGAACGCAAGACACTTGCGTTGCGCTTGCGTAGAGTCAGCGTTGCGTCTGTCTTGCGTCGGACCTTTCACACCGCGAAGGCGTGTGCGTTGCGTTTTCAAAAAAAGGCTAGTTCTGATGAAGACATAATATTAGGTGCTGCAGCAGTATTTGGATGTATGACCTTATTTGGATGAATGACCGTATTTGGATGCACGACCGTATTTGGATGTATGACAAAAACTGAAGACTGCAATTTCATGGGTACCATGGTGTACATACAGTCATACTTTTGAAGGTCCAGTTGAGCAAAAGTTTCGAATTACTATCTTAGACAGGCCTACAGATATGAAACATAAATCATGCCTGGACTCAACATGGAGCCTATAGGTAAATTCACACAGTTTGTAAAATGTTTATGGGTAATTTTTTTATTATTATGATTTGCAACTTGAAGGAGACAAGATCCAATTAAATGTAATGTGATACAAAGTAGGGTCAACTTACCAGTCATGCTTTTGCTAAACTCCTTGTTGATGATTTCAAAAATTGATATCCATGTATTATTTATGAAAGTCTTGTTATGATAGTCAGGGAGCTTTTTATCATACAGTCCGGGTCGCTCTTGCACTAGTTTTACCAGTTTTTCTTCAGAAACTTCGACTTTTTATACTGAAAACTCTGACGCGTACGCGTCGTATGCAACGTAAAAATAGAGCTCAGTTCCATTCTTGCGTTGCGTCAAATTTCAACGCGCAAGCTCCGCGTTGCGTCGTCGCAAGGGCAACGCAAGGCTTGCGTAGCTCAGTGTGAAAGGCAAACGCGTCAATGTGAAAGCAGCTTAATGCTAATTGAGTGCCAAGAAGGAACGCTCAGAGCTGGTGTCGCTTGCTTTGTACCGAGAAGTAAGAATGATCAGAACTTCTGTGTCAACTCAGTTCTGTGTATTTTCAAAGTGCCCTCAAAAACGGCTGAAATATTAAGCTGGATTACTAGGCTTCTGGACCGACACACAGTGTTGCCGCATGTCGCACGATAGTGTGAATTGTCACTCTATTTTGTTTTGTCACGCTGTCCAAAACGTCCAGATGCGTTATTTTTGCAGCAGGGATTCGATCAGAAGTGACTATTTCAAGTTTTTTCATTCAAATAAAAATAAGATGTTTTGATGCGGCAACCCTGCCGACCCCGTCTGTCCGCTTTTTGCGTGGGAACGTCAGCGAGGGGTTACTAGAATCCTCAATGATGTAGTCCTGCACCAGAAGTCTCTTGAACGGAAGAGATCCCTCTAAAGGCGTATTCTCGCCGTTCCCCGAGGAGTTCCCCGAAGGGAACGGGCGAGAATAGAGGGAGTCATTCCACGCGGACTCCGCGTATGGAAAACAGCGAGAACACGGGGAATGCTTCTGAAATGGATTTGGTTCGAAAAAAAAATATGTAGTTGACGAAATCTATCTGGGTCCACTTTATTTTTGGTTTGCTTATCCTGGTTGTTTTTGATTAATTTTACATTGCACCAGCACCAGCAAAAATTGATTCCCATCCGAATCTGAAAGGGAGTCCTTTTGCTGATGGTGATGATAAACGGAGCATTCCCCGCCCGTGGGGACTCGCTAGAATACGGGGAGACAGTCCCCGGGACAAAGAAAAACGCGGGGACTCCTCAAGTGGAGTCCTCGGGGAACGGCAAGAATACGCCTTAAGTTGACTCCGCGGTCTGAGAGGACTGTAGAGTAGTCTAGTATATTCAGCCCTTTTTTGAAAATCATGCCCAAACGCTGGCAGGGGTGTGCATGGTGCTCATTCGTATGTGTACCCCTTATTCCCCAGAAGTCTACCAGTAGTACCAGTATACAACATTTTCTACGTCGAAGTAAAATACTAATTACCTACAAGTACGCTTGGTATAAGTAGTCCTGCTTCCGCTGAACATGGTCAGATTTTTTTCCAAATTATTTGAGTCACCTAACACGCAACAAGTGACTGCGATCACTTCTTGGATGGCAAGTTTTGTTTGTCTGTGATGATGGAGAATCAGAGCATTACCTAAAGTTTTCTTCAACAAAATATCATTGAGGCTTAATCTATTCATCTATGGGGGTCACAACCCATCTTGTTGGCATTCTTGATTCTGAAATCATTTTGTACAACTCGGCATTATTTCCTCATAGCCTGGTAACTTCTTTGCCTCACACTGTTGATCAAAGACACAAAAAATTCAAAATCCGTTCCTTGTTTCGAGTACCATTGTGTTCGGAAGGAATCTCATTGTTTGTACTCTGTAGAATGTGTGCTCTCAGAAATTTCCCTTGTTGAACTCGCCCCAGAAACAGGCAGGAAACAGGTCAGGAAACGAGAATACTCTCATGAAGAACAAGACCAAAGGTTCCGATGGGATCCCAAAATTTCAATATGTGATCCAGACAATTAGGTTTTGTCTTCGCCAGATCCAGTCTTCGCCAGGCCAAACAGCTAATCATTAAGAAATCCAAGCTCAGATATGGATTCAGCATGTACGTTTACCTCTATAAGCCGATCGAAACGATCCTAGATTACTTCTGTGAATTTTGCGGTTTTGGCGAAATTCAAGAACTACTTGTCCGGCGAAAAACTAAAGCTCAAAAACGGATTCAGCGTATCTCCTTACCCCTATATCCAACATCTAATCAACTTCAAATACAACTTTTACTTCTAACAAGTTTTCCGGTTTCAGCCGGATTCCGGACGAACTGTATTTCCGGCTAAAGAGTGATTGTCATATACGGATTTTCCATCTCCTCTTACCCCTAAATGTATCGTCTAATCAACTTCAAATAAAACTTTTACTTCTAACAAATTTTCCGGTTTTGGCCGGATTCCGGGCAAACTACTTGTCCGGCGATAAAATGGTTTTCGTATTCTTGTTCAGCATGCCTTCTTACCCCTGCATCGAACATCTAATTAACTTCAGATAAAACTTCAAAGTTTCTAACAAACTTTCCGGTCTTGGCCGGATTCCGGGCGAACTAATTGTCCGGCGAGAAAATGGTTTTCATATTCGCGTTCAGCATGGTTTCTTACCCCAAAATCAAACATCTAATCAACTTCAAATAAAACTTTTACTTTCAACAAACTTTCTGGTTTCGGCCGGATTCCGGGCGAACTACTTGTCCGGCGCGAAAATGGTTTTCATATTCGTGTTCAGCATGTCTTCTTACCCCATAATCGACTATCACATTAGCTGTTTAAAAATATTTTGCTTGTCCCTTAATTTGAACCCCCTCCCCCACCCCTAAATGTAGGGCTACAGGGCCCATCTACGAACTCGACCTTACTCTTGACCCAAAGAATGCTCACACCAAGTTTCATCAAAATATCTCATTCCCTTCGAGAGTTATCGTGCTCACAGACAGACGGACGGACGGACGGACAGACAGACAACTTTTGCGATGTCATAGGTATCCGTCACTAACGTTTTGGGATCCCAAAAATGACCCCATTTTAAAATGTGCTTAGACAGAAATTTCCCCGGCTAAAATAGCCTATTTTTTTAGTCAAGCTTTTTCAGACCCTATCTTCTCTTATAGCGTATTAGATTGTACTTTGAAGACTGTCGCATGGAAAACAAGACAAAAAATTTAATATTTGATCCAGACCATTGGGTCTTGTCTTCGCCAGGCTAATCATCTGAGAAAACCAAGTTCAGATATACCCCTATAAGCCATATCTGTTTTGACGATACTGATCGAAACTTCCTGCTTTACTTCTGCCAAATTTCCGGTTTTGGCCGAATTCCGAGCGAACTACTTGTCCAGCAAAAAAAAGAAAGTTCAGAAACGAATTCAGCATATCTCCTTATCCCTATACAGAACATCTGATCAACTTCTAATAAAACTTTAACTTTAAAAAAAGAACCGGTTTCAACCGGATTCCGGACGAACTATATGTCCGGGTAAAAAATGATTGTCACATACAGATTCAGCGTCTCTTCTTACCCCTAAATCTGTCACCTAATCAACTTCAAATAAAACTTTTGCTTTTAACAAATTTTCCGGTTCTGGCCGGATTCTGGGCGAACAAGTTGTCCGGGTAGAAGATGCTTTTCACATATGTGTTCAGCATACCTTCTTACCCTTAAATCGAACAGCTAATCAACTTCAAATAAAACTTTTACTTTTAACAAACTTTCCGGTTTTGGCCGGATTCCCGGCGAACAAGTTGTCCGGGTAAAAAATGCTTTTCACATAAATGTTCAGCATGTCTTCTTACCCCTAAATCGAACATATAATCAACTTAAAATAAAACTTTTACTTTTAACAAATTTTCCGGTTTTGGCCGGATTCTGGGTGAACTACTTGTCCGGCGAGAAAATATTTTCACCGTCGTGCTATCACATTAGCTGTTCAAAAATATTATGTTTGCCCGTTAGTTCAAACCCCTCCCCCACCCCTAAATGTAAGGCTACAGAGCCCATCTACGAACTTGACCTTACTCTTGACCCAAAGAATCCTCACACCAAGTTTCATCAAAATATCTCATTCCCTTCGAGAGTCATCGTGCTTACAGACGGACAGACGGACAGTGATGTCATAGGTATCCCTGCACTTACGTTTTGGGATCCCAAAAAGATTAGGATCTGAGAGGTGGTCACGTTCAGTTGCAGGTAGCTAGGATCTTTTAGGGGACTCCAAAAACTAAAACGGAATTATGAGAATGTGGAAGTGAAGCAGGGCTAAGTTATTAGCCTACTGTAATTATCGTATCAGTCGCACATGTAGGTAATCAATTAATTTTGCGTAGAAAGTGTTGTATACTTGGACACCTCTGGATAATACGTGGTGCAAATACGTATGAGCACCATGCGCATGCACATTCCTGCCAGCATGCCCTTGCATTATAACACGGTTTTCAAGAAAGGGCCTAGTGTACTAGACTGATGTAGCGTGTAAGAGAAAATTAATTAGGCCGAGAGAATTAGTTTCCCGAAGATTCTGGAAATGGCTTCACCAGGAATTTTTTTCAGTTATGTAATTTCCTACTTCCACCGGATTCCGGCCGAACTATTCATCCTAGTCGACCACGACTGCATATTTTGGTTCAGTGCGCTGGTTTTACCTAGTGTCGAACGTTTAACCGGATTCAGTGGGTAATTTTTTTGTCCCGGAATCAATATTTTTTTTTTACCGGATTCCGGTTGGACAATATGTCGGAAGGGAAAAAGTAATGACAAGTTCTGGAATCAGTATATCTTTTCACCCCTCAAACGACCTTCCAATCAAGTTGGCCTAAATAGTTTTCCCTTTCCATAGATTTTGAAGTCCCTCCCCAGCCTAAGATGCTGAGGTAGTTACAAAGCTCATCTACGACCTTGAGCTCACTCTTTTACCTGAAGATATTACCGTAGCAACTTTCATCAAAATATAGGGCGATTCTGGCGATCTTTTGGATTCGCTTTCCGAAAAGCAAAGCGAGAATCCGCCGAGCGCAAGAACAAGCAAAAAGTCGTTGCGCCTTTACAGCTTCTCGCTGACTTACCGAAACTACTTTCCACTCGCGAAGTGGATTCGATTTCCAAGTGCTGACGGAAACTAGCGGAGCGCGAGAATAGCTCTGGAAAGCGAAGCGACTTTTAGCCGAAGTCGCAAGAACAGCCGGCGCGTAAGTTCGCGGAGCTTTCCAGACCGCCAGAATCGCCGTCATAGCGTACCGCTCTGGAGCTATCGCGATCACAGACAGTCGGACGGACAAATTTACGATGTCTTATCCTTCACTGTCGCATGGGATCCCAAAAAACTCGTCTTCGTGCGTGACAACGTGACATATCACCCTCTCTCTTACTGTCTTGTGGTTGGAATCTCTAGCGCTGGAAAAACAGCTATTTGTCGTTCGTGCCAAGTAATATTGGCAGTATTGCGTTGGAATGGGGATCTTTACTTTTTATCTCCACCCGTGACAGCGAGGTCAAGCGTCTCTTCTCAAAAGCTAGTTTGGCTTTAAAGCACAACTCTTGCTATAAATGACCTTTTCACGATGAAATGGCTCAGAATATCGTTTACGAAAATACCATTAGTTTCCACGCAAAAGTACAGATTTTCTTGTTAGCGCTTCTCGACTCTGTACAGCCTTCACGCTGTCCGACGCGGCGGAAAACCGTGGAAAAACCAAGCAAAACAAAATAAGTCCAAAACATAGACGAAACAGCACTTTAAGCTACTCATGCTGTTCTCATGTCCTTATACAAGAAAGAGTTTTCGGCGGACCTTGAAGCTTTCGGCGAACTTTGAGATGCGTGACGGGTAAAACTCGGCTAGGTCGAAAAAGCGCTAAAAAGGAAAGAACGGCGAAAACCGGGTATTTCAGAAGCTTATAATTTCACAATGGAGCTTGAGATAATAAAAAAGGCAGAATAAGCAAGATGGGTCCTTAGATTCGTCGCTATCGGGGGGGGGGGGCTACCTGGGTCACACTGCTGCGTTATATGCGACACGATTTCTTCTTTGGTTTTCCGACGTTTGAGAGAACCGCATGAGCGTTCACATCGTGAAAACTGAGTGTTTTTTTTTTTTCCTTGGCAGGAGGTCAATAAAACCCTCGCAAGATGACCTCTGAAGACCCAGAGGACGATCCACTAGGCTACCTGGGGATTTTCAGCGAAACTTGAGATATAACCTAGTTCAATCGGGTTAAATGAAGGTTTGCTCAGCAGACACTTTGCGTTCAACCACCCTGGAATTACAGTATGTCCACTCTAAAGTGGTAATTGCTTAGCCTTGAAAAATAGCTAATCTTTGTTTTTTTCTTTTCTCCCCCCCCCAAAACGCATGTGTTTTATCGGACTAGTTTAAGTATTTCAACATATCCGACAAAACGCACAGCTATAGCGTTGACAGTCGCACAGTCTGTGGCGTATGTTGCAGAAGGCAAAATTTTGCGCGAAGTGAACAAGGAATAGAGCCAGGCTTCATATTCCAAATGTCCGGGGGCTTCCGCGTATTAATAATAGTAATATGATTACAATAATAAGGCTTTCGCCTCTATTTTGGAGCCAACCCTTCCGGATTCTGGACCGAAGAGTGATTGACAGTTCTGATTAGGAGGCAGTGCAATTCATTGCCCACCTAGATATGTTTACTATTATATATATATTTAGCCTACTACGGAACACCTCAATTAAATCGTGGGCATTCTGAACCATGGGCGTTTTGAGTCGTGGGCATTTTGAACCGTGGGTATTATGAGTCGTGGGCATTTTGGGTTTTGGTCATTGTGATTGTGGCCATTATGAGTGTTAGCCCTTCACCTATGTGGTATTCACGAAACTTCCGCCTACCTCTTTTATACTGTCATCTCGTTAGAATCTCCAGCACGGGGGAAAACTTCTTGTCCGTGCCAAGTATTATGGCGATCTTGGCTTTGGGTTATCTCGAGTCCCGTGGCCGTTCGTATGTGCTAATGGTTATTATCGGATGGATTTGGATTCTGTTGTATACGAGCCGTTGCGCGGACGAACAATGGATGCATGTTCGCCTTCTTCCTGCACCTTAGTCCCTTTGCCCTGTTCATCCTTGCTGGGAAATAAACAACACTTGGGAACTGACCTAGCCTGATGACTATCTCTCCTTGCCGATGCAAAATCTTCCACCTTTTCTCGCTTGATCTGCAAGTGAGTCTTGCTTGGTCTTGTGTTTCCTTGAGGATAGAATATAAATTTCTCCGAAGTATGAAAAATGTCATTTGAAGTCTCTTAGTATCTCTCCATTCGCCACGCTTAGTCTCTCTTCTCGTTAGATGCCTGCTGCTTAGGAGGCGTGTCGTAAATGACCCTGCTACCTTAAGACGGCCCATAATTACGTCATTTGCCTGTCTCTTAAAGGAAACAGCGCACTAATAGTGTTTCTGCTAAGATTCCCTGAGCTTGTTGACAATTTATGTTTGACAACTTTATTTATGACTTAAAAACATCGTATTTGGGCTCTGCCCACGAGAGATATGTTTTGTTTTATTATTAAATGAAAAAAAAAAAGATAAGATAAGATTTTATTTCCGGAAAAGCGCAAAGGGCTATGGAAACACCAAAACGAACCTTAACCACAACAACATAACTAACTATAAAGAACTGTCCCTGTGGATCGTTGCCACCTTAAGGAATCTTCCCAAATTTCTAACATCACTAAAACTTCTACTTTTCAGAATTTGTTTAAACCTTTCCTTCTACTTGACTACTTTAAAACTTAGCTATGCATACGCAAGCTATGCTTACGCAAATTGCATGCTCAAGGCCTCGGCTGTTTTTAGCCTCTTTCCAGGCCCCTCTCCTTCGATTACTAACCTTGCAAAATTTTTATAACCGGTCTTCTGGCCAATGAGCTATTCAGAAACAATGATCGGGAGCCTTATACGTCAAGTACGTCAAGTAAAGAGAACAAACGTGTCAAGCGTGATTATCAGTGTAATTACAATAGAGGAGATGGAAACAATTATGAATGAATTGTATGATCTCGGAACGAGGATGGATGGAAATACCGCTAACTAGAATGAATTAGTAAGTACAACCTGGCCTTTCAGAGACAGGATGAGATTAAGCTAAATGGATATTTGGTTTACTGGTTTCTGGAGTTCCGACAAGAGATGGGTAACCATAAACAGAAACAAAGCAATAGTTGTGTGTTTGCAGATACCATGGTATCTGATACCACAGTAACTGGATCTGCATTTTGTCGTTTTTGCAGTTATCGTGGTATCTGATACTACGGTTGCTTTGCAAAAACGGCAGTTGCCGAATTCGCGTTTTTCGAAGTCATCCCTAAAGAAAAACTGATATCCAGTCACATCACTAAGTGCCAAACTTCTTCCCCACCAATTGGACAAAATCCTAGGCTATGTTGTTGGTGATGATGAAAGTAAGATGACTTCTCTGGTACCACGATCAGTTACCACGAGTTTACCACGGTCGGACCATCAGATACCACGGTATCTGACCAGGTTCCACGATAACTGCAAAAATGCCTTTTGACTTTGGTATAAGATACCACGGTAACTGCGAAAACGACTTTAGACCAGATCCATCTGCAAAAACGCAGCAGGATTGTCGAGTTGTTATACTACTAGACTAATAATAGGAATATAATGCAAAAAAATAGGCTATTGGCCCCTACAGTGTTCTACTAAAATACTGTTCATCATATATTTTCTCGGCATACAGGTTGTCGAGGGAATTCTTGAAAGCGTAAAAGCGCACCTCGCACTATTTATTGTTTATGTTCCAATATTTAAAACTATTTGAATACTGTATAACCATAATAGGCTCTGCTCTTTAGAAATTATCCACGGCTTGGGCCGTTTTAAGCATTTCCCCACGCCTATCGACTTGTAGCAAAAACTCGGCAAACTTAGGAGAACCGGTTTTACGCATAGGTAGCATAATGCGCAAACACTGGTCCGGACCAGTGTTGCCACTGGTCACAGAATTCTGCGATTTGTCACAGGTTTTCGACTTCTCCCCAGATTCACAGCCGTGTAATATTAGTCTGTGAAATCGCACTTTGGCAAAAATGTCCCAAATTCTGCGATTTTAAAGCATTTTGGACAATTTCAAGGCAATTCTTTTCCGAAAAAGGACTTACTTGTTTTAGGAATATTAGCTCCTGTTTTAAGAGTAAATTGGAACCTCAAAATCCACGAATTTTTTTCTGAAATTGAAAAAAATGGACTGAATTTGCAGGCGCCAGAATGTCACAGATTTTTTGCGACCAGGTGTCACAGGTTCCGTCAGAGAAAAGTGGCAACACCGGTCCGGACCATAGCGCGCATGGAAAATATCGAATTGTGGCAAGTACAAAGACTATTGAGGTATCGTTTAGCGGGCTTAGAATATAATACATGGAATTTAGGTCTTTGGGATTAAGAATTAATGAATGCAATCACGGAAGTAGGTTGTATTGGCTGATTGACATTATGGACACGACGGGTCCCTTAATGGAGTTACTCGAAACTACTTTGGATGGAAGGGTGTTCCAGCAGTCCGCCACTCTGTTTTGGAAAGACCCATGTCTTCAGAGAATATACTGTTACCAGGGACCCATAAATTTCCTGTGATGACTTGCCATTCAGGGGGCTTGTCAATAAGAGATTTCTGATGCGCTCTTGACCGAGCGTCAGATAGTTCGAGAAATACCCACGGGGATAAAATATTGCCTTGAGGGAGGAGTCTCTTTGGTCTCACGTCCAAGGAGGTTCTGGATTGGCTCTATCTGAGCAAGAACGCCGATTCGACCCAAGTGGAATTTTTGGAAACTAGGTGAGGCTCGGGCAACATAGCAACATAGAAGCATAGAAAATGATAAGCCCCCGGAATGGCGAGTCATAACAGGAAATTTATGGGTCTCTGCTGTTAGCTACATTGGTGACCTGTAGCCTACTAGCAAAATTAGTGAAGTAGGTGTGCCCAAGAACAAATAATCTGATAGAACTTCTGTCTTTAGTCCCATGCAGCAACTATGAATACCTCGACAAAACTGAGCGGACCTAGTGGTATTTACTCTAGCTTTGAGCTGATGTTGATACCCGTTTGCTCATCTTCCGTTTTTGCTGTTGCCTATCGCAGAAAAAATAGTGCATGAGGCTGGCAGGAGGCGTACTCCGCGTGCTGACCCGCTCTGGAGCGCGTCCGTAGAACCAATCAGCTTTGACTTCTACTTTTCCTCACCGGTGGGTTCACAGCGATTTAGCTAGGTAACGAAACGTGAGTGGCGCGAAGTTACTAACCTCCGCTGGTTCGTAGTGGACAGGGTATGGGGAAATATACGACTCTGTATAGTCATATTTCTGTCAGATGTTTGTTCTTGGTGTGCTCCAAAGAGGTTACAGTCTGAGACGTTCACGTGACTGGATTCTCGTGTTCTGCTAGCAAAGATTATCGGAAAGATTTGTCCATGAGGGCTGTGTTCATTAGGGACAAATCTCCCAGGGATACTGAAGGAGGCAGAGGGCGAAATGCGATAAAAAGTCTGAAGCCTAGAGAGATCCTTTCGTACGAATAATATTGTCTAAGACGTGTTGGTGGAAAAGGGAGGGGAATCTGAGGGGCATTTTCGCGGTCCTCAAAGTCCGTATCAAAACTTAGACATACTAGTCCTGATCCAATTGATGACCAACTCTTCGGGCCTATGAAGGATCACCGTGTGCCCAACGAAGAGCCAGACACGCCACGACAACAAACGTTGTTGATTGGTCTACAATTTGAATCAATTTAGAGGCTTCGTTTGGGTGACGACTTGGTCATGCAGAATATCATCAACTTCTGCCTAAAACAACATATCCTCTCTTATGGGTCACCATGGAACCAGCCAAGATGTCAGGCGTGAAACATTCGTTTGAAGATTCGGACTGGATCCGGCGACTATTGGGGGAGTTGCGGGGGGAGCACCGGAAATCTTAAGGCTCGCTTTGAGTGGGACGGGACTTGGCGGGCAGGACACACTGTAAGAAAAATCTTGCAGGATTTGCTACTGGGATTAATCTTGTCTCTAATGAGAATGTCAATTGACCTCCGGCTTGACCCTCTATATATTATCAGTTTTATACAGAAGTGTAAATTAAAACCTTGAACCCAATCTTATCTCTAATTCGGATTAATCTTGTCTCAGTAGAGATAAGATTAATCCCAGTAGCAAATACTGCATTTAACTTTAATCCTTACTCGGAGAAACTTTTTACAGCGCAGTCACAAGCCATACGTGTTGGCTACGTTTACAGATTTGGACCGAATCCGGGCACTGTGGGGGATTTGAAGGGGGGTCCTGGATATCCTGTGACATAACTCTCGAACTGAAGTGTCCGATCCGGATTTTTTAATTGGCGAGAGAACATGTCCGAGATGTTCCAGTTAGATGTCCGGACCCATACCGGAAATACTTACTAACTACCCTTACAAGTGACATAGAAGCTTTCAAGCTCGTGTTAATCTGGCGTTTTTATTTTAGGAAGCGTCGTGGGGCCATCAATGCCAAGCAACTCTCCTACCTTGAGAAATACCGTCCGAAAAATAGACTCAAGCCCAAAAACGGAGGTCCAAAAGGTGGTTGCTGCGTCCAGTAACTTTCAGTGTGTGGTGGTCAGTGTGTGAGCATGGATTCATTGGTGTATTGGCAGAAGAAGAAAAGTGGAGCTGCTGCGTATTTCTTTGATCTAAAATGCAGTACTCACATTTGTGATTCCGGTAAAGATGACTCTTTGGGTTATGCACAAGCTCTGCGAACGATCTAGTTTTGACGCATTATGATAGTGAAACTGTAGATATACTCGTATACCTTCTCTTCTAAAATGAATCGGTTACTCGTAAACATTTTTAAAGGTCCTCTTCGTGTGATGGGGCCTAAATAAATACATAATGATACAAATGAAACGTCATTTTGGGGTTTCGGTACCCCATCTTTTTTCCAATAAAGATTGTGTTGTAAATTTGTTTATATAGAATTTCCAGGGAGAGAGGGGAGAAGGTGAACGAATGTATCTATGGGCAACATTGACAGTGATTTTAAGAACAGATGATCTTGAAGAAGGACTAGCGTCTTCACACCATCCGGCGTGCACACATTCTCGGTGGTCGGGAGTGGGTACTGGCTTCAGCCCCCTCCTGTACTATACGCATGCATAGCAGCGCAGGAATATTGTACGGACGTCGCGTAGTTGTGATAGTGCTCGAATTTTCGTTACAGAACTAGTTTAGTGGCTGTCCCTCCGAGTCTGATTATCAGTAAAATCATTGGAAAGAGTAGTTTTCACGTTTTAAATTGTATTAGATCGGACAAAACTATTATGTTGCGGCAGTATTGCACTTTTTTCCTACTGCAAGAACATAAATAGTCACATTTCTTTCAATTTCAGTTGGAAATGATGATGGTGATGATCGTGGGGGCTAGCCGCTTGGTGATTCTGAAATAAGTCGGGAATTCGCTGTAAGAGGTTGCGAATGGCACAGGTGCATGTAGACACATCTGGAAGTTTTGATAACTTTCAACACGAAGGATGCGCAGCTTGAGTAGAACACTCCGGATGTTATCACAGAATACTTCTGTTATGACCTTTCAAAAGATATTTTTCCCGTTAAAAGTAACATTGCAAGCCATGTTTAGTGTTGTATTTTACGGAAACACAACACTTACAAGGACCATAGCATTATATATAATTATGTATGTATATCATAACATAACATTAACAGGTAGCATCCAGTGTGTTGTATGTTGAAATCGCGCATCCTTATGTTAAATGCTATCAAGCCTCTGACAGTGCTGTAAACGGTGCGTTTTGTATTTTTTCCGCGTTTGTCTCTTTGTCGCCGAGCAAGAGAAAGAACTTGTCACCCAATCACCTTATCTTTTGTTTTTTCACCCAGTCAACTTTATCTTATCAGTCTTTTTGCTGCATTTTATGCCGTGGGCTGTGCGTCATAAATTATTTTGCTCATTCACTTGGCTCTCTCAGGTTCGACAGAGGCAAAACAAACTTAAAGCGACGTCCAGCTTCGGTTGACGTAAACAGAAATATAAACCAAGCGCACGAGTTAAGCACCAAACAGAAAAATAACTGAAGAGTGTCATAAACGAGGGGATACTCGCTCCTCAAACCCAAGTACACCGGGTGCCCCCCCCCCCCGTGTCCCACCGGTGCCGGAGAGTGAGTATACCCTCGGTCATAAATTGGGGATGGTTTGCTTGCTCCTCGAGGGCGTGCCACTGTGGTAGTTTGTCCAATTGGAAAATCTTGTTACCTTAAACCTTGTATCACTACCATCCTACTTAATGGCGCTAAACGGGTAAGTCAGCAGAGATTTCTTCTCATCTCCGTGGTGCCTTTTGTGGCCAAAAACTCTGAACTTCAAGATCAATTTCTGCTCACTCTGTGGGGCCAAAAATGTTGAACTTCAGGACCAATGAAGGATCAGATGAGATTTTTGCTCATCTCTGTGGTTGCTTTTTTGGGACAAACTATTTTGATCTTCTGACCACAACACCATAGTTATCATCTTAATGTCACATAGGAAGATCAGTGAAATATCACAAGACAGCTACAAGACGTCTGCTTTTTTTGGCCCCAAAATCCCACCGTACATCTCAGCTGACAGCCGTTTAGCGCCATCTAATAAATTCTTAGTTAGCTTGGGCGGAAGGATTATTTTTCCTACCATCATGGGATCAGCTCGTGCAGCATTAATGAACTCGACCAACGCTACCACAGTAGCATGCTTGCGAGGAACACCCAAACCATCTTTCACTTATAGTAAGAAGACAGCAGTTTCTCCTTCAGGATTAAGTGAAAAGAAGTGCACCGCTTTCTGGTGGGAGATGATAGTCCAAACTGTAGTAGACATTATCTCAGCTGTTCGTACATTTGGCTACTTCCTAGTGTTGGCCGATATTTGGATTTTTCGATATATCGATATTTTGACATTCGATATATCGATATCGATATTTCGGTACCATGCTTCGCTATATAATACGTCTCGTTTCGCTAAACTTTAAGAGCTAAGTTGTAGTAAAAAGCATATTGCATCGACTCAAACTTCGAATACATAAAAATTCAATAACCAAGAACATATTGCCCCGATTTTGGGTATATAAGTGTAACTTATGCTGGATTATTTACAATAATTATAAATGACAAAATATCGTTTTCGATATCGGTATTTACGTTTCGATATTCGATATCGATATTTGGTCCGATATATCGTTATCGATATCGAATATCGCCCAACACTACTATTTCCCTTATGGGGGAAAGTGCTATGAGCGCGGGTATAACCGCCGAAGATATCTAGTGAGATGTAATAGTCGCCGTCGATAAACAGATTCACGCTTACACGGTCAGAAGTTTGTCTGTATTATGGAACGAAATATTTGTGTTATCATCTTTCAGTTTTGTCGTAAAAACATAAAACTAAAAAAGAAAACATAAAATGTGTTTGTGACCCATAGCAGTAAAATTGGCTTAGCGCGCTAAAACCATAAAACCCAAAAGGCGTACTCTCGCCGTTCCCCGAGGACTCCCCTTGAGAAGTCCCCGCGTTTTTGTTTTTTTTCCGGGGACTCGCTCCCCGTATTCTCGCGAGTCCCCACGGACGAGGAATGCTCCGATTATCATCAGCATCATTAAAAAAGACTCCCTTTCAGATTCGGAGGGGGATGAGCTTTTGCTGGTGTTGGTGAAATGTAAAATTAATTAAAAACAATCAGGATAAACAAAAACAAAAATAAAGGAGATCCAGATAAATTTCTTCAACTGCATATTTTTTGTTTCGAACATAATCCATTTTAGAAGCATTCCCCTTGTTCTCGCTGTTTTCTGTACGCGGAGTCCGCGTGGAGTGACTTCCTGTATTCTCACCGTTCCCTTCGATTCCCGAGGAGTCCTCGGGGAATGGTGAGAATACGCCTGAAATTGAAACACACATGTTTTGTACATTTGCAGAAAACATCCCTAGTGTTACAAACTTCTGACAGTGTAGTTGGGGCTAGTCGCATAATTATGTTTTCTTGTATTTGATCTCTTTACTATCAAGTAGGTGAAAGTAAATTATAAACTTAAGGAATAGGAAATTGAATATCGCTTATGAATGAGTCATCATTAGGAAGGGGAGAAGATGACGGGCTAGGCAAGTCTCGAGTTTGCCCGTTGATTGGAGGCTCGGATGTGACTCTTTCCTTCTGACTCACTCTTTGTGTTGCTACACGCGAGTGGCGTATTTAGCTGGTAGACAAGCCCCCCCCTCCCAGAATAAAAAATTAAAAAAAAGTAAAGAAAATTTAAGTGGACTAAAGAAGTAGATTATGCCCAAGACAAGCTAATAGCTTAACACCAAATGTAGTAATCGTTATTTCGTAAGGAACAGCAACGTCTCTTCACTTCTTGAATATTCCCCAAGAAGCTATGCTGAGATCAAGAATGCTTACAAAACTTGACTTTTCAGTCCAGCCGAGTTCAAAACTTCTTTGTAATTTTTTTTGGCTTTGGAGGAAATTTAAAAAGCTCTAAAACCTACGGGCTGTAGGCCAAAAACTTGTCTTATTAGCCTGCTGTGTCAGGTTTGTATGTGCTAAACCGGCTTCACTGTCCGAATTTTCATAACAGAAAACACAAGGATGCGCAGTTTCAAGAAGGAAGAGCCGAAAAAGTATCTGCTGGCTTTTTGTTTGTCGTTATGATATCGGAAAAGTCAGCAGATGCATTTGCGACTCTTCCTGGCAATGCTTATTAACGTTTTAAAATCACAACAGATTGCTGTCTGTTGAAACTGGGCATCCCCGATGAAAATTCTTTTAATGTATAGTTGTATGGTAGTTGTACGAAAAACTCCGACTGGGTCTTAAGTGGTAGTATCCAATAGCATCCAATCTTGCTGTAGTAGCATCCAGTTTTCCATGGCAACAGTTACAACTGCATGCTACTTTTTCGTACAACTCCATACGACTAACTAATTCTCGAAAAATTTTCATCGGGTCCTTTTGTTATCTGTTATGAAACTTCTGACAGTGTAGACTGGTGGCACTTCTTGGTAGAAGTCCTCTTCAGGCAGAAGCTAAAGTGTAATCTTGCGTATCGTTTAACCCCCCCCCTCCCCCAACTGATACCCTAAATACGCCACTGGCTACGTAACTTTCAACTCAAAATCCCCTCGTGCGTATGATGGTGGAGCGTGATGAAAAATTTTGGCTAGATAGAATAACTGTAACAACTTGAAGGGTATGAACTTTGTAGACGTGTTGAAGAGATAACATAGAGCGTGTACCACCCTTCTAATAATAGGAACGATTAGTTAATATTTTCGTTCCGACCTCGTCAAAAGTTACTATGCTGACCGTTCCAGCCTTCTTCAAATAACGAATAGTAACTGTTTGCTTACCACGCTCGGGAGCGTAGTAAGCGTGGTAACTACGATCTCTGTGACGTGATTGGCCCGATCAGCCCGCGGTACGATATTTTGACGAAAATAGAAAAATGTGTTCCAGTCTTGACGCCAAGAAGCCAGGGTTCGTGACGTCATGCGTAGTAACTACGGCAAGTAGGGTGGAACACGCTCACAGTAGAGCTATGATTCTTTGAATGTTAGTCAACATTAAACACGCAGTTTGGGGCTAAATGGTAAAATGAGTCATTTCCTATGCTTCTATGTTGCTATGTTGTCCGATCCTTGCCTACTTTCCAAAAATCCCACTTGGGTCGAATCGGCATTCTTGTTTGCCTCATTGGACGTGCGCGCCAAAGAGACTCCTCGCTAAAGGCGCCAGCAGCCAATCCCAAATTTTGTCTATCTGGCCTTGGGCGTGATTGGACCGTGGGTATTTCTCGAACTATCTTCTGTTTGGTCAACATAGCATTAGAAATCTCTTATTGATAAGCCCCCTGAATGGCCAGGCACTACAGGAAATTTATGGGTCCCTGGTTGTACTTAGGAGCCTTACCCACTTTCGCTGACTGGTAGTTGACTTTTGTCGTAGCAAGTGGATGAAAATGGCCCTGTTCATAGTTTACTAACGTTCATATAAGCATACCTTTACTGTAGCTACGTAAGTTAAACACTTTCATTCTTAGTGACTTCATGCCCATGTATAACTAGGACTAGTATATCATGATTACTCAGAACGAACTTTCTCATCCGACCTTACTTAACTTGAACTATTTTCTTCGTTAGCTGTATCATCCCAATGAAATTCAGCGTAGGGCTAGCACCGATTGTTTCGTGGTGCGTACAATAGCGAACTAGGAAATATTCTGGGCCCTTTTTGTAGGAAAGTATATAAACTATGCACAGGTACTGGCGTTTCGTCATCGTTACTAGTTACATTCTAATTTTGCTAATAATTTGTGAAATATTACGCATGGCCGGACAGTTTCGAGTTTGTTTAACTTCTCTTTTTTTTTCTTTCATATCCGCCGTTTGTAGAGAGTGGAAGTTGGAAGTGGGATAGAGTGCCGTGACAAAAAAACGCGTTTTGAATTTAACCGTGTGGTGTTTCCGGTCCGGTATTCCAAGATAATCTACTACTTTAGAATTCCAGCTTTGTTTCAACAAATCAGACCAGGCTTCGGCCGTTTTTGTCCTCCCTCCAGGCTTGGATGAAAAACGTGGCAAATTAGCATAACACGTCTTTCAGACCAATAAACTTCCCGAGAATAATTATTGGGAGCCTCATACCTTTCCAGAAGGTATAATCAGCAAGTGGGAAAATCAGTCTAGCGCTAGTACCTAGTAAATGCAATATCATATCTCGGGAAAAATACTGGATTGGAAGATTACGGAAGTAGGTTGGATTATTAATCTAAGTATGGCGGGTTCTTTGAGGGACATAAGTGGAGTACCTCATTAATAGAATGGTTCCACTGTAGTACCGCAAATGAGGGCCCTTCCGCCCTACTTGTTTGTCCATAGAATAAAAAAGAAAAGGGAGAAATGTTTCGGATCTTTTCATGCGATTTTGGTGAAATCGGAACTACTATGTTTCATACAGGTCAAATGCCGAAATAAATTCTGTTGAAAGGGCCCTTCTTGAAATCGTGTGGAATACTGTCCAATAAGATAAACAGAGTCAGTTCAATCCTCCTTTTCAATGAATTTTTTTTAGGCTATATTCTGAACATATTTACCTTTACCGATATCTGCATTGTCTAGTTTCATTTTAGGATAATTTGTAATTCTGTTTAGTTAGAAATTGTTTGTTTTCTTAGGGAAATTTCCATTGTTCGAACCTTTTGTGATATTTATTGTTTGACTTTTTGAGCATTCTATAATACCAGAATCTGACGGCGACTTCCTTCGCAAGTATAGCGCACTTCTGACCATATTATTTTGAATTTAAAGAAGGGATCACTACCTGAGAACATTATTCCAGCTGTCAGAAGTTTCGTAACCTTTACCACAAGGATGCACAATTTCAGCATACACCGCTTTGTGTTATATCTTTTAAAATGTGTTACGAGCCTTTTACTGTTATGTTTCCGGAAAACAAGACTAAACACATGGTTTGCAGTGCTACTTTAGGACGAAAAAAAATATAAACTAACGTTCATACCTGACAGATTCTTTAACATTGCAGATAATATCCGAGTCTATCGTAACTGCGCATCCGCAGGAAAAAATCAATTGTTACAAAACTTCTGATAGTGAATTATCGTTCAGAATCCCCTTGTAAAATACCTATCCTACCGATCTACGTTTATGTCGGGCGTTGGAAGAGTCATGCGTGCGCGGCTCCCTGGTTTGCCGAGCAGAAGGTTGTCCCAGTACTTCCAGAAGAGGCGAAGGTTACTCCTCTTCTAGCAAGATCAGGTGGATGGTCCCGATCCCTCCTACATTCTGACTTCGACCTGCCGAAAATTTGACTAACCTTGGATCCGACCGTCCCTAGGGGATTAGGAGGGGATTTTTGTTGTCTTCTGGAAATATTTTCTTTCTGAGCCCATTGCGGAAAAGCGCAAGCGTTGTCTTCGGCCTGCCAAAAATGTGACTACCCTTGGATACGACCATCCCTGAGAGATTGAAGGAGTAGAAATGTTGCTGGATCTTCTCTAAGGTGGTGTTCCACCCTGCTTACCGTAGTTACTACGCATGACGTCACGGCTTCTGGCGTCAAGGCTGGAACGCAATTCTCTCTTTTCGGCAAAATATCGTGCTACGGGCTAATTGGACCAGTCACGTCAGAGAGATCGTAGTTACCACGATCTCGGTGCTGCCGAGCATGGTAAGCAAATAGTTACTGTTACTTACTATTCCGAGAAGGTTGGAACGGTCAGTGTAGTAACTTTTCACGAGGTTGGGACGGAAATAGTAACTAATAATTACTATTGTTAGAAGGGGGAAACACGCTCTAAGTGTTTTCTTTTTATATTCGCAACGGAAAGAGCAGGAACCAGGATTCTTACATATTTCTGCCTGTATTTGCAACCTCTTGCTCGATGCAGTGGGATCGGGACGTTATTGAGAGTGTTTTCTGGACAATCCACAAACATTTTCCAGCGACCGAAGAGCAACGCAACATGCTTCATCTCCAGTATCAACTTCCAGACCGTAAGCACCGGTGACGTCAACTGGCTATCTTGTCGCGAGCAAGTGCGATTTGGGGTAAATAATCTTGAAACTCAGCAGATCGTTTTGTATTGCACGGTCATTTTCTGGCGCGAACAAAGGGTCAGGGCCGGACGGTTGCGAACTAGAATTCCTGTCAGGTTTCGTCAAACGTTGACTCCGTACGAAAAAGTTGGTATTCATTGCGTTTTTGCAGATACCATGGTCGTGGTATCTGATATCATGGACAAAAGGCGTTTTTGCTGTTATCGTGGTATCTGGCAGAAACTCATGACTTCCTAGGTCATGAGTTTCTGTATCTGGCCAGTTACCGTGGTATCCGTGATATTCAGATACCGCGGTAACGGATCGTGGTATCTGAAAAGTCATCTCACTTTCATCACTTTTTGTCAAATTAGTGGGAAAGAAGTTATCAGAATCGTATATCAGATACCACGGTAACTGCAAAAACGACAAAGCGTCCACTAGTCAAAATTTAACGGATTTTTTTTCACAAACCTTCTGGGGGGGGGTGCAGCACCCCCCACACCCCTCCTCGGGACGCCCCTGGTACCTCACCACCAACTCGTATCAAGTGCCATATGAGTACCTTTTTTACTGGCGTATTGTTTGGCGTGAAGTAAAAATTTTACTATCTTCACGAAAATCCTGCAAAAAAACGACCTTTTTTTCTGAAAAATCGGCTGTTTTACGTCGTTCCAATCGTCGCTACCTCAGGCCGAAAATTGTTTGGGGTTCCGAGTTTTTAGGAGATGGAAATTTGTTGCGTATTTTACAGCTATAGGAGGGTTTTCGCGAGTTGGAAAGCAAAGTCGGAATCACTTTCCAGTGGTATTCGCGCTACGTCGGAAAGTTGCCGAGCTTTCCCACCCGGTTTTCGCGCTTTGGAAACCGAAGCAGATTTCCTGGAAAGTAATTCCACGAAGTTAGTGGAAAGCTCCGCGGAAAGTTGATTTTTGGCGGGAATTTCAAAAGTATGGAAAAAACAGTGGAAGTATCACTAATAAATAAAGAAAAATTGCAAGCGTTGTTAGGATGACTTCGGTGAATTGTATGAGATTCAAAGAAGTACTAAAGTGAACCATATTTATTCGAAAGAGCTTGTAATTCAATATTTTACCGGCGACGTCAGCTTTCCATGCGTTTTCGCGATCAGTCCAGCGGGAATGTGGAAAGTGATTCCAGTCTTTGATTCCAGGAATCGCTTTCCCATGCTTTTCACGATGCGCTTCGCTGGCCGGAAAGTGATTCCGAGATGTCGCGAAAACGTTTAAAAACACTGTTCCCCAGCTAGTTTCAAATTCAAACTTACTGCACCATGTGAAACTTTGTCCCAGTTAATAATGGTAAGCTCCTACCTCAAAATTGGCTTAAAAAGTGTGGACACAGATGTATGAAATTCCTATCCAGTCCTAGCTAGGTCCTATCTGTCAAGAATCGAAAGGTCTGGAATTTAGTTAAGACTGCATAGAAATGTGATTATAACCAGAGGCAGAGGCATCACTACTGGGGAGGGAGGCTGGGGGGAGGGGGGATGCTCCCCGCAAATGTTGTTTGCCCGTCGGTAAAAAATAGCTGAGTCGGCGCGAAGCGCCGCAACTTTTAATAAAAAATAGTATAAAAAATAGTAATTTTTTCTTAGAAATAGTCATTTTTTCCTGTAAACAATAAAAAAAAGTTATTTTTTTGTAAAAAATAGTCGTTTTTTCTTAAAATCAGCCGATTTTTCGTCAATACTGTAGCAATCAGGGTTCATGGACCTCTCCACTGTCTCCAGTCCAGGAAGTTCTATAGGTAGGGTAGCCAGTAATTTTTTGTTTAATCAAACCTGAGCTGTTGAAGATCAGAATGTGATTCTCCTATCTTTTAGCTTTGATTTGAGGCCAAAATCACCTCTCTATCTTGCCTCTAAGCATCTTAAATCTTCTTTAGAAAACAGTATTTTACATAAGGAAATGCCTATGTTCATCCATTGACTTTAGGGTTTTGTCCATCTAGTGACCAGCTTGGAACTATGTGCTTCAATGAAATTCTATGAAACTGGGTATTTTGAGCTGGTTTTGAGTGCATGGGGAGCCCCAGCAAGTGAGTTAGATGAGAAAATATGAATAAGATCATTAAGGTTATAGTCCAATAGACCTATTGCTGCTATAGGCTGCTGACTTTTCCTCCTTAGCATCAACAAATTTTTGTAGGCAAGTTCAGCTACTTTTTTTTACATCTAAATTTACATTGAATATTAAGAAATAATATTAAATAGCTAGGACATCTTACTGATGGCCGTACAAAACAGACAATTTTGTCCTGAATGCAATGGTATTTTCAAAATATTTTTTGAAGATGTTTTAGATAGGTAAAACTGTTTAGGAAAATTCACAGCAATTCCTGCATTCATTACAAAAAAATCGCCAATTTTTGCCACTAGGTGTTTTTGTGGCCACCCTACTATAGGAGGCTGAGCTAATGAACGCAGGTGGAATTGTTGTGGGCCTTGATCACCACTCTTTTTAAGGACACACACCTGGAGCACACACTGTCAGTCGTTGGTTCGGTTGCTTGCCATTACAATGCCAGTGTTTGTGTCAGGTCGTGTCGCTTGTGAATTGTGTAGTAAGTTCAGATCTTTAGTTCTCAGTCTCTAGTTGGAATCTTTGGGACTCTTTTTAAGGACACGCACCTGGAGCACGCACTGTCGGTCGTTGGTTCGGTTGCTTGCCGTTACGATGCCAGTGTTTGTGTCAGGTCGTGTCGCTTGTGTATTGTGTAGTAAGTTCAGATCTTTAGTTCTCAGTTTTTAGTTGGAATTTTTGGGACTTATAACATTATTATCTTTCGATCTCCTTTACGAATCTTCAATTTGTAATAAAACACCCTATTTTCGTACATGGTGTTCTGTGGTTTATTCGGGATAGGATCATCTCGGTACGGTTTATTTATCTGTACGCGCCCCAGAAGCCCAGCTCGGCTGGTCATGCTATCTACCAGGTAGGGAACTCCGTTCCCTGGCAACTACGGGGCGCTACAATACAATCATTTTTTTTCTCAATAATATTCACTTTTATCCGCAAAAATAGTTGATAAAAATGACCAGTCAGTCGGTAAATACCTTGTCCCCCCCAACATTTTGGCTAGTAACGCCTCTGATTATAACTACCGGTTCAGCAGTAATTCTTGTTAGAATAATGAGGTTGGTCTGTGATTTTATTATTTTTTGTACTAGAGCTGGTGCTGTGAGTGTGATTTCATTTTAGATAGGCTGCTATTTTTGCTGCTTGATTGGGTCGTTGGAGGGTAGAGATTTTTCTGCAATTTGTTTTGGGTTCACCTGTGAAGGTGACCCCAAAGCGTAACTCAAACAATCTTCAGAGAAGAAATTCACAAAATCGGTTATTTAAGGAAGAATCTCTAGTTCAAGTTTTTTTCAAGTTCAATGGGTTTATTAATAAATAAAAAAATAAATCACGCTTAATCACAACCAGGGGCGTCACTAGCCTTTTACCTTTGGGGGGGGGGACGTCCAGTTTGTGCCGACGGACTCAAAAATGTGCCGACGAAAAACGCCGTTGCCGCTTCGCGGCAACGGCGTATTAGTCCTTTAACGTAAATTCGTAAATCTAAATTCACATATTAGGTCAGGCTTTCATTGCAGATTTCGCTAAAAACTGAAGCTTCCAACGACTGTAGGCAACCCAGAGCAATTTAAATCATTCGCTGCTTGCGATATGTTTTAAATCTGCCTTTTTGCCTGGAAATATTTGCGAAGCTTCCAACGGCTAAACCCAGAACAAGTTAAATTAATCGCCGCAGGCGAAGTTTTTTAAATCTGCCCTCTTTTCTGGGAAAACTTAGCTTATAAGTTATAGCATTTAAGGTGTTTCAAAGCCCAAGCATTTCAATCCTAAAGCGCCAACTCAATGAAACACCGTTCTTTCAGATATGGAATACTACAAATGCGCCGCAGGCGAAATTTTGTGTAAAACTAACTGTAATGCATTAGTTGAGATTATTCTTTTAATGTAAATTCCTCTATTTAAATTTACATATTCGGCTTTTCTTTTCACCTTTCGCTAAAAAGCGAAGCTTTCCAACGACTGAACCCAGAACAAGTTAAATCAAGCGCTGCAGGCGAAATTTTTTTTAATATTTCTTTTTCCGAAAAATTTTAGGCCATTCTATACCTAAACTTTACAGTTTCTAGCTTTTAATGTGTTTCCAACCTCGAATTTCAATCCTAAAACGCCAACTAAATGGAACACCCTTTTCCCAGATAGAAAATACTACGAAACGCCTTACCTTAGACCTTAGATCCTCCTGTGCCACCAGAGGCACCCAGGGCATCCACGAATAGGCGCCAGTCTTCCCTCTGGTGGGCTGCCGCCAGGACATCTTCCCACTCAGGTTGCAGACTTGCGTGAACGTTTGCAAGGTCCCTCTGGTAGGTGCGACGGATCGTATTTCTCGGTCGTCCCCTTCGTCATCTTCCTTTTGGTTGCCAATGGAAGATGTTGTTTGGCAACCTGGATTCGTCCATGCGAAGGACGTGGCCCAAGTATCGCCATCTTCTTTTTCGGATAACGTCTGTTATCAGCGGCTGGCCAGTGAGACGGCGTACCTCCTGGTTTGATACTCGCTGCTGCCAAGTTATGTTGAGGATTCTCCGGAGACAATTCGTCTCGAAGGCAAGAATCCTCTTCTCCTGCTGCATGTTGAGCTTCCAACATTCACTGTGACACAGCAGAATGGACAGGACATTACTGTTCAGCAGGCGCAGCTTCAGCTTTGTGGAGTATTTCCTGGATCTCCAGACGGGTCTCAAGCGGTTGAAGGCTCCGCTTGCTTGGCCAATGCGAAGTTGAATTTCTCTGGCGTTTGAGCCGTCCTTTTCCACGGTGCTTCCCAAGTATCTGAATTCCAGGACTTGCTCGATGTCCTTTCCCGCACATCTCAGATTTAAAGGGGAGTCGCTGGTTGCCATGCTCTTCGTTTTGTCGGAGTTAATCCGGAGACCCAACTGGCTGGCTTTCTCTTCAATTGTGTTCATCAACTCCTGTAGCCTTGTCTTACTGGATTCCAGGAGTCCAACGTCATCGGCGAAATCAAGGTCAGCGAGGCGTCGGTTGTTGGAAAGCTCGATTCCGTAGCCAGTGCAGTCCCGTAGGATGAAGTCCATGACAAGAACGAAGAGGAATGGGGAAAGAACACACCCTTGCTTGACTCCGGATATTATGTGAAAGTATCTTGTGTTGCCGTCTTCTAGTCGCACGCAGCACTCCGTGTTCTCGTATAGGGCCATGATGAGCGCCACAAGTTTCGGTGGGATTCCGTAGAAACCGAGGATCTTCCATAACGTATTGCGGTCTATGGAGTCGAAAGCTTTCTCGAAGTCGATGAAAGCCATGTAGATCTTATGGTTCCATTCGTTGGACTCCTCTATGATCATACGCAGGACGTATACTAGGTCAGCACATGACCTTTTGGGTCGGAAACCATGCTGTTCTTCTCGTAGGTGCTCATCGATCGCTGTTTGGATGCGTCTCAGTATGACATGAGCGAAGAGCTTTCCCGGAATGGACATCAGACTTATGCCTCTGTAGTTGTCGCATTTCATGGCATCACCCTTTTTGAAGAGTTTGATGAGGGTGCTCTTCGTCCAGTCCACTGGTACTCTTGCCGTCGTCCATATTGTTGCGAAAAGAAGAAGCCAAATACCCATGCAGTCGGTCAACGAAGTCTTTATCATCTCGGCGGAGATGAGATCGTCTCCTGTCGCTTTTCCATTCTTCAGTTTTTGCGATGCTGCTTTGACCTCTTCAGCTGATGGGGGGTCTTCGCTTATTTGTAGGGTTAGGAATGGAGTTTCGGGTATAGCAGGGGGATCAGCAGGGCTGGGTCGATTCAGGATTCTTTCGAAGTGCTGTACCCAGACTTCGGCGACAGCTTCAGGTTCGGACACCAAATTGCCCTTTTCGTCCTTGATGGCGCTGTTGGAGTTCTTCTTTTTGCCAATTATTTCGTTTGTGAGTCTGTACACCGTCCTGGAGTCGCCTCTCTTTGCAGCCTCTTCAGCCAATTGGGCTTTGTTGTCTGTGTGGGTCCGCCTATCTGACCTTGCGCTCTTTTTCACCTCCTTGTCCTTGGCCTGGTACAGGTGGTTCTTCGTGATGTCGGAGGTTTCGGTGCCTTTCGACAGAAGATCCTTTTTTAGTTGACGACGTTCCTCGAAGAGATCCCAAGTCCGGGGGGAGATCCACTGATCTTTCGCACAAGGTTTTCGACCGAGTACTTCGGAGGCCGTGCGTTCGAAGGTGTCCTTAATAGAGGTCCACAGCAACTCTCCTGCCTCACCTAGGGTGAGATCGAGAGCTTCGAACCTGTTTCTGAGGCCTAGGCGAAATTCGGCTTTTGTCGGGATTTCAGACAGCTTCTCCGAGTTGTAAGGCCGTTGATTTTCGGTCTTGCGAGGCTTCGACTTCAACTTCAAGGCCACTTTGGCTACCACAAGTGCATGGTCACTGTTTACGTCGGCTCCTCTGAAAGTCCTGACATCGCTTAGGCTTGATCTGAACTTCCGGCTTATAAGGAAATGGTCTATTTGGTTGTGAGTTTTACCATCCGGGGAGTTCCACGTGTGCATATGAATCCGCTTGTGAGGAAACTGGGTCCCTCCAACAATCAGGTCGTTCGTCAGCGCAAAATCCACAAGCAGGGCACCATTTTCGTTTAGGTCACTGAGTCCATACGGGCCCAGAACTTCCGGACAGTAAGACCTGTCGGACCCGACTTTTGCGTTGAAATCACCGACGAAGCAGGTAACGTCGTGCCGTGGGATGTCTTTGGCTACGGCCTGGAGAGTGTTGTAGAATTCTTCCTTGGTGCTGTCGTCTGCTTCATTGGTTGGGGCATAGCAGACTACCACAGAGAGTTTGGCGTGGCCCCAACAAAGCGAGCCCAAAGAATTCTCTCGTTTACCGGTTTCCATGTCAGAAATGCATTGGACGCTTGCTTGGATAGCAGAAGAGCTACGCCTGCTTCCCTTCTTTTTTCGGGTCCACTATAGATGATTGTTTGGCCGAGGGCATTCAGTCTCTCTAAGCCAGTGCCTGTCCATCGCGATTCTGAGATTGCCAACAAATCAAGCCGGTAACGTGACATTTCTTTTAACACCTGTTCAGTTTTTGAGAGTTGTGACATGGTTCTGACGTTCCAAAATCCGATTTTCAGGGGTACGTTTGCTTTCATAAATCGTGTCCGGGAGCGGTCCATTTTCGTTTTCGTTTGAAATCGTGTCTGGGGATGGTCCATGTTCGTCATCATTTATCAGAGAGCTCCGTTCAACAAAGCTTCGGAAAACAAGCAAACTATTTCGGGGATGTTTCAATTGCAGGATGTTTTCAGCGCGGACGCTTCTGAGAGAAACTTGCAAAGTTTCTGCTCACCCTCCTCCTTTATCCAGGCTTGGGACTGGCTGCATGTATGCAGGCGGAGTTCGAAACGCGCCGCAAGCCAAATTTCGTGGAAACATTGATGAGCGATCCCAAATAAAAGGAAGGCTACATGTGAAATCACTGATCTTTCCGCCAAAAAAGTAGTGGCTATCCATAAGAAAGTAGGCACAAAGTTGATTCTTTCGTGTATAAAATCTCGATTTGCCGACGAGACATAAACTTTCGGGATTGGACAAAAGTTTACGGATTTGATTTATTACGTGTAACGAAGATTCTGATCTTCCGAAGGGAATTAGACTTTCCGGGTGCGCCCGACAAATGTCTGAAGAATCCGATTCCTTGCGAATAAAAATATGCCGATGAGCCGACAAGAATACCGACGCCCGACTAAAGCATTCAGAAATCGAATTATTCTTTGTTTTGTCCGACAAGACTGTAAAGAGATTTATCTCTTACGTTTAAATAGCAGCCGATGTGCCGACAAAATGTACACTTCCGGGATGCGCCTGATAAATTTCTACAGAATTTGACTACTTACGTATAAAAAGAGCCCGATGTGCCGACGATACGGGTCTTCCCGGGTGCGCCCTACAAATGTTTGCGGAAACTGATTTATCAACAGAATCTGATGTGCCGACGAGTGGACCGACGCCCGACAAAGCGTACCGAAATCAATTTCTTCTGTTTTTTGCCCAACAAATGTATGTCGAATTCGATTTCTTGCGATTTCTGCGATTTCTTGCGATTTCGCCGACAAACAAGTGTACTTTCGCCGGGCTTCGCCCGACGAAAGTACTTTCTCAAGACCTTTGGGGGGGGGGAGTCCCCCCCCCTCCCCCCCAAATTTTCTCTTGATTACCTCCAGTCAAAACATCCTAACGCTGGGATCCTGCTCTCAGGGGACGGGAATGGGTCCTCTTGGGTCCTCTATTATTTTTGGTAATGATTAACAATCTTGCTAACGAATCAGCCGATCGTTGGAAGTTTGTGGACGACATGACATTACTTGAAAGGTGCAGAAGGAACATCAAGAGTACCGCAATGGAAATACTTGACGATATCGCTGCCGAAGCAGCCGAGTCGAAAATGAAAGTTAATCCCCTGAAATCTAATATCATGACCATAAGTTTTCTTAAATCAAAGCCATCGTTCACTACTCCAATACCAAATGAAATATTTACAACAAAGACCAAGCTTTTGGGGATCACACTGACGAATGATTTGAAGTGGGAGGCTCACATTTGTTCGATTGTCAAACAAGCCAGTGCGTCTCTGTCTCTCCTAAAATTGTTTTCCAAATTTTCGTGCCCTAAATCACATGTTCTCCGCCTTTACGTTACTTTCATCCGTCCACTACTTGAGTATGCTTGTCCGGTTTGGCACTTTGGCCTGACAGTAGATCAGTCTGATAGCCTTGAAACTATTCAGAAGAGAGCCTTGAGAATCATCTACCGCCAGGGCAAAGTGCCTTATATCCTCCTCCTCAGAGAATTCCGCCTCCCTACTTTAGCAGCCCGACGTCTTACTCTTTGTACTAGTTTCGGGAACAGTCTGCGTTCCCACTCCGGTTTTGAGCACCTATTTCCTACCCCATATTGCCCGCCAAAAGCTCGACTACCTCGGGTTGTAGCACAAAAAGTTCCGGTTCTTAACCCTGTTTGTACAAGAACCGAACGCTACAGAAAGAGCTTTGTACCATCCTTTGTTGAAGTTTTAAACAATTGATCAAATATTTCCCTTTAATGTTTTAATTGTCTAGGGTTTTTATTCTGTTTGATCATTTTTTGACTATTCTTTTATTATGTACAACCGCCTTAGTTTTGTAATTATGTTGTACCTGACGAAAACGACAAGTTCGGCAATCCAATGCTGTGAAAGTTTCGTTTTACAATAAAGAAAAGTAACGGAGGTGCTGCAAGAATATATTGTTGGGATCAGTAGTGCTAGTTTCTCTTTTTGTCTACCTCTCTTGGATCCTGCAAGTCATTCTGTTTATCTTAAACTTTCTTCTGATATTCTTTTAGCATGGTAGTTTGTTAGTTTTACCCAAGTTGCATCGAATATGCAATTTTTATTCCTTTTAGGATGATGACGATGATGCTCTTTTCCTTGATGAAAATATTAAGTGCTGGAAGTCACCACAAGTTTCTGCAAATCAACCTGTGAACAAAGTGCTAACAAGAGAAGAATCGCAAGACCTTTTTGCTCAGTCAGAATCTCCACCCAGTCCAGTTCTGTCTCAGAAACGGCAGTCAGTAAAACGGTCCAATTGCTTTAGAAAGGGCATTTCAAAAGACAGTTCACCAGTAAGTGCAACAGTAAAAAGGCGATTGCTAGACCCGATAAACCAGACAAAGCAGTTTGAAAGCACTTTCGTTAAACCAGCATTGCCCAGAACACAGTTACGATCGTCTTTTGGTGAAACTCAGCTGACCAACGGTTTTGCTGCAAGATATGGACATTCCACCAATGGAGGATCGTCCTTTTATTCGAAACGTTCAAGCTTCCCAACTACGTGTTCATCCCCTGGCAATGTCTCAGTCTTGGGGAACCAAGTGCCGTCTCTCAGTGACTCGATTTGTACCTTGGAAGCAGCCTTTCCCATAGTGAGGGATTACACAGACGTGGGTCCGTTTTTTGGACTTCCAGAGAAAGTAAAGGAATTGTTGATGCAGCAAAAGAATATTGAAAAACTATATGGTAAGTTCTTGATAATAATAGTGATAAATGCTTTTATTCCGCCAAAATGATGGGACATAAATATATAGCTAGAAAGTTTATGTAGGCTACTTAAAAGTTAAAATTCAGGCCCCAGTATTTCCTGATCTTTTGGCAAATGAATTTGTAACATAAAAAATAAAATAATAGATTACCGTACAAATACAAAAATTCAGCTTTAAAATGCTTTGTTAACTTTATTGTGTAAGCACGTTGCACTGCATGAAATTTAGGAATTATTTTATAATGAACAAGAAGGGTTAGGGGACTACTGGTTAATTGCTAAAAGCAATCCCCTTTCGTTGCTAGTCTAAATTCTCAAAAAAGAAAATTTCTTTGGCCCGCCTAGACAATCTGAATCTTTTTTATTGAGAGTTGTTTAGGTGCATTGGAAAATGTCTCAACGTTCTTCTGAGATAGCCAGCATAGAATTGCAAAATGTTACAAAATTTTGACGCTTTTCTGAGGTGTATGAAAACTGCCCGGCATTACCGTGCGAGTACAGTTTCGGAGTACAGAGTAACTCTTCCTAGTGCTTATAAGTAAAGCTCATAAACACATTATATACATGTTCAGTTTAGCTCCAATGGAACTCGATCTTGTTTCGCTTTATTTTTCAGCGAGACCAGTTCACTATCAAATTAGGCCGCGTAGAACAGCATCTACTTTTCGTCGTGGCTGCTTGTCATCCAAAGGAAATCGAGGACAGTTGTAGGGGGGAGGGGAGGGTCGATGAGAAATAACCCTAGGGGATGCCGTCGTGAATATGGTCGATGGTGATAAACGGATAAGTCAGCTGATATTTTATTAAATTACCCCAGTCTACATATAAGTATCTGCCCACCCACAGAGGCCTTACTCGTTTGCTTTAGTTTCTTGTTCTTTTTGTTTTTGTAAAGTGTTTGTTTTGTTTCTTTTATTGCTACTCCGCTTGGATTTTTTGTAGCGGGTCAAAATATATTATTATTATTATTTATTGCAGGTTCGCTGTTTTTGCTACAGCCTGACAAGGACCCTTGCCAAGAAGGGCCGAATTGTCGCTGAGATTAGTCTCAGCTGACCTATCCGTTTAACGCCATCGACGGTTTTTCGCGGTCAGCTTGGGCGAAAAAATACCCTTGTGGTTACCTATTGTAAAACATAGCGTTTGCCTTTGCTATGCTTCGTGTTGGACGTGCACTAACCTAACCATGGCCACCCCCTAGGACAGGCCAGTGCTTTCTGGGGTGGCCCTTATGTGGTATGTAATATTATCCGTTTAATAAACTCTCTCTCTCTCATATAATCGATGTTTCCTTAGTTGCATTTGTGCAGATACCATGGTATCTGATATACGGTCTAAAGTCGTTTTTGCAGTTATCGTGGTATCTGATACCACGGTCAAAAGGTGTTTTTGCAGTTTTCATGGTATCTGGCCAGTTACCGTGGTAACAGATATTCAGATATCACGGTCCGACCGTGGTATCTGGTCGTAGTATCTGAAAAGTCATCTCACTTTCATCAAATTTTGTCAAATTGGTGAGAAAGAAGTTCAGCACTTAGTGATGTAACTGGATGTCAGTTTTTCTTTTGGGATGACTTCGAAAAGTGCAATTTCGGCAATAGTCGTTCTTGCAGTGGACCGGATATCAGATACCACGGTAACTGCAAAAAAGACTAATTGCAGATCCAGTTACCGTAGTAACAGATACCATGGTATCCGCAAAAACGCAACTCTTGTCTAGCGTCAAGTGTTATCAAGTCTAGCGGGCAAAAAAACTGCTTTCATTTATTTATTTCAACATTTTATTTATTTCAGCTTGGCAAGAGGAATGTTTGAAGCTTGCGATGAGCCCGGTTTCCAAGAATCTTCTGTACACTCTCCCTACATCTGGTGGTAAAACTCTTGTAGCCGAGATTCTTATGATGAGGGAAATTCTGTGTCGTAGAAGAAATTGCCTGTTTGTCTTGCCATATGTGGCCTTAGTCCAAGAGAAGGTAGGCTTTCTCTCAAATTGGTTTTAGACTTGATCGGCCTATTTAATTGAAGAGGTGTTGTGGTTCGCCTGATCTCACGGTGATACGATTGACACCCTGCACCGCTCGAGGCAATCAGATACATACAGCCGCCAAGAGGGGAGAAATGGAATGAAAGATCAGTACACTGTCAGAAGTTTCATAACAGATTGCGCATAATACTTTCAAGAATAACACCTTTTCACTTAGAAATAAAGTGTTATGACCAATTAAGTTTACACTACTTCCTGCCTAGAACTCCAACAACACCTTCAATTGGTAAAAATACTACACTGTCAGAAGTTACATAACGACAACAGAAGGATGCCCGGTTCCAACAGATAACACTTTGGGATGTTATCTGTTATGTTTATTTCGTTCCCGTTGACATTTTTACCAATCCGGTCCGGTCTTAAATAAATAGTGTGTTCAAAACCTTTCTAATAAGAGGCCATTTGAATGAACAGGATTATGAGCAGGCACGTTACCGTAGGTTCCGTGACGAAAAGTTTCAAGACCATTTTCAAAAATTGTTGGCGAACAATAGTTGCGTTTTTTGCCTTCATCCAGTTAACCGACCTACAAGATTTCCCACTATAAGTCGTTTTCTTCCTTCGGTTAACCGACCTAAGTTCTTATAAGCCGTTTTTTGTCTCCGTTCGCCGGTCGGTTAACCGACCTGTGGACTGAGGCGAGAGGTCCATCCAACCGACCTACGCTCTTGGCACGGCGCGAAATTCAAAATTCTCATTGGAGAGATAGGCGCCGGCGACGGGATGACGCCATGTTTTCTTATAAGCCGTTTTTTAGAGCTCTGTCGAACCGACCGGCGAGACGAAAAAACGGTCAATAGTGGCAGATAGGTCGGTTAACCGACCTACGGAGAAAAGGCAAAAAACGCAACTAATTACTGTTCATATTTTTCTGTTTTATTTTCTTCTTCAAATTTCCAGGTTCGGTCGTTTTCCCCCTTTGCGGTTGCGCTGGATTTTATCGTCGAAGAATACGCTGGAAGTCAAGGCATCATCCCGCCGAAACACCGACGGAAACGTAGAACGATCTACATCTCTACCATAGAACGCGCGAATAGCATTATCAATGCCCTCATCGATCAGAATCGGCTGGAAGAGCTTGGGCTCGTCGTTCTGGACGAAATTCACATGATTTCCGAGTTGGAACGGGGGCCAAGACTTGAAAGTTTGGTGGTGAAACTGAAGGCAGCAGAAGGTTTGTTTTATTCTTCCGTTCCAGTCAGTTAGCCTAAAGAATTAATTCATGGTTCACACAGCGCCTGGATTTCACTCAATCAATCATCATGTTTATTCCTGTTTGTTGTGATTTCTGAGCTGGAACGGGGGCCAAGACTTGAAAGTTTGGTGGTGAAACTGAAGGCAGCAGAAGGTTTGTTTTATTCTTCCGTTCCAGGCAGTTAAAGAATTAATTCATGGTTCACATAGCGCCTGGATTTCACTCAATCAATCATCATATTTATTCCTGTCTGTTTCACAACATGATAACGTAGGATTGTCAACTTTAACAAAATGTAGTAATATATACAACTCATTTTAAAATTTGTTATGACTTAATTTACCGCCAACAAATCTTTTGCCGGTTTGAACGAAAAGCCAAGCTTCACCTTCCAGGCTATCGCTTGTGACTAGCGACTCTTCTTGTATGGCGATTCAATGACAACTCGCCACAGCGACAACTGGGAACCGACAAGTTGCCACACAGTCATTTCAAGTTCAAGTTCAAGTTTTTTAATTTTACACACAAATTTTAAATATACTATACAAGCACTGTGGAGAACAAACATTCGAACATGCAGTGCTTGTAAACATGTCGCTACACCCATAACCAGCTACACCGACAGGTCGTCTCACCGATAACTTGCCATAGTGTCAGTTCGCCACAAGGACGACTCGCCACAAGGACGACTCGCCACAGTGACATTCCGCCACGCGACCAACTAGATGTACAACTCATAATATTTTAGGTAAAAGAAATCTAAAAAAAATATGATAAATATTTCGTTCAAGATGACCCAAGGGAATTTGGATCCTAGCATCTGATCCTTTCGGTTTCTCAAATGTAATAATAACCCTTTGTCGCAGTGAAATATATAGCGGTCAGTAGTTCAGTATAGTTTTCAGATGGCTGTTCAGTCTTAAAGGGGAAAGAAATCTGGTACTAGGGGCATACCTGTGTTGAAATTCATCATGGGTGTCAGTTTATCAGAAGCGGTAGTTAATAGTTATGGCAATAAGTTAGTCATTTATTTCTCTACTGTTTTTAATTTCTATTTTTTTTTTTGTTATAAAACAAACCATACGAATTTTACGAGGATTACGATGAAAGCATCTTTAAAGTGTCACAGCAGAGTGTATCATTCAGTTGCCAACCGCCAGAACACAGATGCTGTGTAAAAATCCAAACTAATTGGAGAATCGAAAGAGTTATCAGTCGTTACAGCGCAATTGATTTGTTGTGAGGCGTCGCCCGTAATCATTTGCAAGAACTTTATTTTTAATAGTAACCGAACTTTACGTTGTAAATGTGGTGAGATGTCACATTGTGGCAAATTGTCTGTGTGGCGAGCTTGTCACTGGGGAAAATTTTCTGTGTCAGCTTGTCACTGTGGTAAATGTGGCGAGCTATCACTGTGGCAACCCGATGACAAATTGTCGAGAATCAATCGTATGGAGATGTACGAAAAAGTAGCATGCAGTAGTAACTGCTGCCACCGCATGCTACTACTAGTAAACTGGATGCTACTACATCAAGATTGGGTGTTATCGGATTCTGCTACTTAAGATTAACCCAGTCGAAGGCATGTTAAATCGAAGTATTCCGGACTACTACCTATCAAAACATGCAGCTTTTTCGTACAACTACCATAGAACTACACGTCAAAGAATTCTTCATCGGGAAGTTATTGGTGTGGTAGGCTATCGGTGTGGCGAGTAGTCGGTTCCCAGTTGTCGATGTGTCGAGTTGTCTTGTGGCGAGATGTCCTGACACAACCTCAACCGCCTCTGGAGTTGCAAGAGGAATTAAGGTACAAAGACTCAATTCAACCCTTCCGGATTTCCAAGATAATGATGATAGCTAATTTTGCTGTTCTTCAACATTTCATAGATGTCCTCTTCAAATATCCTTTGCTTCCCAGTCACAACTGTCATTCCTTCTTCCTTTTTCTCCTACCCGATTTATTTGTATATTTAGTCTCTCAGATCAAGAACAAATAACGAGACAGAACTACTATCTCCCTATCTCGGTCATACAAACATGCTGAGTCGAGTAAAATGCGACCGACTCCCGATGCAAACGAGCGGCTTCGCGCCACATCACGTTTCGTTACCTCTACTACAAATAGCTAGATCGCCGGTAAGTTGCTAAAGAGGAAATCTAGAAGTCAACGCTGATTGGTTCTATGGAGACGCTCCAGAGAGGATCAGCGCGCGGAGTACGCCTCCTGCTCGCCTCTTTCGATATTTCTTGTGCGATTGGCAACGGTGAAGACGGAAGAGAAGTAAACGGGTATCAACATCAGCTCAAAGCTAGAGTAAATACCTCCAGCTCCGCTCATGTTTGTCGGGGTTTTCATAGTCGCTGCATACGACTAAAGACAGAAGTTCTTACTGATTATTTGTTCTTGCTCAGATGTATTGCCTCATGACACCTTCCAGATTCCAGACGTTTTTGGCCTGGCTTCACCTTCCGGAACCATCTCGACGAAAATGGATGTCTGGAATCCGGATGAAAATCTGGAAGGGGAAGCCTGGCTTTAATAGTAATAATATGCGCTTCCAGCGCTTTTCCAAACTCGCTTCATTTCCAGAGCTGTTGTGGTGCCTCGCTTGTTTGGCTCAAGGTTCAGTGTTGTTGATTCTTAACGCTAAACTAATATACACAAAATATTATAAACACAATATTCTACACTCTGATTATTTCAGGGTTTGAACCGGGGAAAAAGTACATGATGGTTCAAACCCTTTCATAAACAAGACCAAAGGTTCCGATGGGATCCCAAAATTTCAATATTTGATAGGTTTTGTCTTCGCCAGATCCAGTCTTCGCCAGGCCAAACAGCTAATCATTAAGAAATCCAAGCTCAGATATGGATTCAGCATGTGCGTTTACCTCTATAAGCCGATCGAAACGATCCTAGCTTACTTCTGTGAATTTTACGGTTTTGGCGAAATTCAAGAACTACTTGTCCGGCGAAAAACTAAAGCTCAAAAACGGATTCAGCGTATCTCCTTACCCCTATATCCAACATCTAATCAACTTCAAATACAACTTTAACTTCTAACAATTTTCCGGTTTCAGCCGGATTCCGGACGAACTATATATCCGGCTAAAGGGTGATTGTCATATACGGATTCTCCATCTCCTCTTACCCCTAAATCTATCGTCTAATCAACTTCAAATAAGACTTTTACTTTTAACAAATTTTCCGGTTTTGGCCGGATTCCGGGCGAACTACTTGTCCGGCGATAAAATGGTTTTCGTATTCTTGTTCAGCATGCCTTCTTACCCCTACATCAAACATCTAATCAACTTCAGATAAAACTTTAACTTCTAACAAACTTTCCGGTCTTGGCCGGATTCCGGGGTTCGGCGAGAAAATGGTTTTCATATTCGTGTTCAGCATGGTTTCTTACCCCAAAATCAAACATCTAATCAACTTCAAATAAAACTTTTACTTTTAACAAACTTTCCGGTTTCGGCCGGATTCCGGGCGAACTACTTGTCCGGCGCGAAAATGGTTTTCATATTCGTGTTCAGCATGTCTTCTTACCCCATAATCGACTATCACATTAGCTGTTTAAAAATATTTTGCTTGTCCCTTAATTTGAACCCCCTCCCCACCCCTAAATGTAGGGCTACAGGGCCCATCTACGAACTCGACCTTACTCTTGACCCAAAGAATGCTCACACCAAGTTTCATCAAAATATCTCATTCCCTTCGAGAGTTATCGTGCTCACAGACGGACGGACGGACGGACGGACAGACAGACAACTTTTGCGATCCCAAAAATCAATTAAAACAAAATCGATCCAAACACCAACCCGAAAAAATTTGGGAAGGGTAACAGAAAACCAGCATCACTAGAGGAAAACATATAATAAATAAATACAACATACAACCATTCTCAATAAATGAAAGCGAAGCGAATTATTCCGAAACGCAAATCCGCGGGTCGCCGTCACTACCCCCACCCGTCAGTTCGCCCACCCGTCAGTTCGCCCACTTCTAAAATCCGACAGTTCGACCACCCGTCAGTTCGCCCACCCGTCAGTTCGCCCACCCGTCAGTTCGCCCACCCGTCACTACGCCCACCCGTCAGTTCGCCCACCCGTCACTACGCCCACCCGTCAGTTCGCCCACCCGTCACTACGCCCACCCGTCAGTTCGCCCACCCGTCAGTTCGCCCACCCGTCAGTTCGCCCACCCGTCAGTTCGCCCACCGTCAGTTCGCCCACCCGTCAGTTCGCCCACACGTCAGTTCGCCCACTCCTAAAATCCGTCAGTTGGCCCACTCTTGAAATCCGACAGTTGGCCCACTCTTGATATCCGTCAGTTGGCCCACTCTTGAAATCCGTCAGTTGGCCCACTCTTGAAATCCGTCAGTTGACCCACCTTTGAAATCCGTCAGTTCGCCCACTAATGAAATCCGTCAGTTGGCCCACTCTTGAAATCCGTCAGTTCGCCCACTCCTGAAATCCGTCAGTTGGCCCACTCTTGAAATCCGTCAGTTGGCCCACTAAAGAAGCCGCCACCCCAGGGGAATAGTCAGCTCAAGCCGACCCTGTCATTAAAGTCCGTGAAAGAAAGGCAGTCAATCCCAGGAGATTACTCATACGGAGAAGACCTTTCTCGGTTAATTAGGGTCAAGACGAGATGCCTATGTGTGTAACTTTTATGTTTACGTAAAGATGGATAGACGAAGGGTGCTATATGAAAAAACGCCGCGACCCTAGGGGTTTAATCAGAAGGAGCCGACAATTACGTAAACATTTAGTAAGATATATAAAAGCTTGTTGCGAGATTCTGCGGCAAATTAAACTGGAAAAGCTAGAAGATGAAAACAAAAGTAACAAGATCAAAGTTTTCGATGGGATCCCAAAAATGTAATACTTGATCCAGACAATTGGGTCTTTTCTTCGCCAGATCCATTTTTCGCCAGATCCAGTCTTCGCCTGATCCACTCTTTGCCAGGCTAATGATCTGAGAAAACCAAGTAAACCCCAGGGGTTTAATCAGAAGGAGCCGACAATTACGTAAACATTTAGTTACACATATCAAGAGCTTGTTGCGAGATTATAAAAAGGAAAAATAGAGTAACGAGTCTTTGAGTGAGAATAGTCAGCTAAAGTCGAGCCTGTCATCAAAGTCCATGAAAGAAAGGCACTCAGTCCCAGGAGATTACTCAGACGGAGGCGACCTTTCTCGGTTAATTATGGTCAAGACGAGATGCCTATGGGTGTAACTTTTATGTTTACGTAAAGATGGATAGAAGAAGGGTACTATATGAACAAGACCAAAGGTTTCGATGGGATCCCAAAAAGTTAATATGTGATAAAGACAATTGGGTCTTGTCTTCGCCAGATCCAATCTTCGCCAGGCTAATCATGTGAGAAAACCAAGTTCAGATATACCTCTATAAGCCGTATCTATTGTGACGATATACTGATCGAAACTTCCTGCTTTTCTTCTGCCAAATTTTTGGTTTCGGAGGAATTCCGTGCGAACTACTCGTCCAGCAAAAAAAGAAGAAAGTTTAGAAACGAATTCAGCGTATCTCCTTATCCCTATAAAGAAAATCTAATCAACTTCAAGTAAAACTTTAACTTATAAAGAAAATCCGGTTTCAACCGGATTCCGGACGAACTATATGTGTGGGTAAAAAAAAGATTCTCATATACAGATTCAGCGTCTCATCTTACCCCTAAATCTGTCATCTAATCCACTTCAAATAAAACTTTGCTAATAACAAATTTTCCGGTTTTGGCCGGATTCCGGGCGAACGAGTTGTCCGGGTAAAAAAGGCTTTTCACATATGTGTTCAGCATGTCTTCTAACCCCTACATCGAACATCTACTCAACTTCAAATAAAACTTTTACTTTTAACAATTTTTCCGGTTTTGGCCGGATTTCGGGCGAACTAATTGTCTGTTAATGGTTTTCACCATCGAGTTCAGCATGCCTTCTTACCCCAAATCGAACATCTAATCAACTTGGCAACGGTAACAAAACATGCTGAACACGATTGTGAAAACCACTTTCTCGCCGGACAAGTAGTTCGCCCGGAATCCGGCCAAAACCGGAAAGCCTGTTTAAAGTAAAAGCTGCTGATTCTGTATATAATAATCTTTTTCTACCCGCACATATAGTTCGTCCGGAATCCGGTTGAAACCAGATTTTGTTTATAAGTTAAAGTTTTACTTGAAGCTGATTAGATGTTCTTTATAGGGATAAGGAGATAAGCTGAATTCGTTTCAGAACTTTATTGTTTTTGCTGGACAAATAGTTCACTCGGAATTCGACCGAAACCGAAAATTTGGCAGAAGTAAAGCAGGAAGTTTTGATCAGTATCGTCAAAATAGATATGGCTTATAGAGGTATATCTGAACTTGGTTTTCTCCGATGATTAGCCTGGCGAAGATTGGATCTGGCAAAGACAAGACCCGATTGTCTTTATCAAATATTACATTTTTGGGATCCCATCGAAACCTTTGGTCTTGTTCAAATTATTTTCGAAGATTCGCAGAGAATAGCTTTTCCAACCTTGAGCCACTTGTGCCGTTAACCAAGGACAAACCCAGGGTTGCTGACTGCAATATCTATTGCCAGTTCGGGGCCAGGTATGACCTGAAGTGGGGGGGGGGTAGCGGTGACAACTGTTAAACACAATCTCCGAGTCGTTTGAAACAAGACCAAAGGTTTCGATGGGATCCCAAAAATTTAATATTTGATAAAGACAATCGGGTCTTGTCTTCGCCAGATCCAATCTTTGCCAGACTAATCATCTGAGAAAACCAAGTTCAGATATACCGCTAAAAGACATATTTATTTTGACGATACTGATCGAAACTTCCTGATTTACTTCTGCCAAATTTCCGGTTTCGGTCGAATTCCGAGCGGACTACTTGTCCAGCAAAAAAGAAAAGTTCAGAAACGAATTCAGCGTATCTCCTTATCCCTATAAAGAACATCTAATCAACTTCAAGTAAAACTTTAACTTAATCCGGTTTCAACCGATTCCGGATGAACTATATGTGCGGGTAAAAAAAGATTGTCATATACAGATTCGGCGTCTTTTCGTACCTCTAAATCTGTCCACTAATCAACTTCAAATAAGACTTTTGATAATAACATTTTTTTCGGTTTTGGCCGGATTCCGGGCGAACAAGTTGTCCGGATAAGAAATTCTTTTCACATTTCTGTTCAGCATGTCTTCTTACCCCTACATCGAACATCTACTCAACTTCAAATAAAACTTTCACTATTAACAAACTTTCCGGTCTTGGCCACATTCTGGGCGAACTAATTGTCCGGCGAGAAAATGGTTTTCACCACCGTGTTCAGCATGTCTTGTTACCCCATATTCGACTATCACATATGCTGTTTAAAAATATTTTGCTTGCCCCTTAATTTAAACCCCCTCCCTCACCCCTAAATGTAGGGCTACAAAGCCCATCTGCGAACTTGACCTTACTCTTGACCCAAAGAATCGTCACACCAAGTTTCATCGAAATATCTCATTCCCTTCGAGAGTTATCGTGCTGACAGACGGACAGACGGACGGACAGACAGACAACTTTTGCGATGTCATAGGTATCCCTCACTTACGTTTTGGGATCCCAAAAAATGTTCCAGTCAAAGGCAAACCAAGTCGTTTAGCTCTACCCGGTCATTAAAGTCTACGAAAACAAGACCAAAGGTTTCGATGGGATCCCAAAAATTTAATATTTGATAAAGATAATCGGGTCTTGTTTTCGCCAGATCACATCTTCGCCAGGCAAATCATCTGAGAGAACCAAGTTTAGATATCCCTCTATAAGCCATATCTATTTTGACGATACTGATCTAAACTTCCTCCTTTACTTCTGCCGAATTCAGCGTATCTCCTTATCCGTATAAAGAATATCTAATCAACTTCAAGTAAAACTTGAACTTAAAAATCCGGTTCCAACGGGTATCTGACTTCAAATGGTCATATTACAAAGATACGAAGACGGAGGTTTTGCTTGGATATTTGTTCGTTAGTTCCATATGGAAAAGCGGAGATTTTTTCAAGTTATGATGAAAATGCACAAGATATGGCTAGTTCAGTTGCAAGTTTTTCAGTTTTTCCATATGGAAGTGATGGCGGTGGAAAAATCTCGGCAGGAAAACTTAAATTTCCGGTTTCAACCGGATTCCGGACGAACTATATGTGCGGGTAAAAAACGATTGTCATAAACAGATTCAGCGTCTCTTCTTACCCCTACATCTGTCATCTAATCAACTTGATATACAAATTTTGCTAATAACAAATGTTCCGGTTTTGGCCGGATTCCGGGCAATCAAGTTGTCCGGGTAAAAAATGCTTTTCACATTTGTGTTCAGCATGTCTGCTTGTCCCAGCATCGAACATCTACTCAACTTCAAATAAATTTTTACTTTTAACAAACTTTCCGGTTTTGGCCGGATTCCGGGCGAAATACTTGTCCGACAAGAAAATAGTTTTCACCATCGTGTTCAGCATGTTTTCTTACCTCGAAATCGGACATCCAATCAACTTCAAATAAAACTTTAACTTTTAACAAACTTTCCGGTTTTGGCCGGATTCCGGGCGAACTACTTGTCCGGTGAGACAATAACTTTCATATTCGGATTCAGTCTAGTTACCCCTACATCAAATATCTCAACAGCTTTCAATAAACAAAATGTTGCCCCTTAATTTGAAACCCCTCCCCCACCCTCAAATACAGGGCTACATAGCCCATCTTCGAACTTGACTTTTACTTTGACCCAAAGGATCCTCCCACCAAGTTTCATCAAAATATCTCAATCCCTTCGAGAGTTATCGTGCTGACAGACGGACAGACGGACGGACAGACGGACAACTTTTGCGATGTCATAGGTATCCCTCCACTTACGTTTTGGTATCCCAAAAAGGACTTGGTCCCAGAAGATTACTGAAACGGAGACGACCTTTCTCGTTTAACGCATTTACCTTCCGATTGACTGAAGTGGGAGAGGAGGAAAGTCGGTATAGAAATCCTTCAATTATAATATTTTTAAAATTACAAAAGACAACACAGTTACGTGAATATACACTTTCAAATATACGGAGTGTGTTTCAAGTATATATAGACCTGCCTCAAGAACTGACTAGAATTATACAGCCTGCGTACATAGGCATGAAAAACACTGGATTTTCTAAATGGACTCTTATTCAAATAGATAGAGGAACTACTTTGTCACAAAGAAAACACTTATGTCAAACTTGTTGTCACTTGTAGTCACCTTTGTAGTCACTTGTAGTCAAAGTTTGACCACAGTTCGTGCACGCTATCTTGTCTCTCGCGTCCGGCTTATAAGTTTTATTCATGTTATCCAGTCAGACTTCACTTTAACAACTAACCTACAGTATTTTTGATAGGCTAAAATCAGAAAGAGCTAAGTGAGATAGATACACATCATATGCGAGTAAAACAGGTTTTAAAACAAATTTAAATGCTCCTAGTTCAGCAGCAATGGCCACCCCGAGAAATAATCAAGTCACCGACCTAACGGGGTATTGAAACCTGGTTTAATCGACTCGGCTTGCCTTTGACTGGGACGGATTTACGGAGACATTAAAAATTTTTCAAACGACTCGGAGATTGTGTTTGACAGTAGGTGCCACCCCCACTCGCCCTCGCCCCTTCGGGCCACCCCTGGCCCCAAACTTGCAATAGATATGGCAGGCACCGACCCTGGGTTTGTCCGTGGCTGACGGCACAAGTGGCTAAAGGTTGGAAAAGCTATTCTGTGCGAATCTACGAAATAATTTGAAAATCCTTTGAATATTCGGGCTGCTGGGTTGAAAGACGTCGGCGAAAGAAATTGATATTTCTTACACACCTTGAATCAATAACGTTGATGAGCTATTTAAATTTAGTTTACGGGCTACGAAAATTTAGGAAAAAACTTTTTTCACTAACAAGAGGACACTCTCCGTACAGAGTTGTGACTCGTACACTGCAGATAGCTTGCAGATATACTCGGAGACGGTACACGGAAGTTTCACGCTGAAGTACTGCATTATATTATTTCTATTATGCTTTTACTTTCTTTTCCGTGTCCGTGCACTGCTCGTTACTCTATTTTCCTTTTTATAATCTCGCAACAAACTCTTGATATGTGTGACTAAATGTTTACGTAATTGTCGGCTCCTTCTGATTAAACCCCTGGTGTTTACTTGGTTTTCTCAGATCATTAGCCTGGCGAAGACTGGATCAGATGAAGACTGGATCTGGCGAAAAATGGATCTGGCGAAGAAAAGACCCAATTGTCTGGATCAAATATTATATTTTTGGGATCCCATCGAAAACTTTGATCTTGTTACTTTTGTTTTCATCTTCTAGCTTTTCCAATTTAATTTGCAGCAAATCTCGCAACAAGCTTTGATATGTCTTACTAAATGTTTACGTAATTGTCGGCTCCTTCTGATTAAACCCCTGGGGTTGTTTTCATATAGTACCCTTCTTCTATCCATCTTTACGTAAACATAAAAGTTACACCCATAGGCATCTCGTCTTGACCCTAATTAACCGAGAAAGGTCTTTTCCGTCTGAGTAATCTCCTGGGATTGATTGCCTTTCTTTCACAGACTTTAATGACAGGGTCGGCTTGAGCTGACTATTCCCCTGAGGAGGCGGCTTCTTTAGTGGGCCAACTGACGGATTTCAAGAGTGGGCCAAGTGACGGATTTCAGGAGTGGGCGAACTGACGGATTTCAAGAGTGGGCCAACTGACGGATTTCAAGAGTGGGCCAACTGACGGATTTCAGGAGTGGGCGAACTGACGGATTTCAAGAGTGGGCCAACTGGCGGATTTCAAGAGTGGGCGAACTGACGGATTTCAAGAGTGGGCCAACTGACGGATTTCAGGAGTGGGCCAACTGACGGATTTCAAGAGTGGGCCAACTGACGGATTTTAGGAGTGGGCGAACTGACGGGTGGGCGAACTGACGGGTGGGCGAACTGACGGGTGGGCGAACTGACGGTAGGCGAACTGACGGTATGCGAACTGACGGGTGGGCGAACTGACGGGTGGGCGAACTGACGGGTGGGCGAACTGACGGGTGGGCGTAGTGACGGGTGGGCGAACTGACGAGTGGGCGTAGTGACGGGTGGGCGAACTGACGGGTGGGCGTAGTGACGGGTGGGCGAACTGACGGATTTTGGTGGGCCAACTGACGGGTGGGCGAACTGTCGGAAAAAGTGGGCGAACTGACGGAATTTTTGGGCGAACTGACGGGTGGGCGAACTGACGGGTGGGCCAACTGACGGGTTCCCAAATCCGCGACGAAAGTGACTCGGAAAGTTGCATGGCCGAAACGCCTTTCTATGAGTTCTTGCGCATGGCGGATTTTCGCATTGCTTTTCGGAAAGCAAATCCGCGAGAAAGCTTCAGTCGCCCTTGGATCCAGTGAACTTCGGAAATGAATCAGTCAATCAATAAATTTGTTTTTGCCAAATAGCCTACAGTTAGAGTGAGTGAAAACACCATCTTGACACGCCCAAACCTGTTATATTCTTAGAGAGACGTTAAAAATGGCGGAACTTTGTGTCGACACGGCCGACTATACACAGGCCTCACAAATATGCGCGGCGTGTGGAGTAGGGGAACCGGTCTGTTTATGAAAGCTATATTGCATAATTTGCTAACCTAAATGTTGTGTTTATAACTGCAAATTTGCTTTCACCGGACACGATGAACAAAACGTGATTTTGGGTCACATTCTATATTCCATTTCATATTTCACATTTTATATTTCGTTTCAGTCGACACCAGGATGGTCGGAATGACGGCTACTGTTGGCAACCTCGAAGAGATCGCTAAGTTTATGGAAGCGACGGTTTACCGCGGCGATTTTAGGCCAGTCGAACTAAAGGTAAGTTTGTCACATTTGCTAAGACAGTCAGTAAACTGGGGTGCCAAAAATTGTGTTACTTGGAAGTGCCTTTCCGATAACAGATTCCCTGCAGGGTCAAAATACCTGATGTGAGAGCGTAGGCAGGGAGGAACGTGTCAGATTCTATTGCTGAAAGCAAGTAGACTTCTGGCAGGTAATCCAGACCGTATGTTTTCACATTAGCTGGAAATCCAGCCTATCCATATATGTCCTCAGTTTAGGAACATGTTTGACCCACTTCCTCTTAGAGTGCCAAGCGCTTTCGCATTTGAGAGTAAAATTTGTTTTACGTTGGTATCGCTTCACCGTATCCTGAAATATACGAACCCAAATGCATCGTTGATGTATGTAAATATGTGACTGACGGATTTGGTCTCAGGAATGAAAGTTTAGCCTAGTTTACATAGCATAGTAGTGCTAGAGGTGTAACAGTTTGTTTGTGAATTGAAAAGTGTATTAAATCTTGTATGGCCTTTTCGCTTAATAAACAAGCGTTATTATTATTATTGTTTCGAATAGATAATGATTTGTGGTCTGTCAACAAGACAAAAATAAAAGAAGGTAAAGAAGATTTAGTGCTGGGTTACGGAAGAATCTGTTCGCAGCTCTATTAATTAAAGTGTGAGTATTTCAGACCGGAAATCCAACCTGTATTTTCTCATCTAATATGGAATTCCTGCCCGGAATTTAGACTTGATCATTGATTAAATTTCGATTAAATTTATGTTTTAGAGTCATTCCACCTGAAGTGGTCCAAAAACGTGTCAGGGCTATGTCAGCGATTTTTTTCTTTTTGACCTCAAACGGTTCGTATATCATCGAATAACAACCTCTGAAAGTTTCAGCTCTCCAAGTCAACCGGTTCCGAAGTTATGGTAGATTTAGTGCGAACAGGTCGGACACTCAGTTTCTTCCTCAGCAACCTTTGCATTTGATTGTCCCAAAGAACAATTTTTCATTTGAAAACGATTAGAGGTATCAACTCAATTTTTTTTTTAGATTGAAGGGGATGATTAGAGTGTGTCCGTGTAAAATAATCGACTTCTCAACTTTGATATTTTTGGACCAGCAGACTCTTGAAAAAGGCATGCTGAAAAAGTGGGTCACACGAGATATTGTTTTTGAACCCCGGCAGGAGGTTCAATCTTCATGAAATTTTCACGCTCGACTCAACTGATAATGTTCTATTTCCTGTAAAAAAAATTAAGTGGTAACGGACACTGAAAATGGGGTAACTAAACCTTCAAACTTGACTGATTTTTCGACCAAAAAATACGAAATATGCTATTATTTTTCTCACTGTATAAACGAGAACTTACGTCTTAAAAGAAACTGAAAATGGGGTAACCGAAACTTCAAAGTTTGACCGATTTTTACGCCCAAAAATGACGAAATATGCTATTAGTTTTGAACCCCGGCAAGTTTTGAACCCCCAGCAAGTTTGAAGGTTTAGTTCTTTGGGACAATCAAATGCAAAGGTTGCTGAGGAAGAAACTGAGTGTCCGACCTGTTCGCACTAAATCTACCATAACTTCGGAACCGGTTGACTTAGAGAGCTGAAACTTTCAGAGGTTGTTATTCGATGATATACGAACCGTTTGAGGTCAAAAAGAAAAAAAAATCGCTGACATAGCCCTGACACGTTTTTGGACCACTTCACGTGGAATGACACTTTACTCATTTAATCATTATAAGTTTGTAAAAATTTTTACAAACTAACCACTTAAATTTTTAATAGATATTAGAATAAATATTTAAATATTATTATTATTCCTTATGCAAAAGTGAATAACTTGATGATGACGCAGAAAATCCGGCCACTAAACCTGACGCAGTTTTAACAGTTTATACCGTCTTTTAGGAGTATGTTCGCATTGAGAATGATTTATGGTCTGTCAACAAAAGCAAAATGGTGGGGGAAGAAGATTCGCTGCTCAGTTACGAACGACCCCTCTCTGTGAACGTAAGTACCGTATATAGTACCGTATTGCCAAATAGGCAGGTAGGTGCCGTCCTACGAGCCCCGCTCCTTTTAGGGGTACCCCATATTGCCCTCCAAAACGTCGAGCTAAAGCAAAGAAGTTTCTGTCTAACCTTACCTAATACTGTCTTACCGGTTGTTACAACAGCTCTAAGTGTTTCTCACTTCACATTGTCAAATATGCTCAACAAATTGTTACCCGTACAGTACTACCAAGAACAAATAATCTGATAGAACCTCCGTCTTTGGTCCGATGCTGTGACTATGAATACCCCGATGAAGCTGAGCGGAGTTAGAAGTACATTCTGTGAGGTTTGAGTTGATACCCGTCTACTTCCCTCTACGCCGTTGCTCATACGAGGTGAAAAACCGTAGGATGCCTCGCAGGCGCGGAGAGCCCGCTCTACAGCGCGTCACCCGTGACGTCAGTATGGCAGACAACCAATCAGCTATAAAGGACGACTCTGACGGCGTTGGGGTTCTTCTGCGGAGTTGAACCACGATATAGCTGTTTGTAGAGATAAAATTATGATGTTCTGCGTAGCTCCTCCTCCGCTCGTTTGCATCGGGTAGGGTATCAAAATATATTCGACTCTCCATGGAGTTATCACAGAGATAGGGAGACGGAGGTTCTATCAGATTATTTGTTCTTGGTACTACCGAATACTCTTGATGACTATCTCTCCTTGCCGCTGCAAAATCTCTGGCCTCTCCGGGTACCTAGCGGAAGAATGGCAGAAGTGGTATCACAGCTGCTCCCAAAGATCGCCGTGATTGTTTGACACAGGATTTGAGTCTTTGAGTTTGAGTCGTTACGGAGACGTTTACTCCTTCTTCCTGAGGATCACTGGCGTGTTTTGGACATATAGAGTATTACCAAAAAGGCAGAGTAGGCGCCTGCTTATGGCCCCGCTCCTTGTAGGGTCCCCAAATTGGCCATCAAAATCGCGATTACCTCGAGCTAAAGCAAAAAAGTCCATGTTTTTTCTTTTTTTGTACACGTGTTACTTGTTTTTCCCTCTTCCTCAAAATGGCGTGAACTAATGCGAATGGCTCCGCCTTCACCTCCACTCAGTAGCGTCAAAAACTATTACCAACATTAAAATTTCTTACTTAATTAACGAAAGTCTGTCAACTATTTTTCTCTGTTTCATCTTCGTTTTGACTTCATGTTTTAAAACCCGTATTATTTTATATTTTAGTTAAAGCAGCAAAAAATTAGACTTTTCAGTCAGGTATCATAGAAAAAACTCGTGTTCTTAACCCTATCTATGCAAGAAGCGAACGTTACAGAAATAGCTTTTGTGTTAGCGTTCGGTGACAAATCCATTGCCTACAATGTTTATCATAAAATTGACGGGTAATTTCCTGACCATTGCCTTATTATGCACATGATAAGTTCGGCAGTCTTAAGTAGTAGTAGTAGTAGTAGTAGTAGACAGGTTTAATAGAAAAACTTGGCAGCTATCGCTGATTTGCGTTTCTTTACAACAGATTCAAAATCAAACTACACTTGTAAATATAAATCAAACAAGAAACATTAACTCTTATTGTACATATCGACGAAAACCGGGACGAAAGAATTACCATATCGGTTTGTTCTTGCTTTAACGGGAACTAACTTATTTTGCTTTCTCGTTCTTGATGGTGGAGGTTGATCAGGTAGAATGTCTCGGTGCTGAGTTTTAGAAAGCAAGAACTTTCCAAAACTCATTATCAGAGTTTCGTACCGGTTTTGGAGTAACGGCAGTCCTAGCACTTCCAGAGCCTTAATGCTGTGAAAGTTTGTTTTGCAATAAAGTATCTGTATCTAGAACGGATGAAAATAATATTGACTTGATCTTGAAATAAAGTCAAGCTTTCTTAAATTGTTTCGCTGCAATGTACATCCTGAACAGATTTGGCACCGTGGTACCAAAACCATACCACACAAAAAAATAAAAAATTAAACGAGTAGAGATATTAAAATAGATAATGGGGGGTACCGAAAATTCGCCGGAAATGCTTAGATTCGAGTGAAACTTGATGAGTAGTAAGATAAGATACCCAATATGATCTATTTATATGTCCGAGGCAGACTCGGGAACGGTTGAAGAAGTTGGTTGGAGGGAATTGGAAATTCTATGACAGGGATCAGATCAGTCTGCCACAAACCTTTGATACACTATGCCAAACGCTGGGTTTTCATGCGTTAAGCATAGCCTATGTCTAATGCTGGACAATCTATGCCAAACGCTGGATAGTTGTTGGTACCCTAACCCTGACATACTTCAGTATAAATGAATTCTGATTGGTTGATTTCTGAGCTTCATTAAAATCATCAATATTGATCGAGTTACAGTATCCAGCATTTGGAAACAGTGTATCCAGCATTAGGCATAGGCTATGCCAAACGCTAAATATCCCAGCGTTTGGCATAGGGTATCCAAAAATCAAGGGTTTGTGGTAGACTAAACAAGTTTAGCGAATGGAATGACACATGGAAGGCAAAGAGCTCATATGCACAAGATTATCAGTTTGGTGTCCTAGCTGGATCCCGCGTGGGTTTGGGGAGTTGAGGGGTACCAGGCATTTCCAGCTCGGATTCAAGTGAAACATAATGAAAGAGAGAAAGAGACGGGTTTAATAATAAAAAAAAAAACAAGACCAAAGGTTTCGATGCAGTCCCAAATTTGAATGTTTATTGGACTTCTTGATCTGGACAAGCGGTCTTGTAAATTTTCAGTCTTTACCAGACCCCTTTAGGATGTTATTATTTATCCCAAATCAACCGCTTGAAAGTGTACAAGAAATGATACTATGTTTTTTGACAAATTACGACAAAACAAACTAATCATATGAGAAAACCAATTTCAAATATGGATTTAGCATGTGTGTTTAGGGTCACTGGAAAACCGGAACCTCCCTAACCAAAAGGTTAACCTAACCTAACCTTTTGGTTAGGTTAGGGAGGCTCCGGTTTTCCAGTGACCCTATGTTTACCTTTATATCTCACCTCTAATCGGCTTTAGCAAAGTCTTTTACTTTTACCAAATTCCTCGTTTGGCTTTTGAAGACACGTTCTAGTGTTTCCGTCGTTGTAGTTGTTATTACTTAGAGGCATTTATTTACCTTTATGTCAGTGTTGTCGTGATCATTATTTGTTAGGCTACTACTTGTAATAGTGACAAGTTCTAGCTTACCGTTTTTTGGAAATAATACATAAAGTAACGCAAAGCAGTATTATTGTTAGGCCTTCATGAATCTTTACCCGTCCGTCTACAGACTTGTGAGAACTCTTCGTGTTGTAGGCTATGATCATCTCCATTCTCAACGAGCCCATATGATTTTTTTTTCTTTTTTGGGGTGAGGCGGGGTAGTCTCTATCTCTGACACTGAGTTCGTTAATTACCACTGCGCGTCCCTCCTGATAATATTTGCTTACCGATTTGTTCTACAACCCTACTCTTCTCCCATGGCGCTTCTGAACCATAATCCTCTTACAGAGCCTACCCATTAAGAAAGACTTAATCCTTTCCCTTGTATATAAGCTTCTGTTTTTCTAGTCAAAATATCAGTCTTGTTTAGATTAGTCGTGAGGAACAGAATGAGAAGAAGCAGCATGACTCTCGCTCGAATCTTTTTCTTGCTCTTTTCTCTGCATCTTGCGTTGGCCGAAGATCCGTCAGACGACTCCCCGCTACCGATCCAGGTAGAACGAACCAGTAACGCAGACCTTCCCGAGCTGAACCGTTTCGTGAGGTTTCTCCCGAAGAAAATCGTCATTGGCTTCCACAAGAGGACTGGTGTAGCGCCGATAGCGAATGACGTTCAGCCGTTGTTCTACTTCGTCCCGCAGATGCCTGGTGCGGGTATACAGGCGAGCCTAGATGTCAGTCTGCCACCGTCTATGCCGATGCCGCCGCCTCAACCTGATTATCCACAACAGCCGTATCAACCACAACCGTATCAGCCCCAGCTGTATCAACCGCAACCGTATCAGCCCCAGCCATACCAACCACAACCGTATCAGCCACAGCCGTATCAGCCCCAACCGTATCAGCCCCAACCGTATCAGCCCCAGCCTTACCAGCCCCAACCGTATCAGCCCCAGCCTTACCAGCCCCAACCGTATCAGCCCCAGCCTTACCAGCCCCAACCGTACCAGCCTCAACCCTATCAGCAACCATCCCAACAGCCTGAGCAAGCCGAGCCGGAGGAGGACTAAGTAGAAAAGTGATTTGCTATTTCTGTTTTTATTTGTACTTTGTACCGAGATACTAATAAAAGGAAAATTTAAATTTTGCATTCGCATGTCCATTGGCAACCTCTGTGAGCTGCCTTTCCCCGCCGTTTTCCACCTTCCACCAGATATGTAGAATTGGGTCCTAAGTCAACTTTGGCGCAGGTGAGCATCGTGTGAAGTTTGGCAAAAACCAAACGCCAGGAAGCGCGGAGCTCGATTCTTCACGACGTAATTCAGTTTTTGTCTTTCATACTGTGAAGGTCCTTGATTGTGTCGATAACATGGCGCTGAGAGCATTGTCATTTGAGCATTGTCATTTGACATTGTCATTTGACGGCAATGAGCGATTGATTGATGAGAATCTGAAGTTGGATAGATGTTCAGTTTAACGGTAAGAAGGCATGATGAACACTTATGTGGAAATCATTTTCTACCCGGACAAGTAGTTCGCCCAGAATCCGGCCAAAAGCGGAAATATTGTAGAAGTAGTGACCTGAAAGACAAAAATGCTCCTCAGCCGGGATTTGGACCCAGGACCTTCTGCTTACACGGCAGACACTCTAACCGTCTGACCTACCGAGCAGCATTTCTGTCTTTCAGTTCACTGCTTCTACAATATTTCCATCTCAAGGGCGTATTCCCCATCAAAATTACATTTGGATTTGTTTGGTTTTCACCATGAGACCGCGCCAAGTGGGTCCTGGTTTGTCTACGTGGCTCCGGCATTGGAGTCCTAGACTTCTACACTAAATTCAAAACAAGTTGCTCTTGGTTCATTAGTCACGGTAAAAGTCCCTTGTATAAAAGTGCCATCGATGTATCAAAAGCGGAAAATTTGTTACAAGCAAAAGTTTTATTTGTATTTGATTAGATGGCCGATTTAGGGGTAAGAAGAGATGCTGAATCCGGATATGATAATCGTTTTCTTACCCGGACATATGGTTCGCCCGGAATCCGGCTGAAACCGAACAATTTGTTCCAAGTTGAAGTTTTATTTAAAGTTGTTTACATGTTTGATATAGGGTATTCGCTGAATTCGTTTTTGAGCTTTGTTTGTTTGCCGGACTAGTAATCCCGGAATTGGGCCGAAACCGGAAATTTGTCAGAAGTAAGGCAGGAAGTTCCGATCAGCTTCGTCAAAATAGATATGACTTATAGGGGTAAACACACATGCTAAATCTACATCTGAACTTGGTTTTCTCAGACGATTAGCTATTTGGTCTTAATCTGTTTCTAAACTGTAATAGTAAAAATGTCCAAGGAGTCTGGCGAAGACGAGACCCAATTGTCTGGATCAAATATTAAATTTTTGCGATCCCATCAAAACCTTTGGTCTTGTTCTTCTGGGGAATTTAGATTGGAAGCCGCATTTATGTTCCGGTGGCAGGCATCAAGCGATGCACTCTTCTGTGTAATCCTCCTGTTGAAACCTTCTTTGTTTCCACTCATAAATCCAAATCCCCTTGGGTCAACTGGATCATATTTTTTGGTAGATTTTTTTTAACCTATAATATTATTTTTGTGGCGAGTTATCCATGTGGCCAGTTGGTGTGTAGTGAACTGATATAGTGGCCAGTTATCGGTGAGGTCAGTGGTCGGTGTTGCTTCCCAATTGTCAGTGTGACAAGTTGTCATGGAATCAAAGACACAACCCCTGTACTGCATTTGTAGGCTATCGCCATAGAAGAAATCTAAGCACTATTGGTGATGGTTAGCGATCTTGATCCCACATTATTATACTGAACTAAGGAGGAGAAACATTCTTTCTTTGCAGAACAGGATTCTCAGGTCGTCTAATCCACTTGTGCGGGCTGCATCTGCCCCGCTTTTGAGGTTGTCTCTGCCAGTGTAGCTGGAATGGGAGCGGTCTCTGCGGGTGACCCAGGTTCCACCTGGAGCCCGTTCGACTTGATTGTTTTAGTTTAGTGTACTGTTTGTTTGAGTGTCTTATTTTTTTTTATTACGGTTTTTAAAAACCGTTAAATAAAGTAAATTGAGATGAAATTGTTCATGTTCATTCTTCTTTCTAGTATACCGATATTCAAAAGCGACAGGATCCAGAAACATTTGGTGTGCTCGTCGCGGAGGTTGTTCCACAATCGAACTGTCTTGTGTTCTGTGCTACTAAGAGGAACGCTGAGAGTATCGCGGACCTGTTGTCCAAAGTCCTTCCAAGGTAGACTTAAACCTTTTTCGTGGAGCAGATCTGTAGTATTTGAGACGTCGAAAAGGTCAGGCGTGCCCAGTTTTACCTAACATTTTAATTGTGGTCAATTTAAATAATATTCATATGTGATAAAACCTAACAAATGTAAATTTTATAAGTATTAATTGTTTTATCCGTGAATCACCGAATCACCGTCTTCCCGTTGCGTATAGCATCGTAAGAGGTGCAGGAAGCACGCTGACCCGCTCTGTAGCGCGTCCAGAGAACCAATCGGCTTTTCTTTGAAAGTTTCTTCTACGCGGCTTCACAGCGATATAGCTATTTGTAGAGGTAACGAAACTTTATGTACCGCGTAGCTCGTAACCTCCGCTCGTTTGCATCGGGCAGGGCATGGGGAACTATTTGACTCCGCATGGTCCTGGAGACGGAGGTTCTATCAGATTATTTGTTCTTGCTAATAGTGAGGGGAATACGAATTGCCCGGTGAAATTCAGTCGAGGTATGAATTAATGAATGAGTTTATTGCATTCCACCCATCATTCCCAGGAACGTAGACAGTTCCTAGAGTAGAGTTGAATTTAATTTTAGAATTTCACAGCTATTTCACGCCAAAATAGTCATGACAAAAGCATCGTCATTTCGACGACAATGCTTTTCCTCCAGCCAAGCCTTTCTCAAAGCAGCATGCAGGCAAACACTCAGAGAGCTGATCGCTTCAGCCGTCGTCTTGGCCATCCTGGGCAACCTTGAACAAAATGTGTATTTGTGGAGACTCTGAGCGTGTTCCACCCTACTTACCCTAGTTACTACGCATGACGTCACGAGTTTTGGCTTGTTGGCGTCAAGGCTGGAACGCATTTTTTAATTTTCGGTAAAATATCACTCCACGGGGTAATCCAGCCAATCACGTTACAGAGATCCGTAGTTACCACGCTTACTACGCTCTCGAGCATGGTAAACAAATATTTACTATTAGTTACTGTTTCGAGAAGGTGGGAACTTTTTTTCAATTCACTTTATTTTTCCAAAAATTCTTCCTTAAGAAAAATAGCATCGGAAATGTCACATAGTCACACATATACTCTAATATGCGAGTACATATCATTTTTTGTTAATTTACATAATACTTTGTACAATTCAAACACTGTTTAGTTTCACAAAAGCTTTCATCAACAAAATGATACAACATATATAATATATACAATTTACTCGTGTTAAAATGTCAATTGGTCAATTCAATCAATATTTTTCGCGAGATCTTTTCGGTACAAGGGAACAATGGTAGTGTCAAAAATAAATGCTAGGATTTTCAACCATAAATAAAACAATGCATGAGTTAACAAGACCAAAGGTTCCGATGGGATCCCAAAAATTCAATATTTGATCCAGACAATTAGGTTTTGTCTTAGCCAGATCCAGTCTTCGCTGGGCCAAACAGCTACTCATCAAAAAATCCAAGCTCATATATGGATTCAGCATGTGCGTTTACCTCTATAAGCCGATCGAAACGATCCTAGCTTACTTTTGTGAATTTTGCGATTTTGGCGAAATTCAACAACTACTTCTCCGGCGAAAAGCTAAAGCTCAAAAACGGATTCAGCGTATCTCCTTACCCCTATACCCAATATCCAATCAACTTCAAATACAAATTTAACTTCTAACAAATTTTCCGGTTTCAGCCGGATTCCGGACGAACTATATGTCCGGCTAAAGAGCGATTGTCATATACGGATTCTACATCTCTTCTTACCCCTAAATCTATCATCTAATTTTCTCCAAATAAAACTTATTACTTTTAACAAATTTTCCGGTTTTGGCCGGATTCCGGGCGAACTACTTGTCTGGCGATAAAATGGTTTTCGTATTCTTGTTCAGCATGCCTTCTTACCCCTACATCAAACATCTAATCAACTTCAGATAAAACTTTAACTTCTAACAAACTTTCCGGTTTTGGCCGGATTCCGGGCGAACTGCTTGTCCGGCGAGAAAATGGTTTTCATATTCGTGTTCAGCATGGCTTCTTACCCCAAAATCAAACATCTAATCAACCTCAAATAAAACTTTTACTTTTAACAAACTTTCCGGTTTTGGCCGGATTCCGGACGAACTACTTGTCCGGCGAGAAAATGGTTTTCATATTCGTGTTCAGCGTGTCTTCTTACCCCATAATCGACTATCACATTAGCTTTTTAAAAAAAATTTGCGTGACCCCTAATTTAAACCCCCTCCCCCACCCCTAAATATAAAGCTACAGGGCCCATCTACGAACTCGACCTTACTCTTGACCCAAAGAATCCCCACACCAAGTTTCATCAAAATATCTCACTGCCTTCGAGAGTTATCGTGCTTACAGACAGACGGACAGACGGACAACTTTTGCGATGTCATAGGTATCCCTCCACTTACGTTTTGGTATCCCAAAAAGCAGTACAGTATGTAAAATTAAACAGAGTTAAAATGATAGAACGGTCAGCGTAGTAACTTTTCGTGAGGTTGGAACGGATATAGTAACTAATAGTTACTGTTGTTAGCAGGGTGGACAGGCTCTTTGTTTTCATTTTCAGTAACCCGCACTGTAGGCCTAATCTTCGTGGCGAATATCTTAAAACGGGATTCATCTCCTTGAAACAAACTCACAACAAATTCGAGCAATTTGAATTAACGCTTGACAATACCTTTGTAGCATTAGTTGCGTTTTCTCCTCGCGATCCTCCTCTTCCCGTAGGGAATAAATCGGCGACCCTATTTTGCATATTTTTTTTTTACTACTGAGATGAAGCCAATTCTCCTTTTCTTGCGTTTTTGTCAGAATCGAGAACGAGAACATTCCATTGTACAGAAATCGGAACCTCATATCTGTTTACAGTTTCCCGGATATCGGGTCGAAACTTACGGAGCTTGCTAGCAAAATACCCCAGTCTACTTGTAAGTATCTGCCCGCCCACAGTGGCCTTACTCGTTTGCTTTAGTTTCTTGTTCTTTTTGTTTTGTGAAGTGTTTGTTTTGTTTCTTTTATTGCTACTCCGCTTTGATCTTTTGTAGCGGGTCAAAAATAAATTATTGTTATTATTAGAATCGAGAACGGGGAGAACTTGTTTTGATAGTCACTTCTCGATATGGATTCCGGTTCTCTTTCTCCGTTCCCCCCCCTGATTGGTCAACAAAGGGTGGGTGTTCAGCCTAAATAAGCAGGTATTAACGGGTGATAAATTAGTGTTTCGTCAAAAGCGAGAATAGCAAAAATGGTAATTTTTAGGAGAATCGAGAAGCCAAGACTGAGAATTCAGATAAAAAACACAACTTTAGTTCAGACACTTGGTGGCAGTTGGAGTTGAAGGCGCCTGCTCGTAACTGTACGTTCTTTGGTTCTTCTTAGGTCGCTTACCGAACACAAAGTTGCCGAGAAAATATCCCTTATGGAAGCCCTCACCTCAGAAACAGGAGGAGACATGTGCCCTATTCTCAGAAAGACTTTGCAGTTTGGTGTAGCGTACCACCACTCCGGCCTTACCATGGATGAAAGGCGGTTAATAGAAGAGGCATACTTGGCAGGGACCTTGTGCTGTTTGTCCTGTACGTCAACCCTCGCCGCAGGCGTGAATCTGCCTGCAAAAAGGGTAAGTTACAGAATTCCTGTATCTATTGGAGTGCCAAATAGTTTGAATTGAATATTTATTCTCCTTAAGGGGTATACAAATAAAAACAAATTCAGTTATACCAAAATATTCGTATTTTGACTTAAAAAGAAGTCACCTGCGCAAGATGGTGTCTCTTATAACGAACAACTATAAGTGTTCCCAAAGTACAATTTTTTTGAAGTAACATGTTATGTTCGTGCTTCTCGAGAGTTGATGAATGGACAGGATACGGCAAACGCTTATAGCCTGTGTTCCTCTCGGACCGACGCACAGCCGACGGCAGGGGAGTTTGGTTCGAACGGTACTGTACGACAGCTAACTAACTATATTCTGTCAAGACATTACAAAAATCTCATAATGTAGACACTTTCCCCTAGCTTGGCTGAGTGAAAAAACCAAAATAATCAGATTCGTTTGCAGGCTTTAGCTATCAGGGGTCGGATACTTCGTAATACTGGTTGCTTGAATCCAAAAATATAAACGAAACTTGTCACACCATGACAGGGAGGGGGAAACAGACGGCTCATTTGGGGTCATCTTTTTCGTGTTTTGAATACAATGCTGTTTTGTCCGTCGCGGTAATAACTTTTGCGTCTTCGTGGTTTTTGTTTTTCAAGGTAATGACGCGTAACTGTTTTGTAGGTAATTCTCCGGGCGCCTTACATAGGCAGTGAGATGATTAGTAAATCGCGATACCAGCAGATGGCAGGGCGAGCGGGAAGAGCTGGATTAACAGACACTGGAGAGGCAATTCTAGTCATCAGACACAACGAGATAGAAAAGGTTTGCATGTTTGTGATTTACCTTGATTTGGAGATGTTGTAATGTAGTATTGACATAACAACTCACTTTTTTTTACCCACAAATCCAAGTGTCCGAGTTTGACTCTTCTTACCGGAGCCATCCGTATTATAGTGCATTTGTGTAGCCATTTAGTTTAGTTTGATCTTTTTTTTCTTTTTCTTTCCTTTATTGTTTTCCTATACTCCGTATGGGCACGCTTGTGCCATTCGTATATGGGATAGTACAATTATTGGTTGATTGATAAGAGAAAAATAAGAGGAGTGAAATAAACAGTAACAGTAACAGAAAAACGAAAAAATACGCAAAATAACCACGCATAGAAAACAAATTGCAATATAATAAATAATTTGGAGTTGTGATAGAGGGTAGTTCTCAAATTCACTTTTATTTTACCTTAATATCATTGTCGATGACAAAAATAGCAAGCGTAGTGAAAAGTAAGAGCTGTCCTTTAAGGGACTGCTTGGACCGGCACCGTACGATATTGTGTGGGCTTCACTGACTTAACTTGAGCCTCTCAGAACGAACTAGTCGCAGGCTTCGCCCAGTGCTTCCACTTTCTTTATTTGAAAATCAGTAACTGCTCCGACAAAATCGGGAGATTATCGGGAGATCTTTTTAAGCAATCGGTGAAAAAATCGAGTTTTAAAAACAGTGATTATGTCTGACAAAGCAATTTTAGAGTTAGTTTTGTTACAAAAAAGGCATTGAGTAACCGCATTAAATTTGTTGGCACGTAAAAATACTCATTTTATTCGCCATACTTGTGATTTCGAAGCGCAAAATAATGCTACACTGATATTTCCGTGTGCACCTCGAAATATAAAGGACACTTAAAAGATTCCTCGGTACTTTGAGATCTACTTAAATTTCTCTTTCCGTTTCCATAAGAGCCGGGCCGGCCCCAAATGCCCCCAAATATTGCAAATTTGAGAAAAACAGCGGATTTCTGGACTGTATTTGTCGAATTTTTTTGCGGAGGTTTACAAAATGGGTACGTCCGTCCGATAGGAAACTGAAAATCCTTTGGGGACCAGCAATTTAGTTTAAATTGTGTCGAATCTATTTAAACCCTTCAAGCTTGCCATGGATAAAGCTCTTTGAGCCCTTAGCCTAATTGTCAAAGCAACCATTGCATTAGACATCTATGTCATCGGGGCGTCGCAAGTTCATGTTCGTTTTTTGTTTTTTTTTTGGGGGGGGGACAAAAATTCACCAATCTGCCAGAAATTCTACCGAATCGGGGCGTCGCAAGTTCATGTTCGTTTTTTTTTTTTGGGGGGGGCACAAAAATTCACCAATCTGCCAGAAATTCTACCGAATATTTAAAAATTTTAAATGCAAAAATGAAACGACTACATCGTCGGTGTAAGCTATTACTGGACACCATTCCAGCAGTAGTTTATAATTTTTGTACCCGAGACGAGATTAAACTGGGAGTCCCATGCAAAATTCTTGAAGTGCGTCTTTTGCACAACTACTTCCCGTACAGATTCTGGGTTTTAACGTTCATCAGACCCTAAGATCCCGAGGATTTCCAGGAATATTTAAAACCGAAGAGAGCGAGGCTCGACTGGCAGCGACTTCCAAAGACTATGTTAAAGCCGTCGTCTCCGGCCAAGTTTTTAAATTCGGCTTTTTTCTGCAAAAATTCAACTATTTCCCACAGATTCCGGTTTATAATGTTTCTCAGATCCTAAGCCTAAAACTGTTGAAAACCCCACGTAAATGACGTGCCCTTCCAACAAATGAAGAAAACTACGAAAAAATGAACCAGAGTTTTACTCAACCATCTTCTCTAAATGCTTATAAAGACGATTTATGTTCAAACCTGCCATGCAGATTTTTTTTTTTTTATTAATTTACTTTTCTGATAAAACTAGGCTATACATTTTTGCACAAAACCAAATAACGTTGCAACCATGCGCCGCAGGCGAAACTTTCGCAACTCGGCCATTTCTCGCTAAAATGAAGAGATTTTGGTACAAAACCCGGTTGTGAGATTCGAGAATTGTGACCTTAATGTAATTCTAGCAAGATTACGAAAATCGGGAGATTATCAGGAGAAAATTTTTGTCGGGAGACTTCCAAAAAAGTCGGGAGATCTCCCGAGAAATCGGGAGGAGTGGAAGCACTGGCTTCGCCAGCTGTCTCGATTGGGCTTGGTTCTTGCGCCAGCCTTGGGGCATCCGAGAGGTCGGTGCCGCTCCCGAACAACCATACATGTATGTCGTGTTGAATCTCGTGTCTAACCTATCCATAGACGAGTTTTATTGGTTGCACAAAAATACATCCTACCTCTAGGCAGAATGGTTATAAAATCAACTCACACACTTTCATCGCTGAAATTGGAGAGCGCGGGCGCGGTTAAAGGGATACTGGTTTACTTGAACATGAGTCTTCCCGTCTGGTGTCAGGTCTGCCTCTTGGGAGACGTCAGTCCTGCGCGGGGGCCCCACCACCTTCAAAGGCGCTTAGGGCATCCAGGGATCCAGGATAAGTCGCCAGTCGTCTCTCAGATAGCCGCTGCCCAGACACCTTCTTATTCGGACGCGTGGATTTTCCTGAGAGGTGACTTGTAGTTGCGGCCGCCTTGAAGAATTCTTCGGTTGCCCTCTTCCTCTAGATCCCTTCGAAAGTATGGAGAGCATCATGACAGCGTAGGAGATATTCTACTTACTTTTCTAGATAAAGGCTCTACTCACCAGCCCAGTGGAGCAGTGTGTTTCCAAGTACCTCAAACAAGACAACAAAGCACTCAAGTATTTGGCGCTGAGTGTCATCTCCCTCAGTCTAGCTGTGAATACGCGGTAAGACGTCCTTTCCAATAATAAACTACTTTTTTTTTTCAATCAATCAATCACGTTTATTTTCCAAATAGCTCAAAAATAAAGCTAGAGTAGGAAAAAACAACAACAATATTTACAAAACACAACAGCGGAAGAATTTACTAATACATTTACAAAATTTTACCAGAAATAAATGACGGAACGAAACTATGTAAAAATTGGGAAGAGGAATCAGCCGGATATGGAGAAAATTGATTGCCAGTGTTCCTCTCAGACCGACGCACAGACGAAGGAGGGGGAGGGGGGAATAGACGGACGGTCGTTTAGCAATGTTTCTAAGAGCTTGGCAGTGCGGGTATTAAGAGCTATGCGGAAGTTTTCTTTCTTTGGTTGCGTTCCAACACCATGCCAGCGGTTTCTGTGTGCTTCTGGGCGCGCTAAGCCAGATTAATTTAGTTTCGTGAAAAGAAAGGAATGTAAGTTGTAAAAGAATTGAATATTTGCTTGACTGAACACATTTAATGAAAAAGTCAGATATCGGAATAATGCTCACCTGTCCAAATGTCTTACAATAAAACTGACTGACCTTGATCTGACTTCGTCCGGTATTTGCTTTTAACCACGACAACACCCATAGTTACTCCTGGACACACCTTTTTTTTTATATCTGTGTGCTGTATACGGAGCACACGGTCTTCGCCTACGTGGTCGCCCTCCTAAACATTGGAAAGACATTTATCCCCTGTCATCTCCCTAAGTCTTCTTAGACCGGCTCAGGATCAGTAAAGGCAGCAAATTCGCTCACAGGCACAATAGCACATATATAGCCTGGTTGGATGGCGACAAGCTAAAAGCTTAAGGCGAAATGTAATAATAATAGTAGTTGCGTTTTTGCCGATACCATGGTATCTGGTACCACGCTAACTGGATCTGCAATTAGTCGTTTTTGCAGTTACCGTGGTGTCTGATATACGGTCCACTGCAAAAACGACTATTACCGAAATATCACTTTTCGAAAAAGAAAACTGATATCCAGTTAAATCAATAAGTGCTGAACTTCTTTCTCACCAATTTGACAAAATTTGATGAAAGTGATATGACTTTTCAGATACCACGTCCAGATACCGGGGTCGGACCATGATATCAGAATATCTGTTACCACGGTAACTGGCCAGATACCACGACAACTGCAAAAACGCCTTTTGACCGTGGTATCAGATACCACGATAACTGCAAAAACGACTTTAGACCGTATATCAGATACCATGGTATCTGCGAAAACGCAACTACACTGTCAGAAGTTTCATAACAGATAGCGCATAACACTTTCAAGAATAACACTTTTTCACTTGGAAATAAAGTGTTATGACCAATTAAGTTTACACTATTTCGTGCCTAGATCTCCAACAACACCTCCAGTTGGTAAAAATACTAACGGGAACGAAAGAAGCATAACAGATAAGATAAGATAGATAAGATTTATTCCACTAAAAGCATAGAGGCCAAAGTGTTATCTGTTGAAACCGGGCATCCCAAAGTGTTATCTGTTGAAACCGGGCATCCTTCTGTTGTCGTTATGTAACTTCTGACAGTGTAGTATTTTTACCAATTGAAGGTGTTGTTGGGGATCTAGGCACGAAATAGTATAAACTTAATTGGTCATAACACTTTATTTCTAAGCGAAAAGGTGTTATTCTTGAAAGTGTTATGCGCGATCTGTTATGAAACTTCTGACAGTGTAATAATACAAAATATGTGTACGGAGCTACTTGTGTTTCAGACTGGACGAACGGGCAGGCCAGAATCGAGTCATATCACCAAGCTCAATACAATTAATTTCTTCGTAATATGTATAAGCAAAATACTTTTTCTAATGCTTCTTCTTTTGCTCTTAGGGAGCTGTCTTCAAGGGTCTTCTCAAACACCTTGCTAGCTGTCCAGGCGAAGGAGTTGCAAGTCGATATTGAAACGTTGACCATCTCCGTTGTGAAGGACCTTATTTCATATGGATTAGTACGACAGAAGAAGCAAGATGAAAGTAAGAATCACTATAAGAATAGATAATCTGTTCAGAATGTTCAGCTTCCTTAAAGCTCAAGTCTCAGAATGGTTTCTCTTCCGATGTTCTAAGATACCTGACTCTGCTGGGTTTCTTAAAAGGTTTTCATCGAGGGTGCTATAATCGTAAAGCTCTGGGAAATTTGTATAGAACTTTCTGTGATCCTTCTATATTATTTCGTTCTGGTATCATTCATGTTCTGAGAAAGAAGGAGATTAAAAAGATGAGATCATGTTATTTCAAGTATGCAAAGCACCTACTCCACTTGTCGAAATTATGTCACAACCATACATTGACGGAGAAATTCAAAATTCAAGATGCAAGTGTTACCCTTTTGGATGTTTCCTCGTCGCTATCAAAGATTATTGACAACAGAGCCCACCCAGCGCACGACCTTCTACACTGCTCCCTTGCTGAAGATTGAAAATTAGTGTCTTTTTCTGTGTTTTTATATTTTATATTTATTTTCTTTCATTTACTCCGCTTTTTAAAAATGGCGGGTTACAAATAAATTACTTACCTACAAGCTCGTTTCGGCTTTTTTCAGCCTATCGTAGCCCCCTTTTTTGAAGCACGGCGAAACTTGTATAAGCGGGAGCCTGACCGGCCTCGAAAAGTGCCAAACACGGAAAAAAGAAAGAGTCAGTGTAGCTCTTTTAGGGTAGATAAACGTTACATAGGAAGTTCGAAATCTTGGAAATTAGAATGGATGGAAATATTAGGGACGTACACAATCCTGATGAAAAATTATCTAAGATTTAGTAGTATGAAGATGTACGAAAGTAGCATGCAGTACTAACTGATGCTACTACATGCTTCTATGTCAGGGCTACCGTGATTTTGCGTTCTACTGCATGCTACTATTAGCAAGACTGGATGCTACTAGAGCAAGACAGGATGCTACTGGATACCACTGCTTAAGATTGGCGCAGTCTGAGGCACAGTAAATGATAGTATTCGTTACTATTGCATATAGAAATATGCAACTTTTTCGTACAACTACCATTCAACTACGCAGGCTACACATTTTTCATCGGGATATTGGTGTGACGAGCGCTTTAAAGAAAATGAAGCATTTTATATTAATGTATCGTCGGCACTACTCCTGGCTAGAATCCCAGAACTGCTTCTGAAATATGGACGAACGAATGTTGATGTTTTATTCTACTTCTTCTGTAAGGCGTAAGCTGCATCATTTTGTCCAATTAGATCTTACTGAGATTTACCATGGGTGGCGTCTGAGCCGGATTGAAGGTCGTAGACAGTCGTAAGCATTAGCACATAAATCTTGTGGAAGAAAAGAACGAAAACCCCTTGGGAGTAAAAGAAAAAGAATGCAATCCTGGAAGATGATGAAGTAGAGATTTTCGTGAGTTTTGTATCGCATGATTCTGTTAAGCCTATTATGAAGCATGAATAAATAACCAATAGACATCCAACCTCCAGTTCTGAAACTAAAACACCCTCTGCTGATAAATATAAAAGTTTCTTCTGCATCTTATTGTGTTTCTCTCTCTTGTAGATGACGCATCGGTATTTTCCCAGCAGCCCTTGCTCTACGGCGACGAGTCTCTGATTGGACTAACACCTCTGAGTCAGCGCTCTTCTTCCAACTTATCAATGAAAGCGAGAGGGATGGATTCGCAGCCTATTGGACTTATTCTGGATAAGCCGGTGGATCTGGATTTGGACGCGACGCTCATTATCAGCCGACTTGGAAAAGCGGCGATCAGAGGTAGGTGGTCTGCTGAGCGTCTGCACTGTTTGAAGTTTCATAACAGATAACAAGGATGCGCGATTTCAAAAGATAATGCGTAACAGATAACACTTCGGGTGTTATCTGTTGTGTTTCAAAATGTTATGCATAATAGGCGTTACCATCAGGAAGAGCCGAAAAACTACCAAAAAGCATGACGATAAACAATAAAGTCGGTAGAGGCTCTTCCTAGCAACCTTGTTATGCATAACATTTCATGCATAACGTTTTCAAACACAACAGATAACATCCCAGGTGTTATCTGTTACGCATTGTCTGTTGAAACCGCGCATCCTTGTGTTATCTGTTATGAAACTTCTGACAGTGTGCTACTTTGGTTGCAGGAAATTGCCCTACCACCTAACGGACTGCACCAGCATTTGTTGGCGTCGTAAACCAATGGTCGTTTCGGTACAAAACCGAAGTTTCAGAGTTTGATTTATTGTTATTACAGTTGGCGTTAAGCTATTTCTTGTCACCATCATTACACAAATACAACCGTATTACAGATACTGTGAAAGTAACACAGAGAAACTTCAAAACAAACACAATTTTCACACTGCAAAGGCTACTGAGGAAAAAGTCTAAACAAACGTGAATCTAGTACTTCTACTGGTAAATTGTGGTCTTAAACTTCTACTGGTTCTGCTTGTCAGGCCGAATATGGATTCCGAACCCCGAGTACCACGAATCCGCTCCAATTTCTAAGCGTCACCCTTCTAGTTTCCGTTTTCTGCATTTTCAAACATTATGCTTAGGCAATCTGATCCGGCTGCTACAAGAACCAAATCTGCAATCAACTTTCGAATTTGGTTTGGTTGTTCAAACCAACTGCTAAGGCCAAGCAGAGTATTAAAGTGTGCTACAACAATGTATATCGTCGGTTCTTTCGGCTTCCGCGTAATTGCAGTGTTAGCTCTGCGCAGGTGTCGAATCACTGTTTCACGTTTACTGAAATTCGCCTGATAGCACAAAAGTCTATATTGTCACGACTTAAACTGTGTGATAATGAGCTTATCGCGCTTGCCTCCAAGCCTATAATTTTTTATTTACCCATTTGGCGGTCGTTAAACGACAATTCTTATGTTCTCTAGTGTTTTTTTTTTGTGTTTTTTTATTGATGGCACCTGTGCTGAAAAAAAGCTAATTGATTGATTGATGCTCTTGATCCAAACTGCCACTTATATTTGTGTTGTATTTCCTTAATTTTTGTCCATTTTTTCTAGGGTCCGTGGACCTGGAGCGTGTGGTCCCCGTTTACCAAGATCTCAGACAAGCACAAGCGGGGTTGGTTCTGGTCTCAAGGCTTCACCTCATGTATCTGTCGACACCACATGACCAAGTTGGCACTGGGGTTTGCAAGATGGTGCCAAGTCAGTATTTGAAGATGGTAAGGCACTGTTAAGTTTTAACGTGGGCGATGTCTATTTATTCGTTCCTTTACCGTAAGGCAAACTCAAGCCTGTACATGTTGAAGCTTTTATCAAAACATAATGTCCCAGGTCTTCACATCCTCAGGATTTATATCTCTTTCATAAGACTATTAATGGAGTACGCATGCGCAGTGTGGCGTCTTGGTCTAACTGCAGATCAAAACTCACGTATTGAAAGAATTAAAAAACGCGCTCTCCATATTATCCATAAAGGCCCAAAAGTACCCTACTCCCTTCTTCTAAGCACGAACAAAATTGATACCTTGGAGAAACGGAGACCGAACCTATGCCTCGAGATCGTTAGAAAATTCTTATTTCGCACCCCATCTACAATGAGTTTCTCCCTCTCCCATACAACGTTGTAAGGGAAAAGCGAGAGTGAGCAGTCTCTATGAAGGTCAGAATATTCCAACTATAGTATCGGCCAAACGCAGCCGTTACCATTTTTTTTACCAAAGATTGTTGAAATTTTAAATAGCCTTTGACCATTTGTACATATTTTTGAAGGTGTATGTTATATTGATCGCATGACAGTACCCAGCAATTTTGGTTTTGTTACCGTGAAAGTGTGAGCAAATAAATTGAAGAGCTGAGCGCACAAAGGTGATAATCCACTTTTTGCTAGTTTCGAGATAATCGCGTTTGAAGTTTGGGAAGTTAGTATATCGAAAGTTAGTTATCATTTTTTGTCGACTGAGTATTTCAGTAGGGAGTGATCTGGTGAAGATTCTGATAACACGGGGAGAAAGAGCGCAAAAATGTGTACCAGATGGTGCCCTTAACTCAGTTTGCCAAAAAAGGCGAGCTATCACCTTTGTGCGCTCAGCTCTTAAGTTACTTACCTCTATCAAACAATGGCTAAAAATGGATACGTCAGCTACGATTCTCTGGCAGCGAGATTTAGGCCCTTCTTCGCAAGGGTCCTTGTCAGGATGTTGAAGGTCAGGGACAACGTTGGAGACTAAATGCCTTTAATAGGCTGCACGTAATAAATTCATTCATTCAGACTGGAAGAAGCGAACCTGCAATCAAATAAGAAGTCAAATGCAATATGATAGCCACTTATGCCTATAGCTACGTGCACGTCCAGTCCGATAAGATTTCGCGTGTGAAATCTGCGTTTCTGTGGAGAAACCCACATGCGATGCGTCAAATTTCGTAGCGAAGGAGGAAATTAGGTTCCGACGGCGAAAATTGGACTGTGTGAACCTACCTTAAGCCAGAGCTGGTGGACTCGGACTGGACTCGTCTCGAGACGCCTTTTTCAAGGACTCGGACTCGTCTTTCACGGAGCTGTCCGTCCGCCAGAGCTTGTGGACTCGCCTTTTTAAAGTACTCGGACTTGTCTCGGACACGGATTTGCTGGACTCGCAGCAGCTCTGCCTTATGGGCTTCCACAGGGTGAAACCTGGCACTGATTAACTACTTCTTATCTTTGCAACCTTTACCGTTCCCGAATCAGGGGTATCGGACGTCTTTTCGTCTTAAGCAGCAATCCCTCTCCCAGTTCTTGGAAGTCTTCTTCAGTAAATTTGGGTGGGGTTGTACTGGTCCAGCCTCACATCGATACGTCACAACGTCACACATGCTGTGTTTACCTGTTTGAAACTGTTTCAAAACTCATTCGTTTCTGTGTGCCATGGAAATTTGCGATAACTCGTAAAAGCTGTTCTTGGACAAAGCCTCTAAACTATAGTAGGAAGATATAACTAGAGTAATCGGAGTGTTGATCCCTTCATGTCGTTTCGCTTCGCTGGTGTCATCCAGGTTTGACTCAACGGCGGTTTTTCGGTGCTTCCTGGCAATGCTTCTTATGCATAACATTTTAATGCATAAAGCTTCCAAAATCGCAAAAGATAACATATCCCAAGTGTTGTCTGTTGAAGCTGCGCATCCTTGTGTTATCTGTTATGAAACTTCTGATAGTTCCTATTCGGCCATTCGTGGCAGGGGTCCTCTTCAAGCTTAAGCTGGAAAGACGAACCTGCGATCAGTTCTCTACAGTCTTTCGGTTCGTCACAGTTTCGTATTTTTAGCTTGAGCCTGAAAAGGGCCCTTGCCAAGAAAGGCCGAAATAATGATATAATAAATCTCAGCTGATTATATTAGATTATGTTTAATACAAACAAACACACACAACGAAATCTGCGTCACCTGCAGGGAAAGTCCCGGGGGACTTGTTAAGTAACGGGCGAAAAACAAAACTCACATCTTTCTACTAATGGAAAATAAATACTACTATACTAATGAAAAATAAATACTACTACTAACAATACCGGTTTACTTACCCGTTTAGCGCTGTGAAGCTCAGTTGTCAGCTAGGGCAGAAGGAAACTTATTGCTGTGATCCATGTTGGCTTAAATTAATATATTTCTAAATTAAAGTTCAACCGTCTGGCTCCAGAAGAAGCTGCTGTTGCAAGATCACTTGGCATTAATGAAGCAGTGTTGATCAAGATGATCTCCGGACTGAAACCAAAGGTGGGTCGAAAATACGTTTCCCCTTATTCCTGTCGATAAGTCACGAACTTCCCGTCTGAGTTTGCACGTCGTGGGGTTAGGAAAAGCTTCTCTGGGTTAACGTTGACTCATTTAAAGCTGATTCAAGGCATCCAGAGACCACGCTCTTGACATCGCCCAGGTTATTTCTTAAGCGTAGATAAGCATCTTTTCCACGCTTTACTGCAATATTGAAACTGCCCTCAGGAATGGATGGATCCTGTCAGCCTGTAAAGTTATGTGTAACCGCTGGAAGGGAGGGGGGGTAGCCAGGTAGGGAAGTTAGTGTAGGTAACCAGGTAGGGAATCGTCGTTTCATAGATTTTATTTGGGTAATCCTTCAGCCCAAGCTGACTGCGAGTCATAGTTGACAATGCAAAACGGATACGTCAGCCACATTTTATTAGAGCTATATTTCCCAAAATCAGATATTTAAGGAAGAATCTTTAATTGTTTTTCCTCAAGTTCATTTTCCAGCTTGAGCGGCTTGAGCCTGAAGAGGACCCTTGCCAAGAAGGGCCGAGATATAGCTCTAATAAAATGTAGCTGACGTATCCGTTTTGCAATTGTCAAGTTGTATTTACTATATTGCCAACCTTCCTTAAATTAAATATGTCTTTACGAACACCTCTGTTTCCTCAAAAACGCTTCTCTATTAGAACAAGAAAAGATACAAACCTCTTAACAACCATTAGGCTATGGGCTTTAGAATTTCTTCAGTTATTGATGGATTATCGATTATCTACGCATTTTCGAAGAAACCTCATGTCGCACAAGCATGAACCGTTGACTGTACTATAATAGGATGGCTATAATTTCGATGGGACCTCTGTATCCCACCACTGTTTACTTTCGCCGCGCTAGGAGCGCTACCCTTCTCCGTAAATCAACATTATTACCCTGTAGTTTTCTCTTTTATATCCTCATTAGGCCTACCTCCTACATTGTTACCGTTTGTACGTGTTGTTCGACTCACTTCTTTCCTGGTACTGACCGAGGCACAACTGGCAAGGTCAGCAGTCCATTTGACCTATTTCATTTTTTACAGGTTGACGAGTTTATTCTCGAACGTTTCTATCTTACCCTCATGCTCCACGCCCTATGGCAAGGGGAGTCGATCTGGGACGTGGCACAAGCCTTCGAATCTAACCGGGGTCGAGTTCAGAGCTTGCTGCAGTCTGCGGCATCTTTTGCTTTCAACCTGAAAAATTTCTGTGAGGTAAGGCACCCCTCGTGATTATTCTGCCTTTTAAATTATCATTAGCTCCTCTATGGAACTAAAAACTTCAGAAATTTCTTGGGTTGCCCTTCGCCATTGTTTCGTTTTGCACCTACAACTTAAATCTTAGCGCTGTTTTTGCCGAACCGAGTTTGCAAGTCAAGCAGCGCAAAATTTGCCAAAAGCTTCAAGATCCGTCGACAGATCTCTCAAAAACAAGGGCATGGGAAGCTTTGACGTGTTGTTCTTTATTTCGGAAGACTTGGTAGGCCTAAAGGTTTATTTACTATTTCAGACTCCTATTCTTTTGCTTGCCTTTTCGTACTTTTTGACCAAGGCACGGACAGTTTTCAAATATTTTGCGTCGAGCCTTCTCGTTGAAGAGCGGGAAGTCTGGATAGAACGAAACGCGGCAACAAAAATCGCTTATTTCAAGGAGCAAGGATCGGTATATCCGAAAAACGATATTTCTGACCCGTTTCATCGTGACAAGATCATTTCTAGTAAAAGTTGTGCTTTAAAGTGATGGAAAGTCCTGACGATTGTTAAGCTATTGCCAAACCAAGTTGGACGATGGCACCTCGTCGACTTTTATGTCCCATCGGCAAGACCATAAGCCCATTGACGCTCCCTCCCCAGCGCGTAGTCAAGTTACCCCCACGCACACAGCAGAGAAGGTCCAACCACATGGAGTACGGAGTGATAACAACCTCTCTACTACCCCAGAAAGTCTACATAATAATAATAAAAATGTACTTTATTTCCTCAATAGCTTGTATTATACATGCTAGCACTGGATCGTCATTCACGCAAATAACACATGACAATTACATAAGTAGACATTTCAGCTATACGTACAACTTAAAAATATAATTTGACTCAACTAGAATTAAAATATTGGGTAAAATAAGGTACAAAGGATTTCACGTAACGTTCAGTCGAGTTAATACGGTCTAGGCTCTAACGGTCTTTCTAGTCTCTGGGAAGCAGCGTCCCTCTGTCTTTGTCGCGTATTGGGCCTGCTATTTGCTATGGTCTCAAAATCAGGTAGAATGGCACGACGCGCATGTGATGCCAGGCACTTGCTCCTGAACGCTATTGTCAGTTGATGCCGCCTTTCAGCGAGGGTTGGCAGGTCAAGCTTGACCAGGCCATCCTACATACACAGCAGAGAAGTCAGAAGTGAAGTAAGGGGGGGGGGGGTGAATTCATTAGACTTATCTTGAATGCTAGGATCTGTGAAGGCTCGGATAAACGGTCAGAAAGATTTTACGGAAACCTTGCTCAAACTAATCGGCAGTGATATTTCCCCCTTTTTACTTTTTAACAGTGTGGTAAAAAAAGAATAAAAAGACAATACCCCAGGGAGGACGGAGGAACCACAGCCTCTCTCCACCACTCCAGAAAGGCTCTCTCAGAATACAGAGGGATTATTGCTTCTCTTGGGATCGGAGTGGCCCCCTCCTACGTTACGGAGGGACCATCCACTAGCCCTGGTTCTCCTGGGGTCCGATCCACACGCCCCCCCCCTCGTAAAGATACTATTAAATCGTAACTAAGAACAGATATGCTTGCATTCTAATCCTTATCCTGAAATCAAACCAAAGCTCTAATTAACTGCGGAATCAAACTTCACTTCAACCACATTTCCTTTTTTTGCCGGACTCCAGGCGAATTTCTTTCCCGGTGAGAAGATAAATATCAGATAAGAATTCAGCACTTATGTTTAGCCCAGTTGACCTATCGGATCTTTAATTGACCTCAGCAAAAACTTTGCTTCTACCGAATTTCCGGATTTGGCAGAACCCGGGGTAACTATTTTTCCGGCAAGAAAATAAAGCAAATAATTATTTGACGTTTTTCAGTCAGTGAATGAAAATGGCACTTTCAAAAGAAGCATTTTTCTACTGTACAGCAAGGTACATCGCTATGCATGCCCTGGAAATATCCGTCTACTTTCAAATAATCGTCATTTTCTTGTAGGAATTCGATGAGTTTTGGGCTTTTGTGGACCTTTTCGACAGTTTTGCGCGTCAGCTTTCACTGTGTTGCACCGTCGAGTTGATCCCCCTTATGGAACTCCCATCAGTAAAGAGGGTAAGCTTAAAGCATATATAGATGACATGATTATCATTCTTTCCTTTCCCCTTGTGTCTTCTCTCCTAAGCAGTGCACTCCTCTCGATCTTCGTCCAGAAAATCACTAAACAGTGAGAACTTCCTAGACGGTGTTAAATTATTGTAATAGTTTATTTATTTGTGTCGTCTTGTTTTTGTCTTTCTTTTTCTTTTTCCTTACCTATTTGTTTCTGTCTTTATCAGTTATGTCGGTATTTAGGGTCGTGCCAAACAGCTGTACAAGGCCGGATTTCGAAGTTTGGCTGATGTTGCAAACGCCAAGCCTGAAGTGATGGTCCGGAAAGTGGAGCACCTTCCGAGGAAAGTAGCCGTCCAGATTGTTGCTGCTGCAAAGGTACATTCAAACGACTCCGTATTTTCTAGTCTAGGGCGTGGATGTACGCATCCTCTCACTTGTAAATAGAAATCCTCGCTGCAACTTGAACAAAGCCAACTTTCCATCATGCTACAAGTTCGCCTCTGATAGTGCGAACACACGATCCGGATTTCATGGCCTGATTTTCTGCATTGTCATCATCAAGTTCACTTAACTTTTCTATATGGAATTGATGATGGTGCCCACAATCCATTTAAATCTGATCGTCTGTGCAAGGCACGACCGAAGGAATTTGTCTGAGCAACCATACTGAAAATTTCGAAGGTCGAACCAGGGACCCATAAATTTCCTGTCATTTTCTATATATTGATATGATGACCGAACCCATTGATATGATGACCGAACCCATGATGACCGAACCCATAAATTTCCTGTCATTTCCTATGCTTCTATATTGATATGATGACCGAACCAAATCCATTTTCCAAAAATCCCCGCTTGAGTCGATCGGCATTCTTGTTTGCCTCATTGGACGTGTGCGCCAAAGAGACTCCAAGGCGCCAGCAGCCAATCCCAAATTTTGTCTATCTGGTCTTGAACGTCATTGGACCGTGGGTATTTCTCGAACTACATTCCGACCGGTCGCATGGCTTTTTCTCTGCTATACCCTATACTCTCATTTTCGTTGATAACGGTTTCTGATTGGCTAATTTAGGGCAGGGCGATTCTTCTTTTCTCGCGGATTCACTTTCCGAAAATTTCCCGCGTGCAAGAACTCACGGAAAGCGGTTCCAGCTACTCAGCTTTCAAGGACTCTCCACTCACGTCGTGGATTTGCACCAAAATTTGCTTCGCTTTACGAAACTGGCGGAGCGCGAAAACAGCTCTGGGATGTGAAGCGAGTTTAAGCTAAAAGTCGTAAAAACAGCCGGTGCAAAAACTAGCGGAGCTTTCCAGACCGCCGTAGTCGACCTAATCTAATGATCGCTCGCAGAAATTGAATGTCGAAGCATAATACTCGTCTTCTACTGCAAGAAAACGGCGCTTCGCCATACATATTCCTTCAGCCCAAGCTGACTGCGAATCATTTGACAGTGCAAAACGGATACGTCAGCTGAATTTTATTAGAGCTATATTTCGGCCCTTCTTGGCAAGGGTCATTTTCAGGCTCAAGCCGCTCAAACTGGAAAATTAACTAGTGAAAAAAAAAACTGTAAATTAGCCTATCAAAAGTGGCTTGCGCCTGAACAGGACGTTTGCCAAGAAAGGCTAAAATATAGCTCTAATAAAATTCAGCTGTCGTATCCGTTTTCACTGTCGCATATGATTCGCAGTCAGCTTGGGCTGAAGGAATATGTATGTCGAAGCGCCTTTTTCTTGCGGAAGAAGACGAGTGTTTCGTGTACGGCTCAAAAGAGAAAAGTCAGCTAGGTATTTTTCAGCGGTATTTCGCCCCTTCTTGGCAAGGGTCCTCTTCAGGCTGTAGGTGGAAGGAACGAACTTGCAATATTTCGTGTACTTCATCATCGCGTACATGCAGTTATAAAGTCCGGTCTTCACCTCCCGGAACTTCCGGAATCTGGGCTTCCAAATTATTCTTTGACGTCTTCTGTAAATTGCATCTGGAATATGAACCGGTCCGAAAGTATATCAAAATAATCCGGAAAAAAGTGGCTTTTGAACTTTCAGATTTCCGGAATTTTTAAGTATCGCAGAAGAAATTCAGAAAAAAAATCTCGGAAAATCTGGGAACCCAGATTCCGGAAGGTGAAGACTCACCTTAACTGTTGTCTTGGAGCTTCTGGGAATTGACACAAACGTTTACTTTAGATGTTAATAACGGAAAAAGCCGAAGCTCTACAAGAAGAAGCAGAAGATATGCTCCTTGGTCTGGGACCGCCCTCTAAGAAGTTGTTCTCGTAGGACTTGAGGTTTCCTTCCTTTTCACCTCGTTTTTGTGTAGGTGAGCTTTTTTACTATTTTATTCGAAGACGTCTTCCTTTTTCGGAAATTCTTAATAAAATATTCGGTATTACGCACTGCGTCATATTTGGGTTTTCGTCAGTATCTATGTGGACGTTAAACTTCATGACTAAACTTCAAAGATTACTAGATTAATAACAAATTGTTTATCTGATTCAGGATCAGACGAGCCTAGCGAGTCCCTTCCCTCACGTCTCAATTTTGCTAAAAGTGGAACGCACTGAGATATTCTTACGGCCTTGGTAGCCGTCTCGGGGCCTCTCCTCACAACCGCATGTATATGCCGCCTGTTCTGCTATCTGCTTTGTGCCCTTGAGAGCAGTATCTGAGAAGAGAAGATGATCAGCTAGATTTCAAGACAGCGGCAAGCTACTCCTCTCTGTCTCTAGCAGGGGCCGTTGACTCTTGTACGAGTTCATCCGACCTTTACAGTTTTTCTCCTGATTAGCCCAGCTTCAGCTTCAAACACTAGATTTCCCCTTTGATCATTTGACCGTCCTCTCACTCTGTCTACTCATAGGCATGTCCTAGCAGAGCAAAATAACACTAGGGTGTAGCGTCAAGACCTATGCTTTCCTTGCTTCGCAAACGGGCCATACTCATAGCGCCGCCCACTACGCTTGCGACATTTAAAGCGAGACAAACTTGCGTGTTTAGAAATTTCTGGTAAAGCTACGATGCGGTCTGCACACATCAAGGAAACATGGGAGGTTGTATCTTTTTTTTTGCTGTGTTCAGAATATGAAGTTACTGGAGCAAGCACTGGTGCACGACTGATTGAGTTTCAGTAGGGACGTTCACTATCGCTAGTGGTGCTGGTGTCGCTGCCATTCGAGTGTGTGTCACTTTTTTCAAGTCTTGGCGCTACTCTGTAGTGTTATTTTGCTCTGTGTCCTAGTAAGCTGTAAGATGTGTCACAGTGCTAGCCATGTGCCCACCTTAATGGACCCTAATCGTTCCATCCGTTCTCATTTCCAAGATGTCGAACTTCTTGTGTCATTTTAATACAACTTAACGCCACTTTCATTTTTCCGTGTCTTGCCCTCATCGCCGGGAAATGGGAATGGGACTCGCGCTTTTTGCTTCCTTAGAAATACCGTATATGAAATTTTTCCTGTCTTTCTCACCAGAATCAAGGGGGCAAGCGAGGCATAAAACAGGCAGGACAGATTAATCTTTGACGGATAACCTTTGAGAAACCCAGCAGGGATTCCAAGGAGCCACATATGTTACGATATAGGACCAGAAACTTCATCCACTGCAACTTGTATACTGCCGCAGCGACGTGAATACTGTTGGCATGATTTGTATAAACTGTCAGACCTCAGCTCTTGACGGAACTTGCATAAAGCATTGATCAAATAGGTGTAATACGGCGTACACAGATTCGTCTTTGGACGCTCTATAATAAACTGTATAAGGAGAATAGACCCTGGTTCTACTTTGTCTTATGCGGAGCCAATCAGATCGGTTGGTTGGGCCCCGCCAGCGAGCCGAGTAAAGGGCAGCTTCGCCAGGGTTGCCACGGGGAGCACAAAAGTTTACATTGTTAGAAGTTGAAGTAACAACTGTTCTTCGAAAGAACACGTTTTGTCCTGTTACGACTGCTAGTTGTTAGTTCGAGAATCACTGCTGTCCATACGTTAATTTAGTAGTTGTTTACAACATAATGGTCGTCAAATTGTACTGGTGTACTTCGAATAGTACTAAGACCACTTTTTCTGATCTTTTGAAGCTTGAAAAATTGTATCAAGTGTCGCGACATTGAACGTCGCATGGATACCTTTAACTTTCAGTTTGAACAAGGTTGTGCAATAAGACGTGAACAGAATGTATAGCGTTATGCAGCTTATTATGCCTATTTGGACAATGCTTGAGGTCCCGGCTCTACACCACGTCAGCAGAATCTTATGTTACATCAACGTTTTGTAAATGTACATATTTCTTTGAAACAGTACAACAATTGGAAACATGACAACACAGTATCGTTAACACAGCGATTTCAACGCCTAAACAGGTATTCCGTTACAATTTTACCAGGTAACATTCAATCTAAATTTAGCAGGCTAATTTTCGCAGTCTTCAAGACAAAGCAGTCATATAAATATCAAAATGGAAGGTAAAATAATTTACTCATTTTCCTTACTAAGAAAAATTTGACGATGGCAGACATATTAACCATTTGACATTTCAAGATTCCGGGAACTTCGCAAAAATCTGAAAAACCGGAAGAGTTTTAAGGGCAAAATTTGACCCCCGTTTTCACATAATAAATCAATGACTTCCCAAAAAATTGCAAATTTAACAAACAAGGTAAATTATGTTAAAAACCGAAAAATTTCGGAAGCCAAAACACATATAAACTGGCCTAGACCGTTCAACGATACCTAAAACCTTATTCAAATAAGAAGCAGTCTGACACAATTCAACCAACTTATCCCAGGCATTCATTTCTTCCACACTACTAGATCTTGACGCAGTTTCATATTCCGTCTATACATAATACATTCCTAATTTTGTTGGTTTATTTCATCTTCTTCTCGAGATCTTCGGCGATAGCGGCCAAGAAGTCCATGGTATAGAGGTACATTCCCTCCTTGACATTGGGAAGGCCGTGGATACATCCGGCAAGATCCTTTGTCATTTTCCCTGAGTCGACAACATCAACACAAGACTTTTCTAGGAGCTGGGCAAACCTGTAACCAATGATCATATTATTGTTCCTTTTCTCCTCAATATTACCAAGAACAAATGATCAGACAGAACTACTGTATTCAGTCACATGCAGCGACTATAAATAGTACAAATACCCCGACAAAACTGAGCAGACCTAGAGGTATTTACTCTAGCTTTGAGCTTATGTTGATACCCGTTTACTCCTTTTCTGTCTTCGCCGTTGATTATTGCAGAAAAAATAGTGAAGATTGCTTGTAGGGGGCGTACCATGGGTGTAGGCGTACTCCGCGCGCTGACCCGCTCTCGAGCACGTCCTTAGAGCCAATCAGGTTTGAATGCTACTTTTCTTCACCGGGCGTTTCACAGCGATCTAGCTATTTGTAGAGGTAATGAAACTTGATGTGGCGCGAAGCTATTAACCCCCCGCTCATTCGTAGCGGACAGGGTATGGGGAAATACTCGACTCCGCATAGTCATATTACAGAGATAGCACCATATTACAAATCCTCTATTTTTGGACATGGTACTCCAACGTCAGAGCATGCCCCAAGGTATGGGCATGGTGCCCATACGTTGGGGCACGTTATCTGCATGGTACCCCCATGATATTTGGTTGAACTGAGATTGATTACATACTACTATAGGGCTGTCTTCCTGTCCTAGCCCACAAGATACCTGATCTGATGTTCTATCCAACCTCTTTTTCCAATTCTGAAAATATTAGAGAACTTCAAATTTAGCCTTGAATGAAGGCCCCTTTTTCCCTGGAAATGGATAGAGCAAACCAATAGGAAAGAGTGGCATTCATTCAAGGCTAAATTTCTTGGAAGTTCTCTACTATTTTTAAAATTGGAAAAAGAGGTTGGATAGAACATACGATCAAGTATCTTTTGGTCTAGGAGAGAAATACAGCCCTATTTAGGTTTGTAATCAATCTCAGTTCAACCAAATATCACAGGGGGGCCATGCTGGTACCATGCCCTTGCTCCAGGGCATGGTGCCCCAACGTATGGGCACCATGCCCAAAAATTGAGGATTTGTGCATGACTGGAGAGACCCGCGCAACTCCTGTAGGCCAGGAAGCTCGCTGGAGTCACAGATGATTCACTGAACATCCGGATACCACCGACATTCTTTCAGAAAACGAGGAAGTTTGGAGCAAAATAAAAAAATACTTTACCTGGCTAGTTCCGGAGTGCCATCTAGATTGGCTCTATGTTCTAAACCTCTGGTCCAGGCATAAATTGAAGCTATGGGGTTGGTCGAGGTAGGCTGTCCCTTTTGGTGCATTCTGAAACAGACACAGAGCTTAAAGAACCGTACCCAACGGCAGAATTTACCTTCTAACAATCAGCGCACAAAGCGGATTAGTTTCGGTTTGTTCCCAGGCGCCTCTGTTTTTTGTCAGAAAAACTGAACAAAATACATCCACGAATTAACGAAAAGAGAAGTCCCGCTTTTTACACTGACTGGTATGGCAAAACTTCAATGTCCAGGATGTCTGCACTTCTTTCCTCAAGGAACACAGTCAAACAAACATTTGAGCAAAGTTTACTTAGAAAGATGATGATCACTGAAGGACTAATCGGGATCAAACGATCTGGGTGCTCTCAACTGGGATACAAAGAAGTATGTGCTTTTTATACCATTTAGCTTTACACAGCTTGAGTACCACAAATGAATAAATAAAGTAAGGTAAACACCCGTACGGAAATTTCCCGCCTGAAATCGACCCAGACAAAGTGAAACAGATTTCGACCCGATTTCAGGTTAGTTTCCTCCTCGGATCAATCGGAATTTCGGCCTCGGGCGATTTGTTGGGTCGATTTCGACCAGAATTTCGGCCTCGGGCAGAGACGAGGCCGAATCCCAGGAAGAAACTAACCTGAAATCGGGTCGAAATCTGTTTCACTTTGTCTGGGTCGATTTCAGGTGGGATATTTCCGTACGGGCACTTGATCCAAAAATGCGAAATCCCACAGCGATGGGTAGTCGATGTGGGGAGTTGCTGGTCTAGTTTGTTGTTTGAAAAACAGATGATCGGGCTAGTTAAAAAGAATTTTTGTGATCAGTGGTGAGTTTATTTGTGTGATTCCATACGGAGCGTCCCTACGAAGCGACTCTTCTATTCTCACGGTTCCTCTCGACTTCCAACGCAGTCCCCAGGGAACGGTTAAAGTACGCCAATAGCTTCTCGTCGCCCGTCACTCGTTCTTCTAGGGCTTGTGAGCACCGTTCTGTCAGTTCGCATAGGTCTCACACGTAAGGAAATTTCCCGCTTAATATCGACCCAGACACAGCGAAATCGATTTCGACCCGATTTCAGGTTAGTTTCTTCTTCGGATCAACCGGAATTTCAGCCTCGGGCGATTTAGTAGGTCGATTTCGACCGGAATTTCGCCTCGGGTAGAGCCAGTAGAAGGTCCTAGGAGCGACAATAGGAGCCATGACTGAACTATCTTTACCAACCCCCCCCCCTCCCCCCGGTTAAGCAATCGTACCTGTAATGGCGGGTGACAGTTCCGTGAGCCGCTTCGGATTCAACGGTCTTGCCATCGGGGCAGATGAGGACGGAGGTCATCAGACCAAGAGATCCGTAACCCTGGGCGACGATGTCTGACTGCACGTCACCATCGTAGTTCTTGCAGGCCCAGACGAAGCCGCCATCGGATTTGAGAGCCTGAGCTACCATATCGTCGATGAGTCTGTGCTCGTACCAGATCTTGTTCTTTTCGAAATCGGGCTTGTAGTCCCTGAAAAGAAAAACTGAAACTGAAAGGAACACCTCAAACTATTTACTATTTATGTTCGGATCTTCTGGAAACAGTTGACTACTTTACTACCAGGCTCTGTTTCTTAAGTCCCGCGGCTTTGGCTTTTTTAAGCCTTTCTCCAGACAAGTTAACTTCTAGCAAAAACAGTGGAAAACTAACATAACCTTTTTTTTTTTTTTTTACGAGCGAACTTCTCATAACCAATCGTATGGAGCGTGTGGAACAGCTAAACCTGGCAAGTGGGAAAATAATCGACCTGTCAGAGGGCTACAATATATCGTGTTAAACTCGGATACGCGGGGTAGATGCTTTTTCGGCTCTTCCTGGCAATGCTTGCTACGCATGTTTGTAAAATCATAAGGTTAAGGTACAATTTTATTGACAAATATAAAGAAACCTGAAGTTTCTTAAAGCACCAGCAATGCTAGGGGCATAAAAAACGACGCTTCACTAATTCTGATCTCTTTTTAAAACTAAGAACATCCCAAGTTTTTTCTGTTGCAACTGCGCATCCTGGTGTTATCTCTTACGAAACTCCTGACAGTGTAGTGTACCAAGTGGGTACCAAGTTACCCACCCCCGGCACCTGCTGTAAACCCTATCCTGGCACTGGCCGATGCCGTCCATAAATTGGGTGATTTTGCTTTTAAACTTGCTGATTTTAACGTTCCAACGCGCGCCAACCGGTACCGGCTAGGCACCGGGCACTTGCTGTACACTGGAATCGAGAGATGGCAACCCCTCGCCAAGTTGAGCAGAAATGTTTACCCACACCCCGACGGTGCCCCCCCCCCAACATCCCTATTTCAAAAATGCGTAAAAAACGCCCTTACTTCTCATAAACCTCTTCAAAGATATCCTTAAAGCGACCATCGTATCTCTTCAAGATGGTATTCTTCGTTGACATATACAAGGGCCAATTCTTTTTTAGAGCAAACTGGAAGCTGGAATGAGCGAAAGCCCGGATGGACTCGTCGGTGTTGTACATTCCAAGGGCAACGCCGCCGCCCTTAGTGAAGTTGAACAGTTCGTATTTGGTAGGGGCACTGCCGTCGGCTGGGGTGTAGACCATCTCCACCTAAGAAGAAAAGACGATTGACTTCAACAATTCGCCATGGTCCAGTCCAGAGGCTCCAAGCGGACTAGTTTCTGTTAATCTCTCTACAGCACTTACAGACTTACTCACTTACAGCACTGCAGACTTGAGGCAGACATAGTAAGATAGATTCACAGGTAGGTGAGTAGAAAATCTGCAATTCCTTCCAGGTAATGGAGGTTTTGCATATATTTCAGTAGCCTAGTAGGAAGTGAAGGTTACCCGCCACCTTTTGGATCCGACTTTTTACTATGTTTACATAAGTGTTGATTCTGAGACAACGGGGGACTAACAGAAACTAATACCCTTAGAGCGCTGAACTCGGAATTGCCCATAGTCACAGAAATCATAATTTTAATGGGACAAGTGTTGTCTGGCGCAACCGTAAAGTAGTTATTCGGCGTCCAAGATGTCATTCCGTCACTAGAGATAACGTCGGCGTCTCTAATAAACACGTCAACCCAGCTCATCGTCTACTTGATGTTTTCCACTAATGTTTTAGGCCCAGTTAGAAATTTAGTCTAAACTGTATATGCTCATGTTGATTTTTCTTTTTGCTGTTTTTCCTTTGTTTTCTCTTACTCCGCTGTCGCTATGTGCATTTGGTGGGTTTCAAGTACAATATTTATCTAATGAATGAGCTGTCGGAACGCTTCGAGAAGACCCAATAGCTAACTTTACTAAATAAATCAAAATCCCGTATATTACCACGTAAGACCCCACAGACCAGGAGCACAGCCAGTTCCTACGATTTAACCAGTAAGTAATTCTCATGAGCGGTATGAGGAATGTTTCGTTCCCTCCTTTGTGATGTTCTTCAATACTAACGTTTAAATTGCGCGGTTACACTTTTTTTAATCGCATTTTTTATCTTTGGTTATTGCCAAATTGTTGGAGGATGTGTGGATACAACTGTATACGAAGTAGCCTATTTGACGAGAAGAAGAACCTTCGGAAAGTTGTATTACTGTTCGTACTGTAAGATAAATGATGACTGATAGCATAGAAGCCGACTCGGCAATTACAGCACGCCACGCGCGCTGGTAACACCAGTGCTCCGAAGGAAAGGTAAAATGCCGACTATCAAACAATCGAAGACAAAACGGCTAATCGTTTACATTGAGCAAACTACAGAGTAAAACCAGGGACCCATAAATTTCCTTACAGGGGGCCTGTCATTTCCTATGCTTCTATATTGATATGATGACCGAACCATCCAGTTTCCAAAAATCCCCGCTTGTCGATCGGCATTCTTGTTTGCCTCATTGGACGTGCGCGCCAAAGAGACTCCTCCCTCAAGGCGCCAGCAGCCAATCCCAAATTTTGTCTATCTGGTCTTGAACGTCATTGGACCGTGGGTATTTCTCGAGCTACATTCCGTGTGCTCAAGATAGCATCAGAAATCTCTTATTGACAGGCTGTAAAGGAAATTTATGGGTCCCTGGTAAAACCAAGAACAAAGAATCTGACAGAACCTCCGTCTCCCTATCTCTGTAATATGACTATGTGGGGTCGAATATTTCCCCATAACCTGTCCGCTACGAACGAGCGGAGGCTACTAGCTTCGCGCCACATCACGTTTCTTTACCTCTACAAATAGCTAAATCGCTATTAAGTTGCTGGAGAGGAAAAGTAGGAGTCAAAGCTGATTGGTTCTATGGACGCACTCCAGAGCGGGTCAGTGCGCGGAGTACGCCTCCTGCTGGCATCCTTCACTATTTCTTGTGCGATAAGCAACGGCAAAGACGGAAGAGTAGTAAACGGGTATCAACATCAGCTCAAAGCTAGAGTAAATACCTCTAGGTCCGCTCAGTTTTGTCGGGGTTTTCATAGTCGCTGCATGCGATTAAAGACAGAAGTTCTATCTGATTATTTGTTCCTGGTAAAAACTATTTTGTACTTACTTTGCCATTTTTAGGAACTACGAAGTCCGTGGCTTTATACTGGTCACCGAAGGCATGACGACCAATCGTGATCGGCCTCTTCCAGCCGGGAACCAATCGGGGAATAGTCTGGCAGATGATTGGCTCACGGAAGACGGTGCCGCCAAGGATGTTACGGATGGTGCCGTTCGGGCTCGGCCACATTTTCTTCAAGTTGAATTCTAAAAAGGTAGGGAATATTTAGTTGTCTCTTGGGTTCCGAGCAGGCCGGTATCCAGCAATTTATTTCGGGGGGGGGGGCCGCGGTCACACCAAAAAGTACAAAAAAGACATAGATTAGATTTTAAAGCCTACAAAAAACGATTAATTTTGTGGGTTTCGGGGGGGGGGGTCGAACCCCCTACCCCCCCCCCCCCCTGGATACGGCCTTGGTTCCCAGACCGATCTTCGTCAAGCAAGTCGGACAATGCAACCGCCGCCATTTTTTTTTTTTTTACTTTCTATAATACAATGCTTTGACAATGTTTCATATTTGTCCTGGTGGTGATTATAGACTATATTTATTGTGGTAATACGGATAAGTCAGCTATGACCATATGTGCAGTCAGCGCTAATACGATTCGTATTCAGTTTGGCTTAGGCTGAGTAATAGTGTGATTATAAATACATGAGTACGCTTCGAGTCCAGCATCATCATCTACTAAGGCAAATATCCATGTAAAAGCATAGCATTTTTAGTGGAGGGTTCCTTGGAACAATCCACTATTGCGAGCGCTGTAGCAGCTTTCGGTTTTCACCCCCACACCCACCCGGTTCAGGGGCAAATGAGCCCAGATTGCCCAGTGAATAATGTTCATAACTTGACCGGAGCTGGACATACGACGATGAAATTCCTTTTACTTGTAGATCCTATGGCTGGGAAATTGAAACTTGGTAGGCTTGTTAGCACTTGGGTCTCTTTTTGCTTTTTGGGGGTCTCAAACCCCACTTCCACTTGGATCAGGGGCAATTGGGCCCAGATTGCCCATTTTTTAATGTTTTTAACTTGACAATAACTGGAGATAGGCCACTGCTTGAATGGAAATTTGTTTACATTAAAAGCTTTTAAATACGACGATTTCAAATTAGGTTATTTCAATACTTGTTTGGTTACTGGGAATGTAAAATGTCTTGGTTCTAACGCTGTTTGTATATAAGATGTGATAAACATTTTACTTTCACACTCCACGTTTGAGCGCTTGCGCACTTGTTTTTCAATAAACTGACGTCACTTGTACTGAAAGTATAGAGTTATGTTCCTCAAAGTATAATCACAACAATAGTAGTACATCTTATGATCAGGCAATGGGCCTTTAAATAAGTCGTCGAAGACAACGGCCTTGAAGTTCTTTTCCGCGTAGCTGTACACCTATTTCTTTCGGGTCCACTCACTTTCTCATCATTATTTGGGATGGAAGACCAGTAACAGATACTGCTGGGACGACCCAGACCAGAAACAGATGTCAGCCATCATCACCACGGAACAACACAGATCCATTGGACCTTAATCGTTCCGAAGTGCGAATTAAGGTAGCTTCCATAGACCATCTGCCTTCTAACTCGTCAGAGAAACAATTACTTCACTGATGCTTCTGTAGCTTCGACCGAATGCCCCCTAATTGGTTACCCCCGTCACGGCCATTTTCATCAAGCAACGCAGTATCGGTGCCTAACGAGGGGTTGCCCACTCTCGATTTTAGTCAGCAAGTGCCCGGTGCCGCGAAGCCCGGTCGGTGCCGGCATCGGCTGAAACCTGTCGGCACCGGTTGTCACATGTTAAACATCAAAATCAGCATTTTTGGAAGCGTTTGAAAGGTGAATCGCCCAATTAATTGTCGGCGCCGGTGCCGGCACCGCCTATTTAGATTGGTGCCGGGAATGGGTGTACAGCAGGCACTGAGGAGTGGGTAACCCCTCGGTACCTAATTCTGTCTTACACGGAGCCCCCCCCCCCCAGACACACACAGGCCTCTGAGAAACAAGCCCAATGTGAAACGCGCGAGAGGCGCGGCTGATGTTAGGGAAAAACGTCACGCTATCTCACGGCATTGCAATTTGGGAACACGTCCTAAGCCTCTGCAAGCGGGGAATCCCCTGAAACTATCGACTGGAACGCATCGCTTTTGAATCGATCCAAGTCAAACTTGTTGAGCCCCCACACGTAGCCTACGAAGACGTGAGTTGTTTTTTCTGGAAATCTCCGGAATTTCACCGTTCCGACGTAAAATTTGTTCTGCAACATTTCTGCAAAAATTACGACGAAAATGCGGTTTGCAACTTTGGAAATGCAGTCAAATGGCGATGAAGAGGTAGGCTAAGTGTTAAGTGTCTTGCCGCTTTTGCAGACGAAACTCTGCGATCGACTACTTACTAGGGGAATTTGAGAGAAATAGGGAACAAAGCTTTGCAGATACGGCTTTGAGACACTGGGATAGGCTGTATGAGAGGTTAGGCTTCTGCCAGTGCCACTGCTCTTGCTGGAGTTGCGGGTCTTTCTCGGTGTGGCTCGAAGTCGAGGGGAGTAGACCGATGGGACGTACTATTCAGCAACCCTGTACCAAAAGCAAGCGACATTTTTTGTCTGCGGCTAGCAAGAGAATCTAGGCCAAACTCTTCAAGGAGGGCACAATATGGGACTTTGCGGGCTTTTGAAATTACCAACAGTGCCCGATACTGAACTCTCTCAATAGCCAGCTTCCCACCTACCTGGTGTCGTGGATAGTTAAATATAAACTATTTCTGCCCGCTGCAGCAGAAAAAGAAGTGGAACAGAATGGTCATGTTTCGATATCAGAATTTCTTCCAGTCCCTTTCCGTCTGAACGCTTAAACCCTCCACTTGACACGCCTTCCCGTGTCCTTCGTCTTTTCTCTGGTCTTTGTAGACGTACTTTAAATCCAGACACACATCCATACATACTTTCAAAATCCAGTGAAGTCAGAAAAATGCCAGATAAGAGGCATTTTTGCGAGATAAAGTGATCTCGCAACAAATGTCTTTTATGCGGTACAAAATACGGTAACTTGGCAACGAAAGAACATACAAGACAAGTACGCGCTGTGAAGACGTGATCAAGCCACGATGACTGCAAAAGCCGTACGGACCAAAAAATGCAATAGTTTTAATGGTCTGATAACAGAAAACACCTATTTGCGCATCCTTGTGTTAAACGTTATGAGAATATATCTGTTATGACCCTTTTAAATGTTACGTAACGATACAGAATGTCTGTTATGACCCTTAAAAGTGTTATTTTGCACGAAACGATAACATTTAATGACGCGAGTTATTTATTTAAAATTACATTATTCAGAAAATTCGGTCACAGAAAACTCAAGATAAGATACAAATAATCCGGTAACACAGCGAAAGTCTTTTGCTCATAAAAATACGGTGAGTTGGCAAAGGAAGAAGTCCACGATCAGAGCACGTGATCAAACGACTGCAAAAGCCGTCCCAACTGAAATAGTTTTACTGGTAGCAATTAATTTTTGGCACACCCAAAAAAGGAAAAGTAGAGCAATAAGCTGTTAATCGTGGCATCTATCATAAAGGGTACATAGGTGCCAAGTTATCTAGCCAAAAAGCTGCGGCGAGAATAGGAAGGTCTCCCTACATGGAGGATGGAGTCATAAATTAATTCTCGGATGCCGAAAGCGGGGTCTGGAGGGGATATTTCCTCCCCAGAAGAGGGTTGCGGGCTGGAAAAGACGTGAAAGGAGAAGATGGTGGTCGCGGGTCCCACTCCGATACTAAAAGACCTAAAAGAGGTTGGCATTTATCATTACGTCGTACTGCATTTATCATTACGTCGACGCAACTCCCCAGAAGCGAGTTGCGGGCTGGAAAAGACGTGAAAGGAGAAGATGGGGGTCGCGGGTCCCACTCCGATACTAAAAGACTTAAAAGAAGTCAGCATTTACCACTACGTCGTACGCATGAAGCCTAGCCAGACCGGTGGCAGAATTCTACGGTTTGTCACAGGTGCTCGACGGTAATACAGCAAAAGTGTATGATCATGAAGCGGAAAAAGCGAGATTTCTCGTTAACAATCATCAAATGTAGGCACCATAATGTCACAGGTTTGCGGCCAAATGTCACAGGTCAAAAGTGGCAGCACTGAGCCAGATCAGCGCTTGGGCAGTCATTTATACGAGAAAAAAAGATAAGGAAACAAAGCCTATTTACGGCTGTGTAGGTAAGGAAAAAAGGGAGAATATGGGTAAGCAAACGTCTATCTCGTCGCCGACCTGATGCACCATTTGTTTACCATTTTTTATCACAACTTTCTATTTACTAAATTTTTTTTCATTACATTTTTCCCTCATAGGCTACTTTAAAACACGTATTATTTTAAATTTTAATTATAGCAGCAAAGAAGTAAACTTTCTAACCAGATCCAACCAACTACATCAATTTTTGCATGTAGCCAACTTGACGAGGATCAAATACCGCCAATGTTTCTTAAACAAGAGCTAGAAGCTCATATGGCACTTGAGCCGGCAGTCCAGTTATTCTCTAACAACCGTTGCAACAAAATCTGAGCAGTCAGCGTAATCGCAATTGGCTACTTTGAACCAGGAGCTGTAGAGGATCCAAAATATTCACTGTATGGGTCATTTTTTTGCGAAGCGAGAGCCGAAATCGATATCCTGGCCAAAGTTCAAGAAAAACATCGCCCGAGATCTAATTTATGCCAAATTTGTTTTAACCATTTAAAATCTGACAGGTCACATGAACCCATAGGCGCTTGGCAGGCCTTGGAAATTCTGGCACGCAGCCATATTTTTTTGCAGATCTACCAACGGCATTGCTGTAAACAACAATAACGCGCATGGGAACTGGGGAGTATTGTTTTATATATTACTCCGCTGTACCCAAGAAGCGGGTCATAAATAAATAAAATAAAATAAATTTACCGGGGGGAGATGGTTAGCTGGATGAAATAGATCCAGCGCTGGGGGGGAGGGGCTAAGATCTAAGTTAAAAAAGGGAATTATACAAGGGCCTTGTCGAAGTCCATACACAAAGATGGACTTATTATATCCCAATCTAATCTTCAGCTTTTGCTTCATGCAAATCCACCCTCTGTTATGGGTCACAAGTTCAATGGCATCAAACATCCCTGGCTTCAAGAACAACAACTTTCCATTTAGGACAGAACAAAACTGAAAGAAGAAATCCAAAATACTGGCAAGGATTAACTGTTTTACAAGATGTCTTCTAAAACTCGCAAATATCCAACTGCTAATTATTAACAGATGATTCATTCTGCTCACGGGAGTAAATTAGAAATCCTGGCATCGCCGATTTTGGCGAAAAGAGAGGCAGGCGATGAGCAAGGGAGTTGGAAACAAGCGATTTGGAGATTTAGCAACTGAAGGAAGTGACGCTTTGGTGATAGGAAAAGTTACGGGTTTTAGAAAATAGAGAGAAGAGGTTGTTTAAAACTGTAATTGGTACGGAACATTGCAGTTACGAGCTGTTAGGTGTTGTTTTTTCGTTAAAGGTAACTTTACAAACCATGCCCAGTGTTAGTTTTACAAAAACGTATTAAAAGATCATAACATAATTTTTCTGTGCCATTAAAAACTAGTGATTTGTTATCTGTCGATATTGCGCATCCTTCTGTTCGATGCTATGAAATTTCTGATAATGTGATGAGAACAAGTCTTAAAAGTCGGAGTAAAAAACAAAATGCAGACTTGGAACCGGCCCAGGAAAACGGTTTAGGTGTACGTGCGTCAAACTGTACCTCTTGGCCCGGGAAACATTCGCGCATCTCTTATTAGAAATTCGGCTCGACGTTTCTGCCAGAGTAAAACCACTAAGAGTCCAAGTCTAAGTTGGCAACGGAACTTATTTTGAAAAAAGACGGTCAAAGTGTTATCGCGCAAGAATCTGATAAGAATATTTGTTCAAAATTAGGAGAGGTATTTATAGAGTAATCTGTTATTTTGTGCGATTGTCAAAAAGGCTATTATGAGTCGCTAGAGTATGTCTGCTGGTCGCATACACGCTATTGTAGAGTTTGGAACAAAGTAGCTTATGTATAGACAGCTATATGTAGACAGACCCGGTGAAACATTATCTCAAAATAGTAGTATGAAGTTGTAAGATAAAGTAGCATGCAATACCAACTGATGCTACTACATGCTACTATAGCAACATGGGATGCTACCAGAGCAAGGCGGGATGCTACTGAATACTACTGCTTATGACTAGCCTAGAGTGAGGCACATTAAATTAAACTATTATCTACTACTGCGTATCAATACATGCAACTTTTTCGTACAACTACCATACAACTACACAGGCTACAAATTTTTCATCGGGGATGGAGGAGCCAAGCTTGATTCCCGTGGCGTCAGATTCGCATGTGACTCGAAAATTCGCAGTCGCGCCAGGAAAACGGTATGCCGATGAATACCAACTTTACTGATCCATTATCAATTAATTTTCGCATCCAAATATCGAAATTCTCTTTGCTAGCTCTAAATTCAAAAAGAGGCTACATGATCACCATACCACCCCAGGTCTGTGTCAGATCCGAATCAACGCTAATCTCGATTTTTTTTTATTTTTTCTGCTTTTGCAGTCTTATTTGGCAGGCAACAAGTCCATTGTCTGATGTCCGGAGAAGAACCGAAAGTCTTTCTACTTGATGTGTGAGATTAAGGAGGGATATCTATTAATAGCGTGGAGTATGGGGAGGGTTGGGAGGTTCAAATAATGGGAAATCAGGGGATTAGGGAGGTTCCTGAAGACAGCTACGGAGCATCGAGATTTACTTTTTTAATTTGGTTGATATTAAATGTATTCGGTATGGAGTTGATGTGGCGTCAATATTTGTGTTCCACTATGGACCGTGGGCTTTTTTTATTATTTCATCATTATCATCATGCCCTGCTCCCCTAAAAACCCAAAAATACGATCGCAGGGTTGCTGGGTTGTGTATCAAAGACGAATAAACGAACAAGACGAATAATGCGATACGATCCAGTTACACCAGCCTATCCTGGCACTCCCAGATGTCTACTGTCTACTCTGAATGTGTTTCTGATCAGGTCGCATTCAAGAAGGCACCAAATAAATAGTAAAGCAGTCAGTTAACTCTTTAACTTACCCTTGACTCGAGCCTCATCAGGGGTAATGGTGGCACACTTGACGGCAACGTTGTGTTTAAGGGTGGCGTAGGCAGAGTCGTAGGTCACTTGGTCATCAGTTCGGTCGCGGTTGGGAAGACCAAGGTCAAAGTACAAGCACTCAAGCTAAAGAAAGACATATTCCTACTTCAGCCAACAGCAGACTTGAACAGGAGAACATTTTTTTTTACCATCATACCCACAGAAAGAAATTACGAGAAAAGTTCCTTCTGTTCCCCAAAGTTTACTTTTCTGCCAAGGGCGTGCTCCGTTGGCAAATGAATCCACTATCTCTCTAAGGCTCAATTTGAACTTTCTTGATTCCTCCACTGCAGCCTGCAGGTACAGCTTAGCCTGAGAGGCAAGAATGACATGTCTCAGATACCAGCCTCCTATTACTAATGATATTCAAAAGATAGCCCATCCCACCTGAAGGTCTCGATAGACTGCTTTCATAAAAGCATGTACGGTACTGCGTGGTCATGCTTTTAGCGAGGGGTCGACGACTCTCCCGGAATGGTGTACACGTCCCGAAGGAATAATCCGGAATGGTCAGGAATAATCCGGAATGGTCAGGATTATTCCGGAATGGTGTACATCAAAAATGAGAGTCGTCGACGCTTCGTTCGCCGTAGGACAGACCGAATGGGGTGAAATAAATGCGGACTAAACAAAAGTTGGTGAATTACCAAACTCGATAAAGATCGGAGGATATGGAATGGTCAGGAATAATCCAGAATGGCCAGGATTAATCCGGCACGGTCAGGACTATTCCGTTATTTCGGAATGGTGTACATAAAAAATGAAGAGTCGTCGACCCCTCGGCATTTAGTTATTAGACATTACAGGCATTTCATATTCTACACTTAAAAAGAAATCTTGCAGTATTTGCTACTGGGATTAACTTTGAGATAATCTTATATACAATTCGTATTAATCTTATCTCAGTAGAAATAAGATTAATCCCAGTAGCAAATACTGTGGTTGACTTTAATCCTTACTTGGAGAAACTTTTTACAGTGTAGTCAACGTGACAGGATATTTGGAAACACTGCTACTGATAGGCCAGCTATCTGACAGTAACCTAAGCTGCTTTCACCTTTTTTTTCACTGAAACATAGCCAAAACTACTTCTTTACCTTTAAATATGGGAAGATCAGGGTCTCCTTAATTTTTTCCCAGATGATACGAGTCATCTCATCACCATCCATTTCGACAATTGGTTTCTTGACCTCAATTCGCTTGTCAGTTCCATCTGTTCCAGAAATGAAAAATAATCCTCTTTTCTGCCACCATACAATGACTAGGCTAGACTACCATACAGGCTTTCCTGTATTGGACATTTTTTCTGTACCACAGCTCAGTAGAAACATCTTTTAAAGGAGATGGACAAGTAATGTGTTTTAACCTGGCTGGGTGCAGACAAAAGAGTGAGCACAAATCAGAAGTCACAAAACAAAAACATTCTCTGGCTTTGCACTGACTTGATTTGATATGAATTATTATATGTGATAAGTACTTTGCTTATTTAGGTTTGTTAGGTGTTGGCATAAGTAACAAACTAACATAGCCTAAAATAGGGGTATGTGACTTTGGATGCTGCCTATTTTTGAATGTGCCAACGAATATGATGAAATTTTAAACCTAGAAAATATTCATGCACAGTAATGAGTGTAAACTATTATTCAAGAAAAACAAAGTTAAATAAAGCTTCACTCTGTAACTTATTTCGTCTTTCCTCCTTTTTGCTACAGCAGACTCTAATCAGCAGGACACACATTCAAAACATTGGAAGAGTTTTGCATTTCTTTCATTACCATCAAAAGCATTTCATGGAAGAATAAAACTTTAAATGAACAGCAAACGAAATTAAAAGAAGATGATATCATTCTTTATTTTTTCATGATTCATCAACACTGAGCTCTTCGGAGACAGGAACCAGTCATGAACAGCTCCTAGATTTTTGGGCATAGCCTAGAGTTGGAATGTTAGGCATAAGTGCTCAACTGCTCATACACTGGGTACCATGCAGACATAGTATCCCCATAAAAATCTGTTGGAAGAAAAAATCTGAAATGAACAATTGTTTTCTTGTTTTCCAATCAAGGGGGTACTGTATCCTTGCTCCAGGGCATTGTGTCCCAACATACGAGTACCAGAGCTATACATTGGGGGATGCCCATGCACAGTTAGAGCACTGTGCCCTAAAAATTGAGGATTTCTGAGTTGCTGAAAGTAAATAAGAAGTTCTTAGTTTTATCATTCTCATCTGACTGTTTTAAACCAACATAGTGCATCATTCAGAAAATTGTTCAAACAAGAACACCAAACCTCCCACCTCTACTTCCACTTCGAGTGTAGGCATACGAGCATCCAACAGATCTACCGATCTTAATTTGCTCGGAAGTGCAAATTAAGGTAATTAATTAAGGTAATTAACCTTGGGCTTGGCATTGTGAGAACCAGGGGCGCCACTATGGGGGGGGGGGGGAGGGGGGGGGGACTCCCCCCCCCAAAGGTCTTGAGAAAGTACTTTCGTCGGGCGAAGCCCGGCGAAAGTTCACTTGTTTGTCGGTGCGGAGCGCCGGCAAACCCAGAAGAAATAAAATATTGTATGCTTTTGTCAGGCGTCGGTCGACTCGTCGGCACATCGGGTTCACTTCATACGCAAGAAGTCAAATTCTGCACACATTCGTCATGCACAACACAGAAGAAATCGAATTCTGTATGCTTTTGTCGGGCCCCGATATTCTCGTCGGCACATCGGGTTCTTTTTATACATAAAAAATACAGAAGAAATTCAATTTTATATGCTTTCGTCCGGCGTCGGTAGACTCGTCGGCATATTGGGTTCTTTTTAAACGCAAGAAATCGAATTCGGCAAATATCTGTCGGGCAAAACACAGAAGAAATTAACTGCTTTTGTCGGGCGTCGGTCCACTCGTCGGTTCTGTTTATCTGTGATAAATCAGTTTCAGCAAACATTTGTCGGGCGCACCCGGGAAGTTCAAATATCGTCGGCACATCGTGTTCTCTTTATACGTAAGAAATCAAATTCTGTAAACGTTTATCAGGCGCATCCCGAAAGTTTAAGTTTTGTCGGCTCATGGGCTTATATTTACATGTAAGAAGTAAAGTCCTTTACAGTCTTGTCGAGCAAAACAAAGAAGAATTCGAATTCTAATGCTTTAGTGGGGCGTCGGTATTCTTGTCGGCACATCGGGATATTTTTATTTATAAGAATTCAAATTCTTCAAACATTTGCCGGGCGCACCGGAAATTTTAATCGGGATCGGAATCTCATTACACGTAATAAATCAAATCAGTAAACTTCTGTCCAATCCCGAAAGTTTATGTTTCGTCTGCGAATCGAGATTTTCTACACAGAAGAGTCAAATTTGTACCTACTTTCTTCTGGATGGCCATACTATTTTGGCGGAAAGATCTGAGATTTCACAGGTAGCCTTAATTTTATTTGAGATCGCTCATAAGCGTTTCCACAAAAGTTCGCCTGCGGTGCATTTCGTATTTGGAAGAATGGTGTTTCCTTTAGTTGGCGTTTTAGGATTAAAATGCTTGGGGGTTGGAAACACATTATAAGCTAGAACCTGTAAAGTATAGGTATAGAATAGCCTAAAATTTTCCAGAAAAAAGACAGATTAAAAAAAAAATCGCCTGCGGCGCTTGATTTAACTTGTTCTGGGTGAAAAGAAAAGCCGAATATATGAATTTAAACATGCGAATTTACATTAAAAAATAATCTCAGCTAATGCAGTACAGTTAGTTTTACACAAAATTTCGCGTGCGGCGCATTTCGTAGTATTCTTTATTCGGAAGAACGGTGTTTCATTTAGTGGGCGTTTCAGGACTGAAATTCTTGGGGTTTGAAACACCTTAAAAGCTAGAACTTGCAAGATAAATTTGTCCAGAAAAAAAGGCAGATTGAAAATACTTCGCCTGCAGCGATTAATTTAACTTGTTCTGGGTACAGTCGTTGGAAGCTTCAGTTTTTAGCGAAGCTGCTATGAAATCCCGAATATGAGAATTTAAATTTAAGAATTTACATTCAAGGACTAATCTCAGCTGATGCATCACAGTTAATTTTACACCAGTTCAATTTTGTTTTGGCGGAAAATGTACGCCATTGCCGCGAAGCGGCAACGGCATTTTTTGTCGGCACATTTTTGAGTCCGTCGGCACAAACTGGACGTTCCCCCCCCAAAGGTAAAAGGCTAGTGGCGCCCCTGGTGAGAACTAACATTATTCTTCTTGAGAACGGGACGGTCCTTGCTGTTATATAACTACAGAAGATGTCTAAAGAGGGGAAATTTCTAAAACATCAGTGCAAATCTTTGCGAAAACCAACTATGCCTGGATTGGCCCGGACTGAATCATCACACAGGGAATTCCAAACAATAACATCATTCTCCATCTGCCGGTCAGCAGCACAACAACACAGTCACAGCCAGGTCACAGCAATCCTAACCCTAAATCTAAGCTAATGTCCTAAAAAGGCTAAAATCTGCATGTCCTAGCCTAGTCCTAGCTAGATTCTAAGTCAGTCCTAAGTGTAGCTGTTTCAAACTCTATGTGTAAGGCAAAATACACAAAGAAAAGAGCAACTGAACAGCCAGAAAAAATAAAATATTGAAAAATAGCTTAGCCTTAGACCCTAGGCCTAGGTCTGCCTAGTAGTTAAACAGTTAAAAAGAAGTAACACTTACATTGCTTGGCCTGGACTTGAGTCAGAGCTGGTGTCACTTTTGCAGAAAGAGGTGCAATAGCTTTAGTTATTTTCTGCAGAGCCATGTTGAACTCCTTCTCCACCCTTTTCTGTTTTCAAACAGACCTGAGCTTTTCCACTCAGCCCAGCAAAACCAAAACAAGGATTGATGATGATGGTGGCGCTATTTAAAGTGTTTTGCGCAAATCCTGTTTCGCCAGAGCGCTTTTGCGATTGCAGTGCCTCGAGCGGTCTCCTCTCAAGCTGTATTTTCATAAACAATCCGTTCAGTGCCCAGCTGACGCTGGCAAAATAAGGGAGTGAGAATTTGTAAGGAATAGATTATATTTTTTTGCATATAGAATAACAAGGTTTGGGCATGTTAGCGTTACTATAATTTGTCGGCATCAAACGTATAAGAGTTTGGGGTTTTCGGTTAGCTCCAAATAGCTTATGTTGGAGAGTAAGATCCATTTATAACAATATAACTTTATAAATGTATCAAATTTCCTGTGAGGATTCATGTTCTCTATTTCTTTGCAGTTACCAATGAGCGGTGTCTTGCTTGTTGTGGGGGGAATTGGGAAGAGCCAGGTCCAAGGAGTCAGCCCTCTTCTTTGCTCACTAAGAGGACTAAGAACAAATGTAAACCTCAGAAAAGATGCTAAACCTGCAGAACCCGTGAAAGGCATTCCCTACAACAAACTATCGATTGGTGTTCCAAAAGAAATCTGGCAGAATGAAAGAAGGTAAAGACTTTTTTATGTGGTCCGTTTTGAGGGTTATTTAGCCCTTTATTTTCGATGTTCATTCGTTTGTATTCGTACTGATTGGATTACGTCACGTGATTCGCACGTGTTTCTGTTTTTGTTTTTGGCGGTAAAGGAGGGTCAATACTCTTCCCCATTGGCCAAATTCTCCCGAGAGCAGGATCACGCCTCTTTTAGGCCGACACAAATCACGCAATGCGTAATAGGGGCGGGAAAAAACCGGTTCGGAATACAACACGGAAGTTTACTACTAGTTGTACCTGATTATTTGTGATGCTTCAGTTGATATTAGTTGAACCAGTAGCAGTTTCTAAGTGACTTTTTTCATCGTTTGGTTTGGTTATTTCGGCGGAGTTACAAGAGCAGGAGGATAGGTACATCGGGTCACTACACTTCATAACTGATGAAGCCTGATTGTATTCGCTCTGGCTGATTATGGTCCACTTCACTAGTTTCCGAGGAAAAACTCATTAGGCTACGTGCCCATACAATTCGATCACAAAAATTATCAGGGAAATCTGTGTGTGCTGCGTCAAAATTAGCGATTGTTTATACAGTGGTCAGGGACGTCGCAAGGGGGGGGGGTGCAGCCCCCCCCCCACCTTTTTAAAATTCGGTATAATTTTGGGCTGGAGGCCGGAGGCCCAAAATTTCACGAAAATTATTCGGTATTTCTTCGATAACAGAACTATTTGGTATATTTACGGGGATTCGGTAGTTATGCAGCAGAATCCCAAATAGGCTATCGGCACAAATCTATTCGGTATAATGATTGGGATTTGGTATAACCGGGTATAACTGCCAGTACTCGGTAGTTATCACGAATATACTGAAATTATTTGGTAATTTTTCGATGCCAGAACTATTCGGTATATTTATGGACATTCGGTAGTTACACAGAATCCTAAATAAGGTATCGGTCCAGTATTATTCGGTATCATAATTGGGATTCGGTAATTTATTCGGTATAATTTCCAGGATTCGGTAGTTACCACGACGAAATTATGCCGAATACGAATATTGTTCGGTAGCCTTTCGATACCAAAACAATTCGATATAATAACCAAGATACGGTAGTTATACAGAATCCCGAACATGCTATCGGTCTAAACTTTATTTTGTATAATAACTGGGATCCGGTGTAATTGCCAGGATTCGGGATTTAGCACGAACCTCGAAACTCGGAATAGGTCGAGTGAAGCACTGGTTGCAGACAGAAGAACTGATCTGTGATTTCATCGATAGTCTTTACTTTTATTTTGGATCCCAGAAAGAAGATCTAATCATAAATGTTTCGAAAATTGCGCCTGTGGCGCTTTGGTAATATTCTCTATTTTGTGGAAGGGTGCGTCATTTCACTGGGTTTTGAAGATAATTTTAGGATTGGGATTTGAAACATTAAAAGCTACAATCTCGATGGAAATAATTAAATTTGGCATGAAAAGCTAACTTTAAAAAAAATTCCCCTGCGGCGCTCTTTTTATGTAACCTGGATAGTATTGACTATACTACAGTAGCTGCTGCTGCCGGAACATCCCTCCATCCGGTTTCTTAGAGCATCGGTATTTAAACCACGGTTAATGATAGAATTTGTAAGACAAGCAATTAATTTTTAGCCTACAGGAAAAAAAGGATTTTTTAAATTCGCCTGCGGCGTTCGATTTATTTTTCTCTTGGGTTTAATAGATAGAAGCTGTTAATGCAATCGTACCCGGCAATATATTCTCCAAGTGGCCTTCACCGAAACGCCGCTTAATAGTTGGCTTATCGTCTTTTATGCTGCCCTTTTATGTCACTCTTCCTACGTAATCCTTTCTGTTCCAATAATTTAAAGTTCGAATTCTGAGCTTCTAGGATTCGGTAAAATTTTTGAGAGATTCGGTAAAATTTTGGCTCTGCACTTGGAGACTCTTCTTGGACGCCCTGGGCGCCTCTGGAGGCACAGGAGGATCTAAGGTCTAAGGTAAGGGCACCCTGGGCACCCCCCACCGAAAATGCACTTGCGACGCCCCTGATAGTGGTAGCCTATGTTCTTAGATAAAGTAAGTTAGGATAAGATATGTTATTGTCCCCTCGATTATCCCGAAATATTTTCCCTTGATTTCCTACTGTTTTCCCTCAATTTCTCCGCAAGACAAAGGAAGTTCCACTGGTTCACAGAAACGCTGCGTTTCCGCGTTTTTCGTCTCGACGGTATACGCTCTTCATAAAATTACATCCAGATTAGTTCTTTTTTTGCCGCTAGATGCGCTGGCATAAAGTAAACAATGACATGTTACTTCGTGGTATACCTTTATCCGGATTTGTTTGGCCATTTCCAACATTGTCTTAGGCCTAGCCATACTTGAAACTTCATAAAATGCCTCTACCTCTGTTTGTTCTCAATCCAACTCTGTTTTATCAGTCTACATCAAGTTTGTCAATTTTGGCTTCCGACATCATTGCTGACTGCTGAACCACTTTCCGACGGGGCTAATTAGTGGGTCGGTGTGAGCCGAAAGCCTAATCACTCATTCTCCATTCCGATAACTTGTCCCCCCTTCTCACGTGTGATTGTTATTGTTCCTCTAGCACATCTGGCGATAATTCGGTATTGGATTTTATGAAGAGCGTATACGCTCTTCATAAAATTACATCCAGATTAGTTCTTTTTTGGCCGCTAGATGCGCTGGCATAAAGTAAACAATGACATGTTACTTCGTGGTACACGTTTATCCGGATTTCTTTGGCCATTTCCAACATTGTCTTAGGCCTAACCATACTTGAAACTTCATAAAATGCCTCTACCTCTGTTTGTTCTCAATCCAACTCGGTTTTATCAGTCTACATCAAGTTTGTCAATTTTGGCTTCCGACATCATTGCTGACTGCTGAACCCCTTTCCGACAGGGCTAATTAGCGGGTCGGTGTGAGCCGAAAGCCTAATCACTCATTCTCCATTCCGATAACTTGTCCCCCGTTCTCACGTGTGATTGTTATTGTTCCTCTAGCACATCTGGCGATAATTCGGTATTGGATTTTATGAAGAGCGTATTCTGAAACTGTTTAGAATGTTTGCGACAGAACGAAAAAAAAATATAGTGGACACACTGTATGTGAACCAAGGTTGTGAGTGTGAGCACGCGGGATATGCTGTTAAACTACAAGCGAGTCTTCTATTTAGAGTGGCGCTTTCGCCTGCCGTCGTTGCCGCGCTGACGAAGAAGGGATTCAGCGTCAATATCGAAAACGGCGCCGGTATTGAAGCCAAATTTCGCGATGAAGATTTCGCGACAGCTGGCGCCAAGATCCTTGGAAAAAATGAAGTCTTCGGCTCTGGTTAGTCACCTGAAATATCCTTCTTCTACCTTTCTTTGCTATATCTCATACCGTTATATATTCCCGAGGATATTCCTTCAGCCCAAGCTGACTGCGAATCATATTTGACGATGTAAAACGGATACGTCGCTACATTTTATTAAAGTTTAACCGAAAAGGACTGGGATAGGAAAATCTAGTTACCCATCACTTATTCACTTAAATTGGCTTGAAGACCCGCTGAAAATGCGTTACTTGGTTGTTCCGCTATTCAGGAATAATCGATTTTCAAATAGTGGAATTTTCGTGTGATTTGTGGTACCTCTAATTTGTTGTATGCCTTACAAGAAAGATTTATGACTTTTTTTTTGTTCAGTCACCAAGCAATCTTCACCAATATCGCCATTGCCCACTGAAAAGCCTTGTTTGTGTTTAGATAAAAATTTCCCGCGTCATAGTAGAATTTTCGCTGTGGGGACAGCCGCAGATATTCTGAACGTCATAACTAGAGCAGATAGTGGAAAACAAAAATCCCTTTGCAGAATCCAAATAATTCACTGTATTCAACTAAATGACACAAAAATAAGTTGGCTTTTCAGTTAAACTTTAAAGCTATATTTCGACCCTTCTTGGCAAGGGTCCTCTTCAGGCCCAAGCCGCACAAGTTCATTTTCCAGCTTGAGCCTGAAGAGGACCCTTGCCAAGAAGGGCCGACTTGTAGCTCTGATAAACTGTAGCTGACGTATCCCTTTTGCATCGTCAAATATCATACTGTTAGAATTTCCAGGTGTGGACGGCGTAGCCTACCTATTTGACCTTAAGCTATCCTAGGTCCTGAATAGGTCCAGAACCATTGTTTGCGGGCAGACGATCAGAGTGTAGTGATCGCGGACTGGAAGTCCTGTCTCCTGTCCGGCCGGAATTGATGAAAATGGAGAAAATCGAATTCTCTCCCGGATTTTTGGCACCATCATCACTTCCGTACGGAAACGTTGACATTTTTTCAACTTTGTGATGAAAGTGAAGAAAATCCGACGAGGAAATCCTATTTGACAGTGCAAAACGGATACGTCAGCTGAAATTTATTAGAGCTATATTTCTGCCCTTCTTGGCAAGGGTCCTCTTCAGGCTCAAAGCCGCTCAGGATGGAAAAAACGAAACTTATGAAAACCAAAGGGTCAGGGGAAATCCTGCAAGCCAAGTATAAGTTCTCGATTCAGCGTCTCGTTTAAGCCAGGGAATTGCGGAGTTCTGCAAGCTTCTTTTTCGCCAGCTTTTGCTGTATTGAGGTAGTCGTCCTGACAAGGTTGGATTATCAGTGGTTGAAAAGTGAGACGGTGAACCTCCATCAGCAGGCCTGATCCTGATTTTCTTTTTCAGACATCATCTTGAAGGTCCGCCAACCCCTGGAGACGGAAGTTCCGAACTTCAAAGAAAATGCCATCCTTTACTCCTTCCTCTATCCCGCTCAGAACAAAGCTCTTATCGACAAGATGGCTCAGAGGAAAATGACAGCATTTGGTATGATTCGTTCTTTTATTTAAGTCGAAGTAAGATAATTAACCCCATGGACAATGTGCCGAGTCCGTAGGCGTAAAATTGCTTTCACACTGGGTCTGACGTAAGGTCTTGCTTTACGTAGCCACGACGGTTAATTAAGTAGCGCAATCGCGTTCGCCCATTACGAAAAGGTGTCATCAAAGACAATGTTTGGGGACAATGTTTGTAATGTTTGTAAGACAATGTTTTACCGTTTTGAGTAAACAAAGGAAAAATAATATCGGAAACTATGTCAAATCTTGCCATCGATTTTGTTTTCTCCCCTGCCAGATCTGGCAGTTTCAAATTGGTAATACCTTGAAGCTTCCTGCATGCGATCGCATTTTTCTCCTTTCCGTTTTTGTTTTTACCTTAAAAGGCCCGTCGTACCTATGATGCCGATCCAACTTACTTTCGTAGAGGATCCCATCAATTCTTAGACCCACATACCCGGATTTCATACTTAACATTCCAAAATAGCCTACCTAACGACACCTGACCGATTTTCACGCTTGCCGTATTTCGCTGTTTTCGGTGCGTGTCATGCTCACGACGGTTGTTTGCGAGAAGCTCACTCGTCAGAAAAAAACGGTTATCTCAATTTCTCCGTGTTTTCCTATTTCCGTGATGTAGCTTCAGGGATGCTCCAATTCTCTCCCCATGATTGCACGTGTCAGTCCTGATCAAGACCTGATGATGACAGTATTGAATCCCTCTGACGTCTCGCTAGTGACACTTGTTTCAGACAGGCGCTCCCACAAGGGGACAGTCCGAGTGGAGAACAAGGATAAGCACACTCGAAAAGAGCATTGTGACTTCGGAATAGTTTGCGGGAGTGACCCCTGCTCCGCAATTGAGAGTCGGGAGTAAATCATCTTTCGTTACTAACTTCACAAATTTACTTCGCAATTTTTATCTTTTTTGTTGTTGTGGATTTTGCTGTACCATCTATATTTACTGTTAAGCGTTCATTTCCCTTTTTTACTCTGTATGTACTGTGCAAATGCCTTTAATAGGCTGCACGTAATAAATTTATTCATTCGATCCCCTAGACGTGAGGAGGCGCAGCTGATTTCTGACTCATGTTTCTCATCAGTGTCTCCTTGTCATTTTCAACTCTTATTTTGCAGCCATGGATTGCGTCCCCCGTATATCCCGTGCGCAAGTGTTCGACGCCCTTAGTTCAATGGCCAACATCGCGGGCTACCGAGCCGTCATCGAGGCAGCTAACCATTTCGGACGCTTCTTCACTGGTAAGAATTTTGACGGCGACCCAATGGTGGCTCGCGGGCCTGCACCATCGTGGCGACTTCATCCAGCTATGCAGCCCTCAATGCAAACGAGGATTGTCACACGGGTCTGGGCCATTCGCCAACCATTTTCGTTTCAGTTCAATTCACTTTATTTTTCCAAAATTTATTCGTTAAGAACAAGACCAAAGGTGTCGATGGGATCCCAAAAATCTACTATATGATGTTGATAGATCAACACTCTTTACTTGTAATATTTAGAAACAGATCAAAGTTTAAAGTTTCAAACCCCTCGCGAAGCCCTTCTAGCAACCGATTCTTACTTACAAGTCCATCTCCCCGTGATAGACATGGTACCGTATCGTTCTTATCATAAAGTACACCGGCAAAAAATAAAAGGTATATCAACTAGCAAAAGTTGGCAACCCCTCACCACCAAAGATTCTAGCAACCGATTCTTACTTACGACTCCATGTCTTCGTGATAGACGTGGTACCAAATTGCTCGTACCACATAAAGCACAGAAAACAAATTGTAGGTACACCAAGTAGAAAAAACTGCTAACCCCTCATGCCGAAGTTGATTATGGTCTAATAGCCTATTATCAGACCATGAGACCATTAGAAGTCCCCTACTTGTCTCACAATTGAAATCGGCCTATTTTTGGTTTCAGTGTGTACCCTACTACTGAAGACTTTCCAACTGTTATATAGCCCGCAACCACCTACTCTTTTCCGTTATACCAACCCCTTCGACCTTGATCGCACTAGCTCTCTCTCTCTCTTACGTCAGCTCTGCGCAGAGCTATACTAATCCCGCGCAGAGCTATACTAATTTGAGATAAGGGGTAGCGGGGGTCGAAAAATTTTGTGTCCGGTTTTCGCCGGATTCCGGGTGAACTACTTGTCCGATGAGAAAATAACTTTCATATTCGGATTCAGCATGTCTCCTTACCCCTAAATCGACTATCTCTATAGATTTAAAAAAAAAAAAAATTTTCCTCAAATATAGGGTTACAAAGCCCATCTTCGCACTTGACTTGTACTTTGACCCAAAGGATCCTCCCACCAAGTTTCATCAAAATATCTCAATCCCTTCGAGAGTTATCGTGCTTACAGACGGACAATAGCCAAAAATAGCATCGGAAATGTAAACAGAGATACATAGGTGTGCGAGTAGATAATATTTTTGTTAATTCTTTTTCTTCTTCTATTTGTTTATGGCATCGGAACAGCTGGGAAGCGCGACCCTTTCCGCCGTCCGGTTGGTCTTCTCCTAAGTTGTGACATAATTGTACGATTTAAATAGTTTTGGTTTCGTAAAAACTGATCGGGAAACATAAATTAAAACAACGGCTGAAAATATAGATTAGATTAGAATTACGTTTAATACAAACAAACACGCACAACATAATCTGCATCACCTGCAGGGAAAGTCCCGGGGGACTTGTTAAATAACAGGCGAGAAACAAAATTCACATCAGTGTACTAATGAAAAATAAAACTGCTATTAATGAAAAATAAATACTACTACTAACAATACGTTTCTAATTACTAAAACGAATACTAAAAAAAAAGAAAACGACTGACTCTTGCTTACTCTTTGCGAGGAAGAACCTTTTCACTGTGGCCTTGAATGCAGCAAGGTGCGGGGCTTCACGGACTTTACTTGGGATCATATTCCAAACACTCGTAGCAAAATTCCTGACAATTAACGATGCACGAGTTGTTTGTCGGATTTCATTAACTATATCCCCACACCCCCTTGTTTCATAATTGTGGTAATCACTATTCGTAGAAAAAAAATTGCAAAAGAAGAAGGCAGTAAATTACTAAAGTATATGTACACTAAAATGCTAATTTGTTAATCCCTTGTTTGTATGGCACTTGCAGCCTCTGGCTCAAGTGCCATATACCGATCGCAATTCCGTCTGTCGGTCGGTCGGTCCTAGTTTTTCTCTCACACTTTTTCGAGTTAGGGTACTTCCAGATGCGCTAGGACGATGAAACTTGGCAGGCGTATCAGGGACCCGACCAAACTAACCTGGAAATAATCTGTTTCCCGATCCGACCATCGGGGGGGGGTGGAGGGCGGGGGAATCCTGAGAATTTAGTAGTTTTGTCATACTTTTTTTTAGTTAGGGTACTTCCAGATGTGCTAGGACGATGAAACTTGGCAGGTATATCAGGGATCCGACTAAACTAACCTGGTAATAATCAGTTTCCCGATCCGACCATCTGGGGGGGTTGGAGGGCGGGGGAATCCGAAAAAATGAGTAGTTTGTAACTTTTGAACGGGTGATTGGATTGGAATGAAACTTAATAACTGAATAAATGACATATCTCTGATGTCCGAAATGAATTCCGGACCAGATTCGACGGCTATGGGGGATTTGGGGGGGGGGGAGGAGACCGGAAATCACGACAAACGGTTAGAATGGAGGGATCGGAGTGAAACTTGCTGGGAAGATCAAGCATCTGCTCCAGATAAATCGTTTACACAACTGGACTGGATCCGGACACTTGGGGGGTGGGTTGGAGGGGACTTTTACGGAATTCCCGTGATAGCGGTTTTAGAGATTTTCACTACGAAACTTGGGAAGCATATCAGGGACCCGACCAAACTGACTTGTAAATATAAATTTACTCGATCCGATGGTCGTGGGGGGAGTAGAGGGAGGGGGAATCCGGAATATTGAGTCATTCGTAACTTTGGAACGGGTGATCGGATTTGAGTGAAATTTAATATTTGAACAGAGGACATGTCTCTGGTGACCTTTTATGCCTGGACCGGATGCGAGAGCAATTGGGGGGGGGGGGGGGCATACGTGACCGCCTTAAACTGGAGAGATCGGGATGGAACTTTGTGGGAATAACAAACAGATGCTCTGGTTAAATCATTTACAGAACCGGATTGGCTCTGGCGACTGGGGGCCAGGGGGGGGGGGGGGGGAGTTTGAGGGGGGCCGGGATTCCGGTGATCGCGAGTTAAGGTACTTCCAGATGTGCTAGAAGGACGAAACATGGTTGGAATGTTAGAGATTCGACAAGATCGCCACTTTCCAAATCCGACCATTCCTTAAAGTACCAATCTTGACTCTCAAGGGTTTTGCTTACAAATGAAGTTCTAGCTCCCTTAATGTGCACATTTAACCGCAAGGTCGAAAAGTACTTTTTATCAAGCGATACATCTCAACCCAGGATCCTTTGTGCCACTAGGGTTTTGCTTAAAAATTCTATCACCCTTAAAGTGCGCATTTTAACCGAAAAGTAAAAAAAAAAACTTTTGACCAAACGGCGTATATATCAATGATCCCTAAGGGTCTGTTATCGTTTTTGCCTCAAGGGTTTTGCTTACATATGAATTTTTAGCGCCTTTAAAGTGCGCATCATTACAGCCAAGTTCTAAAATAAAGTACTTTCTCTTTAGCTCCCTTAAAGTGCGCGTCTGAACCGCAAAGTCGAAAAGTACTTTTAATCAAACAATAGGTGCATTTTTGTTCTCTGGTTGGTCTCTGGTCTCCTGCCAGTTAGTAATTTTTGTGTTTTTTCGCACGCCAGAGAACTGAGAACAGAGACCTGAGTCCGTTTTTGTTCTCAGTTCTCTGGTGGATAAGCCTCACCAGAGAACTGACTTCGCTACTCAGTTCTCTGGTGACCATCCACCAGAGAACTGAGAACAGAGAACTGCGAACGAAAACGTCATTTTTTGGCAAAACAGAGAACTGAGACCAGAGAACTGAGACCTGAGAACCATGAACAAAAATGCACCTAATACATCTCAACCCATGCAAGTGCCATATGAGCTTACAGCTCTTGTTGAAACATCAAAAAGCTTAATTTTTAAAGAAAATTTCAGAAGTTGTCCAATTATTATTATCATTGTGAAAAAGAAGTCTTATTGCTTTATTTTGTATTTTTGAATTCTTTTGTAACACGTAATAAAGTTACCAGCTAAATCCATGTACAAGGGTGGAGCTGAGTTTCAAGTAGTAATTTCTCTTAGAATGTTGGAGTGGAACCAGTATTTGGTGGGAGGTGAGTTTCGGCACCGTCACGGTCTCTTCTCCGATATCGTTCACTTTACCGAGATTAACAGACCCATCGTGGCTATAAAAGATGTATGCTTTCTGAATTCCATGGTTTGGTCTAAAGCATAGCACACAGATGGATAAAATATAGCGAAAAAAAATTTTTCATAATTTTTTTCTGTCACTAAAATATCGCTGTCAAACATCGTAAGTGACTTTCCGTTTTTAGCCATGTTTTAATATACCCAGCTGGCTCAGCCCCTTTGAGTGGAAGCAAATTTTTCATGTGTTTTTGTAATAGCAGAAAATATGGAATGCGAGGGTTCTCCCGCGAGAACCCTCTTTTAGTTAGTATCTGAAGCAGGGTTGCCAAGAGCTCGACTCATAAAAGTGTCACAATTGCTGACAAAAAAGTGCTTTTTGACACCTCGAATTTTTGTTGTTGTGCATTCCGCTGGCACAGTGCGCAAAATGCGAATAATCGGTATAATTGAATTTGTTTTTTCATTTTTCAAACATTTCTTAACTGTTACATCACAGTTTTGTAACAAAATTTAATCGGAAATGAGCTTACTAAAGCTCACTTACTTACTTGTGTACTAAATCAAATTAAAATACATGTTTTGGGGGCGGTAATCCCTCACTTTATTAAAGTAAAGGAAACAGTGGTTTTCTGACCTACAAAGTGTCATTCGTAAGAAAAGGTGTCACTTTCAGAGAAAAAGTGTCACGGTGCCACCCAAAGGCAAAAAGTGTCAAAAAGCACCAAAAGGGTCACACTTGGTAACACTGATCTGAATTTCCATTTAATTCTAGGTCAGATTACTGCCGCTGGTAAGGTTCCGCCCGCCAAGATCCTCGTGATTGGTGGAGGTGTCGCCGGGCTTGCTGCCATTGGTCAGGCTAAGAGCATGGGAGCCATCGTCCGCGCTTTCGATACGAGGTCGGCTGTCAAGGAGCAGGTGGAGTCGATGGGTGCCGAGTTTCTGGAGCTTAACCTCAAGGTAATTGAACACCTGGGTAATTTTGTTCGTGAGAAACCTCGAACTGTGGCGTACATTCAAACGACGATATTTTTAGTCAGGGTAAATTACCGAACTATGATCTAAGAACACTGTCTTATTTTCAGCTCAGGTCTGATGCTCATTGTGTGTTGGGGTTGTTGTTGTAGTAATTTTGTCTTGTTTCAAAACTGAGAAGCATAAAATCAAATGTTGATTTCAGGAAGAAGGTGAGGCAGTCGGTGGCTACGCTAAGGAGATGTCAAAAGAATTCATCGAAGCAGAGATGGCGTTGTTCGCCAAGCAAGCAAAAGAGGTGGATGTCATCATTACCACCGCGTTGATTCCCGGCAGAAAGGCCCCCACTCTCATAACCAAGGTAATGCAAATTCAACGTAATGCAAATTTAAGGATACCAGTTTGCGCTTTAGAACGTACCTGAATCAGAATGTTCGATGAGTCGAACAGCATTGATATTTCGGTACTGGGCCGAACAGGAGATTAAAGCCAAAACCTAATAGATTCGGCCAAGGGGTTGAGGAGAGATAAATAACACGATGACGCGGTTGGGCGAAGACCGGAAGCCCACAAGACCCGATTGTGTGGATAAAGGACTCCAATAAGTATTCCCCTTTGGGATCCCATCGAAACCTTTGGTCGCGTTTTTTTTTTTTGGATCCCAAAACGTAGTGACGATGCCTATGACGTCGTAAAGTTTGTCCGTTCGCCCGTCTGTTAGTACGATAACCCCTTGAAGGGGTTGGGATATTTTGTCTAAACTTAGTGTTAATGTGAGGAAGTTCGTAGATGGGCAACATAGCCGTGGGGGAGAGGGTTGCAAGTTAAAGGTTGATTTTTTTCTTATTTTTTTTTTCAAGCTAATGTAACAGTCGATTAGGGGTAAGGAAACGTGCTGAATTCATATCTGAACTTCATATCTCGTCGGACTACTGTAACTTTGCTACTACATACTAAAAGTTTATACTGTTGTCGACTAGAGCATCGAGACAGGTTAAGAATTAAGAGTACGTGAAGTACGTGCTGAATCGGTATCTGAACTTTTTTTTTGTCGTTGGACAAGTAGTTCACCCGGAATCCGACGAAAAATGGAAATTTTATACAATTTGGTGCTTTTAAATGGGGGAAAGAATACATGCTGAATCCACGACTGTTCTTAGTTTTCTCAACGGGTTAGTCGGGAGCGCAGCTAAAGGAGTCGCGCTTGGGCGGCTATAGTGAATGAGGCCGAATTGTAGATGGGATTTTTACCTTCACATTTAGGCTAGGGGAAGGGGCTTAGAATATAGGAAAATAAGATATGCTCCGGATAAGATTGGTTGGAACGTTGATATACCCCAAAGAACATGGTGAAGCGTAAAATACACTTTGTTCTCGCCTCGAATGAATAGTCCGGTCGGAATCTGGTCAAAAACGAAAGTTTTCGAATGAACTCGATTGTCTGATATGCTTTTCGGTCAAATTTTCTCAAATGTTACTTATTTGGGGGTCGTCTAGGATGATCTTTAGATGTTTACGGGCTCCGGCAAATGCAGGAAATCTGCAAGACCGGATTGTCTGTATCAAGAAGTCAAAAAAATATTCCCCTTTGGCATCCCATCGAACATTACACTGGCATTACACCGCGTTTGGTATGTCTGGATTTGAGTTGTCAAAAAATATTCATTCACTATTTTTCCCTATAGGCAATGATTGAGTCCATGAAGCCCGGCTCAGTCGTCGTCGACTTGGCTGCCGAAACCGGCGGAAACATTGAAACAACCAAACCCGGCCAGGTTTACACCTACAAGGATGTGGTTCACATTGGTCTCACTGATCTTCCCAGCCGTCTTCCAACTCAGAGTTCAACCCTTTACGCAAACAACATCTCCAAGCTCTTTTTGTCAATGGGTAAGTCTCGGTTGTGTTATGTGGCGTAACGTTTGATTTCCTGCCGCCTCAAGGAGCTATCAACCCCTCGCACTGGTGGCCGTGACTCATGGCGAAGCCGAATAAATCAGCGAAATTTCTTTGTTGTTTAAGGCGTTTTTCCGTGCTCCCACAAACAGGTTGTGGGTCGATTGTAGCTCGAAAGGAGCGTTTCCGCGGCCTTTCGTGCGGCCCACAAGTGTGTTTCCGTCACCAACGAGATTTTCGTGGCTCGCTTTGTGGCTCAAATTTGACAAACAACTGTCGAGGTGATTGTCGATTTTGTGGCTCAATTTTGGCGGGAAATTCAAATTTAGCAGCAAAACAACGTCAAAATAATAAAATTAAAAAACTTTCAAGTATGTGGACACAAAACTGAAAATCCTTTTTGCACGGAATGGTAAGGACGAAAGCCTGGAGTTCTATTTATTTGAGATTTTACATGATTTTCCTTTATATATTCAGACATTTGAATTTACCGCCAAAAAATGGACAAAACGGCGTTTCCGCGAGTTTCAACTTGTGGGTCGACTGTGTGGCACACAATCGTTGTTCCGCGAAAAACACTCAGAAGTGTGTGGCCCACAATTGTGTCACGGAAAAACGCCTTTAGTCGCGGTCGCGATTGCCGAAGCGATCTGGTAAGGAGAGCAAGATCAGGCAACGGTCATTCAACCGATCTTTTTTATTGTTCGAAAACGTTTCGTACGGTACTAACACTACATAATCAAACAATTCAGTCATTATAGAGAAACAAAAATAAAAATTGCTACAGTAAACTTTGAAGTTTAAAAGAAAAATTGATATTGTTGTCCGTTGTAAACAACGGCGCGACCTAGCCGTTCTTGTCAAAAATAGGACGTAAGCTGTGCAGCTGCACCTGCTGACTTAGTTCAGGACAGAAGCTGTGCAGCTTTCCCTGGCGATAGCAGTTAACAGACCACGTCGTTCCTCGGTCTTCCGCTAATGGCTTTCAGAGTTGAGGCGAGAAGTGACCCCGCCTCCTTCCTAACTGCAGAAAGTCTCCGGTGCTAAGTTAACTCTTCCATAAGAGAGTCCTGTCTTAAAGGAAGAAGAAAATAAAAGCAGGGGTCCTTCCCTCGTTGGCGTTACTAGCCAAAATGTTTGGGGGGAGGACAAGGTATTTACCGACTGGCTGGTCATTTTCACCGACTGTTTTTATGGCACTTGCCCTTCGGCCAAGTGCCATATAGCGATCGCAATTTCTGTCCGTCCGTCGGTCGGTCGGTCGGTCTGTCTGTCACGGTTTTGCTAGTTCGGGTACTTCCACATAAGCTAGGACGATGAAACTTGGCAGGCATATCAGGGACCCCAAATGATTGAGTTGGAAATAGTCACTTTCCCGATCCGAACATCATGGGGGGAGTGGAGTGAGGGGGAATCCGGAATATTTTGGAATTTATAACTTTCGAACGGATTATCGGATCTTAATGAAACTTGATATTTGGAACGAGCTCGTGCCCCAGACGGTCCGATTAAAATCTGAACCGGATCCGGTGACTCTGGGGGGAGCTGGAGGGGGGGGGGGGGGCGGAAATCTTCGGAAACGCTTGGAGTGGAGGGATTGGGATGAAACTTGGTGGGAAGAATGAGCATGAGTCCTAGATAAGTCATTGACATAGCCGGACCGGATCCGGTCACTATGTGGGAGTTGGGGGGGGGGGGTCCAGATTTCTAGTGATCCCGCGAGTTCGGTGCTTCCTGATGTGCTAGGACGATGAAAATTGGCAGGCATGTCAGGGACCCGAACAGATTGACTTGATAATAGTCGTTTCCCCCCCGATCCGGCCAGCCGGGGGGGGGGGGCTGGAGGGAGGGGAATCCGGAAAAATAAGGTATTTTTAACTTACGAACGGGTGATCGGATCTTAATGAAACTTGATATATAGAAGTACCTTGTGTCTCAGACCTCCCATTTTAAGTCCAGACCGGATCCGGTGACATGGGGGGTAGTTGGGGGGGGGGAAACCGGAAATCTAGAAAATCGCTTCGAGTAGAGAGATCTGGATGAAAGTTGGTGGAAAGAACAAGCACAAGTCCTAGATACGGGATTGACATAACCGGACCGGATCCACTCACTTTGGGGGAGTTAGGGGGGGGGGGAATTCGGCTTTCTAGTGATCCCGCGAGTTCGGTGCTTCCTGATGTGCTAGGACGATGAAAATTGGCAGGCATGTCAGGGACCGAAACAGATTGACTTGATAATAGTCGTTTCCCCGATCCGACCATCTGGGGGGAGGGGCTGGAGGGAGGGGAATCCGGAAAAATGAGATATTTTTAACTTACGAACGGGTGATCGGATCTTAATGAAACTTGATATAAAGAAGGAACTTGTGTCTCAGACATCCCAGTTTAAATCCGGACCGGATCCGGTAACATTGGGAGAACTGGAGGGGGGAGCCGGAAATCTTGGGAAACGCTTTGAGTAGAGAGATCGGGAGGAAATTTGGTGGAAAAAACAAGCACAAGCCCTAGATACGTGATTGACATAACCGGACCGGATCCGTTCACAGTAGGGGGGGTGGGGGGGATCCGAATTTCTAGTGATCCCGCGAGTTCGGTACTTCCTGATGCGCTAATAAGACGATGAAACTTGGCAGGCGTGTATGGGACCCGAACAGGTTGACTTGAGAATAGTCGTTTCCCGGATCCGACCATCTGGGGGGTGGGGGTGGAGAGAGAGGGAATCCGAAAAGTGAGGTATTTTAACTTGCGAACGGGTGATCGGATCTTGATGAAACTTGATATATAGAAAGACCTCGTGTCTCAGACGCCCCATTTTAAATCCGAACTGGATCCGGTGATATTGGGGGGAGTCGGACGGGGGAACCGGATATCTTGGGAAACGCTTAGAGTGGAGGGTTCGGGATGAAAGTTGGTGTGAAGAACAAGTGAATAGCATAACCGGAATGGATCCGGTCACTGTGGGGGAGTTGGAGGGGATCCGAGTTTGTAGTAATCCCACGAGTTCGGTACTTCCTGATGTGCAAGGACAATGAACTTAGCAGGCTTGTCAGGTACCCGAACTATTGACTTGAGAATGTCGTTTCCCCGATCCGACCGTCGATGGGGAGTGTACGAAAGGGGAATCCGGAATCCAGTGGCAACCTCAGCTATTGAACGGGTTATCGGATTTAACCGAAACTTGATATTTAGAAAGGTCTCATGTCTCAGACGTCCCATTTAATTCCGGACCAGATCCGGTGACATTGGGAGGAGTTAGAGGGGCGAACCGGAAATCTTTGAAATCGCTTAGAGTGGAGGGATCGGGATGAAACTTGGTGGGAAGAACAAGCATAGGTTCTAAGTACGTCATCTGGAGCTTTCAGACTGAATGAACCTAGATGTCCTAACTGTAGGTCCGAATCGCATTTTTGAATGGCGGGGTGTTTATTTTGAAGTTCTCTCCTCCTTTCTCGTACCACTACTCGTAACAAGTGCCATATGAGCTCGTAGCTCTTGTTTCAGATAAAAACGACTATTTTTGAGAAAAACGAGTGTAGTTGCGAAAAATCGGCTGATTTTAAGAAAAATGACTATTTTAACGAAAAAATCGACTATTTTTACGAAAAGCCGACTGTTTTTGAGAAAAATCGACTGTTTTCAAGAAAAAAATCGACTGTTTTTACGAAAAATCGCGGCGCTTCGCGCAGACTCGGCTATTTTTACCGACTGGCAGGCAGCATTGGGAGGGGCGTCCCACGCTCCCCCCCCCCCCAGTAGTGACGCCCCTGTATATAGGACCTTACAGCTTAACACAGTTTTGAGTCAACATTACCAAGGGCTCCAGCTTTTACTGTCAACTCGTTCGATTCTGTAGGACATACATCTGTTCATGCTTCAGTATTGTACTTTTCTTCTATTATCTTCAGACCCTGCTAGGTTTCACGTTTGCCCAACACTCCCCTGTGGCGCTGACGTCGCGCCTACTTACCCTGAGTTCGTAAGCCTCCCCAGTTTAAGTGTGAATTGATGTGCGTTGAAGACACATCCAGGAGTAGAATTGTAGTATGCCTACAGTTAAATATTCCCTTATCCACTTGCAAATTGAAAGCAATGCGTGATACATCATTGGACGTTGTTCACCAACATGTAAACACATATATTTATCCCGAACAGTTGTGGCCGACAGAAGTCCATGACAGAAAAACTAAACTGACCAGATGTTTCAAGAGATCTCGGTAGTTGGAATCAGGCTTTGACCCGCTATTTTGAAAAGTAAAATCTCCCATTTTTAGGGGAGAAGGACCACTACAACATCAACCTCGAGGATGAAGTCGTCCGAGGCAGCATTGTCCTCAAGGATGGTGAGCTGCTGTGGCCTGCACCACCCATCCCAGTGTCCGCCCAGCCTGCTGCTCAGCAAGCAAAACCTGCTGTGAAAGCCCCTCCTCCACCACCAAACCACTTCAAGAACACCATGAATAACGCCCTAGTCTATACCGGAGGTAAGGGTTACCCGGGGGTAATCTAGGGGGGAGGATTTGATTCTTATTATAAAGAAACCAAAAGCAGTTATGGATTTTCGTCAGTATCGATCGACGTTTAAATACCGTTCGAGGTTTCCCTTTTTCTCATGCCATTTCATAGATTCAGGCCCGTTGCAATCCTTAACTGCGCTTAAATAAAGAAACAAATCGCTCTCCTGTAAAATTTATTTTTTGTCACGTATCCCTTTGTCGAAGTCAAGGGGTGATGTGTGTACTGTCAGTTTCCTTTGTGTGGCTTCGGACATAAAAAATTAAAAGAAAAAGTGCAAAAGAATCCGGACTATCCGAGTCGCGAATTTTAAAACACGGCAAGTCACTGAGATCTCGAACTAAATTTCTAGCCAGAAAACTGAAACGGTCATGTTTCTATCAAATGCTAGTCTTTCAAATCATTTCTATCAAATATTTAGGAAAAATCAGAGCGACCGTGAGCCCTCTGCGTGCTTAACAGAGAAATGTGTTTTTATGGCACTTGCCTTCCGGCCAAGTGCCATATACCGATCACTTTTCCGTCGGTCGGTCTGTCGGTCTGTCGGTCTGTCGGTCGGTCAGTCCGGTGATCGCGAGTTAGGGTACTTCCAGATGTGCTAGGACGATGAAACTTGGCAGGCATATCAGGGACCCGACCAAACTAATTTAGAAATAGTCACTTCCCCGATCCGACCATCATGGGGGGAGGGAGGGGAGCCGGAATCCGGAATTTAGGGGCATGCATAACTTTCAAACGGGTGATCGGATCTTAATGAAACTTGATATTTGGAATGACGTCATTTCTCAGATGTCCCAATTCAGGTCCGGATCGAATCCGATTAATGTGGGGGGGGGGGAAGTCGGAGGGGGGAACCGGAAATCATGTGACACGCTTAGACTGGAGCGATCGGGATGAAACTTGGTGGGAGGAACAAGCACATACCCTAGGTACGTCATTGACAGACCCGGACCGGATTCGTGCACTGTGGGGGGAGTTGGAGGGGGGTTCCGGAATTCCGGTGATAAGGAGTTAAGTTACTTCCAGGTGTGCTAGGACAATGAAATTTGGCAGGCAAATCAGGGACTCGACCAGATTAACCTGGAAATAGTCAACTTCCCGATCCGACCATCGTGGGGGGAGTGACGGGAGGGGGAATCCGGAATCTTGAGGTATGTATAACTTCCGAACGGGTGATCGGATCATAATGAAACTTGATACGTAGAAAGATCACATGTCTCGGATGCCCAGTTTCAAGTCCGGACCAGATCCGATGAAGGTGGGGGGGGTCGGAGGGGGGAACCGGAAAACTTGTGACACGCTTGGAGTGAAGCGATCGGAATGAAACTTGGTGGAAAGAACAAGCACAAGTCCTATGTACGTAAGTGACAAAACCGGACAAGATTCGGGCACTGTGGGGGAGTTAGAGGGAGGGGGTCCGGAATTCCGATGATCGCAAGTTAAGGTACTTCCAGACGTGCTCTGACGATAAAACTTGGCTTGAAAATTAGAGACTTGACATGATTGGCTTAGAAATAGTCAGTTCCCTGATCCGACCATCCCTTAAAGTACTAATGCTAACCGCAAAGTACAAAAAAATATTTTAAAGCAAAATATACATTTTCGTGATCCCTATGAGCCCATGATCATTTTTGCCCCAAGGGTTTTGCTTACAACTGAATTCCTTAATAATTCCTTATAAAGTACTAATCGCAACCACAACGTACAAAAAATACTTTTTAGCAAAATACACATTTTCGTGATCCCTATGATCCCTCACAAGTGATTTCCTTAAAGTACAAACAATACTTTTGAGCAAAATATACATTTTCGTGCTCCCGATGAGTTCGTCATGTTTTTTACTTCAAGAGTTTTGATTACAAATGATCACAACAAACCCACAAATTGACGAATTCCTACTTTCATCCTCTGACCCAGCCTTGCAAGTGCCATATGAGCTTACAGCTCTTGTTCTATGAACTACCTGTTTTCATTTGCTGAATGACTAAAGGTTGATTATAAATCAGCTGGAAAAAAAAATTCCCATGTGTGCTTTAAGGAGCTTTCCAGTTCAACACGCTAGGAACGCTAAGTGGTAGAATTAAAAAATTTGCTTAAGCTTATCCTGTCTTTTTTTTTTAGGTATCGGAACTCTAACTGCGCTTGGAGTCGCCTCACCTAACCCAGCTTTCACTACAATGACTGCCACTTTCAGCTTGGCTTGTCTGGTTGGTTACCACACCGTTTGGGGCGTTACTCCCGCCCTCCACTCCCCCCTCATGTCAGTTACCAATGCGATCTCTGGAATTACCGCAGTTGGTGGTCTTCTGCAGATGGGCGGTGGTTTGTACCCGACTAACTCCACCCAGGTAAACTTATTTCGATTTCTCCGATTTTGGGGAAAGAAGTTTGCGAAAATTCAAACTGGTTAAGGACCATGTAATAAATTTAACCGGTTTGAACAATTTAAATGTTTACTAGTTGAACCGGGAATTAGTCATCATCATCACGTAATTGGGTAAATTAACCACTCAGCATGTTACTTTCTCCACATCCGTATTGCTTGCAAGTGCTATTTGAGGTAATGTGTTTGTTTTGTTAACAAGTGCAATGTCCCGAGTGCTTTGCTGAATCAAGAAGGAGTCATATTTCGAGTAAGTGAAACCAGGGTTGCCACATGTCGCACGATAGTGTGAATTGTCACTCTATTTTTTGTTTGTCACTCTTGTCCTACGTAGGACATTAAATTCACTCTATTTATGAAAATGTCCAGGTTTGTCGCACAATAGTGTGACAATTCCTGAAAATATAAAAATAAACGTCGAATTCAACTCAACTCAAGTCATTTTAAGGCATCCCACTCTGTCTCAAGTACATAAAAAGTTAGTTCTACTTTCAGCGGGAGTGTCCAAAAGATTTGAAGCGTGTCATCGGCGTAATTACACATTTTGCCATTGATCAAAATTTCCGAATCACTGCTTTTTACCATAAACACCATGTTTACGGGAATCCGAACCGATTGAATTTTCGCCAAAATACATTTTTGTACCAGTGATTCCGACTAAAAATGACGATTTCACGTTTTTTCATGAAAATAAAATTTCACTCCTAATTCACTCTCTGTTTCAGCCGAAAGTTACTCTCAAAATTTTTCTGATGTGGCAACCCTGAGTGAAACCCATAACCACTTCCAGTAATATGGAGATGTGGCCATACAAATGTTGGTCAGACCTTTAATTGCATCTAGTTTGACAATTCTCGGGACGCCCTTTGAAGAACTGCGTTAAAGTTACTTCGCCACCGTTAAAATGATATCGACTTCCCAGATTTCCGCTTTCAGATAGATACCACTACACAGGGCTGAGATAGGGTAGTCTAGTTACCCATCACTTATTCACGTAAATAGGCTTGGAAGACCCGATGAAAATCCGTCACGTCGTTGCTCCGCTATTCACAAAGAATCGATTTCCGAATGGTGGACGTTCCCTATCGGATTTGTGGTACCTCTGTGCGCTTGTACCTGTGTGTATAGAGAGAATGCACCCTACCCGAAGAAAACGGACGGGAGAATAACAAAAAAATTTAACATTGGGAAGCATAGGACTTTCGACTTTGAGACTAAATTACCGGCCTTGTATAGCTGCTGTGAGTCAGAGAGTTGTTGTAATTGTTATCTGGCTTCTTCTTGTTAGAATAATACAACTTTTGCAAATTAATGTTCTTTTTTATGAGAGTTTGAAGGCTTCAAAGTTTGTAAGCAAAGAGGAAGTCGCGTCCTATTGGTCAGCTATGCCGCGTTTCTTGAAATGCGCGTCACAACCGACCAATAGGACGCGAGCCTCCGTCTTTGTTGACAAACTTTGAAGTCTTTAAACTCTCATAAAAAAGAACATTAATTTGCAAAAGTTGTATTATTCCAACAAGAAGAAGCCAGATAACAATTACAACAACTCTCTGACTCACAGCAGCTATACAAGGCCGGTAATTTAGTCTCAAAGTTGAAAGTCCTATACCTCGTAATGTTAATTTTCTTTGTTATGATCCCGACGATGACGGTGTAGAAATATCCGTTTTCTTCGGGTAGGGTGAAATCTCTCTATGCTTGACGAAAGTGATTTACGAAAAATAAGTGTTCACGCAGTAAGCAGTGGTCACCTACCTCACCAATGGCCACTGAAAAGCCGCGTTTGTGTTGAGATTCAAATGTTCAGCGTCGTAGTAGAACTTTGCGTTGTGAGGACGGCCGTAGATGCTCTGAACGTCATACTAGAGCATATAGTGGAAAACATAAAAATAAAAATCCCTTAACACAATACAGATAATTAAATGTATCGAATTAAATGAAACAAAAATAAGTCGGCTTTTCAGTTAAAACTGAGATTTTTTAGGAGATTTATTTTCAGATTTTCGCTGATACCATTAAATCGACTTTCTTGTCACCCATCCCTAGACCCATAAGGTAACAAGTGACGAAACCATGAAGTCAAATTCTTCCATTCCAGTTACTCATCAAATTCGACCCCCCCCCCCCCCTCTCACTTGGCGTTTCACAAGATGCTTCGACAACTAAGTATTTCCTTCTGCTTTCAGGCTCTAGCTGCCGCCGCTACGTTTATTTCCACTATCAACATTTTCGGTGGATTTCTAGTCACTCAGCGCATGTTAGACATGTTCAAAAGGTAAGTGTTAAATCTCTTGTCTATAGTCCTCACTCTAGGCAAAACAATGAATTACTAAAGCTATGTACACGCACAGTCCAATAAGACATGCGAAATTTGCGTTCGACTGCGGAAATCGGAATGTGTGTTCACGTACCTTTACTCTCGTCACAAAATCAACTCAGGTAGCAGTTTACATGAACATAGCAATGTCTGGTAATAGCTGTATGTGGACCGGAGGAGACCCCTCCCTCCCCAGCTTAACCTTCTTCAAACTCGTGACCGTTAAACTCCCATCTCCTCACAAAGTCTTTGATTCATGTGGGCCGAGAAGGTGGGAGACACCATCATTTTTCGATGTGTCGGATTTGTAGGAACACACTGCTGCCTTTGTTTTTTTCAAAATCCTCACGGTAGCCAACGTTATGTCAACAAATTACGTGAACACAATTCACTCTTGAAAGCAAGGCCGCCAATGCTAATTAACTATTCATTGATCTCCCGGCAGAGGTCAAAAGAGTTACTAAAACCTTCGAGAAGATCGAGTGGCGTGTAAGAGGATTAAAACAACTAAGTATATCACCATGTGGACGTTTAGATATGTCGGAAGAAGAAATCATCGGCCAGTTTGACATTTTTTGGTCTCGGAAGCTGAATATTATTTAGCTCAATTTCAGAATCTTCAAGAAATCACTATAACGAATTTAGTATAATTTTCGGCGTTTGTTTATTGTGATCTAGTTGGAATTACGGGAATTATCAAGAAAAAAAAACAGAAAATAAAATACTAAAAGAAATCGATAATGCAAAATGATTAGTTTGATTTTTCTACACATTTTCCATATGCCTGCTATAATAAAAACATTTTGTTAGATCCATAGTCAAACTATGATCCCAGCCTCCCCATGTCGGGCGGTTCGACCCGCGCCACTAGATGACCCAGTGGTCGGATCGATTCGTGGCTTCATCTTCGGTCTTGGGTGGGGGGGGGGGGTCTAGACCTTGCAAGTGCTAGAATGCTTACGCTGCAACTCCTTTAAAATGAAAGCGCGAAGCCTGTATATCAACACAGAACAGACTATCCGTTAATGTTACAGAACAATTGTGTTATGATATTTTAATGTTGCGCTTTTGTAAAAAAGATAACACTAACCGTAGTTTGCACTGTTATTTTTAAGGAAAATATAATGCTTAAAAGTTCATAGCGGAAATAGATAACATCCAAATCAATCAAAGCATCCTTTGTCCATACTTGTGTTGAGTTATCTAATTTCTAACAATTCGAATGAAGCAAGAGAGGACAACAAAGAACGAAGCAACAGAGGCAAAACCTTGGAACTGTGGTAGATTGAGAATCGCGGATAACCGGGCTTAAGTGGCACTAATTGCATAATTATCTTGCCAGGTCAACTGATCCTCCCGAGTACAACTACCTCTACGGTATTCCCGCTGCAGCCCTCCTAGGAGGATACGCCTGGGCTGCACACGCCGGCTACCCAGAAGCTCACCAGATGGCATACCTTGCCTCGTCTCTATGCTGCGTAGGAGCTCTGGCTGGCCTTAGCTCTCAAAAGACTTCTAGACTAGGAAACTCTTTAGGAGTAGTAAGTATGGTTGCATACTTTCTAGTTGTCATGTGTTGTAGGGGTATGCTTCCTTGAACTTGAATTTTGAACTATCTTGGTTTTTGGGATCCCAGAACGTTAGTGACCTATGACTTCGTAAGGTTTGTCCGTCCGTCTGTCTGTCTGTCCGCTTGTTTGCACGATAAAGTTGAGATATTTTTTTCAAACTTGGTATGAGGATTCTTTGGGTGAAAGTACAGGTCAAGTTCCTTGATGGGCTTTGTACTGTACCTCTATATTTCGGGGTGGGGGAGGGGGTTTCAGTAAGGGCGAACACATATTTTTAAAAGCTAATGCGATAGTCGATTCAGAGGTAAGGAGACATGCTGAATCCGAATATGAAATTTATTTACTCGCCGGAAAATTTGTTCACCAGAAATCCGGACAAAACCGGAAAATTTGTTAAAAGTAAAAGTTTTATTTGTAGTTGATTAGAGCTTCGATGTAGGGGTAATGAGACACGCCGAATCTGTTTTTGGACTTTATTTTCTTGCCAGACAAGTAGTTCGCCCGGAATCCGGCCGAAACCGGAAATCTGCCAAGGAAGTTTTAAAACCCAATGAGATTGTCGATATAGGGCGAGGAGACATGTGTATAATCCAGATCTGAAACTAATTTTCTCGCCGGAAAAGAAGTTAACCCGGAATCCGGCCAAACCGGAAATTTGGTAAAAACAAAAGTTTATTCTCAATTCGCTCTGCACGCAGTTTGCCCGGAATAACCTACAGCTAAAACGAGAAATTTGGTCGAAGTAAAAGACTTCTCTAAAGTCGATTAGAGATGAGATATAGGGATAAACATTCATGCTGAATCCATATCTGAACTTGGTTTTCTCATCTGTTTAGATGATTGGCCGTAATTTGTCAAACATCAAAACAGTATCGTGTTTTTGTACATTTTCAAGCGGTTGATTGTGGATAAATAGTAACATGTTAAAGGGGTCTGGCGAAGACCAGAAATCTACAAGACCCGATTGTCTGGATCAAGAAGTCCTATAAATATTCAGTTTTTGGGATCCCATCGAAACCTTTGGTCTTGTTCTTTGTGCTACTAAAACGGTAAGAATGGAAGGATAAATTAAGAACTTAATATCTGCTAAGAGCCAAGTGGTTCAGCGTTCTTTTGACATGAAAAATTAAATCAGATTTACTTTATTGCGTTCTGTTTGTTCTGTTAGAGACATCTTTTAGGATATTCTGTAGTCTGTTGACCTTTTCTTGCGGTTTACCTAGTTAAAAATTTGCCAATTTGCGCCCTCTAATTACAAAATTACGGCGTCCGAAGTATACCAGCACTTTTGTACGACTTTCATAATCGTCCGAAGTATCCCACCAAGCGTGCCCAGGACACCTCTATAGAAATTGAAATTACAGAGATTTTTCTGTAAGTTACTGCTTTCAAATGATTAGGGACCGTCAGTTGAGGGGGGCCTGAAATATCGACTGCCTATAGGGGGCTCTAAGGGTTTCATCCGTCACTGCGGCGTGAAGAGGATCCTTGTTAAGAAGTGCCGAAATACAGCAGGAGGTAGCGACGCAAGATTGTTTTGAATGTGAAGTACTGATATGCCATACCTCGGCGACAAAGCTATTCGTTTGGAAAAGCGAGGACACGAAGAGTGAACAAGTTAGCAAGAAACACACAACCACTGTCATGTGTGAGGCGTGGAGGAAGGAGACTTACTTTAAGGCGGGCCTGAAAAAGGATCATCTGCAGTCGGTGATTTCAGTCCAGGTGAACTTTCTGCCACTTGAAGAACGACGTAAATCTAGTAAAGTTAGGGTAGTAGATGGTCGATGCGTGGACAGGCATTTGAAAGCAAGGAACATTGTGAATGTAATTAAAGAGCTAAGAGAATAAAGGAGGGGGTTCTTAGAGAAGATGTGGGGGGGGAGGGGTAAAGAATCAGGACGAGGAGATTGAGATAAAACCATTTGTGAAATCGGAATCTGTGAAGGATTTGATTGAATCCAAAGATTTAGGGTTTGGTTTTGTGTGATTTTTTTGTGTGATTTACCATGGTAGTCAAGGATTTTGTGTAGCTGAACTTACATACTTGTTTAATAAGTCTCAGTAACCTGACGCACACTCGACGTAAAAGCTGTTTTCTTCCTGTAGGATGTGAGCGCTGTAGCGTTCCGGCGTTTCCTCCCAGCATAAAACGTAGCCCAACAATCATTAGCACTATAAAGTTCGTGTGTAAAGGCTAGGACACGACGCGTGTACAAACTAACAGGAAACACCCAACTACAGTCATGTATGCTATGATAACCTAACTTATGTTTTTAGATGGGAGTTACTGGTGGTATCGTGGCCACCTTAGGCATAATTCAACCCGACATGGACACTCTCACCCAAATGGGGATCAGCATGGGCGTGGGTGCTGCGCTTGGCACAACAATTGCCAAGAAAATCGAAATCACAGATCTGCCGCAGCTGGTGGCTGCTTTCCACAGCCTGGTCGGTGCCGCTGCCGTTCTGACCTGTCTTGCCACCTATATTGGCGATTATCCTCATTTTGCCACCGACCCAGCGGCGAATATGATTAAGACAGCGTTGTTCCTGGGGACTTACATCGGTGGTGTCACTTTCAGGTGAGTATCGTTTGTGTCAGAGAGATGGCAGATCAAGCTCCCACAGCAAGTTGTAATTTCCCAAAGGCCGTTCACTGGGCTTAGGCGAGAACCCCCCGGGTGAAACCCTCCCAGAATACCCTCCCCCGGTACCAAACAGTATCAAAGATTTGACTTGACATCCCGTGGTCTCAACTCGAGTGGATTTCTGATGTAACAATAAAACGAATTTCGAAGAGCAGATGTATATAAATTATCTCTATGGGACTATCTTGAAAGTGCCATCACAAAACCAGTAACGGTACAACTGAATTAGTTCTAGGCTATTTTGACACATTTCTCAAATTCTAATCTTTTCTGGAAAGTGTTTTTATTCATTAAGCAGACTATAAATGAATGAATGAACATTTTTATTAAGCCACTTCTGTAAAGTAGAAATAGTGGAGTACATAGAACAAGAAAGGACACAACTTACGTTAGAATAAAAATTTACGTTTCAAACAAACGGACAGGTTCAGGTTCTTTTTAATAACAAACTAATTATAACAAAAAGTCCAGTGCCCGGCAGAGAAGACACAACTTCTATAAAGTAGAAATAGTGGAGTACGTAGTACAAGAAAGGACACAACTTACGTTAGAAAAAAAATTTACGTTTCAAACAAACGGACAGGTTCAGGTTCTTTTTAATAACAAGCTAATTATAACAAAAAGTCCAGCGCCCGGCAGAGAAGACACATTCGTAATGCGCGGGATGGAATCGTGATTGTAGGAGGAGACCCTGATGCGGAGAAAACGCTGCAACCAGGTCCGTATCCAGGGGGGGTAGGGGGTTCGACCCCCCCCCCCCGAAACCCACAAAAATAATAGTTTTTATAGGCCTTGACCTCTGATTTATGTCTTTTTTTATACTTTTTGGTCCGACCCACGGGCATCCCCCCCCCTCCGAAATAAAGTCCTGGATACGGACCTGGCTGCAACCGACAGTTCCCTATGACAAGCCCAGTTTTATTTTATGTTCAGATTAGTGTATTATCTGTAAGTGATAAGAAGTGTCAAGTTCGGCATTACGCAGCGAGAGTTCGTTTTGAAAATAGTGAATCATAACAGTATTTCGTTTCTCGATCATGCACAATCAGTGTCTCTTTTCAGTGGCTCCCTGGTCGCCTACGGCAAGCTCCAAGGTATTCTCAGCTCTGCTCCCCTTCTTCTCCCTGGTCGGCACGCTCTCAATGCTAGCCTCTTACTTGGAAACGTCGGAGCTATGGGCTACTATTTCTACGACCCTTCAATGATGGGTGGTTTGTCAATGCTTGGGCTCACAACTGCCCTTTCAACAACGATGGGAGTGACCTTGACTGCCGCTATTGGAGGTTTGTTTTATTATTACACAAAATAATCTAGGTTTTACTAGTTGATATACAAGAAAAACAGCGAGGTAGCAAAATAAATAATAGATAGAAAGGAAGAAAGAAACATTGAACAAAATATATAAAAGACAAATTTTAGACACACTGACAACGGATCTTCATACAGAGAAGCTCGACGATCAAAGAAGAATTGGTTCAGAATATCGTAGGCTGCATGGTAGGGCAAGATAACGAGCAAAATTCAGAAGTTTTCCGGAAGTTAAAAAACTATACAAAACTTAGAAGGGTTTTTATCCACTGCCTGGTTGAAAGAAGCTGAAGAACTTTTTTGGTCAGATTGAAGTAGCCTTGTTTTGAGGTGGATTTTTTTTTTCTTCTATCAGTCAAAAGTAAAGTGCGCAAAGCATCATCTACGCTTATTTTGCGTATGTCATCCGGGCGGGAAACTTAAAAAAGGGAAAGAGATAGCCGACAGATGATGCTAGTTGGAACACTTTCGATTGAATAGGAGTAACAGCTGAGCAACAGATCTGTTGCAGGCGGAGGCCATTCAAGCATATACAAAACACTGTAGTACCCTGGTTGTGAAAGCCATCGGAGGTGTGTACGAAAGAGGCCTGGTAAGCGTGCTGGAACCCTAATCTATCCAGGAAGACCGAGCGGTTTACGAAAAGCAAACTAAAGTTTTATTGTAGTTAAGAGTAATATAGTTAAAAGCCATTTGAATCTTAGCCATACAAATAAAGTCATCTGAATATTATACACTTACATGTGAAAATCAAAAGATCGCACTGCAATACAGTAAACAATAGAACAGCGAAACAGCGGTTCCAGAGAAGCAAGACGCACTTGTATTCTCTGGCCGCGAATCCTTGACCGCACTGGAGACTTGGATCGGTCAACGATTTTATTTAAGGTCTCCAGCGTGCCGGTCCTGGACACGTCTGGATATTCTTTCAGGCCCAACAGGCATAGTTGTAAGGACCGAGCCAAATAAGGTTTGCCGCTTTTCGGTCACTATAACACTAGACTGTTATTCAGAAGAGGACTTGGATTGCTAACCTCCCCACAGACGGAAAAGAACGGTACACCGTGACTGACAGATGAAAATGGAAGGTCCTGGTTTGGGGCGCAGCCGTTCCTCGTCTACGTAAGATTACAGCTCTTTCTTGGTCACCAAAAAATTGTATCATTTAGGTGCCGACATGCCCGTGGTCATCACTGTACTGAACAGCTATTCCGGCTGGGCTCTGTGCGCTGAAGGCTTCATGCTCAACAACAACCTCATGACGATCGTCGGTGCCCTCATTGGTTCATCTGGTGCCATTCTTTCCTACATTATGTGCAAAGTAAGTCTCTCCAACCAGCAGGCTTGAAGTAGGGTTCAGCAGCCGTGCCACTGATGATCAGAGTCGTTACTAGCCAAAATGTTTGGGAGGGGGCAGGGTATTTACCGACTGACTGGTCATTTTTAACGACTGTTTTTGCGGATAAAAACAACTATTTTTGAGAAAAAACGACTGTGTTAACGAAAAATAAGCTGATTTTAAGAAAAACCGACTATTTTTAAGAAAAAATTGACTATTTTACGAAAAACTGACAACTATTTCAACAATTATTTCTGAGAAAAAATAGACTGCTTTTACTAAAAAAATCACGGCGTGAAACGCCGATTCGGCTAACTTTTACCGACTGGCCAACAACATTGGGGGGACGCCCCCCCTCCCCCCCCTAGTAGTGACGCCTCTGCTGATGATGATGATAAATGTATGTCCAATCTGACAAAGTTTGGTGATAAATGGAATATAAAGAAAGGACTAAGGAGAGTATCCAGATCTCCCGCAAAACGATAACGCCGCTCTTATGTCTGTTTCAATGGATCAGTGAGTATGGTATTGAATCATTTGTATTTGTAAGCCAAAGCGGTAATTCGCTGTGGCATCTTTTCATGCATTTAGGGTCAGTCACTATAAACACGGGTGAAAACGGGATAGTGCCGATACAGTCTACAAACAAACGTTAGTTTACCCTATCCCCCCCCCCCAAAAAAAATGAAATACTCCCGGAAGATCAAGTAAGCAGCAGATGCTGTTTCTGCTCCTGAGTTTTTTACAAATAAGCTTTTAATTAATCCCTCACGACTTTGCCTGTTTTTGGCCACAGTTTAAGCAACTTGGCTTCGGTCAGAAACGTTGCAAAATTTGCATAACCGACGTTCTTGGTGAATCGGGTTCCCGGTATGCCGAAGCAAGCTAAACGCTACACACGTAAAAAAATAGTGTTATTATGTATATAAATATATGTCTATTTCTCCATCGTAATCCCAAAAGGGTAGAGATGGAGTACAAAAAGGAACACAAAAAAGAGAGAAAAAACTCTTATAATAAATTAGTATATTGGTTATGATATGATATGATATGATATTTATTTGCATTAAAAGCCCAAGGGCCATAACAAACAAACAAAAATAAATGCGCATAAATACAAAAGAACTGACACACTACGATTTAACACTAACCCCCACCCAAACACTTTTCCCTGTGTAGACTGGCCACTCTGAGAAACCTCGCCAGGTTTCTTATACTAAGAAAAGTCCTACATCGCATAACTTTCAACAGCCATGATAAACTAGTTATTGGAGTGAGTCAATCAATCGATCTCGTGAGAAATACCGTGTGAAATTGGAAATCTCAGGATAAGAATAGATGGCACGATGGTTTTGTACACCACCGGGAAAGTACTTTTCTTGCCAGAAATAAATGAACAAATATTTTGCTGAAATAAGGTGGTTACGCCTCTAAGTTCTGTACAGACATGGAGTCCAAGCGAGGAGGAAAATGACCTACGCGTCGTCGGGAACTCGGGACCCATCGTCTCGTCCAGTGCGAAGTTGCACTTAAAAAGACAAAAAATAGCATCTGGTGTAATCCAAAGGTCGTTCGAGCTGATGGATCCTGTATAATTTTGTAACAGAAGTTTTTTTTGTTTTTTTTTTTATCCCAAAACGTAAGTGAGGGATACCTATGACATTGCAAAAGTTGTCCGTCTGTCCGTCTGTCGGTCCGTCCGTCTGTCCGTCCGTCCGTCTGTCTGTCCGTCCGTCTGTAAGCACGATAACTCTCGAAGGGAGTGAGATATTTTGATGAAACTTGGTGTGAGGATTCTTTGGGTCAAGAGTAAGGTCAAGTTCGTAGATGGGCTTTGTAGCCTTACGTTTAGGGGTGGGGGAGGGGATTCAAATTAAGGGACAAACAAAATATTTTTAAACAGCTAATGAGATAGTCGATTATGGGGTAAGAAGACATGCTGAACACGAATATGAAAACCATTTTCTCGCCGGACAAGTAGTTCGCCCGGAATCCGGCCAAAACCGGAAAGTTTGTTAAAAATAAAAGTTTTATTTGAAGTTGATTAGATGTTCGATTTAGGGGTAAGAAGGCATGATGAACACGAATATGAAAACCATTTTCTCGCCGGACCAGTCGTTCACCCGGAATCCGGCCGAAATCGGAAAGTTTTTTAAAAGTAAAAGTTTTATTTGAAGTTGATTAGATGTTCGATATAGGGGTAAAGTGGCATGCTCAACACGAATATGAAAAAGATTTTCTCGCCGGAAAATTAGTCTGCCCGGAATCCGGACAAAACCGGAAAGTTTGTTAAAAGTAAAAGTTTATTTGAAGTTGATTAGATGTCCGATTTAGGGGTAAGAAGAGACACTGAATCCGCATATTACAATCATTTTTTAGCCGAACTTATAGGTCATCCGGAATCCGGCTGAAACCGGAAAATTTGTTATAAGTTAAATTTTTATTTGAAGTTGATTAGATGTTGCATCTAGGGGTATAGAGATACGCTGATTTCGTTTTTGAGCTTTATTTTTTCACCGGACAAGTATTTCTGGAATTTCGCCGAAGCCAGAAATTTCGCAGAAGTAAGGCAGGATCGTTTCGATCGGCTTATAGGGGTAAACACACATGCTGAATACATATCTGAACTAGGTTTTCTTAGATGATTAGCTGGTTGGCCTTAATCTGTTTCTAAATTTTAAGAGTAAAATTGTTCAAGGAGTCTGGCGAAGACTGGATCTGGTGAAGACAAACTGGATCAAATATTGATATTTTGTGATCCCATCGGAACCTTTGGTCTTGTTTCTTGTGACGAAAGGGTTTTTGTAGTTGGGCTTCGTTAGAAGAGCTGATTGATTTTTTATTTTTGTTTTTGTTTTGCATTCGATGGCTCTCGGGCTTTGAGCAATGTATCGCAGCATATCATCCCTTTTTCAAAGGGTTTTGTAGTTGGGCTTTGTTAGAAGAGCTGATTGATTTTTTTATTTTTGTTTTGTATTCGATGGCCGTCGGGCTTTAAAGTTTAACTGAAAAGCCAACTCATTTGTGTGTCATTTAATTGGAAACACTGAATTATTTGGATTCTGCAAAGGGATTTTTTGATTTTCCACTATCTGCTCTAGTTATGAGGCTCAGAATATCTCCAGCCGTCCCCACAGCGTAAATTCTACTATGACGCGGGAAATTTTAATCTCAACACAAATGCGGCTTTTCAGTGGGCAGTGGTGAGATCGGCGAAGATTGCTTAGTGCCTGAAAAAATTGATAAATCTTTATCGTAAGGCATACAGCAAAATTACAAGCGCATAGAGGCGCCACAAATCACACGGAAATTCCACTATTTGAAAATCGATTATTCGTGAATAGCGGAACAACGAAGTAACTCATTTTCAGCGGGTCTTCAAGCCAATTTAAGTGAATAAGTGATGGGTAACTAGATTGTCCTATCCTAGCCCTTTCGGTTAAACTTTAAGCAATATATCACGGCATATCATCCCTTTTTCAAGGCTATGAACCGATCCCTCGCCAACGTCATTCTCGGCGGCTACGGTACTGACTCGACAGCTGGCGGCAAACCGATGGAAATCACTGGCACTCACACTGAAGTCAACGTTGAAGGAACAGCGGAAATGATTGCGAACTCCAAAAACATTATCATCGTCCCTGGCTATGGTCTCTGTGTCGCCAAGGCGCAGTATCCCATTGCTGAGATGGTGAACCTCCTGAAGTCAAAGGGAAAGAATGTCCGGTTCGGTATTCACCCAGTTGCTGGTGAGTTGTCTTGTTCTTTCTAGGAAGGGTCAGTGGAAAAGAAGAAGTTATATATCGAGTCACCACGCGCTGAGACTTTAGTTGCGTTTTTACAGATACCATGGTATCTGTTACCACGGTAACTGGATCTGCAATTAGTCGTTTTTGCAGTTACCGTGGTATCTGATATACGGTTGCTATACAAAAATGACAATTGCCGAAATTGCGCTTTTTGAAGTCATCCCAAAAGAAAAACACATCACTAAGTACCAAACTTCTTTCCCGCCAATTTGACAACAATTGATGAAAGTGAGATGCCTTTTTCAGATAACACGATCAGTTACCGCGGTTACTGGCCAGATAGGTACCACGATACGGTAACTGCAAAAACGACTTTATACCGTGGTATCAGATACCATGGTATCTGGAAAAACACAACTTTTGCTATCCTCGCGTCGTTCCAAGACTCCTTGCGGAGTAGAGGGGAACCATGAGAAAGAGCGAGTCACTTCCTGGGGACTATTCGGAAGCAGAAAAAACAACAAGTGCCATAATGAGAACACGGGGAACGCCTATCTGTGGATTTTGTTCGATAAGTCGAAGATATCCGTCCCTTGCGAAACGTATTCAGGTGACGCAATTAGGTGTTCCACTTGATTTCACTTGCGTTTACTTGTGCAGTTGCATTATTTACGACAACAAAAATCATAATCACATAAAAAGACACCTTTTACGCAAAATCCGTCTTATCCGACAATTCAACTCGGAATTCTTTTTCTCTTGTCACAGGATTCCTTATAACTGGCCCGAACATGTGTTTTCAGTGAACCAACAACACTAGCAACTCGCCATCGACTCTGAAAAGCTGTCCCTTTTGATGATGGTTATGATAATCGGCGCAATCCCCGTCCGTGGGAACCTGGTACAAACAAAAACGCGAGAACTCTGCTGTGGGAGTCTCCGGGGAACGGCTAGATATAGTGTATATAGTGCTCCATCTGAACTGGTAACAGGAGATTGTTGTTGTAAACTGTTTGTATAGCTCAAATGGCGTGCAAATATTTTTTTTTTCGTAACCGGAGTGGTCTGCGTGATCCCAAATCTTAGTTTTGTGGGAATAAAGCCGGAAGTGGACTATCATTTGCAGGAGAAAAAACGACATATGGGTTCAAATCCGTTCCATGTTGTGGAACTTGAGGCCTCAGATCATAGTGATACATGCACTGTTAGAAGTTACATAACATTTGCACAAGGAGATCGTAACACTAAAAAGAACAAAACGGTCAAAACTGAAATTTTCTGTAACATCAATATATATATATGATGATGAAAGTTATATATATATATATACATATGTTATCTGTTGTAATTGCGCATCCTTATGTAAATATCCCCGTGACAGTGGACGTATGACAGTGGAGTGAACAAAGGCCTGTCGGTCTGTCTTATTTTCTCGAGTACTAACCTACTTCCGTGATCGCTGTGTCCAGTCTTAGACTCGGAGACCCGTATTTCGTGCTGTGCATTCTGTCAGCTGACAACTAGTCAGCTGTTGTAAAATAATGGAACATGTTGTACCAGAAAATAGTGCGAGGGGTACTTTAAGAGACAAAAGGGTTTGTTGGTGAATTTGAAAATATTTTGAATCGTCTTTTCGTCAAAGCGTCTTTATAGGCTGCCTTGCACCCGTTGGGTGGAAAGCGTCGTTTCCTCTCATGTGGGTTGTGACGGTAAGCGCGTGTATCCAAGGGTCCATTTTGACTGCTGCGCGGACGAAGTTGCTTTAATTCACTCGACCGTTTCTTAACAGGACGAATGCCCGGTCAGCTCAACGTTCTTCTTGCCGAAGCCGGTGTTCCTTACGACATTGTCCTCGAGATGGAAGAGATCAACGACGACTTCCCCGAAACCGATCTTGTCCTTGTCATTGGTGCCAACGACACCGTCAATTCGGCCGCCGAAGAGGATCCCAACTCCATTATCGCCGGCATGCCCGTCCTTAGGGTCTGGAGGTCCAACCAGGTAATGTCTTCTCAGCTGTAGAATTGGACCTGCCTGAACCTTGAGTTAAGATTAGTTCGCAGAGAATGCGACCTTATGAGCCCGATACAAAAATTCGCGATCACTTCTGGAGATCGGATACGACCAAAAGCGAAAAATTGCGTCACAAGGCCCCCCCCCCCCTCACCGTTCCCTTGCTTGGCCGCTAAATTATTTCTCTAAACAAGTACGAATCACCCATTCATTGCTTCTTGTTCTTATTATTAGTAGCAAAAAAAGGCGCAAGCCTCTACAAAATTATTAACGGTGTCGGCTAAATTGTATCGGAATTCCATACTGTCGTAACGTACATAGTGACGTCGTGTGGATCCAACATAGGATTTGATTGTCCATAGGCCGTTTTATAAGTGTAAACGCGCTCGGCTACTCACCGGCTACTCATACTCACCAATAGGAATAAACTAAAATCTTTCGTTTTCTCAGGTAAAATAGATCAAATGGGTGTGACGTCACGCTTGTATGGAATTACGATACAACTTTGTTTAGACCTTGTCAACACAAAACTTGTCATTTCCAACATGGTTGTCAAGTGCTATTTGAAGACATCGACTGATGGACTGGCAATGACGTGAGACAGAACTTGGTTCCACGTGTCAACAGTGCGATTTCGAAACTTCTGTCTGCCGATGTCTTTCTTAAAGCGCTGTAAGCTAAGTTTAAACTCGTTGCTCCTGAGGTTGTTTGAGTTGGGAGTAAGAAGTTCTTATTTGAGTCGACTGTCGTTGGATAATTATGTACGTCCTGTATTTTCCGGTTTATGTGCCCGGTTCTAATCACACGCAATGCCCAAAAGTTGCAAACCCTCGGCCTGCGCGGGGGGGGGGGTCATTCTCAGCCGCCCCACATCCACTCCTCCAACTACGTCTCATGGATGTCTTTCGCTAGGTCGTCGTCATGAAGAGATCTCTTGGTGTTGGCTATGCCGCTGTCGACAATCCCATCTTCTTCAAGCCCAACTCTGCCATGTTGCTCGGCGACGCTAAGAAGACATGTGATGCCCTATTAAGCAAACTGAAGGAGCATTACGAGCAGTGATTTGCGCAAAGACCTTTAGCGTTAATGTTCGAAAGGTTGGTCCTTGAGGCTGCCTCAGGTTCAGACCAGTTTTCATTATTCGTTTTCTGGACAGATAACCGGAAGCACCCCGCTTCGCTGCCTGAAGTGTGTGTGTGAAGCACTTCATCAATACCAAGGGGCCGGGATTTTTTTTTATCCTCGCTGGTGGTGTTCGAGGGCGTGTCACTGCAACTGCAGTGTTCGTTGCATAGATAGGTTTTATTGTTCTAGTAGTTCAACAGATTTACTCGTTCGACTTCGTTTTAGTCACAGTACCTAGATCGGACACGCGGTTTGGCATTACGGATTTTGGGACATGGACCTTAGTAGGAACACGTAGATAGGAACCATTTCCCATAATCAGTAGTGAAGTCTTGACCCTAGGAAGTGGGCCTCCTACGGGACGGAGGATTTGAACAGGTAGATTTATGAGGATATCACTCTTCTTTTTGCGAGAACAAGTACCTCTAGGCAAGAGTGCTTGCTGTCAGTTACATGGGCAAGGGATAAGCTGGGGTTGAACGAAATTGCAGTGTTCAGGTCCACTAGTTATGTATTCTCGGAGAATGGAAAATTTGATTTAAAAAAATCATGAGCCCTTGACTCACATTTTCTCGTCAAAGCTCGGAAATAACATTTTTCCGGATTCTGGAGTATCTTCCGGGTGTAGAGGGGGGGGGGTCTGCTTTCCGGTTGTCCGTCGAGGGAACTGATAATGTTAAAGATTTTGAAACGCCAGGATCGTGTGTTAATGTAACTAGAAATGCAAAAAGTGTAGTTCCCTTAAGAGGGGATGGTTTTTCAGTCCCGGTCAACGAAAATTCAAAATCTTCTGAAGATTTTGAACGTGGTGTAACCTTCAAAATAAAATAAAAAGTCCAGAAACGGAAGATTTATTGTTAAATTGTTTATTAAACGCGTTCTGTTCGGACTCTAAACTCTAAATTTGGGAACGTTTTAATAATTGTTTGGCGGGATGTGCCAATAGTTTGAACCAAAGAAGAATGTGCGGATGATCTTTACAAACGTAAATTTCTGTCCGAATAGACTATAGTTTTTTTTTTCCTTTATCCTTGGCAAAGGGTTCTGGAGGTACGACTAGGTTGACCGAGAAAGCTGCCTATGTGTTATAGATGAATTAGTTTAGATTCACTTTGTTTTTAGTTCATATGAGATTTTAGAAATATCTTTTTGTGGATACTAATAAAAAACCGTTTATAGAAAATAAGAATCACACTTAGAGCGTGTTCCACCCCTCTACCAATAGTAACTATTATTTACTATTTCCGTTCCAGCCTCACGAAAGTTACTACGCTGACCGTTCCAACCTTCTCAAAATAGTAACTAATGATAACTATTTGCTTACCACGCTCGGGAGCGTAGTAACTACGCATCTCTGCAACGTGATTGGTCCGATCAGCCCGCGGCCTGATGTTTGACCGAAAAAAATAAAAAGCGTTCCAGCCTAGCGTAGTAACTACGGTAACTAGCGTAGTAACTACGGTAAGTAGGGTGGAACACGCTCTTAGTGTTGGAACCATAGCCCTTTTATATCTTCCTGAAAACCCTCAGTTTTAAAGTACGTGCACACACGGTCCAGTTTTCGCAGTCGGATGCGAATTTCTTCTTTCGCTCCGAATTTTCGACGCATGTTTTCCGTAGTGACACGAATTTCGCATGTGAAATCTTGTATGAGTGTTTGTGCAAGTAGCTTTAAAAGACATCTGAACAATGAAACCATACTTGAACACACCATGGAGAATGCATTTGCAGACATGGCCAGGGAGAGTATTCTTCTCCTGAGCGTGACGTTCTCAAAATAGGGATGTTCGTTTCTGGAGGTTTGCACATGCAGACTCCAAGACAAAAAGTGCAATTCATTCAAATCTTGTACAGCGCTGGCCGGATCGTATTGGAATTTCTTCTAGATATACGTTGGGCTTAACTGGTTAAAAAATATTCCAGAAGAAGGGTTGATTGGAGACATTTGTTCATTTGTTCGGTATTGAAATAAGGACAGATGCAAAATGGAGCAAAAGTCATAGCTTGGAAACACTATTTCGTATTTGGATTGGGTTTTCTGCAGGCAATGTTAGCGGAAGTCATACAGATAGGAATGATAGGCTACTTGGTACTCTTCATTCAGGTGTCCTTTAATCATATTGAATTGGTTAAAGGGTGCGTCGTACTTATGATAGTAATTCATTCTACTTCACTAGAATTTCCGTCCATTCTTGTTGACGAGATTCTTAACTTGATAAGTTTATCATATCTCCTCTATTAGCAATACACTGATTATCACGCTTGCCACGTTTTTTCTCTTTACGTGACTTATCATTGTTTCGGAGGAGCTTGTTCGGCCTGAGACAGGTTATGCAAATTTTGCCAAGATCGTCATCCGAAGCAAGGGACACGGAAAGAGGCTAAAAACAGCCGAAGCCGTGTCTAATTTTCTGTAAGAATAGCTTAGTTGTAAAATGGTCAACTATCTCAGAACATCTGAGCAAAAACACTATGTAGTGCGAGGTGTCCTTTGGGGATTTTTGCGTCGAATTTGGACCGTTGCTGTCCCTTGCAAACTGGAAACAAAAAACCTGGAAGAGGACAACAACATGTTCACCCCTCGTAATGCTTCCCACAGACGTTCAGGGTCGGGTGCTTGCGGACCGGAATTTCGGCCAGGATTTCTCCGGAATACTTTGCACATCATAGATTCCGTACAAAGCTGAGATTTGTCTAACTTCATAGTGCAAGTGAAACAAATTCAGCCGAGAAAACCTGATCGTCCATTCGCAGCATACGCGGATGGCCTGCCCGATAAAAAATTTCCGAGAATTAGTCGTATGGAGTAGTACGAAAAAGTAGCATGCAGTAGTAACTGTTGCTACTACATGCTACTACTAGCAAACTGGATGCTATCGGATACTACTACATAAGATTAACCCAGTCGGAGGCATGTTTATCAAAGTATTCCATGCTACTACATATCACTAATCAAACTATTCAATTGTACATACCATTCCTTGCAACTTTTTCGTACAACTACCATACTACTACACAGTCGTCAAAGTCAAAGAATTTTTCATCGGGTGACGACGCACACAAGACGTTCATAAGTGTGACATCAGGGACATGTGTAACAAGACTAAAAGTTTCGATCAGATCCCAAAGGGGAATGTTTATTGGACTTCTTCATGCAGACAATCGGGTCTTGGGTTCGCCAGATCGCGTAAAAATGATATCATAATCAACCCCTAAACCATATCCGGTAACTTCTGCCTTAACCCCGATGAAAAATTATCTCAAAATTAGTAGTATGAAGTTGTACGAAAAAGTAGCATGCAGTATGAACTGATGCTACTACATGCTTCTATGTCAGGACTACCGAGTTACTGCATTCTACTGCATGCTACTATTAGCAAGGCTGGATGCTACTGTAGCAAGACAGTATGCTCCTGGATACTACTGCTTTAGATTGCCCAGTCTGAGGCACACTTAATCATAGTATTCGTTACTATTACATATACATGCAACTTTTTGGTACAACTATCATACAGCTACGCAGGCTACAAATTTTTCATCGGGTCCAGCCTACATTACGACCGGCATATCAATACTATTTGAAAACTCATCGAATGGATCACACCACTATTGAACATGCTCTTTATTTCGGAAAAAGAAGTTAAGTAGCTTCCTGCACCTTTTTTCGACACTCGAATTCTTACCCCTATATCGAATCTGTAATCGACTTCAGAACAAAATCCGGTGAAAACCGGGAATTTTGTTAAAAGGAAAAGTTTTATGAAGTTGATTAGGTGTTCGATTTAGGAACCATTTTCTCGCCGGACAACTAGTTCGCCGGGAATCCGGACTAAAACGGAAAATTTGCTAAAAGTAAAAGTTTTATTTGAAGTTGATTAGATGACAGGTTCAGGGGTAAGAAGAGACGCTGAATCCGTATTTGACAATCATTGTTTACCCGGACATGTTGTTCGTCCGGAATCCGGTTGAAACCGGATTTATTTTTATAAGTTTTAGTTTTATTTGAAGTTGATTAGATGTTCGCTATAGGGATAAGGAGGCACGCTTAATTCGTTGCTGAACTTTTTTTCTGCGGGGCAAGTAGTTCGCTCGAAATTCGGCCGAAATCGGATATTTGACAGACGTATACAAGCAGGAAGTTTCGGTCAGTATCGTCAAAATAGATATGGTTTATAGAGGTATATCTGAAGTTCTGAACCTGGTTTTCTCAGATGATTAGTCTGGCGAAGACTGGATCTGGCGAAGACAAGACCCAATTATCTGGATTAAATATTAAATTTTTGGGATCCCATCAAAACCTTTGGTCTTGTTAAAGAAAGGTGAAACGAAAAGCCGAATATGTAAATTTAATTATACGAATTTACCTTAAAGGAATAATCTCAACTGATGCGTTGCAGTTAGTTTTACACAAAATTTCACCTGCGGCGCATTTCATAGTATTATTTATTGGGAAGAACGGGGTTTCGTTTAGTTGGCGTTTCAGGATTGGAATTCTTGGTAGTTTGAAACACGTTGAAAGCTAGAACTTGTAAGCTCATTTTTCCAGAAAAAAGACAGATTAAAAAAATTTCGTCTGCTGCAATTAATTTCACTTGTTCTGGTTACAGCCGTTGGAAGCTTCGGCTTTTAGAGAAAGCTGCAATGAAAACCCGAATATGTGAATTTAAATATACGAATTTACATTAAAAGACTATCTCAACTGAAGTATTACCATTAGTTCTACACCTGTTCTATTTGTAACTGGTTCTACTCTGTGGTGGCGGGAAATGTGCTAGTGTTTTGTTTGCACATTTTTGAGTCCGTCGGCACAAACTGAACGTCCCCCCCCCACCAAAGCTAAAAGGCTAGTGACGCCCCTGATATCTGATAGCCAATAAGCTGACTGGATGATTTTTAACACTGTCTTCATTCAGTTACACTTTGCCTGCTGCTTGGTTCTGGTTTGGGTCGTGTGGGTGACAAAAGCCCACTGATAACGACACTCTGGACTCTTATATGCTGTGCGGCAGATTATAAACACAAAACGCGGCTGTGTAACATCTCATGTCATCACCATCATGGTCAGCCTGTAAACAAATTAGTCTGTTTGTTTGGTGAAGTTGTGAAGACTGCTGGTAAACCTCAGTTTTACTGAAAGTTGGAGTAGCAGTAGAACTCTGGAAGTTTGAGAAGTGCTTTTGGAAACATAGCAGTGATACATTCATTGGTGTAGGAGTTCTTTATTTCATTTTGATATTTTATGGCTTTCACCAGTTTCTCACGAAATCCAGCCTGAAATTAAATTTCTGGGAATTCTAATTGTGGGCTTAGCAGGGCTTCCCGAATTCTTACAGGACTGCCACCTATCTGTACCTATCAGGTACCTATGGTGCAACCCTGATCCTAGCCCTGGTCCTGCCTCAATCAAATAGAGTTTCTGGGAATTTGTGAAAGGATTTGTGACATTTTCTTGGTGTTGACTAAACCTTAGCCAATTATCTTAGGCTTGTAATGTCACACGAGAAGTCTATATTTCCATTTACCAACGGTATTGATTGTCCCTAGAATGGTTTATAAATGTAAATGAGTCCAGCGCCTCGCTGTCCACTCGGCTCCTGCTCGGCTCTATATATGTGTAGATACAAATATATATTTTGCAGCATTAAATTTAATCAAATTTCCCTGTTTCTTTCATGATGTCAGAAAGACGTCACAGGCCCAAGATAGTAAGCTAAGGTTCGGTTTCCACGGGCTTTGCTTTGTGTTGTACAGGACAGGTGCACCAAACTAATTGCCAACCTCTGGAGCAATCCTTTACTTTTGAGATAAACAGATGATGTGATTTCTGAAAATATCCTACAGGATACCTTGTTATTTTGCACCACCATGGCACCACCCCCATGAAGGAAATATATGCATGCAATTCCCACTGTTTCTTTCCAGCATCTACTCTTAAATGTGTGAAATTGAACATCAATAAAAAGGTCTAACATTTTCTACAACCTAATATTTTTTCTGTTTCTGTTGAACAAAGTTGCAGTGTTGCTAATTGTCTTTCTTCTAAGCACCTGCTGATCATGGCCAAATTTTTTTTGCACTGATTTCTTTTGCGTCTTTTGCAGATTTTTTTAAGCTACCAGGTTAATCCTAATAGCTTGAGCATGACTGTTTGCGGCAGCATTTTCTGTCTTATGTATTTGCGCCTTTTTGGCTTTGTTTTCGCCAGGTTATTCTTCTAAGAAGAAATTCGAGTAAGTGGATGATATTTGATATTAATTAATTCGTTGAGGATGGATGTATTTTTATGTTTCACACCCAATCCTTGTGATTTAATTTTTATTTACACAAGTTTACCTGGAGTGGTGTAAATACATGGGTGGTGCAAATAGCAAGGTATCCCGTATGTTTAGGATATTGTTTGGAAACTTGGTTTATGCTCTTCATTGCCATTGGCAATGGCTTTCTGTATCTCCAGAACCGGCTAACTAAGACCACCTGTAAAATTACACTACACTGCAAGCTTCAGGTCTCTTACTTTGTACTAAAACATACAATCAAAATGAACAAGTTCATCTGAAAAATAATAGATAAACTGGTCTATCAGCGCCCCTAACCAGTAATATGACCAGAGGCATTATTAGCAAAAATGTTTGGGGGGTGGGCAAGGTATTTACCGACTGTCTGGTCATTTTACCGACTTCTAAAATGTGGTATACTTGTCCCTCTCGGGGGAATAAGCAGTATACTAAGTATGAGCACCATGCTCAGCCCTGACAGCATGTGCAACTTTTGCGCATGGTTATAAAAAGGTCTTGTTGTAGCCTACCAGACTGACTTGTGCAACCACTAAACAAAAATGGTAGTAAAATTACAACCTGACCAAATCAGCAACTAATTGATTAGTACATATTAAACTCTACATAAGTCAAGAATCATAAAACTGACAGTGGTTGGTTTGCTATATGGTGATTTACACCCTTCGCGAGGAAAATAACAGGGGGTGTGGGGGGGGCTTCTGTATGTGGCTGGTTACTGGCCTATTGCTCATAAAGACACATGGAAGAAGAGCAAATTTCCATGGTAGGGTACATTTATGAAACAGCAGCACCACAATCTTTAAAACAAACATTATTCTTTTCACTTAACCCCATGTTGCCAGTGAGAGAAATAAGATTTTTTAGAGGAAAAAGTCATGTAAAATTGAGGATAGCCTCTGGATTGCCTGTTCCCAAGAAGATATATTTTGTTTTGGCTGTTTTGACAGATCTTAGTAGAAACTCATCTTCACATTTGTGCAGCACATTTTGCCAGTGCTGGCATGGTCACCATAACATACATCAAGTAAGCTACAGTTAGAGATTGAGTTTTTTTAATGTTTTATTTTTTACCATGTAGCCTACCTTAGCCAGTGGCACTGACTGTTTATTTTTCTAATTCTCTTTTATTTCAGGTTTACTGGCAGTCTGTGCTTGGTGGCTGCATCTACCGCATACTTTCTGACTTGCTACCATCATTTTACAAAACGATTTGTAATGTCAGAAATGAACTGTTAGGAACCTTGACAAGGGATAAGCTCAGCAGAAATACAAAGTGTCTACCAGAAGTGATCAGTGTTATCAGCGAGGATAGTTGAAAAATGAATGGTTTGAGTGTTCGTGAGCTGTGTGGCCTCTTCTGCTGTCCACCGTGGCCTTCCAAAATTGCTTCAAAACTTGCTTTCCTACCACCACAAGCCACCTACAACTTAGTACCTAATGAGAATGGTACGAAGTATAGCCTGTTTCTAACAGAAAAGGCAGAGTGGCAGTATTCAGAACGGGAAAAAGAAAATATTGAGGTGTGTTATGCCAGAACTTCAAGGGGAAACAGAATAGCCTGTATGTTTGTGAAATGCTCCCCAAATGCCAGATATACACTGCTATTTTCCCATGGAAATGCGGTTGATCTCGGACAGATGTCAAGCTTCTACTTGGGTCTTGGATCTCGAATAAACTGCAATATTTTCAGGTGAGAATATGATTAATATTTGTTAATTACCTTAAATTGTATTTGCAAGCAAGGATGTTGTATCGCAATGAGTATCTTGCAGTTGGTTTATGATGGTTACTGCTTCTGGGGCACTCCAGTCCTCGCCAGTCCTCTATCTTACATGTATCACAGATAGGGCCCCTTTTGTACAGCTTGCAGATCTGCCCTTCAGGAGTTGCTGCCTCATCTAAGGCAATATTCTGTTGAATGTACGTTTGTCTCCTTCCCTAGTCTGTAATGAACGGAAAATAACGAGGAGAAAGAACATCGCCTGTCAGACAGAATTGATTTGTTCTTGGTTGTAATAGTAATAATAATAATAGAAATCATAAACAAGGCCTCACCTGTCAGATAATACTTTACAAAACATGTGTTTGTCTTCTTTCTTAATCCACACTGAAAGCATGTCAGATACAATGAGTTAACATCATGTATCCTGCCAGAGAGGATTGACGGATTCTTGGTTCTTGGTTCTCATTATAACATCTAGTAATTTAGTATCATCAAAAATAGTCTCTCTCTCTAAGGAAGCAAGTTGAGCCTTTTTTTGGTGTAACAAATTCCTGACCATAGCCTACATATAGAGAAAGCAAATTGTTTCTTCTTAAGTAGTCAGTTCCGGCTGAGCAGCAAATTGACTTCTAGTAAGGAAGGAATATGTTGGCCCTATCTTCATGGTAGCAAGATGGTTGGAAGGCAGTACTGGAACGATGAATGGGGTTCCTCGCAATTCGCAGTGTTATGCCGCGCACGAGGGGGAGTCGATTTTGAAATCAGATGTTTCATGTGACACTCGTCGCCTGATCAATTGTCATGAACAGTCGTCCAGTTAAAGTGCGTGTTGGCACCTGACAGGTTGCATATGCCAACACTTAAAATCTGGCAATAAATAACCTAACACCTAGCCTAACTTAGTGCATTTCAGAATAGTAGTTGTGACTTTTCACTGCGTAGAATTGACAGCGATTTAAGGCGTTTTTCCGTGACAATCCAGATTGACGCGTCACTTTCCGGATTATCCAAAATGTGTTTTCTCTGACAATCCAGACTATGAAATATCTTTTCTGTGACAATCTGGTAATCCGGATTCGTGCTTCGGTCGTCGATTCGAGAATCTTGCAACGGAGCAAGATCGTCGTTTGTACAATCTGGGATTGTCGATTCGCTGTTTCTCTGATGAATCAGCTATCTAGGATTATAATCCGGGATTGTCGCGGAAAAACACCTTTAGGACCCGGCAAATACTGCGGTCGCACTTTATTTGACACAAATGACGCCGTGAAATTTGAAACACCGTAGTAGCGTGGTCAGTCGAAAAGTTATTTACGTGTCATTTGAGCGCAGCCGCACTTGCCTGAATAGTCGTAACTGCTGTACCGAAGCAATCTTTTTTAAATCTCTCTACATTATGTTATTCTAATTTCTCGATTCCGGTGATAACATATGCAACACGTCGCACAGACTCGATAAAGATACAGCTGACGGAACCGCACGTAAAATCTACGGAGTGTTACCTCAACTCCTATGTTCCCTATTTTGCAAAGCATTTTAACGGTTCTGAACTCTGGATTTCAATTGACATATTTTGTGGTTATATTTGCTATCTTATTATATTTTTTAAATTGTAACAAATGTGTGAATATTTGTGACTAATGTGGTGACTATCCACCACTATTTTTGTAAAAAGATAACATGGAATTAAACAAATTATTATTATGTTAGGGGGCGTAAAGCATTATCAACAGGTTATTTACCCTGTTTACTGTTTCTAGCTATGACTATTCAGGATATGGAGCAAGCTCAGGAACCCCCTCCGAGAAGAATCTCTACTCTGATGTTGATGCTGCCTGGCAATGCTTGAGAACCAGGTATGGTGTTTCGCCGGAAAATTCTATTCTGTACGGACAATCTATTGGCACTGTGCCAACTGTGGATTTGGCTTCAAGGTACGAAGTTGGAGCAGTGGTACTACATTCCCCGTTGATGAGTGGAATGAGAGTGGCTTTCCCGAATACGAGACGAACGTGGTGCTTCGATGCCTTCCCAAGGTAAGTTCCAATTCTTAGAATCCTCTTTGTCAAACATTACAGTCGACACGTTCACGTCTACACCATGCTACGTATTACTATACTGTCTACTTCTGTAATTTTTCCGTCCATTCTCGTTCCCAAGATTCTACACTTCATAAGTGTGTCCTTGGCATTACACTGATTATCACACTTGCCACGTTTGTTCTCTTTACGGGACATATCAGCTCCCGATCATTGTTTCCGAGAAGCATATTGGTCCGAAGACCGGCTGTGGCCATGGCTCCAAGGGACCGGCTCCAAGGGACATGGAAAGAGTCTAGAAACAGCCGAAGTCTTGTGTAATTTGCTGTAAGCATAGCCAAGTTTGAAAGTAGTCAGCTAGGCCTATCTCAGAAAATCTTAGCAAAATCACTATATAGTGCTAGATGTCCTTTAACATTTCCAGAAAAAGCATTGAACGTATTGACGGCGCTAAAGGGGTAGGTCGGCCAAGATTTGCTCCGGCCATTTTTCCGGGGCAGAAAACAGTTTCTGTTTCGGACAGAACTCCAATCTGGCGTCGCTCTTCCGAGACTCTAGGCAACATTCTCTCTAATTTTTGTTGTTTCTTTTTTTTTATAACTCTCGTACGATCATAAATTAATAATAGGAATAATCGAGGACTTCCGATGTATCTGGAGAGGTCGAACGCTATGGACGAATTGTTTAGGGTCTATTATGACCTGGTCTTAGCTTAACGCTCCGGCGTGTAGATCAGTACCGTTTCAGCCCCTTTCCCGTTCAAGCCCAGTACCATTTTTCTCGTCTCTAACTTTGGGCTCTAACCATGGCAGGCTTGTACATTCTGGGAGCTTTTTGCAAGCCCCTTATCTATCGCCAGCTCTTTTGACGAATGAGCGGTCAATTCTCTCTGATGATTTTACTGTTATCAACGCCACCGGTGGCTGCACAGTAACTTGAAACTTATAAAGCTACAGCGCCGTAATTTCTTTGGCAACCCCCTACCCCGGGTCGTGAACAGGAGCGACATGAATCCTAGTAGACCGATTTTATAACCCTTCTAATCTGACGAGGGGGAGAGCTGGGGTCTAGCCGACATTTCCTAGCATATGCTCATTGGCAGTCGGTAAATTCGATGTAGTGCTGAACTCTCACGTGGAGACAGTTTGATTATTTTGCCCTGGCACTCCTTGTTAGCGTAAATTGAAGGGACAGCTGTTGGTCCTGGTCGAGCATTGCAAAAAAGATAAGGCTTCTTGTATGCTTTCATAAAAATAGCGATAATCTATTGAAGTATTTGCGTCGTTTCCTTAGTTTGCGTCACGGTTGTTTTATCGACCTTCTGCCATTTGGTAGCTTGTTTCAGCCGGCTTGGAATTTGGCGTTGGGAAGGTAACTTCGATATGGAATAAGTATTGTGGAGGAGATTAGTCTGTTGTCATAGTATTCTTGCATTACCACCCTTTTTACAATAATAACTATTAGTTACGATTTTCGTCCAACCTCGTGAAAAGTTACTACGCTGACCGTTCCAACCTCGGTATAGTAACTGATTGTAGCTATAAGTAAGCAAGTAAGTAATTTATTTGTAACCCGTTATTTAAAAAAAGCGGAATAAATAAAAAAAACACATAAAAGACATTCAAAAAGACACAAATGTTCAATCTTCGGCCAGGAAGCAGTGGATAACGTCGTGCGCTGGTTGGGCCCTGTTGTCCATGATTTTTGAGAACGACGAGAAAACATCCAAAAGGGTAACACTTGCGTCTTGAATTTTGAACTTCTCCGTCAATGTATGGTTATGACATAATTTCGACAAATGGAGCAAGTGCTTTGACACCAGAACGAAATAAAAGGAGCGCAGAAGGTGCTGTACAAATTTTAATTTTTTTTTCCTGTTTGCTTGGAGGTATTTACTCTAGCTTTGAGCTGATGTTGATACCCGTTTACCTCTTCCGTCTTCACCGTTGCCTATCGCACAAAGAAATATCGAAAGAGGCGAGCAGGAGCCTACTCCGCGCGCTGATCCGCTCTGGAGCGCGTCCATAAAACCAATCAGCGTTGACTTCTAGATTTCCTCTTTAGCAACTTACCGGCGATCTAGCTATTTGTAGAGGTAACGAACCGTGATGTGGCGCGAAGCCGCTCGTTTGCATCGGGAGTCGTCGTATTTTACTCGACTCGGCATGTTTGTATGACCGAGATAGGGAGACAGCAGTTCTGTCTCGTTATTTGTTCTTGGTAATATAGCAATAACCGTAACGTCAGAATCAGACACCATACATTTGGCGAAGAGTTTCAGGCGTCCATTCGCAGTAGCGTTTCCGCTAGGAGCGTCCAAATGGAAAATCGCGAATTCGCAAACCTGGAGATACGGTGGATCTGTTAGGTCTTCCATTGGAACTTTGAGACAGCATTAAATGCTCAGACACTGCAAACCATCAGAGCGAAAAAAACCGCAGTTAACATTCTACTCTCAGCAATTAGGCATACCACAGCCGCGTTAAATCAAACCAAGAAGACATAAAACTGGAATCTGTTCTGGGAAAAATATCACTATCATTTGAGTGCTTGCGGACTGGAACCACAAAGAGATTGGAAATTCTTCGACAGTTCAGTAACCTGTGAAATTAACAGTGTATCCCACTTACTGGACCGTTATTTTAATCTCTAGAAGTTTCTAGTGCCGAAGGATAAGTAGGCTACTCATTCAGCCCAAGTTAACCGGGAATCGTATTTGATGGCTCGTATATTCAGCAGAGGTCGTGTTCCGCCCCACTTACCGTGGTATATACGCATGACGTCACGACTTCTGGCTTTCTTGGCGTCGAGGCTGGAACGCATGTTTCTACAGTCGGCAAATATCGCTCTAATCCCGCCATTCGTGCTTCAGAGATTGTTGTTGCCCGCATACTACGCTTCCGAGTGTGGGAAGGCATTAGGAACTTTTTGGAGAAGGCTGGACGGTCAGTGTAGTAGCATTTCACGAGGTTGGAACGAAAATAACTGTTGTAAGAAGGGTGGAACACGCTCTAAGGACATTTCGACCCTTCTTTGCATGGGTCCTGTTCAGGTCGTAGCCCTGTGATCGTAGGTTTGTTTTTCCAACTAGAGACCCTCCCGAAAAAGAGCTGGAATATCTTAAATATCTTTGCTTACTTTTCGTCTAGAGCGTGTTCCATCCTTCAATCAATAGTAATTATTAGTTACTATTTTCGTTCCAACCTCACGAAAAGTTACTACGCTGACCGTTCCAACCTTCTCGAAATAGTAACAACAGTTTGCTTGCCATGCTCAGGAGCGTAGTAAGCGTGGTAACTACGGATCTCTGTAACGTGGTTGGCTGGATTACGCCGTGGATTGATATTTTACCGACAATTTAAAAATGCGTTCCAGCCTTGACGCCAAGAAGCCAAAATTTGTGACGTCGTGCGTAGTAACTATGGTAAGTAGCGTGGAACACGCTCCTAGTGTCATCAGGTTAACACTGTCAGAAGTGATGATGATGGTAATGAAATTTTACGCACGTACTACACAAGAAAAGGGAAATAGTGCTGTAGCCTACAGAGAATAAAAGGAAAAAATTACACTGAGGTTTCAGTCACGAAGTAAATGCACAAAATAAAAAAATAAACATAAAAAAAGAAAAGGTTCTAATCGGGTATAGAAAATCTTCTTCGTAGATGGATTGCGTCTAGAACAGTTTAGTGGGTTGATACAAGTTTGATAACAGATAACACATGTTCACACATCCTGGCGTTAAATGCAGTGATAACATATATGCTATGCTGCTGTTGAGACCTTTTCAAATGTTTTCGCGAACAATAACACTTAAAAGCTTGTTAACACAGTTTTGTCTCGAACCATAACACTTAAAGTGTTCATGACAGATTTACACAGCATAACGTCTAACACAGTGATCCGCAGTTATGTGTTATCTGTTATCAAACCTCTGACATTGTAGTAGAGTTGATACCTTAAGTAAATTTATTCACTAAAACAGGACCATTCTTTAATAAATATTAATAATTATTTCAGTCTTTCGGTGGCTCGGGGCAATAGCACAGTCGACGGAAAGACGATAGAAATGGCCGAGCTACATTTTGCATTTTCTGTGTCCTTTAGAAGCGGATTCTCGGAAAATTCCATCCTCGCAACAAAAGTTGTGGTAAATTCGTAAGCTACCTTGCCAAAACCAGATGCAAAATATGCAATAATCTTGCCTCCTCTTCTGTATCAGTATTGGTCTTTTTCTTTTCTTTTTAACTCCCTTCTTTCTGGTTTAAGCGTTTTTGTTCCCGTTATCTCCTTTCTACTGACTCTGAATTACCAATTGGTTATCTCACATCCTGCTTTTCTGTTGATTGGTTTCGTCCCTTCAATCAGAATAGAATCCAGATCTCTTCTCGTAAAGCCGGAAAAGATTCCGGAAATGATCTGGCCTGAAAAATTAATCAGGAAACTCTAGAGGGAATTGGGGCGAGCACTGTTGGGAGGAGGCTAGGAGCTAAAGGAAGCTAGCAGGCTATGGTGGTAAAGTACCCCCCCCCCTTCCCCAACGAATTTTGTTTTACGAAACATGGTTCTGCAGTGAGCGAAAATCTTTCCCCGTAGTCCAAATTGGGACAAAGCCAATTAGACCCTTTTCCAGGATTTCCATTTTTTCTTCTCTCTTCTCGCTTTTTTTCTGTTTCTTGAAATATTCGGTTAATCTGTTGATCCTGTTTTTATGGCACTTCGTCCGTGTCATATACGGATCACTTTTCCATCGGTCGATCAGTCGGTCTGTCGGTCCGGTGATCGCGAGTTAGCGTACTTCCAGATGTGCTAGGACGATGAAACTAGGCAGGTATAATAGGGGACCGAAACATAGTAACCTCCCTGATCCGACCGTTCTAGAGGGAGTGGAGGAAGGGGGAATCCAAAAAAGCTCGTGACAAACAAAACTATTGAACAGGTTATCGGATCTGAACGAAACTTGGAAGAGCACGGGTCTCAAATAATCCATCTCAAGTCCGGGCTGGATCCAGTAAATATAGGGGGAGTTTCAGGGGGATTGACACGCTTAGAGTTGAGGGATTGGGATAGAACTTGGTTGGAAGAACAAACATAAGCCCTATTCTATACAACATTTACAGAACTGGACCGGATCCGGGCACTGTGGGGGGAGTTGGAGGGGGTGTCGGAATTCCACTGACCGCAAGTTAAGGTGCTTCTCGCTTAAAGCCCAAACTCCCCTTGTTGAATTTTAGGCGCAAAGAATTGTCTTTACGGTTCCAGAAAGCTAGACATTATTGATCACAGACAATTTTTGGTTTTGTAGCTCTGGTTAAGCTCAGTCCTCCACGAGTAAATAAACAAGACAAGTAGGTCGTCTGGCTACGAATGGCCATCTTTAAGTTGGATTTATCGTTGTTTTCTTCCGGCCACCGATCCTGCTCTCCGCCACTGAGTGATTCCGGAATTTGTGGTTTTAATCGGGTTTATTTTCATCGGTGGAAAAGGTTGCTTCATATGGAAAAGGTTGCTTCATAGGGTGTTTAATTCATGGTAAAACATCATCGTTAAACATAGGTGTTTGATTCATGGCGTTAAGCATCATGTGGGTATTAAATATCATATATCATCATGTGGATTTTTTAATTATTGACCGCGCATGTCACCAAATATGAGAAAGTGAAAAAGATGGCGTGCGTAGCGTGTGAGCATGTTATTGGCTACTGGTTTGTGATGTTAATGCACCGAGTCTTTTCGAAGGCGATGCTCAGTTCGTAGGTCAATAACTAAAGCACATTTATTTAGTTTCGTACTTACATTGGAGAAAATTTGAGAATTAAATGAACCTGAACCAGAACGGGAAAGTGTGGAACGAACTACTAAGCAAAGCTACGCGTTCGATTAGGTTACACATGTGGAAATACACATGCGAAATTCGTGTCGCTATGGGGGAAACCTGCGTGCGATGCTTCTAAAGTTCGGAGCGAAGGAAGAAATTCGCATCCGACTGCTGAAATCGGACTGTGAATGCACGTACCTTAAAGCACACCCGCACTATTTGCTGTTTATGTTTCAGCATTCTAAAACAGTTAAATACTTTAAAACCAGGCTCTGCTCTTAACAACTTACCCACGGCTTTGGCTGTTGCATTTCTCCAGGCCCTTTGACTAGCAAAAAACAGGGAAAAACTCACAGAGCCGTTTTTGGGATCCCAAAAGGTAGGTGGAGGGATACCTATGTCGTCGCAGAAGTTGTCCGTCTGTTCGTTCGTCTGTCAGCACGATAGCTCTCGAAGGGAATAAGATATTTTGATGAAACTTGGTGTGAGGTTCTTTGGGTCAAGAAAAAGGTCGAGTTCGTAGATGGGCTCTGTAGCCCTAGATTTAGGGGTGTGAATTTCTCGCCGGACAAGTAGTTCGTCCGGAATCCGGCCAAAACCGGTCTTAAAACAGCCAAAAACGTGGAAATTTGTTGAAAGCAAAGTCTAATTTTGAAATATTCGACATTCTTAAATATTGGAACATAAACATTAAATAGAGCGAGGGTTCCTATAACGCATTCAATTCACTTCACCTGATCTTAGTTGCTATTAAATTCACCTACGTTGAGTCATAACTTGACCGAATAGTTTCCTTATTTCCTTCATTTGCCTCGAGTAAATAAAATATCCGGTCCTTGGTTTTACCCAAATGTAGGATTCTTGTTGAGCAATTTTGTTTGTTACCTTTGGCCTTAATGAATAATTGAGCGGGTTGTGACTGATGGATAGGCTAGGGTTTTAAGTAAGCCTCCTGTCCGCTTCAGCAATAAACGTTGGGTTAAGATAGAGATTCCGGTCATAAAACATGTTGGCTAAAATCTGTGACGCTGTGACCTCTGTACTGGTCTGTGCCGGATTAAATCCTTGTTGGCGCACAATGTAGGCTAGGATGTAGTGTGAGGCGATCCACAGCGTCCATCCAGCAGCGACTTTTCTGGTCTGAGAATTTTTTAGGCCAGGATATGGTTCAGTTTCCCCTCCAGGGTGTTCAGAGCGAGGTTCAGAGGCATAGACTCCAGATTCGACATTGGCGACGAATTCGATCCTGCTACGCTTAATGATGATGTTTTCCGAAACCAAGAGCTTTCATTTCAGACTGACAGACAGCGAAAGGGGTTAAATACCATGCCAGTTTAAAGACGAGGATATATGCCAGCGGTTTCCCACAGTGCAAGGACATTCCCGGGAATGAAATTTTTCCGACCGATTTCCGGTTCCGGCCGTAAAACCGTTTCTTTCCTCGAATTCCCTCCGAATCAGAATTTGTAACTGAATTGAATTAATTTTTATTTATAACCCGTCTAGGTAAAGACGGAGTAAGGTAAAAAATGAAAAAAGAGAGAAACAAAACAACAACAACCAAAGTAATTAATATTCAGTAAACCGGAACATCAAGGACCTCCATGGGTGGTTAAAATCGCCTCAAGCTTCTCAGAGCTTAATTTTTCTGTTTCCCTCCAACCGGTCCGGAGAATTTTGTGATCCCAAGTAAAAGTTAGGGATGCCTGAGATATCTGGCATTCCTCTGCATGGTTGCCACATGTCGCACGATAGTGTGAATGTCGCTCTATTTTGTTTTACTCTTGTCCTACGTAGGACATCATATTCACTCTATTTCGGAAAACGTCCAGATGTGTAATTTTCCAGTAGCAATTCCGACCAAAAGTCACTATTTTACATTTTTTTCATGAAAGTAAACAAGATATGTCATTTTTGCAGCAGTGGTTCCGACCGAAAGTGGCCGTTTCACATTTTTCCATGAAAATAAAATGCACTCCCAGTTCACTTTTCTTGGCCAAAAGTCAATCTCCAAATTTTGTCGATGTGGCAACCCTGTTCCTCCGCCCTCTCGTCTGTCAGTCTGTCTGTCTGATAGCTATCAAAACATTGAGATACAATGATGAATGCTGATATTGCTGACTGCTGACTGTTCGAATCAAGAGTAAGGTCAGGTTTTTGGATGAGCTTTGTATTTGAATTTTTTTGGTCTGAAGATTCGTAGAAATCAAGTGGTGGAGACAAAAGAATCTCCAACAGGCTTCCGTTGACCATTAGTATTTCTTGTCTGGGTCCGCATTTTTAATTGAATATTTGAATGGAATATTTTGGGTCACGATCTAAGAGTAGATGTTATTTAGTGTTGATGGTTGGACTGTACCCGGTTATGTGTTTTTGGGATCCCAAAACGTAAGTGGAGGGATACCTATGACATCGCAAAAGTTGTCCGTCTGTCCGTCCGTCCGTCCGTCCGTCCGTCCGTCTGTCCGTCCGTCTGTCCGTCTGTCCGTCCGTCTGTCCGTCTGTCCGTCTGTCTGTAAGCACGATAACTCTCGAAGGCAGTGAGATATTTTGACGAAACTTGGTGTGGGGATTCTTTGGGTCAAGAGTAAGGTCGAGTTCGTAGATGGGCCCTGTAGCTTTACATTTAGGGGTGGGGGAGGGGGTTTAAATTAAGAGGCAAGCAAAAATTTTTTAAACAGCTAATGTGATAGTCGGTTATGGGGTAAGAAGACACGCTGAACACGAATATGAAAACCATTTTCTCGCCGGACAAGTAGTTCGTCCGGAATCCGGCCAAAACCGGAAAGTTTGTTAAAAGTAGAAGTCTTATTTGAAGTTGATTAGATGTTTGATTTTGGGGTAAGAAGACATGCTGAACACGAATATGAAAACCGTTTTCTCGCCGGACAAGTAGTTCATCCGGAATCCGGCCAAAACCGGAAAGTTTGTTAGAAGATACAGTTTTATTTCAAGTTGAATAGATGTTGGATATAAGGGGTAAGGAGGCATGCTGGTGCAAGAATACGAAAACTATTTTATCGCCAGACAAGTAGTTTGCCCGGAATCCGGCCAAAACCGGAAAATTTGTTAAAAGTAAAAGTTTTATTTGAAGTTGATTAGATGATAGATTTAGGGGTAAGAAGAGATCCAGAATCCGTATATGACAATCACTATTTAGCCGGACATATAGTTCGTCCGGAATCCGGCTGAAACCAGAAAATTTGTTAGAAGTTAAATTTTTATTTGAAGTTGATCAGATGTTGGATGTAAGGTTAAGGAGATACGCTGAATCCGTTTTTGAGCTTTAGCTTTTCGCCGGACAAGTAGTTCTTGAATTTCGCCAAAACCGCAAAATTCACAAAAGTAAGCTAAGCTAGGATCGTTTCGATCGGCTTATAGAGGTAAATGCACATGCTGAATCCATATCTGAGCTTGGATTTCATAATGATTAGCTGTTTGGCCTGGCGAAGACAAAACCTAATTGTCTGGATCAAATATTGAATTTTTGGGATCCCATCGGAACCTTTGGTCTTGTTATGTGTGTTCTCTGTACACATTTCGCTGGGTTTCGTTTATGATATATATAAACATGGTAACTGAGTTTGTAGTATCCTCCCACCCCAGGACAGGGCAAAGCTTTCTGGTGAGGCCCACATAAAATTTTGAATGGCATCCAAAAACTCTCTGTCTCTCTTCGAAGTCTTTGACCTTGTTTTCTCGAGGGGCTTATCTGTTGTTGTAAAGTACGCTTATTGGCGTCCCTGTGGAATGAAAAAAGCGAACTTGGTTACTTGGGTGCAAAGCGGTATGAAGATTCGTATTGGATATAGACACCTTTGGCCTTTGAACTCCTGCTATTTTCGTCTGTCTGAAACTTGCGAACAGTAGATCAGCAGTCGTTTCACTTTTTGCTGTAACCACGGAGACCCGCCAGTACCCATGTTTCTAGTTCGTCGGTATCCGATTTCCTACCAGATAGAACTTTGTTTTTTAAGTTAATGAGGGGATTAGCTAATTATAAAATCACGAGGTTCTCGGCTTTCTTGTCAATAGATTTTTGGAGCAGTCGGTTGTAGTGTAGTCCCCCCCCCCCCTCACCGAGTTGAGGGGCAGCTCGTCCCAGATTGCCCTAAACTGTTGGAAGTTTCATAATATTTACATAATGATGCGTAATTTCAGGAGGTAACTGATTAGGGAATTGATTTCGATTATGGGAAGTAAGTGTTTTGGTGATCTCCGAAGGCTGGGTAGATTCCTGAAGATAGCTATGACCCACCGCGAACTATTTTTATAGAAGTTGATTTTTGGTTTGTTTCGGAGTGTATGATATTTTGTTTGTTGTTATTTTTTTTATGTTTTCCGCCATGGCCCTTGGGCTTTTTTGGAATTAAATTCATTCATTCATTCATTCATAATCTGTTAACGCCACGGAAACATCATGTATGAGATAACACACTATCTGTTCAGTTACAGACAAATTGTCTTATTGGGTTGCCAAATCGAAAAAAAAGAAGATAAACCTAATTCTGAATATTTTGTTTTTTTTCAGGAGATCAGTAAGAATGAATAGATGTTCTCACACTGGCATTTTTAGTGCGGTGAAAAATAATTTTTTTTTTTTTTCACATAAAAAAAAAGAAAATAAGACCTGAAACGGACATGATTGATGGCATTTTGACAGCTAGAAGCTCAATAAACCTTTTTCCGAAATAACCAAGGGTAATCCCGGTAAACTTGAAACAAACGTGAGAGTTCACACTGGTCCAACATAATTTCATCTGAACTGTTGCAAAAAGTTTCGATTAACCACACATTTCAGTCTGTTTATTATCCCCAGAACCATCAAATTGTCCCCAAAGGATTTTCAGAATCCTTACGGGCAACATCACTACGTTTCACGAACCCGTGCAGAATAGTAGAATCATTTTTAACCGAGAAATCCACACCGAAATTTGCGCTCTTTCTCAAATCTGCGCCGTTTTGATAAAAATTGCCCGGATTTTAATATTATATAACACCAGTACACCGTGCAATCCCGTGATATCAGTCCTATCCTACCCAGTGCCAAAATTTTCTGGTATTGCCCTAATGTTAAAAGAAAAAAAGTTCCAACCGGGTGTTATCAAAATAAATACGCCCGGCCAGCCATGCCATATCAAGTGAAAACGCACGGTTGGAATTTTTTTCTTTTAACATCAGGGGAACACCAGAAAATTAAAACAAATGTACTAGTGTTATAATCATTATCGCTCTTGCTGTTCTTCGGGCGATAGCGGAAAATTTGGCCCGCGGGTGGCATGATAGGCTGATATCGCCCGAGCGCACGCTATCACCCTCAGCAAGGGCGATAATATATAATTGTCGCTGCTCTATTTAATCACATAGCGAACTACCGTGTACTGTGAGGCTGTGACTATCGATCACTTCTGATATCCCGATTTATTTTTTCTCTCTTTGATTTCTGCTTATTCTTTTCCAGCATCGACAAGGTCCCGAAGGTGAACTCCCCCGTACTTGTGATCCACGGAACGGAAGATGAAGTTATCGACTTTTCACATGGTCTGGAGATCCATAGCAAATGCCCTAAAGCGGTGGAGCCCCTGTGGGTAGAGGTGAGTCGATTTTTTTTTTCTGAATTCTTTTAAAGCACAGGTCTTACTAGAAATGATCCTTTCATAGATGTTCCTTCAGCCCAAGCTGACTGCGAATCATATTTGACGATGCAAAACGGATACGTCTGGTACCTTTTATTAGAGCTATATTTCGGCCCTTTTTGGCAAGGGTCCAAAAAAGGATCTTTTCACGATGCAATGGCCCAGAAATATCGTTTTTCGGAAATAATACTTTCCACGTTAAATTAGCGATGTTCTTGTTAGCGCTTGTTGACTCTATCCAGCCGTCCCGCTCTCCGACGCGGCGGCTGTAGTACGTGAAATATTTCAAAACTGAACGCGCCTGCCGCCGTGGTCAAACAGTTTTAAAACCAAGCAAAACAAAAGAAGTCCAAGTCAGAAGATAGACCTGAAGATCTACCAGTTGACGTTGAAGCTTTCGGCAAAGTATTCACTGCGGGACTGGCAAAACTCGGCTCAGTCGAAAAGGCACTAACAAATCTTGTGAAAGTGGGAATTTCAGAAGCTTATAACTCCTTAAGGGAGGTAGGGATGATATAAGAGGCAGAACAAGCAAGAGGGGTCCTTTAAGGTTTAAAGCCCAGGTTCGCGAACAAACGCCCCTGATGTCTCCGATTTGATGCATATTTAGACTAGATTAGATTAAATTTTATTTTACACATATATCCAAAACATTTTGCAGTACCTGCTGAGAAAGCTCCAAAGGGCGTGTTGGCCGCAGGTGACAGTCTTCTCTGTTCGACATATTCTGGAAACACTGTTTTTACATTATTCTACATGCCATTCATACACGGTTCATACATATACTGCAAACATTCTTTTGCAAGGAAAAATCTCTTCGCTGTAGCCTTGAAGGATACAAATCGAAAAATCTCTTCGCTGTAGCCTTGAAGGATACAAATCTTGTCTCGTCTTGACGGGGCCGCATTAGAGGGTGGATTTGTGTGAAACAGAACCTGATCATTGGATTCGGATCCTCGTGAAAAAAGGTCTCCGTGAGAGAACGTTCACAGGTAAATCTTTTGTGATGCTGAATCTGCCGCAATGTTGGGTTATTTCGGACAGAGGTTTTTTTGTAAACGTTTTATGTATTTATTTTTACTCCAAAAAAGCGATAAACTTGTGCTTGTCGCTTAAAGTTTAACCAATAGGGCTGAGATCCGACAGTCTAGTTATCACTATTCACTAAAATAGGCCTGAAAAGTTTTCAGTGAAAACCCGATAAAAAATTGCGCTACTTCGTTTGTCCGTTGTCCGTAGACAATCGATTTCATCGAATGAACTTATTCTTTCGGATTTGTGGTACCACGATGTGCTTGTCCCTATACGCTTGAAATGTTTATCAACTACAAATGTAAGCCATTGCCGAAAAACAAAATAAAAGTGTCAGATTCCTTGCAAGACATGTCTTACCATCATTTTCCTACTTTCTACAGGCGTAACTTCACTGAGCTTTGCATCTTTAACCCTGGAAATGCAGGCCTTTGTTGAAATTCAAATTTTCCGCGTCTGGGTGAATTTTGTACTCTGAAAGTTATTATTAGAGCCCCGAATGTTATTACCTAGAACCCCCGAACAAAAATCCCTTGGATGAGTCAAATATTTCAGTGTATTCAAATATCAGATGTAAAAATAAGCTGCCTTTTCAGTTAAACTTTAAAGCACAAGTCGCAGTAGCTACACTTTCTTTTCCAATATTCTAACACACGTGACTCCGTTTAAACTTTACTGGGTTTATCAAAGATCACAAACATTGTTTTCAGTTTCGTACGGTCTACTTGGTTTTGAAAAGAAACATTGAAAACTTTCATAGCTGGCGCATAAATCCGAGATACTTGAAAGTATCCACGAATTTCAGTGTCGGACCAGACGGTAGAACGAGCCGGACATGAACCAGCTTCGGGCTCAACTTTAACTATGCTACCAGCGACGACTGTTTTGCACAGCCCTGGCGAAGTCGTCTTGGCAAAGTCGTCTGGCGAAGTCGTCACTCGGTTACGATGCTTGGAGCACGGGTTGAACATTTTGCGGACATTATTTGTCTTTTCCTGTTTTTTGCAACAATACTGATGGCCTTTTCACGACCTAAATTGAGACATAGTTAATTGACAAATCGGGATTCCATGCGCTTCCGACTCACGAGGAAGAGCGAAGAAACCTTACAGCTTCCGACGTCCGGCGAAGCCTTTCCGACAACCTGATGACCGCATTCTGGTTTTTTCGTACCAAATGAGACTCCGGCTATCCCTTGTTGAGAGTCAGAAGGGGGATATTTGTTCCTCAGGAAATAAATAAAGGCCAGGGAGTCTCGTCCTGCGTTGGTCCCTGATTGCGTAGCATGGACAGCAAGCCATCGGTTTCTTCGATTAGAAGGAAGATGAGAGAGGAGGTTAGCTCTCTACTTCGTTATTCCCATCGAGATCGCGTTTCACATCACCTTGCCAGAAAGTGAATTTTTACGATTTTCCCCTGGAATGAATGGAAAATCGCCGTTGAGTAGGAAAACTAGATTAGACAAAATAGATTTGACACCAGCTCGATGCTACGTGTCCTTCGTCCCTCGGTTACATTAAATCCTAACTTACCCTAATCTTTCCTTCTTAATGTCATCTGCACCAAAAATTTGTAATCATTTTAACTTTAACCTACCATACCTTACAACTATTAAAGTTTAACTGAAAAGCCAACTCATTTGTGTGTCATTTAATTGGATACACTGAATTATTTGCATTCTGCAAAGGGATTTTTTGATTTTCCACTATCTGCTCTAGTTATGAGGCTCAGAATATCTCCAGCCGTCCCCACAGCGTAAATTCTACTATGACGCTATAAATGCGGCTTTTCAGTGGGCAGTGGTGAGATTGGTGAAGATTGCTTAGTGCCTGAACAAAAGAAAAATTGATAAATCTTTCTCGTAAGGCATACAGCAAATAGAGGCACCACAAATCACACGGAAATTCCACTATTTGAAAATCGATTATTCGTGAATAGCGGAACAACGAAGTAACTCATTTTCAGCGGGTCTTCAAGCCAATTTAAGTGAATAAGTGATGGGTAACTAGATTGTCCTATCCTCGCCCTTTTCGGTTAAACTTTAAATAAGTATTCTATTAGGCTACCATTAACCAATTCGTATTTTTTAGAACCTAAGAAGCACCTTAATTCGCATTAAGGTGCGAAAATCAGAAAATTTAATTTGTCTACTCTTAAAACCAGCTTTAGCTTTAGGAATATGAAATTGATGATAGTCTGATAGTCTTGATAGTCTGATAGTCTTGAACGTTGTGACGGTGTCGTGTCACACAATCTACTTTTCAGTTCAGCTACCAGGCGACTGTACTTTCATATTCACAAAAGGCTGCCTGTTTACAAAAAAACGCACACACACATACAAATAAGATCAGATATAAAGATGGAATGTCTATCTAATCCCATGACATAGGGATTTGAACTGCGCAGACGAATTTGCCTTCACCTCCTATGGCCGGCTTCAATATGACTCTTGTAGTGGTTTGCGAATTATGCTCAAAGGGTCCTCTGTAGCTCAGTGGCGTAGCACTGGCCTAGAAAACCAGAGGTCCTGGGTTCAAATCTCGGTTGAGGAGGACTTTTGTATTTATTGGATATGTAACGCGACAGAGATGGCGCTCGGAAACGCGTCCTTTTTTAGGGCGACGCCGTGAAGTATCTGGAAGACGTAGATGCTGGTAAGGCAGTATTCAAAGAAAAACAGCTCTTCTCATAAACAAAAGATCTTAAACCTGTCAGCGATAAAGGGCTTTTCGCTGCGCGGTTCGCTCAGTAGATGTGACCTATGACCATGTTGATGGACGAGGGAGTTGCCGGAACATATTGCAATAAGGTCATTTTACGCCTACCTTTTGCAAAGAACATTTTCGGGAGGGTTCCAACCTCCTAGTATAATGCCTCATTTTTGTGTTGCCCTGGATGATTCAGTCCACCTGCATAGTTAACAGGATCCTGTGCGGTTCCGCCTTTGCACTGTCAATTGTTTTCTTTTATCTGTGGTCGCAATTATTGCAGTTCGTGACTACTGCATAACACCCTGGTTAGCCACTTGAATGAGCTTGATATAACTGGACCAGTTGACTCATGTTGTGGTGTGAATCATCACTAAGTGCGCTTAGTTTGGGTGGTGGCTTAGTCGAAATCATTTGAAATCAAAACATGTTATTCCTTCTTAGTTTCAGGTATTTACAGACTTGTAGGGGTTGGCTGGGTGGTATGGTAGGGTTTGGATCATCAGCACCATGAGCTGGGGATTGTAATCGTTTGAATTTCACAGCGGGGCCTGTTCGGGGTGAATGGAGAATGTGCGCCCTAGTGCATGTGTTTGTATAGGCCATACTCAGTTTGAAGGACATTACTGATTCGCCCAACGTCCACTAAACCGATTTTGGTTTATCTGCCATGTCTGTTTTTTTTTTCGAAGCGGATCAGGCTCCCGTCTATTGCTTCCGAGGAGCTTATTGGTTGTTAATACCGGTCATGAATGAATGAATTAATTTATTACGTACTGCCCTAGGGCATAAGTGCAGTATAACAGTAAAAAGAAAACACTACACACACAAAAATGCGTACTTAAGTTATTAATTTTCGCCGTGTTTCACATCAAAGCTAAAGGGGCGACGCCGCGCGCGGCTAATACAACCGGGATGTGTCTGTAAATTTTTTAAAGACAAAGCACAGTTTCAAGGGTTTCAGATCCGTTAGAACAGTGGTTCCCAACCTTTTCCGTACCGCGTACCTCACCCACGTACACCCCCTTGTAGAGTACTGCTGTCCGGTATGGGGACCCCAAGTGCAAAATACGGTCTACCTAACGGAAGAGCTAGAAGCTGTACAGAAACGCGCGACGAAAACTATAATGGGACCTAGCTTCAGTCGTATGACCAAGCATTGTCTCTACTCCCGAAGAGACGAACAGAACTGATTCTAAACTTCGGCAAAAAGCTGCTAACAAATGAGAAATACCAATTCTCAATCCCCCCTGATGCCCCAAAAAACAGCAGGACAAGACGACAGAATAAATTAGTGCCTGTCAAAGGACGAACCTCGAGGTTTATGAACTCGTTTGTGCCCTTTTTTACAGATATTTTTAACAAAGTGAACAGTTACCGTAATATATTTAATTTTGTCAATAATGACCAGCATAGTTTAGCATCTTCTGCTGAAGAAAGCTACGAAGTTTGTTTGTCAATAAATGATTACGATTCTGATACAAAAACGACAGAGAAAGGACAATCGAAAACTGGCGGACTGGTGATGGCACTTGTTACCGAGAAGGAAAGTAACAGGTTTCAGGTTTCAGTTCTGCTTTAAAGGAGATAATTCAGATGCATTCTCGCACTCGCAATATCTAGATCACCCAAATCGCTAGTTCAAACTACGCTACTTTTCTTCACACTGCACAGGAGGAACTGCTAACTAGAAAGATGCTTAACTTTAAAAGGGGAAAAAACGATTACTCCTCTCCCCCTAGGAAACCGGCCAATAATCCATAAATCTCTGTAACCGTCTCCAGAGCCAGATCAGGTAAGAACAATAATACCACCCCCCCCCCTCCCCAGCACAAACAATCCCACGCATAGCCACCTCCAGAGAATAAAATCAGGTCACTAACCTATCAGAATAGTGCTGACCTGACCTAACGGGAAAACAAGGCTACTAGCAACAGGGATTTAATAATCACAACAAATCTATGCATGTCGTGGCATGGCGTGCGTGGTCCCTTTCGGTTCGTTATTAAAGGACCCGTATTAGCCTACATATATTACTGATTAACTCGGAAGTCCCTACTCATTCCATCCATTCTCAGTTCCAAGATTTTGAGCTTCTCATGTCTTTTGTATCCAACCCAAGGTGCTTTTCGGATTTTTCGCATTTGCCGTGTTTGGCTCTTTTCGAGACGGTACAGGGTCCCACTTGTTGCTTTTCAGGAGCTCATTGGTCAGAAATAGCGGTTATGCAAACCTTTCCATGTTTCTTATCAAAAGCGGGGGGACAAGTGGGTCTGGAACCAGACGGGATGGGTTTGTAATATTTTAGGATACCCGACAGAGTGTCAAAGTCATGCATTTTAGAAAACTGGATTTAGAACATTCGAATAGAAACTGCGTCAACTGCGAATTGTTCTTTAAAGGACACGTCGTACTTATGACAGTAATTCATTCTACTTCAGTAGTAGGCTATTTCCATCCATTCCCGTTCCAGAGATTCTTCACTTCATAAGTGTATCCTACCTCTATTAGCATTACACTGATTATCACGCTTGCACGCTTGTTTTCTTTACGTGACGTATCAGTGTTTCCGGAGCTTATTGGTCCGAAGACCAGTTATGCAAATTTTGCCAAGATCGTCATCCAAGGCAAGAGGCATGGAAAGAGGGTCAAAACATCCGACACCGTGTGTAATTTTCTATAAGCATAACTTCGTTGTAAAATGGTCACTATCTCAGAACATCTGAGCGGCAACAATTTGTGGTGCGAGGTGTCACCCACTAGAAACCAAGGGGGGAGGGAAATTTTTTTTTTTTTAAAGCGCAGTAGAAGCAACTTCTGTCCAATATTCTAACGCAGTGGTTCCCAACTGGGGGTACGCGTACCCCAAGGGGTACGCGAGACCCTTGCAAGGGGTACGCGAAGGAACCAAAATCGTTTTAATTCTTAACTTCAAAATCTCGCCTAACTCACTTTTGACTGCCGAAAGCCTAATATTAATAGCAGAGGCATCACTAGCCTAAACATTTTGAGGGGCAAGGTATTTTTATCGACTGTTTAAAAAAAAAATAACTGTTTTTACGAAAAATCGCGGCGCTTCGCGCCGACTCGTTTCTGTTTGGGGAAGAGGTGTTGCCAACAAGTGCGTGACACCCCTGAATACAGCTAGCCTACTACCGTAAAATCTGTTCACGTGTCTAACAATATTGTTTCAAGTGGTTTCAAGAAGAACCAAAGACATAACAAGTGATAATTATTATCATTCAGGTTACGAATTAAGCTAACGAAAACGTTTGCGATGCATTTTGATGAAAGCACGGAGGACATCAAAACCATACACAGAAACAGGCTGACTGTGAAACAAATATTGCCACAAATGACTTAGAGCCGAGATTTCATAAAATTTTAGCTAAAAAGCAGCCTTAAGTGTCCATTGATTTTGTATAAATTTCTACTCATGTATGCCTTATCATTTATGATAATAAATATCGTCTTTTTAACGTTCTGGAAAAGGGGGTACGCAACATTTTCGAACCTTGATTAGGGGTACGCGGTACGGAAAAGGTTGGGAACCACTGTTCTAACGGATCTGAAACCCTTGAAACTGTGCTTTGTCTTTAAAAAATTTACAGACACATCCCGGTTGTATTAGCCGCGCGCGGCGTCGCCCCTTTAGCTTTGATGTGAAACACGGCGAAAATTAATAACTTAAGTACGCATTTTTGTGTGTGTAGTGTTTTCTTTTTACTGTTATACTGCACTTATGCCCTAGGGCAGTACGTAATAAATTAATTCATTCATTCATGACCGGTATTAACAACCAATAAGCTCCTCGGAAGCAATAGACGGGAGCCTGATCCGCTTCGAAAAAAAAAACAGACATGGCAGATAAACCAAAATCGGTTTAGTGGACGTTGGGCGGATCAGTAATGTCCTTCAAACTGAGTATGGCCTATACAAACACATGCACTAGGGCGCACATTCTCCATTCACCCCGAACAGGCCCCGCTGTGAAATTCAAACGATTACAATCCCCAGCTCATGGTGCTGATGATCCAAACCCTACCATACCACCCAGCCAACCCCTACAAGTCTGTAAATACCTGAAACTAAGAAGGAATAACATGTTTTGATTTCAAATGATTTCGACTAAGCCACCACCCAAACTAAGCGCACTTAGTGATGATTCACACCACAACATGAGTCAACTGGTCCAGTTATATCAAGCTCATTCAAGTGGCTAACCAGGGTGTTATGCAGTAGTCACGAACTGCAATAATTGCGACCACAGATAAAAGAAAACAATTGACAGTGCAAAGGCGGAACCGCACAGGATCCTGTTAACTATGCAGGTGGACTGAATCATCCAGGGCAACACAAAAATGAGGCATTATACTAGGAGGTTGGAACCCTCCCGAAAATGTTCTTTGCAAAAGGTAGGCGTAAAATGACCTTATTGCAATATGTTCCGGCAACTCCCTCGTCCATCAACATGGTCATAGGTCACATCTACTGAGCGAACCGCGCAGCGAAAAGCCCTTTATCGCTGACAGGTTTAAGATCTTTTGTTTATGAGAAGAGCTGTTTTTCTTTGAATACTGCCTTACCAGCATCTACGTCTTCCAGATACTTCACGGCGTCGCCCTAAAAAAGGACGCGTTTCCGAGCGCCATCTCTGTCGCGTTACATATCCAATAAATACAAAAGTCCTCCTCAACCGAGATTTGAACCCAGGACCTCTGGTTTTCTAGGCCAGTGCTACGCCACTGAGCTACAGAGGACCCTTTGAGCATAATTCGCAAACCACTACAAGAGTCATATTGAAGCCGGCCATAGGAGGTGAAGGCAAATTCGTCTGCGCAGTTCAAATCCCTATGTCATGGGATTAGATAGACATTCCATCTTTATATCTGATCTTATTTGTATGTGTGTGTGCGTTTTTTTGTAAACAGGCAGCCTTTTGTGAATATGAAAGTACAGTCGCCTGGTAGCTGAACTGAAAAGTAGATTGTGTGACACGACACCGTCACAACGTTCAAGACTATCAGACTATCAAGACTATCAGACTATCATCAATTTCATATTCCTAAAGCTAAAGCTGGTTTTAAGAGTAGACAAATTAAATTTTCTGATTTTCGCACCTTAATGCGAATTAAGGTGCTTCTTAGGTTCTAAAAAATACGAATTGGTTAATGGTAGCCTAATAGAATACTTATTTAAAGTTTAACCGAAAAGGGCGAGGATAGGACAATCTAGTTACCCATCACTTATTCACTTAAATTGGCTTGAAGACCCGCTGAAAATGAGTTACTTCGTTGTTCCGCTATTCACGAATAATCGATTTTCAAATAGTGGAATTTCCGTGTAATTTGTGGTGCCTCTATTTGCTGTATGCCTTACGAGAAAGATTTATCAATTTTTCTTTGTTCAGGCACTAAGCAATCTTCACCAATCTCACCACTGCCCACTGAAAAGCCGCATTTATAGCGTCATAGTAGAATTTACGCTGTGGGGACGGCTGGAGATATTCTGAGCCTCATAACTAGAGCAGATCGTGGAAAATCAAAAAATCCCTTTGCAGAATGCAAATAATTCAGTGTATCCAATTAAATGACACACAAATGAGTTGGCTTTTCAGTTAAACTTTAATAGTTGTAAGGTATGGTAGGTTAAAGTTAAAATGATTACAAATTTTTGGTGCAGATGACATTAAGAAGGAAAGATTAGGGTAAGTTAGGATTTAATGTAACCGAGGGACGAAGGACACGTAGCATCGAGCTGGTGTCAAATCTATTTTGTCTAATCTAGTTTTCCTACTCAACGGCGATTTTCCATTCATTCCAGGGGAAAATCGTAAAAATTCACTTTCTGGCAAGGTGATGTGAAACGCGACCTCGATGGGAATAACGAAGTAGAGAGCTAACCTCCTCTCTCATCTTCCTTCTAATCGAAGAAACCGATGGCTTGCTGTCCATGCTACGCAATCAGGGACCAACGCAGGACGAGACTCCCTGGCCTTTATTTATTTCCTGAGGAACAAATATCCCCCTTCTGACTCTCAACAAGGGATAGCCGGAGTCTCATTTGGTACGAAAAAACCAGAATGCGGTCATCAGGTTGTCGGAAAGGCTTCGCCGGACGTCGGAAGCTGTAAGGTTTCTTCGCTCTTCCTCGTGAGTCGGAAGCGCCGGTAACAAGTGCCATCACCAGTCCGCCAGTTTTCGATTGTCCTTTCTCTGTCGTTTTTGTATCAGAATCGTAATCATTTATTGACAAACAAACTTCGTAGCTTTCTTCAGCAGAAGATGCTAAACTATGCTGGTCATTATTGACAAAATTAAATATATTACGGTAACTGTTCACTTTGTTAAAAATATCTGTAAAAAAGGGCACAAACGAGTTCATAAACCTCGAGGTTCGTCCTTTGACAGGCACTAATTTATTCTGTCGTCTTGTCCTGCTGTTTTTTGGGGCATCAGGGGGGATTGAGAATTGGTATTTCTCATTTGTTAGCAGCTTTTTGCCGAAGTTTAGAATCAGTTCTGTTCGTCTCTTCGGGAGTAGAGACAATGCTTGGTCATACGACTGAAGCTAGGTCCCATTATAGTTTTCGTCGCGCGTTTCTGTACAGCTTCTAGCTCTTCCGTTAGGTAGACCGTATTTTGCACTTGGGGTCCCCATACCGGACAGCAGTACTCTACAAGGGGGTGTACGTTTTTTAAACAGTCGATAAAAATACCTTGCCCCTCAAAATGTTTAGGCTAGTGATGCCTCTGCTATTAATATTAGGCTTTCGGCAGTCAAAAGTGAGTTAGGCGAGATTTTGAAGTTAAGAATTAAAACGATTTTGGTTCCTTCGCGTACCCCTTGCAAGGGTCTCGCGTACCCCTTGGGGTACGCGTACCCCCAGTTGGGAACCACTGCGTTAGAATATTGGACAGAAGTTGCTTCTACTGCGCTTTAAAAAAAAAAAAATTTCCCTCCCCCCGTGGTTTCTAGTGGGTGACACCTCGCACCACAAATTGTTGCCGCTCAGATGTTCTGAGATAGTGACCATTTTACAACGAAGTTATGCTTATAGAAAATTACACACGGTGTCGGATGTTTTGACCCTCTTTCCATGCCTCTTGCCTTGGATGACGATCTTGGCAAAATTTGCATAACTGGTCTTCGGACCAATAAGCTCCGGAAACACTGATACGTCACGTAAAGAAAACAAGCGTGCAAGCGTGATAATCAGTGTAATGCTAATAGAGGTAGGATACACTTATGAAGTGAAGAATCTCTGGAACGGGAATGGATGGAAATAGCCTACTACTGAAGTAGAATGAATTACTGTCATAAGTACGACGTGTCCTTTAAAGAACAATTCGCAGTTGACGCAGTTTCTATTCGAATGTTCTAAATCCAGTTTTCTAAAATGCATGACTTTGACACTCTGTCGGGTATCTTAAAATATTACAAACCCATCCCGTCTGGTTCCAGACCCACTTGTCCCCCCGCTTTTGATAAGAAACATGGAAAGGTTTGCATAACCGCTATTTCTGACCAATGAGCTCCTGAAAAGCAACAAGTGGGACCCTGTACCGTCTCGAAAAGAGCCAAACACGGCAAATGCGAAAAATCCGAAAAGCACCTTGGGTTGGATACAAAAGACATGAGAAGCTCAAAATCTTGGAACTGAGAATGGATGGAATGAGTAGGGACTTCCGAGTTAATCAGTAATATATGTAGGCTAATACGGGTCCTTTAATAACGAACCGAAAGGGACCACGCACGCCATGCCACGACATGCATAGATTTGTTGTGATTATTAAATCCCTGTTGCTAGTAGCCTTGTTTTCCCGTTAGGTCAGGTCAGCACTATTCTGATAGGTTAGTGACCTGATTTTATTCTCTGGAGGTGGCTATGCGTGGGATTGTTTGTGCTGGGGAGGGGGGGGGGGGTGGTATTATTGTTCTTACCTGATCTGGCTCTGGAGACGGTTACAGAGATTTATGGATTATTGGCCGGTTTCCTAGGGGGAGAGGAGTAATCGTTTTTTCCCCTTTTAAAGTTAAGCATCTTTCTAGTTAGCAGTTCCTCCTGTGCAGTGTGAAGAAAAGTAGCGTAGTTTGAACTAGCGATTTGGGTGATCTAGATATTGCGAGTGCGAGAATGCATCTGAATTATCTCCTTTAAAGCAGAACTGAAACCTGAAACCTGTTACTTTCCTTCTCGGTAACAAGTGCCATCACCAGTCCGCCAGTTTTCGATTGTCCTTTCTCTGTCGTTTTTGTATCAGAATCGTAATCATTTATTGACAAACAAACTTCGTAGCTTTCTTCAGCAGAAGATGCTAAACTATGCTGGTCATTATTGACAAAATTAAATATATTACGGTAACTGTTCACTTTGTTAAAAATATCTGTAAAAAAGGGCACAAACGAGTTCATAAACCTCGAGGTTCGTCCTTTGACAGGCACTAATTTATTCTGTCGTCTTGTCCTGCTGTTTTTTGGGGCATCAGGGGGGATTGAGAATTGGTATTTCTCATTTGTTAGCAGCTTTTTGCCGAAGTTTAGAATCAGTTCTGTTCGTCTCTTCGGGAGTAGAGACAATGCTTGGTCATACGACTGAAGCTAGGTCCCATTATAGTTTTCGTCGCGCGTTTCTGTACAGCTTCTAGCTCTTCCGTTAGGTAGACCGTATTTTGCACTTGGGGTCCCCATACCGGACAGCAGTACTCTACAAGGGGGTGTACGTGGGTGAGGTATGCGAGGCGAAGTTCAGGAATTGTGAAGCCAAGCCTGCGCATTGACACCAAGGTCAGCAATGTGGTATAGCCCTTGCGCACTACGCTTTCGACGTGTTCTTTGAAAGAGCAGTCATTAATGAAAGTTACGCCAAGAACTGTAGCCCTTCTTGTAATTGGGAACAGCGGTGCCGGCATTTGTACCTCGCGTTTCTCGCGTTTTTTGTATGTTCGCTCTCTAGCAAAACCCAGTCTTCCCGTGGAGAATCTTTCCACAATTAGGCCCGCCCCTCCCGTCATTTGTGATTGGTTCACTCGGAGGTACAGCCTGTATAAACCAGGCGGCGTTAGTCAAGATCGCGTCACAGGTTGTGTGCTTTCACAGTGGAGAGACACTGCGAGAGTTAATGGACAGGGGATTTTCCGTTTTTTTTGCTTCCGGAGAATTCGCACTGGACTGCAGCAGCAACTGTAGGCCTATGCCCGTTGTGAGATATTGGAACGAGAAGCCCTGAGTGAACTTTTAAAGCATCCCTCACACTGTTTGTTCCAGCAGTGGTTGAATATTTATAAAAGTATGCTGTGTATTCAAACAGTGCGTAAAGCGGACACGTCAGCTACGATGCTTGGGCAGCGATATTTCGGCCTTTTTTGGCAAGGTTCCTCGTCAGGCTGACGAGGACATCGTAGCTGACGTATCCATTTTATGCGTTGTTTGAATGTATTTATGTATGCTGTGTTTTAACACAATACCCACAGCTTTGGCGGTTTTAAGCGTTTGTCCAGCCCTGTTGATTTCTAGCAAAAACAGGCACACATTTACATAACCGTTTTTTTCTGACAACCAAGCTTCTCGTAAACAACCGTCGCATCTCGTGAATAGCGAAAAAGGAGGTATGAAAATCAGCGAGTTGTCGTTAGGGGGTTTATTTATTTATTTATTTACTTTAGCCGTAGCCATATACAAAGGGAAAAACACACAGTAACACTACAAATCACATATAAGCAAATATGTAACAAAGATCATCGAACCACAAGTTCATCATTCCATTTTTTCCACAAAGGCAGAGAAAGTTGAAAAATTGGAGTGGAAAGAATTTGGATCAGGTTGTTATCTGACTTCAAAAGCCGACTTTTTAGCGACAAGACTGCTTAACGTTTTAGTTAGTAAAACGAAGGCATACGATTATTTGCAAACATCCCCGAAGCACTACACCGCATAGTATAGTAAAGCGCATGAAATTCGGGTCTCCGGGTTTAAAGGAACAGAAAACTTGACTCAAACTTGACTCGGGGAGCTAGCTAACATATCGAGAATGTACCCTGAGTCGATATTGAGAGTAAGAAAAATTCTCGTTACGACCATTGCAGTTTCCGGGCAGTTTCCGAGAATTCGACTTTTGAGCAAAAGGTTTGCAACAGCAGAAGGTTTGTGTGCCGCGACTAGGAATCGAACCCCGGCCGTCTTGTCGCGGAGGTCGTTAGTCTGTAGTCTACATGTAAAAAGGCGAACTTGTACAGTACATAAGTGCATAATTACAGTGCATAAGGGGCAAGGGCCTGCCAGCTAGCTTTGGGAACACTAAGGAGGGGGTTCGAGACGGTTCGAGATAACCTGTATATTTATCTAAGCCCCCCGGGCGATCCGATGGCCGAAAGTTGCGTAGTCAAGTTTCCTGTTCCTTTAAGAATTGGTGGAGCGATTACGGAAGCAGATTGCGTTGGCATTATAGGTACGATTGGTCCTTTAAAGAACAACTCTTACTAGAAATGATCTTTTCACGATGAAATGGCTCGGGAATATCGTTTTTCGAAAATTCCATTACTTGCCATGTGAAATAAGCGATTTTTATGTTAGCGCTTGTCAACTCTATGCAGCCTTTCCCCTCTCCGATGCAGCGGGTGGACGCAAAATACTTGAAAAACGACCGCGCCATGGTTAAAAAGTGGGAAAACCCAGCAAAAGAAAAGAATTCCAAAACAGAAGATAGACCTGATTGCCTACCGTGTATTCCAAAATGAAAAGCAATACTTTGAAGCGTCTCGTGTCCTTATATGTGAAAGAATTGTCGGCGGACCTTCAAGCTTTCGGCGAAGTTTGCGTGGCGTGACTGGCAAAACTCGGCAAGGCCGAAAATGCGCTAAAAAGTCGTAGGTACAAAACGAAAAATGGCGAAAGGTGGGGATTTTAGGAGCTTATTATTACTTAAAGTTTAGCCGAAAAGGACTGGGATAGGACAATCTATTTACCCATCACTTATTCACTTAAATTGGCTTGAAGACCCGCTGAAAATGCGTTACTTGGTTGTTCCGCTATTCACGAATAATCGATTTTCAAATAGTGGAATTTCCGTGTGATTTGTGGTACCTCTATGCGCTTGTATTTTTGTTGTATGCCTTACAAGAAAGATTTATGACTTTTTTTTTGTTCAGGCACTAAACAATCTTCACCAGTATCACCACTGCCCACTGAAAAGCCGCGTTTGTGTTGAGATAAAAATTTCCCGCGTCATAGTAGAATTTATGCTGTGGGGACGGCCGCAGATATTCTGAACGTCATAACTAGAGCAGATAGTGGAAAATAGAAAAATCCCTTTGCAAAATCCAAATAATTCAGTGTATTCAACTAAATGACAAAAAAAAAAGTTGGCTTTTCATTTAAACTTTAAGGGAGCTAGGGAGAAGAGAAAAGGCAGAATAAGCAAGATGAGACCTTTAAAGTAGCTAATCCTTTCATCTCCTGACCCCAGTCCAGAGTCCCTGCAACCGGATCAATGATACATGTAGTCGTAGGCAATTTTTCTGTCTGGAGATTCCGGAATTAATTTGTTTTCATTCTAGGGAGCCGGCCACAATGACGTGGAACTCTACAGCCAGTACCTGGAGCGATTAAAACAGTTCGTCTCCATAGAACTGGGAAATTGACAAGGGGTAGACGACTCCCACGCGGGGGAAACGCAGAGGAGTTCGAATCGTACTGAAAGAGATGAAAAACTCTTGTGAAACTTCCTATACCGTAAGATCTCTGCCGTAAAGCGGTCATTGGGAAGAGATCTGTGCTAAAAGCGATGTAAGAAAATACGTTATGTCCCTCGATGCCCCGAAAGAGGAGCTTCTGGTTAGCTGCGATAGAGGCAAGCTAGTGTGTGAGCTTGTAAAATTTGAATTCTGCGCGGATAGCCAAGTTGTGTCAGTGAAGACAGAAGTTTATGTGAAATTTCATTTTGTGTAGATCTCGTATACTGTAAACCCCCTCGTTTGCGAAAACTTTAATGTGCGAGGCTTAATCGGTGACGTCTGTGCAAGACTATCTTCCAGCGTTACCAGTTGCCTGCTCCATATATACCGCTGTCGATAGTACTTTTATTGTTACGCGGAATCACACGAATTGTGAGTTGAAGCCAGCCTCTATACTCCGATCCTAAAATTCGTAATGATGTAGTGCGTTTTCTATTCCTAGATGGCAGGGGTATCAGGCGACTTCTGTGTCAACTTTCCCTTTTTCATAAAAATTGACCGAAGATCGCGCTCGTGGGGGGTAAAATTTAGCTTTAGCTGGCCATCTGACGAATCGGTGATTTTAGGATGGGTGTATAGGGAGAGACTAAGGGCAGTGGCGGAGCCTATTTCGAGCAGACTTTACAGCTCCGAATGTTCAGTTTGTGGTCCAAGCTGCATGAGCGTAACTCGGTAGCATTCAGCCTGTGCTCTCAGCAGGGTATAAGAGTTCTTCCGCTTCTCAGGATTTTGTCCTGGACAATATAAGAGTCATAGTAGTCTGCCATTTATTTCCAAAAAGCATCGCGTTGAATATTCTTTTCATTTATTTGTATCTTCTATAGCCGCAAATCAAAAAAGTAAGAAAATCTGTTACCAAAATATCAAATTCAGAATGTATAAACAGCACCGAAATTCGGAAATGTTGACCAAGACGCTAAGACCTAAATACTTGATACACCACTTTAAGATGACGCAAAGGTTATGGGGATCGGGAAGATTCGACTCGCATTTTTAGCGCGGCTTTGAATTCAGAACTTCAGAGGGTCTTTCAGATATTTCCTCCATCAATCGTGAATTAGACTCCAACTTTGAAAGCCGAATGTGGTCATTTCGACACGAATCGTTGCTCAGTGCGGTTGTTCCGCCACGAACTGCGTTACGCTCATTGGGGGGGGGGGGGAGGTAGTCTATTCTTACTACTTTATTAGGCTATACTATATGAAATTTTCATAAATGAGGTCAACTTGTATGTGATGTGAATTGAGAGTTTACGATTGCCTGTAAAATTCTGCCGTTAGTAGCAAGGTCATAGTGACTTACGTGCTGCCAGTATCTTCCAGAGTTGTGCACGTGTTTAGTGTGTCATAGCGCGGTTGGCGGAAATGCTAAATACTTATATAATCCTCACTGGCTGCGTTTATTAGCTTCAACGTTGCGTTAGTGCGTTTCGCGTTAAAATGTCACGTTCTATGGCGTATACGTTCGCTTCTCGACGTCATAACTGAGCTATATAACCACCTGGTTCTCAGCGGCCGCGTTTATCAGCTACAACGTTACGTTAGTGTGTTTCGCGTTAAGACCTCGCGTTCTGTGACGTATCCGTTCGCTTCTCGACGTTATAACTGAGCTATATAATCCCTGGTTCTCACTGGCTACGTTTTCAGCTATGACGTTGCTTTAGTGCGTTTTTCAATAGGAAGCCAGGTTCTATGACGCATGCATCCGCTTTTCGACCGTATAAATCTCGTTGAAAATTTCAAGTTTTCGATAACGTGCACACTTATCACAATTTTGCGCGAATTTCTTTCGCTCCAAAATTCGGACCAATCGCACTCCTGCTAGATCTGAAATGTTTCTCTGCTGTGAGTAGTATTTTTCGCACTAATTTGGCAGAAAACTGGAAATCTCATGGAGTTCTTGTCACAAATAATCCATTTGAGCCAATAGTTACGTTTGTACAGATACCATGGTATCTGATACCACGGTGACTGGATCTGCGTTTTGTCCTTTTTTTAGTTACCATGGTATCTCATACTACGGTTGCTTTGCAAAAACGACAATTGCCGAATTCGCGCTTTCACGAGTCACCCAGAAGAAATACTTACATCCACTCATATCACAAGTGCCAAACTTCTTTCCAACCAGTTTGACAAAAAGCTAGGCCCTTGTGTTGGTGATGATGAAAGTGAGATGATCTTTTGACCGTGCTTATCAGATACCAGGGTATCTGCAAAAAGCAACTAATGTGAGCGGTGAAATGTACACTGTCAGAAGTTTGGTAACATTTAACACAAGAATTCGCGATTACAAAAGATAACACTTGTGGTACTATATTTGTTAATTTTGCAGAAAATGTGTGCCATGGGCTTTAAAGTGCTATTTTTCCGTAAAAAACAGTAACACAAAACATGGTTTGCAGTGTTGCTTTTAACGAAAAAATAACACTTAAAAGGCCAAAAGAGAAATATGACGTTTGAAGGGAACATCTAGTATGTTATTTGTTGAAATTGCGTATTCTTGTGTTAAATGCTATCAAACTTCTGGTATGTACAGTAACGAAAATTGGTTTTCATGCGAAAATAAGCGATCGAAATTGAACTTAGTTGTAGCAGGGACCCATAAATTTCCTGTAATGACTCGCCATTCGGGGGGCTTGTCAATAAGAGATTTCCGATGCGATCTTGACCGACCAACCGGTAGTTTGAGAAATACCCACGGGGATAGAATACGCGACTATCCACATAGACAACATTTGGGATTGGCTGCTGGCGCCTTGAGGGAGGAGTCTCTTTGGCGCTCACGTCCAATGAGGCAAACAAGAACGCCGATTCGACCCAAGCGGAATTTTTGGAAAGTAGGAGCAGGTCAACATAGAAGCATAGGAAATGACAAGCCCCCTGAATGGCGAGGCATTACAGGAAATTTATGGGTCCCTGGTTGTAGGCTATTTGTGAAAAGCGTGTAATTGACGCAGTCTGTAAGAACCAGGGTGAGTGCGAAAATGTTGTAGCGTGTCGGCTGTTTTTCTTAGTAGATGGCCACTGGTTTGCCGAAGGCGAGTTAGACTACACTGTTAGTAGTTTGATAACAGATAACACGTGTGTACCCATCCTTGTGTTAAATGCTATGAGGATATATTTGTTATTACCCTTTCAAATGTTATCTTTTCGCGAATCATAACACTTAAAAAGGTGATAACAAAAGTTTTGTCTAGAAATATAACACAAAGTATTGTATTTCGAGGGTATGTGCTAAAGATAAAAGTACCGATTCACAGAAATTCGAAAGGTTATCCGGTCCGCCATGGTTGCACTTGAATAGGCGGGAAAAAAGCTGTTCTCTTACGAAGCTAGTTATGAGCCTCGTTTTTGTTGCACGCTGCAGGTCCACTTCTCTGCCGCTTCCGGACTGATTCTTTCTAAATCCGTTTTTGCACTGCAGTGCTTCCGAGGAAGACGGCAGCGCTTCTCGAGAATCGCGGACTTGCTCACCGACCAAGTCCGTGCTTCCCTGTAAGATGTTGCTGCTGCCGAAGAAACAGTGAACACGAAAACGCACCTTGTGCAAAAGCAAGGAAGTGCTGCAGCAGCGATGCGGCAGCGCTGTTTCAACAAAGACGAGGCTATGGTGAATGAAGCTAGTTATGGAACAACCCTTCGGTTGAACTTTAACGAGTCATGCCGTCAAATATAAGAAGCGATTGTATTACAGTAGAAGGATGCTTCTCTGAACGTTAGTAAATTTGAACAATTTTTATCCAATTAATGTGACAGAAGTCAACTACCAGTCAGCCAAATTAGGGGCTCTTATGAGCCTCTGAATGGGGGTTTTGGGTCGTCATTTTACCATTTAGCCCAGAACTGCAGTGTTCAAAGTTAACTAACGTTCAACGATGCAGACTTCTACTGTAGCGTTCTAGTTCTGACGTGTAACAGACGATTCGTCCTTGGGGGGGGGGGGGGGGGGAGGTCGTCTTTTCTACTTGTGGGAAAAGACAGTTTATGAGATACATTTATAAGTAGCGTACTGAATGACAGCAAATTTCCGCAAGCGAGATTCAAAACCATAACCTTCGGTGTCAGACAAGCGTTCAATCAATGGAGCCACCGAGGTGCTTGTGAACCTTGCAATCTTGTCGAGACAGTTCACTTTCCCGTATCACGGGATCTAAAATGAGATACAGTTCCTATGCACCCTCATTTATAAAGTGTTCCATTTTTATGATCTCATGAGCGGATAATACTGAAGCCTGTCACTGCTAACAGGAAAAAGGCTTCACTGTCATGCTTGATTCCCCGCAACGCGACGATACTTATGTGTAGCCTATATGGCATTTACCGGAAATCGAAGGAGCACGGAGCGTGTTTGAAAGAGTTCAGTGATTACCCCCACGAGGGAAAATATTCGCGGTACGGCTTTTTTTGCAACGGGTGCTGCGTGATAACAAGTGTGCCGGGGCGACGCAGTACTCGTCTTCTGTGTGAATTCGGCTTTTGGGCTTTTTTTTTCAAATGGTGGGATGAGTCGCGAGTATGTGGGGGGTTGCAAGCAAAGTTTGGGAGTGTGCCACTTAATGGCGCAAAAGTCGATTTTTGGAAAGGGAAAATGATGATTTCCCTTTGTTAAGTCCGAGAGTGTTCCTGAGCCTTCCAGATTGCCTACGAGAGTCCTAGACGACCCTAGAGCTATAGCAAAAAACGCAGGCTTATCACTTTCGGCTGTTTCAGTAATACGATGCTTTGTTCTTCGAATTGTGTAGCGTACCTGTCCTTTCCCTGCTAAAAGCGACGGCACAGGTTTCTTCTGTCATCACTTGCAATTTACCTATGGCGTGAAACTTGCATGCCTCATCAGTGCACCTTAGTTTTCACACATGCCCACCGATCTCATGAGGCGCTGACCACGCGCCTTATGCCCGGGCCCCACTACGGACACACCTGTCCGTAATTCGGTATTTAAGACGTTTTTGAGACCGGTTTTTAAGAGGTTTAGGATCCTCTCTTATTGGTTGTTCATAACAAATTAAGAACGGGAGATGGATTATTCCATCCCAGATTTTATGAACGGGTTGAGAGAAGAACGTCTAAAACCCGCTACAAACCGGTCTTAAAAGCGTTTAAAAACTGAATTACGAAAAGGTGTGTTCGTAGTGGGACCCGGGCATTACATGATCGGTAGCCCTTGCGCTCCTGAGTTTGACGGCATATATCGGTGAATAAGAGAAACTTCTCGCTTTACGAGAACACTGCCAAGAGATGGTTGCAGGAATACGCCCTCAAGAATCGCAAGTGATGCTCGAATAGTCGTGAGACTTTGCCAAAAGTTTGCAATTTAGGAACGGACTGTTAACTTCCCAGTCGCGAATTGCAGTATGTGAATATTTGAGTTCAGTGAGTGAATGGTGCCAACGTATATGCAGATGTATAGTTTTCTCAATTTCCCTCCGTTTTAGCGAGTAATTTTACCTTTTAGAAACTGTCTGCCCCGTTCCTTCGTTAACATTACATGTTGGGTCTTAAAACGTTTTGTGAACTTGTGTATTGGAAAAAAAATATTTGGTGCTTTCCGTTTAATACAGGTCCTGATGTTTGTATCTATTAAAGCAGGCAAATACATTAAGACGTGATCCTGAGTGTGCTTCAAGCATGGTGAGAAAATATAAGATTACTCTCGGAGCGTGTTCCACATACTTACCGTAGTTACTACGCATGACGTCACGAATACTGGCTTCTTGGCGTCGTGGCTGGAGCACATTTTATTTATTTATTATCACGTCAAAGAGATTCGTAGTTAACCAATAGTTACTACTGTTTGGAAGGGTCGAACACGGTCAACATCGTTCGCAGTCCGCAGAATAAGAATCGAGGTTTTACAAATATAGGCTGTGTTCAACGGAAAGGTTGTGTTCAGCTGAACTTTAAGCATCGACATCATTCAGCTAGACTTTAATGGTTCAGCCGTTCAGTTTTACTGTAACTGTGCCCTTCAGTTAAAATTTAACTACAAACCCTTTCGATTTTCACTACGTAGCAAAGTCTTCCACAGATTGATGGCAATGAAAATATTTGGTTCAAAAAGTGCTAATTCACCTCAGAAGGTTGTCAAAGAAAAGCGAAAACTCCTTAGTAGTAACGGAGATTTACAAAAACGCGACTATGTTAAAAAAGGCCTGAAAAAGCCTAAAAGCTAAAGCCGAAAAGGGAAAGGCAAAAGCCGAACAAAAACGCAACTATTTACTGCTGATATCAAAAGGCAAAGGCACTCGTGGAATCTTAGGCAAACAAACTTACAACAGTCGCGCTAATGTCCCGTATGTTCACATAAAATTTCGCTGAGGGGTTACTGGTTCTATATTGTCATTCATGCTGGACAAAAAGCATTTTTGAATTACTGTGTACAGTACAAATATGTGTCCGGTCGGGGCTCCGAACTGGCGTCGCACGTACTCCTGCAGACAGAGTGCACAACCCATCGCGCTTCTCCGCCGTCTTGGAACTTCTTTGTGAACAAGGCGATACCCGATTATCATAAGGTCGTACCTCCACTTTTGGGGCAAATTGAGTTACCCCCGTGGTAAGATTCTCCGGTCAAAACTACGCATCTCCGTGTTCTTATCAACAATATAGGACGATCTAAAAGCCATCTAGCAAGTATTCAACATGAGAGAGGTCGCATTTTCTGATCTAAATTTGCGTCTCACGCAAGACTGACAAATGTGGAGATACGACCTTTTGATAGGGTTGATTTGAAGGGTTGTGTCTCAGTTTGCAGAAATAAAACACCAGTGTGAACTTTATTACAGATCAACAGGACCACAAGATCTCCGAAATTCAGCGACTACAACCGGAAAAGACTAACCACATCGTCAGAAACAGTTCTATAATAACAAACCAAGAATTACGAGACTCGCTGCAAAAGGTAAACTCATACGCAGAAGAATACTGAGCGTAGAAACTTGGTGTCATCTTAACTCCGTCCGGCTAAGAGCTCCGAGGCTGATTATATACACCATTCAAAGGGTTCCAGAGAAGAAAACCCTAGCGACCCCCCCCCCCCCCCCCCCCCCCCAGTTTTTCGCCCAAACCTGATTCAAAATCTGAGAAAGGCGTACCAAGTCCCTGGCCCGCACCAACGTCTCAAGAACGTTTGTCAAAAGTAGAAAGCAGTTGTATGTAATCGACCCGGGCCGTAAGGGACGCCGTTGATCGGTTGAGACAGAATTTGAGTCATCGTTCAGGGAACGTTTCTCGTTCTTCCTGAGGTTCACTGGCGTGTTTTGGACTTACTCATATAGAGTATGCCCACACCCCAATTACAAAACTGCTGTGTGTTCACGCTCAGTCTCGCTTAGCTAGGGCGGGGAGGACACAAGCAACTTTTCGTGAACAGAACTTGCTTTACCAGACAATTCCTCAGGAAGGGCGATAATATATAATACCACCAAAAAAGCACCTGCTGAATTTACCGATATCATGACGTGACGACAAACAAAAAAGTCAGCAGATGCTTTTTTGGCGTTTTTTCGGCTCCTCCTGACAATGCTTGTTATGCATAACATTTCAGGCACAACGTTTGTCGCGACAACAGATTACATCCCAAGTGCTGTCTGTTGAAACAGCGCATCCCTGTTTTATTTGTTATGAAACTTCTGACAGTAAAGAATGGCCGAATAATCGCTGAAGAAGATCCGAGCTGTGTTTTCCGTTTTGAGTAATCTTTATACACGGAACTTCTTGAATTCCACCGCAACTTCTTTGGTGGAGTCTGGGAGTGTAACGGTGGAGAACGATAAATGTGTAGCGCGGAGGCGGTGTAAAGAACCGCAATACACCGCCTCCGCGCTACACATTTATCGTTCTCCACCGTTACAGCAGCGCGAATTCTAAGGAAATATCCAGCAGTAGGAAACAAACTGATGAATTAATATTTAATAGCCAATTGGTCGTACAAAGTTATCATAACATTTCCGAAAATCCTAAGGCCACGTCAAAACAAACCTATCGAAAGGGAATTAACATCATTTGTACATATACAGGCCCAAATAACTTAAAGTTCAATGGGCGGATCAAACAATCATGATGCCACATTACCACCCCCAATGTTACATCAGAAATCGCAGATTGCTCGACAACTTATTTTCACTAATATATCGTTACGCCGTTTTTTGCCGACTGCCATACTCCGGTTTACTTATAGCTTCGACAAATATAGGCGGAGTTTCTTTTTTCTTATCTATTCGTTGTTATTATTTACTCCGGAATCTTTGTATTGTTGAGAAATATTCATATTAACTGTGTTACCTGAGAATTCCTTGTAGGCTCTGGAATCAGCTGTAAGTAGGTCGGTTATATCTGTACATTTTTGGCAGTGTTGTAACTCTACATCCAGGAAACAAAACTTTTGTTCGGTAGGCTACTACAAACAACAGAATGTTTCATCAGATAACACTAGAGCAATCTGCTAGCTACAGAGACGGTTTATTTTGGCAGCCATGGCACTCTCGTCACTCCGCTCTACAAAACGATTGGTTTTCGTACATGGCCGAGAGTTTTTGAATTTCCGCGCCTTGCAATACCATGCTCTGAAATCGTCTCCGCCGATACGCCGAAGAGTCAATGACAAGCGATAACAAGAAAACGGCTTATTTTTGAAGCACTATCTAGTGGAAGTCAGAACTATATGTGTGAAGCATGTTATAAAATTTAAGCATAGTAAGTGCCCATTGTGCTTTAAGTATTCGCCAATAACAACTGCTAGTCAAAAGAAAGAATAATAGACGCATCGACTAGTCGCAATTACGGAGCTAAAATAAGTCAACAAAATAAATACTCGCAACGAAATCCTCATCCGAAACCCTAAAGTACAAAATCAAATATACACCCGTCTGCATATAAAAAGGAAGACCGAAGCCTCAGGAGATTTCCACACAAGATTCATTTTTCACATATACACCTAATTTTCACATAGCTTTTTAACCATCCCCTGCCCCATATGTGCATGATGTTTCTACCAAAAGGAATTCTTCAGCCCATGCTGACTGCGAATCATATTTGGTGGTATCAAACGAATAAATCTGCTGAGGTTTATTCTAGCCATACTTCGGCCCTTCTTGGCAAGAGTCTTTTTCAAGCTCGTAATTCTAGCTAGGGCCTGAAGAGGACTCTTGCCAAGAAGTGGCGAAAAATCGGCAGAATAAATCACAGCTGACTTATCTGTTTACTTCCTTCCTTGCGAACCGTTTGTTAAAAAGTCATCGTTTCAAGCCAATGTCATCTACAATAAATGTATAACTCGTCCTCTTGACTGAACTCAGAGAAAAAAACATTTCAACTTTATACCGGTTTTACGGACTACGCTACGTCAAACATATCAAACTTAGCCAATTTTCGCTTAAACAGAGCGTGTTCCACCCCCCTACCAATAGTAACTATTAGTTACTATTTCCGTTCCAGCCTCACGAAAAGTTACTACGCTGACCGTTCCAACCTTCTCAAAATAGTAACTAATAGTAACTATTTGCTTACCACGCTCGGGAGCGTAGTTAGTGTAGTAACTACGCATCTCTGCAACGTGATTGGTCGATCAACCCGCGGCCTGATATTTGACCGAAAAAATTCAAAAAGCGTTCCAGCCTAGCGTAGTAACTACGGTAACTAGCGTAGTAACTACGGTAAGTAGGGTGGAACACGCTCACAATGTGCGTTGAACAAAATTGAACGCGATCACACAGCCGTCAGTCACAACCATTACCCCCCCCCCGTCAGTCACAACCATTACCTCCCCCCCATTCGACAACCAGTTTTTGTAATATTTTTTTAAAGTTAAATAGGTTCGAAAAGGGAAAATGAAAAGCAATAACTTTTACTTTAAGGTACATTCGAAAACTACTTTAAAGGTAATTCAATTTTGAATCTGTGTAATAAACCTGATATTTTCATGGGGCCCAAAATTGATCTTTGCCCCCCCCCCCCATGGTTTACTTAGATGGCGCCACTCTGGAAGCCACACGGATAAATAATAATTATTATAAAAATAAAATTTGTTTGGTAAATATTTGGTGTGAGATAGAGTGAGAAGTGTGATGGCATCCGTTTCCTCTGGGTTTATTTGTTTATCCCGTTTGTCGCCCGGCTTTCCAGCCAGTCTCCCTGCTTGGGGACGTTGTGTAAATAGTGTTATATATGTATATTCAAACAATAGTTGCGTTTTTTGTCTCTAGCTGTTTTCTCTCTGTTTTATATTTTTCCCGTTTTTGTGAAAACACGGAACACGCTGTCTCTCATTTTCCCGTTTTTGTTCGCTGTTAAGTGTTCCGCTGTCTGTTATGCAAAACACGGAACTTGCTCTCCTAGCATGTTTTGTCACTGTTCAGATAGAAAATTGCAGAGAGATTCGCAGATAGAAAAGAAAGAATTGCAGAAGTTCAGAGGATAAGATGGACCCCTGAAGTCTGGTCGTTTTGGAATTTAATTTGCAATTTAACAGATTTCCCGCCTAAGACATGCTCAGGAACCTAAATTTGCGTTTTCGTCAGAACAGCGACAAAACACGAAACACGGAACAGCGTAAGCAAAAATACCGTTTGTTGTCCAAAACAGACAACTGTGAACACAGAACACGGAACAGGAACCAGAGACAAAAAACGCAACTAATAAAAGAACTTGAACTTGAACACACTTAGGCTAGTATCGTTTTACAGAGATATGACATTTAAAGGCTCATTAGACAACTTTTTGTAATATTATAACCAGACAAGAAGGAAAAGCGAAAACAACGGCCTCGCCGACCTTCAACGTCGGAGAGCTCACCGTCAAATAGCTCGTCCTCCTCGAGAAGTTCAACCTCGAGCAGTGAATCGTCATCTGATCAGCCTTTACACATATTTACGTTTTACACAGCCTTGTATTAAATACTACGAAGCTTCTGGCAGTGTAGTGCCATTCGTCATCCGATCCGAACTTCAAGCCTTCAACTTTTCACGTTGTTACGGACTATCTACGTCGTAACAGATCCATCAAACCTTTGTCTAAGAAATTGTGCGCCAGAAATAAAGAATCTCTTCCCCCTCCCCTCACACATACAAACAATACATACGCTTATAAATACTGCACGCCACACAAAGTGCGATTTATCGCCGAGAACGTTACGCAACTATAATAATCTCACGATTTTTTTTTATCACAACCCAGGGCCGTATCCAGGAGGGGGGGGTAGGGGGTTCACCCCCCTCCCGAAACATGAAAAAATACTCGTTTTTTATAGGCTTTAACTTCTGATCTATTTTATTTTGTACTTTTTGGTCCGACCCGCAAGCACCCCTCCCCCCCGAAATAAAATCCTGGATACGGACCTGTCACAGCGTATCCTTTTTGTTTACACTAAAGATACGATAAGAAATAAAGATAAGAACGATATAACGTGTTACAGGCCGTGCTAGTGTTACGTAAAGGTACTGGTTGGTCAATCTCCTCGACACCCCCACAAACACACGACAAAAAATCTCATTCGGAAGACAAATTTTCTACGAGTCAGGAAGCTGGAGGTCGTCATCTCTCCTCGACAACCCCACAAACACACGACAAAAAATCTCATTCGGAAGACAAATTTTCTACGAGTCAGGAAGCTGGAGGTCGTCATCTATCGCCGAGACTCTAACGCCATCTCTTCCCTGGAAGCAGCGTGTTGGAAGCATAAGTGAGATCAGGTACATAAGGGCACACGCCCAACTTGTGCACATTTTAATCCAGACAGAACTCCAATTCCGACTGAACAGCTGGATATTAGACTCGTCAGGCCTAAGAGAAGAAACGAACATTAAACCGGCCGATACTCTACTTTTTTGCTTATCGCGTTATCGTGGTTGCGTTTTTGCAGATACAATGGTATCTGACACCACGGTCTAAAGTCATTTTTATAGATACCGTAGTATCTGATACCACGGTTCAAGTACTTTTTACAGATACCGTAGTATCTGATACCACGGTTAAAGTCGCCAACTAAACTGGAACGCAAGCTGGAACCTTCCCTAATTTTGAATACCCATAAATCTTTGCTCTAAAGACTTGACAAACACACGCTCTATGTTGTTTACACTCTTATCTAACTTTTCCAATCTCCTTAAAGCACACCTCGCATGGTTTACTGTTTATGTTCAAATATTCAAAAGTATTTGAACCGTAACACTAGGCTGATCTTTCAACAAATTGTCGACGGCTTTGGCTGTTTTAAGCCTTTTCCCAGGTCCACTGACTTCTAGCAAAATCTCGGCAAAATTCGGATAACCGGTTTATGCATCAATAGTATGATACGAGAACACTAATCGGGAGCATATTGCGCATGGAAAATAATGAATCGTGGCAAGTGCATAAATTAGTGACGTATCGTTGGCGGGCTTACAATGTAACATGAAATTTTGGGTCTCCGGGCTTAAGAATTAATGATCGCGGTTACAGAAGTAAGTTGCATTGGCATTACAGACACGACAGGTCCTTTAAAACCATTCCCGAAGTAGTAGCATGACAATAACAATTACGACTAATATCGCAAAAAAAGTTGTCTCTGATTGGTTTGTGCAGTCCGTACCTCCGAATGAACCAATCACGAACGACGCGAAAGGCTGGGCATCTAACATCTAACGATACTACTGGCTGTTTCAAAGGTCAAGAACCGGTTCTCCTATAGGATATTATTTGTGCATTTTTTCCGTACGTCACTTCGGTCGCCACTCGCCTCATAAATCGAAGGGTGCGTTCCAAAATTCTAACCACTCTTAAAGTTTAACTGAAAAGCCAACTTATTTTTGTGTCATTTAGTTGAATACACTGAATTATTTGGATTCTGCAAAGGGATTTTTTGTTTTCCACTATCTGCTCTAGTTATGACGCTCAGAATATCTGCGGCCGTCCCCACAGCGAAAATTCTATTATGACGCGGGAAATTTTTTATCTAAACACAAACAAGGCTTTTCAGTGGGCAGTAGCGATATTGGTGAAGATTGCTTAGTGCCTGATAAAAAAAAAGTCATAAATCTTTCTTGTAAGGCATACAACAAATTAGAGGTACCACAAATCACACGGAAATTCCACTATTTAAAAATCGATTATTCCTGAATAGCGGAACAACCAAGTAACGCATTTTCAGCGGGTCTTCAAGCCAATTTAAGTGAATAAGTGATGGGTAACTAGATTGTCCTATCCCAGTCCTTTTCGGTTAAACTTTAACTTTAAGCTACCACCGTCTTTATAATCTGTATATCTTACATTTGACCGGTGACTGGGAAAATGAATTAAATGTATTTTCCATTTAACGAGTGAATGTCAGGAATTAAAAGACCTGAGAACGGAAATATTTCGGAAATGGTGTGGTGGAGGAATGGTTTCATCACATACTGGAAAGAAGAAGTTTCAGGGAAATAAGAAATTGGGGAAGGTTCCATAAGGTGGCCATGAGCCACACGGAAAGTTTTTTTTTGCACGTGATGAGGTAAAGAATCCCAGGACCCTTCGAGCTTATACGGAATAAATCTTATCTGATCCTATCCCTTCATCGAGGCTGGAACGAGGATGGTGGGACTCAGTTACAATCGATAGGAAGTTGGAACATAGCCTATGGAAAAATCCTTACAAAAGAAAGTTACCTGAACCATCCAGTAAGCTGAACCATGATATACATAGTTGCTAGCGCGAAGACTGCATGGAACAGGGAATAGCTGTAGATGACTCCATCTTTTTCATTTCGTAGAATCCGCTGGCCGCCATCGTCTTCGACAAGAATTGAACATCTGTCGGCATCTGCAAAAGAGACAGTTAAAAAACCTGATTACGCTGCGAACAGACGATCAGGGTTGGGAGTCCACGGGCCGGATTTCCAGCCATGATTTTTCGCACCATCATCAAATTCCTATGGAAAAGCTGAGATTTGAGGACATGAACTCTGTTCTGGTGCATTCATTCTTTTTCCTCCTCAAACAATTTCGATGTTCGGAGCTTTGTTTGCGACGCTAGCCTCATTGACGAGAAAGGCTCCGACCTTCTTCATACTCTCAACGATCTCAATCTCTCACTTCAAAACTCAACACCAGCAGAACATTCAGGGCAAAAAACAACAACATCAAACCCCTCTCTGCGAACAAAATCCTGGATACGCCACTGCTCCACAGTCGAGGTATTTTACCTTGGGCACTTAGTTTGACTTCAGATAGTGCAGTTAAACTTGGAAAACAATACCAATAGTTTCGATGGGATCCCAAAGGGGATCCTATTTGTTGCGGGATCCGATTTGTTGGTATTTCAGGACTTACAATCAGGTATTATAGAGGATTGTCTTTGCTGGATCTTTGCCGAGCCCCTTTAACACTTGAAATCATCCTAATAGACCACTTAACCAGATGCATTCTGTAGTATTTTCCGGCAAAACATCCGGTTTTGACCAGATTCCGACAGGACTATCCATCCGAGGCGAGAACAAATAGTATTTCCCGATTCACCGTGACTTTTTCGGGTACACCAACCTTATCCGCCCAATTTTATCGAAGAATGTGTATGCCCATTAATTTCTAAGCCCCTGGCAAGAAAACGAAGTTCAGATACGACTTTACCCCTACATCGAACTTCTAATCTACTTTAGAAAAAAAAAAGTTTATGCCATCTTTCCCGAATTTCCTGTTTTGGCCGGATCCCGGTCGAACTACTTGCCGGGCAAGAAAAGAAAGTTCAGACACGGATTCAGCATGTCTCCTTACCTTTAAATCGACTATCTGACCAGCATAAAAAAAGTATTTTTCTCATCCTTACACTGAAACCCCCTCCTCTAGACATAAGGCTACGGGGCCAATCTAAGAACCTGATCTATACTTTGACCCGAATGATCCTGACACCAACTTTAGTTTGAAAAACATACATCAACTTCTCCGAAAGTTATCGTGCTTACAGACAGACGGACGGACACACAGACAGACGGACAAACTGTACAAAGTCACAGGTAACTAACTAAGATCCAAAGCAAAGCTACTAATTCTAAGCGTAACTAAGATCCGAAAACGGTATAAAAACCATCAAACCTGTCTTACGATTTTCTGCCAAATATTAAAGTTTAACCGAAAAGGGCTAGGATAGGAAAATCTAGTTACCCATCACTTATTCACTTAAATTGGCCTGAAGACCCGCTGAAAATGAGTTACTTCGTTGTTCCGCTATTCACGAATAACCGATTTTCTAATAGGGGAATGTCCTTGTGATTTGTGGTGCCTCTATGCGCTTGTACTTTTGTTGTATGCCTTATGAGAAAGATTTACCATTTTATTTTGTTCAGGCACTAAGCAATCGTCACCAATCTCACCACTGCCCACTGAAAAGCTGCATTTGTGTTGATATTAAAATTTCCCGCGTCATAGTAGAATTTACGCTGTGGGGACGGCCGGAGATATTTGAGCCTCATAACTAGAGCAGATAGTGTAAAATCAAACAATCCCTTTGCAGAATCCAAATAATTCAGTGTATCCAATTAAACGACACACAAATAAGTTGGCTTTTCAGTTAAACTTTAATCCCTATTCCATAGCAGAGAGGGTCTCATTACTTCCACAACTTAATCATACAGGATCGAAAGATACTCCGTAAAAATCTACCGCAGCGTGGTTTCAAGTGTCTGCCAAACCTCTTCATCTCTGTGTCAATAGGAGGAGTTCAAGTAGAGGATCTTAAGACTATACCACAAGTGTATACTGTTTGAAAAGACAAAGCTAAAGATCCTGGCTGGTTCAAAAATCAAAAATAGTTTGAGAAGTCTTGTGAATATTATCGAAAGACAGATCTCTTGGAAGACGAGGGTAGACGAAAGCACGCGATAAAGTCGCTTCTTCTTTGAAAGATCGGTGACAGATCTGGATCACAGATGTCGATGACTTTGAAAGGGACCAGCTGCACCTCATTCAAGAAAATTCTTGTTACTAGGGGGGCTCATAAGTTCTTGGTGGGGATAGAGATCGGCCTAGAAGAACGAAGATCGAGTCACTTACTTTTTGACTGCCGCCAGCATCCCAAGTTCTTCTTATGCCTTCGTCGCGCTACCGTGAGTCCGGACACTCCTAGGTCGCGGGCTTGAGAGGCAGAAGTCCCAATGCTAGAAATAATAAAGTATAGGACTAATATTCCTTTAAAGTTTAATCGAAAAGGGCTAGGATAGGACAATCTAGTTACCCATCACTTATTCACTTAAATTGGCTTGAAGACCCGCTGAAAGTGCCTTATGCCTTACGAGAAAGATTTACCAATTTTTTTTTTGTTCAGGCACTAAGCAATCTTCACCAATCTCACCACTGCCAACTGAAAAGCCGCATTTGTGTTGAGATTAAAATTTCCCGCGTCATAGTAGAATTTACGCTGTGGGGACGGCTGGAGATATTCTGAGCCTCATAACTAGAGCAGATAGTGGAAAATCAAAAAATCCCTTTGCAGAATCCAAATAATTCAGTGTATCCAATTAAATGACACATAAATGAGTTGGCTTTTCAGTTAAACTTTAAACACTCGAAGAAACCACAATAAAGACAAAAGAGGATTCTACAAGGTCCCATACTCAAAAGCAAAACGTAAGCCCTTTGCAATTCCATTATTATATTTCCGTGTCTCACTGCCAAGGTACACTTTTTAGGATCCCAAAACGTAAGTGACGGACACCTATGAGTTCGTAAAAGTTGTCCGTCTGTAAGCACGATAACTCTCGAACGGAATGCGACATTTTATTCAAACTAGGCGTGAGGATTCTTTGGGTCAAAGGACAGGTCCAGTTCGTAGATGGCCTATATTTAGGAGTGGGGGTCCAAACTAAGGGACGGACAAAATATTTTTTTTAAAGCTAATGAGATAGTTGATTTAGGGGTAAAGATACACGCGGAATCCACACATCAAAATTATTTTGTCGCCGAACAAATAGTTCACCTAGAATCCGGCCAAAACCGGAAAAATTTGTTAAAGGAAAAGTTTTATTCGAAGTTGATAAGAGGTTCGAATTAGGGGTAAGGAGACATGCTGAATCCGTATATGATAATTATTTGGCGTATTCTCGCCTTTCCCCGAGGACTCCTTTTGAGGAGTCCCTGCGTTTTTGTTTGTCCCAGGGACTCGCTCCCCGTATTCTCGCGAGTTCCCACGAGCGAGGAATGCTCCGATTATCATCACCATCATAAAAAAGGACTACCTTTCAGATTCGGAGGGGAATCAATTTTTGCTGGTGTTGGTGCAATGTAAAAGTAATTAAAAAAAATCTGAATAAACAAAATAAACAAGATCAAAGATTTCGATGGGATCCCAAAAACAATATTTGATCCAGACAGTTGGGTCTTGTAGATATCCAGTCTTCGCCAGACTACATGAACATTTTTAATATTATAACTTAGAAACAGATTAAGGTCAATGGCGTTGACGAAATTGATCAAAACTTCCTGCCTTAGGCTATACTACTGTCAAATTTCTGGTTTCAGCCGGATTCCGGTCGAAGGATATGTCAAGGTAGAAAATGATTGTCATATACGGACTCAGCAGGTCTGCCTACCCCTGAATCGACTATCTCATTAGCTTTTAAAACCAGATCCAGTCTTCGCCAGGCTAATCATCTGAGAAAATCAAGTTCAGATATACCTGTATAAGCCATATCTATTTTGACGATACTGATCGAAACTTCCTGCTTTACTTCTGCCAAATTTCCGGTTTCGGCCGAATTCCGAGCGAACTACTTGTCCAGCCAAAACTAGATCTATCATCTAATCAACTTCAAATAAAACTTTTACTCTTAACAAATTTTCCGGTTTTGGCCGGATTCCGGGTGAACTACTTGTCCGGCAAGAAAATGGTTTTCATATTCGTGTTCAGCATGCCTTCTTACCCCATAATCGACTATCGCATTAGCTGTTTAAAAACATTTGGCTTGTCCCTTAATTTGAACCCCCTCCCCCACCCCTAAATGTAGGGCTACAGGGCCCATCTACGAACTCGACCTTACTCTTGACCCAAAGAATGCTCATACCAAGTTTCATCAACATATCTCATTCCCTTCGAGAGTTATCGTGCTTACAGACGGACGGACGGACGGACGGACAGACGGACGGACAACTTTTGCGATGTCATAGGTATCCCTCCACTTACGTTTTGGGATCCCAAAAATACAGTGGATCCAGACTCATTGCGTCATTTGCATAATTTACTTTCGAACAAAATCAATTTTGGAAGCATTCCCCGTGTCCTCGCTGTTTTCCTACGCGGCGTCCGTTCGAGTGATTCCCTCTATTCTCGCCGTTCCCCTTGATTCCCCAAGGAGTCCTCGGGGAACGGCGAGAATACGCCTCTAGTGGAGGGATATTACCTTAATTAATTATTACCTTAATTCTCACTTCGGAGCGAATAAGGACCATGATGGATCTGTTTTGCTCTTTTGTTTTGCTACAGTTCACGCCATCTATGCCAACACTGGACATATAGTTTATTTCCAAGTGAAAGTTAATAGTGAAATGAACCTAGTCAAAATCTACAGAATTATGCTTAGTGACTCTTAAGCATAAGCCAAGGAGTGTATCCTTCAAGAAGAAGAAAATTTAAGTGGAATAAGGCAGAGAGAGACAAAGAAACGCTTGGCGAAAAGTGTGATTTTTTGTTCGCCATCTAGCGGCAAAGAATATTTTCGAGTGGCAACGTCGCCCAGCCTCGATTGACTTGATTACGTGGCACTATTTGAACCTTCGCGCCGGAATGCTCGACGCCATCTAGTGTCAAAAACAGAAGTGTGCTTGCCTAAGAAACAAGACGGCAGAGACCGTTAGACATCTTGTGTCGAGAATGCAGAGCCAGCAGCTTATATGGTCTCCGGTCTTGAACTTTTTACACCGTGCCCGGGCTGCGGGAAATGTTCACGCGGATATTGCGAAAACTGGTGCGGACTTTTTCAACAACGACGCGTTAATGGAAGCAAAGAAATTACTCTGGACTGTTGCAAACTGCACGAATCGCCCAAGTGACCGACAGAAAGCTGCAGATAATTGTCTGGACATTCTGAAAATTCTTGAAAAGTGTGATGAAAAGAAAATACCGCTGCCGCGATTCGTGTTGTACGAGCCTGACGAAGTACCAATTATCGCAGGGGAATCAAGTGCCACCCTTACTCGTAAAGTTAACGAACTATGTGTCAAATTCGACAACCACGTCCTGTCGCAGCGCAACCCGTCACCCGCTCTGTCTCAAGCCCCCAATCAATCATCCAAACCCTCTTTTGCCGTGATATTAAAGAATCCACCTAAAGAGCTGAACGACCCCAAGGACCGCAAAGCATTTATTGATAACCTGTGTGGTGACTCGAAGTCGGCGATAACTGAGCTTAGACGGGGAAAAGATACTTGGCGCCTCGTCGTAAGTGATAAGAATGCAGCTACCGCTGTAGCTGATGCTATCAAAGCTAAGGACCAATCGCTAAGACCACAGCTAAAAGTTCCAGTGTATCACGGAATTGCCCGTTTCGTTCCTGACAGTGTTACTGACGTCCAGTTGCAGAACTTGATAACTAACTGTTTCGAAGTCTCTCGTATCGGCAAAACCAGGTCCTACAAGCTGCAGTTTTCCCGTCGAGAAGACTTATTAGCGGCCATTTCCTCATCAGTGATAATCGAGTATGAGCGAATCCGCATCGAGGAGTTTATCCCTCTCCCTCCTCGCTGCTACAACTGCCAAGCTTACGGGCACATTGCTCAGAACTGTAAAGCTACTACTCGCTGTTCGTGCTGCGGGCAGACTGGACATTCGAATAAGCCGGACACCCCTTGTCAAAATAAAATGCAGTGTGCACTGTGCAACCAGACTGACCACCCGTGCTACAGCTACAAATGCCTTGTTGCACAGAAACTTATGAATCCTCCAAAATGAACATTGGTCTGCGAGTTACATCATGGAATATTAATGGAGGTGTATCAGTGAAACTACCCATAATCCAGACTCTATGTGACACAAATGACGTTCTCTGCCTACAAGAGCACCTTCTCACTGTCGACAGCCTAAGTTTGCTGAGCACAGATGCCTCTACTGTCGTAATAAGTCGTGCCGCTAGACATTCTGGGGCTGGTCGGCCGAGTGGAGGTACCGCTATTCTTGCTAGAAGTGTCCTCGTGCCCGAACTCTTTCGCGACTGTGACTATTTTACGGCAGTGAAAATTCAGAACTTTGTGGTGGTCTCAGTGTATTTACCCACCGATTACCGTAATGCTACCTCAGAAAGACAATTTGATCAAGCCTGCCGTCTAGTCAGTTCCCTCGTGTCAGATTGTGAAGTGCAAAACCTAGCAGTAATCCTTGCTGGTGACATGAACTGTAACCTATCTGACGACAGTAGCAGCCGTGCAAATATTCTGAGTAGCATGTGCCCTCAGCTCGTGGCGGTTGAGAATGTCCAAGGTTTCACATATATCCATAATTCCGGTAGCACCTCCTCTCTGGACTTTTTCATGTGCTCCCCGGATGTGAAACCAGACTCCGGATCTTCAGTTATCTCCACGTTCCAAACCTCAGACCATATGCCTATCAGTAATATATTCCCTGTTGAACTTGTTTCGCCGAACGATCCAGGTCCAGGCAACGGTAACAAATGGCATGAAATCACTGACTGGGCCTGTGTAGATATGTTCACGTTCCAGACTGTATGTGACTCTATTTTGGGGAAGATCAGAGTTCCGTTCCAGCTACTTTCCCAAAAATCCCCACTAATCTCTGCAGAGAAGCAAACCTTGCTGAATATATACTATGCTGAGATTGTACACGCTCTACGCGTTGCTGAGCGTGCCAGTGTTCCCGTCCGCAGAGTACGTCTCGGAACTGAGAAGTATGGCTGGTCGAGTAATCCTGACCTCGTCGATTCTTGTGCTAAATCGAAATTCTGGTTTCATGTTTGGAAGGAGTGTGGTATGCCGCGTCAAGGTCTGGTAAATGAAATTCGTCTGAAAACAAAGCGGCATTTCGCGAAAGTACTTAGGCAACACCAGGCTAAATCAGTAGCTGAACTATCAAGTAAAGCCACAAGTGATCCTAATTTCGTATGGAAAGTGCTCAAAAGAGAGAAATCAAAAGTCTATGATGCTGTCCAAATTACCAGTGACCAGTGGTATGATTACTTTAAAAGTGAGTTTTCCGCGCCCGAACCATCACTGTCAAATCAATATGAAAGGGAGCTTGAGATTTGCTTGGGCGAATCAAGTGATGAGATTAGTCTTATTGTTACTCGATCTGCGGTCGCTGAGTGCATTTCTAAGCTACAAAAGAAGACTTCGCGTGGTGTTGATGGCCTCTGTGCAAAGCATCTCGAGTGTGGGTCTCCTCTCCTGATTGAGCATCTGACTTTGCTCTTTCAGATGATATTCTGTTGTGGTATAGTTCCTGATTTGTTTAGTACTGGAGTAATAACGCCGGTATTAAAAAAGGGAAAGCCCTCCGACCAGTGCACTTCTTTTAGGCCAATTACGGTGTCACCGGTATTGTGCAAAGTTTTTGAGTTATTAATTATTGATGAGATATCTGATAAATGTTCTACACCGGATAACCAATTTGGCTTCAAGAAAGGAGTAGGCCGCGACCATGCTCATCATTTGATTGCCAATTTACTTCTACATGCTCACGAAAATAATGAGGTATTATATTTTGCTGGGTTAGACGTATCTAGAGCCTTCGATTCGGGTATACACTCGCATATTTTATTGACTGCTTATAAGCGTGGAGTAAATACCTCCGTCGTCAAAGCGATGCGCGATATGTATAAAAAGCTAAATGGCAGAGTAAAGGTCACCATCTCACCTGGTACAGTGGAACTTACCGCTCCAATTCCAGTAAAAAAAGGTATTAGACAGGGTGCTGTTACTTCTCCGCCCCTGTTTAATAATACTGTTACCGAGCCGCAAGAGAAAGTTCTAACTACATGTATATTTAAAGGTATTGATGTTTCGCTAGCTAATTATGCGGACGACATCCTCGATATCAGTAGAACAGCGTCCGGAATTGAGGAAAATTTTCGAATCCTCGATAGCGAGTATAAATGTATTGGTCTTCGATTCAACGAGAGCAAGACTGAGTTCCTGGTGTTCAATCGCCGCTCACATTGCCCGACAAATGTTCAGTTGGGTGAACACCTGATTCAAGCACAAGATACATTGACGTATCTCGGTGTACCGATTGGGTCAAATCTTCGCGCCACGCGTCAACTCCTGAAAGAATTTTTTGCTAGTAAATCTAGGAAAGCGTACGGTTTACTGGTTGCACTAAAGTTCAAATTTAACCGTTGTATCCTAGCAAGCGTGTATAATGCATTTGTTGTACCGCATCTGCTCGCCCTTGCACCATTTTGGTCTCTTTTTACTGCTTCGGATATTAAGGACATCCGGAAGTGTTTTTACAAGTATGCGAAATATTTGCTACGGCTGCCTCTCTGGACTAGCAACAGCTCCCTATCCTCGCGGTACGGAGTTGCCAGTCCAGCGTCTGCGGTGCAGAAAAGAAACGAGAGATATCGGAAGCAGCTTACTGGTGTAAGCACCTTCGAAATGGTCCTTCGATAACCGTGTGTCTGTCCGTGTATGAGATTGCCCCTATTTGTTTCTTTTTTCGTTCTGTTTTGTTTGTATTGTCAGAAGTTATTCGTCTCTTTTCCTTTTCCTTTTCTTTCTTTATTACTCCATCAGCGTTGTATTTTTACATTTATGATGGGCAATAAATCTATACATACATACATACATACTGTTTTCCATCCCTAATCATAACTGTTCGCTACCAGAATTTCGCTGCACACAGTACTGTGTAGCTCCCCCTCCCTCGTGGTCTTTAATAAAAATAAATGACGCCTGGCTGCGAGATTTGCATACCTTGAGTAAATAACGGTGAAGAACATGACTACCACACCGATGTAGGGAAGGTAGGGGTCTAAATACTTGTTCATCAGGGAATCAGGATCATCGTCCGGACCACAGTAGAACTTTTGTTCATCGACGCCTTTTATCTTGAACGGAAATGAACCTGAAAAACAAGCATCAAATTAAAACTGGAAATGACAGACAGGGACGTACAAAATAATATTACGGAGCTTTCCCAGATTCAATTACCAAAACACCGCTTCCCATAAAACTTTTGTTTTCGTCTTGTGACAGATTACACTTCCAGGAGCTTCTGAGAACAGGAGAAAAAGGAATATCCGAGACTGAGGGGTCACTCATCGGCTTGTGACGCGGTTAAGTCTGCTTAGACTTCCAAGCAGCTTTTTTTTTTAACTCTGTTTCTTCTTTTTTTTTTCGGCGTAGCTTCTTTATCTTTTCCATTCTTGCTTGCTTTAGATTGACCTAAAGCAAGTGGCTACGGCTCCACCTCCAAACTCAGTGACGTTAATAACAAAAAAATACCTAATAGTTTACCCTACTTTAACGTCACTTACACTTTCACATTTACCTTTATTCATCTTTTTTTTAAATCTTAAAAACTCCAAAATCAAAAAATCCACACTAATATTTTTTCCATTTCCGTTTTTTTTTACCCCCATTCCTTTCCCAATTTTTCCACGACAACCCACAAAAACAAAACAAAACTAAACTCATCACACTCTGCTTCAAGGATCCCTTCCCCCATAGGGATCCTCTCTATCAGGGGCATCAAAATTTAAAATCATATCAAAACAAAAACAGTCGTGAAAAAACAGGGAAAAAAACCCAAAACAAACAAAAACAAAACAAAAAATTAAAAACTCTTTCACTTGATCATTCTTTTACAAAAACATAAGCGTGATAAAGTGAAAAACTTATTACCTTTAATCTTTCTAATAAATATTCCCTCCATTAAAACAAAACAAAACCTTATAAATCAAAACAAATTTAAAACAAAAATTTCAAAAACTTACACTATTAAATAAACCTACTTTCTCAATTATCTTTTGAATCCATTCTATTTCCATTTTTTTCATCAAAAACTCATTCTTCATTATCCTTGTTTCCAAACCCTTCAACCAACCTTTAAGTTTTCCCGGACTCACTTTTTTCCCCCTTTTTCTGTTCTTCCATACATGCATGCTCAATTCCATTACCACAGCCATCCTTACTCTATCAATTTCTTTTTCCAAAGTTCCTTCAAACGACAATTTCACTACTTTTTTCTTATCTTCCAATGTTTCCATCACCACTCCTTCCTGTCGAAACACCCAGAACAGAAAATCAAAAACAAATTTATTAAAATCACACTCAAGGAACTCATGCCGAAAGCCATCTACAACTACATCTTTACAAAGTTCGCAAATCACCTCCTCTTTTCGCCTTCCAAATCTACCAATTCTATCTTTATACGGTAAAATCCCATGAATCACCAGGAAAACTACTTCCTTAACCTCAAAGGTGCATGGTACATCACATAAATTTCTAAAAGACAGCCTAAAATCAATAAAAGGTTCTTTACTTTTTATATGATAATTACATTCTCTATCGTCTATATTTTTCAAAAATTCCTCAACTATTTTTTTCCTCTCATGTTTTTCCATTTCATCCTTAAGAATCCCTAACGGCATCATTTCTTTTATTAACCTTCCAACTTTTTGTAACTCTTTTGGGATATTCTCCATTAAACTTTTACACCTTTCATTATCCTGTTCATTAATTAATGGCAAAAACCAATTTCTAAGTATGGCTGTTGCTCCCTCTTCCTTCATTAGCCGATCACAAGTATCTCTAATCAACAATGACATGCAAACTAACCTAAAATCTACTACTCCCACTCCCCCTTCTTCCCTTGCCACATACAACATACTCATGCTTAATTTTTCAAATTTACCAGCCCATACATACCTCCATATTCCTCTATCTATTCTTTTTGCCTGGCTCTCCTCTAGCGCAAAAACCGGCGCAATATAAAACAGTAGAGGTAGGCAGTACGTGTTTACGTAAGTAACCCGTTCAAAAATGGTCTTTGCTGCTACCTTATTTTCTCCAATTAACATTCCTTCTATTTTCTTTATCGTTTGCTCCCATATCTCCATGGTTCCTAGTTCTTTCGTAACTCTGTTTCTTCTTGGTTGCACATATCACAAGTGGATGCTGGAGTATAAATCCACACGAAGTTTGTACCCGATCTGCGCGATCTTCCCTACCAAGTGAGATTAGACAAGTTGTGCCTTCCCTCCATTGCATACAGATTTTTGGGATCCCAAAACTTAGTGACGGATACCTATGACATCGCAAAAGTTTTCCGTCCGTCCGTCTGTCCGTCTATACGCACGATAACTCTCGAAGGGATTGAGATATTTTGATGAAACTTGGTGGGAGGATCCTTTGGGTCAAAGTACAAGTCAAGTTCGAAGATGGGCTCTGTAGCTCTATATTTGAGGGTGGGGGAGGGGTTTCAAATTAAGGGGCAAACAAAATATTTTGAAACAGGTAATGTGATAGTCGATTATGGGGTAAGAAGACATGCTGAACACGATGGTGAAAACCATTTTCTCGCCGGACAATTAGTTCGCCCGGAATCCGGCCAAAACCGGAAAGTTTGTTAAAACTAAAAGTTTTATTTGAATTTGATTAGATGTTCGATTTAGGGGTAAGAAGACATGCTGAACACGATGGTGAAAACCATTTTCTTGCCGGACAAGTAGTTCGCCCGGAATCCGGTCAGAACCGGAAAATTTGTTATAGGCAAAAGTTTTATTTGAAGTTGATTAGATGTTCGATTTAGGGGTAAGAAGACATGCTGAACACGATGGTGAAAACCATTTTTTCGCCGGACAAGTAGTTCGCCCGGAATCCGGCCAAAACCGCAAAATTTGTTAAAAGCAAAATTTATATTTGAAGTTGATTAGATGATAGGTTTAAGGGTAAGAAGAGACGCTGAATCTGTATAGGACAATCATTTTTCACCCGGACTTATAGTTCGTCCAGAATCCGGTTGAAACCGGATTGCTTATAAGTTTAAGTTTTATTTGAAGTTGATTAGATGTTAATTTTATAGGGATAAGCAGATGCGCTGAATTCGTTTCTGAACTATCTTTTTTTGGCTGGACAAGTAGTTCGCTCGGAATTCGGCCGAAACCGGAAATTTGGCAGATTTAAAGCAGGAAGTTTCGATCAGTATTGTCAAAATAAATATGGCTTATACAGGTATATCTGAACTTAATTTTCTCAGATGATTATCCTGGCGAAGACTGGACGTAGACAAGACGTAGTTGTCTGGGTCAAATATTAGATTTTTGGGATCCCATCGAAACCTTTGGTCTTGTTTTTAGAGGAGACCTGATTGAAACATTCAAATTAACTAATGGAAGTTATGACAATTTTGAAGTGACTGATTTAGTAAGATTCAGCATTAACCGTCATCATCGGGGTCACGCGTTCAAGCTTGCAAAATCAAGATTCCACAAGGACGTTTTTAAGTGGGGTTTTGGTAACAAAATTGCTGGTCCCTGGAACAGCCTTACAGAAGATGCGGTTAATGCTGAATCGATCAATAGTTTCAAGTGCATTGCTGATGGGATTTTTGGGATCCCAAAACGTTAGTGACGGATACCTATGACATCGCAAAAGTTGTCCGTCCGTCCGTCTGTCCGTCTGTACGCACGATAACTCTCGAAGGGATTGATATATTTTGATGAAACTTGGTGGGAGGATCCTTTGGGTCAAAGTACAAGTCAAGTTCGAAGATGGGCTCTGTAGCTCTATATTTGAGGGTGGGGGAGGGGTTTCAAATTAAGGGGCAAACAAAATATTTTGAAACAGGTAATGTGATAGTCGATTATGGGGTAAGAAGACATGCTGAACACGATGGTGAAAACCATTTTCTCGCCGGACAATTAGTTCGCCCGAAATCCGGCCAAAACCGGAAAGTTTGTTAAAACTAAAAGTTTTATTTGAATTTGATTAGATGTTCGATTTAGGGGTAAGAAGACATGCTGAACACGATGGTGAAAACCATTTTCTTGCCGGACAAGTAGTTCGCCCGGAATCCGGTCAGAACCGGAAACTTCGTTATAGGCAAAAGTTTTATTTGAAGTTGATTAGATGTTCGATTTAGGGGTAAGAAGACATGCTGAACACGATGGTGAAAACCATTTTTTCGCCGGACAAGTAGTTCGCCCGGAATCCGGCCAAAACCGCAAAATTTGTTAAAAGCAAAATTTATATTTGAAGTTGATTAGATGATAGGTTTAAGGGTAAGAAGAGACGCTGAATCTGTATAGGACAATCATTTTTCACCCGGACATATAGTTTGTCCGGAACCCAGTTGAAACCGGATTGCTTATAAGTTTAAGTTTTATTTGAAGTTGATTAGATGTTATTTATAGGGATAAGCAGATGCGCTGAATTCGTTTCTGAACTATCTTTTTTTGGCTGGACAAGTAGTTCGCTCGGAATTCGGCCGAAACCGGAACTTTGGCAGAATTAAAGCAGGAAGTTTCGATCAGTATTGTCAAAATAAATATGGCTTATATAGGTATATCTGAACTTAATTTTCTCAGATGATTATCCTGGCGAAGACTGGACGTAGACAAGACGTAGTTGTCTGGGTCAAATATTAGATTTTTGGGATCCCATCGAAACCTTTGGTCTTGTTAACTATGATCAGTTCGACTACTCAACACTTCTTAGTTATTTAGAGGCGAAAGCCTTTTCTCATGCTTTGTATTATATGTGGCCTCATTTCCGACGGTGTTTACTGCCTTACTTTTGCAAAATGGTTGTTTCTTTTGCACTTGGCACACGTTCTTCCTTTTGTGGGGCATACATTCTTTGCAACAGCGTTCACTTCTTGTTTTATTTCCTTTTGTTCAAGGGTCGACTCACGAGCTCGGCGTATGGTGACAGCTTGGGATAGTCAGGCCGTCACCAGCGGCTAACTGGGTAAAAACGCAGCGAGTTTTTTCAGTATTCGAGTCGCAAATTCCAAATAATCTTTCTTCACAACAACTCAACAAGATTCGTCAATCTATTACTATTTTTATTATTACTAGCGGTAAAACTTACGTCCTTGTCCGCTGGTCGAGTTCCTCGATGACATAGCCAGCGCCTCCACAGCGAGGGGTATGTTCAACTGTGGTATCGGTTCTCTGGGTTCACTAGACAGGGCACTCCATGTCAAATACAGAATGTAGAGAGACATTATGCTGGACTGAAGTAGACTGCTCTTCAGATTTATGTCAGCTGCAAAAAAAAAGATCAATTAGTCACAAGCAAATTACAGCATTCTGGGTTCATTGATTTCAACCTGAATGACATGCGTGATTAGGCTTCCAGAAGGGCATCGTACGGTTGTTGTTCGGACCAGAATATTCGGATGAAAAATTTGTAGCCTGTGTAGTTGTATGATAGTTGTACGAAAAGTTGCATGTACTGATACACAGTAGTACAGAATACTTTAAATTAATGTGCCTCACACTGGGCAGACACATTTTTTTACAGTTAAGCAGTAGTATCCAGTAGCATCCCGCCTTGCTCCAGTAGCATCCAGTCTTTCTATAGTGGCATGTAGTAGCATCAGTTGGTACTGCTTGCTACTTTTTCGTACAACTTCATACTACCATTTTGAGATACTTTTTCATCGGAATTGGCCTGATTCACTTCCGAAGATATTTACACGCCAAATACAAAAATCAGCCTAGCACAGCTACGGTGGATAAAAAAAAAATAACAAGAGGTTTGATCTCTAAATGAGTATAATAATTTGTTAATGATTCTGAAAAAACAAGAGGAAAGAAAAAAAAACACTACGACATCTGATCTACATAACTAACCTACTGTAAAATAATTCGCTTCCATTCGTGGATGACCGTATAATGCTCCTAAAACATCCACAACCCTGCAAACGAACCCCACAGAGTGAGTTTCTTGACGGGTATCATGCAGGGAATCCCAGGTTCAAGGTTTCAAGGTTCAAGGTTTTAATTTACGCTTCATTATAAAATTATCATACATAGGGTCAAGCCGGAGACACAAGGTCGATTGACCAAAATGCAGCATATCACAACGATTTGATATCTCAACCCCTGGTTCAATAGAGAACCACTGACACACTGTCAGAACTTTACTAATAGATTTTAACACTTAGTGTGTTAGCTGTTATGTTTTTCAAACAGTACGCATCAAAACGTTATGCATAACAAGCAGTGCCAGGATGAGCCGAAAAAGCATCATCTGACTTTTCCGAAATCATTAAGACAAACAAATGGTCAGCAGATTTGTTGGGGCTGGGTTCCGGCTCTTCTGGTATGCATAACGTTGTGATGCGTGAAGTTTGAAAAGCATAACAGCTAACATTCTAAGTGTTAAAATGCGCATCCTTGTGGTGTCTGTTCTGACAGTACAGAGCGGATATTACGAGTCTTGGTGGAGAAACACAGGTAATATTAATTTTCGGAACGGTAGCTAGTTTATAGCACAGCCCGCCCCGGCCAATTAAGCGTGTGATTCCAGGATGCCAACAATCGTCTTAGCTGATAAAGCGGACCTTGAAAGTGACCCGTCTTTTCTACATTAATGCTTCATTCTACATCCCTACACTGTCAGAAGTTTCATAACAGACAACAGAAGGATGCGCGGTTTCAACAGACATTGCTTAACAGACAACACTTAGGATGTTGTCTGTTGTGTTTGAGAATGTTATGAATAACAAGCGTTGGCATCAGAAAGAGCCGAGAACTCGCCAAAAGGCATCTGCTGAATTTTCCGACATCACGACGAGTGTGACGACAAACAAAAAAGTCAGCAGATGCTTTTTTGGCTATTCCTGGCAATGCTTGTAATGCATGGCATTTCATAGATAAAGTTTTCCAACACAACAGATAACATTCCAAGTGTTGTCTGTTACGCACTGTCTGTTGAAACCGCGCATCCTTCTGTTGTCTGTTATGAAACTTCTGACAGTGTACTCGTTCCATCCATTCTGATTTACAAGATTTCGAGCTTACTTATGTCACTTTTATCCGCCCTATTGGTACTACGCTGATTTTTTTTTTTCATATACGTGTTTGGCACTTTTCGAGACGGATCAGGCTGTAACTTATCGCTACCGAGGATCTCACCGGTCAGGAATGCCGACAATGCTAGTTTTCCGCGCTTCTCATCAAAACCAAGGGGGCCACGCGAGGCTGAAAACAGACAGTTAGTGTTGGGGTTCACTGCCTGATTAGCCGCACACCTCGGAGCAGAGCCACCAAATTACAGCAGAAGAGAGGGGAAAAGCGCAATGCGGGTCAATGAATGAATGTCTTAGCACAGTGCCGACTGCCAGACACTATCTAAATGGTTTTTGATTGGGCTACAGTTGCGTTAGTTAAAGTGTGTCACGAAAACCTACAACAGATGAGTTTTGTCTTCGACAAACCCACACTGTCAGAAGTTTCATAACAGATAACACAAGGGGACGTGTTATGTTGTAATATTGAAAACGTTATGCATTAATGTTATGCATAACAATCAGTCCGGGATCCAGACCGCGCTATCGTTCAAAAACAGGGGGGGGGGGGGTAGCAAACGAGCTGCAGAAGGTTTGAAGAACTTTTCCAGAACAACTTTTTGTGCTGAGAACGAAAATCCTACCGCACCACTCCGCACCGATGTACGTCACCACTTTTTAGCCTATAAAGGTAGATTAGGCCTATAAAGACCAACACTATAAAAACAATTTTCCTAGCAGGACCGCATAAGCTAAATCAAACAAACTATACATATTCTGAATCCTCTTTTTATCGTCTATCGAATGGTATATTTTTTATTTTTTTAAACCTAAGTATTTTTCTTAGAAACGTCTTAGAAACCAAGAAAAAGCCAAAATTATTTAACTTTTTTAACTAAATTGTCATTTATCTCGGAAAAACTTCCAGCAAACTACATATTTTTATTATTCAATTAGGAAGATAAGCTCCTTGCCAATCGTTTGAGCTATTAAAACTTAAAAAACATTCGGTTTTAAGAATATCTAGATTTTTTTAAAGCAGAGCATCCACGTTTTCATCAGTGAGTGACGGTAGAAATTTTAAAGGAAATATATTAGTCTGACGGTAAGTTTAGGGTCAGTTTTTGGCGTGGAATCCAATTATGACTGTAATTTTCCCCTTAGCATATGTATAGGTCATGTAGGCTATATAGCCTATAGGCTGAATGGCCTATAAATCCTATAATGATATTTTTGTTTTAAAAACACAACTTATGAGTAATCTTTACAGACCTGCTTTTTGAGCCGAGAACGAAAATCGCGTCGGATAATACAGCACCTGTGTTACCTGTGTAGGTAACCGACATTTTGGCCTATAAGGTGAATTTAGGCCTCTAAAGACCAGCTCAATGAAATCATTCTACACAAAATTTAACTTATTAGAGAGGAGTACTAGAATCTAGAATCTAATGTAGTACTAGAATCTAATTATGATATAAGTTTCTTTCTTGGTACGCATATAGGCTATATAACATATAGGCTAAATAACCTACAATGAACAAACCCGTCAGATCTCTCAAATAAATTGACATTTTTATTGGAAAAATTTCCAGAAAACTGTTTTTTTTTATTATTATTAGGCTACTGTACTAAAAAGAGAAGATCTTTCTCAATCGTTTGAGGTATTAAAAGTAAAAAAAAATAATTTAGGATTTCTGGAATTTCTGTAAGCAGGAAATCCAAGGTTTTGACTATGAGGTGCAGTAGAAACTTTATACTAAATATATTGGTTCGACGCTAGGTCGCTGATTTTTTACTTGGAATCTAATTATTTCACTAGTTTCTCCTGTAAGATAGTAGGCTTTAGGTCATATGGACTATATAGCATAAAGGATCAATAGCCTATAATGAACAAATCTCCGGAAAACTTAGTTTTCGCACGCCCATAGGTCAGTTTTTGTGCTGAATCCAGTTTGTCATCAATTCCAGCATCTTATAAGTTAGTCGCGTTTCACATATAAATCTGCTCGCTCTAACTTTTAAGCCGTGACGCCTGCGCCGTATCTGTTACAATAAGGGCCTACAGAAACAAGAACGGGAGGGTGGCAACATAATTGCTGACGTTACCAGAGGAACACTCTAGCCATCAGTCCGCTCAATATAAAGGAAGTCTATGACTATCCCTATCAGACAACGGTAATGCATCCACAGACGAACCGTTAGAATTGCCTGTATAGCTGTACCTCCACAACATCATCGTTGGCATCTGGAACACGTCCCCGAAGACTGACGCAAGTCCATCATAGCCCCCCTCCCCCAATAGAAAAGGTGACAAGGGTGATTGTAAAAGTTATCCTAGAATTTTTCTCATAATACGTGCAGATTAAGTCCGCAACTATCCTACTACTGCAAAGCTCCAGAGATTGAAGGGACAGACGCACAAAATCTAACCAAAGCGGGCTTCACAACGAGCATGTGCTGCACGGCTCTTCTCTCTCTGCCGCATACTTGAGCATTGGCAGCACGGATGTGCAGCCATCAGTCGTTCAAGCATCAACAGGAAACCACGAAATTCTGCGTTGACTTTGTTCTTGCATTCGACTCAGTAAAGAAAGACGCAACTAGCTGGGAATGCAGGATAGACAGGGTCCCAAGATAATCCGCATTGCTCAGGTATTCTATGACCAGACGGAGGCTCTAGTGAGAGGTGAAATAGAGCAGTCAACACAGTTCTTGACAAAAGGAGGCGTTTGCCAAGGTTTCATCCTCTCGCTAGCTCTTTTCAAGTTCGTCACTGATTCGGTTCTAAAGGATCATGGATAAGCACCGGGGGTGGAAGTCTGCTACTTGTGGAAGTCTATGACTTTCCATCGTTTTCCCCTGAAACAGACTGGTCGCCGATTAAGTCAAAAGGGCACAGTACATACTGAATGCTGCCCCAGACTACGAAGGTCCTGTCTTGTAGAAACTTCTAAATGTCCCCCAAACTTCGTCGATGAAAACCGCAGAAGCACGCAAAATCACCTTGTTCTACCAAAGGTGCCTGCGATCCATACTGAAAATTAAACCTGAGGATTACAGGTAATGAGGAAATGATAACAATGGCAGATCACACCGACTGCTTTGTCGAACCCAGTCAGAACCAGAGGACTAAACCGGTTCATGCACGTGTTCCGATGACCTGAAGTTGCTCTGTCCAGATTGCGCTGCAACCTCCCCCCTCCCCGGCCCAAAGGGTGGAAGAAGCGAACAGGGGTACAACGAAAGACATTGGTTCTACGGCGAACACGGGCCTCAAACCGATTGTAGCCTTTAGGAAGGGTCAGAGACTAAGGGATATTCAAACGACATCAGTTCTGGCGGTCAACACGGACCTCGATCCGACTGTAGCCTTTAGGAAGGATCAGAGACTGTGGGAGACCCAATAGCTAGCCTTGATGACCAAGCCAGTTGTGCATGAACGCCATGAGTGAAAGGAGACATGGCGTCGATTGGTGGTTGCCACGAAGAGCAATCTAGTTTGGTCGTGAAAGAAAACTCCGTTGCAAGCGGGTGAGTGTGGGTCAATAGTTGAGAACAGCGTCCGGCCAAGATTTGTCGTGCGGGCCCTAAGTTCTTGTCTTCTAAGGCTGATGTTGTTTCGTGAGTCAGTGGCTTCAGCGAATTTGACCGGTCTGAAATTGAGCCAGGGTTTGAAAGCTTCCCATCAAAGGGCAAGCGTGGCATTACGTTGGCGACAAGATAGCCTACCTAACATAATTTGTACTTAGAAAACGCATCACTTTGGCCTGCAGGGAATACAGGATGTTAAATTTTGTCTAGAATATTTTCATTGGGCTGGTCTTTATAGGCCTAATTTCTCCTCATAGGCCAAAATGTCACAGATGCTGTCTTATCCGACGCGATTTACGTTCTCGGCTCAAAAAGCAGGTCTGTAAAGATTATTCAGAACTTATATTTTCAAAAAAAGAAAATCTTTATACGATTTATAGGCTATTCAGCCTATAGGCTATGTAGCCTACATGACCTATACGTATGCTAAGGAAAAAACTGATGTCATGATTGGACTTCATGTCAAAAACTAACCCTAAACTTACCGTCAAACTAATATATTTTGTAATAATATATATTTTGAGAGATATGACGGGTTTGTTCATTCATCACCGTAACAATAGGCTACTCAGTCTTTATGTTATATAGCCTATATGACCAATATGAATCCCAAGAGAGAAAATTATGTCATAGCTAAATTCTACGTAAAAAACTAACCTTAAACTTACCGTCAAACTAATATATTTCCTTTAAAATTTCTACCGTCACTCATTAATGAAAACGTGGATGCTCTGCTTTAAAAAAATCCAGACATTCTTAAAATCAAATGTTTTTGAAGTTTTAATAGCTCAAACGATTGGTAAGGAGCTTGTCTTTCCAACGAGATAATAAAAATATGTAGTTTGCTGGAAGTTTTTCCGAGGAAAATGACAATTTAGTTAAAAAAGTTAAACAAATTTAACTTTTTCTCGGTTTCTAAGACGTTTCTAAGAAAAATATGTAAGTTTAAAAAAATAAGAAATACACCATTCGATAGACCATAGAATAAGGATCCAGAATATGTATAGTTTGTCTGATTTAGCTTATGCGGTCCTGCTAGGAAAATTGTTTTTATAGAGTTGGTCTCTATAGGCCAAATTGGCCTTTATAGGCTAAAAAGTCGGTGACGTACATCGGTGCGGAGTGGTGCGGTACGATTTTCGTTATCAGCACAAAAAGTTGGTCTAGAAAAGTTCTTCAAACCTTCTGCAGCTCTCCTGCTACCCCCCTTGAACGATAGAGGTGCTTGGATCCCGGACTACAGGAAGACAAAACCCGCAAAAAAGGCATCTGCTGACTTTTCCGACATCATGACGAAAAAGCAACAACTCAGCAGATGCTTGTTCGTTTTTTTTTCGGTTCTTCCTGGCAATAATTATTAGGCATAGCATTTAACACATAACGTTTTCAAAATCACAACAGATCACATCCCAAATGGTATCTGTCAAAAACTGTGCATCCCTGTGTTATCTGTTATGAAACTGACAGTGCAGCGGTTTCACGAGTTACATATGTTGAAACATTGAAATAGAAACTGTCTGCGGCTTATGCTATACCAGGAGCACAGCTTACGTATCTAGGCAGTTAAGCAAGCTCCTATCTTCCCCATGAGAAGCTTTTGGTACACAGCTCTGAACTTGGCGCCTCCGTAGATCGTACCCGAACACCATAGGCGGGAGCGCAATTTTGTTTGGCTGCTTCAACTTACCTATCTATTCACGACGTCACTGCACTTGCATGACTGTTGCTCCCGCGCCACTGTGTTCCTAACGCGTAGATCGTACCCGAACACCATAGGCGGGAGCGCAATTCTGTTTGGCTGCTTCAAATTACCTATCTATTCACGACGTCACTGCACTTCGCATGGTTGTTGCTCCCGCGCCACTGTGTCCCAAAAAGAAATCGAGCTTGCAGAACTGCCTAGATACGTAAGCTGTGACCAGGAGAATACTCACGTCTTCTCGAGCATGGTAGCATAGCCACCGCACTACAGATGACTATGAGCAGTGACGTCACTCCGATAAAGAGTTTGTTCGTAGCGCAGTACTTCCATTCAGTATAGTTGACGGCAAGGAAGAAAACGCCGGCAACAGAGAGACAGAAGCCAACGACTCCAAAAACGATGGAAACTAGAAAATAAATTAATATTATTTCATTAGAGCTGAAACTTAGTTATTTCTTCATTTCGCCAGTAACCAGCACCTGCCCACCTGGTCTCCGTACTGTTTACCAGCTGCTCCATGCCAAAAAAATCTTTATAAAGAACAAGGATGCGTCCCGGAGTGTTGTTATCTCTTCCAGGGCCGCAATATTTCTGCGCGGTTTCTGCGTCCCATCACTAAAGGCGTATTCTCGCCGTTTCCCGAGGACTCCTCGGGGAATCGAAGGGAACGGAGAGAATAGAGGGAGCCATTCCACGCGGACTCCGCGTGTTGATAACAGCGAGAACACGGGGAATGCTTTTCAAACGGATTTTGTTCGAAAAAAAATATGCAGTTGACGAAATTAGTCTGGATAAATTTTATTTTTTGTTTTGCTTATCCTGATTGTTTTTAATTAATTTTACAATGCACTAACACCATCAACAGTTGATTCCCCTCCGAATCTGAAAGGGAGTCCTTTTTTATGATGGTGGTGATAATCGGAGCATTCCCCGTCCGTGGGGACTCGCAAGAATACGGGAAGTGAGTCCCCAGGACATACAAAAACGCGGGGACTCCTCAAGTGGAGTCCTCGGGTAACGGCGAGAATACGCCTTAATTCCTGTAAGTGAATCCAACCTATTTTTGGGATCCCAAAACGTAAGTGGAGGGATAACTCTCGAAGGGATTGAGATATTCTGATGGAACTTGGTGGGAGGATCCTTTGAGTCAAAGTACAAGTCAAGTTCGAAGACGGCCTCTGTAGCCCTATATTTGAGGGTGGGGGAGGGGTTTCAATTTAAGGGGCAATTTTTTTTTTTTTGAAAGCTATTGAGATAACTGATTTAGGGGTAAGGAGACTAGACGGCTACCACTTTTCTTCACACTAGTATAGCTCTGAGCGTGGATCTTTGTTTAATCTGTGAACATCGGAGAGAGCTAGTGTAATCGAAGGTCGAAGGGGTTGGTATATGTTGTTCAAGCTTAGTAGGGGTTGATATATGTTGTTGAAGTTTAGTATGAGGATTCATTGGCAAAGTACAGGTCAAGTTCGTAGATGGGTCCTTTAGTCCTATATTTGGAGGCAGAGGAGGGTTTCGAATTTACGGTAAAAACATCTATGTTTTATAAGCTAATAAGATATTCACTGAAGGGGTAAGCAGGTCCGCTGAATCCATATCTGAACTTAGTTTTCTTGCTGGACAAATGATTCATCACGAATTCGGCCGAAATGGAAATTTGATTGAAGCTCAAGGCTGTTTCTGAAGTCGATTATAGATTCGGTATCGGAGCAAGGAGACATGCTGATTACATTTTTGAACTTTATTTTAACAGTACAAATCTTAACGGAATCTGACGAAGACTGAATGGCAAAGACAAGACCCAACTGTTAGGATCAAATATTTTTGGGATCCCATCGAAACCTTTGGTCTTGTTGTGTCTCGTTACCTGGGCCGTATCCAGGGGGGGGTTAGGGGGTTCACACCCCCGAAACATGCAAAACTAATCGTTTTTTATCGGCTTTAAAGCCTGATCTGTGTCTTTTTTGTACTTTTTGGTTCACACCCCCGAAACATGCAAAACTAATCGTTTTTTTATCGGCTTTAAAGCCTGATCTGTGTCTTTTTTGTACTTTTTGGTTCGACCCGCGGTCAGCCCCCCCCCCCCCCCGAAATTAATTCCTGGATACGGACCTGCTCGTTACTATATTTTTATGGCACTTGAGCTTACTCAAGTGCCATATAGCGATCGTAATGTCTGTCTGTCGGTCTGTCCGCATTTTGCTAGTTAGGGCACTTCCACATGACCTAGGACGATAAAACTTGGCACGCGTATCAGGACCCGACCGGATTAACTTGAAAATAATCACTTCCCCGATCCCACCATCAGTGGGGGAGTGGCGGGATGGGGAATCCGGAAATTAGCAACATTCATAACTCTGGAACGGATAATCGGGCGTGCATTAAACTTGACAGGTATCAAGAACAAGTGTCTTGGATGTTCACTGTCAAATTCGGATCGGATCCGATAATTGGGGGGGGGGGGGAGCTGGAGGGGGACAACAGAAATCTCTTGAAACGCTTTTTCTAGTTTGTGTCAAACCCCTACCCCACACTAGTAAAGCTCTGCGCGTGGATGAGTCATTCTTTGCTCAAATCTTTTGGGTGTTCGGAGATAGCTTGTCTAATACGAAGGTCGAAGGGGTTGGGATATGTAGTTGAATGTTAGTAGGTGTTGATATAGATTAGGGGGCGCTAGGAGGATGAAACTTGGCAGGCGTATCAGGGACCCGACCAAACCATCCTGGAAATAATCAGTTTCCCGATCCTACCGGGAATCTGCACAATCCCTTGAAACGCTTTTTCTAGTTCTTGTCAAATCCCTACCCCCTTTTCACACTAGTAATAACTCTGCGCGTGGATGAGTCATTCTTTGCTTAAATCTAATCGAAGGTCGAAGGGGTTGGTACATGTTGTTGAAGCGTAGTAGGAGTTGATATAGATTAGGGGGAGCTAGGACGATGAAACTTGGCAGGCGTATCAGGGACCCGACCGTGTCCTAGACCACTAGGCTAATCGTATTTGTGATTCGACCGACTGCGGGAACAGGTACAATTTAAGGATTAAAATAAGACCGGCTCTAATAGAGATTATTTGAATTGCAGTTCCGTGAAATTTACTTGTTTTAAAGAATCTTTTGGTATAATTGGTCCTTGAATTACGCGTCTTTCGACAATTCGACTTATATCTGACTTCTCCGAGGAATAAAAAAAGAGATGGTCGTTACTTTTTAAGTTACTCCCGTTTGAAGATTTCCTCTAGTTGCCGTCTTTTATGACACTTGAGCTTTCAAGTGCCATATAGCGATCGTAATGTCTGTCGGTCTGTCCGGGTTTTGCTACTGTGGGCACATCTACATAAGCTAGGACGATGGAACTTGGCAGGCGTATCAGGGACCCGACCAAATTAGCTTAGCAATAATCACTTCCACGATTCGGCCATCATGGGGGAGCAGAGGGATGCGGAGTCGGGAAACTAGTAACATACATAACTCTGGAACGGGTAATCGGACATGCATGGAACTTGACAAGTTGCAAGGGACAGGTGTTTCAGATGTTCAGTTTCAAATCCGGACCGGATCCGATAACTGGTGCGGGGGGGGGGGGGGGGGTGGAACAGGAAATCTCGTGAAATGCTTCCACATAAGCTAGGACGAGGAAAATTGACAGGCGTATCAGGGACCCGACCAGATTGACTTGGATATGATCATTTCCCCGATTCAGCCACTGTGATGGGAGTGGAGGGATGCGGAATCCGGAAACTAGTAACATGAATAACTTTGGAACCGGTAATCGGACATGCATGAAACTTGACAAGCGTCAAGAACAAGTGTTTCAGATGTTCCAAAAATCCGAGGGGACCTAGAGGTTTGAACCTTCCCAGGAAGAAGAGGAGTTGTAGACCTGCCTTTTTCACTTCTTTTTACTTCAACAAGTGTAAAATAAAAATGATATTCGACTCTGTCAGCTACGATGTTTGAAGGCGATATTTCGGCCCTGCTTGGCAAGGGTTCTGGTCAGGCTATCGCTAGACTGGAATAAAAAAAAAGTCGGAGAAAACCATCTGAATCTGAATCGTTTATTGACAAACCAACTTTGTAGCTTTCTTCAGCAGAAGATGCTAAATTATGCTGGTCATTTACATTAATGAAATGAAATATATTACGCTGTTTGCTGTTTTTCAGGGCAAAAGTGGGGGGGGGGGGGGTCAGGAATCGGTATTTCTCATTTGCTAACAGCTTTTTGCCGAAGTTTAATATCAGTTCTTCTCTCCGTGATTAGAGACTCGGGATTCTCAACACTGACGGTGCCTGATCGTATGTCTGAAAGCTAGGTCCATTATAATTTACACATCAAACAGCGTAGCTGACTTCCCAGTTCAGCCATTGTTTTAGTTTTTATCGTCAAAGACCTTGTACTTACATCCGTACCAGACGAATGGACTTCCTCCATTTTTGACTCTGGTCCGAATACTTCTTGACAGACCGCGGGCGAACACAATCAGGAGCCAGAGCTGAAGGATTACGAAGACTACAGCACCCCCAAGTGCGACGTACATCCAATCTTGAAAAAAAGAATTAAACAATATTTCTTTCATCTTTAACTTGCACTCTGAGTTGTTTCACTTCCATAATGTTTATTTAGAAATCCTCCGAGTCAGAAATAAACAGACTGCACTGCTGTGCCTTTTTCTACCGTTTTGGGTTTCTTGCTTGAAGGCCAAATGAAGGCTAGGACAAAGACAGTAATAGTGGGAAAGACCGGCGACTCGGCCAAAATCGCGTCGTTGAAAATCGATCGTGCTGCTTCCTAGCGTTTGGTCTTTGTCCAATTTCAAACGGCACGTTTGACGTAATCAAGGCAAGATGGCGTTGATTGGCGCTGTGATTATTTGCTGTGAAATTAGTGGTTGCCCGGGAATTCAACACTTATGTTCCATTAAAAAAAAGTAACTGATTGTGTTTCTGCTTGCTTCTTATTCCAATTAAAGAGGAAATCTGAATGAAGAGTGGACGCTCATGGTATAGTCCGGGATCCAGACCGCGATACCGTTCAAAAACAGGGGGGGGGGGGGTAGCAGACGAGCTGCAGAAGGTTTGAAGAACTTTTCTAGAACAACTGTTTGTGCTGAGAACGAAAATCCTACCGCACCACTCCGCACCGATGTACGTCACCGACTTTTTAGCCTATAAAGGCAGATTAGGCCTATAAAGACCAACACTATAAAAACAATTTTCCTAGCAGGACCGCATCAACTAAATCAAACAAACTATACATATTCTGAATCCTCTTTTTATCATCTATCAAATGGTATATTTTTTATTTTTTTAAACTTACATACTTTTCTTAGAAACGTCTTAGAAACCAAGAAAAAGCGAAAATTATTTAACTTTTTTAACTAAATTGTCATTTATCTCGGAAAAACTTCCAGCAAACTACATATTTTTATTATTCAGTTAGAAAGATAAGCTCTATTCCAAGCTTCTGTATTCTGACAAAAATCAACAAAACGCGCTCTGACGATGATTCTGCTGAAGAGGGAGGATAAATGTCAACAGAACAATTTTTCAACGAAAGACCAACCGCTAAACGGCGCTGATTGTTGCGACTCATGGGGCTTACGGGAGTCGCCGGTCTTTCCCACTATTATTGTCTTTGGGCTAGGATACATGTATTTCTTTAGTGTAAGTAAGCTGGCTACAGAGTTTTGATACGAGAACGAGCGGGTATTTTACAATAAGTACACGAAATTTCACCGTCCTAACCAAGACGTGGTCAAGTTAAGTGGCCAATGAGCTGGAAGCAACAGAAGGGAGCCTGATCTGCCTCAAAAGAAGCCAGGCCGGAAAATGCAAAAGTAAGCGAAGCGCCGTTAGGATGGACACAAACCACTCAGGATATTCGAAATCTCGGAAACAAGAATGGATGGAGTAACGGCCGTGGGGTGAAGCAGTAATGCAGGTAAGACGGATATACTGAAGGAAATGCAGCACTAGAGATTTTTATTTCCAGACTTTCAAAGACGTTTCTTTCTATTCTAATCCTGACCCAAGTTCACTAATCAATAAGCCTACAATATTTATGATCATAAACCACTTGACTTGTACCTTTTAACGGGAGAAACGAGGCACTGCCCGATATGGTATTATGTAATCAATATTCCGACCAATCGAAGCGAAGACAAGGTGTGAAGCAGATATCAACTGGCGCGGATAACAGTACATATTGTACACAATGTTGCCACTCAACCGTCATCGCTTCGCGGTGCCGGCTTCGTGAAAACGTGGTATTTCCTCGGTATCCTCCAACCAAAATGCTGTAACATTTGCGGTATGCCCGAAAAACACGAATTTTTGTATTTCTGGGAGAGCAGGGGTCAAAAATGTCATTTCAATATAAATTTGACGTTTCTGAAGCGTCTGACTATGTGGATTCCTTCAAGTTTAATGCGGTAAAATCTGCCGTAAATCCGGCAAAACACTTGTTAGCTGGCGCATTTGAGGTATCTGGGCTTTTTTTTTATCTGAAGCTTTCAACTTCGGCATTTTTTTATTAGTTTACTACTCTCTATTATATAAACCAACTTTTACAAACTAAACTACATAAACAAACCTTTTAAAACTCTCTTATTATTCTTTACACATGCAGTCGGTACCTCTGACTGCGGGAAAACCCGAATGGGCCTGTGGGGAATTTGTCGCAAGACGGTTCAGGAGAACAGTTATATCCTGGTAAACAAGACCAAAGGTCCCGATGGGATCCCAAAAATGCAATATTTGATCCAGTTTGTCTTCACCAGATCCGGTCTTCGCCAGACTCCTTGAACAGTTTTACTCTTAAAATTTAGAAACAGATTAGGGCCAAACAGCTAATCATCTAAGAAAACCAAGTTCAGATATGGATTCAGCATGTGTTTTTACCCCTATAAGCCGATCGAAACGATCCTGCCTTACTTCTGCGAAATTTCTGGCTTCAGCGAAATTCCAAAACTACTTGTCCGGTGAAAAAAATAAAGCTCAAAAACGACATCAGCCTATCTCCTTACCCTTATTTCCAAAATCTAATCAACTTCAAATAAAAATTTAACTTAGAACAAATTTTCCGGTTTCAGCCGGATTCCGGATGACCTATAAGTCCGGCTAAAAAATAATTGTAATATGCGGATTCAGCGTCTCTTCTTACCCCTAAATCGGACATCTAATCAACTTCAAATAAAACTTTTACTTTTAACAAACTTTCCGGTTTTAGCCGGATTCCGGGCGAACTACTTGTCCGGCGAGAAAATCGTTTTCATATTCGTGTTCAGCATGTCATCTTACCCCTATATCGAACATCTAATCAACTTCAAATAAAACTTTTACTTTTAACAAACTTTCCGGTTTCGGCCGGATTCCGGGCGAACGACTAGTCCGACAGAAAAATAGTTTTCATATTCGTGCTCAGCATGCCTTCTTACCCCTAAATAGAACATGTAATCAACTTCAAATAAAACTTTTATTTTTAAAAACTTTCCGGTTTTGGCCGGATTCTTGTCCGGCGAGAAAATGGTTTTCCTATTCGTGTTCAGCATGTCTTCTTACCCCATAATCGACTATCTCATTAGCTGTTTAAAAATATTTTGTTTGTCCCTTAATTTGAACCCCCTCCCCCACCCCTAAACGTAAGGCTACAAAGCCCATCTACGAACTCGACCTTACTCTTGACCCAAAGAATCCTCACACCAAGTTTCATCAAAATATCTCACTCCCTTCGAGAGTTATCGTGCTTACAGACGGACGGAAGGACAGACAGACGGAGGGACGGACAGACGGACAACTTTTGCGATGTCATAGGTATCCCTCACTTACGTTTTGGGATCCCAAAAACGGATGTTATAGCTGGCTCTGGGATTTCGCTGTGCTCCACAACTTAAAATCTATCCACCGATATTATCAAGAACAAATAAGCACCAGAACCTCCGTCTCCCTATCTATGTAATACGACCATGCGGAGTCGAATAGATCCCTATTGCATCGGGTGCCCGCTGCAATCGAGCGGAGGGTAGGAGCTACGCAGAACATCACAATTCGTTACCTCTACAAACAGCTATATCGCAGTATAGCCCAGGAGAAGAAATTTCCAAAGTAAAAGCCGATCGGTTGTCTGGCCGGGCTGCAGAGCGGGTCAGCGCGCCTTCCTGCATTGTTTTCTCTGATATGCGCAGCGGCGAAGAGGGAAGTAGATGGGTATCAGCCAGAGCTCGAGCAAGTACCTCTAGCTCAACTCAATTTTGTCGGGGTATCCATAGTCGCTGCATGGGACCATTGGATTAACTGTTCTTGATATTATGAAGCCGAATTCACCAACGCTGGAATTCCCTTCTCGCCATTTCGTATATGCGATCAAAAAATTGTGGTCTTTCCCTCAGAATTATAACCTACAGCAAAATGGTGTATAAGTGGGCAACACTGATTGAACAAGCAAAACTAATTAATTGGTTACAGGTCGTCAGAACGACGTTACACTTTCTTTTGAAATTTCCGCCTGTCTTTTTCTGAAACGGAATGGATCGAACTATCGAGTATTTGAGTAGGCTACCAGTTCCAACAGCGAACGTTGTTTGTACTGACCATTGCCCAACATATAATTACTTACAAGTTTTGAACTGGTCAGTGCTTTCTTGAGGGATGCAGAATGCAGCAACTATCATAGCGGAGATGACGAAAAACTTAATCAGCCAAAATCCGTTGTGAAAACCTGCTCTCCAGCTCTTACTGTTCGAAATGCCTGAAAAAAAGTTTTCTGTTAATCTCAACACATTTACGTCTTTCGACGTTAGTTTTTTAACGACCGGGATGAATAGATAGATAGATATTTTTATTGATCAAACTCGTAGCGCCGACATGGCACTAAATACGTCGACCATTACATTTAACGTGTTAGAATACATGAATATATACAACTGTTACATCAAAGAAAATAAATCACTTGTGTTATTCGTCCCGTCTTTAACAGAGAAAACCGAACGCGGCTCGAGTGGCACGACAGGCAGGCAAGAAGCAGGCCAGAACCTCGAACAGGCAAGTCCTAGGCTAGGGACCTAGTACACTGCCCTCTACAAATAGTAACGACGCGGTTATCCGTAGCTGTTGAAATGTGTCAAGATTTTTTTTATATAAAAATACTGAATAATAATAAACCTTGAACCTATGGTCAGTTTTCAGGCGAAAATTTGTAACTAGCATTGATTCGATAAGGATGATTTTTTTTTTAATGACCAATCAAGCAAATACATATTTTCATGATAACCACTGAGCTACCAATTTTTTTCGCGCACAGCATATTTTCTTGTTTATTTTCATGTTTCTTACCTTTTGGACTACGTTTCGTCCTCCTCTCAGTGGCGGTAATATTTGTTAATGTTTTACCACGTAACGTCAACTACTCTTTCTAAACAAAACTCAAACTTTCTTCATAAACTACCATCTCTAATTCGTTCAAATTAAAATTTGAACTATTTTGTATTCTCTCTCGATGGCAACGTTCAAGTCTTGTCTACACAAGAAGTGGGGAAAAAAAACATTCAGATACCAATGAGATTATAGATCCTATTGAGTCAACATCCAGAACAAACATCAACAGAGAACAAGACAGTAACAGATCATCCAACCTGAAAACCAACCACATGCGGAGCATAACAGATCCATCATGGACCTTATTAGCTCCTGGACCTTAAAGTGTGAATTAAGGTAATTATTTTCACTCCATAATCGGACATTTCCTGGAAAAGCCCAGACCCGAATGAAACTTGATGGGATGTACGAACAGATTCACTAGATATTCCATTTCTAGGTCCGAACAACATCTTGTGGGGGAGTTGGAAAGGGGCTATTTTGTGACGTTCTCATTTACTTTATTGTACTGTAAAAAGTGCCATATGATCTCGTAGCTCTTTTTTTTTTTCTTTTGCTAGTTTTGCTCAGTCGCTTTTGCGACCACAAACGGCTAAATTACGGCATTGGAAGTATTGCAACAGTTTTGCGTTAAGCCCCGTCTGCATTACCGTAAACCGACCGTTTTACGGCCGACCGTTTGACCGTTACGGCAGTGAAGACGGGTCTTTCTCTACGGACGGCCGTAGCCGTAAAACGGCGGTACTGACCCCTCCGTAACCGTAAAACGGACGTAGTGAAGACTGCTTTTTTCTCTAAGTCCCATGTAACTGTTTTTCAACTGTTTTTCAAGTCACATATAAACTGTTTTTTAAATTTTAACCCAAGATTCACCTATTTGGGACTAATGTAGACCATATTTTTGCGGTTACGGACCTAATGAAGACCACATTTTTGCGGCTACGGACCGTCCGTAAAACGGTCGATTTACGGTAATGCAGACGGGGCTTTACTTTCAGTCACTATTCAAAGAATCCTAATAGAAGAAACAGAACATTCAAAATAAACAGCAGACAGGATTAAACAAGCCTGATTTCAATCTTTCTGCCAAAAGAAAGCTGAAACACTTGTCTCTTTGCAGATTCATTCCCATCTGAATGTTTTAGAGGCGAAAAGCCCTCTGAAGACTCACTGTAGTCCAAAGAAACTTACCTCTACTGTGTCTTTCAGTAACAACTGGTAGAAAGCTGGAACACACCCTAACATGAATGACAGTGCGAATCATTTCGCTAAATCGGAACACAAATGAAGGTGTAGGCAAAAGAAACAAAAAGCGAAGGAAAATTCGGGGGGGGGGACACGAGCATGTAAAGAGCCAAAAGGGGACTGTTTCTTTGAACTGTTTAGAATCGTAGGAAGCACCATTACAGCACCATCTATAATATTTATGTTATGAAATTTAGGTGTTACTATGTTTCGTGAAAAGACAACATTGAAAAGATTGACTAACGAATTTCAGAGAGAACTAGTGCAGGCAGTACAAGGTCTACGAATATGTCAATACTTACCAAAGGTGAAGATAGACATGAATGTAAAATACACTGCCACTGCTAACGAGATTCTGTAAACTGCCATGAATCCAGAAATATGTTCGCAGTCTTGTCCTATCTTCATAAAGCTACAGATCTCGCTGAAGCCCGAATTCTAAAAAAGAAACAAAACTATCACCCTTTCATCAATTTCACAACCGTTTCTTCAAGTTTTCTGGTAAGTTTCTTATATTTATTTTTGTTATAGGCTCTAACAAATGCCTGGAGTAAACATGCTTGCTGAATCCATATCCAAACTTGGTTTTCTCATTTTATTAGTTGTTTGGCTGTAAGTTGTCAAAAAACTCCAAAACGGTAACATTTTTTAGTATTTATTCAAGCGGTTGATTATGGATAAATAGCAAAATGTTAAAGGGGTCTTGGCGAAGACTCGGAAATATACAAGATTCGATAGTCTGGATCAGGAAGTCCAATAAATATTAAATTTTTGTTATCCCACTGAAACCTTGGTCTTGTTCCTAACCGGATTCGCATCAGTATTTCTTATTACCGTGCACATTTTTTTGGGAAATGTTCCTGATTAGGAATAGGAGCTTCGATGAGTTTTCTGCTGAAAGCCATATGCTAAATTGACGATTTAACTGTTTACTGTTTCAGACATTAAGAACGAAAAGAAGGCAAGTACGAAAAAATTCAGATCGTTCATGTCGACAATTTCAGAAGACAAGCCATCATCCAACACAATGTTTAGCCACGTAAACAGAAACTGAGAAGTTTTAGTCAGCTACTTATTGTCTAATATAAGATATGCTAAAAAATCGGTGCCGCGTTCGCAAATTTTAAATTTTTGAAATTCCCGACACAGAACCACATTAAAGTGATCACACAGACCGTAAGCTCTCTGCTTGGTCAACTGGGAGATGATTTGTGTGTCCACAACTTTCATGTAAAGATAGCCTAGTCAAATGGCAAAGTTTGAGTCAGATGAGATATACAGAATGGCGTCCTCGGTGCTTTAAAACACAAGTCTACCGCAGTACACACTGACTCACTAAAAATAATAAAGAGCTAGGCTACTGATTTCCAATCAATGATAATCAGCAAAATGATACAACGTCATTAGGGACACCAGACCAACAGCTAAGCATGTGTCCCAACATCCAACCAGTGGTTACTGTAAAGCTATTATCGTATTTCCGATATTTTATCCCTTCATACAGACTGGAACTATGACAACAGCTCAGAAACTTTAGGTTAGGTTGGAAAACACCCTGAATCAAACTACGACGGGGTAGGCTACTACACTTACATATCCGATGCTTGCTCTGATAAGTGGAAAACTGAGACAAACACACATGAATGCTGTTGCAAGCATAAGGTAGAAAGTATACATCAAACGAGTTGAGGTGGATTCATGGGCAACTGGAAAGCATCTGCAGCACAACCTGCATGATCGGCTCCCAAAACAGCAAAGAACCTGTAAATGACATTTGATAAGATTTTCTATATACAACATACAACCGAACTTAAAACCTATCTAACCTTCCTGTCAACTGAAGGTACCTGGACAGTTCTTTTAGGCGAGCTTTTCTTACTATCTCATGGAAACCGACATTCACGACAGTGGAATGCTTCCAGTCGTTGCCTTGTCCAGGCTGGCACTCTTGAGTATGTATTTGTCTCTTCGTTTCCTCCACAATGGGTAGCCTACATATTGGAGACTCAGTTTTTTTCTGTTTTTGGATTATGTTTCAAAGGTTTTCAATTCCAGTAACAACCTGGGTGATTCCCCGGGTTTAATATTTTTTCATGGCTACTACTTTTCTTGCTAGTGCCTCATTGTGCGGAGGTATTCAACTACGCGTTGCTCGACAATCCACGCGGTTTTTCCATATTTTGTCTGAATGTTCCCGGATTTCTGTTTTCCACCTATTTCCCTAACCATTTGCCTACTGCGAAGAACAAGGCCAGGCCAGAGCCTATTCGCTATTTCTGAGAAAATACTGGATTCTCTTAAAGTTTTGGTTAAGCCACGCAAAATTATTTTTCCCATTTGATTGAGTTCAGTAATAGTAATATTTCTTATAAGTAGAGACTGTAATTACTAGTAGAGAACCGTGGGCGCTACAATCTTAGGAAATTTATACAGCTCTATTTGTGCTCCATCCATTTTATTTCGCTCTGGTGTCGCACATATTCTACGAGGAGCTGCAGAAGATGAGAAGATGCTATTTAAGTATGCGAAGCACCCGCTTTATTTGCCAAAATTACCATAGCCACATGCCAACGGAGCGTTTCCTAGTTCAAGATGCAAGCATCACACTTTTGAAAATTTCTTCTGCTCTGCCAAAAATCATGGACAACTGGGCAAAATGGACAAATGTGACAAAATGTACATTGTATTTGTTTTGTTGTGTTTTATTTAATTCGTTTATTTTATTTTACATACTCCGCTTTTCAAATGGCGGATCAGAAATTAATTACTTACTTACTTAATAAATACAAACATATTTTATTTTTTTACATTTTTTTAAGATTCAGTATTTCTCTGTGCTTTCTCTATGCGAGTGTTCTCTGTGACTGGATTCTCCAGGCACATCTGATTTTTTTTACCACCAATAGTAAAAAATAAATAAAAAACATTGGTGTTGTTCCAATCTGTCTGCTTTTCTGCATGCCCCCAGATGGTAACAGTAGGTAAATATTCCTTGAGCCCAAGCTGACTTAGACGCTCTTACCAAAGTATATGAATATAGGTAACAGTATGCCTATCCACAGTACTTTGTTAACCAAGAAACCAGGATTTCAGTCTGACATGAAATTTTTGTAGCAGGAGGAATAATCTGCATGATTATTGTTGTTGTTTTGTTGTTTTCTTTTCTTTTTATTTTTTTTGTTCTTGTCTATGGCAATTTACTGAAGTAAATGTATTCATTCATTCACTCATCTGGAGAATAAGACACATACATATGAGTACCAAGCTCAACCCTGCCAGCATGGCCTAGGGTTTGAGCATGGGTATCAAAAAAGGGTTTACCATGCTAGACTGCTCAAGCTAAAGAGAAATGAACTTGACCTTATAAACAATGATTTTGTTATGATAGACCGAAAATGCATATGGCAAACCAAGCACTATACTTCCAAGCCACAACATCAGTGATGACTTACAAAAGTAGACTCCTGACAGGCTACTCTTGCACTTCTAATTAACCCCCAAAAGTCTTCTGTTTGTAAAGTACACTACCATAATATTGTCCATTTCTTCTTCTTGGCTAGATATTGTGTTTTCCTTGCTCTCACAAAAACACATCCTGTAGCCTACATAAAGTGTTCCTTTTGGCTTAATCAGGGAACGGATAACAGCCTTTTCATTTCATCATTTGCCATTTATCAAATCTGTTATTCTGAGCATATTCAAGACCTTTTAACATATTTTCATTTCTTCCTTTTGCTGTAGGCTAGCTTGTTGACCACTTTTTCTCAATTATCTTTAGACTCTCAAAATAATTTCATAGGTGACTTGAAACTAAACCCTCAAAAAGTAGGCTACTGAACTAAGGCTAGGCTTCTTTTTTTTCCCCAGCTGAATCCTCATTAACAATCACGAAGTACAGGAGCCACAGGAGGGGTTGCTAACCTCTAATTAGAGATACGCTTATTTGAACAGTTACTTAAATGTGAACAGTGCAGTTTTGGGCTAAATGGGGGCCCTTCAGAGGCCCTTAATTACCTACTTTCTAACTATAGTCACTGAAAATGGCAAAGTTTAAAGCCAACAAACGTTCAAATAAGTATACCTCTACTGTTCATAACTAGAAACTGGCCTCAACAGGTAAAAATGAAATTTCTATGCAATCCTAACTAGTTCATACATCGTTAAGATTTGGTTGTTTTGACAGTTAGGACCTAGTTACAACTTCACACAACTTTCCATTTAACATTTCTTAGAACGATTTGGAGGTTACGAAATTCGAGGCTGGCATAATGATCCCGACTGATTACTTTTTTCCAACAAGACATCAATAACTGACAGTGATAAGCCCTATCACATCACCAATGTACATGGCCTTGTCATAACATAGTCACTGCATCAGGTTGTCACTAGCAAGTATGAGTTAATTTAAGATACCTCAGTCAGGGATCAGCAAACGAGGTGCCAATTGGTTGTTAATTACATTGCTTCAGATTGCATGGCATCTTGTTAAAACTAAAGACCAAGAGAGAAATTCTCCTTTCATCCAGCTAGCACTTTTTTTGTAAAACCAAGGCACCAAGCAGCCAAAAGAAACAAGACTAAAGGCGTATTGTTGCCATTCCGTGGGGATTCCTCAGGGAACTGACGGGAGCAGCAGGGATAGATGGGATCACTCCACACAGACTGTGGACAGAAAATAACGATGACACGGGGAATACCTCCGCAATGGATTTTTTTTTTTATAATCAGGTGACTGAATTGGTCTGTTTAGTCAAGTTAATTTCATTAAAGGAGGATCACCCCACCTAATCTTGCTGGAAGTGCGGTTTAAGGTAATTTCACTTTTGTGTATTCTCATTGTTTTTATATAGTTTTACATTTTTACATATTACACACCAGTCAAGCACAAATCCTCAATTTTTGGGCATGGTGCCCCAACGTCAGGGCATGCCCCAAGGTATGGGCATGGTGCCCATACATTGGGGCACCATGCCCTGGAGCATGGGCATGGTACTAGCATGGCACCCCCATGATATTTGGTTGAACTGAGATTGATTACATACCTAAATAGGGCTGTCTTCCTCTCCTAGACCACAAGATACTTGATCTTATGTTCTATCTAACCTCTTTTTCCAATTTTAAAAATATTGGAGAACTTCCAAGAAATTTAGCCTTTAATGAAGACCACTTTTTCCTATTGGTTTACCATGGTTTACCTATCCATTTCAACGGAAAAAGGGGAATTCATTCATTTCTTGGAAGTTCTCTAATATTTTTAAAATTGGAAAAAGAGGTTAGATAGAACATAAGATCAAGTATCTTGTGGTCTAGGAGAGGAAGGAGGCCCAATTTAGGTATGTAATCAATCTCAGTTCAACCAAATATCATGGGGGTGCCATGCTAGTACCATGCCCATGCTCCAGGGCATGGTGCCCCAACGTATGGGCACCATGCCCATACCTTGGGGCATGCCCTGACGTTGGGGCACCATGCCCAAAAATTGCGGATTTGTGCATGACTGTTACACACAAAATAATAACCACAACAAAATGATGCCTTTTTCTCAAATCAGTTTTATCTCATAACAAAACTCAACATTGGTCTCAGAATTCTTATTAACAATCCCTAACATCTGTTTTCCAAAAACCAACAACACCAGCATTTCCCAAAGCCGAATCCAGATCCAATCCCCATCAAATCTGAAAGAGAGTCCTTTTTGATGATGGTTATGATAATCATTCCCCAACCTATCCCCAACCAACCATGATGAGGACTTGCAAGAATATGGGAAGTGAGTCCTTGGGGCAAACATAAAACAGGGACAGCTCAAAGGCAGTCCTCAGGGAATGGCAGGGGAATGGCAAGAATACGCCTTAAGAGCCTGTTAAGAAGAGCAACCAAATGTCCAAATAACATTTGAATTCGAGCAGCATTGTCGCAAAAAATGTAGGATTTTAATATGAAAGGACTTGAAACCCGAAACATGTAAGCCTCCTAAAAAGAACTCACTGTACCTGACTCTTCAGGCAAGACATCTTGACTGAATTTAAAAATTTCTTCTAGAATGTTGTGATTATCGTCGATCCCCGTTACGGCACTGTTTTGGTTTTTCCGCCACACCTACGTTTAGTTGTGTTTTCGTCGCGGAATAAATCCCCAAGTTCTGGGTCACATCCCTAAATCCCTAAACGACAAAAATAAAAAGTAGAAAAAAGAAACTGTGATCATTGCAGATTATTACTATATACAACAATCTATAAGGGGTGGACAATATTCGTATAGCAAAATCCTATGCTTGTGCACTAGCCTATTTCTAGAACCCCTAGATTACTTGTTCTCGGCGGCACGCAAGTCAATTTTCGTTGCAGGGGTGCAGAACAAACAATTTTACTAAATCTGTCAACATTTTTACCGCATCCTAGAAACTGAGAATTCGAGCTTTAAATTATTTTAAGCTATTGGACAGAAAGGATTACGTACAAAGAGTAACACTAAAAGGCAGCACGAAATATTAGCGAGCCAGATAGGCGTCTTTTTTGCGAAGCCCACTTGGACAATGTATTGCCGGTCATGATTGCAGTAGCAGCTTCTATTTATTGTACGCAAGACAAAATTAAAAGTCGACCGCCGCATGCGAAATTTTCTGAATTCAACTTGTTTTTCCTGTGGCCTAAAATTTAACTGCTTCTCATCCAAATTCTATCTTTTACCGTAGATTAAACACCAAGATCTAGGAACTTCCAGAAACCGGATGGAGCGACGTCTCGGCGGCAGCAGCTACTGTAGGCTAGTCAATACTTCCCCTGATCACATAAAGTGGGCGCCTTCCACAAAACACAGGGAATAATACGAAAAGCGCTGCAGGCAGAATTTTCGAAACTTTTCTGATTTGACCGGGATTTTGAGATCCAAAATAAAAGTATGGACTACCGATGAAATCATAGGTTAGTCCTTTTGTCTGAGACAAGTGCTTCACTCGCCTTCTTCGAGTTTCAAGGTTCGTGGTCACTAACGAATCCTGGAAACAATACCGAATAAATTACCGAGTCCCAGTTATTATACCAAGTAATTTTAGACCGACAGCCTATTCGGGATTATGTAGAACTACCAAATCCCGTTGTAAGAATTTTCGTATTCGGTGTAGCTATGTCAAAACTGGAACAAGAGTCGGGATTCGTGGTAACTACCTAATCCTAAAAATTATACCGAATAAGTTATCGAATCCCAATCATGATTTCAGACCGATAGCCTATTCGGGATTCTATGTTACTACCGAATCTGCATACATATACCAAATAATTCTGACAGAGAAAATTACCAGATAATTTCAGTAAATTTGCTCGCCGAATTCGTGATAACTACCGAATCCTGGCAATTATACCGAATCCCGATCATTTTATCGGATAGATTTGTACCGATGGCCTATTTGGGGTTCTGTATAACCACGGAAAATAGACCGAGTAGTTCTGGTATCGAAAAAAATACCGAACAATTCTGGTAAAATTTTACGCCTCCGGCCCAAAATTTTACCGAATCTCAAAGAGATGGAGTGGGGGGGGTTTACCGGTTATCTGAATTTTGCCGAGTTTTTGCTAGAAGTTAGTGGGCCCGGAAAAAGGCTTAAAACAACCAAAGCCGTGGATAATTTGTTCAAAAGCACAGCTTATTTCTACAGTATTTAAATAGTTTTGAATATTGGAGAATACGAAATAAATGGTGTGAGGTGTATACATCCAACGAGCTTCACAGTCCAACCAAACCACTGTCGAAATATCGGGAGTCTCGAATGAACCTAAGAATGTCGGAGAACAAAACGCTAATCAGAAGGTTGTGGTTGTTGGTACTTTCAGATTTACTGGTCCCAAAACCCCACATTGTTCCACCTATGAAGAAAGCTACTTTTGATATTGACGAAGCTAATATAACAATACTATAGTGTAGGAGAAGAGAAAATGGTAAACGAAAATGTGTAAGGACACCTTTGTCCGGTTTCGCATATACCAACATGTATACTTATATAGATTTTGTAACAACTTTATTATGAAAGTGGAGAAATACGGCCAGAAACGATCGGGCATCAGCAGCGTTACGCAAGTCATCCGTGGCTAGCCAACTGTATTTTATTCCGTCCTGAGTTGCGTTTAATAGTACAGCGGGAGCGGATGGCGAACTGTAAGTAGCCGTTTTATTCCTGGCGGACCACGTCAGTTCGCTGAACAACTCCCTGCCTCAGCCAGCGTCCAAACTAGCGTGTCCGCTGGCACTCAGCGGGCGGCCCGCTGGCACTCAGCGGGCGGCCCGCTGGCAAATAAAACGACTTCGGACATCCCGCGCCTTCCCAGCGATAATATTCATCAAATACCAGCTTAAGTAGTCATAGCGACAACGAACAGTCAGTCATCTGTTCTATGAACTTCAAATATAACGCAACTCTGGATGTACCAGGGATGTAACTAAGGTGGACCAGGGGAATTTACAGACAACATTCTTCATTGAACTGTTAGAGAGTTAACACCGAGGTTAACACTGATATTATCCACGGAACATCCCGATGAAAGCTCAACCTAAGAGTGTTCAACATAAATCATTACAATAGATTTGTCCCATGTGTGGCGATACGAACGAGTGTGTGCAGCATCTTATGTGTGGATGTAGGGAATTAAATAATCTGAGAAGAGAAATATTTGGAGTAAATTAGTGCGATCAGGAATGGAACAAATGTTTAACACTGGGTGTTATATTAAATAGAGAATTTTTGTGTAGATTTGGGCGAAATTTAAGGACTGTTTTGTCAGTTTGCTTTTGTTTGTACATTCATGGCCCTTGGGCTTTTAGTTCAATAGCCTATATATCAAAACATAAGACGATGATGGGCAGCTACTACGCAGGCTAATATCAATCGACGGTTTAAACGTCTTCAGCCCAAGCTGACTAATGACACCAAAGCATCCATCAAGGCGGTTAGCTTCGTATGATAGAAGAATATCCATAGCCAGTCGTTAGCCTATATATTTAATTATTTGATAGGATTTTCCAACTACAGGCTGCCACGTAAATTGATTGCGGTTTATAATACTCCTCTATTGTGTATTTCGAAGGAAAATAAACAAAGAATAATAGTAACTAGAAGGAATATAACGATAATTGATCCAACTACAGGCTGCCATGTAAATTGATTGCGGTTTAGAATACTCCTCTATAGTGTATTTCGCAGGAAAATAAACAAAGAATAATAGTAATTAGAAGCATGGACCCATAAATGTTCTGTAATCCCTCGCCATTCAGGGGGCTTGTCAATAAGAGATTTCTGATGCTATGTTGACCGACCGGAAGATAGTCCGAGAAATACCCACGGTCCAATCACGTCCAAGGCCAGAAGACAAAATTTGGGATTGGCTGCTGGCGCCTTAAGGGAGGAGTCTCTTTGGCGCGCACGTCCAATGAGGCAAACAAGAATGCCGATTCGACCCAAGTGGGATTTTGGAAAGTAGGCAAGGGTCGGGCAACATGGCAACATAGAAGCATAGGAAATGACAAGCCCCTTGTAAAGGAAATGTATGGGTCCCTGTTAGAAGGAATATAACGATAAATGATCGAAAAATCTACGTTCATCTCAGACAGATCCTGGTACTCTATCCCTACACCCTGAGCTGCATCTTCCGATCACACACTTCATAAAGCTTGAAGAAAAGATTTACCTCCTTTTCTTCAAGCACCTTCTTTAATTCCCGTTTTGTTCCGAAATGAATATTCCTCTTTGTCTGTCGTCCCTCAATCTTGCGGTCGTAATTGGAATAATCAGTTATTTCCTCGGCTGAACATACAGCAATTTCCGATCATCGAACCTGCGGCGACATGTCAACTTCAAGGCGCCGGTAAGGGTCATTTTCTCATTGATTCGCTCAGGGAATTTGGCCAAGGGAAAGCCAGTTCCCGGCAGTTCAAGCTCAAGCTCCAACAAGAGCATTTTAGGAACGTTGCCAAGATCAGGACCACTGAAACGGATGAAATCGCGTAATTCAGGTGGGATATCTCTTTACCTTTTTTGTATGGTTTATCGATTGCACTGCCAATAGAAAGACATTTTGGGAGGGCAGTGGTCAGTACGCTCAGCGTAGTGAATTTATGACTACCTCTTTAAAGGAACAGTAAACTTGACTACGCAACTTTCGGCCATCGAATCGCCCGGGGGGCTTGGATAAATATACAGGGTCTTATTGTCGACAGAACCCCTCTTCTTTGTCATCTCGAACCGTCTCGAACCCCCTCCTTAGTGTTCCCAAAGCTAGCTGGCAGGCCCTTGCCCCTTATGCACTGTAATTATGCACTCATGTACTGTAAAAGTTCTCCTTTTTACATGTAGACTACAGAGTAACGACCTCCCCGACAAGGCGGCCGGGGTTCGATTCCTAGTCACGGCACACAAACCTTTTGCTTTTGCAAACCTTTTGCTTAAAAGTCGAATTCTCGGAAAATGCCCGGAAACTGCAATGGTCGTAACGAGAATTTTTCTTACTCTCAATATCGACTCAGGGTACATTCTTGATATGTTAGCTAGCTCCCCGATTCAAGTTTGAGTCAAGTTTTCTGTTCCTTTAAAAGCTGGTCTTTGATGAATATTATCCTATACGCTCTTCATAAAATCCAATACCGAATTATCGCCAGATGTGCTAGAGCAGTGGTTCCCAACCTTTTCCGTACCGCGTACCCCTAATCAAGGCTCGAAAATGTTGCGTACCCCCTTTTCCAGAACGTTAAAAAGACGATACTTATTATAATAATGATAAGGCATACATGTGTAGAAATTTATACAAATCAATGAGACACTTGAGGCTGCTTTTTAGCAAAAAAATTTATGAAATCTCGGCTCGACGTCATTTACGGCAATATTTTTTTTACAGTCAGCTTGTTTCTGTGTTTGGTTTTGATGTTCTCCGTGCTTTCATCAAACTGCATCCAAATGTTTTCGTTAGCTTAATTCGTAACCTGAATGACAATATCATTTGTTATGTCTTCGATTCTTCTTGAAACAATATTGTTAGACACAGGAAAAGATTTACGGCAGTAGGCTAGCTGTGTCAGGGGCGTCACGCACTTGTTGGCAACACCCCTTCCCCAAAGTGGTCGTCCAGACGGTTGAAAAGAAACGAGACGGCGCGAAGCGCCTCGATTTTTCGTAAAAATAGTTATTTTTTTTGAAAAACAGTAGGTAAAAATACCTTGCCCCTCAAAACTTTTGGCTAGTGATGCCTCTGCTGGTAATATTAGGCTTTCGGCATTCAAAAATGAGTAAGGCGAGATTTTGAAGTAACGAATTAAAATGATTTTGGTTCCTTCGCGTACCCCTTGGAAGGGTCTCGCGTACCCCTTAGGGTACGCGTACCCCCGGTTGGGAACCACTGTGCTAGAGGAACAATAACAATCACACGTGAGAGCGGGGGACAAGTTATCGGAATGGAGAATGAGTGATTAGGCTTTCGGCTCACACCGACCCGCTAATTAGCCCCGTCGGAAAGTGGTTCAGCAGTCAGCAATGATGTCGGAAGCCAAAATTGACAAACTTGATGTAGACTGATAAAACAGAGTTGGATTGAGAACAAACAGAGGTAGAGGCATTTTATGAAGTTTCAAGTATGGCTAGGCCTAAGACAATTTGGAAATGGCCAAACAAATCCGATAAACGTATACCACGAAGTTACATGTCATTGTTTACTTTATGCCAGCGCATCTAGCGGCCAAAAACGAAATAGTCTGGATGTAATTTTATGAAGAGCGTATGTCCCGCTTCCATTTGGCTATCGCAGTGGCTAGCGAACTATCTTCACAAGCCCCTCTGGACCTCAATGGTAGAGCAGTAGCCTCGGAAACCGGAGGTCGTGGGTTCAAATCCGGCCTGAGGCACTTTTGTCTTTCAGTTCACTATCAAAACACTGGTAGAATGGATTGAGGTAGGCTAGTAAAATAAGCCCCCAGAAACGTTAGAATATGTACATTAAGACGGTAGACAATAAGGCGCACAGTGTATTTCCCATATTTGGGCAGCCCTTACACATGTCTTATGAACGGGTTTAGTCACAAATTGTCGCAGACAAATCCCAAATCCCGCGTATCTTAATTAATTTAGATACAAATTTAACTTAAAAAAAATTGTCTCTCTTCGAGCTTTCCGATTTTCTCTGGATTCCTATTGTGCCGATGAACATGAAAACTCGTATGAGCCAAAGATGATAACAAAAACTCAGCATGTTGTTTTATAACTAAATCGTCACTCTTTTATCGTTATTTGTCACTAATTTATCAGTTATCTCGACTTTCCCGGCAAAACCAAAGCAAGTCAACTAGAGTGGCTACTTACGCTTCAAAGACCCTATCAACATTTTTTTCTCTCTCTGACCCGATAGTTCGACCACAATCCGGAAAAACCGGAAATTCATTCAAAACAAAAACTGCGTGATCGACTGACTGCAGAGTAAACAAGACCAAAGGTTCCGATGGGATCCCAAAAATTCAATATCTGATCCAGACAAATAGGTTTTGTCTTCGCCAGACTCCTTGAACATTTTTACTCTTAAAATTTAGAAACAGATTACGGCCAAACAGCTAATCGTCAAGAAAACCAAGTTCAGATATGGATTCAGCATGTGTAGGTATGCCTTACTTCTGCGAATTTTCCGGTTTCGGCAATATTTCAGAACTACTTATCTGGCGAAAAAATAAAGCTCAAAAAGAATTCAGCGTATCTCCTTATCCCTATATCCAACATCTAATCAGCTTCAAATAAAAATTTAACTTATAACAAATTTTCCGGTTTCAGCCGGATTCCTGGCGAACTATATGTCCGGCTAAAAAATGATTGTTACATACGGATTCAGCATCTCTTCTTACCCCTAATCCGGACATCTAATCAACTTCGAATAAAACTTTTACTTTTAACAAACTTTCCGGTTTTGGCCGGATTCCGGGCGAACTACTTGTCCGGCGAGAAAATGGCTTTCATATTCATGTTCAGGATGCCTTCTTACCCCTAAATGGAACATCTAATCAACTTCAAATAGAACTTTTACTTTAAAAAAAACTTTCCGGTTTTGGCCGGATTCCGGGAGAACTACTTGTCCGACGAGAACGACGAGTTTTCATATTCGTGATCAGCATGTCTTCTTACCCCATAATCGACTATCACATTAGCTGTTTAAGAATATTTTGCTTGCCCCTTAATTTGAACCCCCACCCCTAAATGTAGGGCTACAGAGCCTATCTACGAACTCGACCTTACTCTTGACCCATAGAATCCTCGTACCATGTTTCATCGAAATATCTCATTCCCTTCGAGAGTTATCTTGCTCACAGACGGGCAACTTTTCCGATGTCATAGGTATCCCTCCACTTACGTTTTGGGATCCAAAAAAAGTAGTCTATAGATTTTTTTCTGCTTCATTTAGTTGAATGGCACGACCGGAACCCCAAAGAGCCAGACAGCCTTGGAATGTCGATGTAATAATGTTAAAAGTGACGATATACTTGGTCAACAGCGTCCCACATATTTGCTGAAGGATTTGCTGAAACCTGATTCGCACTATGTTATTTATAGCCCTAGTTGGGGCTATGCTAACCAAATGTCCTGTAAATGTTGATCTTGAAATCCTGCTGTTGTTGCTGGCCCATTTCCCAGTTGTGCTAAATACACCAGATCGTTTATGACGAATGATTTCGTCAGCTCTGAGACTTGCGAATCCAAGGGGATGTATGTTCCTAGTCCTTACAAATAGGCCTACCAATCTCATTAGAGAACAGAATACTCTCTTCATAAAATTACATCCAGATTAGTTCTTTTTTGGTCGCTAGATGCGCTGGCATAAAGTAAACAATGACATGTTACTTCGAGGTATACGTCTATCCAGATTTGTTTGGTCATTTCCAAATTGTCTCAGGCCTAGCCATACTTGAAACTTCGTAAAATGCCTTTACCTCTGTTTGTTCTCAATCCAACTCTGTTTTATCAGTCTACATCAAGTTTGTCAATTTTGGCTTCCGACATCATTGCTGACTGCTGAACCACTTTCCGACGGGGCTAATTAGCGGGTCGGTGTGAGCCGAAAGCCTAATCACTCATTCTCCATTCCGATAACTTGTCCCCCCTTCTCACGTGTGATTGTTATTGTTCCTCTAGCACATCTGGCGATAATTCGGTATTGGATTTTATGAGCAGCGTATAGTGTTTATTCAGCCACGAGTGGGCCATACATAGAATTTTACATACAGCACAGACAAATACAATACTACAACACAAACAAAATAATAATACAGCACAGAAAATAAAGTATCTCCTATTTGGAATGCGAACAAACTCCTAAGCAAATTTACCGGTGCAGCCATGATGTTTTCGCTGGTCCTTTCCAAAGTGTGAATTAATACACATTTTATTCACCCCATTTTTTATTCAGAAACATTTTATGAATACAAATCGAAATAACATGACGACTAGTGGACTAAATAGCTGTATACGGGTTATTAAAACGGAACTAGCAATAGAATTATAGAAAGCACCAGACATGCCAGTGGCATACAAAAATAGCACTCAGTTAATAACATGATTTTTGTAAACAGATACAAAAAAATACTGGCCTAAGGCATTTAAAAAAAAGAAAAAAAAGAAAGCTGTAAACGGGTCGGTCAAATCATACCGTCGAGCACATTATGAATTATATTTGACTACGCTAAACGGATACGACAACTGAATTTTTTTCTAGCGATATTCGGTTCTTTCTTGGCCAGGGTCCTCTTCAGGCTAAAGCCAGAAAGACGAACCTGTAATTACACATTCATTATTTGCCGAAATATCTCACCTTACGCATCCGTTTATGGAGTCATAGATAGTTCGTAGTCAGCTTGGGCTTTTCTTGTCAGTTACTTTATTTATTTTATTTCCTCCTCTAGTTTATTTGCCTTTCTTCTTTTTTTCTCATTCCTTTTTCTGCTCTATTTTGGTTCGTTTCCTTCAAAACGTGACAGGAATTGCCAGGCCTTATGGTGGGGCCATGAATAGTGTCACTTTTGTATGAATAAAATTAAATGAACTTGAACCTAAGAAGCATTGGTAATATCTGAATTCTTATTTTATTTCCTCCTCTAGTTTGTTTGTCTTTCTTCTTCTTTTTCTCCTTCCTTTTTCTGCTCTGTTTTGGTTTGTTTCCTTCAAAACGTGATAGGAACTGCCAGGCCTTATGGTGGGGCCATGAATAGTGTCACTTTTGTACGAATAAAATTAAATGAACTTGAACCTAAGAAGCATTGGTAATATCTCAATTCTTATTTTATTTCCTCCTCTAGTTTGTTTGTCTTTCTTCTTCTTTTTCTCCTTCCTTTTTCTGCTCTGTTTTGGTTCGTTTCCTTCAAAACGTGATAGGAGTTGCCAGGCCTTATGATGGGGCCATGAACAGTGTCACTTTTGTACGAATAAAATTAAATGAACCTGAACCTAAAAGAAGCACTGATAATATCTGAATTTCTTGTCTAAACCGGAAGCTGGAGTAAGAACTTGGCGCACCACTCTTTTTTCTCACCCCATCCACCCCCCGGATCGCATTCATGTTTGTACTGGTCAATGTTTCTGTCCACAAGCTAGTCACCCCTGGTCGGTTGGTTTGACACCGGCCATGCGTTTGCTATCCTTCTAAGTAAATAAACAAAATGATTCTAATTGCTTCACGCTGAGAGAGCTATCAGTAGGTTTTTTGAAATGTTGGAAACAGAACAAAGGATACACGAAGGACCTTGTAATGGTAAGGCATCAGTTATCCTTGCGGTATTGTTGTAGCTTGGCCAGTGTCGCCAAGTGTGGCGCTTTTTGTCTCTGGGTGACACCGTAACACTTTTTATCTGAAAGTGACAACTTTCTTACGAATGACACATTTTAGGTAAAAAAAAGGCACTTTTTTCTTTACTTTACTAAAGTGACGGGTTACCGCCCCCAAAAACATGTACTTTACTTTGATTTAGTTCACAAAAACAGTTTGAACCCTGAAATAAAGCTCATTTCTGATTGAATTTCGTTAAAAAACTGTGGTGTAACAGTAAAGAAATGTTTTCAAAAATGTTGTTACAAAATTCAGAAAGTAGCCTACCAATAATTATTCGCATTTTGTGCGTTGTGCAGCGGAATGCACACAAAAAATCGAGGTGTTAAAAAGCAAATTTTTTCAGCAATTGTGACATTTTCTTCAGTCGAGCTCTTGGCAACCCTGAGCTTGGCGGGGTCTTAAGTCTGTCTATCAACAGCAAAGGGTAGGTCAAAGGATCTTGTAATAGTGGACTATCGGTTGAATCGGTTCTCCTTGCGTTCAAGGGTTTTGTTTTAGTTGGCGTGGTCGTTCATCATGACGATATTTGACCCTTCTTGCAAAAGGTCCTCTTCAGGCTACTGCTCATCAGAGTGATGGTGCAGAATTACGATTCCCGTTATTGTGCGTACAAGTTTTCCCAGCCGGATTCTCTCAAGGGGTTGCACACTCTCGAGTTTAGTGTACCGACAACGGTTGCCACATGTTATAATACTAAAATCATGATGTTTAGGAGTGGGAATCGTCTAATTTACGGCCGGCACCGGAAAAGGGTTTACAGCAGGTGCCGGGGAGTGGGTAACCCTCCTTCTCTACCAATTTTGTTTAAAATCTCCATTTATCCGTGCAGAATTGGTGATGACACCGAAATCGTGGCAAGGATTCGGGATCGATTAAAAGCAGGAAGGGAAGGGAGGGGCATGATGAAAAGCAGGAAGGCATTTTGTTTTACTATACTTTTGTACCATATTTTGTTAAACATTTTAACTGTTCCTAGCTACGGTATGTAATTTTTAACTGTTCCTTAATTATTGACGTAATTTTTCTGTGAACTGAGTGCTTTTATTTAAACGCCGACATTTAAATAGTGACCTGTCGATTTGATTGACAGTACTAGATGTGTCCTTATTTGAATTGACATATCCAAAGCTATTTTTATACATTTAAAGATGTTACGGGTTAAATCATCATTATCATTATCATACTAAAACCAGGAAAGGCATACTAAAACGAGGAAGGGCATACTAACACAAGGAAGGATGCCACCAGAATTCAGGTCTGCGACCATCCATCTCTGAGCGTCTGTCCAAAAGTGGCAAAACCAGTCCATTTTCGAGGGTGGGGCAAGGCTTACCGACATGACTTGACACTTGACGGATAATCCCCGCAAACGCACGATAGAACCGTTGTAATAATAAATTGTAATTCATCAACTGAACTTATTTTTGTAAACAAGATTTGTGTATTTCATTTTATTACACATCCAGAGTCTTGAAAGTGAACATGGCTAATGCGAGTGCTTCAGAATCAAATACTTTAAGTCCTGAGCTAATCCTAATAATAAACTGTAATTCATCAGCTGAGCTTATTTTTGTAAACAAGATTTGTGTATTTCATTTTATCTCTTGAAAGTGGACGCATTGCTAATGCGAGAGTGCTTCAGAATCAACTACTTAAGTCCTCAGCTAAACCCGATGATTGTCAAGCAATTTAACTCAATCCCCTCCTTTGAATACCACTTATTTTCTTCGTTTCAATCAAAACCTTTAGATGTTGATTTTACATCAACTAAAATTCTAAGAATCAGTCTTAGGCTGCTTTGTTCGGATCCTCCTAAGATTACAACATGCCTTTCTATGGTCTTTGAAACAGCTTCACTGGCTTAACATAAAAGCGACAAAGACTGTGAAAAGTCAATAAAAGAAGCGACATCTGCCGTCGAATGTTTTATTGTGTTGGAAAATGTGTGTCGATAGATGCTAAAAATGTTGGACGAGGGATTAAACACATATCCTAGCAGTGTTTCATTTAAGGTCGGGCTTCGCTACCCAGACGCCCCAGAATCTGGGGTCCGGATTATGTGAAGACGGTCCCAAACAGAAATCAAATCAAATGTCTTTTCAACAGTCCACTTTTGGGTATTTTTCAGCACTTCTGTCATTTCCTTAGATTTTACCACCTCAGCACAATAATTTCTCCAAGTCAAATGAAAACTACTTTCAAATTCCCGTTTTTTTTTCTCCCAGAATCCGGGAATCTGGTAGATTTTTCTACCAGATTCCTGGACGCGTCCGGGGTGTTTTCAGACCGTTTCAGACCTGTGTTCACTACCCATACCGATATCGAAGAAAACGGAACCCAGAATCCGGGCTAAAAATCTGGGTAGTGAAGCCCGACCTTTAAACGTGGATCATGGAGATGATCATTGGGGGACCAATAGGAACTAATTCGCACGATGGTTCTGAACTGGAATATGCCCGGCCGGTATGCAAGGCCGGTGCCGGTACCGACCTAGAAGAGCCGGCACCGGTTGCATAGTGTTAGAACATCAACATCATCATGTTTAGAAGCGTTTGAGAGATGAGCCGCCTAAATGGCCGGGAAAGGAAGCACAGCAGGGAGTGGGAAACCCATTGGGAATAAGGAAAGTTTGATCTAAGTTCTCCATCGAAGTCAGATAAATATTATTCTGATCTATTGGCACAGGGCCATCCACTCCCCTGGTTCCACCTACTTTGGCTATTCGGGTTGCACCGTTCCAATCAAGCATTTTTTGTGAATAAATTTGAAATACATCTAGCACGATATCTTAAGCGGTAAAAAAAAAAATCACTTTCACGGTACAAAGAAGTCCATTTCCGGTACCCATTACCGACTCCACCCTTGTTATGCTTCAATTTAAAGAGAAATGAATTTATCATTTTTCGCGACATGCCGTTCCCCTCGGAAAAATGAGAATCACATTAGGGAATACGACGACGTTCCCTTTTCCCTGAAATACCATTATACAAAAAAAAAAACTATGACAACAGTGTTAATAACAGTGGGTGGATGATGTTTTCCCGTCGGCAGGAAGTTCATTCCACTTTTTTTCCTGAAGGACTGAATCTTCGTCCTTTACGAGATAGTTTCACCAAATCCTCCAAATGTGCAAATATTTCCGACCGGAAAGTTGCGAGACGTGCAAAAAATTACAGACCGGACGAAGACGTCAGCAAATTTTCTATCTTTTAAACCCTTTTACACCTTAAAGTTTAACTGAAAAGGAATGTGATAGCAAAATCTAGGTACCCATGACTTATGAACTTAGGTTCAGATTTTCCACGTCATAGTAGAATTTTTCGTTGTGAAGACAGCCGTAGGTATTCTGACCGTCGTAATAGAGCAAATAGTGAAAAATAAAAAAAATCACTCAACACAATCAAAACAATGCAGTGTAGTCAGTTAAATGGTACAAAAATAAGTTTGCTTTTCAGTTAAGCTTTAAGGCTGTAGAAACTTTCGCACAGTGTAAACTTACAGTAGGGAAAAGGAGACACAATAATTGCCAGAGCGAGAATTCGTAATTTGTATGTGTTTTGCTGCAAGACCCTAGGTTCTTCAAAATCTATCAAACGAGAGACATTTTGCAACAAGGTACAAAACTCTTTAGTCTCTTGATGCTCCTTGGTTTTCAAAGAACAATCAGCACTGACACCACTGACTGGAAACGAGTCAATGTATTGTCGCCGAGATTCCAGAAGTCCCCTTTGTCAAATTAACAGGGTTCCAAAGGTGCTCTCTTATGATTCTTAAAGGACACCTGTACAATGAAACCATACTTGAACACACCATGGAGAATGCATTTACAGACATGGCCACGGAGAGCATTCTTCTCCTGAGCGTGGCGTTTTCAAAATAGGAATGTTCGTTTCTAGAGGTTTGCACATGCGGACTCCAAGACAAAAAGCGCAATTCATTCAAATCTTGTACAGCGCTGGCCGGATCGTATTGGAATTTCTATTAGATATATGTTTGGGCTTAACTGGTTAAAAAATATTTCAGAAGAAGGGTTGATTGGAGAACTTTGTTCATTTCTAAAATTGTTCGGCACTGAAATAAGGACAGATGCAAAATGGAGCAAAAATCATAGCTTGGAAACACTATTTCGTATTTGGGTTGGGTTTTCTGCAGGCAATGTTAACGGAAGTCATACAGATAGGGATGATACTTGATACTGTTCATTCAGGTGTCCTTTAACGCTCTTGCTGATGATAAGGGGTAGAGGTAGCAAAGGGATTACGGAGTTGTAGGTTTCTGAGTTTCAAGACACTGAACTCTGCACTGCTCTCATAAGTTCTCATTTAGGGTTCTTGACAGAAAAACATCTCCTCAAAAGATCAACTAGCGATTAATAAGGGGGTCGTAAAATACTCCCAAAGCCTGCAGAGGTTTGCAACAGTCATACCAGGGACCCATAAATTTCCTGTAATGCCTCGCCATTCAGGGGGCTTGTCAATAAGAGATTTCTGGTGCGCTCTTGACCGACCGTCCGGTAGTTCGAGAAATACCCACGGGGATAGAGTTCGCGACTATCCAGATAGACAAAATTTGGGATTAGCTGCTGGCGCCTTGAGGGAGGAGTCTCTTTGACGCTCACGTCCAAAGAGGCAAACAAGAACGCCGATTCGTCCCATGCGAAATTTTTGGAAAGTAGGAGAAGGTTGGGCAACATAGCAACATAGAAGCATAGGAAATGACAAGCCCCCTGAATGGCGAGGCATTACAGGAAATGTATGGGTCCCTGGTCATACCTATGACTTCGTACAAGTTGTCTGTCCGTAAGTACGATAACTCTCGAAGCCCTCGAAGGAAATGAGCTATTTTTTTCGAACTTATGGTGAGGATTTTTTGGGTATAAGGACAGGTCAAGTCCGTAGATGGTTCGTAAATTAAGGGGCCAACCATTTTTTTAAGCTTATAAGATGGCCGCTTTAGGGGTGAGCAGACATGCCGAATCCGTCTATGATAATTATTCGACCCAAACCGGAATGTTTGTTAAAAGTAAAAGTTTTACTTGAAGTTGAAAAGAGGTTCAATAACAGGGGTAAGGAGATATGCCGAATGCGTATATACAGATTATTTTCTTCTCGAACATACAGTTCGCCTGGAATCCGGCCAAAACCGGAAATCTGTTAAAAGTAAAGATTTTACGTGAAGTTGATTACAGGTTTGATGCAATGGTAAGGAGACATGCTGAATCCGTATATCAAATTATTCTCCCTCCGGAAAATACAGTTTGCCCGGAATCCGGCAAAACCGGAAAATTTGTTGAAAGTGAAAGTTCTATCTAAAGTTGATTAGAGGTTCGATGTACGGGTAAAGAGACATCCCGAATCCTTGCCGATCCTAGCATGAAAATTATTTTCTCGTCGGACAAATAGTTCGCTCGGAAATAAAAGTAACGGTATTGTCTGAAGTAGAGCCGTTTGACCGTAATTTTTCAATAGAACACTACTACGGCATCATTTCTGTTTATTTTCAAACGGCTGAATAGCGATAAATAGTAAAATGTTTAAGGAGTTGAGACGAAGACCAGATCTCTAAAAGCCCCGATTGTCTCGACAAAAAGTCCAACAAATATGAAATTTTTGAGATCCCATCGAAACCTTCGATCTTATTTTTCATGACATTCTTTTTCCCGTGACTGAGAATCGCATTAGAGAGTATGACGACGTCATTTTTTTTCCCTTGAAAGATCAATATCAAAGGAAATTACGACAACGGTGAAAATAACAGTGGGTGTTCGCTGTATTTTTCTTCCATAAAAAAAAACAACAACGGCGAAATAAATTTCAAAGACAGCCCTGTTGGCAAGCGGGTCATTTCGTTGTAGTCACGGAGGTTGCTAAGACATTCGTCCTTTAAAAGGGTGGTTTACCATATCCTAGAAATGTGCGAATTTTCCCGAAGGGTCTGGAAGGTTTATGCTTACATATGTAAGGTTTGTCGACCAGTCGGATGGATATAGTTTCTATTCCGATATTCTAACGCACGTGACTCTTTCAAGCTCTTCTGGGTTTACCAAAGATTACAAATCCGCCTGGCTGTTTTCGGCCTCGCTCGGCCCCCTTGATTTTGACGAGAAATATGGAAAAGCTTGAATATCCGGTATTTCTCGCCAATGAGATCCTCAGGAGCAACAAGCGGGAGCCTGGCCTGCCTAAGAAAGAGCCAAGCACCAGCAAATGCAAAAATCTGCGTAATGCCGCTAGGATGGATAAAATGACTAAGGAAGCTCGAAATCTCGCTGGAACGATTAGGGATGTAGAGAGTAATTCGGTAATACACGTAAGACGGGAATATATGATATTTACATATTCAGTTTAGAAGAGCAAACCATGACAGAATAAATTTCGAGGGCGAAAACTTGTAATTTGTCTTTTGCTGCAAATCGTAAATAGGTCCGATAACAATAGTTCCGTTATTTTCAGATACCATAGTATGTGTTACCGTAACTGGACCTGCAAAGAGTCGTTTTTGCAATTACCGTGGTATCTGATACTACGGTTGCTCTGCAAAAATGACAAAAACGATTTGCGCTTTTGAAATCATCCAAAAAGAAATTCTGATATCCACTGACATCTAGAGTGACAAACTTCTTTCCAACCGATTTGACAAAAAACTAGACTCTTCTGCCTGCTCTTATGTTAGTGAGATGTATTTTTCAGATACCACGATCGGGACCGTGATATCTGAATATCAGCCACCACGGTAACTGTCCAGATACCACGGTAACTGTCTAGATACCACAGTAACTGTGAAAAGGACTTTAGACCCTGGTACCAGATAACATGGTATTTGCAAAAACGCAACTAATCACATCATCAGCCTTTTCGTCTCGCAAAACCCAAACATTGGCTTTTCAAAAATAAAGGCTTTTGAAAGCACAGTAGCGTAAACTGGGGCAGAATGAATGCTGGAGGCAGGAATTTATCATTTCAATGGGCTTTGTCAAGAACATATTCAACGAAAATCGCGTTTGATCGTAACTAAGTGCAAACAAGCTTTGTTCTCTGGAGCCTGGGGAAGGAAGGGGGCGACGGCCTATTCTTTCCTCCCTAAATGACGGGCCTTTCCGTTGATTTTCCAATGAGATCACTGAAATACTTCCATAGGATATCCTGACGTTGAATCTTATCGAGTGGTTACTCTCTTGTTGGGCACCCTCTGTACACCGTGGGCACCGGACATTAGTTATACAGCCGTTTTGGGAGTGAGTAACCCCTTGGATCTTACCTTTGACCACGGTTCCTCCTGCCCCTCCAGGGCACTTAGGGGGTCCAAGGAGAGTCGCCTGCAGGGTTGCCATGGGTGGTGATTTATCACCAGATTCGTTGATTTTTTTCTTTGTGTCGCCGAAATACTCAATTTTTGTGATTTTTCCTAAAATATGCAATAAAACAACAAAATTTCCACAACAAATCAAAACTTTCCAAAATTTAAGGTGGCTCAGACGCGAATCCTTATATGTTTTTTTTCTTTGAAGAATGGATGATTTATTTTTGTCTTTGCGTGGCAGCCCTGGTCGCCAGTTGTGTCTCAGACAGAGCAAAATAACACTAGGGAGTAGCGCCAAGACTTGACAAAATTGACACACACTCGAATAGCAGCGATACTAGCACCACTAGCGATAGAGAACGTCCCTACTGAAAATCCTTAAGTCGTTCACCAACGTTGGCTCCGATTACTTCACGTTCTGAACACTGCAAAAAAATGATACAGCCTCCATTGTTTCCTTGGTGTGTGCAGACCGCACCTTTGCTTTACTACAAATTTCCAAGCTCGCAAGTTTGTCTCGCTTTAAATACCGCAAGCGTAGTGGACGGCGCTACGAGTATAGCCTGTTTGCAAAGCATGGAAAGCATAGGTCTTGGCACTACTCCCTAGTGTTATTTTGCTCTGGTCTCAGACACGCAGGGGCCAAACATCTTCCAATTCTGCGTAGATGGACGCGTTGACGTTGCATGATCGGTGTGTTCTTCTGCCTCCCGCTCAGTCTGGATCACTTCGACCGCCACTGGAGGCGTTCGGGAGTTCCGCTTGTTTCATCCATGATGCACGCTAATAATAATAATAATAAAAAAAATCCAACTAGTTTTCGTTCAGAGATACAAAGACTCAGCTCAATTTGTTTTCAAATACCGTACTCGCGTAATTCTTGGGAGGCCGATCATATTGTGGCAATGGAAATCAAATTAATTGCATTATTATTTGGATTATTTTAATGTAGATGTTTGGTATGGGTAAAGTAGCGATAATATCAATATGTCAATATACATTATACATCTACCGCTAGACCTTCAGACCCTAAAATCCTGAATAACTTTCCAGAACAGCCGTGCTTTGCAGTTGCTATCCGTTCTTGTTCTCGTATTGTTTTGTTGTTTTCATTTTCTATTTTGCTGTTGCCACTCACTCGGTCTTGTGTAAACATTCGAGCGACGGGTTAAAAAAAAAATTCATTCATTCATTAACAGAAATTCTGTTTTCAGCTTATTCGAAATGAGAAATTTATTTCGGTGGAACCTCAAATACGTTCGTCGGTCAATCGTCAATTTACGTCTAGGCGTATTTTTAGACATATTGGCACAGCAGTTTTGCCTCATTTTGATTTGAACTTTCCCTATTTTACACGGAAAAAAAGATCCCCGGGGGCACTTGACCTTCTTTCTACGCAAAATAGAACATATTCTAAACCTCAATAATTTTCAGAAAATCCAAATTGCGCCATCTACTTGCGTCATTCTCCATCGTTCCCCTTTTGCAGCTTGCAAACTTTCGCAACTGTCAGACTAGTCGACGCTAGCCTACCTCCTATTGATTTCAATGCTCCGGTTCGACGCTATTGGTTTTCACTAGACTGAGAAGAATCGGGATAAATCGCAAATGGTCGATAAAACGCGAAAGGTCGCTCGGGGGACGCTGTGTCACGAAATACCAATACTGCACGAGCTGCAGATCCATTCTGCACAGCTGTCGGCACAAAGGAAAACGAACGGAAAACGAAAGCATGGACTTCATATTCTAATAGAAAATCCCGACGTTAAAGTAAACTTTCTATTAGCGGTTTAAATTCTGTGATAATGGAACTAAGCCTGACAAGTTTTAAAGGAAACCTTGCACTACCGAGGGGTTACCTACTCCCAGGTACCTGCTGTACACCTTTTTCCGGCACCGGCCGAAACCAGCAGTTCCGACACCGGTGCCGGCCATAAGTTAGGCGAATCCGCTTCTGAAGCAATTGATTTTAACGTACTATTACGCGACAACGGGTGCCGGCACCAGCCGGGCACCGGGCACTTGCTGTACACTAAAATCGAGAGTGGGCGACCTATCACGCACTACCTAGTGTTTCTGCTAAGATGTTCCGTGACAGTTGACTACTTTAAAACGTAGCTATGCTTACAGAAAACTACACAAGGCTTCGGCTGCTTTTAGCGCCTTTCCATGTCCCTTGCCTTGGATGACAAACTTGGCAAAATTTACTTAACTGGTCTTCGGACCAATAAGCTTCTCGGAAACAATCATATGGAGCCGGATACGTCAAGTAAACTAAACCAACATGGCAAGCGTGACAATCAGTGTAATGCTAATAGGGGCGATAGCATACAATTATGAAGTGTCAAATCTCGGGAACGAGAATGGATTGAAATTCTACTGAAGCAGAATAAATTAATAAAAAAAATTCGCTATCTGCTTTCTGAGCAATGGAAGTTTTGCGGTAGAAAGTGAAAACTATTTTCTTCTGCTCTTCGCCTTTGCTATCTCTTACTATCTTAGTCTACTATCTCTCTGTCACATGTGTGATAATGAGACAAAGGAGGACTTTCAGAAACTAGTCCGCTTGGAGCGCTGAACTGGAATAAAGCCAACTGTCCACGAACGGAAAACGACCGAGCAAAAGAGTCACATAAAATAAATAATAATTTCTTTTAAATATAAGACATTTCCGAATGTTGTCCATCACCCCGATGAAAAATTCTTTGACTGTGTAGTAGTAGGTAGTTGTACGAAAAAGTTGCAAGGAATGGTATGAAGTAGTATGGAATAGTTTGATTGGTGATATGTAGTAGTATGGAATACTTTGATAAACATGCCTCCGACTGGGTTAATCTTATGTAGCCTAGTAGTGTTCGATAATATCCAGTTTGCTAGTAGTAGCATGTAGTAGCAACAGTTACTACTCCATGCTACTTTTTCCTACTACTCCATACTACTAATTCTCGGAAATTTTTTATCCCGTGTTAGTTGTATAAGCACCAATGGGTATAAACGGTGCTATACTCAATGCCGTGTCACAGTCCCGAATACCGGAGTGCAAATCCACAGACCACAGAAAAAGCCCGCTCTATTCGTTAAAGATAGACGCCAAATTTGAACAGTTGTGAGAGCAAGGGAATTTCCCACCGTTCAAACTTTTTCTAATTTTGAAACAGTGAGTCCATGAAAGACACCCGTGGGATTATAAAAGAAGGAAACAAAGCTCTTAGCCAAGCTTCGAAATGAAGGCGAGGAGGCGAATATTATTTAGGCTACCTTAACCACACAGTTTTGCGCATGCAAAACTTGACTCACTATGGGGAAATGCACGAGATGCATCAAGGCGTGGAGATAGGCTACGAGCAACTGCCCCTTTGATGGGAATCCCAAAAATTCAATATATATCAAATATTGAATTTTTGGGATGCCATCGAAACCTTCGGTCTTGTTTTCTCTCTTCCTCCTTCTGTTTTAATCTAACCGCCCGGTCGAGTAGTTCTTTCTTAGGCTATAGGTACTCACTCCTTTCTTTACCTTACACTCATCAAACACAGACAATACGAAGTAGAAAAGGTAAAGGAAAGAAAAAGTAAAGGGAAGCGAAAAGAGAGTAGAGAGAAGAACAGAAAAGTCACAAAACAAATTAACTAACAAGAAAGGAGACGAAAAAAATATAGGCGAACGAACTGCCATCAGAGAAAAAAAAAATCCACGTCTTAAATAAGAAAGAAAAAATGCTCCTATATTCTCACCATAAAACAAACTTCTGACAGTGGGCGAGGCTTAACTTTTGTTTACATGCATCAGAAATATAAAAAATAAACTAGAAAATTAAAGCAGAAAGAAAAAGAAAAGGTAAGAGGAAAATAGAGAAGAACATAATAAAACAATAAGCTAAGAAAAAAATAAACGACTTAAGCGATCGATCAGAAGATTAAAAAAAGCTATCATTTCTTAGATAAGAAAACTACTCCTCTAAAACACTCACCCAAAAAGCTACTCCTCACCACCAAGCTATCGCCTGACAAGTTGTGCGGCTTAACTTTTTCATTCATCAAACAGACAAAACACCCTAGAAAAAAAGGAAGGCTTAAACAGAGAAAAACAAAAAACAGAAAAGAATAAGTCCCTTTCCTGTCTCATGATAGGAAAAAAACCTTGGAGTTTTGGCTTCAGTGTATGTCCTTATTTCACCGATTAAACAAGCCTGTTTTCTTTTTCAACTAAATAGCGCTCGAGCACTGGATGGAAGGCATACCGGAGGCTACTTTTCCGAGTTCAAATAGAAGTTTCGGATGTTCTTTTTTCGATAAAGAGCAGACCGCTTTGAAAAATAGTCCTAAACCGTATCGTTCTGCTGGAACCAGAGGTGCTGCGAGTCCAGCAGTTACGAGTCCGAGACCGGTCTCGGACTCGGAAAACGAGACGAGTCCTCATACTATTAGTACGGGGACTCGTCTTGTTTTCGAGTTCCGGACTCGGTCTCGGACTCGTAACTGCTGGACTCGCAGCACCTCTGGCTGGAACCACGATAAACCATGATGTCCTCGGCATGTTGCCAAGAAAGGCTGTCTTCCAGAAGCAATGTATTTATTATCTGACTGTCCCGGCAGACTCTGTGCAGGAGAACAATGAGATATGGGCCTCAGGGATTGGCTCATATGAGTCATATCCGTTAATGGTCTGTTGTCGTGGTGGTGGTAGAAAGGGGGGACGTAGGGATTCAGTCTGATATGTGATGGATCAGCCCCGTGGAAAAGTCAACCAGCAGTCAGCACTGAAGTCGGAAGCCAGAGTTGCCAAACTTCATGAAGTTTGACAGAACAGAATTGGATAGAGCACGAATAGAGGCAGAGGCATTTTAAACAGTTTTGTGTATGGCTAGGCCTACAAGAAATTTAAAATAGCAAAACAAGTCAGGCAAAACTTCTTTACCAAGAAGTAAAGTGTTATTATTTACTCTACGCCAGCGCATCTAGGAGCTGAAAACGAATTAATCTGGAATGAATTTTTTAACGGGCGTATTTTCGAAGCGCCGTTTCAGGGAAGTCAGAATCTCTTCTTTGTGAAGCATTTTATGAAGACAAAAAATCATAATTAATACCCATTGTAGTTTAGCTATCGTCAATGAAAGAATGCTTCTGAACTTACTCCTTTAACAATTCAGACAGTTGGAGGAGTGGTGGGTTTGGAGTTTGGACGTATTCTAGAGATTTCTAGAGGAATTCGATCCTTGTTTTTTTTTGTTTTAATTATTCTTTTGCCACCACAGACGGAACTACGCTGCTAAAGGCAAACCGGACAGACAAACTTGAAGTAGGAAGCTAGCTTTGCCAAGAACAGGCGATGCCATGCAGCGATGCCGTAACGCATATGAGTTTTTCCAGACTTCCCTTTGAGGATCCTTAGGTTATTTTTTATCCTGCTGCAATAAGATAGTCTTTCGTAGCCTTCTAGCCCATAAGGAACTTAGGTACCAAGTTCCGGATTTCGCAGGGATTCCGGGCGAGCTACTTGTCGGTCTGACAAAAAGAGTATAGATATGACCTGAGCAGGTCTTCTTACCCCTAAGCCGGCTGTGCTATTAGACAAATAAATTTTACTGAGAAAACTTTTTTCTTGTACGGTAGCGAGTTCCGGATTTCGTCGGGTTCCGGGCGAGCTACTTGTCAGATGAATAAAAAAAAAAAATCAGATATGGACTCAGCAGGTCTCCTTACCTCTAAACCGACTGTGCTACTGACATTTTATTTTTTACTGAAAATAAACTTTAAACTTTTACTGTACTGAATTTCCGGTTTTCACCAGATTCCGGTTGAACTACTTGTCGGAGAAAACAAATAAAGTTCAGATTTGGACTCAGCGTTGTCTCATTACCCCTCAATCGACTGTGATATCACCCTAAACAAAACTTTTTTTCGCCCCTTAATTTTCCACACTTACAAGCTGCCCTAGAAATTTTTCACATCGGGGGATTTCGGTGGATTTTGGATATGTTATTCAATGATTTTTTCTGAACATTTTAGTGTCAAAAGAATTTGTGTCGCAATTTTGTCCGGGTCAAACCGTACTTTTACTGGACTACTTCCTCTCTCAAAAACCTTCTGCCTGCTCTGAATTGGAAGGTAGGGTGTGAAAAGGTGGTGATGGTTCTAAGGTGGTGAACAAATTTCTTGAACTTATCTAGAAACATTCATGAAAAAAAACCACTCATTCCTCCTCTGAAAGTGACCACCTGGAGAAGGAGAAAATGTTTAAAATGGGACAAGAACTAACAAATATTCGATGGTACTAGATATTTAAGTCAAACAATTTTCTTCATTAATCATTATTTTTATAATACAAAAAATTAAAGTCGGATTAAAAACTAAAAATTAAAACTGGATTCCGGTCGACACTACCAGTAGGCCTACCGAAATCCTTCGCAGACAGGTTTCGCACCGGACTGATGGAACACCGCTTATATATCTAAAACCAGCTGCATTTTCCGCTTCATCATTTGTTTAAAATCTTAAAAGGGTACCCCAATCCCATAATTCACCACATTGATCTTTACCCTAATTAAAACTTGGAACAAATGGATTAAAGTTATCTGAAACTTCTGAGTAGAACGTTGGGTTTAACGGTTAATCTGAAGGAACGGAGATCTCTATCGACCATTTGATTCGGTTCCGCTGTTTGAGGATCGCATTTTAAGTGAAGATTAGCACGTAACGAAATTTCGACCTATATCCAAGCGAAGACTTCCAAACGATTACCGACGGCTTAATCTGTATTTTCAGATAATTATTGAAACATTAGGCGAAGCTTAGCATTTAACCGAAAAAGCTTGTTTTTATATATTGTATTTGAACATATACTGAATTATTTAGACTCTGTTGAGTTTTTTGTTTTTTTTCTGCACAATACGCTCCCGTAGTGACGTTGAGAGTCCGCCATTGCCGAGGACCTCAACGTTTCTGCTCTTTACTATTTTTCAACTTTCCATCTGAGAAGAAGATTTTTTTAGGCCGAATTAGTCCCTCTTTTGTGTTTTGCTTATTTGTTTTTATCATGTACATTTATCACGTTATCGAAACTCATTGGAATTTATCCTTTCTTTTTTTTACTGCACTATTTCCCTTTCCTCGATTAGTGCGTCAACATCATCATCAGAGTATTGACGGCATCCCGATAAACAAAATTCACAGTTAACCGCGCAATATGAACTTCATAGAGGACGGGTTTTTTCCTTCTATAGAATAACTTCAGAAGAGTCTCAGAGCTAGCAAGTTTGTTTGTCGATATCAGGCAATTTGATTTTGCTGTTGATTCCAAATATCTGAAAGTGTATAGAGCTACAACCAGCTAGAAACTTTCACATAGATAACAATCGTTATTCGGCAATAGCGGAGCAATTGACTTAAGTATTTCCATCTGGTTTTCAAGTTTGTTAGAGCTTATATATATTATCGCCCTTGCTGAGAGTGATAGCGGAAAAATTTTCCACGCGGGTACCATGATAGGCTGATATCGCCCGAGCGACAGCGAGGGTGATATCTGCCTATCATGCTGCACAAGGGCCAAATTTTCCGCTATCGCCCGAAGAAAAGCAGGGGTGATAATGATTATAACACTAGTAGGGGAGACCGGGGTTGACCCGGACGCGATTTTTTGAAACGGCATATCTTCTAAGCCATTGACTTTTCTCCAGTTCTGACTTCACCATAAAATGCGTATCTGTTAGGACTACCTTCGAGATTTTTTTCAGATTTTTCTACAAAAAGGAAAAAAAGATTTTTATTTTTTTTCATTTTTTGGAATGTCCGAAACAACCCCTACCCACGGGGTTCGGACACCATGCTAAACCATTAGATTTCGACTTCTTTTTTTTCAAATATGCATAAAAGTATAAAAAGTAAAAAACAGTACTTCAGCTATATAAAATGACAAAAAAACTTTAAAATGACACACAATTCACCGGAGTTGGTACGAGCTGAGATTGTACTCAAAGACCAATCCTCGGCCGGCTCTTTCTGTGCCTCCCGAGTTTCGCGGGCGAGGAAGTTTCAAAACAATGTCGTCCGCACTGACGTCTGCCTTATCAGGAATCTCTGGAAACACGAATTTCTGTCCACTTTTTCTCATAAAAAATTTCCGAACCAACCCCCAATCGCCGTGTCCGGCCCAACCCCATGTGTCCTCGTGCGACGTCAAAGTGATTTGAAAAAAAAAAATCAAATAGATGGCGCTCAATAAACTGCTCTAGAATCTTCCTATGTGAGCTACTTTTCTCCTGAAAAAATGTCATTGCAAATCCAGCAGCCTGGTCCAGTCTATTAAACTCCAAACAGAGACCCTTGAAAAAAATTCTTACCTTAAAAAACACTTTTTGCAAAATACAAACAAATGGCTGCGTGTATCTAGATCCAAACTGGCTTGATAATCGGGCAGTAGATGGTGCACCTTTCGTGATTTTTTGAGAATTTTTGCTAAACCGCTAGGTGTCCATACTTGACTGTCCAGATCAACCCCGTGTCCGGGTCAACCCCGGTCTCCCCTACACTGTGCAGCCCCATGATACCTCCTGGCGGAAAATCGGTAAAAAAGCAACTGTTTTATTTCAATCTTTTCTTAAAATTTAATGCTATTATTGCTAATAGCTAGTAACGCCTCTTACAATCTTTGCCAGATAAACCGAAAAGTGTAGATGATTCACCTTTAATCCAACATCAAAACGGTTCGGTTCAATTCGGTAGAGAAGTTTCGTTAAGATTTGTTGTGCTACCATCTAGCGTCAGAAACATCTTGAACAACTCTCACGAAGAGTCTATCGCTAGGTGGCTAGACCGTCGATTAAAGGTTGTATGATACGCAGATCTACGCAGCGGGAAGGAGAGTTGACTGGCGTTTTGTGATTGATGGCCATTTATTTGAAAGATTAAAAGCACTTCTTTTGCTTTTATTTGGTTTTGCCAAATCCCAGTTGGATTTTATTACATGAGCTGTGAGCTAAGCCAGATTTTTTCCAAGATGAGAATTTCCAAGATCTAAGAGGTGAGGCATGGCTGTTTACCTAGGCTAATGGTTCTTGGTTGTCAGCAGGTTGTTGTTAACAACCAACCTGAATCAACAGATTGATTCACCAGCAAGGTGATTCCTCTGGACTGAATTATGGTGTAAAGTGGCTGAAATCAGGCTTTCAAAACACTGTCTTTTTTGGACGGCAACACATGGTAAAGTTGTCGCAGGGCGATAATAGTTTTCGCAGGGCGATAATAGCTGTCGCAGGGCGATAGTAGTTGTTATCGCAATACCAGAAAATTTTGGCACTGGGTAGGATAGGACTGATATCATGGGACTGCACGATGTACTGGTTTTATTAATTATTCTTAACTAGACTTTCGTTTTTATGGCACTTGCAGCCTCTGGCTCAAGTGCCATATACCGATCGCAATTCCGTCCGTCGGTCGGTCTGTCGGTCGGTCTGTCCGAATTTTTTTGTCCCACATGTTCGAGTTAGGGTGCTTCCAGATGTGCTAGGACGATGAAACTTGGCAGGAAAATCAGGGACCCGACCAAACTAACCTAGAAGTAATCAGTTTCCCGATCCGACCATCTGGGGGGGAGTGGTGGGCCGGGGAAATTCTGAAAATTAAGGAGTTTTGTCACACTTTTTCGAGTTGGAGTACTTCCAGATGTGCTAGGACGGTGAAACTTGGCAGGAGCATCAGGGACCCGATCGGAGTAACTTGGAAACATTCAGTTTCCCAATCCGACCACCCGGGGGGGGGGAGTGGAGGGCTGGGGAATCCAGAAAATTTGAGTAGTGTGTAACTTTAGAACGGGTGATCGGATTGGAATGAAACTTAATAACTGAATAAATGGCATAGTTCTGATGTCCCGTTTGAAGTCCGGACCGGATTCGACAGCTATGGGGGAGTTGGGGGGGGGAGACCGGAAATTTCGAGAAACGGTTAGAATAGAGGGATCGGAGTGAAACTTGCTGGGAAGAACAAGCATCTGCTCCAGGTAAATCGTTTATACATTTGGACTGGGTCCGACCACCCGGGGGGGAGTGGAGGGCTGGGGAATCCGGAAAATTGGAGTAGTGTGTAACTTTCGAACGGGTGATCGGATTGGAATGAAACTTAATAACTGAATAAATGGCACACTAACTGATGTCCCGTTTGAAGTCCGGACCGGATTCGACAGCTATGGGGGAGTTGGGGGGGGGAGACCGGAAATTTTGAGAAACGGTTAGAATAGAGGGATCGGAGTGAAACTTGCTGGGAGGAACAAGCATCTGCTCCAGATAAATCGTTTATACATTTGGACTGGATCCGGACACTAGCGGGGTGGAGGGCTGGGGAATCCGGAAAATTGGAGCACTCTGTAACTTTCGAGCGGGTGGTCGGATTGGAATGAAACTTAATAACTGAATAAATGACATAACTCTGATGTCCCATTTGAAGTCCGGACCGGATTCAGGTTGGGAATCAGGGACCCGATCAAACTGACTTATAAAGAAAAATTTACATGATCTGATAGCCGTGGGGGAGTAACGGGAGGTGGAATCCGGAATATTGAGTCATGCGTAACTTTGAAACGGCTGATCGGATTTTAGTGAAATTTGGTAATTGAAGAGAGGACATGTTTCTGTTGGTCTTTTTCATGTCCGGACAGATCCGACAGCAACTGGGGGGGGGGGGGGGGGGGGCGAAAATACGTGACCGACTTAGACTGGTGAGATCGGGATGGAACTTTGTGGGAATAACAAACAGATGCTCTGGATAAAGACTTACGGAAAAGGATTGGCTCCGGCGACTGTGGGGAAGTTTGAAGGGGGGGAGGTCCGGGATTCCGGTGATCACGATTTAAGGTACTTCCAGATAATCTAGGACGATGGAACTTGGCTGTAATATTAGAGATTTGACAAGATTGACTCAAAATGGCCACTTTCCAAATCCGACCATTCGTTAAAGTACTAATCTTGACTGCAAATTTAGAAAAATACTTTTAAACCAAATTCATATTTTCATGATCCCCATGAGCTCATTATCATTTTTGCCTCAAGGGTTTTGTTTACAAATGACGTTCTAGCTCCCTTGAAGTGTGAATCTGAACGGCCAGGTCGAAAAGTACTCTATTTCAAACAATACACCTCAACCCATGATCATTTGTACCACAAGGATTTTGCTTAAAAATTTATTTCTGTCACCCTTAAAGTGCGCATTTTTAATGAAAAGCGAAAAAAAACTTTTGACGAAACGGTATACATCAAGAATCCCTAAGGGCCTGTGATCGTTTTTGCCTCAAGGGTTTTGCATACAAATGCATTTCTAGCGCCTTTAAAGTGCGCATCATTACACCCAAGTTCAAAAATAAAATACTTTTTATCTAGCTCCCTTAAAGTGCGCATTTTAACCACAAAGTCGAAAAATACTTTTGATCAAACAAAACATCTCAACACATGCAAGTGCCATATGAGCTTACAGCTCTTGTTGGCCTTATTCAGTGGTTGTTCAAAACTTAGACGACTCTAAATACGCTCTTCATAAAATTACATCCAGATTAGTTCTTTTTTGGCCGCTAGATGCGCTGGCATAAAGTAAACAATGACATGTTACTTCGAGGTATACGCTTATCCGGATTTGTCTGGCCATTTCCAAATTGTCTTAGGCCTAGCCTTACTTGAAACTTCATAAAATGCCTCTACCTCTGTTTGTTCTCAATCCAACCAATTATTGATTATTGATTATTCTTGATCCAACTCTGTTTTATCAGTCTACATCAAGTTTGTCAATTTTGGCTTCCGACATCATTGCTGACTGCTGAACCACTTTCCGACGGGGCTAATTAGCGGGTCGGTGTGAGCCGAAAGCCTAATCACTCATTCTCCTTTCCGATAACTTGTCCCCCTTTCTCACGTGTGATTGTTATTGTTCCTCTAGCACATCTGGCGATAATTCGGTATTGGATTTTATGAGTGGCGTATGTCGTCACACTGCTACCTCATAACTTTCCCATGTCTAAGCTAATTAACACAACTGCATACAACATACAACACCGTCTCTGGTCCGATATATCGCCGCTGTCCGTTTTAATTGGCCGCTTATGAGAGGTCTGAATGTAGTATGTGCCGCAACTGGAAGGCTTAAAGCATAACTAAACACGTAATTCTTCAAGTATTTTATAACCCAATAAGTAACGCTATCATCTGCCCGCCAAGCTCCGGTTTTATGTTCATGTTATTCCCGTGCTTTCATTATGTATTTCGATTCGATTCTCCCACAAAGAATACTTTCGCAGTAGACACCAGACTCCGTGCGTTGTATGTGATTGGTTGGCGCTCAGGAGGCGTTTACCGCGCCAGCCAATCACACAATACATGTTACAATTTTAGCTAATAAGGAGCGTAAAGGTAGCATACTTGCGTAAAGGCAATGTGCGAGAATAACGACAACTGACGACAAGGGAGGAGGTATTACAAATTAGCTTTGTTGCGGGTGGTATTTAGTTAGAACCCATCGTTTCACCTTAGCTTACCAGCCTTGTGAGTCTGAATCATCTACCTAATGATGACGTTCCATCGTCATATTTTTGCCCGTTATGCGGAAAGATGGATGAAGACGAGGAACACTCGGTTTGTTTTTGTAGTGAGTTTTTGGTAAAGAGGTTCTTCAAGGGGGGTCTCTGAAAGATTTGATGGGTAGTAAAGTGTTCCATGAGTTGCGTTGGTCGGGTAGATTCTTGAAGTTTGCCATGGAGCACCGCGAACGTTTTATTGTAGGTTGAAGTTGTGGTAGGGATAGTTGTTAGTTTGCTTGATAGTTATTTAGTTATTAGAATTACGAGTTGAGTGCTGAATATTTCGACTGATACAGCTGGAGTGATTTTATATCTTTTTCCCGCCATGGCCCTAAGGGCTTTTTATGGGAATACATTCATTCATGCGGTAAACCAGACATCCACGTTGCTTTCCTAGGGGTCGTCGTTCAGGAATGAATTACAAGGTCGTCAACCTAATTAGAACAAGCCATTTACCTTGGTGTGTGAGGGAGGGGTGGGGTCTGTACGAACAAAATCACGATGCTAATAAGGCAGCATCAGACGAAAGGAATTAGGGTACTGTCAATTACATTTAAAGCCAAGCCCTTACTCGAAACGATCTTTTCACTATGAAACAGATCACCTGAAAGTAGCGCTCGTCGATTCAATCCAGACTTCCTGCTCTCCGACGCGGCGGCTGGGCGCAAAACATTTGAAAACTGAACGCGCCGTGGTTAAAAAGTGGGAAAACTTTCATCAAAATATCTCAATCCCTTCGAGAGTTATCGTGCTTACAGACGGACAGACAGAAGGACAACTTTTGCGAGGTCATAGGTCATAGGTATCCCTCCACTTACGTTTTGGGATCCCAAAAACGGCTTCTAAACCCTTACCAAATCTTCAGCTTTTGCTTCATGAAAATCTACCCTCTATTGTGCATTGTGTTCCATTGCCAAGACGAGACAATATTTCAAGCGTCAAAGTTTTTTTTCTGCCAAAGAGCAACAAACTTTGATCAAGGAAAATAATAAAAATGGAATAAACGACTTTAATATTCATAAGGATGAACTTTTCCTAGTTTTTTCCCATTACTAAGTTTATTCAACGACGACTCACTACGCTAACGGAAGGAATTAGAGGATTCCGGGGTCGTTGAACAACGGAACGGAGTGACCTGCGATGAGAAAAGGGGTTGGATACTGCTGTTAACAACTTGAAGGAATTGAATGCTAGTGTAGTTGGGTTACTGTGTATGAAACTTCGGTGGAAGACAAAGCTTTCATATATTACAGTATCTTGTATCATATTACATGGAGACTTTGATTTCAAGCAGAAATAGCGTATTTTGTTAATCAAACTGAACAGAGAAAGTCCCTCCCTAGTGCTCCTGGGGGGATATCCCATTAGCCACAGCACATACCCAATGTATGTTACCATGTGGCTTTGGAACAAGTGCATTCCGCTATCTCTCAAACTCTAGCATTTATTTCCCCGTGCTCAAATGTTCCGGGAAAGAAATTTCCATTCGAGGGGTACCCATTGTCTTTTATGCTAAGCAGCGCCGTAGCTTACTAGCTTGACGTGCACTATCACCACTGTCTTCTTCTAACGATTTCTCCCCTCTAAGTGGTAGTTCCCAAGAAGATTCAAGTGTCTGCTTTGTTCCTTCAGTACTAGCGCCAGTTGGCACTTGGCCTACAAATAATCTCCTCCGATTGGTCAATTGGATTGACTTTAGTTTTTATCCGCAGGGCAATAAGCGATGATGTCAGCGCCCGAGGAGAAACAGCCATTCTTAGCGACAGCAGCGACGGTGGCGGCTCTCTCTGCGGTTAGCGTTGTGGCTGCCCGCCCGCCGGGTCCATCCAGTTTAGAGGCGGCAATCGCTAGTGTGTCCACTCCGGCGGCGCTGATTCAGGAAAAGACTGCAAAACCCGGATGGAAGGCTGGTGATAAGGTGGAGCCGAGTGAGAGACAAACCACGAAGCCGGTGCCTATCTCACCGCCAGTGCATAGCGTGCCGTCAAGTGTGCATTCGCGTGGTTCACATGTGCAGTTTCAAAGTTCGAACAGTTTGCGCTCAGAAGAAAGTGACAATAACTGGTCGGCCCAGAACCAGCATACTTGGAGTTCTCCCCCCGTTCAACGAGGTAGCATCCCGAATAACAATCGGTATGGTAGCCTAGGGCGGAAGACAAAACGTGTACCGAGTTTGAGACTGGCCAATGGCCGAGTCAATACCCCATCGGAGGAGGAGTTGCGAAGCCCACGGCGTTTAGGATATGTGGGTCGTGATGGACTGGGCACAAGCGGGCCCACGTGCTCAGACTCCTTGCTGACGGCCTTGGAAGACGAAGCAGCTTTGGCTAGCGTTGCCGAGTACGCGTCCGAGATGAACTGTCGTGAACCGTCAATATGCACTCGAATAGGTGGTGATGACGTGAGCCTATATGGAACGCCCAAGGAGGAACTGACAAATACAGGTCAAACGACGCTCAACGAACCCAAAGCATCATTCCTGCGAAATCAGCTTCAAGCACTTTTTCAACCAACGGATAACAAGCTGGCAATGAAGTTGTTCGGGAGCAAGAAGGCGCTTATGAAAGAAAGAATTCGACAAAAGGCAGCTGGACATTGGATAATCCATCCCTGCTCGAGCTTCAGGTAGGCCCATAGTTTTGCTCGGACACCTCGCAATCGCCATTGTTTCTGTTCCTACACCACATGACATATTAACTTAAAACTCAGCAGTCCTTGCAACAAATTACAGTTTCAAGTAATGGGTCTTTCCGATCAATGAGCTTCCAGGAAACAACAGTTGGGAGTCTGATACGCCTCCAAAGAGCCAAACAGGGAAAGTGTACAAACTAGCGTAGTGTCACGAATGGGGATACAATATATCGTACGATATTCAAAATCTCGGGAATAACAACGTACGAAACGTTTAGGGAATTGAGTAGACTAAAGGTGAGATGAGTCCTTTAACTTTCTTTTCTGGCAACAAGCTTAGTTCTGTCTGAATGAAGATGGAAACTCAATTATGTCACATACGACGCTAAGAGAAACGTATGTGGGCGGGCCAAGCTCTTAGGGCAGTAGGCCGCTCGTTTGTACTTATTTTCCTATATAGTTCGCGATAGTTCGGTTCATCCAGCTCCTTATGATTGGCATCCACACGTAGGTTCTTTATTGTATTACTTACTGTCTGTTTCCCCCTAGTCTGAGTATGACTGTACCGTACAGTGGCTATTCCCATGGTGCTTGTCTCTTTTTTCGGCGCTCCTAAAGTACCTGGATGACAACTTTTTCGGGACTTAGGTTGACTTCGGGAAACTAAGGACTAGAATCAAGTGGCCGACGGGGAACTTTGTTTTATTTGTTCGAAGGGAATGCGGAAGGGGGGGGGGACATCAGAATATAAGACTGGTGAATGTCCAGGAAGGCTCAAGAGTTATACGACAGAAATTAGACACAGCACGACAGGCGAAAAATTATATTCATATAATATATACAAAAACGGATTCGTCAGCTGTGATGCTTATGAAGCGATATTTCGGCCATTCTTGGCAAGGGTCCTCTTCAGGCTGTCATTCTTCACGCTGTCATTCAGCTTGGGCTCAAAGAATATTTAGGCGAAAAATAGTACGACTTTCAAGGAACATTTACAACTATTGGTTTAGCGAAGTCGTTCGTAGTAACAGGAGTTACAGCAATCCATTTTCACCGGTACGCTGTATCTCTTTATTCATGATTCGGTAATGATGAACGATGATGATTCGGTAACGATCGATTAGGGACGGTGTCTATTTCGTTTCGGTAATGTAAATCAAAATATAAATCTCCGGGATTTGGTACTAGATGTAGAACTTGAACTGGTCGATTTTTTTAATGATTTTTTTTTTTAACTTGATTCATATCGAATTCTGGCAAAATCTGACTATTTGCTAGAAATGCATGTCTCAAGAGCATTGATACAGGATTGGAAGACAGACTGAATCTCATCTACTATATCTATCTTACCGGATTAGCATTCCGACTGGATACGGCGGAAAGTGAAAACTCGACACATGTATACCTTCCAAGCACCGGTATAACCTAGCCTTACACGCATATATATGCATACAAACAAAAAATACGCAAAATGCCTCAAGTTCCGCGGACCGATTTTTGAATCGCCCCATTTTTAGCTGAAAAACTTCGTGCTTTTTGTCTCTCAACTGTCAATCCTCAAAAATAAATGAGATCGTATCCGAGTTTCCCTCGAATACGATGAGGTAGGCCTCATCATCATCTTGATTAAATATGTCACTGCTCGGATGCCGTAGAAACAAGTAAACTTCGGTTACCTCCGTCGTAATACGGGGTTCACTACAGCCTAAAAGTAACATTTTTGACTAGTCTGAGCCGTTCGAGAACCACAGCATATAAATAGTTTATGATGAAAGATGAAATAAAGTTCATAACAGATAAAAACAAAGCGAAAAGAGAACTACGTCTCTATCCACAAACTACACACAGGGGTAACAAAAAACTTCTTCCGACACAATTTCCTCCGAAAGGCCGATCGAATTGCGGATCGGATTCCATCATTCACTGACCGGGAAACATTTTCCTTCCTATTTTCTGTCAGAGAAATTAGCTGACTTTTCCTTTTCCGATGTCTGTCCCATCATATTTTCCAATTGAGCTGATTCAACAGAATTTCTCCACGGAAAAACGAAAACGTCAAGCCTAGAATAGCCTTGAATGTCAAATTATGCCTTCATTGTGAATGGAGTAGCAGGGAAGTCAGGTATATATTAAAAAAAGGTCGGAAGGTGTCTCTTAGGAGACAAGCTACACTGTCAGGAGTTTGACAACACTCAAGACAAGTTGCGTTTTTGCAGATACCATTGTGTCTGATACTGGTCTAAAGCCGTTTTCGCAGTTACCGCGGTATCTGATACCACGGTCAAAGGGCATTTTTGCAGTTATCGTGGTATCTGACATTCAGATACCATGGTCCGACTGTAGTAACTGACCGGGGTATCTGAAAAAATCATCTTTTTTCATCATCACCAACAACAGAGCCCAGGATTCTGTCTAGTTGGTGGGATAGAAATTTGGCACTTAGTAATGTGACTGGATACCAGTTTTTCTTCTGGGATGACTTCGAAAATCGCAATTTCGGCAACGTTTTGGCAAAGCAACCCTAGTACCAGATACCCTGCAAAAACGCAACTAAGGATGCACAACACTTCGGATGCTATCTACTAATGTTACAGGAGACTTGAGCCTTTGCAGTCGTTTTTCCGCGATCCCACAATGTGTTAGTGGCTCGGTTGTGGCTTTCCGCAGTCATTGTGTGGACCACAAGTGTGTTTTCTGTCTGACAGATTTCCAGAATCCGTACTTGCAGACCCCTTACCGAGATCTATTAGGTAATACTTTTCACCAAAAACTATATCTGGTAATTAGGTGGATTCGTAAACTTCCGCCGACTATTCTAACCAGATTCATCCAAGGCGAGAATAAAGTGTTTCCCGACTCATTGTTCTGTTTCTGGTTTAGCAACCTTCCACCATGTTCTACTGATAAAGGTCGGGCTTCACTACCCAGACGCCCCAGAATCTAGGGTCCGGATTATGTGAAGACGGTCCCAAACAGAAATCAAATCAAATGTCTTTTCAACAGTCCACTTTTGGGCATTTTTCAGCACTTCTGTCATAGTGTCATTTTCTTAGATTTTACCACCTCAGCACAATAATTTCTCCAAGTCAAATGAAAACTACTTTCAAATTCCCGCTTCATTTCACCCAGAATCCGGGAATCTGGTAGATTTTTCTACCAGATTCTCGGACGCGTCCGGGGTGCTTTCAGACCGTTTCAGACCTTTCTTCACTACCCATACCGGTATCGAAGAAAACGGAACCCAGAATCCGGGCCAAAAATCTGGGTAGCAAAGCCCGACCTTAACTTTTTATGTCCCCGTATTTTTAAGCTCTCCTTTTCCCCAAACATGGCAAAAAGACTGATCCGTTGCGAAAACTAAGCATAGATGTGGATCCGGAATGCGTTCTTACTTCCAAACCAAAGCTCTAATAAACTCGAGAATTAAACTTCAGCTCAACCAAATTTCCGGTTTTCGCCGAATTCCGGGCTAATTGCTTGAAGATATGAATTTAATCAACCTCAGAAAAAGAATTTTTATTGTATTACCGGTTCAGGCCGGATTGCAAGTGAACTACTTGTCCGGTAAAAAGATAACGTTCTAAAACGAGTTCAGCTTGTCTCATTACCCCGATGTCGAACCTTAAACTTCAGATAAAACTTTCACTTTACTTATTTTCCAGCTTCGGGATTCCGGGCGAACTACTTTCCGCCAAGAAAATAAAGTTAAAAAACAAAATCAGCATCTCTCCTTACCCTAATCTCGAAATAAACAACTTCAGATGAAGAATTTTCCCGTTTCGACCGGATTCTGGGCAAACTATTTGTCGGACGAGAAAATAAGTCTCAGATATGGATTCGGCATGTCTTCGTACCCCTAAATGAATCATCTTATTTGCTCTAAAAAAAATTACCTCACCCCTAAATATAGGGTTACGAAGCCCATCTACGAATTTAACCTGTACTTTGGTCAGAATCCCTGTACCGAGTTTAAACAAAATATCTCAACTCCTTCGAGAGTTATCGTGCTAACAGGGACGGACAACCTTTGCGAAGTCATAAGTATCCCTCCGCTTACGTTTTGGGATCACCAAAAACTTTTTCAAGAACCCGATTCCTGGGGATCGACTAAAATAGGGAACGGAACGACACGGGGCAGGAGGAACGCGCACTAAAAAGGGGAACGCGAAAATCGGGAATGCCCGTTCCCTGCACCACACGGGGCAGGAGGAACGCGTACTAAAAAGGGGAACGCGTACTAAAAACGGGAACACCGTTCTAAAATATTCCGATGCACGTAGGGGGAACAAGTACTAAAATAGGGAATGCCCGTCCCCTGTTCTTTAGTACTAAAAACGGGAAGGCCAGGATCCCTATTTTTTAGTACTCCTGCCCCGTGTGGAACCAAGTGCAAAAGAACAGGGAACGGGCATTCCCGATTTTCGCGTTCCCCTTTTTAGTACGCGTTCCTCCTGCCCCGTGTCGTTCCGTTCCGTTCCCTATTTTAGTCGATCCCCGATTCCTGCCCTTGCTAAGAACAGAGAAAAACTAACCGAGAAACTAACACGAGATCATTGCACTATGTCATGCGGACCGCTAGCACCGCTTTCAGAATCTTGGGCCCGTTGTACGAGCAAAGCAACTTTTTGCGTATACTGAATGTCTAAGCAAGCACTACGCGCCGTGGTCTGTTTCTTGTCAGAAGTAAATTGCAAGGGATCTGGCTCACCGAATAAAAGGACCCTGGTATGTAGATAGGACTTGTGCCAGGGGGAGATTGTAAAAGGCTGTATAAAGATAGAGCGTAAACAACATCCGAAACTTGCTACGTTTTCCCAAGGGAGCACAAAGACTCGCCAGAGCAAGAAGAAAATTGTTCACAAGGAAGTTTCTCTCCGCCGAAACTATTAGAAGGCAAAGGCAGAAAAAAAACTTTCTTTCTCGGAATGGGGGAAAAGCTGGGATACGTCTGCTCTGCTCTTAACAGACCCTTTCCATCGTCAGATTTGAAGCTTCACCATGTTGGGCTCGAAAGATTGTTAGTGCTCCGTCTGACCGGGGAAAAAGGGTAGTCAAAGGATTAAACCATATGAGGTTTTTTGGCGAAAGAAACTTAAAGCACACAGGGCATTGAGTTTGGGAACAAAATACTTCGTGCACAGATCATCATGAGCCCTTAGGGATCTTAAATGTGGCACTTGCAAGGCTGGTTCAGAGGATGAAATATAGAATTTGCCTTTTGTATCTTTCAGCTGACTATCAACTATTTTATACATATAAGAAATGTAAAAAGACGTGCGCATATGGAGCATCTGAAAAACAATAAAAGAAGAAGAAAGAAACAAGAGCTGTAAGCTCATATGGCACTTGCAATCATAGGTAGTAGGTAAGGGCTAGAAGTGCTAGAACAAATAATCAGATAGAACTTTTGTCTTTAGTCGCATGCAGTGACTATGAAAACCGCGACAAATGTGAGTGGGCCTAGATGTATTTTGAGCTGATGTTGATACCCGTTTACTCCTCTTCCATCTTTGCCGTTGCTTACCGCAAAAGAAATGGTGAAGGATTCTGGCAGGAGGCGTACTTCGCGCGCTGACCCGCTCTGGCGCGCGTCCAAAGAACCAATCAGCGTTGACTCCTAATTTTCCTCTACTGCGGCCGCGCGGGTTGACAGCGATACAGCTATTTGTAGAGGTGTAGAGGTAACGAACGTGATGTGGCGCGAAGCTAGTAACCTCCGCTCGTTCGTGGCGGACAGGCTATGGGGAAATATTCGACTCCGCATAGTCATATTACAGAGATAGGGAGACGGAGGTTCTGTCAGATTATTTTTTCTTGGTAGGGTATCTGATGTTGTTTCGAAGGTGGTGGACAAGGCTAGGTCTTACATAAGGTCGCTGAGACCTTGTAAATAGCGTGGAAAATCTGCTGGAGACCGGCGGGCCTGACCTTAGCAAACCCATCAACAAACGAGGGGGTGGGGACAGATGTCCTATGTAGCCTATCGCTTAAACGCACCGTGCTCTTATCCCTTAAAATAAACCAAAAGTATATACTTCTCAGAATTGGTATAAAAATGTCTCAGGCTCCAACTAACAAGATGGCGATTATCCCTCAACGAATATTGATGATGGTGACAACAGGGCAGCATCATCCAATCGAAATAACACAATCACAAAACAACCGTCTACCGGCAATACTCGACACCAATAGCTAGATGGCATATGTGTTTTTACCTTGGTTTGGAAATTATGAAGAAAATACTAACTGGGGCTTGGAGCCGCAACAGTATCAGCACTATCAGCTAAGATTTGCGCTGTGCTGAGGCACAGACGGGGCCCTTTTGTATCCATGCAAATATATGGTTTTTTAAAGAATATGCCATGCATTCTGAGGTTACAATGCGCACTTTAACCGAGTTTGGGAGCAGAATACTTCGTGCACAGATCATCATGGGCCCCTAGGGATCTCAAATATGGCACTTGCAAGGCTGGTTCAGAAGATGAAATATAGAATTTGCCTTTTCGTCGGTTTGTTCTGATCATTCGTAAGCAAAACCCTTGAGATAAGAATGATCATGAACTTTGAAATCACGAGAATGTATCGTTTTGTAAAAAGTATTCTATTTTTGATCTTGGGTGTAATGAGGCGCACTTTAAAGGCGCTAGAAATTCATCTGCAAGCATTAAGTCAAAACGATAACTGGCCCTTCGGGATCACTGATATATACCGTTTGGTCAAAAGTATTTTTTTCTTCACTTTTGGGTTAAAATGCGCACTTTCGTGCTAGAAATAAATTTTTTAACAAAACCCTTGTGGCACAAATGATCATGGGTTGAGATGTATCGTCTGATCAAAAGTACTTTTCGACCTTGCGGTTAAGATTCGCACTTTAAGGGAGCTATAACTTCATTTGTAAGCAAAACCTTTGAGGCAAAAATTAAAATGGGCTCATGGGGATCATGAAATATATTTTGCTGAAAAGTATTTTTCTTACATTGCGGTAAAGACTGGTACTCTAAGGAATAGTCGGATTTGAAAAGTGGCGATTTGTAAGCCAATCTTGTCGAATCTTTAATATTCCAGCCAAGTTTCATCGTCCTAGCACATCTGGAAGTACCTTAACTCGCGATCACCGGAATTCCGAACCCCCTCAAAATCCCCCCACAGTGCCCGGAGCCAATCCGGTTCTGTAAATGATTTATCCGGAGTATCTGTTTGTTGTTCCCACAAAGTTCCATCCCGATATCTCCAGTCTAAGCCGGTCATGTATTCCCCCCCCCCAATAGTGGCAATAGTTGTCGGATCCGGTCCGGACATGAAAAAGATCACCAGAGACAGGTCCTCTTTTCAACTATGAAATTTCACTCGAATCCGATCACCTGTCCCAAAGTTATGCATAACTCAAGATTCCGGATTACCCCTCCCTCCACTACCCCCACGATGCTCGGGTTCGGGGAGATGACTATTTCCAACTTAATCTTTCGGGGTCTCTGATATGCATGCCAAGTTACATCGTCCTAGTTTATGTGGAAGTGCCCCAACTAGCGAAACCCGGACCGACGGACGGACAGACATTGCGAGGCACTTAGCCGAAGGGCAAGTGCCATAAAAACCGTACTCAGTCACTAGTTTCCTGAAATCCGCTTGTGGTATTCTTGACAGTAAACCACCAGTTTCTCATGATTAGCTCTCAAAAGAGCTGATTATAGACGGGAATCGCCCTTATGCACACCACCTGGATGCGGTTCGGCGACGCCGAGATTACAAATTTCTTCCCATGATGATGACGACCCATGCCCTGTAGAACCAGCTATCTAATACCATCTTCGACTTTTAAACACCAGCATGTCATAAGTTCATCCTTGTAAATATTTGAGATGGCTAATTTTTATCCAGGCCCTTGGTCAAAACTAGTTGCTATGCAGAGCAAGAGTGTTTTATGCCCGAAATCTTCTATGAATGGTAACCCAGAAGACAGGCTTGGTTTGGGTCAAGTTAAAGCTGAAGCTTTGATTAGGACTAGTATTTCCAGGTTCTTATACGGATTTTAAAAACATTTGGGACCGAAGCCGCGTTTTCCTGCTGTACGTACCGAGTGCTGTATTCCCGTTGAACAATACTGTATTGTAATTATTGTGATTTCGTCATCAGTAACAAAGAAAAAGACGGAGTACGTAAAGAAAACAGAAAAAAAAAACTAAATTGGTACAAACACTGCCAATCTCCACAAGCATCATACGCCATTCATGATGTGAATCCAAAAAGAAATTGCAGCTACTTATTGTGGTTGTCGTTACGTCTTGTGTGCGGTGGAGCTTCCGGGTCGACTTTTTGGGATCCCAAAACGTAAGTGGAGGGATACCTATGACATCGCAAAAGTTGTCCGTCCGTCTGTAAGCACGATAACTCTCGAAGGGTATGAGATATTTTGATGAAACTTGGTGTGAGCATTCTTTGGGTCAAGAGTAAGGTCGAGTTCGTAGATGGGCCCCGTAGCCCTACATTTAGGGGTGGGGAGGGGGTTCAAATTAAGGGACAAGCAAAATATTTTTAAACAGCTAATGTGATAGTCGATTATGGGGTAAGAAGGCATGCTGAACACGAATATGAAAACCATTTTCTCACCGGACAAGTAGTTCACCCGGAATCCGGCCACAACCGGAAAGTTTGTTAAAAGTAAACTTTTATTTGAAGTCGATTAGATGTTGGATCTAGGGGTAAGAAGGCATGCTGAACAAGAATATGAAAATCATTTTCTCGCCGGACAAGTAGTTCGCCCGGAATCCGGCCAAAACCGGAAAGCTTGTTAAAAGTAATATTTTTGTCTGAAGTTGATTAGATATTCGATGTAGGGGTAAGAAGGTATGCTGAACAATAATACGAAAACTGTTTTCTCGCCAGACAATTAGTTAGCCCAGAATCCGGCCAAAACCGGAAAATTTGTTAAGAGTAAAAGTTTTATCTGAAGTTGATTAGATGATAGATCTAGGGGTGAGAAAAGATGCTGAATCCGTATGACAATCATTTTTAAGCCGGACACGTAGTTCTTCAGGAATCCGGTTGAAACCGGAAAATTTGTTAGAAGTTAAATTTTTCTTTGAAGTTGGGATGTTGGATGTAAGGGTAAAGGAGATACGCTGAATTCATTTTTTAGCTTTAGTTTTTCGCCAGACAAGTAGTTCTTTAATTTCGCCAAAACCGCAAATTTTATAGAAGTAGGGTAGGATCGTTTCGATCGGCTTATAGGGGTAAACATACATGCTGAATCCATATCTGAACTTGGTTTTCTTAATGATTAGCTGTTTGGCCTGGCGAAGAAAAAACCTTACTGTCTGGATCAGATATTGAATTTTTGGGATCCCATCGGAACCTTTGGTCTTGTTATTGTTGATAAATCCTTCTGTTTTTAGGTTCTACTGGGACCTGTGTATGTTGCTGCTTCTGGTAGCTAACCTGATCATCCTGCCAGTAGCCATATCGTTTTTCAACGACGATCTAAGCATGCGATGGATTGCCTTTAACTGTCTTTCCGATACGATTTTTATGATAGATATCGTTGTGAATTTTAGAACAGGTAAGTAAATTCTGTAAACTACCCTACTTTCCATGCGGCAGCAAGGAAAGGCTAACCTCGAGAAACGTCCTTGCAAAAGTTACACCGAAAACGGTTACCTTAAACGCATCTAGCGAACACAGCAACATTTTTGTGGTAGCCGCGTGGGCCAATAAAAATTAACCGAAAAGGGCTGAGTACGACACTGTAGTTACCCTCGTAGTTACCCATACCTTATTCACGTGAATAGGACTGAAGACCCGATGAAAATGCGTTGCTTCGTTGCTCTGCTGTTCATATAATCGACTTTCATCGAATGAACTGTTTCTTTCGGATTTGTTGTACCTCTATGCTTAGGATATTTAGCAACTACAACGATAAAAGATTGACGGAAAATAAGTATTTTTTGGGTCACACGCAATATTCTTCAGAACAAACCTTACAATCTGGAATTAAGCATTTCCCAAGCTTCGCTTTCTTGGCCAATGAAAAGCACGCTTTTGTTAGAATTCAAATTCTCCAAGCCGGGGGTGAACTGTATCTTATTGGACCAGCAGTCCATATTCTGAACGTCAGACCAGAGCCCAAGAACAAAAAAAAAACGACGACGAAGGCTATAGATTCTTATCACTTGCTAATGACCATGAGCAGAAGGTAGCCAAAGGGTTTACGACTTTGCCGATTTGTAAGTTTCAAGATACTGCGCCTGCCACAGTGCCACTGCTCTCCTGAGTTTCCAAGTCGTTTCTTGACAGCAATGATAGTCAAATTAGCATTTTACCTTCACTGCCAATGTCTCAAAACTTCACAAAGTCTGCACGAGCGTGCTACATAGTGACTTCCGAATAGCTTCCAACCCACCACTTACTACGAACGGTGACAGAAGTCGGCAATCAAGAAACGCTGAGACTTTTTCTTTTTCAGGAATCATGCAACAGGACAATTCCGAACAAGTAATCCTGGATCCCAAATTAATCGCACATAACTACCTCAAAACTTGGTTCTTCTTGGACCTCGTCAGCTCCATTCCCCTAGATTATATTTTCCTTATTTTCAATCAGGTAAGAACTAGGTTTGCTTATTTTCTTAGTCCTCTTCTTTTATTTGAACTCTCAATCCTAGCTCGGTCAAGGTAAACTGACAGCCTTATATCCCAGCTTTCAGAATAGTATTGTGTTATTATCATTTTTTTTTTTAATCAATGTTTTCCTTGTTGTCTTGGGAAATACTGCAGCTAATGCTTACGGAAATACTTCAAATACTCAAATTTCCTTTACAGTCGCGTGGTTTACGCGTTTGGACTAGCATGGATGAGAAAAAGGCGAGTGTGGGACCCTAGTTGTAATCCTCCCCGGAGCGCCAACAGTTGGTTGAACCAGAGGTTGGTTCTGTAAGAAAAGCCGTAGACGACCAAGCTTTAGAAGGGGAGGAAGCTTGATGAGGAAAAGCACAGAAGGCGTCGAATGATTTCCCCTCCTCACAGCCACGATATCACTCCTGGCCAAGACCTGTGAAACAGAAGATCGGCACCTGGGCTATTTGAGCATCCCGTGGTTTGAACGCGAAAGCTTGACCTTTTTTTTTGCGAAATTACAGAGCACTGACTTACATCGATCCTCTGAAACCACAGTCCATGGCCGGCAGTGCGATTCGTACCTCGGCGATAACCACCGAAAGTGCCTAATTTCTTTTACCAGGTTTCCACCTGTTTTACCACTAGTCAGCAATACTGCTGGTCCCGTCCCCTAACATAGCCAGGGACTCGAACGCGGAACTCAACCACTAAAGCGTCCACAACTAGAGTATAATCACCCCGCTAGCCACGAATCCCACCGTCGGTACGCTAACGACAGAAGATTCTCCCCCGTTTGCTTAATTAACACTTTTTCGACTCCGGTGATCTTTTCCCTGTCATCGTTTCATCCACCCCTCCCCCAATGTTGTCGGCCAGTCGGTAAAAAAATAGCCGAGTCGGCGCGAAGCGCCGCGATTTTTCGTAAAAACAGTCGATTGTTTACTTAGAAATAGTCGTTTTTTCTTAAAAACAGTCGGTTTTTCGTAAATAGTCGATTATTTCTTAAAAATAGTCGTTTTTTCTTGAAATCAGCTGATTTTTCGTAAACACAGTGTTTTTTTCCCAATAATAGTCGTTTTTATCCGCAAACACAGTCGGTAAAAACGACCAGCCAGTCGGTAAATACCTTGTCCCCTCAAAAAACATTTGGCTAGTAACGCCTCTGGATGTGGTTCGAAACGATAGATTTCGTTTTTGCTAAAAGTTAACGTTGACGGTGACAAGGGAACAGCGACCAGCGACTGAAAACGGTATTTAAAAAGAGACAATGAATTTGAAGGTAATCGCAAACTGTGTAAAATTTTTGACAATGCGGATAGCCGGCCATCTGCCGGACTTTCTTTCGGTGATTGTAGCATGAGAAGCCAGGCTTCTCCTTCCAGACGCTTCCGCATCCAGGGCCACAGTGAAGAAAACACTTTTGGGTTTTGATGATACTGATGACAGCTAATTTTACCATTTTCACATTTTCAATATGTATCCTTCAAATATATTTTGCCTCCCACTCACGACTGTCAATCACTTTTCCTTTTTCTTCTACCCCATTAATTTACATATTTGTTGTCCGTCTTAAACGTGTTGCCCCCATGGCACCTTCCAGACACCCGGAATATCCAACACCCCGGAATTGCAGACGTTTTGGCCTGGCTTTACCTCTGAATATGTCTGAAAACCGGAAAACTCTGGAAGGGGAAGCCTGGCTTTTATTGCGCAGACTAAATCAAGTTCTGAGAAATTAATGCGGAGCCATTAAAAGAACCGCGATTTTCTTCTTCTTTCCCACTGCAGACAAACCAAAAAAGGCATGGGATTTCTCCCCGAGTCGATAAAGTAGCAAACAATCTAAAGTCTTTGGAATATGGCTAAGAGGTTTTTTCAGATGAAAATTCGGTTTTTCCAGATGAAAATATTATTGGCGTAAGTTAGGATGAATGAGTCGAATAATTAATTTATCATAAAAAAACATATGGGCCATGGCGGGAAAAATAACGGAAACACTCGAACAAAGAAAACAAAAACAAAGGAAAAATCAACATATACAGAAATAATTCTTGGTGGACCATATCTACCTTTGGGAAACTACCCAGTCCTCGGATGTCACCAATATACTTACTTCCCATACTTGAACCGATTATCGTTCCGCTCTCCTGCCTAACACCCCCACCTAACACTTCCTTTCTCAAATGTTTCGACTCCTAAAAAAAACAGATCAAATGTACCGCATTTTCCCTTTCAATACCACATATTGGGCAAAAGAAAGGACTACTTCGTTTATGTCTGAAAAATAACATGACGTCTCTGTTTTAACTTTTCTACGTATTATGTTAACCGCAAAAAAGTACATGTCCAAAAGGGCCAAACCCAACGTTCGAATTAGAACTAAGTTAATTGGTCTCTGTTCTTTTTCAGGACTACGGAGAGAGTTTCCAGCTATTACATGCTGGTCGCGCCCTTCGTATACTGCGGTTGGCCAAATTGCTTAGTCTTGTGCGATTATTACGACTTTCCCGCTTGGTTCGATACGTCAGCCAATGGGAGGAAGTATATGTAAGTATCCTCGTATAGTTTTCAGTTTCTTTCTTCAAAAATTCCCACCAGACATTTTATCTCTACTTTTCCAAATGGGCTAGACAAGTTAGATTACAGGGCAATAACACAAAATAATACTGATCCTCGTAGTGACGAAAAACAACAAAAGGAATTCATAGTAGACGAAACAAAAACACAGAAAGAACAACAATCCTCTAGTCAAGTGCGAAACACGAAGGCCAAACCAAAGAATTAATCAACTTCTACCAACCGTTCCTGCAAGCGGAGATGATTATACAACATTTTAGTCTCAGTGTGGCACATTTGAACACAATTTACATAATCATCATAAAACGTCCTTTTTAAATTTTTCGTCCCCGGCATATGTTACACTGTCTTTCATTGTCCCCTTTCTCTACTCGTAATCCATCTTCGCAGCTCATACATCAGTCATGACCAGTCTCTTCATACTTTACCCAGCGCAGTATTCCGGTTTAATAATCGACCGTCAGAAAACCATCATAAGAATAGATTTGCATGTTTGTGCTCCTCTGCATCTGCAAATCAAACAAACTGATCAAGATCTGTGTATCTCTACCGAATTATCGGTTTCGGCACTCGGCAGAGCCGTCCACCTTTGCCGAAAAAAATTCCCTATCATAATTCAGCATGTATCCCCTTTGTCCTTAGCCCTGTCCTGGCTTAGAGGTTAGCGCTGGACTCGAAAATGTGTACTGGTTCCCTTGGGAAACCTGTTTGAGTGGTGCCTACCTACAGAAATCAGGGAAAGGCGACAGAAAGCACCAGGTTGGCTTGCCCTCGACCGCTACTCGCCCTTCCTGCTTGAGGGCCGACAACCGGAGATCAGTACCGCCAGTAAACCCTGTCAAGGTTGATGCTGATTTTTTTTTAACTTACCGTAGCTTAGTCAGTTTCATCCGTCGATTTGTGTTTTGTTTACCGAACTCTTCGCTTATACGCAGAAAAAAAAAACTCCCAAACAACAGTTATCTGTCTATCAACCTTCCAACTAGGTCCACCTGAAACATAATTCCGTCTATGAATGTACAAGATCACCACCCCAATGTTGCACATATAAGAACTTGTCTTCTGTGATTGTACCCGCATCAATTCCCATCAAAGTATCTCAATTCATTCAGGAATTATTACTTTAATTAAGACGAAAAAAGGTGCAAGCCTCCAAAGGATTAACGAAAATTGCACATATAAAATTTGCATTTCCAGCGTTGTCATAATATGCTTCTATTTCATCTATTACTTAAATAATTGTAGTTAGGTGGAAAACTTTGTCATATGAATCACTACCATCTCGAGAAAAAAACTAAAATGAGAAAAAAATAGAAAAGGCAAAATATCTGTTTATTTTAAAAATAGATATCTTCCTCTTGGGCCTTCTGGGACTCATTGCACGTGGTGTACGTCCGTTCGGGAACTGCTAATCCTACGCGTCAGTCTACTCCAGGCGTCAGAACGAAAAAAATTCTCATTCCCACGGATTTTTCCTGTTTTCTTATTTCCATAAATGACGTTCTCATCAATCACGCCAGTTTCATTTAGGTGGCAAGGAAGCCCACTTTGTATCTTTTGTCTACGCTATCCAGTCTAATGCATTTCGTAACTAGTAGCATAATTCATACACCCCTCTATCTTCCTCCTGTCTCAGTGATACGATCTGTTCAATAGAAACATTAGTCCTTCCCTGGGAGCGCGGCCAAGTATTCCACATTCATTTCCCCGAGGAGTAAGGATTGATGACATCTATGGACAAGATATCACGAGATTGACTCACACACAGTTGGCGGTACTATACTCTGACCTCCTGAACCGCGTTCGATTTGCCTTGAGCCAGTAAACCAACAGTCAACAATAAAATTGACTTTTTTCGCTGGTATCGTTTAATTTGGTATTCGAGTTGTCTCTTTTTTCTGTTCCGTCATACAAAGGTCGGTTGAACAGAGCGACCTCATGGTGAGCGATACCCGTGATTTTCGGTACTCGCAAAAATAGCAGCAATGATTACCAGCTTTACACTAACTTAATGTTAGTCCGGTTCGGCACTAGACTGTCAACAGCTTGAAGATGCACCTATACAAGCCGTAAAAGCATCGACCCGATCCATTTTTATGGCACTTGCCCTTCGGCCAAGTGCCATATAGCGATCGCAATTTCTGTCCGTCCGTCGGTCTGTCGGTCGGTCTGTCGGTCCGGGTTTTGCTAGTTCGGGTACTTCGACATAAGCTAGGACGATGAAACTTGGCAGGCATATCAGGGACCCCAAATGATTAAGTTGGAAATAGTCACTTTCCTGATCCGACCATCGTGGGGGGAGTGGAGTGAGGGGGAATCCGGAATATTTTGGAATTTACAACTTTCGAACGGGTGATCGGATCTTAATGAAACTTGATATTTGGAAAGAGCTCGTGCCCCAGACGGTCTGATTAAAATCTGAACCGGATCCGATGACTCTGGGGGGAGCTGGAGGGGGGGGGGGCGGAAATCTTGGGAAACGCTTTGAGTGGAGCGATCGGGATGAAACTTGGTGGGAGGAACAAGCACAACCCTTAGGTACATCATTAACAGAACCGGACCGGATTCGTCCACTGTGGGGGGAGTTGGAGTGGGGTTCCGGAATTACGGTGATACGGAGTTAAGTTACTTCCAGGTGGGCTAGGACAATGAAACTCGGCAGGTAAATCAGGGACGCGACCAGATTAACCTAGAAATAGTCAGCTTCCCGATCTGACCATCGTGGGGGGAATGGAGGGAGGGGGAAAGACAACATGTCTCGGATGTCCCATTTCAAGTCCGGACCGGATCCGATGAAGCTGGGGGGGATCGGAGGGGGGCCCGGAAATCTTGTGACAAGCTTGGAGTGGAGCGATCGGAATGAAACTTGGTGGGAAGAACAAGCACAAGCCCTATGTATATTAGTGACAGAACCGGACCGGATTCGGGTATTGTGGGGGAGTTAGAGGAAGGGGGGGGTCCGGAATTCCGGCGATCGCAAGTTAAGGTACTTCTAGACATGCCAGGACGATGAAACTTGGCTTGAAAATTAAAGACTTGACATGATTGGCTTAGAAATAGTTAGTTCCCCGATCCGACTATCCTTTAAAGTACTAATGCTAACCGCAAAGTGCAAAAAAATACTTTTAAGCAAAATATACATTTTCCTGATCCCTATGAGACCATGATCATTTCTGTCTCAAGGGTTTTGTTTACAATAAAATTCCTTAAAGTACAAACAATACTTTTGAGCAAAATATACATTTTCGTGCTCCTGATGATCATCTTGTTTGCTTCAAGAGTTTTGATTACAGATGATTTTCTATAACTTGGAAACAGTCACTTGCCCGATTCGACCATCGTGGGGGTAGGGAGGGGAGCCGGAATCCGGAATTTAGTGACATGCATAATTTTCGAACGGGTGATCGGATCTTAATGAAACTTGATATTTGGAAAGACCTTATGTCTCAGATGTTCTTTTCGAGTCCAGACCGAATCTGATGAATGTGGGGGGGGGGGGGGGTCGGAGGGGGGAACTGTAAATCATGTGACACGCTTACAGTGGAGCGATCGGGATCAAACTTGTTGGGAGGAACAAAAACAATCCCTAGGTTCATCATTGACAGAACCGGACCGGATTCGTTTACTACGGGGGGAGTTGGAGTGGGGTTCCGGAATTCCGGTGTTACGGAGTTAAGTTACTTCCAGATGTTCTAGGACGATGAAACTTGGCAGGTGTATAATTGACTCGGCCAAATTAACTTGGAAATAGTCACTTGCCCGATCCGACCATAGTGGGGGGAGGGAGGGGAGTAGGGATCCGGAATTTTATTGACATTCATAATTTTCGAACGGGTGATTGAATCTTTATAAAACTTGGTATTTGGAGAGACCTCATGTCTCAGATGTACCATTTCGAGTCAAGACCGGATCCGATGAATGTGGGGGGGGAGTCGGAGGGAGGAACCGAAAATCACGTGACACGGTTAGAATGGAGCGATCGATACCTCCCGAGCGTCACCGTCGAAAAGGAAGTGCTTGAAAATTTCGCTGATTTTTCCATAAGATGTCAAAATATTTAAAACAAATTGTTCAAATATGTTATACAACAACAAATATAACTAAGTGACCATTTCTTTTGCACGTAACTGTAGTACCAAACAACCCATCATACTGACAAAGCTACTATCCATTCACATCCTACTGCGATAACTTGAATACAAGCTAAAAAGCTTGCAAGTGCCATATGAGCTTGCAGCTCTTGTTATGAAAAGAATTTCAAACAGAAGTCGTAAAAGCATGCATTTAACAGTGAAGGGAATTTGCGGACGAAACCACCCCCGACAACTCAGTTTAGATTGTTTAATTTGTGTCTCTGTTAGTACAAACCTTCAGAGGCCCACAGTGAAGAGTAAGCGTTGATTCTATTGACTTTAATTAGAAAAAAAATACTTATTCCATACCCACATCTTCTTTCATTTGATCCTATACTTGGTTCTTATCCTGCTTCGGAACACTTACTTAAAGGACACCTGAATGAAGAGTACCGAGTATCAACCCTATCTGTATGACTTCCGTTAACATTGCCTGCAGAAAACCCAATCTAAATACGAAATAGTGTTTCCAAGCTATGATTTTTGCTCAATTTTGCATCTGTCTTTATTTCAGTACCGAACAATTTTAGAAATGAAAAATGTCTCCAACCAACCCTTCTTCTGGAATATTTTTTTACCAGTTAAGCCCAAACTTATATCTAGAAGAAATTCCAATACGATCCGGCCAGCGCTGTACAAGATTTGAATGAATTGCGCTTTTTGTATTGGAGTCTGCATGTGCAAACCTCCAGAAACGAACATCCCTATTTTGAAAACGTCACGCTCAGGAGAAGAATGCTCTCCGTGGCCGTGTCTGTAAATGCATTCTCCATGGTGTGTTCAAGTATGGTTTCGTTGTTCAGGTGTCCTTTATATCACTAATCTTCACCCCTTATGACCTGATGATCTGTATTAGTTTTACCTCTTGTGGTCACACAGGTCTAAAACAACCGCAGGTGAACTTCAAGATATAGATTGACAGTCTTGAAAATTCTGGATTTATAACAAAATTTCAAAGCAATCTAGCGTATCGGCGAATGCGATAAGTAGAACAGGCTTGTGTGACCTAGAGTCTTTGTGTCCATCTTTATTTAGTTGAAATCTACCAGACCGTCAACTTGTCTAGATTACAAGCTTTAGTAACTGTAGATAGGACGGACTTTCTTAAACGGCACGTATTGTCGATAGCTAACCTCAAACCCTGATGTTCCTACTTACTACTAGATGCTTAAACTGTCTATGCTTAAGCTACGTTCACACTACACCTGTATCTGCACTTTTCTTGCACGTTACTATCTACTGTCTAAACTGTTTCAATGCTTGCCTTATCTTTCAACAGATCTTACAAAACATCCGCAAAAAGCAGACTGAGCGGCGGGGTCGCCTGGGCTCGGAAGGCCAATGCAAAACTTCTAACCTACCTTTCAACAAAAACAGTCTAATCATTAAGGTAACCATCCCCATGCATGGTATTAATGTCCGTCCGTTTGCTGAACGAGCTTCTAGAAAAACTGCATTAAAGTTATTTGCGCGCTAGTTGAAACTTTCGCATGAGATATTTTTATCATCTTTTTTATATTTATACTGTTTTTGAATGATAGATTAGCTACTAGAACAAATAGAGTAATAGCTGCAGTTGTAGGCCCTAGCTAGTGTGCTTTTACATTGCAGTTTGACAAAGAATGGCCTTTTTCAGCTCAGCTTTTTTTTTATAAGACTAGGTGCTTTGAGTATATATCTTCACGTTTCGGTTAAGAAAGTCCGTTCCTTAAGCTGTTTAATGAGATTTTCATCAAGAAGCCTTAGGCCGTAAAAGGATTAACTGGAGTACAGAAAACGCCTAGATTTCTGTCCCTTATTTGGTCAAGAACGGTTGCAAAAACATTCCAATTTATTTACAGGAAGACCAACAAAAACGCTCAGTCGCAAACATACCTATTTACACAGCAACCGGGGGCCAGCGATCGAAATGTGATCTGATCGCTTGCCGAATAACGACTAGAAAACAACCGAAACGACTCAAACCGACTAGTCTATCCAACCTCGAAATAACAACACCTCTTGGTCACAATGACGAGCGTTAGGGGTTAACGTCTTCTGCCACAACAAAAAAGTTTTGATGGGCACAACATCACTGTGTTTATGACGTAAACAAAATAACGACGCCTGCAAAAGTGACTACAATGAGACTGAGCTGAGCAATGTAAACTGATGGATGATCTCCACCAGCACTTTAAGGCGTGAGTTGACTGGAATAGTTGCTAATTACTTTCTTTCAGTTTCTAAATATGGCCAGCGTCTTCATGAGAATCTTCAACTTAATCTGTATGATGTTGCTCATTGGTCATTGGTCAGGTTGTCTTCAGTTTCTAGTCCCAATGCTGCAAGGATTTCCACCGAATTCTTGGGTCGCCATCAATGAATTACAGGTATAATTGCAAACATGTACTTAGTTTATTGACGTGTGGGTGCGACGAGCTAAATGAGTTGGGACCTTAAGCTGTTCCCAAAAATTTCGAGACCACCCGCCCAACTGGTCCAAAGAAGCCAAGACCGGTAAAAGAAAACCGAGGACATGCTCGGTCTTGTAAACGGAAGATATGTTGTTGCCAACAATCAAATTCCATAAGCTCGGATCACTTGTTCAGAAGTCAAGTGAAAATTTGATCTAAACAGAAACCCGTTAATATTTTGCAAAACAATCCGACCTATAACAGAGTATGTATGTCTGGTTTGGCACAGCTAGCTCACTTGCCGATATCGCAAAAGTTGTCCGTCTGTCCGTCCGTCCGTCTGTGAGCACGATAACTCTCGAAGGGAACGAGATATTTTGATGAAACCTGGTGTGAGGATTCTTTGGGTCAAGAGTAAGGTTGAATTCGTAGATGGGCTCCGTGGCCCTACATTTAGGGGTGGGGGTGGGGGTTTAAATTAAGGGGCAAACAAAATATTTTGAAACAGCTAATGTGATAGTCGATTATGGAGTAAGAAGACATGCTAAACACGGTGGTGAAAACCATTTTCTTGCCGAACAATTAGTTCGCCCGGAATCCGGCCAAAACCGGAAAGTTTGTTAAAAGTAAAAGTTTTATTTGAAGTTGATTAGATGTTCGATTTAAGGGTAAGAAGAAATGCTTAACACGATGGTGAAAATTATTTTGTCGCCGGACTAGTAGTAAGCCCGGAATCCGGCCGAAACCGGAATGATCAACATGAAAACATCGAGCAGATTCAAAACAGAGCATGCGAAGTAATATAGGGAATGGACTACGAAGACTTACAAAACTTGTAGAAATTGAAGCTCACATCCTAGGACAAAGGTGAGTTTCGGCATGAAAAACCGACCTATTTCGAGACATTCTGCCTGAATTTTCTGGAAAACAATTACCGAATCAAAGGCGGAAAATCTCGCACTTAATGACAAGAGTCAACTAACTCCTCCACCAATTCCTCAATCCCAGTGCAATCTACGTCTTTAGTGCCATACTCTGTTGAAAAATGGAACTATTCTTAACTATGTAACTTTGACCAGACGTGAATGATGCTTTGACATATAATGGTACTTTTATTTTTGAACCGAGTCCTTAAAAGCTTAACACATCCAAAGCTTTTTTTAGTTTTAAGATATTTCGCATTAAATCGTTGTTGACATATTATAAATATTTATTTCGAAGTCTCTGATAAGTCTGCCATGATTCATCCTCCTAACCCACTGGAAGTACTCTACTGTCGTCATCGGACAGGCCGACCGACGGAAGAAGGATCGGCTAAAATACAATAAAAATGTTGATTATGAGGAAAACCTTGTTCCTACTTTTGCAGTAATCTATAATCCAATCACTCACTATTCACCAACATATGGGGAGTTGGGTATAAAGGACGCCTTGCACTGTTTAGTGTTTCTGCTAAGATTTTCTAACTTCTAAGACAGTTGACCACTATGAAATGATTGGCTTGGTGTTTTTGTTGGTGTTATCTCTGCCGTTCTTTCACTTTTATTGTGTCATTATAAGGAAGTGCGGTAGCTGACGAGTTCTTGTTCGTGGGGTCGGCCCATTAGTACAGGCGTAGGCGTATTAGTACGAGGCTCTACTTTAACAGTTTTTTTGTTACTTTTTATTCCCATTTTGCACGGAATGTTAGGTTAAAAACCTATTACAGAGGACAGACAGACAGGCTACAAGCACATGTAATGCCAAATTCAAGTAATTGTTTTTTCGGTCGTTCTTTAATCTTGTCTAGGGAATCCGCCCGGGGAAATTTCAAATAACCTGGTTTCCAGTTTCAGGTCCTAACTCATTTTCGAGGAATGGGGACATTTGAATAATTAGTTGTGTTCAGGAGCTACGGGAAATTAGAGTAGGACGGAATCCAGCATTTGCTCTGGAACTATTTCCCGGAAAACAAGAACAATCATTTAGAGACAAAGGATGCATGTTTACTGACCAGCAGGTACATCAAACATCGCTGGCACCAAAACTGCTAATCTGGGAAAAAAACTAAACTGGAATGACTATCTTTAAACGGAAAGTTTTATTTTTGCTTAAGTGGACTGATACAAGACACTATGCCAAAAAAGCCGATTGGCCAAGCCAAACGCTAGAGCGCCCTCCACAGTATGCTGCATTTGGCATGGGCTACGAAACGTATAACAGGCGTTGGACATATGATTCCAACTGGGCGGGAATGAGGTGGTTATGTATGAAATAGTGCTTTCATCCACTTGCCTGAAAGGTTAATAAATGATAGAATTCAAAGAAACAACCCACGACAATTCCCTAGGACTACAATTTACTGAGAACAAAGGCTGAAAGCTTATATGGCAGTTGCAATGGTATTTAGCACGAACATCAGCCAATATCGTCCGCTGTCAAGTATGACAGTCCTGCTTCTTCGAAGTCCTGTCCGGCAAGTTCAATGGATGGCTATGGATGGCTCTTCCATGACCCCCCACCTGCCTTCCCCTAAGTCCTGTCCGCCAAGTTCCATCCCGATCTGTCCACCTTAAGCGTGTCACAAGATTTCCGGTACTCCCTTCCAACTCCCCCGTCCTGAGTCCGACTCCGCTTCCGACGTAGAACTGAACATTTAAGACTTGCCAGTTAACAATTCCTATCCGAAACCAATCACACGTTCAAAAAGAAATGCATGTAACAAGATATCCGGGATCCCCAAATCCAAATTCTCCACCCGCAGTGGCCGGATCTACTACTCACTTCTAAACAGGACATCTAGGACTTGTGCTCTTGCCGGCTGTCAAGTTACAACCGAATCGGATTACTCGTTCGAGATTACGCATCTTACAGAATTTTAGCAATATCCGGCCATCCATTTTCCCCCACCGAGCCTGGACCCGGCCCGGATCTATAAGTGGTACAACTAGGGCTTATGCTTGTCCTTAACGCCAAGTCCTGTCTCGATTCCTCCAATATAAGCGTACCATAAGATTTTCGGTACCCCTTATCAACTCTCCCCACAGTTGCCGATCTAGTCCGGAACTCAAATAGAACATGTGGGACATGTGCTCTTGCCAGCTTTCATCCAGATAGGCTAAATCGTCCAAAGGTTATGCTGCCCCAAGATTCAGGATCTTCTTCTCCATTCCCCTCATGACGGTGGGATCCGGGAAGTGACATTTTCCAAGTCAACCTGGTCAAGTCCCTGACGTGCCTTGACAAGTTTTATCACTCTAGATCATACCTCTCGTGCCACAAGGTTTCCGAGACCCCCCTACCCCTCCCCCAAGTGCACGGATCCAGTTTAGTTCTTTACGTATATGATACACCTAGGGTTGTTTGTCTCCCCGACAAGTAAATGCAAAACTTTTACTTCCTTCTAATTGTTAATTTCGAAGTGTCTATTCCCTTAGCTTATCGCGTGCCTCTATTCTGCTGTTCCGACCCTGGGACTATCAAATTCCTTCCACGCCAATAAATGAATCATCAGTGAATAGTCAGCAATGATGTGTCTCTCAGTTGTAGATTTAATTTGTAAAAACCCTCCTTACGAATATTCGTACTATCGTTTTTGAGAAAAAGTAGTTGTTATTTGTACGGGGATCTTTGATGCTTGAAATCCCGTCACGTCTTAACTGTGGACGACATCAGAGAGTGGGTTTTTGGAAATTAGTATTAGCATTGAGAAGTCCAGGACTGAATACAGACTTTAAACAGCAGTACCAAATGTGAACTTGTGAGACCTATCAAGACATTCTTCATGTTATTTTCAGGAAGCGTACTGGCTAGAACAGTACTCGTGGGCTCTGTTCAAGGCAATGTCGCACATGCTTTGCATTGGCTACGGCCGCTTCCCGCCGCAATCGCTGACTGATATGTGGCTGACAATGCTGTCAATGATAAGTGGCGCTACTTGCTATGCCCTCTTCCTGGGTCATGCAACGAACCTGATTCAAAGTCTAGACTCGTCAAGACGACAGTATCGAGAAAAGGTAAGTTTTCTCCTTGTCACTGATATTCCTATCGCTAGACTCTCTTCCTTGATCAAGTTCCTACTGATGAGCAGGAGGGAAACATTGACGGGTCAGTCAGACCGAATGATGAATCCGATCACAAGGCTCACTCCACCCAAACTAATCCACAGAGAGCCAAACCGTCCCGTAGGGTCTCCCCTAGGAAGATTCCTAAGCACAGAAGTGGTTCCGAAAGAATTATCTCGCTGACCTGTCAGGTTCTCGATAGGTGAACTGACGGATGGTTGAACTAACGTAGTCCAACTGGTAACAATCGTACTGACGGGAGGGCGAACTAAAGGGTGTGTCAACACTCAACTGACAGGTGGAGGGGCACTAAAAGATGTTTTTGTTTGTGGGCACAATAACCAGAGCAGGAGCTGTGGGAAAAAATGGCCAATTCGTATGTGTGAACTGGAGGGCGTGGTGTAGTGACGTGTGTCGGCTGCAGTGATCCGTCCCACCCTTAGGTGTGCCATGTTCGGTTACCCTCTCCCCACCATACCGACTATCCTTCCCTACCGCTACATAACTATGTCACCTCCCTACCCGAATACTACTAAACTACTTTCGAAAAATACTTCTTTCTTGCTGTGAAGGATTCTGACTGACTGAAATCGGTGGACAAACATCCCAGGGCCAAGTAACCTCAGTGCCCACTACGTTGGTTTCTAATTGTTTCCATTTCTAGTTGAAGCAAGTCGAGGAGTACATGGCATACAGGAGGTTACCACGTGACATGCGACAGCGAATCACGGAGTACTTCGAGCACAGGTATCAAGGCAAGTTCTTCGACGAGGACGCCATCTTAGGGGAGCTTTCCGAGAAGTTAAGAACGGTAGGTTGTTTACTTGTCCGGGGTGATGTTTTACTCAAGCCAGGCTTCCTTCAGCTTTCAGTTTACTAGATATTTAGGCCAACCTTTCCGGATATCGAAAATAACGGTGATTTTGCTATTTTCAAAACTGCGTTGTTTGTCCCTCTCGCTCATCTCTTGGAACCTAATCACAACTTTCAATCACTCTCCATTTTCCCTTACCCCATTTTTAAATTTATTTTATATCCTAAACGAGTTGCCTCTATGACACCCATCCTGATTCCGGAAACTGGGGTGACCAGCGCTACGGACTCATAGACATTCTTGGTTCTCACCGCGACCGGTGAGGATACTATTGTGCCTGAAGCCTACTACTTCTCGTATGCAAACAGAATCATGCACTGCAAGTAATTCAGGAATTAGTTCCAATTTATTTCCTGACGTAAATCGATGACTGCTTTTCTGCAGGAAGTATGCCCCTTTTGTTCGGATATTAAAGTCAAATTTACATGGCAAACGAGCTTGAGTAGCCGAAAACCAAACTGAAATACGAAATTTTCGAAATGGCGGAAGGAAGATAAATGAAGATAGCACGTTTACAGGACTCGGAAGTCAACGAAAAGCGACCAGGAAATATTCTAATGTTCTAGCTATCTTTAATGCAATCTTTATAGTACAGCTCTGTATTATTGATATTTTGCTTTTTGTTTCATTGTCAAATAACTGTGACAAGATTCCGAAATCTAGGAGTGCCATGGCCCAGTGCCCCCCGCCCTAAATGGCACCCCTGGTAAAATTCGGGCGAACACAAGTTGAAATATATGTGCTGTTTGTTTAGTTGCTTGTTATGGCAGTTGAGTAGTGTGTATTAACACATACTGGGACTGGGGCAAAGAGAAGAAGTTCTGGAAAAAACAACAAACAAACACTACATTACATCACCATGTAAAGCCGAATATTTGGTCGACAGCAACTTGCTTTCCTGAATAGATTCAGTTTTCGTCTTACTTTATTTCCACCTTAAAGAAGTTGACTTATATGGCGCAAAATAGGGATGAAATATTCGAAACTAATATGACAATAACTATATTTCTTTCTGCAAAATCCTGACACCAGCTTTATTGCAAAGAAGGTAAACCCTGATATTGGTGTGAAGATAAAACTTATACAAGGGGCTTTTGCCGTGACAAAAAAAGTCCTGAAGACCATTTTTTTGTAAATCACTCCTTTAGTTGATAGCACAAGTTTAAATAACCTTTCTTAACACCGGTTACGTCACTCTGGCCCTCTCACTAATCATCAGAGGGTCGGATAGAATGCATTCCAAAACATTTCCTGAAAACACCCACTGTGTATTTTTCCTTCTCTTTAATTTTTTGCTGAGAGCTACTTCGACATTGTCAAGTCGTATTCTTTCGAAAAGCACTACTAAGGTAGCGTTCCATCGAGTTATTATCCGTTATTGTCGTTACGATTCCGTTGTTATTTTCGTTCCACGTCCGGCATGATAAGAAAAGTAGCTCTTATCATTTTTGTTCCACCAGAGTTACGATCTACAATTTAATTAATATGATAGATTATTTTGCTTATGGTGAATATTTTACTTATGATGAATAGCTATTTGTTCAGCAGGACTTTCCGTCAGACGTCTGCCAGCGCTGCTACCTATTGTTTTGGTTCCAGAGAGGCTAAAACTACCACAAGAAAGAGGTTCCTCCTCTTGACATCATAACTTGTAATAATTCCTCTGGAACGCAAACTGGACCATCCTACGGTCTTATCGTGTCCTCGTTTGAACTAGCGACTTGAACGTGGGTGATCTAGAGCAGTGGTTCCCAACCGGGGGTACGCGTACCCAAAGGGGTACGCGAGACCCTTGCAAGGGGTACGCGAAGGAACCAAAATCGTTTTAATTCGTAACTTCAAAATCTCGCCTTACTAATTTTTGATTGCCGAAAGCCTAATATTACCAGCAGAAGCATCACTAGCCAAAACGTTTTGAGGGGCAAGGTATTTTTACCAACTGTTTTTTAAAAAATTTACTGTTTTTACGAAAAATCGCGGCGCTTCGCGCCGACTCGTTTCTTTTTAACCGTCTGGACGACCACTTTGGGGAAGGGGTGTTTGTTGCCAACAAGTGCGTGACGCCCCTGACTACAGCTAGCCTACTGCCGTAAAATCTGTTCCTGTGCCTAACAATATTCTTTCAAGAAGAATCGAAGACATAACAAGTGATATTGTCATTCAGGTTACGAATTAAGCTAACGAAAACGTTTGCGATGCAGTTTGATGAAATTACGGAGAACATCAAAATAAAACACAGAAACAGGCTGACTGTAAAAAAAAAATATTGCCGTAAATGACGTCAAGCCGAGATAAAAAAAAAATTAGCTAAAAAGCAGCCTCAAATGTCTCATTGATTTTGCATAACTGTCTACAGATGTATGCCTTATCATTTCTCATAATAAAATAGTCTTTTTAACGTTCTGGAAAAGGGGGTACGCGGCATTTTCGAACCTTGATTAGGGGTACGCGATACTAAAAAGGTTGGGAACCACTGATCTAGAGAGTAAAATGCCAAAATTATTCTGAAATAGATCCTTTGAATTTAATTAAAATCAAATCATAGAAAACAGAGAAGCTGGGGAGGTTATCTGGCATAAAATGTTCCTCTAGCTTGTTGGGTCTACTTCTGACAGACAAAATAAAAAAAAAATGGACTGAATGGTAATAATGGAATAACCAGAGAAATTAAACAGACGTTTGTAGCTTACATCAGGAATTCTTTTTAAAGCATAACACAAATATTTTAAAAATACAAGACTGTGTTTAGTTTAGAAAAGTTATAAGGACAGTGTGAAGTTCTACTATTCAATTTCCACCGATCTGAAACCCGAGACAGAGCAAATCTGGAAGACTCTGACGTTATACAATTGTAGGAACTTGGGTGTCCTGGATTACGTCCGAAAGTCGACTCGGAAATTACTCATTGTTAGAACTGAACGTAAGATACGTAATGCGTATACTGGTGCAGTTTTCCATCACAGGCCATGATTCACAGTTTAATTTTAGTAAACGCAACGCAACCTTGCGAACGTGTACAATGCTGTTCCCCTCTCCCATGTTTTATATCTGGTTCCATTCTGGAACATATTTACTCGGTCAGATAAAATAAAAATTAGACGGGCTTATTTTAAGTCTGCAAAGTTGCTCATACGTGTACCGCCTTTGACTAGGAGTGGAAGACTGCGGGAGGGATACAAAATTTAATTACGTCTCTATTAATTTAATATTTATTTAAAAAACGTTACGGGGCCATACTTTTTAGCTCATTAGAATTTAGAAGTGCCACTCTGGCACTGGCCGGGACCCCTTCCGAGTCTGGGGCCCCTGGGCAGCTGCCTAGTTTGCCAAGGCAGAAGCCTGCTTAGCCTGCCACTTAAAATACCTCCCCATCCAGCATACCATAAAGTAGTCTATTCGAGAATCATCTTTCACCTTTTTCAGGACATCTTAAAAGTTAGTTTTTAGGAATCACTTGTAGTGTAAGCCAAACGGCTGTTTTTGTTGCAAACTGTAACGACTGTTTTTCATCCCCATGAAATTCTTCCTTCTTTTAGGACGTAATCAACTACAACTGCCGGTCATTGGTAGCGTCCGTTCCCTTTTTCGCCAATGCAGATCCAGAGTTCGTGTCGGACGTCGTCACGAAACTGCAGTATGAAGTTTTTCAGCCAGGTTCGTTTCTATCCGTTTACAGCCAATATAACCTCAGTAACAGCAGACCAATGCTGGACCGCTAGTAAAAAAAGTTCTGGTCTCCGCTGCCACCAAAACGGAAACCAAACGCGAAAGTTTTCTACAAAGGCCCTTCTGGCTACTGACCAAACATCAATCCCAAGGGGTTTTCAGCTCACAAAATGGATTACACCACAAGAGCAATAAGGGCGCCGGGAGCTGGTTGCTAAAAGACTTGGCGAGGAAACAAGTAAATTTTGATCCTGGGCCTGGGGCTTGTGGTGCGAGACTCGGCTTGGAGTAACCAGCGAAGGCCAGCATTCAGTCCCTCGCACTGCCGCTCAGTTAAAGCACCCATCAAACCACGTAGGGGTCACTCAGATGATTCTACTGTGAAACAAAAACTTGGGAACTCAGGAGAGCAATTTGCGGTGTACACTATTTAGGAGACATTTCGTTTGCAGATTTTCCGCCCGACAAGCCAACATTTCCGAGTTTCGCTATTTTGCTATTCTTCAGCATTTCCTTGGTGTCCCCCATAAATACCTTTTTCGTCACACTCGCAACCGTCGAGCACCCATGACATCAAACCACGTAGGGGTCACTCAGATGATTCTACTGTGAAACAAAAACTTGGGAACTCAGGACAGCAGTTTGCGGTGTACACTATTTAGGAGACATTTCGTTTGCAGATTTTCCGCCAGACAAGCCAACATTTCCGAGTTTCGCTATTTTGCTATTCTTCAGCCTTTCCTTGGTGCCCCCCATAAATACCCTTTTCGTCACACTCGCAACCGTCGAGCACCCATGACATCAAACAACGTAGGGGTCACTCAGATGATTCTACTGTGAAACAAAAACTTGGGAACTCAGGACAGCAGTTTGCGATGTACACTATTTAGGAGACATTTCGTTCGCAGATTTTTCGCCAGACAAGGCAACATTTCCAAGTTTCGCTATTTTGCTATTCTTCAGCCTTTCCTTGGTGTCCCCTATAAATATCTTTTTCGTCACACTCGCAACCGTCGATTGCTCTTCCTTTTTCTTATACCTGATTCATTTGCATATTCACTGTGTCTCTCAAGTATGTTGCCTCTATGACACCCTTCCTGGTTCCGGGATCTGGAAGGGAACAACACCCCGGACTTCCCGACGTCTTTCGGCTCGCTTTCTCCTTCGGGATCCACCTCCACGAAAATGGATTATCTGGAACCCGGAAGAAAAATGGATTCCTTCTCGACTGGTCCACTTCATTTGTTTTACAACACAAATTCTCCGTTTCGTACTACGCAACATTTTCATGTCTCATTTTCTCTACTAAGTCCTTTGATGGTCTCTTACATAGCGCAGATCCCTCGCTAATTCTTTTCGAGAGATTCGTAAGCAAGATTATGCTAATACAGCGTCTGACATGCGACGATAGGCTGTATAAAAGCCGAATTTCTTCATAATTCCAGTTGTTGAAGGAAAAACAGCAGAATAAAAGTAGATGATAATGATGTCGACTCTTTCGGCTGGTGATAATTCATTTTCCTTCGCTTCCGTGGTAAAATCTGTATCCTGGAGCCAATTTGGTTTATTTTGTCTAACCGCTCTCCGTATCTTTGTAAATGGACTACCTATATTTTAACTATAACCACACTTCGTGAAAGGATTTTAAACTGGGCTTCTTCAATACTCTACATGACTAAGTCCAAAACACGCCAGTGATCCTCAGGAAGAAGGAGTAAGCGCCTCCGTAACGACTCAAACTCAACGACTCAAATCCTGTGTCAAGCAATCACGGCGATTTCTGGGAGCAGCCGTATACCACTTCTACCTTTCTTCCGCTAGGTACCCGGAGAGGCCGGAGATTTTGCAGCGGAAAGGAAAGCTAGTCATGAAGAGTATTTAGAGAATGGAGATCGGATCTTTGGGTCCTATTATAAAGACCACTATCCAGTCAATATTTTGGGCAATAAAGATTTCTTCCAGATTCCACATATCCGACCAAAAACGTCTGTAAGCCCGGGGCGTTGGATACTGCAGATTCCGGAATCAGGAAGGGTGTCAGAGAGTCAACACGTTTAGTAGACAAAATACATATGCAAATGGAATGGGAAGGGGGGAAGCGGTTTACAAATCATTATTATGTCACTCATAGGAAAAGATAAACCTGTGCTGTTAGATATCTCAAAAGAAAACTGAAAGACGTAAGTGTTCCTCGGTCGCGATTTGATCCCGTGATATCCGGCATGAACTGGCGTAGCACTAACCAACAGTGCCACCGACGGGCATTGGCACATAGTTCGGAAACCAAGCTACATTCGCCAGATCGAAGAGAGCTGCAGGATTAATGGGTTGCCTCGAGGCAGGCTCGTGTAAACAGTTCATTCACTATAGTGCCATTAGGAGAACGATCGACAAGGCTCCGACGCTAGAGACTTAGACTTCCAAATCAAATTCAATAAATATTTCAAATTTCTTTGTCATAATTAAGGTCATGTCTTGATCGTAAGAGCATAAACATAGACATCAACACTATCCCGATTTCCCTGCAGGATTTATGTTGAAAGAAGAGCAGACACAGATCAATGTCGCACAAGACCTACGTGGTGAAAAGTTGTGACTTTCAAACTACATTCGTCTCTTCGGCATGTTATTTTATTTCCCAGACTCGAGAGAGCACATGTGCGATTTGTCATGTGGAGATGACTCTTTAAGCAGGTCCTTTGAATTTCTGATCTTAGAGAGTCTGTAGCTTAGCGAGGCTGAAATCGATACATCCTTAATTAGTATCTATTCAGAAAATTATCGACCAATCTGCCGTCTTTGTTTCCTTACGTTGCTTAGCGATGGTTCGTCCGAAAGGGTTTAGAATGGAATCGCAGAATAATAACTGATACCGGTCTGGAGAAGTTTCGCAAAAATACGAGTGGTTCTCGTGCTACGACTTTGAAGCAAACTTTTTGATTTTTGTGTGTCTGTGCAACGATTAACTGCAACTCACAACTTCGGAACTTACAGTTTTGTTGAAGTTTAACTGAAAAGCCGATTTAATTTTGTGTCATCTAACTGAATACACTGAATTATTTGGATTCTGCAAAGGTATTTTTTATTTTTGTCCACTATCTGCTCTAGTTATGACGTTCAGAATATCTGCGGCCATCCCCACAACGTAAATTCTACTATAACGCGGGAAATTTTAATCTCAACACAAACGCAGCTTTTCAGTGGGCAGTGGTGAGATTGGCGAAGGTTGCTTAGTGCCTGAACAGAAAGAAATCATAAAACTTTTTCATAAATCGTACAACAAAAATTCAGTACCATAAATCACAAGGAAATTCCACTATTTGAAAATCGATTATTCGTGAACAGCGGAACAACGAAGTAACGCATTTTCAGCGGGTCTTCAAGCCAATTTAAGTGAATAAGTGATGGATAACTACATTGTCCTATCCCAGCCCTTTTCGGTTAAACTTTAAGCATAGTTCAAACCCGGGCGACTTTATCAGCTCAGTTAATGATTCCGCGGAAAGTTCCCTCGTCTCGCCCGTAAAGAAGTAAAATCTGCCAAGGGACTTCGTCTATATGGCAAGTTGCCCAGTTGTCTGTGCGTCGACCTTGCGGATCCCCATTGTGGCTGTGAAGAACAGGCACGGACAAAGAGACTCAAGCCGACCAAGTTTTCAACGTTTCCTACGAAAATTAAGAAACTCAGTATTTCTACTCTGAAACCATTAATTTTCTGAAATGTCAAGTAGTCGCTCCTAGTATTTCAGCGGAGGGTCGCATATGGTCTGGACGTATAGGGGCGATTCTGGCGATCTCTTGGATTCGCCTTCCGAAAAACAAAGCGAGAATCCGCCAAGCGCAAGAACAGACGGAAAGTCCCTGTGCCTCACTTGTACCTTTACAACTTCTCGCTGACTTGCCAAAACCACTTTCAACTCGCGAAGTGGATTCGCTTTCAAAGTCACTGGCGGAAACTAGCGGAGTTTTAGCCAAGCCGCAAAAACAGCTCCAAGGCCGCAAAAACAGCCCGCGCAGTAGCTCCCGGAGCTTTCAAGACCACCCGAATCGCCATATAGCTGCATATCTAGGACATGTGTTTTTCCAGTCCCGTCCCGACCTATCCGGGTTACACTAGGCGAATTACAAGATTTCCGACCCCCCCCCTCCAACTCCCAGATAGTCATAGGATCCGTTCGAGAGTTATGGCTGCCACAAGGTTTCCGGAACATGTCATACAATCTCTATCTCAGGACGAAACTTAACATTCTCGTATTTTTTTTTGTCTCAGCTACATAACCTGCAATTCCTTGCGACATTTTTGTCCTCGGCTACATTTTTATGTCTATTTCAAACTAGGTTTGTATTTCGTCGTGTAAAGTCGTCATTCTGTAATACAAACATGAAGTAGGGGCTACATTTTCATGCATTTTTTGCAAAATTCCGTGCATTCTGGGATTCGTTTCTTGCAATCTCGGCTTAATTTCTGGCAATAATCGCTGAATTTCGAGCAATCTCGGCGACATTTCTGTCTATCTTGGCTACATTTGCCTCTATCTCAGAACTCAAACTTGTCGTTCTAGGCTGCATCTTTGAAATCCTCGGCGACAATTTTTCACACGTGTGCATTTTCAACAAATACCTCGGCTACATTTCGTTCAATCTCGATTACATTTCGGGCGATAAAATACATCATGTGCATTCTCGGCTTCATTTTTGCCAAATTCGACCAAGATTTCATGGTAATGTTATATGTGTTGGCTATGTATCTCGGTATGTAAAATCTCGGCTACATTTCGGGCAACCTGGGCTACATTAGGCTACGTGTATTCTCGGCTACATTTCGGGCAACCTGGGCTACATTAGTCTACATGCATTCTCGGCTACATTTCGGGCAACCTGGGCTACATTAGGCTACGTGCATTCTCGGCTACATTTTTTCCAAATACTTCTAACAAAGCTCGGCTACATTTCGTTGAGTCTCGACAACACTTCGGGCATCTCGGTGACAATTCGTTTAATCTCGGAAGCCAGATTTTTCGTTTCGAATCTTATTTGTGTTTCTTGTCGACACGTTTTTCAAAGCCAATTGTCGGCAGCATATATTGCAATCTGGATACACACCAAAAATCTCGGTACGCGATTTTTTTTCATTGAAGTAACATCTTTTTAAAGAAAGAACACTTTTTCCGATCTCTCGTAGCGCAAAAAATAACCCGGTGTGTCAACCCTGAGCAAAAGTTAGCCTCACTTGGGGAGTTCTCCCTCGGCTAGATGTCCCAGAATTCGCTGATCCCTTTATTAGCTTTACCTCATTAGGCTAGGCCGAAGGGGCTGTGAATCCCCTCTGTGAAAAATCGCGTGCTAACATGATCTAAGATACTTATGTGAAGTAAGGCTATCCTGTCTCTCCCCAGCGAAGTATCCTCTAATGAGACCAAATGGCCCGTGGAAAACAACAGGAGAAGGTAGCGATTAGGGATAAAGGAAAGGAACAGGAAACTCCTCAGAGGATATTTTCAGTAAGCCAGGAGTAAGAAAGAAACATTTCTGCCGCGGTGGTAGAAGTAAATTTGGAAAAATGCAGTTTTACACAAACGAGTACACAAAGCAAATAAGATAACAAAGAAGCAGGCTTTGCTGAGTTCCCAATCGGGTTATTTGATACATTTGCGCGACACGTACACTGCGCAAATCTGTTCTTTAAAGCAGAATTGAAATCTGTTCCTATTCCACATTCTCCTTCTCAATACCAAGCATAATCACCAATCCACCTATTTTCGATTTTCTTTTCGAAGTTATTTCCCTATTTATGCTCTCTAACTAAACCGAATCTTCCGATGGAAAGTCTTTCACACTTAAGCCCCGCCTCACTTGTCGTAAGTGACTGATTCAGCCGGAAGTACAGACTGAAAACCAATCACAGACTAAGTTTGTTGTTAATATTAGTAAACATCGCGTGTAATAGGTACTGTGCTTTCGGAGTAGGGAGACATCGCGATGGTTAATACATAGCAGCCGAACTGTTTTTCTTTCCGGGAAATCTGAGCGGGAATGCCACTGATGGGAAATTGGAACGATAAGCTTTTCAGTAAACCTTTGAAGTCCGTATCAAAATCTGGATTACTAGTCCTAATCCAATCCTGCTTGACACAACACGACTCTTTCTTGTGGGTTAACAGCACCTGCTAAAATTTCATGTGAAACATCCTGGTCCTGCACAGCAACTAATTTCGAGCAAAAACAGAAATACAAGTTAAATGATACACTGAAAATATCTGCAAGGCTGGACTTGATGATAGGCTACACGATGATATCAAAACTCGCAGACATTAGGCTACATTTTTTTTAATTCTTCCACACAATTCATTAGGCTCATTGAAGGAAGTTAAGAATTTTGGCGTCTCCGAATCGAATCCAGTTGGTGAGCAATGGGGTTATATATTTGCGTTTGCGAGTAGCAACCTGAAGGAGGTACGGTCTTCAGTACAGACAGGCCTTACTGGCGGTGCTAGCCCCCGAATCTCTGACCTCATCCAGAAAGTAAAATGGGCGGATGGTATCATTCCATCCTGATGTTTTCGCACAGCCTTCCTGTCACTTACCCCAGTTTCCTCTAGGTAACCAACTGAAGTTATGACAACCTTTGTAGGTCACTCACTACCTCCCAATCCCAAGCCAAACGGTAGGCACCCAGTCAAACCGCGCCTCAACGAATCCAGGAAAATTTAGAGTCTAGTGCGCTAACCACTGTCGGGACGATTATGCTCACATAGCAGTACCTTGACTGCAATCCTATAAGCAAATAAGTGGTTCCCAACTTCCATCCGAGGCCTCGAAATGTTAGATCCATTTTTGTGTTACATGCGATATCATCATTAAAGAAGGTGCAATTGGCAACAAAACGTACTTCATTCAAGAAGGCATCGTCGACATCGTCATGTTCAATGGAGAAGTCGCGACGCTTATTATATAACTTCCATACGAGGCCTCGAAATTTTAGATCCATTTTTGTGTTACAGGCGATATCATCATTAAAGAAGGTACAATTGGCAACAAAATGTACTTCATTCAAGAAGGCATCGTCGACATCGTCATGTTCAATGGAGAAGTCGCGACGAGCTTAAGTGACGGTTCATACTTTGGCGAAATTTGTCTATTAACGAACGCCAAACGCGTTGCATCCGTTCGCGCGGAAACGTACTGCAACCTTTTCTCACTCTCGGTGGGGCACTTCAACGCAGTACTAGAGCAGTACCCACTTATGAGGAGGACGATGGAGAGCGTGGCTGCTGAAAGGTAATTCCTACTTCGTTTTATCTTAAGATGATCACATATTTTTTTAGATCACATGTGTTAGATGTATGTCCCTCAGTTGACGACAGCGGTTGTAAAAACATTCCGGTTCATTGACAGGAAGACGAACACAAAATATGTGCATCAAGAATCAAGATATTAGGCTATTATAAAGAACTCCAGGGCCAGCGATCAGGCTAGAAGCAGGAATGGATCATACTGAATAAGTCTGTCCGACCTTGACAACACTGAACACTACAAAGGCTGTGCTGGGCACAACACTGTTATTGTACATGTCTGTCCGCCCGTCATAATGACCGCCTACTTCAAAAGTTTAACGGCACTTTTTAATCTCCCCCAAACGCATACTCTACCGTGTCGTTACTTGTACTTGATCAGTGAAATTCGTCCGTAGTCCGCTTGTTCCTCCCACCAAGTTCTGATCGCTCCACTCCAAGCATGTCACAAGGTTTCCGGTCCCCCCCTCCGACCCCCACCTTCATCGGATCCGGTCCGGACTTGAAACGGGGCATCCGAGACATGTGCTCTTTCTAAATATCAAGTTTCATTATGATCCGATCACCCGTTCGGAAGTTAAACAGACTACAAGATTCCGGATTCCCCTCCCCCCCCCAACTCACCCCGCGATGGTCGGATCGGGAAGTTGACTATTTCCTGGTTAATCTGGTCGGGTCCCTGATATGCCTGCCAAGTTTCATTGTCCTAGCCCACCTGGAAGTAACTTAAATCCGTATCACCGGAATTCCGCAACCCCCCTCCAGCTCCCCCCACAGTGCACGAATCCGGTCCGGTTCTGTCAATGATGTACCTAGGGCTTGTGTTTGTTCCTCCCACCAATTTTCTTCCCGATAGCTCCACTCTAAGCGTGTCACATGGTTTCCGGTCCCCCCCCCCCCACACTTCGACTCCCCTATATTCATCGGATTCGGTCCGGACTTGAAATGGGACATCTGTGGCATGATGTATTTCCAAATATCAAGTATCATTAAGATCCGATCACCGGTTCGAAAGTTATGCATGCCACAAAATTCCGGATTCCGGCTCCCCTCCCCCCCCCCCCCCACGATGGTCGGATCGGGCAAGTGACTATTTCCAAGTTAGTTTGGTCGGGTCCCTGATATGCCGGCCAAAGTTTCATCGTCCTAGCACATCTGGAAGTATCATTCCAAAGGCAAGTGCCATACAAACAGACTTTCACGGAGGTACGTGCTCCGGGCCACTCAAACGTTGGAGAGATGCAAGCTGTTCCCAAAAGCTGAGGATTTGCGTCTGGCTGCCCAAGCCTAGCCATAGTTAGATTTTGTCTCGTTCTCAGATCCCTTGCAGCTTCGAAACGGCCACGTCAGCAGATATCGGGAAAATCGGGCACTGACACATTTTAGGATCCGGCCCTTGTGGACTTTTCCTTTATCTCGTGCCTATCTAGTCCAGTACTCTTTTCCCTTTTCGTTAAGTTTTAGGGCTAATTTCCCATTTTTCTTGTCGCTTTTCCTCGTCCAACACTTCTCACATTAAGCTGTCACTTGAATTCTCACCCCCTGCGACTTCCAACGACCCATTAAAACCTAGGAGTCCGGAAACTCCCACAAGCGATTAAACGTGGTAAAGGCAATTCCAGCCGAAATCCAAACACTTTAATTAATCTGTGGAATGCTTTGGGCGCTGCGTAGTTTTTCGAAGCTGAATGGCCTCGACTGCCGATTACTCTATTGATTCTGACATCGGTTCCGCTTTGATTCTCTTGCAAACAACGGAGATCCAGAAAGGGGAACGGCAGGGGCCGCGATCGAAGTCTTTTTAAACTTTAAAAGCACTGAAAGAAAAGCCAGACATGTTTTTTCTCAGTTTATTACTACTTTGAATCAGACGTTGCCACTTGCCAGAGTCGGGGCAATTCTTTTTTCGGTTGCTGCACGAAAAGGGATACGTCGATACGGCGAAAACAAAACTGTTCAAATCCAGCAAGATCGGAGAGGCAAATGCCGCGAAACGACAGACAAAACCAGAATTTACCAAAACTGATAACCAGAATGACCAAAAATGACAAAAAAAATGCAAAATAAACAGGATGTACTTTTCGCCCGTCTCGGTAAGGACCAGGGTTTTCGAAGTCACTGTTTTGCAGTCATGGTAATGAATGGACCATGTGCAACGAATATGCCGTAAAAAAATTCGCCGGAATTGCGGCAGTAACTTCTTGGTTTCATTGCAACTCTTCCATCCGTTTGTCCCCTGGGCGTGTCACAAAATTTAGGGACCCCCCCCCCTATTTAGTCTACCCCTGAGGTCGGATGTGGTTCAAAATGCTCACCTCGGACATCTACACCTAGCACTCAACAAGTTTCCCTCAAATCAGACCACTCATTCACAACTAATGCGTGTCACAAGATTCCGGATCCCCCTTACCGAGGGGTTGGCAACTCTGTGTGGCACTCGTACACCCTCCAGTATGGCACTTGTATGGCACAGTGTGGCACTTTTGTGGCACTTGTGTGGCACTGTGTGGCACTTGTGTGGCAGTGTGTGGCACTTGTGTGACACTGTGTGGCACTTGTGTGGCACTGTGTGGCACTTGTGTGGCACTGTGTGGTACTGTGTGGCACTCGTACACCCTGACGGTGAGTTGCCAACCCCTCGCCTCTTACCTCCACCCCCCACCGCTACATGGCACTCAAACCGTAGGCCAAAAGTCTCATGAAAATCAGGGACAAAGATACTTTAGGGGTCGTTGGTTGCTGTGGCTAAGGTCCCTATAGTTTCAAGGAAATCGACAATCCCTCCATTGTCCTACCCCAGCACTCTTTCCAATAACATCTTTCCGTCTTTCATCTCTAAAGATGTAGATTCCCGGCAAATAAGATTAGGAATTTTTCATAGGCTTTGTATCAGCGCTTACTGTTGTGACGACAACTTTCCTGTCTATCATGTCTCTTTTCTCCTCGAAGAAATTGTTTGACGAGAGATAGAAAATCGTATAAAGAGCTGCGATGAAATGAGAATTAAACCGTGCAGAAGCAATCAGCAGTCAAGCCACAGACTCCGAAATATCATCAGTAGACTTCACTAGTCCAAAAATGATCCTGGTTGTCCTAGCTCCTCTCGAATTAACATAATTAAAGAACCCGTCTTATCTACATTACTAGTTCGCTCTACGTTCCTAACCGTTCCATTAAAGCACACCTCGAACTATTTACTGTTTATGTTCCAATACCCAAAACCCAGGGTTGGTCACCAAAAGTAACTTCGTACACCCTGGAAAGTAACCCAAAAGTATCTCAAAGTAACCCAATGTAACCTAATGTAACCCAATGTAACCTAATGTAACCCAAAGTAACCCAATGTAACCCAAAGTAACCCAATGTAACCTAATGTAACCCAAAGTAACCCAATGTAACCTAATGTAACCCAATGTAACCCAATGTGACCCAAAGTGACCCAAAGTAACCCAATGTAACCTAATGTAACCTAATGTAACCCAAAGTAACCCAATGTAACCCAAAGTAGCTCAAAGTAACCCACAGTATCTCTAAGTTTCCGTGTATTTCAGTTGTTTCGTGAAGGAACTTCGCATCAGTTTCAAGATATTGCAATCGGCGCCTCGTCTCGTCTGACGAAAAGTTTGAAACGTCACCACGCAAGTCTTGCGCACGAGGGGTTACTTTACGTTGGGTTACGTTGGGTTACATTGGGTTACGTTGGGTTACACTGGGTTACTTTGGGATACTTTGAGATACTTGGGTTACTTTGGGATACTTTTGAGACAATTGCAAGCGTGATGTACGCCATTTGTGGGCAAGACTCGTGACCAAATGTAACCCAAAGTAACCCAATGTAACCCATAGTAACCCAAAGTAACCCTGAGTAACCCAAAGTATCCTGAAGTAAGCAAGTAACTCGTACACCCTGGTTCTTGGTGACCAACCCTGACCCAAAACTATCCCAATACTGGAAAGCTAAGCTCTACTTTTAACAAATTATCCACGGCCTTGCCTGTTTTAAGCCTTTTCCCAGGCTCATTGACGTCTAGCCAGATCTCGGCAAAATTCAGAAAACCGGTTTACGCATCAATAGTATGAGACGCGAACACTCGTCGGGAGTATAATGCACATGGAAACCAGTAAATCGCGGCTAGTGCAAAGATTAGTGAAGTGTCGTTACCGGGTTCAGAATGTAACATGGAATTTCGGGCTTCGGGTTTAAGAACTAATGAATGCTGTTACGGGAGTAGGATGCATTGGCATTAAAGGTCCTTTAACCTCATTTCCAAGATTTCGAAATTCATATGTCAATTCTATTCACCCTAACGGCCCGGCCCTATGCTGATTTTTGGATGTACCATGATTGCTGTTTTCGAGGCGGACCATGTTCCCGCTTACTGCTTCCGTGAAGCTAATTGGTCAGAATTCCCGGTTCTGCAAGTTTTTCATGTTTCTCATCAAAACCAAGGGGGCTGAGCGAGGCTGAAGATAGCCGGGACGGGTTATAATTCTTGAGAACCCCCCGAGAATACAAATGAGTCACGTGTTATAATGCTTCAAAAAATGTGTTCAGAAAAACAAACAATACAGTTTAGAAAATGAATATTGAATTCTGGAATAGAAGCTTTAAAAAGGTTCCTTAGGTCCCTGATGATGAACCAACAGCAAAGTTACTAATCCAATATCCTTATGATTTGCAGAATAAGCCATCGTTTTAAAATAGATAAAGTTGGCGATTTGAATTCATATCAAAACCTTACGACTTACCAGATTCCAGTCCTCGTCTAACCTTCTGTTTCTGCGCTTGAAACAAACCTAACCCTGGGTCACCAACTCGCCATCAAATTCAGTCCAGATTTCAGACATAAACATTATCGTATTACATTATAACCGATTTCAAGCAAGAACAGAAATAATAAAGAAAGGAGAAATTTGAAATATTCTCAAGGATATCACACGCCGACATTTAAAATTATTCAGTGAAGTAGAAAGTGTAAACTAGAAAACAATAGATTCTTATTTTTGTCACGTTTAAAAAAGAAATGAAATGGTTAGGTGATGCTAAAGAGGTTAAGAAAAATATTGACGTCACCAAGTGCAGGAGGAGTCGTAGCCAAAAAAAAAAAAAAAACAAATCTCGAAAATTAGGAGGTTAAAAAAAAAAAATTACCCACGCAGGTGCTAGTAAAAGTTGGTTACAAGCGAACGAAGCTTCTTTAGTATCCAAATAATTTCATTCTTATTTTTCCCCTATTTTTTCAATCCAGGTACAACGAACGATGTTTCTTCCCCTCCACCGCCCCTCTGCTGGAAAATCCCAAAGAGGAATTACAGCATCTCAAGAGCCCGTGGGCACCCTGACTAGGTTCTCGACTGGTTCAATATACGTGCCGGGAATAAAAGAAATGTGAAGTCTATATATTCAAGGGCGATAGTCCGTTGGGGCCAGTAACGTAAAATAATTGAGACAAGTCTTCGATCATTTTACGGATTTTGAAGACAAATACCATTTTCATACATGTACCATTCTTACAGATACCATGGTATCTGATACCCTCGGCCACCCACTGACCTGCATTTTGTATTTTTTGCAGTGACCAATGGTATCCGCTACTACGGTCGCTTTGCCAAAAACGACAATTACATCTATTACTTTTACAATTACATCTATTACTTTTGTGGGTTTCGGGGGGGCTGAACCCCCTAACCCCCCCCCCTGGATACGGCCTTGATGTAGGCCTATAGAGGCGAGCTGCCAGCGAGCCGCGTCAAGCGTTTACATTTAACTCGTGATTCCCTACACATTCCCTACTTTTCCCCCTAATTCCCTGCACATTTGCATTCGGGGGGGGGGGGGGGCGGCTACCTGAGTTTTTTTGCCAGGGAGCTTTTAACACCGGAGGGGGGGGTCACCGGTGGGGTTATGTCCGGGGGAGGGGGATCGCCAGGGAGTTTTTCGCACAGACCCGGTACCCTTTCAACAAAAAATCATTGACTCATTACTCGGTTGGAGAGCCACCCGCCCACCACACAAAGACACCAGTACAAAGCAGGACCAATCTATACCACTGCCAAAGAAAATGCAGAGATTCCACGCCATGTTGGGTAGACTACGTGTTTGTTCAACGCTCAACTCGCTTTTAGTTTGTTTTTTCGCTTTTGACAACCAAAGCTCAACTACGTTTTCCTTTTCAACCTTTTAGTCTAACGAAGAAAGCGGAGATGAACACTGTTGAGCACAACGTAGAAGACCTACTGCAAAGGACCAGTCGTACCTTTACTACTATGCAACCTACTTCCGTAACTGCATCATTCATTCTTATACCCGGAGTCCCGAGTTTCATACGGTACATTCTACCCCCCCCCCCACGACACCTCACTGATTTTCTCATTTGCCCTGTTTCGATTACCTTTGATCTTGGTTACGAGAATTATATTCATCAGAAAAACCGGTTAGGCTATGTAAATTATTCCCCGTTTTTGCTAGAACTCAACGGGGCTGGAAAAAGGCTTAACACCGAAAGCCGTGGGTAACTTGTGAAAGCAGAGCCATTCAACCATTTTAAAATCCTGGGAATTAAAGAGTAAATAGAGCGAGGGTTACTTTAAACACTTTGTGAACTGTGCCAACTATGGAAGGTGGGGCCGAAATCAGTACGTGGTCATGGACTGCTGTATCGCCATTGTGTACTGCTGTAGCCTACTGTCGTAATGGTGAACTGGCATGGACACAAGTGCTGGACACTCTCATTCACTGAGTGGAAGGTTAAGATAATCCGACCTGACGCGAGTGGTCTAGGAGAGTGCCCTTGTCCACAGTTCTTTAACCTTTGCTTCAGCTCAAAACAATATAAGAAGCACAAGAGGTTTATTTCCGGCAGCTGACTGACAGACTGACTCACAATACACGAGAGAATCGTTTAAAAGAAATTTAGTCCCGTTTGTTCTTGGGAATCTGTTAAAATCAGGACTACTAATGGGAGTAAATCCCAGATTCCTGGTGCAAAATGATAATTACAAAAGAAGCTCTTTTGCAGATGGTGCTTCAGGTGTTGTCTTATTCAATTGCATATTCTTCAGACTTGAAGGGTGATAAATAAATATTAATAATAATAGACAAAACCCCCTCATTATTCTCATATTCCAGGCTCAACAAAATTGGCAAGAACCCAAGCATGGTCTCAAACAGGGAAGACTTCCAACATGATTGCAAGACAGTCAACGCACTCGTCAACTCCATCGCGATGCAGGCTGGTCGTGGATCCGACGACTCCTTTGGTTCTGTGCCAAACATCCGCCAGGCGATGTCGGCGGCTACTCGGTGCATAGTGCAAGCGGCGCAACACGCTGCCGAACTTTCCATCACCCCTGTGTGCCATTTAACCCCCAACCTGCCCCTCTCAAGACCGCGGTCAGAGCATAATCTAACCGCGGGTAACGACCGGCCGCCGCTGCATCGGTCAGACACTTTGCCCGGTAGTCAATCATAATGTAGTAGCCAATAGCTTTATCAAGGACTGATAATAATCCTCTGGAAAAAGTTCGACTACCATGAGAAGCAAACGTCAGTGTTTGAGCTGGGTGTGATAGTGTTTCGCATTCTCATCGTTTCCCATCCGGGACGACACAGTAAAGACCATGTTCATGTTGAATGTCCATGTTCATGTTCATTTTCGTTTTCACGGATATTGATCCGAAAGGGAAAGACAGGCTGGTGACATCCAGAAGTCCGGGGTGTTGGAGCTCCCAGATCACGGAATCTGGAAAGGTGTCACAGAGGCATCACATTTGAGAGGCAAATTACAAATGCAAATGGACGGGGCAAGGAAATGGAAGAGTGATTGGGAGAGGCGAAATCTGGGAAGAGGACATTTAGGAAATGCTGAATAACAGCGAAGTTCGATATCATCATTGGGAAAACCATGATGCCCTGACTATACGGAGCGAGAGTTCCAGATACCTAGTACACTGGAACGCGAATCCTGGCCTTAAAATTGCCGAACGCTGAAGATAGAGTCACGTCGCTCTGAACCATTACGTTTACTGAAAGTGGTTATTCTCCGGAGACTTATTATCTGTTCTTGGCTTTATGTAGTGTTTGAGCCCAGTGCATAGAAGGGCTGTGACTGAATAGGTTGTAGCGTAGTTTGCCAGTTTCCCGCGAGGGGTGCTGCCCCCGGGGACACTGACATAATCAGTGATTTCATAAAGCAATATAAGTCGGATGTGCCGGATCTTGTGAGTGACTGAGGTATTCTAGTCTATACGATAGGTGTTATGCAAAGTTAAACTGTTGCGATGATTCTTAGTTTACTGCTCTAGTTAAAGCTCTAGTCCTCATTTAGCTCAAGTATTTGCGGTTATGTTGGATTAGCCCCTATAACCATAGCTGACGGTAGAAACAGTTTCAGTTCCAAGAATTTCGATACCATGCACAAAATACAAAGACGAAAAAATACCAGCGTGGAAATAAGGCTGCAACTCGAGCTCCTGCATCTTCCCAGACTTATTTTCTCGTAAGCTACTTTGTTACGACTTTCTCCTCTGAGGGGAAAGAGGGACCTCTAGGTATGGGAACAAAAATTTGTGCTGGATTCAAGTTGAACTGTTACTCCCATGGGAAAGGAAAACAAAACCGAAAATGTAGATTCAGCATGTTGTTGTAACCCAACGGCTTAAACTCCAACACCTATTCTAACTACATAACTCTCAAAACGAACGATCATCAACGTCGAAGTAGAACTTTACACAACCATGTTCCACCTTCTAACAGCCGCTGAATTAGACGATGAAATTAAAGCAAACATGTTCCGACAAGAGACTAAAATACAAAAGCAGAAGAAAGAGAGTCGCCTGAATAAAATGATGAAGGAATATAACGATACCCAGAAGCACCGTTTTGTTCTCCATATTTCTAAATCCATGTCAGGCCGCTTTTTTCTAAACTGGAAAATAGGCCTCACCCTTGCTTATTTTTCTCCAAGACGTTTAATCAACACCGCATATCCCCGGATCTAGACAAAGTCGGTAGTCTACTCGAGGAAAATTTCAAACAGTGGGTTTTCCAAAGAACTTAGCAGTTTTGCTTCGTCCCAGCAGGATCCTAGAAAAACAGCGACATCCTAACATAAAATGTTGGAGAAGGCTTGGTGAATTTCGGTAAGAAAACCAGCTCTGGGTATATTTTTTACCTGTTTCATCTCCACAGACATGGATTTACGAATGAAACATTATATTTAGTATTTGTTTTGCATTACGAAGTTTATAAGTGCGGTGTTCTATTATTATATTTTTCATTTAAACGAGTATGTTGATCTGAAATAAAATAGCCAAAGCTGCTGACTAAATCTGGAATGTACTGCTATTCCGCCTCAAAACGTTGAAGGGAGAGTGTGCCTTCTTCTGTGTCCGACCTGTAAAGGTCTCCCCAACCTGGGAAGTTCACACATAGTCTGATTTTCCCGGTTGGATGCGAATTTCATTTTCAATTCTGACACATCGCACGCAGGATTTCCCCATAGTGATGCGAATTTCGCATGCGTTTTTTTTTATCGGACTATGTATTAACGGAGCTTAAGAGAGTCTAAGTCGTGAATAGCCTAGAAAAAAATAGCCGAATACCATTTCAGGCTGCCACAAACCTGAATGCAAGACATCCACTCAGCTCGAACAATAAATTTAAGTGGGTATGTTGTTGGTCTTCCAATTTTCATGTCTGGTTGCCTGGAAGTAACTCTTCCCATATCTGTAGTTCAGTCAAAAATGGGCCTAGTTGATCTGTACAGTAGAGGTATGTTTATTTGAACAGTTATTTAAATGTGAACAGTGCAGTTTTGGGCTATATGGTAGAATGAAGATTCAAAATACTTATTTAGGTGTATTTCAGAGGCCCTTAATTACCTACTCTACTATACTAAGTAAATAATTAAAATAATTTCTTCCATTTCAGTGTTCTTCCCAATTCGTTCGGGTGCATGGTCTAACAATACTTGTCAACCCTTCAAGTTGATAAAGTTTAGTTTTGCTCCGGCTCTCCTTGACAAGATTCTGTAAAGACCTTACCTTACGCTACTCAAGGAACATCTCTGCTTTCCTTCCCACGAAGATTCTGAAACAAAGTTCTGACTTTTGAAACTGTTAGACTCGAGGAGTTCCTAAACTAAAATGCAAACTAACATTCAGTCACTCAAATTTTTTTATTAAACAACGTTGGGCTAGCGGAAATTTTCAAGGGAAAGAAAGCTGCTTCTTGTGAAGACTAAAGGATGTATTTACAAATAAGCACAGCCAAGAATGTGTCACGGTTACAAAACCCGTTACCGACCACACACGTGTTGTTTTTCTGGTTGAGGGTCTAGGTCACATCTGGTAAGCCCACTGCTGTCAGTTCTGCCAAAGATCCTGACTCGGGTAACCTAGTAACTAACTACTGAATTTTCTGATCAAGAACAGAATCAATGGACAAATTCAGGGCAAATCATCTTTCATTAAGGAAAATCGGCAAATTCGCGCTACTACCGACGGAACTGTTTGTTGCCAGTGGCGTCCCGAAGGGTGGCGCAGCGTCTCCCTACGTTTTTGGCATTTGGTCAAGGCGAAAATCTGGTCGAAACGGGCATCGCGCCGAAGCCGTGATGCCTGTTTCATAAAAATCTTGTGTCCCCACATTTCCAAGTTCGGTGATTTAACCTGTTTATTGGTCCCCATTCTTTATCGAATCCAACTTTTGCTCAGTCCGCATCGATTTTACCGCATTCGGTCCTTCCCTTCGTAAATTCGGTGATCTAACTCGTTTCTTTGGTCTCATTCTTTACCAAATTCGGTCCTTCACCGGACTTTCCCCAAGTCCGATCAGTTCTATCGCATTCGATCAGTTCATTTCACAATTTGGTGACATCGGTACCGTAGTACGAATTAATTTTTTGTTTCACCCCAGTTACTGAGTTCGGAAATTTAAATGGCATTTATTTAGCTTTTGTTCTTTACCATTTAACGGTAGCTTCAGCTGGTTGTCATTCATTACTTAACTTTTACTTCTAATGACTGCAGTACTTCTGGAATTAAACTAGCCTACTTTTGTTTGCTGTAAATTCAGAACAAACATACTTTGTATCTACTTTACCGTGGATGGTAAAATTCCGGTCGAAACGGGCATCGCAGTTAAGACGTGATGCCCGTTTTTCTAAAAAAAATCTTTTGCCTCCACATTTCCAAATTGGGTGATTTATTGAATCTGGTAATTCATCTAACTTTCGTTGGATGATCGCCGGGGGGGGGGGGGTTGCCGGAACCCGGTTGTTATACCGCTCCCGATCTGTTTCTTATTTTTTTAAGTTGGTTTTCGGTAGTACGAATTCATTATTTGATTCAACCCAGTTCCTGAGTTCGGTAAATTTAAGTGGCATTTATTTAGCTGCCATTCTTTAGGCCTACTTAACTTTTACTTCTAATGATTGCATTACTTGAAAAATAAGCACATATCTTGACGTGAAAACTAGCCTACATTTACTTGCTGTCAATTCAGAATCAATTTACTTTGTTTTTACTTTACCCTGGATGGCCCCTTTTCTTGCCAGACAGCTCTGTGGTTTGATAGGTACAGTAGCCTAGAGGTATGCTTATGTGAATGTTTGTTGACATTGGGCTTTGCCATTTTCGTAACTAACTAACAGTTAGCCAAAGTAGATAATTAAGGTCATCTGAAAACACCTGAATAGGTATTTTGAATCTTCATTCTACAATTTAGCCCAAAACTGCACTGTTCACATTAAGGTAACTGTTTACATATAGATACCTCTACTGTAGTCTTAGGATCATAAAAAGGCACTTTGACCATCAGTGTTTCCACAAAACTTCGCCTGAGGCGCATTTCGCAGTCTTCACTATTTAGAAGAATGGTTCGTCGTTTAATTGGTGTTCGAGGCTTGGAACTTTGGGGGGCTTGAACCAGTCAGCCACAAACCCCTGATTTTTGGGTACCCTATGCCAAACACTGGATATGCCCAGCATTTGGCATAGCCTATGCTTAGCCCTGGACACCCTATGGCTATGCCAAACGCCGGATATCTGTTGGCACCTTAAGCCAGCCTTAACCCTGACCTACCCCACTAGAGATGAATTCTGATTGATTGATTTTTTAGCTTCATTCTAATCATCAATATTTTATTGCACCCCACTATCCAGCATTTGGCATAGTGTATCCAGTGTTTGACAAGCGCTAGATATACCCAGTGTTTGGCATAGGCTTTCCCAAAATCAGGGATTTGTGGTAGACTGGCTTGAACTGCTTGAACCACATTAAAAGCTAGAATTTGCTGGAAAGCAGTTAAATTTTGTCAGAAAAAAGGCGGATTAATTTTTTCTTTTCTGTTGCACTTAAATTTGTCCTAGGTACAGCGATAAGCAACGCTGTTGCTTTTCACCAACAACGTTGTTTGTTCCTTTTTAAGCCAGACGGATTATTCTGAAAGGACCCCTCTTGCTTATTCTGCTTTTTATAATGTATCTAGCTCCCATACAGAATTATAAGCTTCTAAAATCCCCACCTTTCTCCATTGTTTCGTTTTGTGCCTACGAAATTTTAGTGCTTTATAGCCTTGCTGAGTTTTGCCCGTCACACCGCGAAAGGTTTGCCGGGATCATCAACGTCTGCTGACAACTCTTTCACACATAAGAAGGATCTGAGAAGATATTGTTTATTACTTCTTTTATTTGCTTAGTTTTCACACTTTTGAACCACGGCGCGATCAGTTTTCAAATGTTTTGCGTCCAGCCGCTGCGTCGGAGAGCAGGAAAGCTGGACATAGTCGACAGGCGCTAAAAAGAAAATCGCTAATTTCAGATGGAAAGTAATGGTATTTTCGAAAATGTTTTTTTCTGATGCATTTCATAGGGAAAATATTATTTCTAGTAAGAGTTGTGCTTGAAGGAAAGACTTTTCTGGAAATTTGAAATCTTTCGAGGCTGGATACCCCTCCTGTAGGTGTAGGTAGGATCATGAAATTAAGGATTTAAGGCTAGGGAGCTAGGCTAACAGTCTCGAGCACTGAATCTTGGTGTGGCACTGAATTTAGCTGACTTACAATATCTATGAAGTGACACGCCCACCTCCAGACAGCAAAAATTCCGAGGCATATGCCAGCACAAAATAAAATACTTCACTCATCCTGCACTCATCACACCAATCACTAAGTACACTTGCCCTGTTTCGAAATTCAAACTTCCCGCCAAACAGCCAGTTCAGCCCGTTGTCGGCGTTGTCAGTGAGCGAGCGTGTTCCACACTACTTCCGTAGTAAGCATAGTTGCGTTTTTGCTGATACGATGGTATCTGTTACCACGGTAACTGTTTCTGTAATTACGTTTTGCAGTTACCGTGGTATGGTATCTGATATACGGTTGCTCTGCGAAAACGGCAATTTCCGAAATTGCGCTTTTCGAACTCATCCTAAAAGAAAAACTGATATCCAGTTATATCACTAAGTGCCAAACTTCTTTCCCACCAATTTGACAAAAATTGATGAAAGTGAGACGATTTTTTCAGATACAACGGTCGGACGGCAGCGTCTGAATATCAGATACCACGATAACTGGCCACATACCACGATAACTGCAAAAACACCTATTGACCGTGGTATCAGATACCAGGATAACTGCAAAACCGACTTTAGACCGTGCTATCAGATACCATGGTATCTGCAAAAACGCAACTAAGGCTGGGACGCATTTTTCTATTTTCGTCAAAATAAATCAAAATATTATTATCACTCCACAGGGTAATCCAGCCAATCACGTTACAGAGAGAGATCCGTAGAACTTAATACGTTCCCGAGCATGGTATTCATGGTAAGCACATAGTACTATTAGTTATTATTTTGAGAAGGTTGGGACGGTCAGCGTAGTAACTTTTTACGAGGTTGGAACGAAAATAGTAACTATCAGTTACTAATGTAAGAAAGGCGGAGCACGCTCTGTGTTGTCGCTTTTCGGAACTTGTGAAATATGTCCGCAAAAACCTGTGACATCCTGGCGCACGCGAAATTCGGTCGTTTCCCGATTCAGCGAAAATTTCTGGAAAAACTCGTAGTCTTTGACTAAACAGGTAGCAGATTTGTAAATTTCAGTCTTTGAGTGACGAAGATTTCATCGATTTTTCATTCACTTGAAAACGGAAGAGCGAAAATCCGAGAAAAAAGAAAAGAAGAAACAAATGGTTTTGAAAATAAACTTACATTCAATTTTGAAATTGGTCGAAAAGCTTTAAAATCGCAGAATTTCGTGGACATTTTTGACATATGTGCGATTTCCCTGCGACAAACTTTTATCACAGCTAGAACCTGTGACAAATAGGAGAATTCTGTGACCAGTGGTAACATTTGCCTGTAGTATTGTTTACCGCAAATGGGGAGTATAAACGGCACTAAAAGAAGTTTAACTCATGGGACAGCTCGATATTGCAGGGAAGAAGAAGCGAGTCACTTCAATTGTTACCACATTTTGTATTTTCTCCTGGAAGATGGTTTACTGCCTTTGGTCTATTCCTGCCGAAATCTTTCCTGTGGCGGCCAGAATCAGCGGTAGATTACCCCCTTGGTTGTAGCGGCCATAGATAATCTGAAGCATACTGGAAGGATATGACAGGGAACATCCACCACAATAATTGCCAAAACTCAAAACGGACAGCCTCATTGCTCAGGCAGAAGCCCCCTCCTTCCTTCCTAGACAAATAATCGATTCCTGTAAAGCTTGGTGCCCACAGAACGCGGACTCATTTATGCGAATTCGACGACGCTAGCGGAAAAAAAAAACTCGCCGCACTATTTCAAACCAAATTCGTATTCTCGCCGTTCCCCGAGGACTCCTCGGGGAATCAAGGGAAACGGCGAGAATATAGAGGGAGTCACTCCACGCGGACTCCGCGTACGGAAAACAGCGAGAACACGGGGAATGCTTTTAAAATGGATTTGTTCGAGAAAAAAATATGCAGTTGCGAAAATTAGTCCTGAGCCGATTTATTTTTGGTTTTGTTTATTATGATTCTGATACCCTACCCGATGCAAACGAGCGGAGGAGCTACGCAGAACATCGTTACTGTTATCTCTACAAACAGCTGTATCGCGGTACAACTCCGCAGAAGAATCTGGACGCCGTCTGAGTCGTCCTTTACAGCTGACTGGTTGTCTGCCATACTGACGTCACGTGTGACGCGCTGTAGAGCGGGCTCTCCACGCCTGCTAGGCATCCTACGGTTTTTCACCTGGTATGAGCAACGGCGTAGAGGGAAGTAGACGGGTATCAAATCAAACCTCGCAGCACGTACCTCTAGCTACGCTCAGTTTTATCGGGGTATCCATAGTCGCTGCATTGGACCAAAGGCGGAGGTTCTATCAGATTATTTGTTCTTGGTATCATGCATAAAAGGTCCTTTACCAAGGGTAACGCGCAGTGCACAATACAGATGGGTTAGGGTAAACATCCGCTGAATATTGACTGAACACACCAAGAATTTTTGCTCTGCGAAGTCACTGAGGGACAGAGGTCCTCCCCGTTCTGTCTAATGTCTACAATAAAGATAAAGCATTGTTCTAATAGGTGGGATGAGGGGTAGAACCAACGACGTTAACAGTTGCGGCTTATGCTCGGGCGTGCTGTTTATGCTGCAGAAGGAGTAGTATATCTTGATCATATTTTGTCTTACGCAGAGCCAATCAGGTCACTTGTTTGGGTTCTGCCAGCGAACTGAGGAAAGAAAGTAATATAGAAAAACTTCGTTAGCCTCTGTTAACCTACGACCATATTCTGAAAGTATGATAGAAGCATGTATAAGATCCTTCTAAACTTCAATCTGTTTTTTGCCTAAAGAGAGCACAAGCCTCTCTCCCAAGCCCTCTATCTTTTCCAGAGCAAAATAACACTAGGGAGTAGCGCCAAGACATGCTTTCCATGCTTCGGAAATGGGCCATACTCGTAGGGCCGCCCATTACGCTTGCGCATTTAAAGGTAGTCGAACTTGCGGGTTTAAAAATTTCTAGTAACCTGAGGTGTGGTCGGCACACATCATGGAAACAGGGGCTTCATATCTTTGTTTGCTATGCTGAGAAAATGAAGTTATTGGATCCAACGCTGGTGCGCGACTGATTGAGTTTCAGTAGGGACGTTCTCTATCACTAGTGGTGCTAGTGTCGCTGCTATTCGAGAGTGTGTCACTTTTTCAGGACTTGGCGCTACTCCCTTGTGTAATTTTGCTCTGATCTTTTCTGCTAAACTGATCGTTTCTGGTAGAGAGTAGTCTGGTGCCTTTCTCCTGAGCAGATTGGTCACTGTCCTCGGCATTCACCTTACCTTTCTTCGCAGGCCTGGGCAGAATAGACAAAGGGCTTGAAAAAAAAAACGGCCAAAATAGCTGTGAGGACTGTGAACTGAAATTTACTCAAAACGCCGGCGATCTGAAGAAAACTGGCCAGCGTCTTTCGCTGCCCAGTAAATATCAAACTCAGTTTGATCAGAAAAACTGGCCAGCAAAACGAAAAACTGGGAGAAAAAGCTGGCCAGCAAAAAAAAAAATGGCCATTAACTGGGCAGTGGGAACAGCAAACTGGGCAGTGGGAACTTAGCTTAAGCGCTTGGTGCAAAAAACGGGAAAATGAACAAAGGGCTTGGCAGATAGGTGAAAAAAAACGCCCACACTGAGTCTGAGAGGTTCGTTCCGACCTGTGACAATAGAAACAACTTCAGTTTATTTGAATATGTACCCATCGTAACATAACAAAAAAGAGCAAACGAATCATCAAATTTCTCGCTGTAAGTTATACTCGCACTGTACACTACAAAAAAGGCGTACTGTCTAAACGCAGCGACGAACGGGGACTGAATCAGGTACTTATTTCGAGTTGTGAACGAAAATGGATGCAATATTCATCAACGGCAACGTCTGGCAAGACTGAAAAACTATTGTAAGTGTATTCTATGGATATACTACCCAGTGGAACAGAAACCCTGTCTAACCCAGGATTGCCACGGTTGGTTATTTTTCGCGTAATTTTTTTTATTTTTGTCTGTTTGTATCACTAAATTTCTCCATTTAAGTGATTTTTCACACAAAATAGCCACAGAAATCACCGAATTTCCCGAAACTCACACTTTTTAAGAACAGCCGATTTGTTTTGGTCTGGAGTGGCAACCCTGGCTTAACTGCTTGGAAATGCTGGCTAACATCAACCATTTCACCATTATGGTGCGGACAGTCAGGTAGAGTCGTCACCAGGATTTTCATCACCATTATCATTTCCTTCCGATTTTTTGTAACTTCGTTATGAAAGTGAAGAAAATCCTGATCGGGTGTCCGCACCATAAATCTTCCGTACAAAGCTGATGTTGAGAATACAGGCCGGAATTCCAGTACTAGACCATTCGGCCCTGACCGCATCATTAAAGCTGACAGGAAAACTTCCAGCTTTCTAGGCTGTCCGAACATTCTCAATAAGCACACGGCTGATGTGTCTTACATCGTTTTCCACAGTTCAATTTTTCTCGAAAATATTATGAGGAAACGAAGATGGAACGCGTTGTCCGACAATTCCAAAATTAACGGATAAAGGTTTGTTCTTGCAGTGTCAAAGTTCCGAAAAATCAGTCGTCCGGTCTAATCTACTAGATCCCTCTTCCAATACTCACGTCCGACATTCGCATCCGACCCTGTAGGAACCCAGCTTAAGGGCGTAGGTTATCTTTTCTATCATTTCTGGAGAAGATCTATTTCTCCTTAAGCGTCGGGTCACCCGGATAACACTTGATTTCAAACTATCACCAAGGCATCAGCATATTTTTCGACTATCCTTGTCTTATTTGATGGCACTCAATCGATAGTCCGCTAAGATCTGTTCCAGAAATATTTAGGCTATTCTTGAAAACGGTCCCTTTCAGGACTTTATTGCAGATTCTTTTAGTTACAGCCTGAACAGGACCCTTGCCAAGAAGGTCCGACAAACCTCTTGAACATTTCTCAGTTGGTAGCGCTATCAAATACGATTGACAGTGAAGGAATAGCGTAAACTGTTCCAAGCTCGACTACTCACACCTCTTCCATAGCCTAGTCTTCCGTGTCGGAATTTTTTTGATGGACAACAAAGGGCCAACAAAACGCAATGGCCGCTGATGCTTTAAGCTCGTTCGTCATACTCCTAATAGTTTCTGTTTTTTTTTTTATTACTCACTGGTGTTTGTTTTTTCCTCTATAAGGAGCTGTATGGTCTCCTCATCTCCCAGTTGATTCACTAGAACCTACCAGTTCTAGCGAGTCCATACTAGTAAGGTACAACTAGACAGTGGTGAGTCCGAAGACGGTTCGTAACACTAGGGAGCAGTCACCAGTGAATCAAGATTGACACTCAGGAAAAAAAAAAATAGAGACAACTACAGTGCCAGAAGTTTCAAAACAGGTAACACAGGGATGCGCAGTTTCAACAGATACCACTTAGGATGTTATCGGTTGTGATTTTGCAAACGTTATGCATAGCAAGCACTTCCATTAAGGGTCGAAAAATCGCCGAAAAAGCATTTGATGACTTTCTCCATTTCATGACGACAAACAAAAAAGTCAGCAAATATGTTTCCGGCTCTTCTTGTTTGCATAACGTTTCAATGCGTAACGTTTGAAAACAATATACAGCTAACATCCTAAGTGTTGTCTACTGAAACTGCGCATCCTTGCGTTAGCCTATTTATTACGACACTTCCGACAGTGTAGTGAGGTAAAGAACGCAGCTTTTAAGGAATAATAAAACAATGACGTCAGCATTTCCAAGACAGGGCGGAATCTTTCGCGCTGGGCTCATACATTTTTCGTTTGAGTAAAACCGGATGCTACAGTAAGACAGTGAGCGAGCGAATGACCAGATACAACAAATCGGGTTCGGGCGAAAAATTACCCAAACGAAACAATAATCACTTCACGACAAAAGGTTCATACCGGAAGAAGCTCAAGGTCTCCTAAAGCTCGGAACGGCCGGAAATCAGCTGACCTCAGACCCGGAAACGAGTATACCATACTGTAAAAAGTTTCTCCGAGTAAGGATTAAAGTTAACTGCAGTTTTTGCGACTGGGATTAATCTTATCTCTTCTGGAATAAGATTAATCCGAATTAGAAAAAAGATTTTCTCAGTAGAGACAAGATTAATCCCATTAGCAAATACTGCAGGATTTTTTTTTTACAGTGCAGTATCCATGTCTCGGTTTCCGGGGAAACTTGCCTACAGAAACTGTAATCATTTCTTCAGCCCAAGCTGACTGCTAATCACGTTTGGTGGTGCTAATAGATTGGTCTGCTCAGATCGAATTTCGGACCTTCTTGGCAAATACCCCTTTCAGGTCGTAACTTGAAATACAAAACTACGATCGTTGAAATACGATCAAACTTATCATTCGAAGTTCCTACCATTGGCTACTCCCTGAAGGACCCTTGCCAAGAAGGGCCGAAATAAAATTTCAGCTGACTTGAACTTTTTACCCCCTTGCGGAAGCTGATGAATGTGAAGACAATCAGCCAGATTGCCGGGGCGACATTTTGGTTCGTTTCTCCAGGGGCAGCGAAATTTCCGGTCAAAATAATAAAAGGACTCCTCGAAATTTCATTTTGTGAGTTTACAGTACTTGGCTGGGGTGTAAAGAGGGACTCCAGTCAACGCATTGTGGCTGTGTGTAAAAAGAAAGAAAATAAGTCCGACACTTAAGTTAAACATAGACGGAGTAAAAAGCGTTGTATGCACTAGAAGAAATGCAAGATAAATCCAGGTCTGAGAAACAACAGGCAAATATAGACAAAATCCAGACAACGTACGGATTTTACCCACTCAGGCATCTCCACATTCAAGCAACAACTTTACACACTCATCGAAGCAATTCCTCTTTTCACCAATCCGGTAGGAATATGTTCATCCCGATCGAAGTCGGTTTCTACTCTTGGATCACGACAAAAAAGTATGTTTCCAACCGGGACGTTGAGTCCATTCGTCACAGCGACGGAGAAATCGTGTCACTACATTTTTTCTGTTCAGATTTTGGCTTCGCCGGATCGCGAAACTCCTAGATTCCTAAAATCTGACTCAAAACGGAATCCCAAAAGAACGAATTTGAAGACGATCCGACCTGGTTCATCTTCTTTCTCCACGGTAATCCTCTTTCCGAACGGACCACGACGCTTCACTCCGTTCAGGGACATTTACAATCCGGCTGAAGTGAAAGTCCGATTCCGGGTCCTATCACAACGCTCACTGGTATACAATTCTGCACTGAGTTGTCCGTATCCGTACCAGGACTGTCTCTGGAGATAACACGGAACGATAACACGTCTGTAACGCGTTGAAAACCTTTACCACATGTCTCCGGCCAATCATGACGCTTAAAGCCGTAACATTAACACCCACACTATTCTTCGGCTGGTACAGTCCAGTCGTTACGAACAAGTCACTTCCTTGCCCGTAAAAAACGCGAACTCCCGCCTGGGGTCACTGTGGCGCATGTCACTCCGTTATGGTTTCATTCGCTGAACCATTAAGTTCGCACACGTAACGTGTGCTTGTCACGGTAAGGGTAACTCCGTATCGGTCGCGGTGACTCCGATCAACGTCTCGCGACATTCCGAGATTCGAGACGGTCACACGTGGTAACAAGAGGTAACTAATTTAAGCTCACGGAGCTAACACTGGGCTGGCGCGTTATCCCGCCTATTCACGTAGCCGTTCGTAACGCTGCCGTTACTGAGATGACTTCCGGACTTGCTACTGTCACTAGCGGTTTTACTACTCTCGCTCGACGGGAGTTGGCTGTTGCCATTTCGGTGCTCGATAAAAGGTCGTCGGTTCTGCCCTGGGTAGGTCAAAGGTGCATGGTCCCGACTATCTCTGTCCTAGACAAATAGACAGAATTAACAATGACCAGGACGGCGTGACGATATCGGACGGACTGACAGATCAAAAATGTTTAAGTTTAAAAGTTCGAATTTTACCGTTTCAACAATTCATCCCGAAAACCAGTTATAAGAGGTTTATGGTCTACAATAAATATGCATAATCCGGTAAAAAAAAATAGAAAAAAATAACTTGTTAAACTAAAGGTCATTTACTACTTAACATCTTCATCAACAATATGGTACTAAATGTATTAATTTATCTAATTTATGACCCGCCAGTGGCTGCAAAAGAAAAGAGTTCCAAGACAGAAGATAGAGCCGATGGTCTACCACGTCTTGCCAAATAAAACAACACTTTGAAGCTTCATGTTCTTATGTGTGAAAGAGTTGTCAGCGGACCTTGAAGCTTTCGGCGAGTTTGCGTTGCTTGACTGGCAGAACTCGGTTCGGCCGAAAAAGCGCAAAAAGTCGTAGATAACAAACGAAACAATGGCGAAAAGCGGGGATTTAAAGAAGCTTATAATATATAAGGCAGCTTATACATAAGCATAAGCTTATATATAAAAGGCAGAATAAGCAAAGGGATCCTTTAAGTATGCATAAGGCCTCCATGCCCTCCATTACCATATCCACTGACGAAGCTATCTTTCTTCCCTTAATTCAGGCTCACTTTTGTCTATCCCCTAGTACGGCCCTGAGGAAGATCTTTTGTGGTAAGACAGAAAAAAGTACATCGTTCACGGAGGTCCATTTGCTTTCAGCAAGAACAAATCGACATTCTATCTGCCCCAAGTAGAGAGGACAGAGCATCACGTTCCATTTTGGCAGAAATCGAGGAAACTTATTGAGGGGGACGAAGGCCGCCGAGAAATGATGCGAGTAGAAGGCTCTTGTGTACAATATTGTGCCACGGGATAAGGGGGCCGATCACGTCACAGAGATTCGTAGTTACCACGCATCCTTATTACGCTCCCGAGCGAAGTAAGCATATAGTTACTATTTATTTCGAGAAGTTTGGAACGGTGAGCGTAAAGGTTAACTTTTCAGGAGGCTGGAACCAAAATAGTAACTAATAGTTACTATTGTTAGAAGGGTGGGACACGCAAGGATCCGTGACGTCATAATAATAATAATACAAAGCAAGAAAAAGGCTTTCGCCTCTAAATAACTCGAAGAAATTTTGAGTAGTCGAACTGATCGGAGTTGAAAATCCCATCATGCGTAATAACTAAGGTAGGTAGGGTGGAGCACGCTCTCGGAGACAGAGATGTTGTTTGTTTTACAAAAGCTCGGCAGTAATTTAATTTACTTTTTACCTTATTTGATTTTAATTTACCCAATTTACAAATTCTTGAAATATATATTCAACGGGAGACAAACGGGTCTTTCGAAAGCTGTATTCCAAGTTCGCAGTATCTCTAATGAAAGTTTCCTGTTAGTTTCGAAATACTCATGTTTCAAGATCTGGTTGATTCTAAAGCACTCGGGAAAAGACGTGTTTTTTTTGTATTAATTAATGTTGATATATTGTTCTGAGTTGTATCCTTATGGCTAGTTATTTGGGAAGTATATAATACCTTCTTAGTACTTCTTACTGCTATCTACTCAGTTGATTCGCGGCCAATGGGCTGGTAACAATGGATAAAAAATACATTCCTTCATTCCCATTCCAAGAATCTTTTCTCTCTTTTCAAATAATAATGGCTTTATCCAGTATGTTCTTGTTTGGCTGCATTTTTAAATTTTTTTTTTTGCGGGATTGTTTATTTTCATCGGCACCCAGCACCACATTTAACACATGTGTCAAATGTTATCATATTTCCGAGACTGTATAGCCTTTCTATCCGCTAATCCGGAGATGTGTCCGGACATATCCGGAAATCAAGGCAAATGCAGAAATCGCTTCATGGGAAGGAAGCGGTTGAAGGCGCGAACAACAATGGATGTACATAATGGAATGAATAGTATATAACATTATGTGATAGTATTATTTATTTGTTGATCGAACGTTTAAGAAACCAAATTTGTATTTTAACTGCACTGAATAATAATAACGCTTGTTTATTCAGCCAAAAGGCCATACAAGTTTTACACGTTTCACTTTACAAATAAACCATTACACCTCTATAAACTACTATGCTAAACTTTCATTCCTAAGACTAAATCCTCTAGTCACATATTTGCTTATATCTACGATACACTTGGGGTGATCATATAATACGCAAAGCTGCATTCCTTTTCTTTCTTTGTACTGTACACTATTTGCGCAAATGAAATTTCATCATCATTTCCTATGCGTTTCGAATTTTTATTCGTTTCGATTTTGGGAAAAATAAAGTGAAACTGGTGAACCTGAAGTACGGTCTATCATATAATATTAAATCCTAAATGATATAGTTATATATGATGAAGTTAATCAATGGAAATATTCCCTGATTATGTTTTTTCTTGCCTATGAAATGAAAGCTTTATTTAATTATTAAATAATGAATCCTATTTTCCCGGACCAAAAACATTTTTTTGGTGAGAAAAAATAGAAATATGCTTACGGGACTCAGCGGTTCTTCTTCATCATGACTCTCACTCATGAGCACATCGTCATCTTCCGGACAGTCAATGTCTAAGATTTCGACGGCGGTCTGATCAGGTACATAGCTTCGCTCCTTCTCCCCCCTTTCCGCCATCCGAAAGGTGGAGCCAAAGGTTTGAAGAGGAATATCTTCCCCATAATCCGACTCCTCCTGGACTTCTTCAAGGACTGAGTGGTCCTGCCGCTCAGTCTGTCGGAACTCCTGACCCTCAGAGGAGTGGTAAAATGAAACTTCGGGAAAATGTTCGTCATTCACCTGAAAGAGAGACAATATTCCATCTATAAAATAATCATTTATACCAATCTTTTCGAAAAAAATTCTCCATTAATACTGACCTCCATAGTCATGATACACGAGGGGCATCAGATCTGGTTCACCCATTCAGAAATACGACTAGAGCTTCTTCCGTGATCAGAAATTTTGCCCCCTCTGTAGCCTATGGATATAATTCCAGTTGAAATTAGAAACTCGAGCCATCTGGCATCCTTCAAGGCTACAGCGAAGAGATTTTACCTTGCAGAATAATAATGAAGGGAAATAATAATAATGATACGTGAGTGTATACGTGAATAATAATGATACGTGAGTGTTTTTGTAAGTAGAATGTTTGTTGTATCTATATGAACCGCGTATGAATGGCATGTAGAATAATGTAAAACAGTGTTACCAGAATATGTAGAATAGAGAAGACTGCAACCTGCGGCCAGCAACCCTTTCGGGGCTTTCTTAGCAGGTGCTGCAAAATGTTTTGATCTATGTGTAAAATAAAATGTAATCTAATTTAAAGGAACAGAAAACTTATCAAGAATGTACCCTGATTCGATCTTGAGAGTAAGAAAAGTTCCAGTTACAACCATTGCAGTTTCCGAGAATTCGACTTTTGAGCAAAAGGTTTGCAAAAGCAAAAGGTTTGTGTGCCGCGACTAGGAATCGAACCCCGGCCGTCTAGTCGGGGAGGTCGTTACTCTGTGGTCTACATGTAAAAAGGCGAACTTTTACAGTACATGAGTGCATAATTACAGTGCATAAGGGGCAAGGGCCTGCCAGCTAGCTTTGGGAACACTAAGGAGGGGGTTCGAGATGACAAAGAAGGGGGGGGGCTGTCGACAATAAGACCCTGTATATTTATCCAAGCCCCTCCCCCCCCGGGCGATTCGATGGCCAAAAGTTGCGTAGTCAAGTTTACTGTTCCTTCTATCTAAAGCGTACTCTCGCGTTCCCCGGAGATTCCTTGTCGATTCCGGTTAATCCTTGCCAGTGAAAAGCACAGAGACGCGGACTAGCACCGGTGACAGGACGGACGCAGCACCAGAACCTCTTGATGCCAGTGAAGAGCCGTACTAACAGGTATTTGAATTCTTTTGTACCATACTTTACCGAGAAAATTAACAAGAAACTGTTGGATTACCAAGTGACATATTTTTTGTGTAGTGATTGTATATATTCAAGTTATTTTAACACGTTAAATGTAACGGTTGACATATTTAGTGCCAATTCAGCGCTACGAGTTGTATCAATAGAACTATATCTATATCTTCCTTGGCGAACTACAAGAATATAGGGAGTCACTTCCTGGGAATTCCCCGAACAAAAAAAACAAACAAACAATGAGAACACGAGGGATACCTCCGTATGGATTCAGCCTACAAATCACAGCAAGCGCATGAAAATGGCAAAGTTCGAAGTCAACAAACGTTCAAATAAGCGTACCTCTACTGTACTTGATATATTTTTGGCCTCGTCAATGTGGAAACAACGCCCCAAGAGTGTTGCCAGCCAGAAGACATTACAAGCCAACACCAGAGATGAGCATTACTATCATCACCGTAGGAACCAGGCAGGTTAATCCGTCAGACGCTAGCACGAAGACAATTCATTAGTCCCCTTGTCGTTCCTTTCCGCCCACGTCCCCCCCCCCTATTACCGGAGAACAGGATACCAAAATATTTAGGGTGTAAGGTGGCTGAGGGTTTCTTACCTCGATATTTGTGTGTGCAACCACTACCCAGCGGAGAGCAGGATGCCAAAATTTTTATATCTATAATATTTAAGTTGTCTAATAACCAAGGGGTTACAACCTCGATCTTTTTGGGCACACCCGACTGTCTGATAGGAACACAAGAGCAGGACAAATTTATAGAGTAAACAAGAGGTTGCTCAATTTATCTTTAGTGTGGTGTACTCCTATAACCTATAGTGGAAAAGACGGGACCAACAATGAAAGTCGTTTGTAACCCAGAGTCGCTTCGGTGTACTAAAGAAGCTCCCAAGTGAAAATTCCCCCGCGGCTAACCAGAAGCAAACAACTGAATAAGTTAATTGGGAGAACGGTCTCAGAAGCTTCATTCACATTATGAAGTTTTCGGGAAATTTTGGACGAAACGATCCCAAACATTTTAATACCGAAATCTACCAGGAACAGTGTCCTTGTATACTACAATCATTTCTGAGAAATGAGAAGAGCTTTTTCTCGCTGAACTTGCTGTCGGTTTGCAAGGCAAGGAACTCGACCCGCGACACGGCAGCTGACTAAGGACAGTCGGGGCCTTACTCCTTTTAATTCAGAGGCCGAAGCCCTGCTCATATTGACTGTAATTTGAAGTGTTTAAAGTTTAACTGAAACGCTAGCTTATTTATATATCTTGGCTCTGAACAGGCTACATTGAACTACTTTGACTCTGCTAGCATTTTTTTTTCCATCTAGGGCTCTAGTAGTGATGTTCAGAATATGCAATGCTAGCCCACAAGACAAAATTCACCACGACGCGGAGAATTTCAATTTCGACGAAATCATGAATTTCAATGGCAAATGAAGCGAAGCTCCGGAACGGTTCAATTCCAGACTATAGGCGAAATTTTCAAGAAAGCCCACTATTGCGTGTGACCCAAAACATATTTATTTTTTGGCAATCATTTACCGTTGTAGTAGCTACATATTTCAAGCATAGAGGTACTAACATACAGAAGTACCACAGAAGTACCAGAAAAAGTTAATTCGATGCAAATGGATTATATGAATAGTGGAGCAACGAAGTAACGCATTTTCATCGGTTTTTCAAGCATATTTAGGTGAATAAGCGACGTAGCATATAACTCGACCATCGTATCACAGCCCTATCCCGTTAAACTGAAAGGTGTCAATAACGAGACTGACATGTAAACTCAAAAGCGGAAAGTCAGCGCTGGAGCTGCTACTCGGTCGATATCTAAGTTGAACCACATTTCATCAGAATTCCCATCAGAGTAACGCCTGCCAGAATTATGCATCGGACCTGACTTGCGGTCGGATCGGGGATCAGAAATGGATGGAAAATTTCCATCGCTTCCAAACATTCGTGTCCGAGATGTCCACGGGAAAGCACAAGTCGCAATAGAAACAGTTTCTATTCCAATATTCGAACATACGTGACTCCTTTGAAAATCTACTGGGTTTCTCAGAGATTAGAAATCCGTCTCGACTAATTCCAGCTTCAAGCAGCCCCCGGTTTTGATGAGAAACTCGGAAGAACTTGCACAACCAGTATTTCTAACCAATGAGCTAATCAGAAGCGACAAGCTCTCGATCCGATCCGCGTCGAAAAGGGCCAAACAATGGAAGGATCCGTTTAGCGCGGTTAGGGTGGATCGAGGGCTTTGCAACTCTGGATGTCACTCGTACACCTTCGAGTGTGGCACTTATATGACACTTCAGATTGTAAAGCGTATACAAACATTTGTATGTTTGGCAACTAGAAATCAGGTTGTGTGGAAGTTGTGCCGCGTTACGTGGCGCTCTGTATGGAACTCGTAAACTCTGAATGTGACTTGCCACCCCCTCTGGGTGCCATGGCCTTCGGGCTTTCGTGTTTAAGAGCGTGTTCCACCCTTCTAACAATATTAACTATTAGTTACTATTTTTGTTCCAACCTCGGAAAAAGTTACTACGCTGACCGTTCCAACCTTCTCGAGACAGTAATTAATAGTAACTATTTGCTTACCATGCACGGGAGCATAGTAAGCGTTGTACGAATCTCACTGACATGATGGACCGATTAGCCTGTGGCACGATATTCTGCCGAAAAAAAAAAACAAAAAAAAAAACGTTCCAGCCTTGACGCCAAGAAGCCAAATTTCGTGACGTAACGCGTAGTAACTACGGTAAGTAGGGTGGATAAGTAGTCTATAAACTTTGACAGAAAATTCTCTAAGAGTGGATAAACATTACAACGAACATTGGGAACCGGAACGGATGGAAAGATTATGGACACAGAGTTAAGGCAGGGGAAGCAGGGATATAAAATCTATGTTATAAATTTCAGGGATATAAATTTCTATGTTTTCGTTTTATCAACGCAACCCCCCTCCACCATCGCCGCCTGTGCTCCTCCCCCATTACACCAACGGGTATCAACAACTCCACACTCGGTCCCCGTATGTGAACGAGTATCAACTTCCTTTTCAGCTTCTATCCCAATCAGCAACAGGTTTGAACCACTTACCGAATTGGACCAACCTGAACCCTGCCAGGACTTGCTGAAAGAAAAAACGATTCCATTACGTCATCCGACAGCCCATGTCCGAGTTCGCTGTACAACTAAGGTAAAAGATTACCCCTCTAACGAATTTTCTTTCCCCCGATTTTTGTATAGTAATGCGGAAAGTCTGAACACCGACAAGGTGGCAGAATTAGAAAGTCTCGCGTCTATTACGAAAGCATCTGTGATTGTTGTTTCAGAAGTCCACCGTCAAAACCCTGAGCTGACGAAGATACAACAATACAATAGTTTTATTAAATTACGACCAGATGATCACCCCCTAGGAAACAAGACCAAAGTTTTCGATGGGATCCCAAAAATTTAATATAAACTACGTCTTGTCTTCGCCAAAACCAGTCTTCGCCAGGCTAATCATCTGAGAAAACCAAGTTCAGATATACCTGTATAAGCCATATCTATTTTGACGATACTGATCGAAACTTCCTGGTGTACTTCTGCCAAATTTCCGGTTTCGGCCGAATTCCGAGCAAACTACTTGCCCAGCAAAAACAAAAGATAGTTCAGAAACGAGTTCAGCGTATCTCCTTATCCCTATAAAGAACATCTAATCAACTTCAAATAAAACTTTAACTTCTAACAAAAAAATCCGGTTTAACCGGATTCCGGACCAACAATATGTCCGGTTAAAAAATGATTGTCATGTATAGATTCAGCGTTTTTTCTTACCCTTAAATCTATCATCTAATCAACTTCAAATACAAATTTTGCTTTTAACAAATTTTCCGGTTTTGGCCGGATTCCGGACGAACTATTTGTCCGGCAAGAAAATGGTTTTCACCATCGTGTTCAGCACGTTTTCTTACCCCTAAATCGAATATCTAATCAACTTCAAATACAAATTTTGCTCTTATCAAATTTTCCGGTTTGCGCCGGATTCCGGGCGAACTACTTGTCAGGCAAGAAAATGGCTTTCACAATCGTATTCAGCATGTTTTCTTACCCCTAAATCAAACATCTAATCAACTTCAAGTAAAACTTTTACTTTTAACAAACTTTCCGGTTTTGGCCGGATTCCGGGCGAACTACTTGTCCGGCGAGAAAATAACTTTCATATTCGGATTCAGCGTGTCTCCTTACCCCTAAATCCACTATCTAAACAGCTTTCAAAAAATATTTTTTTTGCCCCTTAATTTGAAACCCCTCCCCCACCCTCAAATATAGAACTACAGAGCCCATCTTCGAACTTGACTTGTACTTTGACCCGAAGGATCCTCCCACCAAGTTTCATCAAAATATCTCAATCCCTTCGAGAGTTATCGTGCGCACAGACGGACAGACGGACAGACGGACGGACGGACAGACAGACGGACAACTTTTGCGATGTCATAGGTATCCGTCACTAACGTTTTGGGATCCCAAAAAAGGTGGTGGTTTACTCATATATACCCATAAAAAGGTTAAGGCAACACAATTACATGTACCGTGTCTGGGTAACCAGGACGAGATTTTGTGGGTCTTTTTACAGCCGCGACGACTTCCTCGGAAATATACCGGTATTGCTATATGTGCATATTACTACTCTCCTGGACAGAGTGCTTCTAACCGAGTTTCTTTTCTAGAAAAGTTACAGTTAAGTGCCGATTTCGTATCAGCCAAATATCCTAACTGCGGGATGTTTCTGATTGGTGATGCGAACGAGCTTCGCTTAGATCATCTAAACAGAGGACTTGGCCTCAAACAACTAGTCAAAATTCCAACGACCAAAGGCGGCACTTCTCTTGACAAGATTTCTACTAATATGCAAGAGTTTTACAGCGAGCCAGTGGCTGGTCCCCCGATCGGAGGAAGTTATCACTACACTCTCGAACTGAACCCTACCAACTCGATAAGAGTAAGTTATAAGACAACTTACAAGACTAGCAGGCCCATTACTGACTCCGGGCTGCTCGAGTTCGGAGAATGGCTAGCTAAAGAAAAATGGGAACAAGTGTATGCAGCAGAAACTTCTAGCGAGAAGGCTCTGGTATTCCAGGAAACATTGCTCCTTAAGTATCAGTCATGCTTTCCAGAAAAGACTTCTAAATGTTTCTCTTCCGACCGACCCTACATAACAAAACAGGTCAAGGAACTAGTTTGCGAAAAAAGAAGGCAAACGGGAGCAGGCTAATATTTTGAAAAACAAAATAAGGAAAATGACTCGTCAAGCTGCCGAAAACTTTTATGAAAAGGAAGTCAATCACCTGTTCAACTCTAAACCTGGTCAGTGGTACAGCAACATAAAACGCATGGTCGGCAAATCACAAGCTGGTCTCGATTTCAACTTGGATGAACAGGAGGCGGAGACAGCTAATAAACTTAATGCCCACCTGGCAAATATTGTTCAGTCACTCCCGCCCCTTCCGAAAGAAGAAATCCCTGCTCCTCCCCCACAATTTACCGACTTTCCAGTTATTTCACCGACTCAAGTACGACGAAAATTGCAGAAACTGAGAAGAACCAGCATCACCCCCGTGGACATACCAGTTGATTTGATAAAAAGCGTTCCCCGAGAATATTAGTCCACCACTAACAGATATTTTTAATCACATTACCAGAACAGGTGAATATCCATCGGTATGGAAGAATGGGTACATTACTCCAATCCCAAAAAAGAGCGCAGCCAACGATTTCTCAGGGGTTCGTCCCATCACGATGACCCCAATATTCAGCAAAGTCTACGAGAGTTTCTTGTGCACCTGGCTGAAAGATCACATACTCAAGAACATCGACCCTAGGCAGTTTGGCGACATGCCAAATACTTCAACATCACATTATCTGGTAAGCCTGGTGGATACCATCCTAAAACACTTGGATGAACCAGAACGATGGGTCAACCTGATCGCAATAGACCTCCAAAAAGCGTTTGACCTTATTTGTCACAGTGTACTTTTAAAGAAACTTCTCGATAAATTTGATATCCACCCGTTTGTTGCAAGAATTGTAGCGAATTTCCTTTCAGATCGAACTCAACGTACAAAATACAAGACCAGTTATTCAAGTCCCCTACCGATTTTTTGTGGAGTTCCACAAGGGACTTTATTGGGACCTCTACTCTTCCTGGTCATGGTAAATGACCTAGCTAACAACATGCCAGATCGCTGGAAGTTCGTAGACGATCTTTCGTTGACAGAGCTCTGTTATAAGAATACTCAAAGTGCTGCCGCTACGATAATGAGTGACGTGTGCAAGGAAGCGGCAGAGGGTAAAATGACCGTAAATTTCGAAAAATCCGTTGTTTTAACTGTTTCTTTTCTAGAGTCTGATCCTTCGTTTCAGCCCGACCTACCAATATCCTGTCAAGTACGCAAGCTGAAGTTACTTGGAGTATACCTCACGTCGGACATGAAGTGGGGAGAACAAGTTGACACAATGCTTAAGAGGGCTAACATGGGAATTGCGTCCCTAAAATTGTTATCCCGTCATGGAACACCTCCCCACCACCTGTTACGTTTTTATTTAGTTTTCATCCGTTGCTCCCTAGAATACTGTTGTGCCGTGTGGCATTTCGGACTGACGCAGGAGCAGTCGGGTCGGCTTGAGAGAATCCAGTACCGAGCCTTGCTTGTAATTTCAAAATCCCCCAAAGTCCCATACATAAGCCTCCTCCAAGAATTTAAATTAGAAACCCTATCCACCCGCCGCCTGAAGTTGTCCCTTAAATTTGGTAAAAGTATCCTAGCGAACCCTATCCACCGAGATATTATCCCACCAGAACATCAACCTACACGAGTTCGTCCACAACGAGCTGTGGCTGAGATGGTACCACGCCTTGCACCAACAAGGGTTTCTCACTCGCGATACGAGCGTAGTTTCGTACCTTCGTTCGTCAAGTTTTTTAATGCCCATGACGAATTATTGTGAATATGACCACTGAATTGTACGTTTGAGTTTTAAATTGTTGTAGTTATGGTCAAATTGACGTGTGTTTTTATTGTATAGGCTATTGACGATAATACTGCTATTCGGCATGTCCGTGGAAAGTATTTTGAAATTAAATTGAATTGAATTGAATGTCATCATCTATGACCGCAGTAGCCTTCTAGTTCTATAGGCCATTAATACCGAAGCTTTGCCGGAAGAACAGCCTTTTCCTCGAACGCCCCTTTATGTAGATCTGTGTCCGAAACATCTGCTTAATTACCACTGATGATTGGACATGCTTTTGGCTACGACGAAAATTTACAGAGCTGCTAAATATTGTTGTAGTGATTTATCCGATGTTTTTCCCAAGAAGTTGGCAGCCATCAGTTGCTTTAGCTGATCCGTTGAATTTGTATTTGGCAGGTTTTCAGATCCATCTTTGTAAAGTGGGTTTGGTGGGGCGCTATGTTCATGAAATCCCGTCTATTTTTAAAGGACACCTGAATAAAGAGTACCAAGTATCATCCCTATCTGTATGACTTCCGTTAACATTGCCTGCAGAAAACCCAATCCAAATACGAAATAGTGTTTCCAAGCTACGATTTTTGCTCCATTTTGTATCTGTCCTTATTTCAGTACCGAACAATTTTAGAAATGAACAAATGTCTCCAATCAACCCTTCTTCTGAAATATTTTTAACCAGTTAAGCCCAAATGTATATCTAGAATAAATTCCAATACGATCCGGCCAGCGCTGTACAAGATTTGAATGAATTGCGCATTTTGTCTTGGAGTCTGCATGTGCAAACCTCCGGAAACGAACATCCCTATTTTGAAAACGTCACGCTCAGGAGAAGAATGCTCTCCGTGGCCATGTCTGTAAATGCATTCTCCACGGTGTGTTCAAGTATGGTTTCATTGTTCAGGTGTCCTTTAAATTCGATTTTTGCGAAAAACAATCAATGAAAATTACCAGTCGCTACCAAAAATTTGGAGTTAGAATTAGCTGCTCGAGTTTTTGAAGAAATGAGAACTAAGGTAAAATGTTTGACCGAGCCTAAACTTGGTGAAAAATTAAAAGATATTAAAAAGATATTATAAAATGTTCTACATAGGGTAGTCTAGAAGGAAAAAATATGAAAATGTATGTGAATGTTTGATGAAAGATTAGGTTTTAAGATGAAAGTCCAAGTGACGTTAAATGAGGGTAAACTATTAGGTGGATTTTGTGTTAAAGTAACTCAGTTCGAGTTCGAGCGAGTAGCCAATTGCTTTAGTTCAATGTAAAGGAAGAAGGAACGGGAAAGAAAAAGAAGCTAAGCGGGAAATGAAATTTTGTTTAGGAAATAAAAAAATCACATTTCGCTCAAGGAATACTCGAGCAGCCCCCTCCCACAGTATTAAGTAGGTCCACTCTGGGAAACCTTTCGGTTTCTCCTCCCTTTTATAAGGCGGCAGATATGCTAATTCCCCTAGTTACGGAATTCTTCACTTCAAAAGGGAGGGGACCGACTGTGTCGGGACCAGGAATACGAAGACATAGAATTTCTGGAGCGGAAATTTTAAGTAGTGCCACTCGCTGGTGCTGACTTATTTACGATAAGAAAAGACGCAAATATATGCAGATTTAAGAGACGGGGATCTCGATGAGATGTCGTCGGTTAGAGGAGGTAACACACATTATTTTGAACGGTTCTTTATTTATCGATCGAAATGGCGATGACAATTTATTCATTTGGAGTGACGCTGTTTCCCCTCAAGGCTGGGGGTGAGTCCTATATATCCTATATATCATTTATTTAAAGAGTATTCTATACTGAGTAAAAAATCCTATATTGCTCTGTACTTTTGCTTTTGCAAAAAGCTTTTGCTTTTTAAGTCGAGGATCCCATAACCTGGTCAAAGTCCAAAGTGACTACCAATCTTTTACTCCATCCTTTTATTTTACTCCATAATTTTACTTCAGCAAATTGCCGTAGATAAGAACAAAAAAACACAAAGAAAAGATAACAACAACAACAATCATGCAGACTTTTGCATGAAAGCATGAAGACTGCCATAGAAGACTAGGCCTACTGCCATATATGCATGAAGACTGCCATACAGGCAGGCATGAAAAATAGCATGTTCTTTGCTATATACGGTGTATTTACTCCCAACTCATGACTCATTCATCAAAATCTTCGCCCAGGATGCTATCTACTATTTTTTAGGTTAGTTGCTAAATAAATTCACCAGAATCATCATTTGTCACTTGCACAAAGCTTTTCAGCAACACAAATTTTCTAGCCGCTTAACCTTTTTTTTGTCCAATTGTTTATGTGAAAACGTGTTCTATGTATTTTTGCCTCCAGTATATCCCAGGATTGTTTCCCATCTACCTAACATTTTCATACTGTATGGGACACTCACGTTACCTAGATGAAGTAGAGGTATGCTTATTTGAACGTCTGTTGACTTTGAACTTGCCAGTTTCATGCACTTGTGGTGACTGAAGTCAACTACGAATTAGCTAAAGTAGGTAATTAAGGGCTTCTGAAAACTCACACCCGAAAAAACGCAACTTCAGGCATTTTTGGCAAGAGTTAAGTAAATGTACAAATGATGGGAAGAAACTATGCCGACAACGGAAATGGGACGACCGGGCCGTAGGGGCTTCAGCTTTGGAACTGGTTGAGGTACAGTTCCCGGCCGTCTTACCCTGAAGGGGTTAAAATCGAAGGCAGGATGCCTGTAAGGATGAGGCTGGCCATAGCAGTTTTACCAAGATCAAATGCCGATTTTTGCCGACGTTCTGACAGGGTAGCTAATCGGAATTCGTTCAAGAGCCAGATGTGAAATTGCCATTTCGACGGGTTCGGGTATCAATGTAAACATTCTGGGGCGGTTGACGAAGTACAAGAAAACCAATTCTTATGTCAAGTGTGCTTCATTTTAAACTAAGGGGATAAGAGAGTGAAGGTGAAGCGCTTACCTCAGGCATGAGTAGCTCCACTATTTCCACGAATCTCGGTCGCTGTTTCGCATGGAACCTCCAACACTGGAGCATCAAATCGTAGAGTATGTCCGGACATCCATCTGGCATATCCATCTTACCGCCTTCCATTACATACTTAAGAACTTGCTCATTTGACAGACCCTGTAGAGAAAAAAAAGAAACTGGATACGAGTTTTCTTTTCGTTAGACATCGTAACTATGACTATAATTCATTCTACTTCGCTAGTAAATCAATCCGTCCTCGAGATTCTACACTTTATAAGTGTATCCTATCTTCTCTATTGGCATTACACTGATTATCACGCTTGTCACGTTTGTTCTCTTTACGTTCTTTACTCAGGCTCCCAATCACTGTTTCAGAAAAGCTTATTGGTGCGAATACCGGTTACGCAAATTTTGCAAAGATTTTCATCCAAGACAAGGGAAGTTGAAAGATGCTAAAAACAGTCGAAGCCTTGTGTAATTTTCTGTAAGCAGTTTTAACATCTTAGCAGACACACTGTGTAGTGCGAGTTGTCCTTTAAGGATTAGGTCTTGGCGAAATCAAATAGAGTTCTACCTCACACACGCAGACGCTCACACACTCTCCCGGAACACTAGCGATGAAAGAGCAGAAAATACAGTACAGTAGAGGTATGCTTATGTGAACGTTTGTTGACTTCGGACGCAACTAATGTTATCTGATAAAGGAAGTCGGAATAAACGAAAAGAAATTCGCATCTTGTAAAGCAATACGCTCCGAAAATAGCGAAACTGGAATTTCTCCCCTCTTTGCGCTGAACCAATTTTCTAACGGATTTTCCGGTTGACATTTATCCCCCCCCCCCCCAAATAACCTTCGGCTAACCTTTTCAGGACAATCAGATATCCGAAAACCTGCCAGAATTCAATATAAGAAATGAAATGGCTATTGTCCTGTTGGACGTTTGGAAGGATATTCAGTTATAGGAATTTCCCGGCGTAGAAGATCTGACATTTTCGAGGATTATCCTTATTCGCAAGAAAGCTCCCGGAATTACCCCCGGTTGTAGGGGAGGGGGGAGGCGTCGTCCCACGAGACATAGTCATAACCAGGGCTGCCATGGGAAGTTTTACACCTGACACTTTTTTTTTTGCTAGAAGTCGCAGCATTGTGCACAACGGTCTCAGAGGACATAGCTTGAAATCAATCAACCAATCACATTTATTTTTTCCAAATAGCTCCAAATAAAGCTAGAATAGGAATAAAATTTTCTTTTTTACAAAGTACGCAGAAACGGAACAATTTAACTAATACACTTACAGGATTTGACCAAAAATAAATGATGGACTGAAACTATGTAATAACTGGGAAGAGAAATTAGCCGGATATGGAGAAAATTGATTGCCAGTGTTCCTCTCGGACCGACGCACGGATGACGGGAGGGGAGGGGGGAATAAACGGCCATCTGAGGACAACACATTATCTTTGCTCCAAATTTTTTTGAAATAGTGAAACTGCGTGGTGAGAAATTCCGAAAAGACATTGGAAAATGGTAATAATAATAATTATAGTTAAAGTAATAATAATTATAATAATATAATTGCAACAATAAGGCTTTCGCCTCTATAAATTTTTCGGGACGCTCTACACACTAAATTCAGTTTCAGCCAGGTGGCTGTCGACACCTGCTTTGACTTGGTTGATATTTTTGGCATTTACAACACTTTCTGGGAGATTATTCCAGTGTTCTACTACTCGTTTTCTAAAGCTCAATTTTCCAATGTCTTTTCGGAATTTCTTGCCACTCAGTTTCAAGTTGTGTCTTCACCGTTGTGATTAAAAGTGAGGACATTATCAGGCCTTATATTATCAAAATAACTATGAAATTTTAAAAGTTTCGATCAAATCACCTCGTATAAATCTGTAGGATAAACTGGGTTTTGGGGGGCTATTACAGAACCACATTAAAAGTTAAAATTTGCATGGAAAGTAGTTAAATTTTGCCAGGAAAAAAGGCGGATTAAAAATATTTAGTGTCACTGAGAATTTTTCAGCAGTTATACCTTCTATAATTTGAAGTACATTTGTGACGTAAAATCAGCTAGACGGCTCAAGCCGTGCTTAAAGTTTAACTGAAAAGCCAACTTATTTTTGTGTCATTTAGTTGAATACACTGAATTATTTGGATTCTGAAGAGGGATTTTTCTGTTTTCCACTATCTGCTCTAGTTATGACGTTCAGAATATCTGCGGCCGTCCCCACAGCGAAAATTCAACTATTGCGCGGGAAATTTTTATCTAAACACAAACAAGGCTTTTCAGTGGGCAGTGGCGATATTGGTGAAGACTGCTTAGTGCCTGAACAAAAGAAAGTCATAAATCTTTCTTGTAAGGCATACAACAAATTAGAGGTACCACAAATCACACGGAAATTCCACTATTTGAAAATCGATTATTCCTGAATAGCGGAACAACCAAGTAACGCATTTTCAGCGGGTCTTCAAGCCAATTTAAGTGAATAAGTGATGGGAAACTAGATTGTCCTATCCCAGTCCTTTTCGGTTAAACTTTAAGATTTTTAATGTACAGACGAAAATGAAATGAAAAAGCCCCCCCGGGCTCTTTTAGCCCAAAATGACGGCGAATCGAGTGTGGTGGTGCTAAACGGAAAGCCAAGGTTTGATTGCAGGTTAATTTGGTTTTGCCTGACGAGGACATTGCCAGGAAAGTCCGAAACATGGCTACATCAAGTTTAGCTGACATCTGTTTTAAAGTGATCCAGGTTGTCCTAATTCAATAATACCTTTTTTTGAACAGGCGTGTAATTCATATCTTCCTATGACCCACGGTCAGTTATATTACGATATTCTTCACACATAAAGTTAGCGGTGAGAGGATGATATAAGTCATAACAGCCTCCAGAGCTGATTTTTGTTCGAAAAAGTTATAACAGTTAACACACCTCCATCTCGGTCGATATCGGGATCACAACCTCAATGGCCATTTAAAAATATCAACCGCGCCTTTGGCTCGGTAGATATTTTTCATAACCTACCTCGCCTTCGGCTCGGATAGGTTATTTTCAACGACCGTCTCGGTGTTATTTTCCGATATCAACATCGATGTCTGAAGTTAACCTTTAATAACCATGAAGGGTAGGCACCACCATTCTTTACCTGGTAAGGCTGCGACGCTAGTGTCGCCATCTCCCAAAGAACAACTCCAAAGCTCCACACATCTGAATGACTAGAAAACAAGCCGTCCTTCAACGACTCAGGGGACATCCAGCGGACAGGCAGCAAGCCCTTCCCACCTGGAACAGAAATAGTAATTCAAGTATATTTGGCAACAACCGAAAATATAGTCTTTGTGTGTTAGTTTACGTTCTAGACTACGTTTTACCTTATCTTTATGAGCGTTCTTCTTTTTTTCATTTTTTTTTGTTTTTTTCTTGTACTCTATCGTTACCATTTGGTTCTACGATGGGTAAATAAACATATATATAATATCCCCAAGCGGTGTTTTTGTTTTTCTTTGTACTTTTTGTTCTTGTTTTAAGTTGCTTTTTCTGACTTACAGTTACTGCCACCAATTTTTGTGTACATTGTTTACGCTAGAGCAAAATAACACTACGGAGTAGCGCCAAGACCCAGATGAAACGGGCCTTACTCGTAGTGGCACCCACTACGATTGCTACATTTAAAGCGAGACAAACTTGCGGGCTTGGAAAATTCTAGTCCAGCGAAGATACAGTTTGCATCCATCGAAGAAACAGGCGATTTTTTTTTTTTTTTGCTGTGTTTAGAATATGGAGTTATCGGGCCAGCGCTGGTGCACGGTGCACGACTGATTGAGTTTCAGTAGCAACGTTCTCTATCACTAGTGTCACTACTATTTGTGTGTGTCACCTTTTTTCAAGTCTTGGCGCGACTTCCTAGTGTTATTTTGCTCTGGTTTATGCCCAGTTCAGAACAAAGCAAGAGTTATGACATGAAATGAAGCTGAGTTTCGTATTAAGCTAAAGGACACTGAATTATTCGGATTCTGCAAAGGGATTATTTGATTTTCCGCTATCTGCTCTAGTTATCCGGCTCATAATATCTCCGGCCGTCCTCACAGCGTAAATTCTACTATGACGCGGGAAATTTTAATCTCAAAACAAATGCGGCTTTTCAGTGGGCAGTGGTGAGACTGGTGAAGATTACTTAGTGCCTGAACAAAAAAAAATCATAAATCTTTCTCGTAAAGCATACAACAAAAATTCAGAACTACAAATCACACGAAAATTCCACTATTTGAAAATCGATTATTAGTGAATGGCGGAATAACGAACTAACTCATTTTAAGCGGGTCTTCAAGCCAATTTAAGTGAATAGGTGATGGGTAACTAGATTGTCCTATCCTAGCCCTTTTCGGTTAAACTTTAAAGCCAAATGTGACAATGAAACAAAAAGCTATACTTTGCAACTCTGTGACGCAATAGAACTGGAGACGTCATTATGGCATACATACAAATGAAAATGGACACATAGTTTCATCTTATGGACTATAAAACCGGAACAAGTGGACACTCCCAAAAACTTTTCCGGAGACGTCGTTCTTCAAGAAGGCGGAATAAGTTTTACACGAATCCGATGGTCGCACTGTAGACGCCCCAAGCCAATAAACTTCCGAGGTAAACAGTGTGAAAACCTTCAAGATATCCGGACGACGTCCGGTCAGGGTTGCCACGGCTGGTGATATCTCCAAATACTTTTCCTGTTCCCATTACCGCATTACTAAATTTTGGTGATTTTCACATACGACATGATAAAAAAATCACCAAATTCCCCCAAAATCGTCAATTTTTTTTGTGATTTATCTTCAAACGTTGCGATGGATGCAGCTTATTTTCAAATAAACCTACTTATTTACGAACCTCCTCAGATACCGAGAAACACTTATAGAATCACAAAATAAATATTGCCTCGCGGATCTAATTCGGCTCTTCTTGGCGAGCACCCTCTTCACGCCGTAGCTACACTATAAAAAAAAAAAACTTTCAGTATTTCCTACTGGGATTACTCTTGCCTTTATTGAGATGAGAGTATCCCTAATTCGGATTAATCTCATCCCAGTAGAGATAAGATTAATCCCAGTAGCAAATACTGAATCCTTATTCGGAGAAACTTTTTAGAATGTATCTGTAAATGTTTACCTTTCCGGTAATAATCCGTCTCGTAGATGTCTCTCGTCATGCCGAAATCGCCGATTTTGACCGTCAGCTCCTCCGACACCATACAGTTTCGTGCCGCCAAGTCTCGATGAACAAATTTCTTGGCTGCTAAGTATGCCATCCCGTCTGCGATTTCAGCGGCCATCCTTAATATACACTAAAAGCAAGCATAATGTAAATGAACAGATCTGTAACTCAGCTAAAACGTTGGTTTCCCATAACTAATATACCGTGTAATATTCTCTACGCATCAATTTCGCGGAGATTCTAAGCTCTGACAAGTTACGCGTGTAGAAAGTAGGAAAAATGATGTTAAGATATGTCTTGCAAGGAATCGGACATTTTTAATTTATTTTTCGGCAGTGGCTTATATTTATAGTTGGTAAATACTTCAAGCGTAGAGGGACAAGCACATCTACAAATCTTAAAGAATGAGTTCATTCGATGAAATCGATCGTCTCTGGATAACGGCCAAACGAAGTGATGCATTTTAATCGGGTTTTCGGGCCTATTTAAGGGATGTGTAACTAAACTGTCGGGTCTCGGCCCTTTTTAGTTAAACTTTAATTTGCAGCAAACACATAGCCCCACAACGGCGTCATTGATTTTTGTCCGAGAAATTTCTATGAGAATCGATCACCGGAAGGCGGCACTAAAGTTCCTAAAAGTTCATAATCAAGCACCATAGATACTTCAAAGCGAAAACGGTGGTGGGGGGGAGGATTCTAAGTTCACTTTCGCTCGGAAAACTCGCCCGTCTTAGCCCTATTTTTATACAAGAATCATCAAAGAGATTTTCTAAGATTATTTTCGTTCGGGGAATTGTCCCTTCGAGAAAATCCAAATGCATCACTTCGTCCGAAAAGATAAAACTTTTCAGATCTTCTATCGGAGAAGAATAGCCTAACTTGATGGGGGGAGGGGGGCGAACGTAGGCGGATTTCTATCTCATTGTCATGAAATCACGTTCCAGTCGCTCCTTCATTGGAGATCTTTCCGGTGATAATACACGTAAATCTGCTGTAGCGCATTTCTGCTGACACTGGAAGACGGATTTCCGAGTCAGAATTTTTCAAGTCGTCCGGAAAAAATCCGGAATACTAATACAAATCAAGAAATCACGACGAGAACTAGAGGATTGGAAGAACTGGGTGGAAATTCGCACGAAAACAAGGTGTAGTACAATTTTACAAGAGTGAATATAGCAGAAAGTTCAAGACACGTTCTCTCATCAGCCGTACGGCAAAAGCTTCTTCGTCTCATTCTTAACACCAGCAGTCGTCATTTATTGGTACGACTGAAACAAGGTAAGGTAAAGTACAATACGAAAACAAGGTATAGTGCAATTTTACAAGAGTGAATATAGCAAGAAAGCCTCATTCTTAAAGGACACCTGAATGAAGAGTATCAAGTATCATCCCTATCTGTATGACTTCCGTTAACATTGCCTGCAGAAAACCCAATCCAAATACGAAGTAGTGTTTCCAAGCTATGATTTTTGCTCCATTTTGCATCTGTCCTTATTTCAGTACCGTACAATTTTAGAAATGAACAAATGTCTCCAATCAACCCTTCTTCTGGAATATTTTTTAACCAGTTAAGCCCAAACGTATATTTAGAAGAAATTCCAATACGATCCGGCCAGCGCTGTACAAGATTTGAATGAATTGCGCTTTTTGTCTTGGAGTCTGCATGTGCAAACCTTCAGAAACGAACATCCCTATTTTGAAAACGTCACGCTCAGGAGAAGAATGCGCTCCGTGGCCATGTCTGTAAATGCATTCTCCACGGTGTGTTTACGTATGGTTTCATTGTTCAGGTGTCCTTTAAAACGTTATCACACCAGCAGTCGTCATTTACTGGTATGAATGAAACAAGGTAAGGTAAAGTACGATTGCCCAAGAGCTGCCGTTCTTTCCTGAACGGTGCGGGAAAAGCTTCTTCACCTCTTTCGTAAGACGTTATAACACCAAGAAGAGAAATTTAAATGTTTTATTGTATAGGCCTATATGCCTTACCTTTCATTGTTTCTATTCGAACAAGCAATTACTTAGCTACGCCTCACCGAATCCAACTTAATAAATAAAAAAATCAGGTCCCAAGCTTATCCCAATGAAATATCGTTTTTCCTATTTCACAGACAGACCCGGGATGTAACCAATTCGAGAACTGTATGAATACTTCATGTTAAATGATTTTAATAAATTACAGTACAACAGCGAACAAAAAATGCTCCTCAACACGACGAATGCAGCCTAACCAGAATTTTTCATCAGCGTAAAATCTGCCCAGTGAACATTATATCCCATTGATGCATGATTCCATCAATTTGATTCTAAACTAGTGAATAACCTTTCTGGAAAATATTTGTGAGTGTTTTGTGATTAATCTATTTTTCTTTGTATTTTTCTACTGCAATTATGCCTTTGGGCATTGCGTTATAAATCATTCATTCATTCATTCATTCGCTATATACACTTTTAAAGGAAGATAATTCCAAAACGCCCGAATTTCACTCTGTTTTACCGACCCCTCAGGCGCAACTTCGGCAAAGTGAAAACTACTTCAGTTTCCCAAGAAAATTCAAAGTTTGCAATGCAATACTTCTTTGTTATTTGTATTTTGCTTTCTGTTACTCCTACACTGTCAGAAGTTTAATAACCGATAGCGCATAAAAATTTCAAGAATAACATCTTTTTACTTAGAAATAAAGTGTTATGACCAATTAAGGTTACACTATTTCGTGCCTAGATCTCCAGCAACACCTTCAACTGGTAAAAAATACTAACGGGAACGAAAGAAACATAACAGCTACCATCCCAAACTGTTATCTGTTGAAACCGCGAATCCTTCTGTTGTCGTTATGTAACTTCTGACAGTGTAGTATTTTTGCCAATTGAAGGTGTTGTTGGAGATCTAGGCACGAAATAGTGTAAACTTAATTGGTCATAACACTTTATTTCTAAGTGAAAAGGTGTTATTCTTGAAAGTGTTATGCGCGATCTCTTATGAAACTTCTGACAGTGTACATCCCCTACTCTTATTTATTATACACATGTGGTTACAAAGGAACCAGATGCTCGTCTCGTGCCATCTAGCGGTTCTGGGCTTTCATCCCTTCTATAAGCAGACTTTCACTGCAGTCAGTACAACACAAAGTGCACAAAAATGTGTTCTTCTTTTATTTCGTGTTCCGTAGTGGCCAACCCGCAGCGTTGTTATACAACGCAAATTACCGGTCACGTCACCCAATCCGAACCAATTTCACCCCCGTTCCATTCGTGCTTTGCCCTCTGCCGGGAGTATTTGTTAAATTACGTGTGCAAAAATACTGAAAAGAATAAATGAACCTGAACCTGAAAGTGTCGGAGCTCAAATGAAAGCCTTAACAACCCCGTAACTTGAATGCCTCGACGACAAAAACAAAGAGTTAAGAGCTCTTATGACACTTGTTAGTAAAGACGGAGCGAGTAGTTACGAGAGGATGGAAGGAATACATATACACCTGTCTAGCGAGAAACTTGGATGGTTAAATTTGGATTAAAGCCAGACATCAAGCTTCAGAACCGCGAATTCGCGATAAGGTAAGATAGGTTACAATTTTACTGAAGATGGTACTGACTCAAATGACATAGAAGCGTGGTGGCATAAAAAATTACGCTTTGGTAATGAACTAATAAATTAGTAACAAGAAATAACAAAACCTCCGTGACCTTGCGCACAGTGTCTGTAAGAGAGGGAACGTTTTAACTTGGAGATTTGGTTCTGTGAACAGTGCAATTCAGAGCAAAATAACGCTAGGGAGTAGCGCCAAGACTTGGAAAAAGCGACACATACTCGAATAGGAGCAATACTATATAGCACCACTAGCGGTAGTGAACGTCCCTACTGAAACTCAATCAGTCGTGCACCAGCGCTGGCTCCAATAACTTCATATTCTGAACACAGCAAAAAAAAGATAAGATCTTCACTGGTTCCTTGATGAGTGCAGACCGCATCTTGGCTTTACTAGGAATTTACAAACCCACAAATTTGTTTTGCTTTAAATGTCGCATGCGTAGTGGGCAGCGATTTGAGTATGGCCCGTGTGAGAAGCACGGAAAGCATAGGTCTTGGCGCTACTCTCTAGTGTTATTTTGCTCTGGTGCAATTGATTAGGCTGTTTAAGACGCACTGGTACCAGTTCCTCGCGTTAGCTTTATGTTATAGGTGCACTAACAGGTCATTCTATAATCTGGAGGCGTGTTACAAGAAAAATTTTAGGCGCCTGATTCGTCCGTCGGCTCGAGAGAGCATAAGTCGGGCATTTTTCCAGAACCATTGCTGCAGTTTTGCTGAACACTTTTTCATTCTTGGTTGTAAGGTTATGGCGGTCGAAGAACTGTTTTATCCTCCTGGCAGCAAACCCCATTTTCCACAATCAGTTTGGAGACACTTTGATTTCGTGCCACAGTGTTATTTTTATGGCACTTGCAGCCTCTGGCTCAAGTGCCATATACCGATCGCAATTCCGTCCGTCGGTCGGTCTGTCCGAATTTTTTGTCCCACATGTTCGAGTTAGGGAACTTCAAGATGTGTTAGGACGATGAAACTTGGCAGGAAAATCAGGGACCCGACCAAACTAACCTGGAAATAATCAGTTTCCCGATCCGACCATCTGGGGGGGGAGTGGTGGGCCGGGGAATTATGAAAATTAAGTAGTTTTTGTCACACTTTTTCGAGTTGGGGTACTTCCAGATGTGCTAGGACGATGAAACTTGGCAGGAGCATCAGGGACCCGAACGGACTAACCTGGAAATAATCAGTTTCCCAATCCGACCATCTGGTGGGGAGTGGAGGGCTGGGGAATCCGGAAAACTGGAGTAGTGCGTAACTTTCGAACGGGTGATCGGATTGGAATGAAACTTAATAACTGAATAAATGGCATACCTCTGATGTCCCATTTGAAGTCCGGACCGGATTGGACAGTTATGGGGGAGTTGGGGGGGAGACCGGAAATCTCGAGAAACGGTTAGAATGGAAGGATCGGAGCGAAACTTCCTGGGAAGAACAAGCATCTGCTCCAGATAAATCGTTTATACATTTGGACTGGATCCGGTCACTAGGGGGGGGGGGGGGAGGGGATTTTCCCGGAATTCCGGTAATGGCGGTTTTGGGGATTTTCACGACGAAACTTGGGAAGCGAATCAGGGACCCGATCAAACTGAGTTATAAATACAAATTTACATGATCCGATAGTAGTGGGGGGGAGTAGCGGGAGGGGGAATCCGGAATATTGAGTCATGCGTAACTTTGGAATGGTTGATTGGATTTGAGTGAAATTTGATAATTGATCAGAGGACATGTCTCTGGTGATCTTTATCATGTCCGGACCGGATTCGACAACAATGGGGGGGGGGGAATACGTGACCGGCTCAGACTGGGAAGATCAGGATGGAACATTGTGGGAATAATAAAGAGATGCTCTGGATAAATCACTTACAGAACCGGATTGGCTCCGGCGACTGTGGGGGATTTTGAGAGGGGGGAGGGGGTCCGGAATTCCGGTGATCGCGATTTAAGGTACTTCCAGATGTGCTAGGACGATGGAACCGGGCTGAAATATTAGAGATTTGACAAGATTGGCTCAGAAATCGCCACTTTCCAAATCCGACATTCCTTAAAGTACCAATCTTGGCCGTAAATCTAGAAAAATACTTTTAAGCAAATTATACATTTTCATGATCCCCATGAAACCATTATCATTTTTGCCTCAAGGGTTTTGCTTACAAACGAAGTTCTAGCTCCCTTGTGCGCATCTGAACCGCAAGGTCGAAAACTACTTTTTTTTTCAAACCATACATCTCAACCCATGATCATTTGTGCCACAAGGGTTTTGCTTAAAAATTTATTTTATCACCCTTAAAGTGCACACTTTAACCGAAAAGTGAAAAAAAATTACTTTTGACCAAACGGTATATATCAATGATCCTTAAGGGCCTGTGATCGTTTTGTCTCAATAGTTTTTCTTACAGATGAATTTCTAGCGCCTATAAAGTGCGTATCATTACAGCCAAGTTCTAAAACAAAATACTTTTTCTCTAGCTCCCTTAAAGTGCGCATCTGAACCGCAAAGGTAACCTTAAAAGTACTTTTGATCAAACACTACATCTCAACCCATGCAAGTGCCATATGAGCTTACAGCTCTTGTTATGTTAACTGTTTGATGGTTTACGGCGAAGGCTGAATTAATAAGTTAATAATAAATAAAGCCTCACCTTTAGTGTAGGGGGTTGCCGCTGGGAAGCTCCGGAATTTGAATTCTCGGTATCGGGTCTAAGAGATCGCAAGAAGCTCTTGAGGTCGCCATTGACCATTAGCTCCATAATGACGTAAGTTGGCTGACCCTTGGAAACAACGCCGAGAAGTTTGACAACGTGGTTACAATGGAAAGACCTGATTGTAAAGAATAACATAACTGACGTAAGACGTAAGAAAACAGGTAGTGTTAATAATTTAGTTATAACTCAAACTCCATGCGAACTCGCTGTACACGAGCACAAAACTAGTTGATAACAAATCACAGTTTGGTGACCAACTTCTGGAAGACCCCAACCATCGGCACATCCTTCCCCCTCCCCAGATTCCCGACCGCATAAGGCCACAGAGAATGGCAGCACAACCAGTTCCTAAGATCCAACACATTCGGGAAATTCATGCGCGGTACGAAAGAAGTTTTGTCCCCTCCTTTGTGAGTTGTAATCATTTTCCTCTTTTTGTGTTAATTATAAGTTTAGCACTTTATTTTGTTGCAATTTTTGTTTTCGTGTAATCAACGAATACTTGACTATGTATAAGCGCAATTGTACATAGTTACGTTTGACGAGAGAACAAAACTTCGACTTTTTATTAATACCGTAAGGAATATTTTTCGAATAATAAAGATTGATTGATTGATTGACTACAGAGAGGATGAGGAATATTTTAAAGAACCGTGCTTTACTTGTTTAATTCTGCGAGGGATGGATACGGTAGTTCAAATTTCATGTTCCAAATTTTACAGCAAATTAAGACAAGCACTGTCTTTGTGGAGATTGTTTCACTGCAGATAACAGATGTCACATAACGGATGTGTCAGGTGACAAACAACGAACCTTGATGATTCGCGGAAAATATAGCTTCTGTTCCTGTACTCTAAGGCCATTGGGTCCTCGAAAACTTTCATATTCTGTAGAAGCTTGTAGAAACATATTCTACAGAAACTTAACACTTGAATGCTCAGAACATGATATTTCAGTAATGTCAACAGATAGAGTGTTATCCCATATCTGCTGAAACTGCGCATTCTTGTCTCAATGCTATGCAACTGCTGACAGTGTATGGTTGGGTTTATTTTTGTGGTTTTGGTTTGAATATATATTATTTTGAAGCACAGCATCTCAGGTTGAATGGATGCGAAAGGGGAGGAGGAGCGAAGCAGCTTCTGCTCCCCAATTTTAGCAGGCTATCTGACCTACGGGAAGATGTTGGATAGAGTACTATCCGACAGCGAACCCGAGGGCGGAGAGCCTACATTCTTTGTTTAGGAACGAAGAAGTTGATACTCCTGTTACGTCAGCGAAGAGCGGTGACAACATACGTGAGAAATCTGAGGACTTGAAGCAATGGGCCACTTACCTACGGGAAGATGTTGGATAGAGTACTGTACATTTAGTGAAGAGGAAGATACTGCAAATGTAATAACACTGTCGTACCGATGGATACAATTCCACGGGAACAAGTAAGGATGGAACTATTAGGGAACTAGAGTGAACTGGTGTTAGAGGCATAAGAATTGTCCTCCTCCCGAGGCCGAAATCCCGGTCGATCCGAGGAAGAAACAAACATAGTTGCGTTTTTACAGATACCACGTTAACTGGACCTGCAATTAGTCATGTTTGCAGTTACCGTGGTATCTGATACACGGTTGCTCTGCAAAAACGACTATTGCCGAAAGTTTACTTTTCGAAGTCATCCCAAAAGAAAAACTGATATCCAGTTACATCACTAAGTGCTAGACTTCTTTCTCACCACTTTGACAAAATTTGCTGAAAGTGAGATGACTTTTCAGATACCACGATCACGGACCATGGTTTCTGAATATCAGATACCACGATAATTGGCCAGATACCACGATAACTGCAAAAACGCCTTTTGACCGTGGTATCAGATACCATGGTAAATGCGAAAACGACTTTAGACCGTGGTATCAGATACCATAGTATCTGCAAAAAGCCAAAAACGCAACTATGAAATCGGGTCGAAATCTGTTTCATTTTGTCAATTTCAGGCGGGAAATTCCCGTACGGGAAGGAAACTGAATGTGGACCTACTCACTTCATAACAGACGCTTCGTTCAAGAACTCGATTCGTTCTCGGACGGACGCCCCCTCGTTCACCGTCTTAACAGCACACCGCATCTCCTCGTTGGAAGCGTTGTTTCTGATACTTCCTCTGAGAATCCCCTCGTACACCATACCAAAAGATCCCTGCCCAAGTTCACGGATGAGTTGAACATACTCTCGGCAGACTTCATATTCGTCGGGAATGTACGCAGCTGGGAAGAAACAATAAGTCAGGTCGAATGTGGAAAATTAAAGAATTTTATCTGCTGTTCCTTAAAGCACAACTCTTACTAGAAATTATCTTATCACGACAAACGGGTTCATCCTTATCCTTTCTGAAAATACCAATACACCTCGCTTAATTAACGACATTCTTGTTGGCGCTTGGCGACTCTATCCAGGCTTCCTCTCTCCGAAGCGGCGGTTGGGAGCAAAATATTTGAAAAATATGAGCGCCGTGGTTAAATAGTGATAAACCAGTCAAAAGAAGAAGTCCGGATGTGTCGGCCTACCAAGTCTTATATAAATGAAAAACATATTCTGGGGCAGCGTCTTCAAACCTTGAAGCTTTCGGGATTGTGCTCCGTGACTGACGAACTCAGATCGCAAAAAAAATTAAAAAATTCAGAAAGTCTAAATTACATATAAAACGAAACAATGGCGAAGGCCGTGAGTTTCTGAAGTATATACCTCCACAGAGGAGCTAGGAGGAATGTAAGAAGGGTCCTTTAAAGAGGGACCAAAGTACGCTAATGTTTCATGCCTGAAATTTTGGCTGGTACTGGTGGCAACTCAAAACTGATGGCAAGTTTGTGTCAAGGAGAAACATTTCTCGATTTGAACTCTTTTACTGTTGGACGAAAACGGACCACACAGCAAAATAATTAGCAGTGTGTTTGGTTTAATTTTTGATTTGCTGTTTGGGTGCCCCAGACCGGGTAAGTTCAGCTCCTTCCTTTTTTCCTTTCTGTTTCGTTGATGTTTTAGGGTTATTTAGTCCCTTACAGGTCAGCATCTGGGCATCAAAGGGTTGATTTTTTTTTTTTTTTTTAAATAAACCTATTTATTCGTCATGGGCCTTATTCGCTCCAAAGTGGGAAATCCGTTCTCGACGAAAGGCCTTACTCTACCAACTAGGTCAAACGAATCGGCATGCACAAGAAAATTAAACTAAGCACAAAACTTACAGTTTTCCAAAAACGGGTAGTCTGGGTTCACAGACGAGATGACGGCTTTAGGAATATCGTCACCCTTTCGGCGGTACCAAACGACGAAGCCAACAACGAAGAACAGGAAGACCACGACACCACTGATGATAAATCCAAGGTAGTTACTCGGTTGTTCCTGAAAATTAAAAGGTATTTCCAAAACGATACAGCAGTTCAGCTCCCGAAGACCAAGGGTGCGTTACAGCTTCTACCAGTCGTAACTATAGCGTTATCCGTAGTTAAAGGATCCTTCGGACTATTTACTGTTTATGTTCCGATTTTCTAAACGTAAAACTGGATCTGATATAACAAATAAACTTCAGTCTGTTTTAAGCCTTTTTCGGACCCGTTGACTTCTAGAAAGGGCAAAAGAGGGGTTCGACCCCCTGCCCACCCCGAAACATACAAAAAATAATTTTTTTTTATAGGCTTTAACCTCTGATCCATGTCTTTTTGTACTTTTTGGTCCGACCCGCGCCCCCCCCCCCCAAATTAATTTCTGGATACGGATCTGCTTCTAGCATAAACATGGACAAATTTACATAGCCGGTTTCTCTGACGAGTGAGCTTCTTGCAAACAATCGTCGGGATGCATGCATTGATATGTAGTAGTATGCAATACTTCGATTTAGCACGCCTCCGACTGGGTTAATCTTGAATAGTGGTATCCGATAGCATACAATCTTGCTGTAGTAGCATCCAGTTTGCTAGTAGTAGCGTGCAGTGGCAGCAGTTACTACTGCATGCTACTTTTTCGTACAACTCCATACGACTAATTCTCGAAAATTTTTCATCGGACTGAGAATCGATGGAGCTACGGAGGTAGGTTGCATTAGTGTTATACGTAAGACGCGGCCTTAGGATGAATGAATGAATTTATTACGTGCAGCCTATTAAAGGCATTTGAACAGTTGATTTGATGAGTGTTTCAAAATAGTAATAATAATAAAATAACTGCAGCAAAAAGACGATGACGATCCACACCTGCTTTGAACTGATTAATATTTTCGGCATTTACCATGCTTTCAGGGAAATTATTCAAGTATTCAACTATCCGGTTTCTGAACCTCCATTTTCCGATGTCTTTTCGGAATTTATCGCCACGCAGTTTCAAGCTGTGTCTTCTGAGACTGTGGCAGCTGAAGCTGAGGACAACATCAGGCCTTATGTTATGATAATAGAGAGAGATAATTTTATTAGCAAACACAATGAACACATGTGAACAGGGGCCACCCCATAAAGCTTTTGCCTGTCCTAAGGGGGCGACCCCAAATACAGTCGTGTCCAAAACAAACATGAGACAAGGTCACATCAAGCAAAGAACGGCAGGGAGAACACCAACACACAAAAAACACATCAAATCATCCGGGTCCACCCGAACATAATTTAGCTATTTAGCTATTTTTTACGTTACTTTCATCCATCCACTACTTGAGTATGCTCGTCCGGTTTGGCACTCTGGCCTGACAGTAGATCAGTCTGATAGGCTTAAAACTATTCAGAAGAGAGCCTTGAGAATCATCTACCGCCAGGGCAAAGTGCCTTATATCCTCCTCCTCAAAGAATTCCGCCTCCCTACTTTAGCAGCCCGACGTCTTACTCTTTGTACTAGTTTCGGGAACAGTCTGCGTTCCCACTCCGGTTTTGAGCACCTATTTCCTACCCCATATTGCCCGCCAAAACCTCGACTACCTCGGGTTGTAGCACAAAAAGTTCCGGTTCTTAACCCTGTTTGTACAAGAACCGAACGCTACAGAAAGAGCTTTGTACCATCCTTTGTTGAAGTTTTAAACAATTGATCAAATATTTCCCTTTAATGTTTTAATTGTCTAGGGTTTTTATTCTGTTTGATCATTTTTTGACTATTGTTTTATTATGTATAACCGCCTTAGTTTTGTAATTATGTTGTACCTGACGAAAACGACAAGTTCGGCAATCCAATGCTGTGAAAATTTCGTTTTACAATAAAGTAAAGTAAAGTAGAGAATTTGGCACTTCCCGAGGTTAGCGGCAGAACACAGAGCCAGATTTGTGGAAATAAGGAAATGGAAATTTTAATGTACATATTTTTATTTGATGCATCATACTAGAGAAAGATTCCAGCGGAGATTCTTGTGCTTAATTTGGCCCTTTAGCAATAAATTTATCATATATCTATATTTTCATTACATCAACCGTACACTTACCGGTACTTCAACTTCTTTGTACTCCGTCTTGGGTCCCGATCCTGACAGAGATGTCGCCCATAGACGCACTTTCCACTTTCCAGGTGGTAGGTTTTTCTCCCGAAAAGTTTCCTTCGTGTCATTGCTCCCCCGAACACTACTGACGGATATGCAACGGGAAGAAGATCGGGAGTCGGTAGCCTCAAGGGTCAGCTCGAGGTCATAGGAGACAATTAGGCCGTTGGGGTTCGCGGGGCGCTCCCACTCAACCACGATGTCATTCACCGTCCCGTTAGATTCGTGACGGACTACAACTGTACTGCTGTTAATACTGTCGGCGTTGTCTGAAAGAAAGAAAAGAGAGATGGGGGTGGGGTTCAAATGGCCAAAAATTAAGCTGTTTTCTTTTTTCTTCCTCTTCTTATATTTTAGTGTTATTTCTTGCTGTGCTAAAGTCTGTAGATTGTGGACTAATTTGAAGACTTCATACGGCTGCCCTCACGTGCCCATTTTTCATCCGATCACGTGGAGAAATTTAAGCCAGGGACAACACGCAAAGAAGACTTACCAACCGGCTTAGTGCGGACCGTTTCATACTGCGCAATACTGCATTGCTCCGAAGAAAAGTTTGCTCCCCTGTGTTCCTCGTCATCACGGCAAGCTCGCACAGTTACTCGGTAATTGCTGAAGTGGCGCAGCTTCCGTACTATCGCAGACATGTCACTAACCCGGCTCTCGAAACTGACAAGCTCTCCTGAAAGAAACCGCGGAATTCAGCATTTGGTCCCTACAGCCAAGGGGACGAAACGATATACCAAGAACAAATAACGAGACAGAACTGCTGTCTCCCTATCTCGGTCATACAAACATGCAGAGTCGAGTAAAATACGACCGAGTCCCGACGCAAATGAGCGGATGTTACTAGCTTTGCGCCACATCACGTTTCGTTAAATCTACAAATAGCTATATCGCTGCTAAGTCGCTTAAGAGGAAATCTAGCAGTCAAAGCTGATTGGTTCTATGGACGCGCTCCAGAGCGGGTCAGTGCGCGGAGTACGCCTCCAGCTAGCCTCCCTCAACATTTCTTGTGCGAGAATCAACGGTGAAGACGGAAGAGGAGTAAACCGGTATACATCAGCTCAAAGCTAGAGTAAATACCTCCAGGTCCGCTCAATTTTGTCGGGGTTTTCATAGTCGCTGCATGCGACTAAAGACATAAGTTCTATCTGATTATTTGTTCTTGGTAATACTGTAGGCCATCAATAGTGGATGCGTCTTTACTGTCAGAAGTTTCATATAAGACAACACAAGGATGCGCGGTTTCAACAGACAACACTTGGAATGTTACCAGTTATCGCAACAAACGTTATGCATAACAAGCATTGCCAGGAAGAGCCGAAAAACCGCCAAAAAAGCATCTGCTGGCTTTTTTGTTTGTCGTCATGAAATCGAAAATTTAGCAAATGCTTTTTTGGGGGGTTTCGACACTCGTCTTGAGAATAATGCGCCTAAAAATTAAATAATCTGGACAAGTGCAAAGATTAGTGAGGTGTGGTTAGCGGGTTCAGAATGTAACATACAACATTTGGATCTCCGGTTTTAAAGGAACACAAAACTTGACTCAAACTTGACTCGGGGAGCTAGCTAACATATCAAGAATGTACCCTGAGTCGATACTGAGAGTAAGAAAAATTCTCGTTACGACCATTGCAGTTTCCGAGAATTCGACTTTTGAGTTAATAGAAAAAAAAAAGCAAAAGGTTTGTGTGCCGTGACTAGGAATCGAACCCAGGCCGTCTTGTCCGGGAGGTCGTTTGTCTGTAGTCTACACGTAAAAAGGCGAACTTGTACAGTACATAAGTGCATAATTACAGTGCATAAGGGGCAAGGGCCTGCCAGCTAGCTTTGGGAACACTAAGAAGGGGGTTCGAGACGGTTCGAGATAACAAAGAAGGGGGGGCCTGTCGACAATAAGACCCTGTATATTTATCTAAGCCCCCCGGGCGATTCGATGGCCGAAGGATGCGTATAGTCAAGTTTACTGTTTCTTTAAAAACTAATTAATGATGTTACAGAAGTAGGCTGCACTTGCATTATAGGTACGATAGGTCGTGGGGATAGCGGTATTTTTAGCTAATGATAAATTACAAGACAAAGCAGTGTACGGTTCCAGCCATACTAAAATCCTCATTATACTTTCCGAATTTCGAAGCCGACAAGCTAGTAACACCCCTTGAAACAGTAGTGTCAAGGGAAGGGAATATAAAGCGCTACTTGTTGTATCTAAATCTCCTAAAAAGTCCCTTATATCAACCTTTTAAAACTTTCAATCTTAGTACATGAGCGAGTCGTCGTGAAAAATTTTCGGAAAATTTTGGTCTTAAGACTCTTAAAGGACACCTGAACAATGAAACCATACTTGAACACACCATGGAGAATGCATTTACAGACATGGCCACGGAGAGCATTCTTCTCCTGAGCGTGACGTTTTCAAAATAGGGATGTTCGTTTCTGGAGGTCTGCACATGCAGACTCCAAGACAAAAAGCGCAATTCATTCAAATCTTGTACAGCGGTGGCCGGATCGTACTTGGAATTTCTTCTAGATATACGTTTGGGCTTAAATGGTTAAAAAATAGTCCAGAAGAAGGGTTGATTGGAGACATTTGTTCATTTCTAAAATTGTTCGTTACTGAAATAAGGACAGATGCAAAATGGAGCAAAAATCATGGCATAGGTTTTCTGCAGGCAATGTTCCAATGCACCCACGTAAGATACAGCAATAGTTTTGTTCCGGCTTTTTTTTAACTGTTTAATGCTTCATCCACTATTCAAGAGCCCACATTATTTTATGTTGGCTTTTAAGCGCATATGTTTGACCTTTTAGTATAGTGTGTATTTAAATGTTGACGTTGGAATCAGTTAGTCCGCACACGCCGTGTGTAAGATTCTTAATTAATAAGCGATTCGATTAGAACCGATTTGAAGGGGGAGAACAGCGGTACCGTACACTGTCAGAACTTTCATAAGAGATTACACAAAATGCGCAGTTTCAACAGATAACAATTAGTAGGTTAGGCTTATGATTTTCAAACATTATGCATCGAAACATGCCAGAAGAGCCGAAGCAAGGCCGAAAAAAACAGCTGCTGACTTTTTGGTTTGTCATCACGAAACAGGAAAAATCAGCAGATGATTTTTCTGCTCTTCCACAATGCTTGTTTGCAAAGATAACATTTTTCACAGATAGCATCCCAAGTGTTCTCTGTCGAAATCCCTCACAGGGTAGTGCAAAGGTGTCATCTATCAGCCTTTACAGGCCAAGCCGGCGGTGCTGATCTCCGATTCCCGGCCCTCAGCCAGGAAGTGCAATGCGGGGTTGGGGGCCAGCCATCCTGTGCTTTCGCACACCCTTCCTGTCACCTTCCCCGGATTTCTCCAGGTACCCATTTGACGCTGGGTGAACTTTGGCTTGTCTTACAGAGTTACGCCACTAACCCCCGCTCGAAACCAAACAGTAGGCACGACCGAGACTCGAACAAGGGTTCCCTTGTGAGTTCAACGCGCTAACCATTCGGCCACCAGACGAAAAAAAAAATCGGGAATTCTACCTAGCTCGGTTGTTGTTGTTGTCGTGTTGAATGGAGGGGTAAACTTCGACGCTGGTCTACTCTCCGGGAAATTAAGCACTTCCTTGACTTCCCGGCTGTACCGAGAGGATACGTCGCGGCGGCGCCGAAGTCCGGGGAACTCCTCGTCAGTAATGAAGGAGCAGGACGAGCTGAAAGACCTCAAACATAAATAAATCAAATAACTGAATCATTCTTCTTTAGTACCAGAGCAAAATAACACTAGAGGCGTATCCTCGCCGTTCCCCGAGGACTCCACTTGAGGAGTCCCCGCGTTTTTGTTTGTCCCGGGGACTCACTCACCGTATTCTCGCGAGTCTCCACAGACGGGGATGCTCCGATTATCCTCACCATCATCAAAAAGGACTCCCTTTCAGATTCGGAGGGGAATCAATTTTTGCTGGTGTTGGTGCAATGTAAAATTAATTAAAAATAATCAGAATAAACAAAACCAAAAATAAAGGAGATCCAGACTAATTTTTTCAATTGCATCTTTGTTTTAAGAACAAAATCCGTTTTGGAAGCATTCCCCGTATTCTCTCTGTTTTCTATAAGCGGAGTCCGCGTGGACTGAGTCCCTGTATTCTCGCCGTTCCCTTCGATTCCCCGAGCGAGAATACGCCTTAGGGAGTAATGCCAAGACCTATCCTTTCCGTGCTTCGCAAACGGGCCATACTCATAGCGCTGCCCACTACGCTTGCAGCATTTAAAGTGAGGCAAACTTGTGGGTTTAGAAATTTGTGGTAAAGCTAAGATGTGGCACATTGAGGAAACAGAGGAGGTTATATCATTTTTTTGCTATGTTCAGAATACAAAGTTATTGGAGCCAGCGCTGGTGCACGGCTGATCGAGTATCAGTAGGGACGTTCACTATCGCTAGTAGTGCTAGTATCGCTGCTGTTCGAGTGTGTGTCACTTTTTCAAGATTTGGGGCTACTCCCTGGAGTTATTCTGTTCCGTTTAGTACAAAAGAAGACTGGTTCCTTGCTGTAGCTCGTATACCTAGGACTAGAGCCATACCAAACTCACCATTTAAAGAATAGCTGCGTTTTTTGCTGTCATCCAGTTAACCGACCTACAAGATTTCCCACTATAAGCCGTTTTCTTCCTTCGGTTAACGACCTAAGTTTTTATGAGCTGTTTTTTCGGCTCCTTTTGCCGGTCGGTTAACCGATCTGTGGATTGAGGCGGGAGCTCCGTCCAACCGACCTACGTTCTTGGCGGGGCGCAAAATTCAAAATTCTCACTGGAGAAACAGGCGCAGGCGGCGGGAAGACGAAATTTTTTCTCATAAGCCGTTTTTTAGAGGTCAGTCGAACCGACCGGCGAGACGAAAAAACGGTCAATAGAGGCAAACAGGTAGGTTCGACCTATGGAGAAACGGCAAAAAAACACAGCTAATGTCTAAAAACGGATAGTCCGGTACGATGCTTTGGCAGCGATAATTCGGCTTTTCTTGGCAAGGATCCTCGTCAGGATGTTGAACGTCACAACCTCACTTTCAACAAAAAGAGATAAAATACGAAAAAATACAAGTACAAACCAACAAATTCCGATGGTTTATTCTTCTTCTTCTGCTGAGCTGCATAATCATTATTATCAACTATGCTAACGCTCTCCTAGATTGAATTTATCAAATGATAGGACCGAGCTCTTCGAGCTCTGGGCCTCTGGGGGATTTGACTGATATCAGTAAAATACGGTTAAATACGTAGACTAGAGGGCGATCTCCTGGATTCGCTTTCCGAAAAGCAAAGCGAGAATCCGCCGAGCGCAAGAACAAGCAAAAAGTCGTTGCGCCTCAGTTGCCTCTTTACAACTTCTTGCTGACTTGCCGAAACCACTTTCCACTCGCAAAATGGATTCGCTATCCAAGTGCTGGCAGAAACTAGCGGAGCGCGAGAACAGCTCTGGAAAGCGAAGCGACTTTTAGCCGAAGTCGCAAGACCAGCCGGCGCATAAACTCGCGGAGCTTTCCAGACCGATCGTCCTTAGGTAGATTTCAATTTTACGGGGCTCCGGAAATAAGGGTCTGTTGTCCTATTTTACCGTGATCAATTCACCATTTACAACAGAATCGCGATGGCTGAGCTGGTTAGCGCAACAGCAATTCAAGCTGGAGGTCGCGGGTTCAGTTCAGCCCGAGTATATTTTTGTAATTTCAAAAGCTCCTTGGGCCCAAGCTGACTGGGATACATTAGACTATCATCTTTTTAAAGTTTAACTGAAAAGCCAGCTTGTTTTGTGTCAATTAACTGAACACACTGAGCTAAGGGATTTTTTTTTCCACTATCTGCTCCAGTGCTACGGCCCTCCCCACAACGCAAATTCTAGCCTACTCTGACGCGGAAAATTTCAACCTCAACACAAACACGGCTTTTCAGTGGCCAGTGCTTGGTGAGTGCTCGAACACACAAATTTTTCGTAAATCGTTTTCGTAAAGAATACAACACAGGTACAAGCGCATAGAGGTATCATAAATCAAACCGGGAAAGTCTCCTATTCGAAAACAGACTTTTCGTGAATAGCGGAACAGCGAACTAGCGCATTTTCATCGGGTCTTCAAGCCCATTTAAGTGAATAACCGATGGGTAACTAAGTTTTCCTATCTCAGCCCTTTTCGGTTAAGCACAATCTTGTCATTTTTGTTCACTACTAATGTTCTCCTATATCTTTGAGATCGAGGAGTTCGTGACAAGAGGCTTACCTCAGTCTACCACAAATCCCCGATTTTGGGAAAGCCTATGCCAAACGCTGGGTATATCTAGCATTTGGATACCCTATGCCAAACGCTGGATACACTATGCCAAATGCTGGATACTGGGGCCCTATCAAATATTGATGATTTGAGTGAAGCTCAAAAATCAACCAATCAGAATTCAACTGTAGTGAGGTAGGTCAGGGTTAAGGTGCCAACAGCTATCCGGCGTTTGGCATAGGGTGTCCAGGGTTAAGCATAGGCTATGCCAAACGCATGGCATATCCGGCGTTAGGAATAGGGTACCCAAAAATCAGGGGTTTGTGGTTGACTGACTTACCTCTCTCTTTTAACGTAGACCGTGTTATGGAGATTGTTCTCGAAGTCGATCGAATCTTTCTGACTGTCCTCCCCTTCTCTAAGGTTCGTCTGTTTTCCCTGAACAGGGCAGGAGCTACAGCAGTCACCTCCGCTGGGGGGACGCGTCTTTTCTTCAGCCGTTGTTTTTTTGTCAGGCACCGGAATAGCTTGAAAAAGATTAAGTTAAAAAAACACGACTTTAAAGTAGATCCTTATGTCAACACTCTTTCTACTCTTGAAAGTTGCGTTTTGCAGACACCATGGTATATGACGGTAACTGGATCTACGATCTTCCGTTTTTGGAGTAAACAACGTATGTAACGGGCCATGAATACTATGTAGGGGTCGACACTTATTTTGTTCATTTATTTGGTAGACTGAAGTGAGAACTGAGAAACTGATACTACGGTTGCTTTGGCAAAAACGGCAGTTACCCAAGTTGCGTTTTTAGAAGTCACCACCAAAAAGGGGACTCCAAGAAAAGCATGCTAAGGATGGAAACCGGTCCCACAACAAGGTCTTTAAGATCGACTTTAAGCTACATGCAAGAAAATCCAACTGCTACATCCCTTACTGAGATATCTTTCCATAATAGAGTCGTCAGATTTGACATAATCATTCATCCGTTTGCCATTCATTCGGAAAACGAACAAATTGTCTCACGCGAAGTTGCACCGGAAACATGAATGGGTTTGCACACGTGGTCTAGATTTCCCAGTCTTTGTTTGATTTTTCTTTTCGCAGATCCGATAAACTGTTGTTTGCACAGATGCTTTTGCAAGCTGGTATTAAGCCATCTTTGTTTAAACACGCAAAGCACACGGATCTTTTTTCTTTGAAAAGAGGTAGCGAGAGATGGTTGAACGGAAAAGAGCGATTCTGCTGGACCCTTAGACCGTAGTTCCTCCTGTTCCGCCAAAGGCACCCAGAGCATCCAGAAAGAGCCGCCAGTCATCCCTCATATGTGCTGCTGCCCAGACGTCTTCCCATTGGGGTTGGAGTGTCGAATTTATATGTTTCAGGTCCCGCTGATACGTGCGACCAAGAACAAATAAAGAGAGAGAACTGCTGTCTCCCTATCTCGGTCATACAAGCATGCTGTGTCGAGTAAAATACGGCCGACTCCCGACGCAAACGAGCGGAGGTTACCAGCTTCGCACCACATCACGTTTCGTTACCTCTAACAATACTAAATCGCTGTTAAGTCGCTAAAGAGGAAATCTAGAAGTCAACGCTGATTGGTTCTACGAGCGCGCTCCAGAGCGGGTTAGCGCGCGGAGTACGCCTCCTGCTCGCCTCTTTCAATATTTCTTGTGCGAGAAGCAACGGTGAAGACGGAAGAGAAGTACACGGGTATCAACAATAGCTCAAAGCTAGAGTATATACCCCGAGCTTCCTCAGATTTGTCGGGGTTTTCATAGTAGCTACATGCGACTAAAGACAGAAGTTCTATCTAATTATTTGTTCTTGGTGCGACGAAGTGTATTTTTCGGCCTTCCTCTTCTCAAGGTTCACTCTGGTTGCCACTTGAGTACCGTTCTGGGGAGTCTATCTTCCGCGATGCAGATAACGTGTCCCAGGTAGCGCCATCTCCGTTGGCGTATGTTACCAGGGGCTGATGCATGTTAGAGCATCCACTGCTGGACCACACTGTCAGTAAGTTTCATAAAGATAACACAAGGATGAGCGGTTTCAATGTTAGCTATTGTGTTTTTCAAATGTTACGCATTAAAACGGTATGCATACAAGAAGAGCCAAGACACCACCGAAAAAAATATCTCGTGACTTTTTTATTTGTCATTATCATATCGGAAAAGTCAGAAATGCTTTTTCGGCAACTCTTTGGCTCTTCCTGGCATTCCTTATTGTTATGGATAACATTTTAATGCATAACATTTGAAAAACATAGCAGATAACATCCTAAAGGCTTTTTCCGTTCTCCCACAAAGAGTTTGTGGGTCGATTGTGGCTATAAAAGAGTGTTTCCGCGGTCTTTTGTGCGGTCCACAAGTTGTTTCCGCGACCAACAAGATTTGTGTGGCTCGCTTTGTGGCTCGAATTCGACAAACAACTGAGGAGGTGACTGTCGATGTTGTGGCTCCATTCTAGCGGGAAATTAAAATTTAGCAGCAAAACAATGTCAAAAAAATAAAATTAACTACTTTCTCAAGCATTTAGACATACAACTGAGGATACTTTTCGCACCGGGTGGTAAGGGCGAAAGCTTGAAGATTTATTTACTGAGATTCTATCTGAATATTTTTTTTTCAGACAACTGAAACTACCGCCCAAAAACAGACGAAACGGCGTTTCGCGAGTTTCAACATGTGGCTCGACTTTGTGGCACATAATTGTGTTTCCACGACAAACACTCAGAAGTGTGTGGCCCACAGCCTTGTCGCGGAAAAACGCCTTTAGTGTTATTGGCTGATATCGCGCATCCTTGTGTTATCTGTTATGAAACTCCTGACAGAGTAGTCCAGCAGAGTTGCTCTTTTCCGCTCAACTACCTCTCGCTACCTCTTTTGAATGAAAAAAAGATCTATATGCTTTGCGTGTTTAAACAAACATAGCTTACAACCAGCTTACAAAAGCACCTGTGCAAACAGCAATTTATCTGATCTGCATAAAAAATCAAACAAAGGTCTAGGAAATCTAGGCCACGTGTGCAAACCTATTGATGGATCCGGTGCTACTCCGCGTGAGACAATTTACTTTCCGAATGGATGGCAAACGAATGAATGATTATAATAATAATAATAATCTAATAACTCTAAGAAATTTTGAATAGTCGAACTGATCGGAGTTGAAAATCCCATCAACAATGCACTTGAAACTGTTGATCGATTCAGCATTAACCGCATCTTCGGTAAGGCTGTTCCAAGGATCCACTTAAAAACGTCCTTGTGGAATCTTGATTTTGCAAGCTTGTACGCGTGCCCCGGATGATGACGGTTAATGCTGAATTATGTCAAGCCTGACGAATCTATTATGGAAAGGTATTTCAACAGCAGTTGGATTGTTTTGCATGTAAGTTAAAGTTGATCTCCTGACAGCCAAAATATGGATTTGATGCACAAAAAGCTTGATGCCATGTGAACAAGGAATCAGAAAATAAACATAAACAACTACCACCTTTCCGGAAACTTTTCCACACATCTGATGTCAAAACTATTAGAACTACTTAGTACAAATAAGCGAAATTCCTGCTTGGGCTGCCGCTGTGGTCTCGTAATCGACGAGGTACAAGAAAATGCGGGGTTATGATCCGATTGGGGCTGCTTTGGAGCGTCGTGTCGTGCTCGATTTCTGGAATCTCTCGACCCTCTAAACAGCCTCTATCCAGCAATTAAACAATAGTTACTGAAAAAGGGTATTAGTTATTTATTTACTCTTCTTTTTGTTTTTATGGCACTTGCAGCTTCGCTCAAGTGCCATATACCGATCACCTTTCGGTCGGTCGGTCGGTCGGTCGGTCGGTCGGTCGGTCGGTCGGTCGGTCTGTCCACTCATCTCGAGTTAGGGCACTCCCAGATGGGCTAGGACGATGAAACTTGGCAGGAAAATCAGGGACCCGACCAAACTAACCTGGAAATAATCAGTTTCCCGATCCGACTATCTGGGGGGGAGTGGTGGGCCGGGGAATTCTGAAAATTAAGTAGTTTTCTCACACTTTTTCGAGTTGGGGTACTTCCAGATGTGCTAGGACGATGAAACTTGGCAGGAACATCAGGGACCCGACCGGGCTAACCTGGAAATAATCAGTTTCCCAATCCGACCTTCTTGGGGGGAGTGGAGGGCTGGGGAATCCGGAAAACTGGAATAGTGTGTAACTTTCGAACGGGTGATCGGATTGGAATGAAACTTAATAACAGAATAAATGGCATACCTCTGATGTCCCATTTGAAGTTCGGACCGGATTCGACAGCTATGGGGGAGTTGGGGGGGGGGAGACCGAAAATCTCGAGAAACGGTTAGAATGGAGGGATCGGAGTGAAACTTGCTGGGAAGAACAAGCGTCTGCTCCAGATAAATCGTTTATACATTTGGACTGGATCCGGACACTGGGGGGGGGATGGAGGGGAGTTTCCCGGAATTCCGGTAATGGCGGTTTTGGGGATTTGGGGACGAAACTTGGGAGGCAAATCAGGGACCCGATCAAAATGACTTATAAATAAAAATTTACATGATCCGATAGTCGTGGGGGGAGTAGCGGGAGGGGGAATCCGGAATATTGAGTCATGCGTAACTTTGGAACGGTTGATCGGATCTGAGTGAAATTTCATAATTGATCAGAGGACATGTCTCTGGTGATCTTTGTCATGTCCGTACCGGATTCGACAACAACTGGGGGGGGGGGGGGGGGGGATACTTGAGCGGCTCAGACTGGGGAGATCGGGATGGAACTTTATGGAAATAATAAAAAGATGCTCTGGATAAATCACTTACAGAACCGGATTGGCTCCGGCGACTGTGGGGGAGTTTGAGGGGGGGGGTTCCGGAATTCCGGTGATCGCGATTTAAGGTACTTCCAGATGTGCTAGGACGATGGAACTGGGCTGGAATATTAGAGATTCGACAAGATTGGCTCAGAAATCGCCACTTTCCAAATCCAACATTCCTTAAAGTACCAATCTTGACCGTAAATTTAGAAAAACACTTTTAAGCAAATTATACATTTTCATGATCCCCATGAGCCCATTATCATTTTTGCCTCAAGGGTTTTGCTTACAAATGAAGTTCTAGCTCCCTTAAAGTGCGAATCTGAACCGCAAGGTCGAAAACTACTTTTTTTATCAAACGATACATCTCAGCCCATGATCATTTGTGCCACAAGGGTTTTGCTTGAAAATTTATTTTATCACCCTTAAAGTGCACATTTTAACCGTAGGCTAAAGTGAATTTTTTTTTTTACCAAATGGTAGGCTATATATCAATGATCCCTAAGGGCCTGTGATCGTTTTGTCTCAATAGTTTTTCTTACAGATGAATTTCTAGTGCCTATAAAGTACGTATCATGTACGTATCTCGCATCTGAACCGCAAAGGTAACCTTAAAAGTACTTTTGATCAAACATTACATCTCAACCCATGCAAGTGCCATATGAGCTTACAGCTCTTGTTGAATTATGTCTTGCCAAGTTAAAATTGTATCTTGTGTTGTTCATTGTTCCTTCTTCTTTACATTTTCTTTTCTTATACTCCATCAGTGACATTTTATGTAAAGATGGGTAATATACTTATTCATTCATTCATTCAATCTTAAATCCTCAATGATCTAAGGAAGTTTAAGGACACTTGCGTTACTGTAAACTTTCTTCCCAAAGTCACGCGATTGGTAACTCTTAGGGCGGAGGTTGAGTTTCTACAGAGTTTCTATTGAGTTTCTACAGAGACCCCCCCCCCCAAAAAAAAAAATCTCCACCTATATATTTAATTTCACCATTATCACTGGCACAAACCTTCCAATCTTTTTTCGCAGTAATCTCGTTCCTTCAGCTGATCGCCGTCATCGTAGATGATTTGAACTTGAACATAGTAGAACGTGATATTCGCGTTTGGAACAAAAGGTGACTTCCACGAAATGTACATCTCAGTCGAACTGTTCGCAGTAACGGTCAGTGCAATTGGTGGACTGGGCTCTAGAAAAGGGCTAAGGATTAGCAAGAAGGTTTAGCAAGTATATTATCAAAGTGTGATAGCCAGGCAGGGGGACAAACAGGTGTTCATGGGTGTACTGTCCAGTTTAGTATATTTAACTCTATTTTTGATAAATGATGCTCAAAGGCTGGGGTATGTTGGCAGGGGTGAGCATAGTGCTGATACATATGTAAGTAAGTAAGTGGTTGTCAAACGAGAAAGGAACCGAGAAAGGAAAACGTAAAGACGCATCCAGCATTAAAGCTTCTCGCGCAGCGCAGGTGTAAAAGATACGCTACGCAACACGAGATAAACGCATACGCAAGGCATCGCAACGACACGTCAATGTGAAAGCGGTTTAAGAAACCGATAAGAGAAAACGTAAATACGCGTCCAGCATGAAAATTTATCGCGCAGATGTGAAAGATGCACTCCTCAACCTGTACAACGCAAGATAAACGCATGCGCAACGCATCGCAACGACGCGTCAATGTGAAAGCGGCTTTAACCATACTTACGCCCTGAGAGTGTTCGAACATAGATAACATCACTCGTTGCTCCTGTCAGTGTATCGTTCCCTACCAAATCCGGTCGATTCACTACCATGTAGGTATTGAAGTAGAAGGCATACTGCGTGAACGGCTTAAGGTGAGATATGAGCTTAGTCTCATAAGCTGTGTCGTTTGCTTCAGCCTCCATCTCGCCGGTGATCCACCTGGAACAGAGGAAAAGAGTAAATGGCTGAATAATGAATCACCAGTGACAAATATTATGCACGACTTCTTTTAACTTTTATTTCCATTTCTTGTTTGGTAGAGGAAACCTTTTCTGGTTTTGACGGTAGCCCACAAAAGGGGGCGGGTTTGTGTGAGACAAGAGCTGAACATGGATTGGGTTTAAACATTGAGGGTTGGATACGGAATTTAAGCATAGCCCACCGCTGACAGAGCGTTTCCACATTCCCCGTCGGGCCAGAAAGTCGGAAAGGCCCTAGTAGGCTTACTGCCATATGTTAGGTTTGAATGGTATACATAGTACAAAAACTTTATTCAATTCAATTTCAATTCAGTTCAGTTTAACCTAAAAACACATAATGGACAATCCGGTGGGTTGTTTTCGCGTCCTAGCAAAAATCTACAACTGTCGGAAGTTTCATAACAGCTGACACAAGGATGCGCAGTTTCAAGAGACAACACTTGGGATGTAATCTGTTGTGATTTTGAAAACGTTATGCATTAAATGTTATGGGCAATAAACATTGCCATGACGAGCCGAAAAACCGCCGAAAAAGCATCTGCTGACTGTTCCGATATCATGACGACAAACAAAACAAGACCAAAGTTTTCGATGGGATCCCAAAAATTCAATATTTGATCCAGACAATTAGGTTTTGTCTTCGCCAGATCCAGTCTTTGCCAGACTCCTTGAACATTTTTACTCTTAAAATTTTGAAACAGATTAAGGTCAAATAGCTAATCATCTGAGAAAACCAAGTTCAGATATGGATTCAGCATGTGTGTTTACCCCAATAAGTCATATTTATTTTGACGAAACCGATCGAATCGATCATGCCTTACTTCTGCCAATTCTCCGGTTTCGGCAAAATTCCGGAACTGCGAAAAATAAACCTCTAAAACGACTTCAGCGTATCTCCTTACCCCTATATCCAACATCTAATCAACTTCAAATAAAAATTTAACTTAGGACAAATTTTCCGGTTTCAGCCGGATTCCGGACGAACTATATGTCCGGCTAAAAAATGATCGTCATATACGGATTCAGCATCTCTTCTTACCTCTAAATTGGACTTTGGCTTTTAACAAATTTCCGGTTTTGGCCGGACTCCGGGCGAACTTCTTATCCGACGAGATAATGGTTTTCATAATCATGTCAAATATTTCTTTAACCCCTAAATCGAACATCTACTTATCTTCAAATAAAACTTTTACTTTTAACAAACTTTCCGGTTTTGGCCGGATTCCGGCCGAATACTTGTCCGGCGAGAAAATGGTTTTCATTATCGTGTTCAGCATGTATTCTTACCCCTTAATCGACTCCCTAGCTGTTTACAAATTTTGTTTGCCCCTTAATTTGAACCCCCTACCCCACCCCTAAATGTAGAGCCAATCTGCTTTTACTTTGGAAATTTCTTCTACCGAGCTTTACTGCGATACAGCTGTTGGCAGAGGTAACGTATTGTGATGCTCCGCACAGCTCCTACTCTCGCTCGTTTGCATCGGGCAGGGTGTAGGGACCTATTCGAATCCGCATGGTCGTATTACAGAGATAGGGAGACGGAGGCTCTGGTGCTTATTTGTTCTTGGTACCTTATGCACTCGGAGAGCCTCAAGTAAAAATTAGTTCAAAGCCACCGCCGGATTGTACGACTTGATGTGCTTGACGAACGCAGTTTCGTTTTTGAGCGTGTTCCACCCTACTTACCGTAGTTACTACGCTTGTTACCGCTGAGTTACCGTAGTTACTACGCTAGGCTGGAACGCTTTTTTAATTTTTCCGTCAAATATCAGACCGCGGGCTGATCGGACCAATCACATTGAAGAGATGCGTAGTTACTACGCTAACTACGCTCTCGAGCGTGGTAAGCAAATAGTTACTATTAGTTACTATTTTGAGAAGGTTGGAACGGGCAGCGTAGTAACTTTTCGTGAGGCTGGAACGGAAATAGTAACTAATAGTTACTATTGGTAGAGGGGTGGAACACGCTCTTTATGGCACTTGCCTTCCGGCAGTTTTCCGTCGGTCGGTCCGGTGATCGCGAGTTAGGGTACTTCCCTTCAAGGCACTATTTTGGGTCCAATTGCTTTCGTCATAGCAGTAAACGAATTACTGAAGAAAAGACCAAACAGGGCCAAATTCGCCGATGATCTCTCTTCGCCCGTCTTCCGTCAAATAGCCACAGCAAAGGATGAGCTTAAGCTAGCCTTTGACGAGCTAACAAGGGAGGCCCAGCTTGCCATGATGGAGATCAGTGAGGAAAAAAGCGTCGTCCTGCGGATAAATTTCCTCAAGAAACATGTTGAAGAAACAGAAGCGGAGGTGGGCCTTAATGGTTTAAGCCTTAATGGCCTTAATGGTCTGCTAAGATTCTTGGCGTCGTCATCGATAAAAATCTCAAATGGGACTCTCAAGTTGAAAAAATAGTCAGTAAAGGATCTGGATTGCTGAGATCATTCGCTCACTTGAAGCGATTTGGTTTTTCCACCCCGGTACTGACTAACGTTTTAAAGACCTACATCCTACCTGCCCTAGAATAAGGGTGCCATGTCTGGCATCCAGGACTAACTAAAGCACAGGCAGGGGCGTCGCAAGGGGGGGGGTGCGGGGGGTGCAGCACCCCCCCAACTTTCTGAGATTCGGTAAAATTTTGGGCCTCTGGCCCAAAATTTTACTAAAACTGTTTGGTATTTTTTCGATAGCGGAACTATTCGGTCTATTTACGGAGATTCGGTAGTTATACAGAATCCTAAATAGGCTATCGGTACAAATCTATTTGGTATAATGATCGGGAATCGGTATAATTCCCAGTATTCGGTAGTTATCACGAATTCGGGAAGAGAATTTACGGAAATTATTTGGTAATTGTTCGATGTCAGAACTATTCGGTATATTTATGGAGATTCGGTAGTTATACAGAATCCCGAATAAGGTATCGGTCTAGAATTATTCGGTATCATAATTGGGATTCGGTAATTTATTCGGTATAATTTTCAGGATCCGGTAGTTGCCAAAAATCCCTACTTTTGTTCCAGTTTCAAAGAAATTATACCGAATACGAAAATTATTCGGTACTGTTTCGATATCAAAACAATTCGGTATAATAACCGAGATATGGTAGTTATACAGAATCTCGAACATGCTATCGGTCTAAACTTATTTGGTATAATAACTGGGATTCGGTATAATTGCCATTCGGGAGTTACCACGAACCTCGAAACTCGGAAGAGGTCGAGTGAAGCACTGGTTGCAGACAAAAGGACTGATTTGTGATCTCATCGATAGTCCTTACTTTTACTTTGGATCCGAAAAAGAAGATTTAATCATGAAGCTTAATATTCTATATTTTGCGGAAGGGTGCGTCATTTGATTGGGGTTTTAAGACAGTTTTAGGATTGGGATTTCGAAACATTAAGAGCTAAAATTTGGATGGAAATAGTTAAATTTGGCAGGAAAAAGCTAACTTAAATAAAATGTCGCCTGTGGCGCCCACTTTATGTGATCATGGGTAGTATTGACTATGGTAGAGTAGCTGCTGCTGCAGGAACGTCGCTCCATCCGGTTTCTGGAACTTCTTAGCGCATCGGTATTTAATCCACGGTTAATGATAGAATCTGTAACATAAGCAGTTAAATTTTAGCCCACAGGAAAAAAAATCTTGCCTGCGGCGCTCACTTTCTGTGATCATGGGTAGTATTGACTATACTACAGTAGCTGCTGCTGTCGGAACGTCGCTCCATTCGGTTTCTGGAACTTCTTAGAACATCGGTATTTAATCCACGGTAAATGATAGAATTTGTAATAAGCAGTTAAATTTTAGCCTACAGGAAAAAAAAAATATTCTGAAAATTCGCCTGCGGCGATAGATTTATTTTTCTCTTGGGTATAATAGATAGAAGCTGTTACTGCAATCGTGCCCGGCAATATATTCTCCAAGTGGCCTTCTCCAAAACGCCACTTAATTAAGTTGGCTTATCGTCTTTCATGCTGCCCTTTAATGTTACTTTTCCTACGTGATCCTTTCTGTTCCATAATTTAAAGCTCGAATTTTCAGTTTCTAGGATTCGGTAAAATTTTTGAGAGATTCGGTAAAATTTTGGCTCTGCACCCCCCCAACGAAAATGCACTTGCGACGCCCCTGAGCACAGGAAAAGAGGATTGAGAAAATACAAAAACGGGCTTGCCGGATCATCTCGGACAAAATCACACCTCGTACGAGAATAGTCTTCGCACACTCAGGCTCAAGACACTATCTGAACGACGGGATGAAGCAGTTATGAGGTTTGGGAACCAGTGTCTTGCTTCCGAAAGGCACAGGCAGATCCTACCCGACTTTGCAGCACCTACGGTCGATGGTCCTGTGACTAGAAGTAAAGCAGCCTGAAAAGTCACCCTAAAGCAACCACCTGCAAACTCCAGCGAGCGATACAATTTATCTTTTGTCCCCTACTTTGTTCAGCACTACAATGCCAGATAATGTGCGTCTTGTTTTTGTGTGTGTGCTCATTTAAACTGTTTTTTTTAACTATGTCTTGACAATGCCACTGCTATTTTGTTAAATATTCTGGCAAATTACAACGATTGATTGATTGATTGATTGATTCCAGATGGGCTAGGACGATGAAACTTGGCAGGCATATCAGGGACTCGACCAAACTGACTTGGAAATAGTCACTTCCCCGATTCGACCATCTTAGGGGGAGTGGAGGGAGGGGGAATATTTAGGCATGCATAGCTTCCCAACGGGTGATCGGATCTAAATGAAACTTGATATGTGGAAAGAACACGTGTCTCACATGTCCCATTTTACGTCCGAACCGGATCCGACAACTGTGGGGAGAGTTGGAGGGGGAGTACCGAAAATATCGTGACACGCTTAGAGTGGAGGGATAGGGATGAAACTTTGTATCATTTCACTGACTACACTGCATTATTTTGATTGTGTTAAGGGATTGTTTCTATTTCCACTATTTGCTCTAGTATGATGTTCAGAACATCAACGGCCGCTGCAAACGCGGCTTTTCATTGGCCAGTGATTAGCTCGAGGAAGGGGGCTAACTGCGTGAACAATTATTTTTCGTAAATCGTTTTCGTCAAGCATACAACACAGGCACAAGCAGATAGAGGTACTTCAAATAACAAAGAAATTCCACTATTTGAAAATCGATTATTTGTGAATAGCTAAAAAACGAAGTAACGCATTTTCCTCGGGTAAGCCTCTTTAAGTGAATAAGTCATGGGTACCTAGATTGTACTATTACATTCCTTTTCGGTTAAACTTTAAGAAGAGCAACCAATAGAACTCACCCATCATTCCCACAGGCGTCTCTGCCACCAAAGATAGTAACGTTCGCTTCTACGGCCTCGCGATAGTGATACTCATAGCCAATCAGCTGTCGGCGATCGGCTAGCCTCTCGTGGAGGAGGAAGTTCTGCACAAAGAAGATCACACCCAGCTCACTGACCTCGCTGACCTTTACCTCAAGCTTTTCGTTATGGCCTGAAACAAAATCCAACACTTAACAGCTGGAAAGGGAAGTCGAAAAATAACAAGTGCGATAAATACAAAGAACACGTATCGTTCATTAGACAATTCATGAGAGATTACTGACCATACAGACTATCTGAACATTATCTAGAAGAATGTGAAGGATACGTGTACGTGTATGTGAACCTCCGAGGTAATATGTTGCTACGAAAGTTCAATCATTGCTCTTCTGATGTTAAAACTTTTCTTTTCCGTTCGTGTTTTACTAGAATTTTTGGCCTCCCACTTGTACATAGTTACACTAAGAACGGAATCCGCAAGCTTCGTGTTGCGTACAATGATACGATAAGGTTCCTTCACGGAATATCGCATTTTCGTAGTGCTACAGAGCTATGCGTTAATATCAAGAACAAATAATCTGACAGAACCTCCGTCTCCCTATCTCTGTAACTGACTGTGCGGAGTCAAATATTTCCCCATACCCTGTCCGCTACGAACGAGCGGAGGTTAGTAGCTTCACGCCACATCACGTTTCGTTAACTCTACAAATAGCTAAATTACTGTGAACCCGCCGATGAGGACAAATAGGAGTCAAAGCTGATTGGTTCCATGGACGCGCTCCAGAGCCGGTCAGCGCGCGGACAGGCCTCTCTTGCTTTTTTGTTTGTCGTCATGATACCGGAAAATTCAGCAGATGCTTTTTTGGCGGCTCTTCCTAGCAATGCCTGTTACGCATAACATTCCATGCATAACGTTTTCAAATACAAAAGATTACATCCCAAAGTGTTAACTGAAGAAAAACTTAAAAAAAAATCTTTATGATTTGAATGCTTGGTGGACAAATTTTGAAACTTAAGATTTATATTCTTGCTAGTCTGTGAACGTTCAACTATAAACTACCTTCCGACAATGAAAACACGAAACTGCGGCGCGTGTAATAGCTTCCAACGAACAACTTTTTGCTGGTCAAGTTTAACTGGTCGTTGCAACTGTTGCAGCAGACACAGTTTCTGTTCCATTAATCAGACGCACATTAGCCCATTGAAACCGTACTTCGAATTTCAGAAACTTTAAGTTGCGTTTCATTGGATTCACTTCTGTTTCGTCAAAGTTTGTAGTTTGGCTCTTGTTTTGTCTTACTTGCGTTTTATTGAGTTCTTGTTTGCAAAAACTCAAAACTACTAGTCAAACTACATATGCGAGGTAGTTTGTAGTTTGAGCTAAGTAGATTCAGGTTCCAAACTACAGCCCTTGGAATGACAAATAAAATGGCATGAAGCAAAACTTTTTTCCAAAAAAACGCTGTTAAGCGAAACTACATCCAATAAAACGCAACTTTATAATACACTTCAGCTGTTTGTAGACGAGCTGGGTCCCCATAGCTCTGAGGAGAAACACGGAAAAATCCCTCAAAAGGAGTCAAACATGGCAAGTGCAACAAGACCAAAGGTTTCGATCGGATCCCAAAAATGTTTGATCCTAACAATTGGGTCTTGTCTTCACCGTTCAGTCTTCGTCAGATTCCTTCAAGATTTTTACTGTTAAAATAAAGTTCAAAAATGTAATCAGCATGTCTCCTTGCCCCGATACCGAATCTCTAATCGACTTCAGAAACAACTTTGAGCTTCGATCAAATTTAAAGTTTCGGTCGAATTCGTTATGAATCATTTGTCCAGCAAGAAAACTAAGTTCAGCTATGGATTCAGCGGACCTCCTTACCCTTCAATGAATAGGCTATCTTATTAGCTCATAAAACATAATAGTTTTTACCGTAAATTTGAAGCCCTCCTTTGCCTCTAAATATAGGACTAAAGGACCCATCTACGAACTTGACCAGTACTTTGCCAATGAATCCTCATACTAAGCTTGAACAACATACATCAACCCCTGCTAAGCTTAAACAACATATACCAACCCCTTCGATCTTCGATTTCACTGGCTCTCTCCGACGTTCATAGATTACGCGCTCTGCGCTTGGGTAACGTGCAGAGCTGTACTAGTGTGAAGAAAGGGGTAGCCTAAGGCCGAAAATTGGTCGACAGATTTTGTGTCCGGTCGATTCCAGGTGAACTACTTGTCCAGTGAGAAAATACCTTTCATATTCGGATTCAGCATGCCTCCTTACCCCTAAATCAACCATCTCAATAGCTTTAAAAAAAATGTATACCCTTAACATGAAACCCCTCCCCCACCCTCAAATATAGATCTACAGAGCACATCTTCGAACTTGACCTGTACTTTGACCCAAAGGATCCTCCCACCAGCTTTCATCAAAATATCTCAATCCCTTCGAGAGCTATCGTGATCAGAGACGGACAGACGGCCAGCTTTTGCGATGTCATAGGTATCCCTCCACTTACGTTTTGGGATCCCAAAAATCGCTGTAAGCCGCTTTGAGTGGATTATAAGACCAATGGTTACGATGATCCTGACAGTATAGTACACACTCAGAAGTTTTATAACAGACAACAGAAGGATGCGCTGTTTCGACAGACAATACGTAACACACAACAGTTCGGATGTTGTCTATTGTGTTTGAAAATGTTATGCATAACAAGCGTTACCATCAGGAAAAGCCGGAAAAACACCAAAAAGCGTCTGTTGATTTTTCCGACATCATGACGACAAACAAAAAAGTCATTAGATGTTTTTTTTTGCTCTTCCTGGCAACGCTTGTTATGCATAACATTTCATGTATAACGTTTTCCACCACAACAGATAACATCCCAAGTGTTGTCTGTTACGCACACTGTCTGTTGAAACCGCGCATCCTTGTGTTGTCTGTTATGAAACTTCAGACAGTGTAGCTGATTACCATTTTAGCCCTTGTTTTAATGTATGTTTTCCAGTCAGATTGGGCTCAAGGACTAATTACAAAATTTCTGGTTTTGGCCAGATTCAGGATGAGCCGGGAGAGAGATTTCCAGATCTGGATTCAGCATGAATGAATGAATGAATTTAATCCCAAAAAATCCCAAGGGCCATGGCGGGAAACATAAAACAATAACATAAAACAAAATATCATACACTCCAAAACAAACCAAAAATCAACTTTTATAAAAATAGTTCACGGTGGGTCATAGCTATCTTCAGGAATCTACCCAGCCTTCGGATCAATTATCTCATTAGCTTTAAAAAGATATTTTCGTTCGACCATCAATTTGGAACCACCTCTCCTACCTTTAAATACAGTGATACGGGGCCCATCTACGAATCTGACCTGTACTTTGAACCAAAGGATCCTCACACCAAATTTGAACATAATATCTCAACCCCTACGATAGTTATCGTGTTAGCAGACAGGCAGACAAGCTTTACGAAGTCATAGGTCTCCCGACCAGAGGGGTTACTAGCCAAAATGTTTGGAGGGGGGCAAGGTATTTACCGACTGGTTGGTCATTCTTACCGATGATTTTTGCAGAGAAAACGACAGTTTTGACGAAAAGCTGGATTTTTTTTTAGAAAAACGACTATTTTCAAGAAACAACTTAGCCTACTGTTTTGACGAAAAATCGACTGATTTTCAGAAAAACCAACTATTTTCACGAAAAAACCAACTGCTTTGACGAAAAATCACGGCGCTAAGCAACGACTCGGTCATTTTTTACCGACTGGAAGACAGCATTTGGGGGTCGTCCCCCTTCCCCCCATACGTGACGCCCCTGCTCCCGACACTAATATTTTGGAATCCCAAAATCATTTTCACTACATTCAAGCTTCCGTGCAACAGAGGTGCGCGAATTCTTCACAAATGATCTCACGCGATCGCCAAAATTGATACAAAGTATTTTTTTACTGCCTTTTTACGATCTCGTTCGAAAAACGAGCGTCAAAAAGCGGTTACTAAGGGTCTGGTATGCTTTAAAAGTTTATGATGGGAATGAGAACGCCAACATTTTAGCGACGGCATTGCCGTGTATCTTAAGGACTGTCGTATCTACAATGCCAATGCAACCTACTTCCGTAACAGCATTCATTAGTTCTTAAAGTTTAACTGAAAAGGAATGTAATAGCAGAATCTAGGTACCCATGACTTATTCACCCATGACTTATTCCCTTAAAGAGGCTTGAATACCCGATGAAAATGCGTCACTTCGTTCTTTAGTTATTCACGAATAAACGATTTTCAAATAGTGGAATTTCCCTTTGATTTGTGGTACCTCTATCTGCTTGTCTGTGTTGTATGCTTGACGAAAACGATTTACGAAAAATAAGTGTTCAAGCAGTGAGCCACCTTCCTCGAGCTGATCATTGGCCACTTAAAAGCCGCGTTTGTATTGAAATTCAGTTTTTCTGCGTCACAGTAGACTTTTCCGATGTGAGGACGGCCGTAGATATTCTGAACATCATACTAGAGCAAATAATGAAAATAAAAAAAATCCCTTAACACAATCAAAATAATGAAGTGCAGTCAGTCAAATGATACAAAAATAAGTTGGCTTTTCAGTTAAACTTTAAAACCCGAGACCCAATCTCATGTGTTACATTCTAAACCCGCTAATGACACCTCAGTAATCTTTGCACTTGTCGCGAATCACTAGTTTCCATGCGCATTGTGCTGCAGACGAGTTTCTCGCCTCGTGCTACTTATGCATAAAACAGATTTTCTTAATTGTGTCGAGATTTTGCTAAAACTAAATGGGCATGGAAAAGGCTTAAAACAGACAAGGCAGCGGATAATTCGTTAAAAGCAGAGCCTAGCTTTAAAGTATTCAGAGAGTTTGAATGTTGGCACATATGCTTGAAGTTTAACCGAAAAGGGCTAGGATAGGACAATCTAGTTACCCACCACTTATTCACTTAAATTGGCTTGAAGACCCGCTGAAAATGAGTTACTCCGTTGTTCCGCTATTCACGAATAATCGATTTTCAAATAGTGCAATTTCCGTGTGATTTATGGTGCCTCTATGCGCTTGTATTTTTGCTGTATGCCTTACGAGAAAGATTTATCATTTTTTTTGTTCAGGCACTAAGCAATCTTCACTGATCTCACACTGCCCACTGAAAAGCCGCATTTGTGTTGAGATTGAAATTTCCCACGTCATAGTAGAACTTACGCTGTGGGGACGGCTGGAGATATTTTGAGCCTCATAACTAGAGCAGATAGTGGAAAACAAAAAAATCCCTTTGCAGAATTCAAATAATTCAGTGTATTCAACTAAATGATACAAAAATAAGTTGGCTTTTCAGTTAAACTTTAAGGACCTTAAGGACTTCAAGGCTTTAAGGACACATGCCAAACATAGCTGTAATAAAATTAAGCTAACGTATGCTGCACTGTCAGATACTAAAGTGGGAACGCCTCTTTAACTTGAAACTGTTGCCGAATTTCAAAGATCTATCGTCCTTCTGAATTAAGTCCAACATTTTTTTTTCTTTTCTTCTCTCTTTTTTCTTTATTCTCCGTTTGTCTTGTTCATGGCCTAGTTGATATTATGGAAAACTTTCTCAGTCAAATAATCCGGAACCTTGTTTATTAATGAGGTTGACACTGCAAAACAAGGTTCCAAAAGTCAAATTTTGTGAAGGAAGAAGAAGAAGAATAAATAAAACAGAACGGCTCTCGTGTCTTGAGGGGAAGACACTGTGAAAATGCGAAGTCGAAGAATTTGTTAAAGTTTAACCGAAAACGGCTGGGACAGGAAAATCTAGTTACCCACTTATTCACTTAAATAGGCTTGAAGATCCGATGAAAATGCGTTAATTCGTTGCTCCACTATTCATAACTAAATGATTTTCGAATAGCGGACTTTCCCTGTCAAATTTGTAGTACCTCTATGCATTTGTACTTATGTTGCATGCTTGACGAAAAAGATTTATGACAAGTTATATTCACGCACTGAGCCCACCTGCGCCAAGCTCACCTTTGGCCACTGAAAAGCCGCGTTTGTAATGATATTCAAATTTTCCGCGTCATGGTAGAACTTTGCGTTGTAAGGTCGGCCGTAGATGTTCTTGAACGTCATAGTGTAGCATTTAGTGGAAAATCGAAGAAAAAAAATCCCTAGCACAATCCAAGTAATTCAGTGAAGTCAATTAAATGACAAGAAAAATAAGTTTGCTTTCCAGTTAAAATTTCAGGAAGAAGAATAAATACACAACGGCTCTCGTGTCTTGAGGAAGGGGAAGAAAATCTGAACAGGGGTCTTGCCCATCCTCGTTTCTCGCGGCAGCTCGCCTGCTCTTCTTTACAGCCTACTCCATTTGTCACAAACTTATTATGGGTAAATATAACCATTCATTCTGCTAAATTAGTGACTTGAAACGTTGGTCTAAACATCGGAAATGGCAAAATGTTGCTATTAACTCCTTTAAATAAAAAAAATCGGGCTGTCGAAGATTCTGAAAAACACATTTCGCTGTGCAAATTCTGCAATTTTTCTGGTTTTCTGGGGAGATTTATGAAAAATTTGATTGCTTATGGGCCTAACCAACGAAGCCACTACTTACACGATGCTTTCTGCCCATTGGTCCACTTCGATACATCGGATTCAAGCGGTTCAGTCATGTTGAGCCTTTTACTTAATTCGAGGATTTTCGAGTAGCAGAGCCAGGGGTTGAACGAAAAGCTGAATTTTCCGTTGAAAATTCGAAGTTGGGTGGTATTCCCGAAGAGCTCCTGGAGATTCTCGTTGTCTCTTATGATAAGCGCGTTCCTGCAGGAGTAACATATATAAGTGCACTTGAAAGAGGAAAAAAACAGTAATGATTCTAATGCAACCACCAGGCCTAATTTGCGCACAAATTATAAGAAATGTCACACAAAAATAACTTTTCCGACTGTAAAAATACTGGGCTAAGTCGCAGATCATGCAGCGGCCGCTGCAGGAAAAGGAAGTTGGGAAAAGGGCGCAGATCATGCAGCGGATGCTGCATGAAATCGAAGTCTAATAGAGTCGCAGATCATGCAGTGGCCGCTGCATGAAATCAAAGTCTAATAGAGTCGCTCTTCAAAGCTAATTAAGCAAAACAAATCTTCTCTTTCTTTTCATGTTCTTGTATTGTGCTCCATCTCTACTATTTTGATATTACTATGAGATAATATAAAGGAAAAAGGGTCATAAACACAAAATAATACACTATTCCTGAGCCTAGACATAACATAAAATAGATTTTAGGAGTAGGCTACGTTTATACGTGAGGAAATAGAAATTTGGACTGTGTCATTGGGATATAGAAACATCCAGGAGGAGATATATCTATTTCTCATTAACACATAACAAACTTGGTCCACTATTTGAAACTCCACTTTTCTTTCCAATGCTCGGACAATAATTAATAATAATGATAACAATTTATTTTTAACCCACTACAACAAACAAGAAAAAGTGGAGTAATTTCTTTTTTGGCCAAACTTCACAAACGTGAGCCCAGCGAGACTCCAGCCTAGGCAAACTAGGTAGCTGCCTACCATCCCAACCTCAGACGCATACGCCAAGGACCGAAGTGGTAAACTTAAAAATTATAAAGTTAGAGCCCGTCGATTTCATTTTTAAGCAAGCTTGTCTATTTTGTTATTATCTAGTCGAAATACGTTAAAGGGCCACTCTTGATAGGCCATCAGCTCTTTCTCCCGTTTTGGACTCCTTTTAACTTGCTTTCTTTTCCCACTTTTTAACTACGGCACGTTCACTTTTCAAATTTTTGACGTCGACAAGCCCTAACAAGAAAATCGCTACTTTCACGTGGGAATTAATGATATTTTTGAACAACGATATTTCTGAGCCGTTTCATCGTGAAAAGATCATTAAATAATCTAGAAAGTTTCTAGTAAGACCTGTGCTTTAAATAAATAACATAATACAAATAAGGTTTGTTCCATGCTGGATTACCAAAAAGAAGGCCCCGACTCTCTCTTAGCTGCCTAGGGATCTTGAAGATATATGTCCGGAATCCGGGCCTGACAATTTTGAGAAATTTTTACCCCCCGCTCTTTATAATGTCAATTGCCATTGCCATTAAAATGGCAGCTTTGCCAACCCACCCAGACGGAGAAGTCAAAGAAGAATAATGGCGAGGTGTATTATTCCTTATTTTGTTACCTTGATTATGCACGAATCTTACTAGAAATGATCCTGCCTCGTGGAATTGGCTATTTTCTTGTTAGAGCTTGTCTTCCTGCTCTCCAACGCGGATGCTGGACGCAAAATATTTGAAAACTATGAGCGCCAAGATTAAAAGGGGAAAATCCCAGCAAAACAGACAATAAGGCGTTTTTGGGATCCCAAAACGTAAGTGGAGGGATACCTTTGACATCGCAAAGGTTGTCCGTCTGTGAGTTGTCTCCAAGATTGAGTGTGATTTTATACAAAAATAAGCCTTCAAACTGTCATTGGAAAATTAATGTCATAAGCGTCAACCTTTACTGGCCCGTACAGAATTAGAAAGGGATTTCCCCGTCCGTTCTTGATAATGTTATACATTTTACGCCTTCAAATCACGACATGCAACGCGATTACTGGAACCCAAAAGCTCTAATTGAGTAGAAAAAGGAACATAAACACCATAAAATGGGACATAATCATATAGACGTACACACACAAAGTCGGTACAGTTAATTTTAATATAAGCAACTATTGAGAAAAAACAAAAAAAAATTGCAGGGAGACCACGCGAAAAAGAAATTTATTGATAATCATCCAGTGGCTTGTGCCAAATGTTTCCTATTAAAAATCGACTGTATTTTTTTACAGATATGACCCCTTGCCACAGAGATACATAGGAAGAGGAAAGCCTCACTACACCAGTGCCAAACGCTGAGTATATCTAGCGTTTAGCATACCCTACGCCTAAGCTGGATACACTATGCCAAATTGGTAGACACTCTTATCCAGTCAAACTGATGATTTAAATGAAGCTCAGAAATCAACCAATCAGATTTCATTTATATTGGAGTAGGTCAGGGTTAGGGCACCAACTATCCAGCGTTAGACATAGGCAGGTCCGTATCCAGGAATTTATTTGGGGGGGGGTGCCCGCGGGTCGGACCAAAACGTACAAAAAAGACATATATCAGAGGTTAAAGCCTATAAAACCGATTATTTTGGTGGGTTTCGAGGGAGATGGTTCGACCCCCCCCCCCCCCCCGGATACGGCCCTGGACATAGGCTATGCTGAACGCTTGATACACCCAACGTTTGGCACAGGGTATAAAAAAAAATTCAGCGTTTGTCCATAAACCGGACTAAACACCGTCAAAAGAAGCAAACTAAAACCAAGTTTTTTTTTACTTCGATTTAAACGAGTATGTGGCAAAATTGGAAGAAACCATTGCCATACAATAGGGACATGAAGGACTGCCATATGTGCAGTAGGATTTCTTTTTTGCGATATTCCGCAAAATCCACTTTAAAAAAAGACATAAAAGAGGAACCAGAAGGATGGAAAACGCTAATGAGATGGTAGGCTACCGTTTGTTCACTAGGAACGAAGTGATTAAAATAAATTTTCAGTTCTACTTCCGAAGTCTATGCGGGTGGCTGCTTCTAGGAAGGCATGCATTCGCCACGTGAACAAATTTTATGAGAGTCTCCTTGAATCGACTACAAGGAAAGACGAAGGCTGGCGTCATCGTAACGATTTTATTCGGACATTAGTTTTTCTCAAGTACGCTATTTACTCTCGTACTTGCTGTACGGGAAAAAAGGTAAGAGTTATTTAAAAAAAAAAGTTATTTTCTTAAAGGAAAATGACGGCCTAAGCGTAATGGTTAAAAAAAGGTACTGAATGTTTTATGCTAGTTTCATTTTTCGTGAATAAAAACGTGATATATTTGACAAGACTGAAAGTTTAGGCGGGATTCCGGTATTAAAGCATTTACTAAAACTTATCTTTCTACGATGAAATAGCTCAGAAATATTGTTTACAAAATACACTTTCCACGAGAAATCAGAGATTTTCTTGTTAGCGTCTGTCGACTCTATCCAATACTCGTTTTTGCAGTGGACCGTATATCAGATACCACGGTAACTGCAAAAACGACTGATTGCAGATCCAGTTACCGTGGTAACAGATACCATGGTATCCGCAAAAACGCAACCACGATCTAGTACGAGTGTCTTTCTATTATTTCTACTCACCCTTGGTCCAAATTTTCCCCACGGATTTCTCGCAGGTTAACAAGAAACGTCAAATCGACAAGGGGATAGGAACGGACGATTTTCACATAGTCGCGGACGACTTCGATGCTCTTAAGATTTTCCTCCAACTCCCGTACGATGTTGTCTGAAAGAAAGATTCGGCTTAAACAAACAACAAGGAATGCTTCGACTTATTCATATTTTTTTTTCTTTTTCTTTAAAGCACATTAGCCTACTTATTCACACATGTCAGGTACCACACGTTCACGCCCCTTGTAGCTATTTATAAAAAATACCAAATAATTATTTGTTACTATTATATTATTCACATCGTTTCCACCGTAAATGCAACCGCGTTCCTGATACCATTTTGCTTCTTTCACTACTTTTCCCTTTTTGGGTTCCTCTTCTCTAACAACCATCTCCAACAATGTCAAACCGAGTCCCCAGAAGTAGACGGCTTCGTTTGTCCACTATCCACAGATAATTGATTTCATCGAATGAGCTCTTTCAGATTTGCGGCACCTCTATGTGCTTGACGCTCTATGCTTGTTGCAAGATATAGCAACAACAAATGGTGGGTTTACACTTTGCGTAAAATCCGAGCGTATTTTATAGTGATTAAAGAAAAAACGTTTACGTTTTTTACCATTCTACCTACTTTTCGTATAAATACACTTTTTATATATCTATTTATATAATTCGAGATGGAGAATTCGACCTATTTTTTCGTACATGTATAATTTTTTATACATCTATTTATATCATTCGAGACCCTTTTCATTCGTGTTTGACCTTCCCAGTTTCTATTCCAACATTCGACACTCTTTTATCCCACGCTATGAACTTCCAAGCTCTAACGCGGAAAAGTCACATGGTCTCTCTGGAGACCTTCCCAAGACTTATTCTGCACGAATCAAAAGTTTCTTGGGACCAAGTTATATTTGCAACCATGTTGACAAAGGGACTAATAAAATGGGGATGTAGAACGGTGGTTCCCAACCGGTGGTACGAGTACCAAAAGGGGTACGAGAGACCCTTGCAAGGGGTACGCGAAGGTCCCAAAATCAAGTTAGTCTATAGCTTTAATACCTCGCTTCAGGCGGTTTATTAGTTCCGAACTCAATAACTATTTTCCTCAACATCAGATACCCCATCGTACGCGTTTTCAGATTTACTCGAGATTGAAGTGCCTTTTCGATGATGACAATAAACATCGTCTTTGGCGTTCTGGTCATGGTAAAAATAGCAGAACAACAATTCGTCAAAAAAGGGATACGGAACCTGCTTGAACCTTGATTAAGGGTCCGCAACCTTTTTGAACTTTGATTAGGGGTACTCGATACGGAAAAGGTTGGGAACCACTAATGTAGAACACCGACTATAAGAAACCGTCCAAGGAGGTAATGATAGAAAAAATATTTTCGAACAGACACTAAGATAGCAAAGCAAGTTCCCGATTAGATGAACGCAGAGATAATTCCAAGAACGCACAGATAGTTAAAACTGATAGAAAAGGCTAATGCACTGAGCTGAATTAGGTTTAACTGAAAAGCCAGCTTCTTTATAACTTTGTTTTGAATGCTCTGAAATAAACTGAACCCGCTAAGGGATTCCTGATGTTTTTCATCTTAGGCCCTAGCAGTGACGTTCGGTTCATCTCGACGTGCGGAGTTTGAATTTCAAAAAAGCGTGTCCTTAAATGGCTAATGAGAAGTTCAGAAAATATTCAGTTCCAGATTGTAAGGTCACTTCTGAAGAAAGTCCACTATTCCCGGTAGGGGGTCGACCCCTCCCCCCCCGAAACCCACAAAAGTAGTATCTATGTATTTTTTGTACTTTTTGGTCCGACCCGTGGGCAACCCCCCCCCCCCAAATAAATTCCTGGATACGGGCCTGTATAGAGTATTCCCTTGATGGTTGTCCTAAAATCGACGAATGGAGCCCACCCAGGCCGTATCCAGGAATTTATTTCGGGGGGTTTTGCCCGTGGGTCGGACCAAAAAGTAAAAAAAAAGACAGATCAGAGGTTAAAGCCCATACAAAATGATTATTTTTTGTAAGTTTCGGGGGGTCAAGAATTTCCCCGTCACCCCTGGATACGGCCTTGACTCTATATGACGAAGTCGAAAACATGCCAGAAAACATCGGTCAAAGTGCGAACACACGATAAGGATTTTCCGGCCGGATTTCCTGTACTTTCATCATCAAGTTGAAAAAATTTCAACTTTTCCATTATGGGAGTGATGATGGTACCGAAAATCCGGGCAGAAATTCCAGTCTGGGAGCTCCATATCCTGATCGTGTGTTCGCACTATAAGAACGAGAAACGTCGCCCGAACGATGACTCGAATCCTGCGTCAACCAATAAACGGAGTTCGTTGGGGACAGCTGTGGTGACACTTCTGGCTCTTCCGCTAGGTACACGGCGATTCTTCGTCGACACGTAGAGTTAGTCATTATGATTGTACAGGGAATAGCGTTATAATCTCCGGAAACCTCGTCTCCGGATATCGCTCTAACTGGCCGGAATTACGGATCCGGACTGAATACAAAATAAATAAGGAAATAGCAGTCAATGAAAATTTATTTGCGACAAGCACAATTTAATGTATCTGTCACTATTCTACAATTATCACCTTCCATGTGCTCCATCTTTACAACATATTCTAGTGACAAGTCTTAACGGCATACCAATTTCGATGAAAATCAACAAATAAAAACAAGCCCACAATACATTCCAACTAACACTTTAAATAATGTCATCACCACCCCCACCCCCTTAACCCAAAAGTGAGCAAAATTATCGAGAAAGAAAATAATGGAGAAGTATCACGTTTCAGTTCTTCTTTAAACAAAAGTTTACAATTACCATTACTAATCGTAAGTGGTCACGTCTGCGAAGCTGAGAAAGAATCCGACTCCCACGACAGGCTGGTGGGGTAATCCGAGTTTACGAACATAACAATAAACTACTAAACGAAATGCCTCGTTTTTTAGAGTTTTTATATTGCTGATTCATATAGCAGAATGCCGTCGGTCTGACGCCACAATGATACTTAAGACCCGTGCATGGCAACAGACATTTTCATTTTTCCGAGCAGCTTTTAACAATAAAACGCGTTATAATGTTTCCTCTGGAAACTATAAATAGCCAGGTGGTGCAGAGAAGAAAAGCAGCAGCTTAGCGTTAAATTTTAGTCTCGCAGAATTTAAACTGCAGCTGATTTTCCAGCAAGTTGACATTCAGACTGCAACAAGTGGCCAAACGGGATACTTTTGAGTGTCCAATGTGCACAGGCAGGTCCGAATCTAGGAATTTATTTCGGGGGGGGGGGGTTGCCCCGGGGTCGGACCAAAAAGTACAAAAAAGACATAAATCAGACGGTAAAGCCCATTAAAAACGATTATTTTGCACGTTTCGGGGGGGGGGGTGAACCCCCTAGCCCCCCTGGATACGGCTCTGGATACAGGTGTAGTGTCCAGTTCTACCCCAAACCGATCAGAGCCCTACGAGGTTGAACGCCGTCCGGGTAGTTATTTCTTGGTATAGTATCTGATAACGCTAAATGGAACCTGCAATTCGCCGGGTCGAATTACTTCTAGTTGAATCCCCACCTTGCCAAGAAGGGCCGAAATATTGTTAGAACAAATCTCAGGTTATCGAATATTATACGCAGTCAGCATCAGTTTTTCCTTCCTTTCAGCCTACGATACTGCTCCAACCTCACTCATGAAATGGGGGGAGGATAGCCTCTCCGGTTGCGGAATAACTAGCTAAGGCACTGCCGACAGGTCAACATTTCGGACGGAAATGGTTAGCCGCTTCGCACCCTCGACTCTCTTCGCTCAACGACTCACATATTTACTCACTCAATCAGAAAGACCCCCCCCCCCCCCAATAAAACACACTCTTCATTCATCCAACACGTGTTCTTCTACAAGCCAATTCGCCCGCCTGCAAGTTCTGCCATCTGTCATTTGGTACACTCACTAGTTAACCAACCCGTCAGCCAGTCCGACCACCTGTCACTCAACTCATGCGTCGTTTTCCCTACCGTCACTCAACACACATCTGAATTCACCAGCACATTAGTCGGCTCACCGGTACGTTCAGATCGGCCTCCATAGTCCAGTAAAAGTACGGTTTGACCCTAACAAAATTGCAACAAAAGGTTTTTTTACACTTGAATGTTGAGAAAAAATCGCTGAACAACATATCCAAAATCCGCTAGAATCGCCCCAGGGGAACACTTTCTAGGGCAGCTTGAACCAATATAAGTCAATGGCTTCTGTTCCAGCGCCTAGCTACGGTGGCGAACCGTAAGAATTCGACCTTCAAGACATTTTGTCGTATGAGTTTTGCACATATCCCCCATCCCTTTTTGGATCCTATGAAGTTTTACGTCCTGCCGACAAGGCATCGCTGTCAAACGCTATTCGAAAGGCATCCGTTTTTTTCAAGCTGCCCTAGAAAGTGTTCCCCAGGGGCGATTTTAGCGGATTTTGAATATGTTGTTCAGCGATTTTTTCTGAACATTTTAGTGTAAAAAAACGTTTTGTTGCAATTTTGTTCGGGTCGACCCACTTTTCTCCGTACTATTACTGGACTACCAGTCAGCTGATCTACACGTCAGTAGTTCTACAGTCAATACTCGTGATGACTAACTCTCCTTCCCGATGCAAAATCACCGTGTACCTAGCGGAAGAGCCGGAAGCGGCACCACAACTGTCCCCAACGATCGCCGTGGTTGGTTGACACAGGATGTGAGTTGTCGAGTTTGAGTCATTAGGGCAACGTTTTCTCGTTCTTCCTGAGGATCATTGGCGTGTTTTGGACTTAAATCATATAGAGTATTGCAAAACACATCACCATATTTTCTATAAAGTGTATGTATATATATAGGCTATATATATTTATTGACGACTGAACGAATATTCGGCTTGTCCGCTTTCCGTTTTAGAAATATATATATATATATATATATATATATATATATATATATATATATATATATATATATATATATATATGTAAGTATACATATATACTATAAATAATATATATATTTTTTAATGACATTCGGCTCGTCCGCTTCCCGTTTTAGAAAAACAAAAAAAAAAATAAACTGAACATCAGCAGACCCACCCGAACTGACGGGTGGCTGTGGTGACGCATTTCCAAACTAGACAGGTGATAAACAAGTTCACAAGGAACGAGAGTGGGGCGTCCTAGGGTTGCCTCCAGACCGACATCCGATTGAGTTACAGAGATGCGGAGTCAATTTGGCGGTAAAAACAACTAGGCAGAGCCAACAGGGTAATTGAGGATTTCCGGGAATGACCGAAGAGATATACTTTGTCATCCTAAGAGGCAAAGGTCCAAACTGATTGTGTCATTTTTGTCTGCGCACTATGTTTTTTCTCTCTTATATTTCGTTTGCAAATTATATGTTAAGACTGTAAAATGTTCAAAACTTTTATTTTTTAGGGAGAAAAACTAATCAATAAAATGTTGCAAGTGACAATTTTATTATGTTATTTTTTTTTTACCCACTAAGATGAGAACAAGACCAAAGGTTTCGATGGGATCCCAAAAATTTAATATTTGACCAGACAACTACGGCTTCTCTACGCCAGATCCAGTCTTCGCCAGGCTAATCATCTGAGAAAATTAATTTCAGATATACCTGTATAAGCCATATTTATTTTGACGATGCTGATCGAAACTTCCTGCTTTACTTCTGCCGAATTTCCGTTTTCGGCGGAATTCCGAGCGAACTACTTGCCCAGCCAAAAAAAGATAGTTCAGAAACGAATTCAGCGCATCTCCTTATCCCTATAAAGAACGTCTAACCAACTTCAAATAAAACTTTAACTTATAAAAAAAATCCGGTTTCAACCGGATTCCGGACGAACTATATGTCCGGGTAAAAAATGATTGTCATATACAGATTCAGCGTATCTTCTTACCCTTAAATCTATCATCTAATCAACTTCAAATACAAATTTTACTTTTAACAAATTTTCCGGTTTCGGACGGATTCCGGGCTAACTACTTGTCCGGCGAGAAAATGGTTTTCACCATCGTGTTCAGCATGTCTTCTTACCCCTAAATCGAACATCTAATCAACTTCAAATAAAACTTTTGCTTCTAACAAATTTTCCGGTTTCGGCCGGATTCCGGGCTAACTACTAGTTAGTCGAGAAAATGGTTTTCACCATCGTGTTCAGCATGTCTTCTTACCCCTAGATCGAACATCTAATCAACTTCAAATAAAACTTTTGCTTTGAGCAAATTTTCCGGTTTCGGCCGGATTCCGGGCTGACTACTCGTCCGGTCAAAAAATGGTTTTCACCGTCGTGTTCAGCATGTCTTCCCACCTCTAAATCAATCATCTAATAAACTTCAAATAAAACTTTTAATTTTAACAAACTTTCCAGTTTTGGCCGGATTCCGGCCGAACAACTTGTCCGACGAGAAAATAACTTTCATATTCGGATTCAGCGTGTCTCCTTACCCCTAAATCCACTATCTAAATAGCTTTTAAAAAATATTTTTCTTGCCCCTTAATTTGAAACCCCTCCCCCACCCTCAAATATATGGCTACACAGCCCATCTTCGAACTTGACTTGTACTTTGACCCAAAGGATCCTCCCACCAAGTTTCATCAAAATATCTCAATCCCTTCGAGAGTTATCGTGCTTACAGACGGACAGACGGACGGACAGACGGACGACTTTTGCGATGTCATAGGTATCCGTCACTAACGTTTTGGGATCCCAAAAACAGCTGAGTAGAGAAACAAGGACGAACCGCAGGCTAATGCCGTAATCGTAGAGTAATATATTCAAATAATGCATAAAACGGATACGTCAGCTACGATGCTTTGGCAGCATCGTAGCATTTTTGGCTGCCAAAGCATCGTAGCTAACGTATCCGTTTTATGCATTATTTGAATATATGTTTCAAAGTCAGCTTGGACTCAAGGAATATTTACTTAGGGTAATAGTTCGAATGAAGTTCTTTCTTGCTTAAAGTTAGGAAACGGACAAAAATAAACAATTTAGAAAAAACGGTGGAACTACAGTAAAGTTGACTAAGGTTTTTATTTATTCAGTTTATTTAGGTTTAAGGTTTTATAGAGCGCGCGAACCTTGAGCCAATATGCCACGCTCCATTCCACGTAGTGATACGTTAGTACTTCTTGTACCGATTTTTTTCTGTTCTTATATCATTAAAGGACCCCTCTTGCTTATTCTGCTTTTTATCATATACCTAGCTCCCATACAGAATTATAAGCTTCTAAAATCCCCACCTTTCTCCATTGTTTCGTTTTGTGGCTACGAAATTTTAGCGACTTTTTGGCCTTGCCGAGTTTTGGCCGTCACACAACGAAACGTTTGCCGGGATCATCAACGTCTGCTGACAACTCTTTCACACATAAAGATCTGAGAAGCTCTTGTTTATTACTTCTTTTATTTGCTTTGTTTTCACACTTATGAACCACGCGCGATCAGTTTTCAAATGTTGTGCGCCCAGCCGCCGCGTCGGAGAGCAGGGAGGCTGGACATAGTCGACAGGCGCTAACAAGAAAATCGCTAATTTCAGATGGAAAGTAATGGTATTTTCGAAAATGTTTTTTCTGATCCATTTCATAGGGAAAATATTATTTCTAGTAAGAGTTGTGCTTTAAAATTTCTAGATTCGAGCGACCTACGCCGTTTTCAGAAACGGGGTATCGGCGTTTGTCGATAAACGGTTTGATCCATTTGTTTTATTAATGTTATTGTAGTCTTTCTTTATTATTTCACGTTTTTTTTTCGTTTTTCTTCAAGTATCTACTCCACTATTTATCTTCTTGATGTAAGTGGGTAATAAATAAATATTATTATTATTATTACATGAAACCTGTTAGGCGTAAGTGCTTTAAATACATTCGTGCTTTAAATACATACATGCTTTAAATACAATGATACAATAAGCTACTATAGTTTATCAAGGGCACTGCCTCCATATGATCCCACACCTTGGTAGTTTTCAACTTATTTTACCGAACGTGCTTCGCAGTCATCATAGAGTGAAGAAGTGCTTCGGCATTCAACTTCCCATCCAAATTTTCTCACCTCTTACCCACATAAGTCTCACACACGAAATTTCCGGGAATCCTTAGGAAAAGAGGGGAAAGAAGTGATCACTTACTCGCTCCATTAAGGTTGATTTCCAGTGCTCCATTGATTTTGGTGCAGCCTTTGAGTTGTTGGATTGTCGCCAAGCTATTCACATAAACAGCATTACACTCCTTCGGACAGTCACCTAAAAGGGGTGAAGCCAATTAGAGTTCTTTCCTGATGACATACCCCCTCCCCCTTCATACTTAGCCTACTGGCAATAAAATAAAAGTTAATAAACTAGAATCAACTTCTTCCTGTGTTTGAAGGGACCCGGATTTCGGAAGAGTCGGCTAAATGTTCCAGAGTCCACTTTCCGGTTAGCCAAGAGAACGGGTTGTATTCACTATTTCAGAAACTTGTAATTCCACAAGGGAGCTAGGTATATTGTAAAAGGCAGAATAAGCAAGAGAGGTCCTTTAAGCCACATTCACAAGCATGCCCAGCCAAGCACAGATGCCTAGGCTTAGCCAGGCACCGCCTAGAACTCCATGCCTGGCCCAACATCTGTGCCTAGGTGGTGTGAAGGGTGAGGCTAGGCACGTTTCTCGGCATCTGTGCTTGGCTAAGCATGCTCGTGAACGGGGCTCTAAAGCCGTCCTCATTTCACAGCTTTTAGAGCGAGTGTACTCACCAGTGCATTTTTTGCAGGTTTGATGCGTTACATTCCCGTAGGCATCCGTTTCGTTCATTTCCTGAAACCCGGCCGGACACTCAGCAAGACACTTTCCTTGGAAGGGTATATACCTCCTAGCCTTGCCACAAGATGGGGGTTCCACGAACTCACTGATGCACTCAGTCATGCTGATACATCTGCGACTGCGAAACTAAAAGAAAGATAAAATTTAGCACTTGGTTCCCTCTGCCAAAAACAGATAATAATAATCATAACATAACAATTTATAAATATTCCTTCCGCCCAAGTTGACTGCGAATCATGTTTGACAGTGTAAAACGGATAGGTCGGCTGAATTTTGTTAGAGCCATATTTTGGCCCTTCTTGGCAACGGTCATCTTCAGGCAAAGCTGGAAAATGAACTTGTGGAAAAACAAGTTAATCGGCTTTGAGCCTAAAGAGGATCCTTGCCAAGAAGGGCCGCAATATACCTCTAATAAAACTCGGCTGACGTATCCGTTCTGCGCTGTCAAACACAATATAACACTATATACATATAATGTAATACATAATATACCGAGTTCGTCTAGCAACCTTTTCGATAGACAATTTTTCGGCATATACATTGCCTAAGGAATCCTTGAAAGCGTTGATCGTGTCACTCAATACTACTTCAAACGCAAGGGCATTCAAACAGTACTCCGCTCTGTTTTGGAAAGTATTAATATAGCTCTAATAAAATGTAGCTGACGTATCCGTATTGCACTGTCAAATATGATTCGCAGTCAGCTTGGGCTGAAGGAATATCTATCACCAAAGTACGGAACTTCATATCGCCCAAACATGCCGCCGACAAAGTATCCATCTTAGATGGAAAATGCAGAAAAACCTCTACCCTTTCGACGACCCAATCGAGCAGCAAAAAACAGCCCTGTCCAAAATGAAATCACACCACCAGCTTTAAGTCCAAGCAGTTTTCAGGGAAGAAGTTCTCAAAATCAGATTCAGATATTTAAGGAAGAATCTTTAATTGTTGTTCCACAAGTTCCTTTTCCAGCTTGAGCCTGAAGAGGACCCTTGCCAAGAAGGGCCGAAATATAGCTCTAATTGAGTAGCTGACGTATCCGTATTGCATTGTCAAATTTGGAAAGACCATCTGTCAAAGTCCTTAGAAAACAAGCCACGCTTGAAGTTGTGTCCATGCAGACAGTTCTTGCTGAAGTTGAGAACTGTGTCAGCAGGCACGTTATCAGTTTCCTTGACCAATCTTGTAACATTCAATCAGACCGCCACGTTGAAACCGATATGATTATAAAGGTAAATTAAGGGCTTGACAAGTTAAGTCACGAAGGGCAGGGCAAAATACGGAAACCTCTCTGCACTCTTTCTATGGCATCGAAGTGTTTATCAAGAAAAAGTCTGACGGAACAGTTACTATACTCTATCACCAGCCAAAAAATGTTTCGAGAGGACTATATTTATAGATGTTGCTTTTCGTGAATTCTTTTATTATAAGAGGATCTTAATTTTAGTTATTTTTATTGCAGTAGACAAGGATATTATATTTTAAATTCTTAAAGCACAACTATTATCTTTTCAAGATGAAATAACTCAGAAATATCGTTTTCAAAAATACCATTACTTTCCACAAAAATTAGCGATTTTCTCGTTGGCGCTTGTCAGACTCAACCCAGCCTCCCTCAATCCGAACGCGAATTGGTTAAATAGTGGGAAAACCAAGCAAAAACAAGAGGTCCAAAACAGAAAGTAGTTCTGATGGTCTACCATGTCTTCCAAATAAAAAATAATACTTTAAAGCTTCGGATGTCCTTATTTGTGAGAGAGTTGTTGACGGACCTTGCAGCTTTCGGCGAAGTTAGCATTGCGTGACTTTCAAAACTCGGGTAGGCTCAAAAAGCGCTAAAAAGTCGTTGGTACAAAACGGAACAATGGCGAAAGGCGAGGATTTCAAATCTCGATATCCCATAAGGGAGCTAGGGATAATACGAAGCCAGAATAAGCAAGAGGGGTCGTTTAAATTTTACTACTGATCCAGCTAAGTAAAAAGGGTTTGGCTCTGCTTTGGTACGTGTGTCCAAAAGTTGTGAGTTTGTCGCTGTATTCTGTGTTGTTGTCCCTTGGTAGAAATAAAATATTTTTTTTTCTATTAAAGACGAACTGAAAGCCGGTGGTAAGTGGATCCTTACCACTCCCCTTTGTCGCCAACATACCTAGGCGATTTTCGTTTTCTGTAGTCTCCGACGAGGGGTTGGCAACTCTGTGTGGCACTCGTACACCCTCCAGTATGGCACTTGTGTGGCACTGTGTGGCACTTGTATGGCACTTCTGATTTTAACCGTCGAAAAACATTTCACGTCGAAATTAGGACGCCGTGTGGCACTTGCAAATTGTGGCACTCGTACACCCTGACGGTGAGTTGCCAACCCCTCGGTCTCCGACTCTTACTCACCTCCGATATGTGGTTTACATTATTAAACAGTTGGCGCGGTTCCTAAGAGCTGCCCTAGCCTAGAGATAAGTGCTTATAGGTTGTATTGTTTTTGTTTGCTTGAGCCTATTTTTTGGGTCGCTGTCACTACCGCAACACGTCAGTTGGCATAAACGTCATGTTGCATGAACCAAAAATCCGACAGTTCGCCTACACGTCAGTTCCCATACACGTCAGTTCGCCTACACGTCAGTTCACCTACACGTCAGTTCACATACACGTCAGTTCACCTACACGTCAGTTCACATACACGTCAGTTCACCTACACGTCAGTTCGCCTAACGTCAGTTTCACATAAACATCAGTTGACAAATTTTAGAAATCCGTCAGTTCGCCGACACCATAGATCACCTACACGTCAGTTCACCTACCGTCAGTTGACATAAACGTTAGTTGACATAAACGTCAGTTGACATACACGTCTCGTAGTTGACGTGTCAACTGACACGCCAGTTCCCATACACGTCAGTTCACATACACGTCAGTTATCCCATCGAGAACAATATATGAGCGAACTATCGTTTATGCCAACTGACGTGTATGTCAACTGACGTGTATGCCAACTGACGTGTATGTAAGCTGACGTGTATGTCAACTAACGTGTATGTCAACTGACGTGTATGTCAAAAGACGTGTATGTCAAATGACGCATGTGTGAAGTGACGGTAGGCGAACTGTTGGATTTTAGGATTAGGTGAACTGACGTGTAGGTCAACTGACGTGTTGGCCAACTGACGGTAGGCGAACTGACAGTTGGCCAACTGACGTATGGGTCAACTGACGTGTTGGTCAACTGACGTGTGGGTCAACTGACGTGTTGGTCAACTGCCGTGTGGGTCAACTGACGTGTTGGTCAACTGACGTGTGGGTGAAGTGACGTGTTGGTCAACTGGCAGATTTTTCAGGGCCAACTGACGTGTATGTGAACTGTCGGAAAATGTTGGCGTACTGACGGAATTCTGTGGCGAACTGACGTTTACGTCAACTGACGTGTTGCGGTACTGACGGGACCCCTGAGCGAATCCGAGAGACCTATTTCGGCATTGTTCTTGCGAAACACAACAGGATACGGCCCGCTCTGGTGTACGGAAAGGGAAAATAAACAGTCTATATCAATGGCTAGTTGTGTTTGTTCAAACAGATACTGTACTACTAAAATAGTGATTGTATTTGTGAAAGGATATCCAAAATTAAATAGACTTACATTAGATACAAACAAATAAATTAAATATGTAAGTAATTAATTGAACATTCGAAATGCTCCCTGGGTAAGTACCGCAGCTACGGACTCCTCCCCCCCCCCAAACACGTGAAAGTACTTCACATTTATTACAGGCTAGGTCACGAAAAGTCAAAACCAAGTATCTCGTTTCATGTCTAGCAGACCTGAAATGGAGACATAACCGACTTTATTGCCTTAAATGACGGAAACAGTTGAACAATGTGATCTAATGAAACCGTTTTATAGCTCTTGACTGAACGCTATTCTAGTCTACAGCTTGCTATAACTAGAATGCTCAGATCTTTTGCCCATTCACCCTTTATCAGAGTGGTAGACGATTAAGGAAGTGAAGGTTCAACTGATATCGCTGTTTGCGACTGGTTCGTCTGACTCGACAAAAGTCAAGTTAATGAACAAGAAGGCCTCGCGTTGTAACTGAGCTTTGCTCTTAAAGAACTAAAGACAGGAGAATTCAGTTTCATAAAAGCTCTAAAGACAGGAGAAGTAATTACACGTGCACTTCACCAATAGCTTCAGGACCTTTTAAACAAATCTCGAAACGAACGAAATATTATTCATAATCTCTAAACCAAAGGGTTCCCACGTTAAAAAAAAGGTATTGGACAGTTCATCCAAGCAATTGCTTTTTGTAGATGTTCGATCATCTCCAAACCCCCCAAGAATTTTACTTATCCCTGACGAACCGCATTATCAGATCCATTCGATATTATTTTATGTTTCCCGCCGGAATATCAATGCTAGAAGGAAAATCATATAATAAACTGATCCAACGTGTTCTTTATCTATATACTCCACCGTATCAGCTTTGTCAGGGGACTTTTTTTCTAATCGAAATCTCCGGTACGCATTCGATTCTGATTGTACCGCACTACCCGATGACCTATGGATTCAGTCATTTATTTACTCGTTTGCTCTCAGTATTCATTCGGTACGGTCGCAAGTGAATGAGAAATGAAATGCCCCCCCCCCCCCCCTCTGGTGCAATACTAGGCTACTATATACCCTATAAAACCCTAATATTAGGCCTAGCCAATAAAACAGAACTACGATGCCTTCCAAATGCCCGGTGTTCACCGGATCCCTAACTCAAGAGTTACGCGTGCCACAAGATCCCCCCCCCTCCTTCAAAGGACGGCCTGATCCAGATAATTACACTTTTCAAGTCAATTTGGTCAGGTACTTACGCCTGTCAAGTTTCATTCTCCTAGTATATCTGGAAGTACCCTAGCTCCGAGGGCTTACCCACTCCCCGGCAACTGCTGTACACCCTTTCCCGGCCGAAAAAAGGTCTTTTTTGTCGACCATAAAAATAAAAAATTAGGTTTTTTCCCGCTTCTAAACATACTAATTCTAATGTACTATCACGTGGGGACCAGTGCCAGCTGCTGTCTGCCGGTGCAGGAACCGCAAGAGTTCGATCGCCCTCCGCCTTGGATTCCACATTGCCCTGGAAATGGTTATAGGGTGGTTTTCGATGGGAAGAGACAAAGGATTTTTATCAGCCTATAGTTAAATGATAGGGATGACCAGCATTTATTTTACCCGACATTCGGAGGATTTAGCTCACGAGAGAAGAAATACAACAAGAGCAGGATTTTTTCTCAGGAACATAGGTGTGAGTGTCTGGAATGACCTTCCAGAATCGGTCAGAGCGGCTGTAAGTCTGGCATCATTCAAGAGAATGGTTAAAACCATTTTTTGAAAAGGAAAGAAGTGTGATAACAGGAAAGGGTATTTATTTAATTTTATTTACCCCCCCAAGCTTTTTTCTTTTCTTTTTTTTTGGGGGGGGGGGGGAGAAATGAAGGAATGATCTAGCGGATTCATGGTGGTTAGAATTGCGGCCACAATCAGGATTCTTTCGTCTTCAAAGTGGCCGTAATGGTAAATTGTTTGTTTAATTTATATGTTTTGGATGAAATTTAAAAAAAATGTCATGTCTAAAATGTCACTTGCTGTGGACTAAAATCGAGAGTGGGCATCCCCTCGCCTAGCTCGGGATAAGCGGACCGTCGACAGACCGAAAAGCGATAGGTAGATTGCCCGACCCGAAGTCTGAACGTGCCGTATAAACATACTTGTACTTGTATCAGGACACAGGCTGCGAGCCTTCCCTGGCATCCAAAAGTTGTTCCACAGTAGAGTACCATCCTTGGCGGTCTTGGGTCCATTCCTGAGTAAGATCAAGCCAGTTTGTGACCCATCTTCTACCAAAACGGCGGAATCCTCCTATGGGTTCTAGATCGGCCTTGACGCAGGCGAGCCACGTTTTGCGCTGTCCTCCTTGGCGTTTCTTCCACCCGGGATGAGGCTGGCAGGGGAGGGCCTTCTTGGTAAGCGCTTCGGGTGGGCGGCGTTGGACGTGCCAATACCAGCGTAACCGGCGTCCCTTGATGATCGACCCGATGTCAAGGCGTTGGGATCATGATCGGCGGAGATCCGCGTTGCTCATACGGTCGGACAGTCTGACACCAAGGATCCTTCGGAGGCAAGAGTGGTCGAAGACGTTGAGGTCGTACTTCAGAAGCTTTAAGTGTCCAGGACTCACAGCCATATAAGAGAACCGATCTGACATGAGCCTGGTAGATCCGGATTTACGGATCCGGACAAACATAACCAAGGCCGTGACCAGGCCCGTATCCAGGAATTTATTTAGGGGGGTGGGTTGCCCGCGGAATTTATTTCAGGGGGGGGGGTGACGACTGGCAGCTGTTCTTGGATGCCCTAAGCGCCTCTGGAGGTGCAGGAGGGCCCTGGCTGTGACAATCTAAAAAGAAAGACCACAAAAACTCAACTTGACTCACCTCGTATTTGCCATCTGGGCAATTCCTTACGCACTCGTTTCCATTACGGACGTTTTTGCAGACAAAGCATTCGTCCATATCTGGTCCGGAACAGCCTCCAACGCACTCTGAATTACAACACCCAGACTGACCATCCGTTTTATTGAAGCAGGACCGACTGTCCGGGCATGCCTTGCAAGGCTCTAGAACAAAAACACATTTTAGATCCTTGGAATGCTCTCCCTCTGGATTTTTTCTCAGATAACGGTCTGGTCAAACTGAACATATAACCCCCCCCCCCCCCCCCCAAAAAAAAAACTCCTTTCGTCAAGACGGGATGGATTAGGAACTTGAAGACCAGAGGTTTCTGTGGTTGTCAATCGGTTCCCATCCTCGAAATACATTACCAAATTCGCTCTCCTAGCGAAAGCGATAACTATATCGCAAGGATAAGTCCAACAATTTCACGGAAAGATCAATGCAATCTAGAAATCGAAGACTAAAATGTGGAAGTGGGTACAGGTCTGAACCCTTTGATTCGGATACATGTCACATTTTTGTCGTTCGGTTCACTACTTAAGATTTGTTCTCGGATATGTCAAACATGTGTGCACTGTGCAAGCATGTGTGATATCAACCGATATTGTTGCCTATGATCTTGATTCGTGTTTTCCAATCAGAAAACCGGACAAGAAAGTGTAAGGAGCAACTTCTGTGACGCATCACCAGGCTACGGAGTTTTCAGTTTCTTAATCATCAGTAGGAAACTAGAAATGTCATAGTGTTTGAAATACCAGCATGTTCATCCTTCCGAATGTTATGATCTCAAATTATAGAAGTGGATATTATAAGAAAATTATTAATCTAGTATCTATGATCTTAATTAAGTGTTGCTATCTGGGTAACGAATGTTTCACGCCTGAAACCTTGGAAAATGAAAAGAGCAAATTAACACTAGGGAGTAGCGCCAAGAACTATATTTTCCATGCATCCGAAACGGGCGTAGCGCTGCTCACTACGCTCGTAACATTTAAACCGCGTCTAACTTCTGGGTTTAGAATAATTCTAATACAGCTAAGATGCGGTCTGCATATAGTGAGAAAAAAGGTTGTATCTTTTCTTGGATCTGTTCGGAATATGGAGTTATCACAGCAAGCGCTGGTGCGCGACTGATTGAGTTTCAGTAGCGACATTCTCTATCGCTAGTGGTGCTAGAGTCGCTATTCGAGTGAGTTTCACTTTTTCAAGTCTTGGCGCTACTTCGTAGTGTTATTTTGCTCTGGTCAATGCCTTTACGAACACCCTTCAAGAGGATCTCAACACTCAACTGATTGTTCAAGTGAATGGAACCTGGAGTTCAACCCACACAAAAGTCGTGTACTCCACTTCGGACATATTAACCGAAAGCGACAGTACCAGATGAGAAGACATGGATCAAGCATCCCAGTCCCGATCCCGCCAACCTCAGAGGAACGGGACTTCGGAATTACTGTGGACGACAAATTAAAATTCCACTCCCACACCAATAAGGTATTGGCAATCGCCTATCAGATTCTAGGGATGTTCAAACGCTCAATTGCATCCCGCAAACCAATCATCATGCTGGACCTTCACAAAGCCAAGAAACTAATCGAAGGCGTCCAGAGGCGGGCAACAAAATCCATCTGCGGCCTTAGAGCACTACCCTACGAACAGCGACTGCAGAAACAGAAACCACAGCTGTCCACAACAAACGCAGCTGATTGGTTGACATAGGATCTGAATAATTGTTTGGGTGACGTTTCTCGTCCTTCGAGAGTTTTACTAGCGTATTTTGGACTTAGTCTAGTCCAGGTATTAGGGTCACCAAAGACAACGCTAGTACCCCATCCTTCCGATCTACCTAGAACCAGGAATATACAAAATATATCATTAATATTCATATAGTCTCGAGACTTAAAAAACTGTTTATACTCTTTGTTTTGGTATAAGCATCACCAGGGGCTATCGTCACGTGTGTGCAGTCGAGACATTTTTTTTTCCGTTCGGCTGAAGCCTCTCCCCTCAAGGGCTTGAGAGACGAGACAGTCTACTCCTTTACTACGCCATTCAACATCCTTCTGCGACAGAATGCCAACCAGCTTACAGCAACTTTTGAAACAAGAGAGAAAAACTTGTCCTTGCCAAAAGTGTCCAACAGGGTACTCGGTAACAATTTCTGATGGTGGCTGGACCACGGGCAGCGTATGGCAAATAACCACGAAGTATAAATATCCAAGAAACTAATTGAAACATTCGAAAAGGAAAGCACGCCTGCCTCCCATGCTTGCTTTTGGGGTGATCCCCACGGAATCGATTAAAAAACAACAGTGGTGAGATAGCTCTGAAACCGCAAATCCTCTATCCGTCCGTCTGCACATACGCTTCTTCCGAACACATTGAAAAATAATGGAGGAAGTTGGAGCGCTGGTCCACTGAGAAAAAGTAAAGAACGAACGCACAGAGAGTGTTTTTCATAGCCTATGAGTCTCAAACGAACAACAAGTGAACTTTGAGACACACAGATAATCTAAGAAAACAAAGACCTTAGCACTTTTTCATTGTATTCCTTGACGAGGTTGGGGGCAAACGATTTCCGACAGCGCTGGAATGGCTGGACCGGGGGGGGGGGGAGCGAAGGGGGTTTAGATCCATTGGAAGACCAAATGTTTAAAGTCGGTATGCAGGAAAGAAGGAAGCGTGAAGCGATCTGTCGAAATTGCTATTCTGCTGGCTCGATGTGGGCTGTTTCCTCGAATTTTTGTACTTGTCGCAAAACCAATTGTTTTTTGACATTCGGTCGGTGCCGGGTCGAGTTTCGGTCTCTAACCGTTCGGTTTCCTTACCGCTTCGGAGTACTGGCTGGTCCGAGTATATATCCGGTGACGGGATTAAACAGCCCTTCGTTCCGAAGCAACTCCGTCGAAGCCGTATCTTTGGGCAAAGGCAGAGCTGCTGCACAACGACTTAGACGGGATTTTCTTGTCATATTAAAAATGCCTTGTAGCCTACTCTCCTAAGTCAATCCTAAGCTTTGCAAGAAAGGAGGGAAAACCTTCGTCGAAATCTTGTTCTAAGTTACTGAAAAATTCAAGAAACCCTCTCCCACCTCCCTTCGAAACTGAACGCCCCCACCTTGAGGGAGCGAGTTCCGAGACTGGCTCCCTCACGTTACCACACTGAGCGATATCGGAACACTTTGTCCCAAAAATTTGTTGAATTCTATAACATGGTATTATCTATAACAAATATCGTAAAGGTAAGCAGTGTTGCGTTTTGCTTATCATTACATTGTTTGAATTTCATGCACTAAAGTCAAGACTATTTTAGTGTATATTATATGTTGGCTAAATAAGCACGGTTTTTGGCTTTGTGCCTTTGTTTTGAACTAATCAGATGCTCTTCGCAGAGGATAGCTGCTCCCTGGCAAAATATACACTTTCACCTTTATTGGAGAAGGGTTATCTCTTATGATGGTGTCTGAATAATAGATTATAATACCAAAATAGTAAGCAGATACAAATCAGTACTTCGTTTACTTTACTGGTCAATGAAGGTCACGCAAGATGGTATCAAGGTGGTATCTTTTATCTTCCTTCCAGAACACACAATGTTTCATATTAACAGTTATTACTTTTGTTGACCCGAACTTGGTGCTATTTGCTATTTCGAGGACCGATACCGACAATGACATACAGGAAATCATCACTTCAAATCAAGAAAAAGTTTGTATCTTGTCTCCGTTCTAGTATGTTGTAATTCTCAGAGCAAAATAAATCTAGGTTGCTCTATTTTGCTAATAACTCTATTTTGCTCTGGTAATTCTCCTTAAAAGTAACATTGGAAACCATGTTTAGTGTTCCATTTTAATTGCAAGACTCAAAACACGGTTTTTCTGCAACATTAACAAAGAGTGTGTTTACTTGAAATTGCGCATAGTTATGTTAAATGTTACGAAAGTTTAAACAGTGTTATTAGCAAGTCACTAAATCGCCAGGTAAAAGCGGGCTACATGATAAATGATTCCCTCTTCGTTACACGTTCGCATAAACAACTCGCCTCCCCCCCCCCCACCAGAGGATTGAATAATTTTGTAGGCAAAGTTTAAAATTGTTGGTACACCAGCATCGCAGCTGAAAACACTGGAGCTTGTGCAAGTCAAGCTGAGACTTGGGCAGGCCATTATTGAGTTCAGTCGGCTAAAGAGGATCTGGAGGAGCAAGAACTAGAAAACTAAGGGAGATTCCAAGTTCTAATAGATTCCAAAATCTAGTAGATTCCAAGTTCCAGTTTTACTTTTGCCCCTGTCAGCCAAGCGAAAATACTGGGAGTTTGGATTGATAATAAACTTAATTTCAAGCAAAATACACACCAGATATTAAAAAAAATCCCATGCAGGTGTTAAAACTTTGTCAACTTAAAAAGTTTGGTTTTGACCGTGAAAGCCTCATCAGTGTTATAAAACATATGTAATCCCTCACACCGAATACGCTCGTGCCGCCTGGCACCCCGTTCTTACGTCTGAACTGCATGATTTATTTGAATCAATCCAGAAGCGGGTGGTTAAAATCATACTTTCCCACGACTACACTAATTACGACCAATCGCTTGAAACCCTCCGCCTCGAACCGTTAAAGAAAAGACGCCTAAATTTAACAATTCATATCGGTAAGAAAATTTTGCAGTCAGTCAGATTCCGCCACCTCCTTCCCGAACAACTCCCTGAACCGACTTACTCAAAAGACATTCAAATTTACCGAAGCCGTTTCCAGCATTAAGTACCGCCCATCGGCTCCACTCGTTCTCCCCCCTTGTTACTAATTATTTGAACAACCAATAAAATTTCACGTTTGCTGTTCACTTGTGCCGTTCGGTTCCCTGATTTGTTTCTGAATTGTGTCTTAGGTTTCGTTGTTGATGGTAAATTATTTAAAAGTTGTTGGCTATTAATGTGTGTTTATTTATTTTCTCTTTGTTGCCTATTATTTAGCTTTCGCTATAGTGGGAATTTTTCCATTAAACCATTAAACCACAAGCCCGCCGTTCTCTGAACCGTTCAAGACGTCTGATAGACATCCATAGTAAAAAGATTTACTGCTACCTCGATTTCCATTCCATGGTCAAAGTAGGTCGCGCCATCGACCTTGTCTTAGCTTCCGACTCTGATCTGTTCGGCTGGGTGACATCGGTAATGCTACAAATGAATCTGCAACAGTTATAACCACATTTGAAATAAGTCAATCATATGGTCCTACTAACAGCATCGCTGACATTGTCTCGACTCGTAACGCCTATCTTCCCGACCAAATCTTACAATCAGCAAGTTCCAAATCCTTCCATTTTTAGGAATCCAGATGGCTGATAGAAAATAACAATGCTAGGACGAACTTTGTCTGCCATTCAGTAGTCGATGCCAACTTCCATTGCCAAATCTTGCCCGCGGCAGTCAGTTACTCTGGTCCAGACGGCCGATAGACATTCGAAAATGCTATGAAGAAATATACTGCTGCCGTGGAAATTACTGTAGCTCCTATCCACTGTGTCTGGTCTTGACTCCCACTAGCTTCCCATCAAAACTGACCATGGCAAGTCGCAACTTTACACCATTTCCGAAATACTCTACATGACCAAGTCCAAAACACGCCAGTGATCCTCAGGAAGAAGGAGTAAACGGCTCCGTTACGACTCAAACTCAACGACTCAAGTCCTGTGTCAAGCAATCACGGCGATCTTTGGGAGCAGCAGCTGTGATACCACTTCTGCCTTTCTTCCTCTAGGTACCCGGACAGGCCGGAGATTTCGCAGCGGCAAGGAGAGATAGTCATCAAGAGTATTGTTCCGATGACTACCATCTAGTAGTCAATGTAGGCTGTACCACCGACCTTATCTCGACCCTTACTCCCATCTTCAACCGTCAAATCTTACCAACAGCAAGTCCATTTCCCCGACTATGATCCAAACGGCTGACAGACAACAACACCGCTACAATGAAGCTTGCTAATGTAGACAGCTACCAAGATACTGCCCACAGTATCGCCGACATTGTTTCGACTTTGATCCAGACGGCTGATAGACAGCGACAATGCTAGAATGCCTCGATTCTGATCTTGGTGGCTGCTTGACAACTACAACGCTATAACGAATCGTGCTACCGTGACTACAGCTTCGTAACCGCTACAAGTCCTATCGACAGTATCGTCGATCTTGCCGCGACGCTAACTTAACTTCTATGTTCCAGATATAATATTGCCCTCAGTAAGATACAAAGTCTTTGCCGTTTCTCCGAGTCTGTTCTAGACGGCTGATCGACAGAGACTCGTCTTGCGAAAGCGGGGAGGGGAAAGGCGTGCAGAAAAATTCCACGAGCCGACGCCAGTACCGCTGAGGCCAATTCGTAGAGCTCCGCGACGGCTTCCGCATCCAAAAAAGAAGGAGTAAAACAAAACAGACTGATCGTCTGCCTTCGTACAAGGGATATTATGAGATGAGACTTTCACTAAAGGTAAGGTATAGGACGACTAGGAGTGACGGAACCAACATCATCCACAAATGACTGAAACCGACTTAACTCTTTAGAGCAACGCCGGCTTATTAAGTATTCACTTTAATATTCAGATTAAGTATTGACAGCGCCGGCTCATTAATAAATTATTCACAATGGGCGTAACATCACGTACTGACTTTTCTTCTTGAAAATATGACAGATTTGTAAGCAGAAATTATGTAATACCTCAGAACAAATTACTGAAAGAAAGACACTGACAATTATTTGCGTCTCTGCTTTCTTTCTACGTTGTACTTATACCCCAGCCAATATGTTTCTTTCTAACTGGTTATCCCATGACTGTACCAAGTGCTGGTTTAAACTAGCGATCTGAAGGAGTGAATATAATTTATTTGTTACTAAATTAACACTAAAGATCAATTCTTTTTTTCAATTAATCTAAGAAACGATGGTGATATGGACATTACAAATATAATGCTTTCGAATTAACCTCTTCAAGCTGATTCTGACACATATTTGGCTGTGATAACATATTCTACGTAGGTTATCTGTGATAGGGGCTAACCAACGATTTCAAACTAAGACATCGGATTGGTTAATAAGTTAACTCCGACATCATTATGCATTACTGGATTTTTGGGATCCCAAAACGTAAGTGGATGGATATCTATGACATCGCAAAAGTTGTCCGTCTGTCCGTCCGTCCGTCTGTAAGCACGATAACTCTCGAAGCGAATGACATATTTTGATGAAACTTGGTGTAAGGATTCTTTGGGTCAAGGGAAAGGTCTAGTTCGTAGATGGGCTCTGTAGCCCTATATTTAGGGTGGGGGGGGTCCAAATTAAGGGGAAAAAAACAATATTTTAAAAAGCTATATGATTGTCCGGCATGCGGTGAGAAGACATGCTGAACACGACGATGAAAACCATTTTCTCGCCGAACAAGTAGTTAGTCGGGAATCCGGCAAAAACTGGAAAATTTATTAAAAAGCAAAAGTTTTATTTGAAGTCGATTAGACGACAGATTAGGGGGTAAGAAGAGACGCTGAATCTGTATATGAGAATCAATTTTTACCCGGACATATAATTCACTCGGAATCCGACTGAAACCGGAAATTTTATAAGTTAGAGTTTTATTTGAAGTTGATTAGATGTTCTTTATAGGGATAAGGAGATACAATGAATTCGTTTCTGTTTTTTTTTTTGGCTGGACTAGTAGTTCGCTCGGAATTTGGCCAAAAACAGAAATTTGGCAGAAGCAAAGCAGAAAGTTTCGGTCAGTATAATATCGTCAAAATAGATATGGCTAATAGAGGTATATCTGAACTTGGTTTTCTCAGATGATTAGCCTGGCGAAGACTGGATCTGGCGAAGACAAGACCCAATTGTCTGGATCAGATATTAAATTTTTGGTATCCCATCGGAAACTTTGGTCTTGTTACTCCGAACTTCAACAACATGATCAAAGGTTAGATGAGATCCCGACGGGGGCATTTGTTGGGCTTCTTCGTCCAGACCATCAGGTCTATTATATTTCTGAACTCAGGGGAGCAGTGGCGGAACACAGTCTTGAAACCTAGAAACCTACAACAGCGTAGGTCATTAGTAAGAGCGGTAAGGATCCTTAAAGTTTAACCGAAAAGGACTAGGACAGGACAATCTAGTTACCCATCACTTGTTCACTTAAATTGGCTTGAAGACCCGCTGAAAATGCGTTATTTGGTTGTTACGCTATTCAGGAATAATCGATTTTCAAATAGTGGAATTTCCGTGTGATTTGTGGTACCTCTAATTTGTTGTATGCCTTACAAGAAAGATTTATGACTTTTTTTTGTTCAGGCACTAAGCAATCTTCACCAATACCGCCACTGCCAACTGAAAAGACTTGTTTGTGTTTAGATAAAAATTTCCCGCGTCATAGTAGAATTTTCACTGTGTGAACGGCCGCAGATATTCTGAATGTCATAACTAGAGCAGATAGTGGAAAACAAAAAATCACTTTGCAGAATCCTAATAATTCAGTGTATTCAACTAAATGACACAAAAATAAGTTTGCTTTTCAGTTAAACTTTAAGCCAGGGGTCAAAAGCAAGTATCTTAACCAAAGTTATCCTTAGCCAAGCGCAAGTATGGCCTTGGTTCACATCCCCCCTAGGCCATACTCAATTGTGTGGTAGTATGAATGGGAACCAAAGGCCTAATGTGTGGATGCGAGAGTTCGAGTGAACTTGGGTAAGAAATACCTGGAGGGAGAGAAAGATTGTCAAACTAAAGTTAAATTATGTAGCATCATGTGGCAGAGCTGTTTCGTTAATGCATGAACTCAGGTTGTTGTTGTTCCTAAGTTGTTGAGATTCCTAAGGGTACCACTAGCCGATTGAGGTAGCCCTAGCCGCTAGGGATAGGCGGCCTGTAGAAGGTCATGTTTCATTTTTCGTTTTGTTTGTCTGTGCCTATTTGTTCATGTACTCGACGCAGTCGTTCGCTCTTGCTAGAGCCATCTTATCTTGTCAAAAAAGGTAAGTACAACTGAGCGAGAATAAGATTAAATGGTCAAGAAGGCTGGACCCATTCACACTGCGAAACGGCAAATTTTGACCCGTTTTCAATTTAATAAAAATCCGAAATCACCTTGCCTTCTTACAACAGTTTCGCTTACTGGTGGCCATTTACTTGTTTCATCAAATTCAACGAGTTTACGATCTGAGATCAAAAACAATGAATGAATGAATTTATTCCCAATAAAGCCCAAGGGCCATGGCGGGAAACATAACACAATAACAAAAAACAAAATAGCATACAAAATATCAAAATAGGACACGTCACTGCAATAAACTTCGCCACGTGTACACTGCTTCAAATTCCTCGCCGTTTTGGCACGCATAAGTGACCCATGGGCAATCAATTCGCTTTTCAGTCTGGTAAACCAGCTTTCATTGTCGATGCGTGTCTCAGTTGCGCCTGCTATTTTATATACGAGAAAATAGTCAAGACTTGTCTATAAATTCCCCCACCCGGCGTCTACATCGTTTATAACGTGTTGTGGCTTGTCTGGCAGATTGAAAAAAGCCAAGCTGTTCATAACTGGTCGATACTATCGGCAGTCCTTGGCTGTCTAGCTAGACATACAAATCAATTTGACCTTCCCAAGGAAGAAAAGACCGTCATTCTCTAGCAAATAAATAATAAATATCAATGATTTGAACATACTTTAAATCATCAACAAATGAATCAAATTGACCTTTTAAAGGATACGATTCTTTTATATAGTGCAAAACGGATACGTCAGCCGAATTTTATTAGAACTATATTTCGGCCAGTAACACCTTTATCGCCTCTGAGGTCTGGAGTTTCTGGAATGTCAGCTGTTTTTCTCCTGAAGTCTGGGATGAAACACCCTCTGAGGTTTGGAGTTTCTGGAATTTCGATTGTTTTTCTCCTCAAAAAATAAAATTTGCACTGTATATCAGGAACTTATATACGATTCGTTCCCAGTGATGGAATAGTTGAGGAAAACTGAATATCTGTCTGCAAGAATGGGTCTAAAATAAATAAATAACTGAATATAATGCTGACAAAGCATTTCGCGCCTCTTACTGAAACTAGTTGAACATGTCTGAGGCATCAGTTTGATGAGTCAATTTACTACTTCTGGGGAATCGGTTTGACATTGTTGGAGATGGTTTGTTAGAGAAGAGGAATTAAAAGTGGGAAAAGTAGTGAAAGAAGCAAAAGCCATTGCGAACGTGTATTCATTTACGGTGGAAACGGTGTGCGACAAAAACACGTTTTTGGAAAAGTAAAAAATAAAGAGCCACCAAGAGTTGTACCATTCCCTTCAGGCCAAGCTGACTGCGAATCATATCTGATAGTGCAAAACGGATATGTCAGCCGAATTTTATTAGAACTATATTTCGGCCCTTTTTGGCAAGGGTACTCTTCAGGCTCAAAGCCGCTCAAGTTGGAAAAGCGAACTTGTGGAAAGTTTTTTTTTTTTTTTAACTTGAGCGGCTTTGAGCCTAAAGAGGACCCTTGCCAAGAAGGGCCAAAATATAGTTCTAACAAAATTCAGCTGACGTATCCGTTTTGCACTACCAAATATGTTTCGCAGTCAGCTTGGCCTGAAGGGAATGGTAGAACTCTTGGTGGCTCTTGATTATTTATTCATCCAACAAGAGCTGTAAGCTCATATGGCACTTGCAAGGGTTGAGATGTATTATTTGATCAAAAGTAATTTTCGACTGTGCGGTTCAGATGCGCACTTTAAGGGAGCTAGAGAAAAAGTATTTTATCGTTGAACTTGGCTGTAATGATGCGCACTTTAAAGGCACTAGAAATTCATCTGTAAGGAAGACCCTTGAGGCAAAAACGATAGCAGGCTCTTAGGGATCATTGATATATACGTATGATCAAGAGTATTTTTTTTCCACTAATGCGGGTAAAATGCGCACTTTAAGGGTGCAAGAAATTATTTTTTTTTGCAAAACCCTTGTGGGACAACTGACCATGGGTTGAGATGTATCGTTTGATAAAAAGTACTTTTCGACCTTGCGGTTAAGATGCACACTTTAAGGGAGCTAGAACTTCATTTGTAAGCAAAACCCTTGAGGCAAAAATGATCATGAGCTCATGGGGATCATGGAAATGCATATTTTGCTTAAAAGTATTTTTCTTAATTTGCGGCCATGATTGGTACTTTAAGGAATGGTCGGATTTGAAAAGTGGCGATTTCTAAGCCAATCTTGTCGAATTTCTAATATTCCAGCCAAATTTCATCGTACTAGCACATCTGGAAGTACCTTAACTCGCGATCACCGGAATTCCGGACCCGCCCCTCAAACTCCCCCCACAGTCGCCGGAGCCAATCCGGTTCGGTTTTGGACTTGTTTGTTATTCCCACAAAGTTCCATCCCGATATCTCCAGTCCAATCCGGTCACGTATCCCCCCCCCAATTGTTGTCGGATCCGGTCCGGACATGAAAAAGATCACCACAGGCACGCCCTCTGTTCAGTTATTAAATTTCACTCGAATCCGATCACCCGTTCCAAAGTTACGCATGGCTAAATATTCCAGATTCCCCCTCCCTCCGATCCCCCAAGACTATCGGATCGTGTGAAATTGTATTTACAAGTCAGTTTGATCGGGTCCCTGATAGGCCTCCCAAGTTTCGTCGTGAAAATCCCAAAAACCGTCATCACCAGAATTCCGGGAAACTCCCCTCCACCTCCCCCCCCCAAGTGTCAGGGTCCAGTCCAAACGTGTAAACGATTTATCTGGAGCAGATTCTTGTTCTTCCCAGCAAGTTTTACTCCGATCCCTCCATTATAACCGTTTCTCGAGATTTCCGGTCTTCCCCCACCCCAACTCCCCCATAGCTGTCGAATCCGGTTCGGACTTCAAATGGAACATCAGAGATATGTCATTCATTCAGGTATTAAGTTTCGTCCCAATCCGATCACCCGTTCGAAAGTTACACAACACTAAATTTTCCATATTCCCCCGCACTGCACCACATATACAAACCCCTTTGACCCTCGAATGCACTAGCTCTTTCCGATGTTAACAGAGTGATCCGATGCAAAGAGTGACGTCACGCCGCGCGCAGACCTACTAGTGTGAAGAAAGGGGTAGGGGTTTTACAAAAACTACTAAATTCTCAGGATTCCCCCGCCCTCTACTCCCTCCACGGTGGTGGGATCGGGGAAGTGACTATTTGCAAGTTAGTTTGGTCGGGTCCCTGATATGCCTGCCAAGTTTCATCGTCCTAGCACATCTGCAAGTACCCTAACTCGCGATCACCGGACCGACCGACCGACCGACCGACCGACGGAAAAGTGATCGGTATATGGCACTTGAGCGAAGCTGCAAGTGCCATAAAAACGTGTTTTTGTCGCACACCGTTTCCAACGTAAAACGTTCGCAATGGCTTTTGCTCCTTTCGCTACTTTTCCCTTTTTGAATTCCTCTTCTCTAACAAACCATCTCCAACAATGTCAAACGGATTCCCCAGAAGTAGTAAATTGAATCGTCCAACTGATGCCTCAGACATATTCAACTAGTTTAAGTAAGAGGCGTGAAACCCTTTATCAGCATTATATTCAGGTATTTACTTATTTTAGATCCATTATTGCAGACACAGTCAGTTTTAAACAACTATTCCATCACTGGGAACGAATCGTTATAAGTTCCCGATGAACAGTGCAAATTTTATTTTTTATTTTTAGCAGAAAAACCACCGAAATTCCAGAAACTCCAAACCTCAGAAGGCGTTTTATCCCAGACTTCAGGAGAAAAACAGCTGAAATTCCAGAAACTCCAAACCTCAGAGGCGATTAAAGTGTTATTGTCTTACGATCGGAAAAATACGGAATATACAATCGTCCTACCAGAGCATTTAAAACGTGCTACTCATATTATTGTGTCAGTGGGCTTGTCAGCAATGTAACAACCAGATCCAGGATATCGTGCTACCCTTCGACCGGACTAATCCCGAGGGGTTACCCTACCCACTCCCCCGGCACCTGCTGTAGGCTACACTCCGAGGTACACTCTTTCCCGGGGCCGGCTGGCACCGACGAAAACCAGCCATCCATAAATTAGTCGATTTCCGCTTCTAAACAACAGGTGCCGGCTGGTGCCAGCGGGTGCCGGTACCGACCGGGCACTTGCTGTACATTAAAATAGAGAGTGCCCTTAACTAGTCCCACTGTAGCCTCTATGCCCCACTACTGGCCTCAAACTCGGGCGAAGATATATCCTCAGATTCCTCAAGTTGAAACACAGAGAATTTTTCTTGTAGATTTAAGTGTTTGTTATAGTTATGTTGTAGATTATGTATTTTTCTTTTGTATTGCCATGGCCCTTGGGCTTTTAGTGTAATAAATATCATATCATATCATATCATATCATACCACCTCTCTTTTACAACAAGGAACAATTCAAATCCATTGGCTTTCTATCTGTCGGCAAATTAGAATCACCAACTCCTTATTCTTTTTTTGCTGACGTCAACTAGGTATCTCCCTCTAGCTTGTTCCAAGCAGGGAAATCCCATCATGAACGTAATCCACCACGAACAACTTCCGCGTCGACGAGCTGTCCAACTCCGACACCCAGTATTGCCACTTTTCTCTCAGAGACATTTGGCCGCAAAAACGTGTGACACTCGGCTCCACAGATTATTCGACCCTTATTCAGTTCAACGGCGATTTCCATGGTTGGCAAGAGGTGCGTTCTTAAATGGCCGTTTTAACAGCTAAAATAGAAGATTTCAAAATCTTCGTATTTTAGTTACGCTTTTTTTTTCACTTGACAACGGAACGAGTGAAAATCCTAGAAAAAACTAAATTGATCACGTGACGAAAAACAGAATTGACTGGTTTCCCAAACAAACTTCGAGTTTGCCCTTGTAAGACCGGGTAATGTTCGTAAAACAAATAAGCCACGAGATGAACCCTTTTCCGGAAAAGAGTTGAAATTGACCAAAAAGCTTTAGTTGAAATTGACCAAAAAGCTTTGAACCGTCAAATCATGCATTATTAGCACATGTGCGATTTCATGCGAAAAACTTTGTCACAGCTATGAACCTGGGGAGAACCAAGACCAGTAGCAACACTGACAAAACCCCTTCGCTCACCTTATTTTTACCATCCAGGGAGATACCCCTTGTTGCCTTCAAAGGGGCCTGTTCGACTATTTTTGATTGGATAGATATATATAGAGCCGAGCGGCCAGTGAGGCGCCGGACGCGTTTACACTTATAAACCGTTCTAGGGACCATCAATAGTCTAACATGCCCCTTTGAAGGCAACAAGGGGTATCTCCCTGGATGGTAAGAATAAGCTGACTGCGCAGGATTTCAACTCCTCCTAACTACTCTTCTGCTCCTACACTGTCAGAAGTTTGCTAACACATAACCCATGTTTGCGCATCCTTGTGTCTGTTATCTTTCGATAAAAAATTAAAAGAGCCATAAGAGATTTATTCCCATAAATTTTAACATAAGGATGAGCAACAAGTGTTATCTGTTATCAAACTTATGACTCTTTCACAGTGTGGGCAAATTCAATCGTCCAGGTGTTTTGTTCGTGCGCCAGATTTAAAATCCTCTTCACTACTTTCAAGCGCAACTTGGCAAATGATTTAGCGGTTTATGGGAACCTTACCATTAATCTGACACACTTCCTCTGTCTCTTCTAAAACGTGGGCTAATTCGCTTGTCAAGGCGTTTTTGTTTGTGCCCTTCGCTGCACCCGAATGCAAATCCTCTTTACTATTTTTTCAGCGCACCCAACCGTAACGATTTTAGCAGCCTGTGAGCACCTTACCATTAATCTGACACACTACCTCTGTCTCTTTTACAACGTGGGCGAATTCGCTCGTCCAGGCTTTTTGTTCGTGCCCTTCGCTGCGCCCGAATGCAAATCCTCTTCACTATTTTTTCAGCGCACCCAACCGTAACGATTTTAGCAGCCTGTGAGCACCTTACCTGAAACACTACCTCTGTCTCTTTTACAACGTGGGCGAATTCGCTCGTCCAGGCTTTTTGTTCGTGCCCTTCGCTGCGCCCGATTTGAACTCCTCTTGACTATTTTTTAGCCCCACCCACCGAAACGATTTTAGCGGCCTGGGAGCACCTTACCATTAATCTGACACACTACCTCTGTCTCTTTTACAACGTGGGCGAATTCGCTCGTCCAGGCGTTTTGTTCGTGCCCTTCGCTGCGCCCGATTTGAACTCCTCTTGACTATTTTTTAGCCCCACCCACCGAAACGATTTTAGCGGCCTGGGAGCACCTTACCATTAATCTGACACACTACCTCTGTCTCTTTTACAACGTGGGCGAATTCGCTCGTCCAGGCGTTTTGTTCGTGCCCTCCGCTGCGCCCGATTTGAAATCCTCTTGACTATTTTTTAGCCCCACCCACCGAAACGATTTTAGCGGCCTGGGAGCCAGTGGGAGCACCAGCCTTACCATTAGTCTCATCTACCTCTGACTCTCTTACAATGTGCTCTCGTCCAGGCGTTTTGTTCGTGGTCAGGTACAAATTATGCATTCCTAGACAAACATGTTATCGCGTCTCACTATTTTCGTTGATGATAATGTGAACGACCTCCGCGCTTCGGAAAGACAGTGCGTCATCACCTATCACAAACAAAAAACAATCTGAAACTGCGTCGTAAAAATGGAAGTCAGGCCTCCGAAAAAACTAACCAGTACCCTACCATATAACCAGGCAGTAGCAAAGGCTTTCCTGGCACGATTAGTAGCGATAGTGAAGGCTTGGACTCAGGGACGTATCCGGGGGGTAGGGGGTTCGAACCCCTCCCCCCCCCGGAACATACAAAAATGAAAGTTTTTAATAGGCTTTAATATATCTGATCTATGTCTTTTTTGTACTCCGACCCGCGGGCAAACCCCCACCCGAAATAAATTCCTGGATACTTGGACTTGTACTTGGTGGTAACAAGGGGTATCTCCTTGGATGGTAAGAATCAGCCGGCTGCACGCGATTTCAATTCGGTGATAAATATTAAAGGACCCGTCGTGTCTATAACACCAATACAACTTACTTCCGTAATTACATTCATCAATTATAAGCCCGGATACCCAAATTTCATTATGTTACATTCTAAGCCCGCTAACGGCATTTCACTAATCTTTGCACTTCGCCAAGATTCACAATTTTCCATGCACATTATGTTAGATATTCCTTCAGCCCAAGCTGACAGCGATTCATATTTGATGATGCAAAACGGATAGACCTTGCCAAGAAGGGCCGAAATATAGCTCTAATAAAATGTAGCTGACGTATCTGTTTTGCATCGTCAAACACATTATGTTCCCAACGAGTGTTCGCGTATCATGCTACCGATACGTAAACTCGCCACCCCAGGAAATCTGTATTATTTTTAGTTAGTTTCGTAATACTGGTAAACCTAGTCATTATATTTTCTGTGAATAATTTTTATCGGTTAAAGAAACACCTCCTGGTGGGTAGTTGGTGAGTGGAGGGTTTGGAAGACGAGAGAGGACAAATAAATTAATTAATTTTTCGATTATTTTAGTGAAGGTTTGATTAGTGGTAGTAAATATGATATGATTATATGGTAGTAAATGTGTACTGGTTGCGTTTCTCAAGCACGTATGTGCTTTGTTTGTAACCGGTCGTCAAGCCGTCAAGTGAAGTTGTTGAATCCTGAATCCTGAATAACGCATAAAATGGATACGTCAGCGACGATGCTTTGGCAGCGATATTCCGGCCCTTCTTGGCAAGGGTCCTGGTCAGGCTGTCAATGTTCAGGGTCAAGTATGTCAACGTTGGGGAAGAACAAACCTGTAATCGAAGAGCAACCTGTAATACTTCCCAACGTTGACCCTGAAGATTGACAGCCTGACGAGGACCCTTGCCAAGAAGGGCCGAAATTCGCTGCCAAAGCATCGTAGCTGACGTATCCGTTTTATGCGTTATTTGAATATATGTTTCAAAGTCAGCTTCGGCTCAAGAAATATTTATCTACGTACATTATTTTTCTCTTTCGTATAATAGTAAATTTCGTAAATTTCGAAATAATAGAATATAATAGAATAGAATTTCTGGTCTTGAATATTTCCTCCTTGTCAAGGTGTTTCTTTTTCCACATCTAGAGGAGGATTGGGTGTTTTTATACAATGTTTGTTTGTGTTTGGGAAGTTGAAGAAGACGAATAATAAGTCTATCACGAAGAACACCACTGAATCAGCTGAGCTGTTTGACGACACTAACTGACCGTGACGAAGAAATGTAACGTGAGCGAGAGACCCGCTTGAGACCGTATTCGTCTCAAGGATCCAGCAACTTTTGTTTTCCCAAAAAGTCATAAGCGACATTTTTCTCGGAAGTGAGTTGTGCCCTGTCCACATTTTTCAGTCGAATCGGAGCGACCGCAACGGAGATCAAGAGTTTTCTAAAAGGTGATCTTTCTTAGCCGAAAAGTGAAAGTTATTTCGCCATTTCTGTAAAATTTGAAAAATGTCGCTTTTCACTTTTTCGGAAGAACACAATGGGCCTATAATTAAATTGTCTGTTGCATTTTAACTCGCGAGAGAAAATACAAGCAACAAACTTCTGTTTTCTTTAGGGTTTAAAGAGACAGTCATTGACACGTGATTCGGGAAATGAATCGTTCAATCCTTTATATCGTCCTCCAGTCAGCCAATTTTCTATTGAACCAATATCTGGATCTCATTACTCTTAGGTCGAAATGGAAACTAACGACAACATCGAAAAAAAATTCACATTCCCTTCGAGTTCTCACATGCGGCTCAGTTTGCCAATTTGGCTCTCGTGGTGCCCCACAATTCGAAGTACCACTTATCTCTTCTTATGTAGTCTTTCTGTTATTTATTTTGATGTTCGACCCTTGTTGGTCTTATTCTCGTTTCAATAAATAATGCCAGAATTAAATCAAGGTCTAGTAACACAAACAAAACCCCTCGCTTTCATTCACTTCCCAAACCCGGTACAAGAAGCGACCGCGAACAAGGCTATGGCCTTATCTACCCGACGGCTCAAGTTTGTATGGCCCCTTGCACTAAGACACAAAACTAAACCATTCGCAATCTGTATTTGCCCCCCCCCCCCCAACCAAAACAAGCTTTCAGCGTGGCTTTTACGCGTTGTTTGAGCGTATTTTCCAACGGCCAGCCTCGTGGAGCTTTATCGATTGACGCCATAGTACTAGAGAGTTCCAGGAGTGAAGCGTCGCTCATCCGACGGTCCCAATAGTTTCCCCGAGCTGATAGAGTGGAATTCTTACGCCAAGGCTGTCTGAGTTTTGAATTATGATCACGATCGTAAACTTGCCCTCAAAAATCGTCGACCCGAGAAAGATACCGCTCTGAGCTTGAGGCACACTAAATGAGTACGAGTACTACACGAGTAGGCCTGCGAAAAACTGGCTTAGTTGGCTGAGGTGCTCTTCGAAAGTAAGAGGAAATGTTACTGGCTAGGAATGAGCCTGCACTGTAAAAAGTTTCTCCTATTCCGGACTTAAGTAACTGTGCATCACCGAACTCGGAGATGTCTAGTCCGATTTCGGAGATTTCTAGTCCGATTTCGGATAGTTAAAATCCGATGGAGGATTAAAACGCTTGAATGCAAATTACTGTGGATTAGGTTACTTGAAAGCGGAGAGTTTCTTTAGCTGTGTGGGGACTGTCGGCCAGACCCCAGCTCCCAAATGACCCTTCGTCACACAGCAGGGTTATAGAATCTTTCTCGTAGGATTCTAACGGTTCTTGCTAATGAAACGGGGGTAGAAGGTAGGGATTAAACCGTTGAAGAGGGGGTGCCGGAAATACTCTGATTCGAGATGTGAATTCATGATATGTAGATTTCCAATTTCTGGTTCTGAACTACATTCGTCCAATGATGGGGGAGTTGGAAGGGTGGTATGTCCTTATCTATTTTCTTACACCACCTAATCGTAACAAGTGCCATATGGGTTCGAAGCTATTTTTTTAAGTTTAGCGCTCTTATTATATTTATTCTGCTCTCGTCTAATGAAATTGGTCCGTGGTGGCATAAAAGTAAATCATAGCAGTGGCAAAGAATAGCAACCATGTACACGGCTCTTTCGAGACAACCAGCATTCAGGTTCACTTGACTCTCACAATATGAAATCGATACTACCCACACGTGTAGAAAAGTAGTGCGTATTTTGATCTACAAATACGAGACCCTAGAACCGGTTGAAACTTGAGCATGTTGACAATTTCCAATAATAATACAAAAACGCCCACCGGAAGGATGACACTACCTGCGTTATCCTCAGGTTTCTTTTCAAGCGATCCTTCTTTCGTCTTCGGGAGGTAATGAATTTAATCTGATCGAATGATTTCCAAGTACTCTTCATCAAAAATCGGCGAGATAAAGACGTCATTAAATCTCTATTTCTGAAACGACAAACACCCACACACACTGAGCTCAACGGCAGATTTAACAGTGGAAAAAAGGTGATAACATCATTTAGTTTATACAGCTGAATCACCGGTATTTCTTCTTTGTTGGAATCCCAGAAATCCGCTGGTTAGAACCCAAGAAATCCGAAGGGGTCGCCCACTCTAATTTTAGTGTAGCCACAGCAAGATCTCGTTGCCGCGTTGCCCGGCCGGTGCCAGCACCGGTTGCTACGTGTCAGAAGATTAAAACAACCATGTTTAGAAGCGTTTGAAAGATAAATACCCTTATTTATGACCAGCACCGGTGCCGGCACCGCTGATTTCGGTCGGTGCTGGCCGGTTCCGGGAAATGGTGTACAGCAGGTGCCGGGGAGTGAGTAACCCCTCGCAAAATCTGACAAGGTTAGTGCTAATACTAGGAGTTTGCCAGCGATTTCCAGATAGGCACTACGGAATGTCGCGGCATTCAGAACTTGCGAATGAAGTTGAGCGCAGTTGATAGCGGTTAGCTTGTCGCCACTGACTCGCTGCTCCAATCGTAATGCAAGAAGAGCGTTACTTATAACAGTGCAGCGACACATCCAGGTGACCACAGGAAAGGTTATAAAGATTGCACAGCCTTGTACAACAGGGGAAAATTTTACGACCCCTTATCACTGGCTCTTTCCAAGAAGTCAGAAGTCAAGTCAGCCTGGTGATTCGACCCTTATCAGAGTCAAAAACTCAACTTGGGTACTTAGGAGAGCACTGGGGGCCCATGACGCCTTCAGAAACCTTGTTCCAATACTCTTAGTTACCCCATAGTCCATTACCAAGAGGGACAAGATTCATAGCAATCATATTTACAACTCTACTAATTCGCCATATTCCGGTTCAACAGCTTCCAAGCAGACTATAGTTTCTGTTAATCCCCCTATGCCTCACCTTCACCACTTGTCATAGACGTAGTAAAATAGACCTACAGGTTGACGGGTAGAAAATCTACAATCTGTTTCACGGGTACGGTAATGAATGTTTTGCATACAGGACCTGACCTCGTTTTTACACTACCTCGATTTTTGCCGCGAAAATGTTAAAATGAAACGTACAAGCTGTCCTTACAGTCAAGAGGCAAAATATGACTTTTTCAAAGTCTCGCGTCCGAAAATATTCAAATTCTGTGCCTTTTTCTCCATTTTGTAGCTGTTTTGAAAATCTGTTTTCTACCTATTGACTTTGCTAACTCTTCCTTTTTCATCATATTAAAGTCAATCGAGGGGAGGTTAGAATGAAGTAATCTTGTTTGAAAAGAAAAATATGTTTAATTAGAAGTACTGAAGCAATATTTATTTATCCAATATTAAACCATTCAGTTAGCTTCAGTCTGGTATTTAATTACAAACACTTTACTTACTCAAGCTATCCACTACCTTATTGGTCCGACTTTACTATATCTGCACAAGTGTTGAATATGAGACAATGGGGACTAACAGAGACTACACTGTCAGAAGTCTCATAATACATAACACAAGGATGCGCAGTTTCAGCAGACCACACTTGGAATGCAATTTATTGTGTTTGAAAAGGTTATGCACGAAATGTAATGCATAACAAGCATTGCCAGGAACAGCCGAAACCGCCAAAAAAGCATCTGCTGAACAATGCTTGTTATGCATAGCATTTCATACATAACGTTTCAACAATCACGACAGATTACATCCCATGTGTTGTCTGTTGAAACTGCGCATCCTTGTGTTATCTGTTATGAAACTTCTGATAGTGTAGTCCATTTGAAACGCTGAACCGGAGTACGGCCAATTCAATGGGAGAGTTCGGGTGCTTAACACCCCCGAAAGTTCCAAAAATGTGCTGCCACTGAGTAATATATTATCCAACATAAAGTAACAAATGCTTACCTATCTGGCAGTGTTGCGGCGTCCAGCAGCGGGGCTTCTTATCGGCTGGGGTATAACAACGCGATGGGCAGCCGCCACAGGCATTCGGGTCCTTATTTCCCTAGAAAAAAATACGTTTTTACTCGTGTCTGAGGTAACTAAGAACTAAGAGGTTAGTTCTTAAAATCTACGGAGCGTTTTCTCAAGTCATTTGTTCCATATTTTGTCAAGTATATTAACGGATCGGAATTCTGAATTCAAATTGACATGCTTTGTTTACGTTCGTTGTCGGATTGAGTAGTAACATATATGTGATTATTTATGACTAAGTTGACCATGAATGACGATCCACCACTATTTTTGTAAAAAGATAACATGGAATTACACGAACTATTAATTAGTCATTAACTAGTATCTCCGGTTCAAAATCCGAAATAATTGTTTGTAAGAAAATGACGCGAAACGGAAAAGTCAGCTAGGATGTCCTTCAGCAATATTTCGGCCCTTCTTGGCAAGGGTCCTCTTCAGACTGTGAAAAAATGAGCCTGCAATCAGTTTCTTACAGCAAGAGCCTTAAGAGGGCCTTCCCAAGAACGGGAAAAATATCGATGGAGAAAACCCTAGCTGACTTTTCGGTGGAGTAATTTTTCAATAAATGATTCCCAGGAGCTCGGGCTGAAACAGAAATAATTTTGCGCCGAAAATGTCACGTAATTAATGTTAAAGTTTTGTGCATGGTTTTAGTATATAATATAATTACATTTAGAATAAATACCACTTGAGAAAAAAGACAATATACAGGGAGGGGGCATGGGAAGGAAGGTGTGTACTAGGTGTGTCGTATAAGTACGTCGTTCTCGGTCGTACGTCGAACTATGTACTAAGAAGTATCAGTTTTGTGCAATCAAAGAAACCTTGAACCTAGAACGGGTTCCACGGTATCCGCCCTGTCCTCCGACTTCCCAATGAAATAACCGGATCCAGATCAAGTAGCCAACATCTTTATTTGTTGTATTTACTTAGTGTTACAACCAATCAATCGATCAGAACCAACGGAACTAACAAGTGAGGCCAGCATGACCACACCACTTTTGAAGGACTTGACAAAAGCCTGCCGACGTCGTAATCGGTTTTTGAACACGGTCTTAACATCGATTGAGATTTCTCAAACCGAGACGACACAACCACAAAGATTAGGCTTAAAGCATCGGTCTACAAACCAGCTCTGCCACTCAAGTTTTTGAAAGACACAAACAAAAAATCCGCCTCTTCTTTCCAAGTTCCTTCGGAAATTCCGGAATCAGTCTCGGCGTGCAAATCGATCTTCGGAGCTTGTATGAGCAAAAGACAAACAGAACCCTCCAGTAGATGGTTTCCCCCAGCAATAACCTGGGTCTACAGATAAAACACTGCGCAAAATGCTTCGGGTAAAATTGGATGGTTTAATGCTAAATCGACCAAACTCTGTCCTATGTCTACAAAACATGTCAGATATACAAAACGTTGTTTTTCACAATTCGCAACGAAGCACGACGGATTTTTAAGTGTATTGACACAGATATTGCAAATATTTGTGTTGACAATAATCGAAATTTCGTTGTGTAACCAAGAAAGTCAATTTGTAAAATAAACTTTCTATCAATCTGTCAAACCACGGGTGTTTTCCTTATTTTTGTTTGCCTCCTCTTCCGAAGCCTGGAACTAGGATTGATAATAAGATGTAAATAAAGACCTGAAGAGGCAAAAACGCAATCAGATAAACTTATAGCTAATGTTAACAAAGCAGAAGGTATTCGAAATTCAAGGCCTTTTCACCCTTTCGCGCCTGGCGTGACAAATAAGTCACGCATCTTTGGGAATTTTTGTATTTTTCGCTTTCACTGAAAACTAGATGTTTCAGATACCATTCGATTCGTCGTTTTAAGAGCTACAGATTGGTGTATGAGTCGAGGGTATTCCGCTCACCCATTGGTCACAACAGGCTGAACTGTCGGACTAGCCAGGAAAATTTTGGAATTCCAGCATCCAGTTTCTTATTTGTTCCAGGGTTGCGATATAGAAGGAAAAGATGTGAAGTATGATACATATTTGGAATCCCCAGATCACGGCGAATCTAGTGATATGATTTTTTCATTCCTGTTGAAGCTGTAGTTAGACCAGCTTACATAGACGCTAACGTGACCTATATGTCACGTCAGCACGATACGTTTTACCGAAAGGGACATATGTGTCACGTCAGGATGGTACCTTTTGCGGCTGTCCCATATTTGTCACGTCAGCAAGATTGGGTGAGATTCGAAATGACTTTTCGACAGAATAATTAAATAGCTTTATGGCAGAATAGCTGAAGATGAACAAGAAGGAACTCTTCTTCTTGAAGAAGACTGAGGAGACGGGTGGTGAGACTGAGATCGACGAAGAGTGTAGTGGAAAAATACCCGAGACATTGGCACACTCGCGTATGCATTGTTGCAGTCATTAGCTCTAGACGACTGCATGCCTCCTGGACTAGATGAGGACGATGGCGATGGAGACATTGTCTTATCAGACGTTCTTTTATCCAAACTAGTAGCCTCAGCCAGTCATTGCAGCCCAGCCAATTTTACTGAACAAAATTAGGCCGGCACTTCATCTGGTCCTTTGGCAGATAATACTGCGGCTGACACTCTTCGATGATGATCCTTCTTCTGACGAATATGACGTTAGCGTTGAAAGTGAGTCTGGCCAAACTCTTGATGATTTACTATGGAGTAGACAGAAGTCCAGAACGAACCTGTCTGACTTCGCTGAACAAGAGGTCAAAGTCTTCTCGGACCGCGGTAGCTGTTTCGATTACTTGGTTCAGGTGCTAGGTGCCGATTTCCTCGATGTGTTTTTTTATGTAAAATTTGTATGCAACAAGGCCGTGCTAAAAATTGGAAGCTCACATGACATTGCGATGAATCTCTTCGTGGGACACTATCAACTGCTGGCCAATGAGAAATAGAAATAGCCGGTCAATGAGGAATAGAAATGAAATCCAGAATTACAAGTTACTGACACACTGAACCACCGTAAGTTCTATAAAGCAAATCACGGGACAAGATTTTTCAAGGGCCGCTTATCCTCAAGCATCAATACCCACAGAAGTCAATCAAAAGACCTTGTGCCGAGCCAGTGATACTGGATATTTACATCGAATCTGGGTAAATCGAGGTATGAAAGGAGTTCAAGAGCCCACCTTCGCTCGTTTTGGGCTGGGAGATAGAATTGTGTGTAAACAGACAGACAGTCTGAAAACAGTAGTATGTTGTCATGTACGTTCACTTCAATGACAACGACAACACCTCGCTCCTCTACTTGGGCCCGTTACAAAGATATCCATACCAGTGGACCTGTAGTGGCTGTAGAGGCCAGCAGGAAGGAAATTCCGTCTCAGAAGAATAAAGAGGCGCTGTCATCAAACGAATAACTGAACTGTGCTACTGGGTTCAAACTAGAAAGGTCTGAAGAGTTTCAGACTGCCAGGAAGCAGAAGGACTGTATGATCAATCAGTTTTCAGAACTTCTATACGGCCCTATCCCCAGTTCATTTGTCGCTAGTCCGTTTGAGCCTCCCTGACGTGACACAAAAGTCACAGACGGAAAGAGGACGCTGCCTGGCGTGACACGAAAGTCACAGCCGAAAAAGGACACTGTCTGGCGTGACACATTTGTCACACTGTTGATTGCTTTCGAACGAGGGAAGCTAGATTTTTTTCGTCTTCAGATTCGTGATCTACGGGTCCAATTTACCCGGAAAAATATATTCTTGTGTTGAAGTCGCAAAAAAAAGTACTCCTCGGCGGGAAAGGGTTAACTACATATCGCTTGATTTGTTCGCTTGATGCTAGCCACACAATGTACAGGGCTATGTTGCCCCGTGTGTAAATAAGAGTATTAAAATCTACGAATTATGTGTTGTGTGTTGTTGTCTTTTTTCTCCTTCTTTTTTTTCTCTCATACTCCGTTTGTGACTTTGGTCTTAAAAATAGGTAATAAATTTCATTCACTCATATCCAGTTTGCAATTGCATTTAGTTGGGTTTTTTTTTTGTTCATGGAATACTCAATACATCACTTAATATATGTTCCCCTGGGGACACTCACTCGAACCGCAGATTTGCTGTTTCTTGATCCGGAGCGGATCCTGCCACTACGCGTGAGTTCGAGGTGGCGCCACCGATAGGAGTCCACTCCGAGGTCCACGCTTGGCAACGCGAGCCTTAGCTAATATACACGCTAACTACCGATGCAAGTTCCATATTAGTTTACAGCTCTTGTTTTAATGACCACAGGATTCAGATGAAGGATACATACACGCCTACCGCCACCCGATAACTATCTTTTTCGACTAGGGATCCTATTTTAAGGGACTTTTTACTATGCCCTTATCTCAAGGATCGCGACCAACTACTACGAGACAGGATTTCAGAATTCGACATTGCTTGTTGAACACATGTCAACAGCCCCTTAGTTCATTTCACCGTAGTTAAAATTTGATTTGTACTCAAACCTCCGGTTTTTACGGTATCCGGCCGAATTACTCAACCGATCCGAAAACAGCAAATCCTATACAAAATACTGTTGACACTCGTATCAAACCTCTACTCAACTCAAATTCATTGAGAAACTAATCTCCTTAGTACACGTTCCGGCTTTAATCGGATTCCGGTCGAACTAGGCATCCAAGGCAAGAACACATAACCCTTGTCCATTTTCTTTCCCTAAATTTCTAGCCCCTCCCCAAACCCTAAGTATCAAGGTACAAAAGCCCCATCTACGAGCCTCACCCTTGGTCATACACAGACTTGGTCTAAATGCCAACTTTCATCACAAAATCTCAACCTATTTTGATGACAGTACCGACAAACAAGACAGCCAGAGGATTTACATCGGTGTCCGAACCCAGAATTGCAATATTCTTTACTGCCACAGCCACCAGCACAGTTATGCGAGAAAATAAAGTATTCACTGGTCTTCTGGGAGTCGCTTCCTGGAACAAATTTTAGAATTGAAGTGTTTGGTCAGGAGGTTTGGGAGGAAAGGGATTAGGTTTCAAGTATGGGAAGTATTTTGATGACCCCCTAACATTGGGGAGATTCCTGAAGGCTGCTATGGCCCACGATGTGAAATATTTATCTTCCTTTTTATTAATTAATTTCAGTAACAAGTGATTCTATTAATTTTTTCAAGGATTCTTTGTCAATTTGTTTGCCGAAAGAGTCTACAGTGAACATTGTTTGTAAATAAAACTCTACTGTACCTACGATGAAACATTTTTTTACACTGATTTTCGGTTTCTTTCTGCTTTTTTCTTTGTCATATCTTTTTATTAATTTTTCCCTCCTGGCCCCTGGGCTTTTTTTGAATTAAATTATTTAATTCATTCATAATGTGTGTGTTTCATCAACGGGCGGGGTAGAGACCACGGAAAAAGTTTACGGACTACCAGCATACAACTTTACCTTAAAGACCTAATCCAAACATTCTGTTTACCTTCTCTTACTGATAGCAAGCCACCAGTTTATTTAGATTTAAAATTGATTGCCGGGTTGCTCTTTTTGGCTCGAGAAAAAACCCACGCAGAACGTCTTCTTTTCCAGATGACGAAATTTTCCCCGTTTGATTAGCAAAGAATTATGGGACTTGACGGATTGTTTTTCTCATGTCTTTAGAAGGACCAGACTGGTCTTGGTTTTTTCATTTGTTTGTATTTGTAATAAACAGTTGGAACATTAGATGAAAATTATAATTTTGATCCTTGGCTCCCTACGTGCCATAACGGCTGTCTCGGATAATCAGCTGAGATTTAGTCCAGACCGAATTATTTCAAACCTAGGAACTTTGGTGTTTTTTATTAATATGCTCATTGTTTTACGTTTTTTTTTGTGGTTTTGAACATTCATAGTGGCAGTAGGGATGGTTATCATTGTGTGTGTGGTAGAAAGACCATTTTTTGTGGTCCGCTTTAACCAGCATACAACTGATACAACCAGACTGAACAGTTTTGCAGAAAGGCACTACGTTCCTGCCCGTGCAAAAAAATGAGGCTCAAACCGTTCGCTACCGAACCCGCAAAGCAAAAGCCCTGTCAAATTATCTGAGGCAGCCCAGACTAGTTTTCCAACCGAGTAGGATTTGTCTGCATTCTTTGGACTCGAGCCACAGCACAGCATGACTTACACATACTTGCGAATCCCAGAGCTAAGCCAGAGGAAAATCCTACTTTAAACAAATTTCGGTATTTTTTAAAGTTGCGATTCAGTAACAGTTAGTCTGAACAAACAGAAACACAGAACAGACAACATAAGCACGGGGAGCACCAACTGCTTTCTGTCATAGCAGGGCACTAACTAGCGGAAACTATTACAAGCAAAAGTCTTACTAGAAATGATCGTATCACGATGAAATGGTTCAGTTCGTTTTTCGGAAATACCAATACTTGCCATATGAAATTAGCGAGTGTCTTGTTAGCGCTTGTCGGCTCTACCCAGCCTTCCCGTTCTCCGAAGCGACGGCTAGGCGCAAAATATTTGAAAACTGGTCGCGTGGTTAAAAGTGGAAAACCAAGCAAAAGAAAAGAAGTCCAAACACACAAGATATAGCCTACCTGATTGCCTACCAAGTCTCCCAAAATGAAAAACAACATTGTGAACATTTCTCATGCCCTTATGTGTGAGAGTTTTCGGAGGATCTTGAAGCTTTTTGCGAAGTCTGCATCGCATGACTGGCAAAACTCGGCTCAGCAGAAAAACATGTAAAAAGCGCTACAAAACGAAACAATGGCGAAAGGCGGGGATTCTGAAACTTATTATCCCATAAGGGAGCTGGGGATAATATAAAGGGCAGAATAAGTAAGAGGGTCCTAAAAGGAAGAACAAACAAACCACACACGACCCCTTGCTGGCACATAAGGTACGATATTGGGCAAATAGGGAGGCGCGACTAATCAAATAGCCGTAAGCGAAGTCCCACACCCTGCCTAGTCTTCAGAATGGTTAAAGCTCTATGCTAAAAGGGAAAAAAGACAACGGCTTGCTAGTGGACGAACGTTGTGAATAAGGACGAACCATCAATCATGGACCCTTCCCACAGCGCGACTGGTCAAGATACTACCTTCCTGGTCACCGGAATGGCTAAAGCTCTATGGTAAACGGGCGGATAATGATGGTCTGGCACGTTCACAACTCAAAATGTTTAACAGCTGTGACTGTTAAAATACTAGGGAAACCCCGCTCCCTAATCACCAAGGTGATAACCAAGAGCCAACAGTTTGTCTTTTAAGTATGCCCTAACATGTTTGACAACCAAACCCAGACTCCGGAGGCTTATCCGATACCGGAGACATCAATGTGACGTCATCAAGATAGTTGGGAAGTTCGATTAAATATATTTTACTGAATATATTTGGATCTATATATATATATGGACCCGAGTGGCCAGCTAGGCACCGGACGCGTTTCCATCTGTCAAGAGCTGCTGCGAGTCAAATCCGAGTCCTTGAAAAAGGCGTCTCGAGACGAGTCCAGAGTCCGAGACCACAGCTGTGGCGGACGGACAGCTCCGTGAAAGACGATTCCGAGTCCTTGAAAAAGGCGTCTCGCGACGAGTCCATAGTCCGTGTCCACCAGCTCTGACATTTATAAACCGTTCTGGTGTCGACTAAACCTCAGCCGATTATCCGCGGCCCGCGACGTCACACGAAAAGTGTATATTTTCCATTTACTAAGCAATTGATTATCCCTAAAATGGTTTATTAATAGTTGCGTTTTTGAAGATACCATGGTATCTGATATACGGTCTAAAGTCGTTTTTGCAGTTATCGTGTTATCTGATACCACGGTTAAAAGGCGTTTTTGTAGTTGTCGTGGTATCTGGCCAGTTACCGTGGTAACAGATATTCAGATATCACGGTCCGACCGTGGTATCTGGTCGTGGTGTCTGAAAAGACATCTCACTTTCATCAAATTTTGTCGAACTGGTGAGACAGAAGTTCAGCAATTAGTGATGTAACTGGATATTAGTTTTTCTTTTGGGATGACTTCGAAAGTGCAATTTCGGCAATAGTCGTTTTTGCAGTAGACCGTATATCAGATACCACGGTAACTGCAAAAACGACTAATTGTAGATTCAGTTACCGTGGTAACAGATACCATGGTATCCGCAAAAACGCAACTAATGTAAACGCGTCCGGCACCTCGCTGGCCGCTCGGCTCTATATATATAGATACAAATATATATTCTGCAATATTGGTTTAATCGAATTTCTCTATTTCTGTTCTGACGTCACGAAAATTTCATGGACCAAGCATAATAGGCTGAAGTAAAGCCTAGACCGTCAAGTACAGAGCCCCCTCGTCGTGAAGAGAGATGTTTGAATCCCTTCCGCAGCACGCAGAAACAAGATTCAATACTTGTCGGGATCATGATACGCAAATTTGCAATGAAGAGAAGATTTCAAGGTCCCTCACACAGGTTCTATCCAGGTGGAGGGGTTTCAACACTCCCCCCCCCCCCCGAAACAAACAATTTTTTTTTTTTTTACAGGATTCAACCTCCGATTTGTGTTTTTGTCTTACTGTTTTGGAACAGATTAGGCCCGACCCGCGGGTAGACCCCCCCCCCCCAAATAAATTCCTGGACCTCTGCCCTCAAATGATAATTTCCCACGAACGAACTCAATCTCGGGCGAAAATATATAACATATTGGCTATGCCTTACCTTGATAACATGCCCACCAACACCGCCAGGGGCGATGTGATCCCAGTCGATTGTGTTCGCAAAACAGAGATTGTCGTTCTTCTCAATTCTCACGGAACCACGCCGGATGTCGGTCAGGTTCGCCAGGCCGATCTAAAAGAAATGAAAAATACAAAAATCAAACTTGAAGACAAGAAGATGAAAATAAACACAAACAATTTACATTCTAATTAGAGACCAGCGAAACATTTCTGGGTGTTTGTCACGAACACAGAAGTATGTGCAACCCATCCACCCATATGTTGAGAATCGCGGGAACGCCGGGTTTTGTCAGCTTTTACGGCGGCAACTTCAAATTTAGAATGTTAACTTAGTTGCGAGTTATCGACCGGATGCGTCACTGGTATCTTTGCTCCGGAAGTTGCCATTTAAGAAGTTGGAATAAGTGCCAGCGGCAATATAAGGATATATGTCATTATTTTCAAACTGATGCAAAGAAATTTAAAGATAGGTATTTAAGCTAGTGAGTTAGAGTTGAACATGTTCAGTCAGTTAAAATCTGTCGTTATAGTCAGTTGGATTAAGGATGTGAATACCGTACATGCCATCAATAAATGAAGTTTACTTTCTATTACACTGCTTACTGGATGTAGGCCCCAGAACAACCATCCGAACTTCCCCCTCCACAGACCCAAACCAACCCTTCGAACAGTACCGCTCGGGCTACCATTATCTTCCGAATAGCGAAAATCACACGAGCACCAAAACTTATAATACCCTTGCTGGTATAACTGAGGAGATAGCAGCAACAACTATCTCGATACCAGAGGCAAACCCATATTGCAAAAAGACCAAAGGTTTCGATGGAATCTCAAAATTTAATATTTAATCCAGGTAATTGGGTCTTATCTTCGCCAGATCCAGTCTTCGCCAGACTCCTTGAACATTTTTACTACTAAAATTTAGAAACAGATTACGGTCAAATAGCTAATCATCTGAGAAAACTAAGTTCAAATATGGATTCAGCATGTGTGTTTACCCTATAAGACATTATCTATTTCGACAAAATCGATCGGAACTTCCTGCCTTACTTCTGCCAATTTTTCGGTTGTGATGTTTTTTTCGGAACTTCTTGTCCGGCAAAAAAAGATCAAAAGCGAATCCAGTGTATTTCCTTATATATCTAACAACTAACCAACTTCAAATAAAGCTTTAACTTATCACAAATTATCCGGTTTCAGCCCAGTTCCGGACGAACCATATGTCCGGGAGAAAAATGATTGTCATATACGGATTCAGCATCTGTTCTTACTCCTAAATCGGCCATCTAATCAACTACAAATAAAACTTTTCCTTGTCACACATTTTCGGTTTTGGCCTGATTCCGGGCGAACTACTTATCCGGGAAGAAACTGATTTTCACAGAAGTGTTCAGCATGTCTTCTTACCCCCTAACTCGAACATGTAATCAACTTCAAATAAAACATTTACTTTTGACAAACTTTCCGGTTTTGGCCAGATTCCGGGCGAACTACTTGTCCGGCGAGAAAATGGTTTCTATAATCGTGTTCAGAATGCCTTGTTACCTCATATTCGACTATCTCATTAGCTGTTTAAAAATATTTCGTTTGTCCCTTAATTTGAACACCCTCCCCCACCACTAGATTTAGTGCTACAAGGCCCATCTACGAGATCGACCTTTCCCTTGACCCAAAGAATCCTCACACCGAGTTTCATCAAAATATATCATTCCCTTCGATAGTTACCGTGCTCACAGACGGACGGACGGACAGACGGACAACTTTTGCAATGTCACAGGTATGCCTCCACTTACGTTAAGGGATCCCAAAAACCCTTTTGCGACACATAGTGTTTCGGCTTAACTGTTCTGGGATAGTTGACCACTTAACAACTACACTAAAAAAAAAAATCTTGCAGTATTTGCTGCTGGGATTAATCTTGTCTCTACTGAGATAAAATTATCTCTAATTCGGATTAATCTTACCCCAGTAGAGTAAAGATTAATCCCAGTAGCAAATACTGCAGTTGACTTTAGCCCTTACTCGGAGAAACTTTTTACAGTGTAAGCTACGCTTACAGCAAATTAAAAACGGCTTTGGCTGTTTTTAGCCTCTTTCCATGTCCCTTACCTTGAATTAAAATCTTGGCAAAATTTGCATAATCGGCCTTCGGACGAATAAGCTCCTCGGAAACATCCCGATGAAAAATTCTTTGACTGTGCAGTAGTATGGTAGTTGTACGAAAAAGTTGCTTGGAATGGTATCTAGTAGTATGGAGTAGTTTGAGTAATGATATGTAGTAGTATGGGATACTTTGATAAACATGCCTCCGACTGGGTTAATCTTATGTAGTAGTGTCCGATAGCATCCAGTTTGCTACCAGTGGCATGTAGTAGCAACGGTTACTACTGCATGCTACTTTTTCGTACTACTCCATACGACTAATTCTCGGATATTTTACATCTGGCAATGATCGGGCACATGATGCGTCACGTAAAGAGAACAGCGTGGCAAGCGTGATACCCAGTGTTTTTCTAACAGAGGAGATAGGATACACTTATCTAGTGAAGAATCTCGGGAACGAGAATAGATGTATATACTACTGAACTATTATCATAAGTACGACGTGTTTAACCCTGACTACTTCGTTACGGAAAATACAGCCAGACATTTCGGTCGTCGATTGAACGAATCCGGGCCGTCTGCTACGCTTCTATCCGGCGGAGAATTCAAAAAGGCCCTTTCCCGTGTGTAAATGAAGATTTACAAACTACGGAAGGTTTGAAAAAATACCTTTTCCGTGTGGTCATGGATGAAACTATTCCGGTCTGCTAGGCTTAATCCCGACTTTATCGGATATTCCGGTCATTCATGAAACAAGCCCAGGCCGTCCGCTAGGCTTAATCTCGAACTTATCTACAATGAGATTAGTACCATCTTTCGGGCGGATCATGGAACTATTTGGCGGTTTACTACACTGTTAAATTTTAATAGCATTTTCGAATTCTTGGTCAAATGTTATCAATCCTTCATAATCTTTTTGCAAAACAGCATATAAGTTTAGGACAATTTTATAGCACTTGAAACAGTTTTATGTTTTATGTTTTACGACAAGATTACGCTTGAAAGGTCAGACAAAATACACTGGATATCCTTCTAAACATTAAACAAAACAACACTGTGTCAAATTTTATCAAACATTGCAGCTGACTAGCACATTTTAGTTAAAACCTCTCGCTTATTTCCGACATATTAAGGCTCTAGTGCGGCCTTGGCTCTTCGGCTGACATTTTTTTTAAGACTTCCCGCGAAATCTTCATCGAGCGCCTGTTTTCTCTGACCAATTCGTCCACTAGTGAAATATCAAAAAAAAATTATCCCCCCCCCGTGACACTATCACACCTGGTAGCCGAAACTGCACAACGCCTCAGTCTATTCTCGTTCAACCTAAAACAATGGTTTCCTACCTTTTCGCCGTTCGGAACTACAAACAACATTCAGTGCACCTGCCTGAACGTACCGCCCATCAAGTTTCAACCGGGTTTAATCAAATTTCATTCGTATTGAAAGTTGAATTTCCGGGAATTTCCGGGAAGCCCACCAACTCTCCGTACTGAGGTCGGATAAGGCCTGGACCCAATAATCTCAAACCCATGACCATGGTTCGGCCGTTCGGTCCCTACGGTTAAAACAAAATTACGACCCCCCCCCCCTCGAACTCCCACCACCGTAGAAGATGCAATTCGGACCCGCGAAATGCCAAGATATGATTCCGACACATAAATGGCACATCTACTGCCTCAGCTTTACTAATTTCACTCGAATCGAATTTCCCACGTTAGGGCTATCTGATTCCCAGATGCATTTGTCACAACATTTTCCAGAACATTTCTCACGGGGACCTTTACATGGGGACGTTTTGCCCTAGGGACGTTTCGCCATGGGGACGTTTTGCCATGGGGTCGCTTTGCCGTGGGGACCTTTCCCACGGGGACGTTTCGCCATGGGGAAGTTTGTCGGGAACGTTCTGCCACGGGACGTTTCGTCGGGAACGTTCCGCAACGGGACGTTTCGATTGGGGATGTTTCGAAAACAAACCCCCAGACGAGTGTAACATTACAATTTCACGAACTAGCGAGCGTTCTTGGAAGAGCACCCCTCTGCACAAGCCAGTTTATGCACAAGCAGGCGGGCGACTTGAAAGCCTCTTGGCGTTCGCAATTTACGAGCGTTATAAAATCCGACTCCCAATATCTCCGTATCAAGTGCTGCACTCACAAAAATAAATGTTCCCAGACGGGAGTTTTCCGTATGCGGCAAGTTATTTCCGTATGCGGCAAGTTATTTTACTCTGCATTATCTTTCTGTTCATGTACTGTAAATATCCGTTTGCCATCAGGAATATTTCTGTTCAAGCCAAATTTTTCATTTAGATTCATTTCAGAAGTTTTATGTACGCGAGCGGTGAAGTTCAGTGAGATTTTCACGCTGGTGTACGGAAAATTTTTGTTTCGCGAGAAACGGCAAGTTTTCTGTTTTGTTTCAGACATTTTTTACGCTGGTTCAGAGGAATTTTCAGTTTAACAAGAAACGGCAACTTTTCTGTCAAGCTTCAGAAAGCTTACGCTGCTGTCCAGGATTATTCCGTTCTGAAAGGAAAGTAAGATTTTTACATCTATCAGTGCCGTTCAGCAACAGGAAACTTCAGTACCTGAACAATTTATAATTATTTTTATGCTGGGATACGGAACTTTTCTTTCTGGCAAGAACCGGGAAGTTTTCCGTTGATCTTCAGAAAATTTACGTTCAGAAACAGGAAACTTCAGTACCTGAACAATTTATAATTATTTTTATGCTGGGATACGGGACTTTTCTTTTTAGCAAGAAACAGCAAGTTTCCTGTTGAGCTTCAGAAAATATACGCAACTGCACTCACAAAAATAAGCGTTCCTAGACGAGAGTTTTCCTTATGCGACACGTTATTTTTCTCTGCTTTATCTTTCTGTTCATGTACTGTAAATTCCCGTTTGCCAACAGGAATATTTCTGTTCAAGCAAAAAAAAGTCCACTTAGATCCATTTCAGAAGTTTTCTGTACGCTAGCGGTAAAGTTCAGTGAGATTTTCGCGCACCAGGAATATTTCTGTTCAAGCAAAACAAGACCAAAGGTTCCGATGGGATCCCAAAAATTCAATATTTGATCCAGACAATTAGTTTTGTCTTCGCCAGATCCAGTCTTCGCCAGGCCAAACAGCTAATCATTAAGAGATCCAAGCTCAGATATGGATTCAGCATGTGCGTTTACCTCTATAAGCCGATCGAAACGATCCTAGCTTACTTCTGTGAATTTTGCGGTTCTGCCGAAATTCAAGAACTACTTGTCCGGAGAAAAACTAAAGCTCAAAAACTGATTCACCGTATCTCCTTACCCCTATATCCAACATCTAATCAACTTGAAATAAAACTTTAACTTTTAACAAATTTTCCGGTTTTGGCCGGATTCTGGGCGAACTATTTGTCCGGCGATAAAATGGTTTTCGTATTCTTGTTCAGCATGCCTTCTTACCCCTACATCAAACATCTAATCAACTTCAGATAAAACTTTAACTTCTAGCAAACTTTCCGGTTTTGGCCGGATTCCGGACGAACTACTTGTCCGGCGAGAAAACGGTTATTATATTCTTGTTCAGCATGCCTTCTTACCCCTATATCGAACATCTAATCAACTTCAAATAAGACTTCTACTTTTAACAAACTTTCTGGTTTTGCCCTATTCCGGACGAACTACTTGTCCGGCGAGAAAATGGTTTTCATATTCGTATTCAGCGTGTCTTCTTACCCCATAATCGACTATCACATTAGCTGATTAAAAATTTTTTGCTTGCCCCTTAATTTAAACCCCCTCCTCCACCCATAAATGTAAAGCTGCAGGGCCCATCTACGAACTCGACCTTACTCTTGACCCAAAGAATGCACACACCAAGTTTCATCAAAATATCTCATTCCCTTCGAGAGTTATCGTGCTTACAGACGGACAGACGGACGGACGGACAGACGGACGGACGGACAGACGGACGGACAACTTTTGCGATGTCATAGGTATCCCTCCACTTACGTTTTGGGATCCCAAAAAGTCCATTTAGATCCATTTCAGAAGTTTTCTGTACGCTAGCGGTAAAGTTCAGTGAGATTTTCACGCTGGTGTGCGGAAAATTTCTGTTTCGCGAGAAACGGCAAGTTTTCTGGGTTTTTTTTCCAGACATATCTTTACGCTGGTACACAGAAATTTTCAGTTTAACAAGAGACGATAATTTCCATGCTGAGGTTCAGAAAACTTATGCTATACTGTACAGGATATTACCGTTTTGAAAGAAAAAGAAGATGTGGGTTCTCCCCGTGCCGTTCAGGAACAGAGAACTTCAGTACCTGAACAATTTTAGATTTATTTTTATGCTGGGATACGGAACTTTTCTTTTTAGCAAGAAACAGGAAGTTTTCCGTTGAGCTTCAGAAAATTTAAGTTCAGCAACAGGAAACTTCAGTTCCTGAACAAGTTAAATTAATTTTTATGCTGGGATACGGAACTTTTCTTTTTAGCAACAAAAGATACACAGAAATTTTCAGTTTAAGAAGAAACGGCTATTTTTTTAGAAATTTACGCTACTGGACAGGATTATTCCTTTCCAAACAAAAATAAGATGTGGGTTCTCCCCGCGCTGTTCAGCAACAGAAAACTTCAGTTCCTGAACAGCTTTACATTTATGTTTGAATATATGCAGACACAATTATGGTAATCGAATTTCCTTAGGCTACGCAGCACCGAGTATTGTCAGGTTAATGCTTGGACACATTTCATGCGAGAAGAGTCTTAACAGAGTTTTGACAAACAAATGTTTTCTTGTGATAAATGCAGTAAAGACTCGAGAGACTTTTCGTTACTGAGAATGGATTTAACCATGAAAACGGCATCGGTTGGAAACCGAGGCGTGAGGCTCACGACTGTCAGTTAAGAGTGTCGGAAGTTTAAGGTGGAATGTGTATGGAAGTCACGAGAAGATACGTATAAAGGTAAGCTTTTACTTTCCAAACTCAACTGGTCCGCTGAATTTATATGGCTCGACTAGTGAGCCCGTGAACTAGGGTGGAGGCGTATGACAGCAAACGGCATTCGTGTGGGACTGGCGGACAAATGGTCTTTTCGGAAATTCAGTTGTGGGATTACGGATGAGCTTTGACAGTATGAAGAATCATGTCAGATTCTGCACCTATACTAGAATTTGCAATCGTCTCAAAATTGGTGGGAGACACAACAAAAGGTCCCAGTCCTGCCTCTCCAGGTTCTTGTTCTCATGTCATTACAGTTGCGGTGAAGGAAGGCCCTATCTTTTGAAAGACGAATTAGTTAGTCTATATGAGAAGGAGCGATTTAACATTTGTGTACCCTATTAGGAAGAAAAGGCGAGGTTCCAAGTTTTTCCGGTCGAGGCCGACGTCTCATGATTGGTCAAGTTAATTTTTGAAGCACTGCATACACCAAAAGTGTCTGTAAGACTAAATAGTATTTTTTTTTAAAGGTCATGTGTCTTCCACCATCATAAGAGTTCTTCGTTGTCACAGAAGACATCATATACGAGGCAGGAAACGAGAAGATGGCCGTAGTCGCCCTGCTAGCGGTCTTTAGTACATTCTAGTACCCATACCCGAAGGCTGCATTCGCAAACATGCCCTTCGCGCAATAGCCACCCCTAATAAACTTCGAGCGTGTCCACTGTCCGAATCCAGTCGCCCAAGAAGGTCATTCAGTGCAAAGTCGTTCAGACAAGCGTGAACATAGCATGATTTTACATTAACCTTCCCAGGATTTGTATAGGATTTTGAGAAAAGGTAGAACCATTCTAATTTATATTTCAGATTTGTTTTGCCTTATATTTTCTTCGTTGGAAAACTAGCCTAATAATTAGTAACCCCACAGTGAAAAAGCGCCCTATTGTTTTGATGATTGTAGTTTTTCTCTTTTTATTTGAAATCAATTCAAATGAGTTTAATCTGTTTTTTTTTAACAGTGCAAAACTATTTATTTTAGTACTTTCACACCATCTTCACCTGAACAACTCCTCGATTTGTTCTTCACACATCGTAACTTCAGCGCGCCTTCCGCTTCTTCTTGAAAATTGCGCATAAAATGCTGCATCGTTGCAGCATTTCTCGTGCAATTTTTAGCGGCATTAATTGCGCGTAAAATTTCACGAAAATTGCAGTCCGAAACTGAAATGCTCCGAAAATTGCAGAATTAATGTCGCATTTTCCGTACGAAAGCTGAATTCGGACACGCTCTTCTACTTTCCGAGCCCAACGTACGTACCTTGTTTATATATAGTTTTAGACTTACTTCAGATTTAGATCAAATCTTCTGCTCTACCTTTGAGCACTTCTCCAAGCTTGTGCCAGAAACATATTTCCATTCTATTACGGAAGAAGGTAATCATTGAGTTGAGTTGCACTAGTTTAGACCTATTTTGTAGTTCTAGCCTATCTGGCGCATTTTAACCATTCTTGACGATGAGTCTGATGGTTACTAATTCGGGGTCATTTCTCCCATCGTATGGAGAATACAGCAGGAAGATACGTGAATAAAGTTACCGAAAATGCGAATGACGACGACTCACAATACATCCATCTTTACACTTAGATGAGTCGACTATTATTAGTTCGGCCCGGATTCGGGAGTCTTTACACTTAGATAAGTCGACTGTTATTAGTTCGGCCCGGATCCGGGAGCGATACACCTTTGTCACGATCATATCTGGAAGAATACGTTCGGTATCTAACCAAAACTGACGGAGAGTGAGTGCTCGAGTATTACGGGACAAAAAACCTCAAAAGGGTCGACATAAAGTAATTACAATACTTGAAAAAAATTAGTCTGGCAAAAAAAAGAAAATAATAAAATTAATGTAAAACAAGAGCTAGGAGCTCATATGGCACTTGATACGAGTAGGTGGTACAAAAAAAGTAGATGAGAAACCAAAATACCCCGCCATCCAAAAATGCGGTTCGGAACTAGAATTACCCCTCCCTCCACTCCCCCCACGATGCTCGGATCGGGGAAGTGACTATTTCTAACTTAATCTTGTGGGGTCCCTGATATGCCTGCCAAGTTTCATCTTCCTAGCTTATGTGGAAGTGCCCGGACTAGCAAAACCTGGACAGACAGACCGACGGACGGACAGAAATTGCGATCGCTATATGGCACTTGGCCGAAGGGCAAGTGCCATAAAAAAACATGTTCAAAATTAGTCAAAACTAATTATTTGCATCATTGATTTCTTGAAGTATTTTGTTTTCTGTTTGTTCTTGTTAATTCCCGTAAGTCGAAAGAAGGAAGGATGTAAACTAGATCACAATAAACAAACTCCGTAAATTAGACAAAATCCATTATAGTGGTTTCTTGAAGATCCTGAAACTGAGCTAAATAATATTCAGCTTCCGAGACCAGAAAACGTCAAACTGGCCGATTTTCTTTTTCCGACATATCTAAACGTACATTTTATGGGGATATACTTAGTTGTTTTAATCCTCTGACACTCCACTCGATCTTCTCGAAGGTTTTAGTAACTATTCTGACCGCCGCCGGGAGATCAATGAATAGTTAATTAGCAATGGCAAACTTGCTTTCAAGAGTGAATTGTGGTCAAGTATATTGTGGATAACGCTGGCTACCGTGAGGATTTTGAAGAAAACAAAGGTAACAGTGTGTTCGGAAAAACATATTAAGAACGAACAAATAGCAAACTAGTTTCGAACATGGTTATTTTGTCACATTCTTTTTATGGCACTTGCCTTCCGGCCAAGTGCCACATACCGATCACTTTTCCGTCGGCCTATCGGACGGTCAGTACGGTGTCTTCGAGTTAGGGTACTTCCAGATGTGCTAGGATGATGAAAATATTAGGGACCTGACCAAACTAACTTGGAAGTAGTCACTTGCCCGATCCGACGATCGTGGGGGGAGGGAGGGGAGCCGGAATAAGGCATAACTTTCCAACGGCTGATCGGATCTTAATGAAACTTGATATTGGGAAAGATGTCATGTCTCAGATGTCTCATTTCAAGTCCGGACCGAATCCGATGAATGTGGGGGGAGTCAGAGGGGGGAACCGGAAATCATGTGACACGCTTAAAGTGGAGCGATCGGGATGAAACTTAATGAGGAACAAGCACAAGCCCTAGGTACATCACTGACAGAACCGGACCGGATTCGTGCACTGTGGGGGGAGTTGGAGGCGGGGTTCCGGAATTACGGTGATACGGAGTTAAGTTACTTCCAGGTCCAGGCTAGGACAATGAAACTTGGCAGGCAAATCAGGGACCCGACCAGATTAACCTGGAAATAGTCAAATTCCCGATCCGACCATCGTGGGGGAGTGGAGGAGGGGGAATCCGGAATCTGGAGGTATGTATAACTTCCGAACGGGTGATCGGATCATAATGAAACTTGATATGTAGAAATACCATATGTCTCGGATATCCCGTCTTAAGTCCGGACCGGATCCGATGAAGGTGGGGGGGGGGTCAGAGGGGGGAACCGGAAACCTTGTGACACGCTTGGAGTGGATCGGAATGAAACTTGGTGGGAAGAACAAGCACAAGCCCTATGTACATCAGTGACAGACCGGACAAGATTCGGGCACTGTGGGGGAGTTAGAGGGTGGGATCCGGGAATTCCCATGATCCCAAGTTAAGGTACTTCCAGACGTACGATAAACTTGGTTTGAAAATTAGAGACTTGACAGGATTGGCTAAGAAATAGTCAGTTCCCCGATCCGACCATCGTGGAGGGAGTGGGGGGAGGGAGAATCCTGAATCTTGAGGTATGTATAACTTTTGAACGGGTGATCGGATCTTAATGAAACTTGATATTTGGAAAGCCCTTATGTCTCAAATGTCCTATTTAAAGTCCGGATGTAATCCGATGAATGTTGGGGGGTATAGCAGGTTATACATTCTCATGAGCCCTATGAGCCCATGATCATTTCTGCCTCAAGGGTTTGGCTTACAACTGATTTCCTTAAAGTACAAACAATAGTTTGAGTAAAATATACATTTTCGTGCTTCCGATCCGATGAGTTCTTCATCGTTTTTGCTTCAAGACTTTTGATTACAAATGATACCAACAAACCCACGAATTGACGAATCCTCTGACCCAGCCTTGCAAGTGCCATATGAGCTTCCAGCTCGTGTTATTTGTTGTCAGACTTACAATTATTTTTTCAAGTATTTTAATTATTTTATGTCTACCCTTTTGAGCCTTTTTGCCCCGTCATACTCGAGTCCTCGTGTGATGGAGAGGGGTTATGAAGCTTGGTACAAAACCACGCATTGTTCAAATAGGTGTTATAAGGTGTAAGCACTGTTCAAATAGGTGTTATAAGGTGTAATACGGCGTATAAGGTTGGAAGTATGTTGGAAGCCAACAACTTTTCTTCAAAACAAGACGTTTTTGTTCTGTTACGACCGCTTAGTTTTAGTCTGAGGATCATTGCTGTCTATCCCTGGTCTATCCGTTAAGTTAGTAGCTTTTCATAATATAATGGGGGTCAAATTGTACTCTTGTACTTCAAGTAGGCTAGTACCAAAGAAACTTTTCTAATCTTTTAAGAGCTTGGACAATTGTTTCAGGGGAAGAGATGCTGCACTAGCACTTCTTGCATCTTTTTACATGTTTGCGCTGCCTTACCCCAAATCTGCTTTTCTCAGCATGCTATGTCTACAAAAGTAAGTACAGATTATTCGCCTCGTCTTTATATCGAAAGCATCGAAAATGTTTGTCCTAAAATTGTTCTCTGCATAGGATGCAAGTGTAACCAGCGCCATATCGTATAGATTAATTGTTCACGTTAAGCCCTTGGTCAAATGTAGCGACTAAGACAAAACTGAGTTGAGCTACAAGGTACTAGCTGAGCTCTGAATTTATGCCGCTGCTGATATCAGAGGGAATAGTGCAGTAAATAAGCGGTTGCCCCTCATTCGACACTGTTGGCTGAACTGGAGCAATTGACTGAAATCATTCGTGACGTTCGTTATAGGTTAATCTTTGTGTACAGATGACCGAATCCGATATTCAATAGGAATCAGACTACGAATCAGATTCTGAATAGAGCATTATACCCACCATAAACAAATAAATGTATATAGCCTTAATAATATTAGTACGAAAGATAAACGCACGCAAATCGGCTTGAGCATTACCCATGTTTCTTGACTGTTTGTGTTTTAATGGAACTGAAATGATTTCCTCTCGGCCACTATAGGAATGAATTCGGTGTTAATTTTATTTAATGAAGTGGTTACTTCTTGTTCAGGCCATGTAGTGAACCTCCCATATTTATCTTTATACCAATTTGTAAGTTGGATAGGTCAAACAGCCTCCATCCTGCGCCATGTGTCCTTACATTATTTGTATCGTATTCGTGGTAGTATAGTTTCTTGTGAGTGTGTTCTTTTTTTCTTATTTTGTCCCATCTACTCCATTCTGAACCCGTGTGTGTTATTTTGAGTAATGAAGATTTTGATTGATTGGACACTCGTATTAGGCTACTGGTAGGAATTAAGATGAATAATAGCTAAATGAAAATAATATTTTGGTGTCGTCAGAGGTGTCGCAATCGATACATAATGTTTGCTTTCCTCGCTATTGAGGAGAAAAAGATTTATAAATAACTCTGATTTTTGTTTTCAGGCACGTTGCTGGGCTGGAAAAATACGCCGCTCCTTGCAAAGGCGTAAACGTCACCAAGTCTGTTGAAAGGGTGCATAAATTTGTATCGGGACTTCAAGTACATGTGCTTTGAATTTATTTTGATTGATATTTGAACTATTTCATGATATTTGTACTGTGATATTTGATTTATTTGAGTGATATTACTATATCAATATAAATATTTATTTTATTTAACTTGTACCGAACTTTTGTGCTTGGGTACAAGAACCTCCCGCCCGTGAACAGAAATCTTGCCATCTCAGTACAAAAATCTTCACTTCCTCAACAGAATGTTACACCAGCGGGACAGACATTTTATGTTGATCTTCAGAAGGTTTATGCTTGAGTACAAGAACTTTCCGCCCGTGAACGGAAATCTTTCCGTCTCAGTACGAGAATCCTCAGTTCCTCAACAGAATATTACACCAGCGAGACAGAAATTTTATGCTGAGCTTCAGAAGGTTTACGCTTGAGTACATGAACTTTCCGCCCGTGAACAGAAATCTTTCCGTCTCAGTACGAGAATCTTCAGTTCCTAAACAGAATATTACACCAGCGGGACAGAAATTTTATGCTGAGCTTCAGAAGGTTTATGCTTGAGTACAAGAACTTTCCGCCCGTGAACAGAAATGTTTCCGTTCCTCAACAGAATATTGCAGCAGCGGGACAGAAATTTCTTGTTCAGCATCAGAATTATTATGCTTGGGTACGATGATTTTCCGTCCCTGTACAGTAAAATTTCCGTTTCTGTGCGAGAATCTTCAGTTGCTCAGCAGAATATTACAGTACCGGGACAGGAATATTATGATCAGCCTCAGAAAGTTTACACTTGGGTGCATAAACTTTCCGTGGATACTATTTTTCACAAAATTGCGAATACGGGAAACTTCTGTTGGTGAACAGAGTGTATTGTAGAATTTTTCCGTCACCGGCCAAAGTTGCTTTGGCTCGCTTTTTCAGAAACTTTCCGTACACAAACAGAAGAAGTACTGTAACGCGGGTTGCCGAAATTTTTCTGTTCCTGAACGGATTTTCCCTTCGAAAATTTTTCTGAGTGTGTACAAAATATTCCTGTACACGGTGACTGGAAGCGCAGTGTTGAACCCATGCTTCGCCATCCAGATTTTTCTTCCGGATCCCAGACAGCCGTTTTCGTCGAGACGGATCTGGAAGCCAGGCCGAAAGCGTCTGGAAGGCCGGGGTGTTGGGCACCAAGGATTCCGGATGTCTGGAAGGTGCCATAGAGGTAACCCGTTCGAGAGACACAACAAATATGCAAATGTAGGAAGAAATGGGAAAGTGATTGGCAGTTGTGACTGGGATGTAAGAGATGTTTGAAGTGCGATGGGTACATCCAAAAAATGTTGAAGATTCGAAAATCAGACTTACCTATGTTTTCTTATAAAAGTTTGGGCAAATGTGCCAAGTGACAAGGTTAAACTAATGACCACTAGGTAGCAGTCATAAAGTCTCACTGGACCACATTTTTAGAGGGGTTCGCACAATGAAAAAAGTACCTTGTCCAATCTGCCCCTTGTCCAAGATGCCCCCAGTCTCCCCTGGCAAAATTAATTGTCATCATTATCACGAAAATCTGGAAGGGTTGACCTTCACTATGCGGAAGGCCCGAACTTCTGGGAATCTGGAAGGTGAAGCCTGGCTTTTACTCCAATGTAAGTGTTATATAACGACTCTCGTGGTACCTATATCTTAACCTGTTGCCCGAAACCGAGTATCTACTATACTTGTAGCGTGTGCCCGAGCGGTTGGTACATGTTGAACAATACCGGTATCCTGATCTTAATTCTCGAAGGGTTGGTTCGTAACTGTGGAGGGGGGGGGGTCGGACTCGGACGGTAGGTCCTGGGTCCTACATTCAATAAACAATGTTTAGAAAACACACTTAGCCTACCTTTAATATTGAAGTTCTGCATACATCGAATACATCTGTTAATCCAACTTTCCTTAATCACTACTGGCTTCTCACCAGAGCAAAACAACACTAGGGAGTAGCGCCAAGACCTGTCCTGTGCTTTCCGTGCTTCGCAAACGGGCATACTCGTAGCGCAGTCAACTACGCTTGCGACATTTAAGGCAAGACAAACTTGCGGGTTTAGAAATTTCTAGCAAATCTAAGATGCGGTCTTCCCAGATCAAGAAATCAGTGGAGGTTTTATCTTCTTTTTTGCTGTGTTTATAATATGAAATGTGCATACATCAAATACATCTGTTAATCCAACTTTCCTTAATCACTACTGGCTTCTCACCAGAGCAAAACAACACTAGGGAGTAGCGCCAAGACCTGTCCTGTGCTTTCCCTGCTTCGCAAACGGGCCATACTCATAGCGCAGTCAACTACGCTTGCGACATTTAAGGCAAGACAAACTTGCGGGTTTAGAAATTTCTAGCAAATCTAAGATGCGGTCTTCCCACATCAAGAAATCAGTGCAGGTTTTACCTTTTTTTTTGCTGTGTTTATAATATGAAGTTATTGGAGCCAGCGCTGGTGCACGACTTATTGAGTTTCAGTAGGGACGTTCACTAGCGCTAGTGGTGCTAGTATCGCTGCTATTCGAGTGTGTATCACTTTACCTACGTCTTGGCGCTACTCCCTAGCGTTATTTTGCTCTGCTTCTCACTCAATCCTGACTAAGACTCTCTTACCTCTTTCATTTCATGCATCTCCCATATCACCAGCGCAAAGCTGCTGAAGAGGTTTTGACCCTGAATCACTCGCAGGTTAGGGAACAAACCCACAAGGGTTTCCAGGTTGAAGGCTCGGTACAGCAGTAAATAGTCGGTGATTTCTCTTAGCTGGAATGAAAAGTTTTAATTAGGGAATCCGAAGTACACGCCTACACTGCCAGAAGTTTTAATATGATAAGTTTAAAGGACCCATCGTGTCTATGTTGCCAACGCAACGTACTTCCGTAAAAAAAAATTTACCCCCCCCCCCCCCAAAGGGTCTTTTTTTTCTTTTCTTTTTTTTGGGGGGGAGAAATGAAGGAGGATTCATGGTGGTTAGAATTGCGGCCACAATCAGGATTCTTTTGTCTTAGAAGTGGCCGTTAATGGTAAATTGTTTGTTTAATTTATATGTTTTGGATAAAATTAAAAAATGTCTATGTCTAATTGCGTCCTTTAATCCCAGAGACCAGATTTCATGTGTTACATCCTGAGCCCGCTATCGAATTAACGACGCACTTGCCACGTTTCACTATTTTCCATGCGCAGTATGTTCCCGACGAGTATTTGTGTACCACGCTATTGATACGTAAAACCAATTATCTGAATTTTGAGGAGTTTTTGCTAGAAGACACGGGCCTGCAAAAAGGCTTAAAACAGCCAAAGCCGTGGATAATTTGTTAAAGGCTGAGCCTAGTTTTACAGTGTTCAAATAAATAAATAATGAGTAATTATATACATATATAAATAAATAAGTATGCATTTAAGTATAAGTAACATAAACAGTTAGTGCGAGTGTTGGCATTATAGGCACGACTGGTCCTTCAATTGTTGTGTTTTTCACTGAAAATAACGTTTCAAAACATGTATATCTTATACAGAATCGTAACAGTTAAAGGCTCATAATACAATACTTCTGCAACATAAACAGATAATGTGTTATCTCTTATTACTTGATAAACCTTAACATTGACACGTCGTAGTTGCGACAGTAACTTATTCTACTTCAGTAGTATTTCCATCCATGCTCGTTCCCGAGATTCTGCACTTCATAAATGTATCCTAACTCCTCTATTGTCAGTCATTATAAGTGTTTAAGTAACATAAACAGTAAATAGTTTTTGGTCACTTCCCGCTAAACAATATTTCTGCTTTGTTCCGAAGGTAGTTGATCACTTTGAAACGTAGCTATGCTTACAGGAAATTACACAAAGCTTCGGCTGTTTCTTGCCTTTTTCCATGCCTCTTGCCTTGGATGATAAACGTGACAAAATTTGCATCGCCGGTCTTCTGTATAAAATATATACAAAATATTCATTCATTAATAAGCGTCTCTTAATAAACAATGATTGGGAGCCTGATAGTCACGCAAAAAGAACAAACGAGACAAGCGCAATAATCATGTGTAATGACTGACAATAGATGAGATAGGATACATTTATGAAGTGCAGAATCTCGGGAACGAGCATGGGTGGAAATACTACTGAAGTAGAATAAGTTACTATCACAACTACGACGTATGAAGGTTAAGGTTTACTAAGTAATAAGAAATAACACATTATCTGTTTATGTTACAGTTACAGAAGTATTGTGCTATGAGCATTTAACTGTTTCGATTCTGTATAAGATGTACACGTTTTGCAACGTTATTTTCAATGAAAAAAAACAACACTTGAAGGACCAGTCGTACCTATAATGCCAATACAACATACTTCTGTAATTGCTCTATGATTCTTAAATCGGGAGACCATAATTTTGTATGTAACATTCAAAGCCCGCTAACAACAACTCAATAGTTGCATTTTTGCATAGCATGGTATCTGATACCACGGTCAAAAGCGTTTTTGCAGTAATCGTGGTATCTGACCAGTTATCGTGGTATTTGATATCAGATACCACGGTCCGACTGTGGTAACTGATCGTGGTATCTGAAAGGTCATCTAACTTTCAAAAATTTTTGTCAAATTGGTGGGAAAGAAGTTTGGCACTTAGTGATGTGACTGGATATCAGTTTTCTTTTGGGATGACGCCGAAAAGATCAATTTCGGCAATTGTCCTTTTTGCAGAGCAACCATACATCAGGTAGCCTACCACGTTCACTGCAAAAACGACTAATTTCAGATCCAGTTACCGTGGTAACAGATACCATGGTATCTGCACAAACGCAACTCATGACACACTATTTTCATTGCATATCATGACAAAAGCTGCAGATCACTTTGGATACGGACTTTAAATAAATTACTACTGAGCACAGATACGAGAGTTATCATTCACATGAAGGTATAATTGTGGGTAGGCTACTTATTTTGAGTTGAATTTTAAGAAAGTGCAGATTATGCAAAATAAAGCTCTTCGTATTTTAGGTGAACGTCTGAATTGTAACGATACGGTTAACTGTTTGAGTCGTTATTTGTTCTACCGGTAACAAAAAAAAAAAAAAAAAATCTGGACACCAGACTGGAATCTTTGTCTCGGTCTTTGTATATAAGAGTTATGAACAGATCGTGTTCATCGCATTTTAGACATTTGTATGTTGATCATGCTTTAATCACGAGTATGAGACGAGGAAAGCGAGTTTGTTGGTGAGTGATACTGGAGAGTCGTCAAGAGGAGGGTTTTGTGTGAGGAATTCAGGTGTGAAGGTGTGATATCATCTTCCGGAGAGAATCAAGGTGTCGGAGAACCAGTTTTTGTTCAAAAAGAGATTGACAAATAATTTTTTTGATAGGTCTAGTTCGGTAAATTCGGGACATTTACTTGGTATTTTATTTGAAGGGGAAAATTTTATTACTATTATTAGTGATTCAGGGTTGGGTTGGGTGGGGGGGGGAAGAAAAAGAAATGAGAAGGTTAAGACAAGAATTGTGCACGTGTCATCATTTGCATTGAGTGAGTAAAAGTTTCGCGCCATATCACCTTTCGTTACCTCTGCAAATACTAAATCGCTGTTAAGTCGCTGCTGAGGAAAAGTAGGAGTCAAAGCTGATTGGTTCTATGGACGAGCTCCAGAGAGGGTCAGCGCGCGGAGTACGCCTCCTGCCAGTCTCCTTCACTACTTCTTGTGCGATAAGCAACGGCGAAGACGGAAGAGGAGTAGACGGGTATCAAGATCAGCTCAAAGCTAGAGCAAATACCTCTAGGTCCCAGTTTGGTCGGGGTTTCATAATCGCTGCATGCGACTAAAGGCAGAACTTCTATCTGATTATTTGTTCCTGATATCACCGAATAAAAATGTCAGTTGACTAACAATGCAACCAAATAAACTGAAGGAATGAATCCGCTCTGATCTAATGAAATTTTTTAGATATGCCATAATTACCATGACAACATAAGACCTGACGATGTGTCCTCATCGCAAACCACAACGGTCTCAGAGGACACAACTAGAAACTTCGTGGTGAGATATGTCGGAAAGTGGACTTTCAAAAACGAAATAGTGGACCACTGAAATCATCTCTTTTGAAGTGTCGTGAGCGCAGACACTACCCATGAATGCTAAAGAAGGTGTGAATCATCACCTGGCTGACATTCAATTTGTTGTCAATAGTGTACTGAGCATGTTGTTGTTGTAGAGACGAAAACCTTTTTGCTGTAATTTATATTATTTATATTACCTTTGGGAAGGAGTAGGCTGCGTAGGCAGAGGCGTTGGCGTTCTCGATAAGCAAGATCTGGACGTAACCTTCCACTACTTCGCAGTCGATCAAGTTCTTTAAGCCGTCGGGAGTATTTCGAACGTCGACACTCTGGCAAACTGCAAAGGAAATTAAATTAAAAACAAGAAAAAAGACATGAAGCAGAGGAAAATTTTTCAATTTGTCTTATTTTTAATCACTGCTCTTACCAGAAATGGCTTTTTCACAATAAAATGGCTCGGAAATATTCTTCTTCGAAACACTCCTACTGACCTCGTGAAATTAGACCTTCATTGTTAGCGCTTGCCGACTGTGGCCGGGCTCCGAGCAAAAAATACTTAGCTTTTCTCGCGAAAATTTAAAACAAACGTGCGCCGTGGTTAAATGCTGAGAATCCGCAGCAAAATCAAAGTCGTCCTAAAGTCTGTCTGACCGACTGAATAACATAAGAGCAGACTGAATTTAACTGACCCGTTTTCATAAGGGTAAATTCGGTTTCTTTTAGTTGTAAAAATGTTGGATCATGTTCAAGAGTCCTTACTAGCCGGAATGTGTAGAATGGATCAAGGAATTTATCGACTGGCTTAATCTTACTGATCGTTTTCAGTAGAATATCGACTGATTTAAGAAACAATGACTAATTCTTTAAGAAAGATCGACTGTTTCAGGAAAAAATTCAACTGTTTACATGAAATATCGCAGCGCTTCGCGCCGACTTGAGTATTTTTTAAGTCGGGTCTTCACCTTCCGGAATCTGGGTTCCCAGATTTTCCGAGATTTTTTTTTGAATATTTTCTGCGATACTTAAAAATTTCAGAAATCTGGAAGCTCAAAAGCCTCTTTTTTCCGGATTATTTTGATGTACTTTCGGACCGGTTCATATTCCAGATGCAATTTACAGAAGAAATCAAAGAATAATCTGGAAGCCCAGATTCCGGAAGTTCCGGGAGGTGAAGACCGGACTTTACAGTCTGGCTGACAACAGTAATGGGGGGAGGGCACTATACGTGACACCTCTGGTAGTGTTAACAGTACGGTATTCATCACTCCAATTTTCGTCATATCAATTGCTTGTTTCGATAAATAAATGAATAGCTAAAATATCCGAAAAACGGACATGGATCAACACAAAACAACAATGAACTCGTAGCCATTTTTATCGACTGGTAACTGGTTCTACACCATTTACCACGATATCAATTAACTACAGTGAACGGGAAAGAAATGCTTGCGCAGACGCAGATATCGCTCACAGAAATACCAAAATTCTATCCGTGATATCACCGATCTACACCCTACGGCCAATATGGCCTACGTCACACGGGTCAGACTTGAAAGAGAGAGCAAAAGAACCAAACGGAACCTCCCCCGAGCGTAAGCGACAAGAATGTGAAAAGACAGGTTTGTTATGGCAAGGACGGGTAAAAGCCCCGATGACGTCATAAGGTCGCTTTTGTTGACAATATCAATGCCGGACTAAACCTGCGGAATAAACCAAAAATACAAACTAGCAATTAGTATACAGAAAACAATCATTTGTTTTTCTATAATCTGAGAATATTTGACTTTAATCAGTGTTATTTTGATCCGCTTTCGGGGCTTCTTAAAGGAGTAGGACCGAAAGGCTGATGACTACATTGTCTAGGCTATTAAATAAAGAAATACATTTTATTTCTGGACAGCTCATGTAGGCTAAGCTACTCGCTAGCGTCGGATCGTCATAGGGTTTTAACAAGAGCTACGAGCTCAAATGGCACTTGTACGAGAAGGTGATGTAAGAAAGTAGATGAGTGATCGTCACAAATGTGGAAGGATCCTAAAAAGCGATCGCCGGAATTCCGTGAAACCCTCTTCAACTCCCCTCAAAGAGTCCCGATCCGATCTGGTTCTGTCTGAATATATCTAGGGCTTATGCTTGTTCTTCCCACCAAATCCCATCCCGATCCCCCGACGCTAAGCGTTTCACGAAAATTCCGGTGATCCCCTTCACCCCACCCCCCCCCCACAAGTATCGGAAACGGTTCTGACTTGACACGGAACATCTGAGACGGCACCTCTTTCCGCTTACCAAGTTTCATCCAAATCCGATCGCCCGTTCAAAAGTTATTAACGCCACTATATTCCGGATTCCCCATCGCTACACTCCCCCACGACAGTCGGATCATACACGTGACTATGCTCAAGTCGGTTTATTCGAGTCCCTGATATGCCAGCCAAATTTCGTCGTCCTAATTCATGAGGGAGTACCGAACTCGCGGGATCACCGGAATTCCGGACCCTCCCCCCCCCCCAACTTCCTCTACAGTGCCCGAATCTGGTCCGATTATGTCAATGATGTATCTAGGACTTGTGCTTGCTCTTCCCACCAAATTACATCCTCGATTACATCCCGATCCCTCGACTCTAAGCGTTTCCCAAGATTTCCGGCTCCTCACTCCAACTCGAAATCCGGTCACCGAATCCGGTCCGGATTTTAATTGTGTCATCTGAGACAGGTCTTTCCACATGTCAAGTTTCATGAAGATCCGATCACCCATTACAAAGTTACGAATACCTCTTCCTCCGTTACGAATACCCCTTCCTCCACTCCCCCACGTTGGTCAAATTATGTAAGCGACCATTCTCAAGTCTTTTTCTTCGACTCCTTGATATGCCAGCCCAATTTCATCGTCCTAATACATCAGGAAGTACCGCAATTGCGGGATCATCAGAATTCCGAACCCCCCTCCAACTCCCCCCACAGTGCCCGAATCCGGTTCGGTTACGTCAGTGATGAATCTAGGGCTTGTGCTTGTACTTCCCACCAAGTTTCATCCCAATCCCTCCTCTCCAAGCGTTTCCCAAGATTTCCGGCTCCCCCCTCCAGCTCCCCCCAAATTCACCGGATCCGGTTCGGATTCTAACCGGGTCGTCTGGGGCACGAGGTCTTTCCAAATATCAAGTTTCATTACAATCCGATCACCCGTTCAAAAGTTATAAATTCCTCTATATTCCGGATTCCCCCTCCCTCCACTCCCCCCACGATGTTCGGATCGGGAAACTGACTATACCAACTTAATCATTTCGGTTCCCTGATATGCCTGCCAAGTTTTATCGTCCTAGCTTATGTGGAAGTGCCCGAACTAGCAAAACCCGGACTGACAGACCGACCGACAGACCGACGGACGGACAGAAATTGCGATCGCTATATCGCACTTGTCCGAAGGCCAAGTGCCATAAAAACAAATAAACAAATAAAATATTTGGAAAATAACTTTAATGGTCAACAAATTACGATCAATATATACCACAATTTATTTTAGTAAAGAACTGAGTATATCACACAATGGAATTATAGTGGTGTACGAATGACTAAAGGTGCCGGTCGGTTGATCGCGTGTTCGGGCCGAGTCGGGCTTACACTTGCTACTTTGAGTAGGGTGTTCGGTCGACCTGGACCTGATGCTGATTACGGAATCCGACACCGGAAAATCCTGTACGAAATTCTAAGTGTAAAATGCATGGAGTTATTAGAGAAGCTGAAAGGAAACTTCAGAGCTACGGCATGAGTTAGCTTCGTCTTTCGCAAGCCGGCCAGAAAACTGAATAAAATAAATATCGTAGGCCTTTTTTATTGCAACTATTATTGTTTATTTTCATTCTTTGTATCGAAAAGGTAAACAGTATAGAAAAAATACATGGAATCTTACACGGCAGTGCTTTGACTTGAAAGTCACGACCTGAACAACTGAAAAAATACGCTCGTTAAACTTAGTTTTATTGTTTTCTGGCCTCAGTGCTTATTCCTATACATAGTAACTTGACTTCAATACATGTACAGGCTTCTTACATTACTCAGCAATTTTTTTGGCAGTCTTTTGCCTATAAGAAAAGAAGAAGAGGACAAGAGACACGTAGGCAATAAGGCAACATAAAAAAAATCGCAATAACACGAAGAATGCGATCTAGCCATCAAAATGGACCGAGGGTTTCGATGGGATCCCAAACGGTAATGTTAGACTTCTTCTTCCGGACTATCGGATCTTGTAGCTTTCCAGTCTTCACCAGATCCGTAAGTGTGTTATTTATCACTAACCAATTTCCGGTCTAACATGTTCTTTATCTATCTACACGCCACCCATGTAAGTTTTATCTAAGGATTTTGTTCTTCCTAAAACATCCGGTTTACATAAGAACGTATACAATCTAACCGGCAATATTACAAAGCAGACATATGGATTCAGTTCTCGTTTTCGCCGAGTTCAGAGGAATCCGGCCAACCTATCGACTTCGTATGAAAATGAAGCAGGAGCATCCATTTTCTATGCCGAATTTGTAGTTTTCGAATCTATCGGTAATATCAAGCAAGCAGAAAAAAAAAGAACAGACAGATCGGGTTAAATTTTCAGTTACCCACCTATCGGCACTCGAAACCACTTGATCAAGCAATTTATAAGCACTACCAAAATTCCGAGTTTTGCAGCATTTCGGCCGAATACTGGTCCAGCGGGACAAAGTACACCGACACAGAGTTTTTTTTTTTTTCACTTACTTCGTACCTCTAATCAACTATAGATACAACTTTCAATCTTACTAATCCTCCAGTTTCGGCCGGGTTCTGGCCCACCTAATTGTCCGGCGAAAAAGTAAAGTTCACGAAACGGACTCAGCTTATCTCCTTATCTCGAAATCGAACCTCTATTCAACTTGAGATGAAAATTATAGCTTAACCAGTTTCCCATTTTGACCGGAGTCCAGGCGAACTATTTGTCCGACTAGAAAATAAGTTTCAGAATAGGTTCAGCATGTATCCTTCACCCCTAAATGAACTATTCATTTAGATTCTAAAAAACATTTTGTTCAACCGAAAATCTGAAACCCCTCATCCACCCTTAAAAATACGTTTACAGAACCCATCTAAGAACTCGACCTGCATTTCGACCCAAATGATCCTCACACCAAGTTTGAAAAAGAAATCTCAACCCTTTCGAGAGTTTTCATGTTTACAGATGGACGGACAAACTTTACGAAACCATAGGTATCCCGTCACTGAGATTTTGGGATCCCAAAAACACGCTCATTAAAACTTAGTTTTATTGTTTTATGGCACTTATTCGTATGCACAGTAACTTGACGCCCATACATATACAAATTATAAAATTACTCAGCAGTTTTTTTGGCAGTCTTTTGCGTCTAGGAAAGGAAGTGGAGAAAGAATTTCACGTAGGCAACGTATTGCGACATACCGAAATGTGCGTCGAACTGAAGGGAATCGATATCCCTGAGCGCACCAGATAAAGGCTAGGCTCTTCGTTTCCGCGAGATGACTCTAGCATTTAACAGACAGCGAAGAAACAAAACCTAAGTGTTGCTCTCGCTAAATGCTGAATTAAATTAAATTAAATTTTATTTATAACCCGTCTAGGTAAAGACGGAGTATAGTAAAAGATATAAGAAAGAGAGAAACACAACAGCATCAACCAAAGTAATTAATATTCACTAAACCGGAACATCATTGAGCTCCATGGGTGGTGACAATTTTCCTCCATCCTCTTGATGGATCTCAGGACAGCCGCAGACGGATCAGCTATATGGAACTTTTCGATGAGATGGCTGTTCTTTGTACAGGGGGGGGGGGGGGGGGGCGTAGCAAATATTTGGAAAACCGGCTGTTCTTTGTACAGGGGGGGGGGGGGCGTAGCAAATATTTGGAAAACCGAAAGAAAATGGAACGAATTTGACGAAGATTTTCGTTGCTGAATACGGTCCAGAAAGGGGAAAGATACAAAACGCGTGGAAGAGCAGTGGCATTGTAGGAGTAAGCAAGAATCTTTCGGTTAAATCGAAACTTTCCGGAAATGATACGGGCATAAGCTCCACTGATGCTCCACTGAAGGCTTCCCCAATCCTCACATACTGAAAAAGAATTCCCCCATAAGGAATAAAAGTGTCACTTAATTTGATTTCTTTTTAATTAATTTTAAAGTGTTAAAAAGAAATTTAACATTGTATTCTGGATGGGAACGTGAAAGAATAAATACGTACATTTCTAACAAATATCCGTTGTTCGAACATCTGTTTGCGTAAGTGAAATTTGTGTTCGAATAATCAACTTTGAACCAACTGACTTATCAGTTTAGGGCAATCTAGTTAACCATTTTTGGAAACAGTAGGCTAAATAAAAAATATTCCGAGTTAACAAATTTCCGTTGTTTAATAATTTGATTTCGTGAAGTAATATTTCTGTTCGAACAACCAAACCTTGGACGAATTGGCTTATCCGTTTATCGCAATCCAACACGATTCGGGGCAAAACAGTTATTTCTAACTAATTTCCGTTATTCGAAAATCTGTCTGCGTAAAGTAAAATTTGTGTTCGAATATTCGAACCTCGGACTAACTGAATTATCCGTCCAACACGATTCAGTTTTTCTAACTTTAATTCGCGTCCGAATAGTCAAACTCATGGACCAACTTTATTGACAGATAACGTCATCCGTCACGATTAAGGGTAAAACGTTCATTTCTACCGTTCGATATTTGTTTGCGTAAAGTAAAAATTTGTGTTCGAACAATAAAACCTTGGACCAAATAAACAAATAAATCTGTCAACTAAGCTACCCGTGTCTTTTTTTACAGTAAAGCCTTCCGTTCTCAGCAGGTGTGGTACCAGCTGGCATCTTGATAATCCTGCAACAAAGGGGGGGATGACCGCCATAGGGGGTGACAAACGTGGGGCTGTAATAAATTCCAAATCTCACCTTTTGCGTCAGCCGACCCTAGGAACGGCGCCACGAAACATGACACCAGCAACAACCAGGCAATCCATGACAGTTTTATTCCGACCCTCTTCAACTCCCGGATATCATCGGCCTGACGCACAAAGGGGCAGGGTACACTGACTCGATCGGATTTCTGAACTGGTCTTACATCACTCCTGACATGCATTTTTTGGCTTTTCCCACAATCATGACAACACTGTTCGCCGGAATCCGGCGGGCGATCCGGCGGATTCGGACTCTGGCGGGTTGCCGCGACGGCACCCGCACTTAAAGGGATATACGCACACATCTTCACTCTAACTTCTCACATTTCACAACTTCGTTTTTTGGGGGTTGCAAGAACCTGCACTGCTCATTCACTGGTGAATTTCCCATTAACTACGCCGTATCTCACATTAAAGCACTGCTTTTTTTTAACTTTCCACAAAGTTGGTACTATACACTTTTCCGAAAATCGGATAATTTTGCTCGGATGCACCAAAACTTCCGGAAACTAATCACACAATTCTGGACAGAAATACTTTAAATTGTCTCTGGCAGTGAACCGCTAACCTTCGCACAGGGAGGCTTACTACGCACTACTTTTGCATTGAGAGTTGTAGCGTAGACGGAGACGATGGGCTCCCGAAGGCGGGCGGAGCGGTTCGATAATTTTGGCGGGAATCCGGGTGACGTCACTGCCTAGACGCTGCGCAACCAGAATAAACAAAACAGTACAGGTGATTACAACAGCTCTGCGGCGGGCAAAAAAGGAAGGATCTGTCTGGGTCGCCCACAACTTTGTATCTGCAAAAAGAATGCAATAGTCAAGTCACTGGTTTTGCTCGAGTGGAGCTGCAACCGACTGGGCGTAAGTGCACCAGGGTCACCGGTCTTGCTGCGAAGAACGGAAGAGCAATCTTAACATATACATTTCGTCTACAATGTTCAATGCATTTTTTTCAAAGGGTTGTTCGAGTGCGAAAATGGGACTGCATGTTTATAAAATGGATTCATGAAAAGCTCAAAGAAAGTTGCAATTAACAGGTGTGATGCTTCGGACTGTTCTGCCAGATTAGGTCTTTTGTGGCGGTTACGTAACTTTGGAGTACTTCCTCTGCCAGATTGGCTGCTTAATATTTGTTTAAACCACATCAAAAATGACTGTAGACACGAATTTTGCGTTCTGAGAACCGACTTGATCGATGGGTTACTCTCTTGTTGGGCGCCACCGCGCAAGCCGCCGTAGGCACCTGGCACTTACTGTAGGCTACAGCCATTTTGGGAGTGAGTAACCCCTTAGGATCACGAGTTCTCGTTTGCGGTTCAGTTTGCCAATTCGGCTTTCGTGGGGCACCCGATTGTACTGTTGGTTCTCCCCAGCTTGATATACCTACTTCTATCCTGTTAGGCTAATATTCGGGCTAATATTTGTGTTAATTATCATAGTATTCGAACCTAGTTGGTCGTTTTCTAGTTTAAAACAAAAAAAAAATCAATTCCTTCAGCCACAGCTGACTGCAAATCATATCTTGCCATATTTCTAGTGTTCTAGCCATATTGAGGCCCTTCTCGCACACGGTGCTCTTCAGGGTATAAGCTATAAGAAACCTCGGAAGAAATAAACTAGCAATTCAATTTGATTGATCCTGAACGAAGCTGACTGCATGTCCGTTTCTTTAAAGTTTAACCGAAAAGGACTGGGATAGGACAATCTAGTTACCCATCACTTATTCACTTAAGGCTTGAAGACCCGCTGAAAATGCTTTACTTGGTTGTTCCGCTATTCAGGAATAATCGATTTTCAAATAGTGGAATTTCCGTGTGATTTGTGGTACCTCTAATTTGTTGTATGCCTTACAGGAAAGATTTATGACTTTTTTTTGTTCAGGCACTAAGCAATCTTCACCAATATCGCCACTGCCCACTGAAAAGCCTTGTTTGTGTTTAGATAAAGATTTCCCGCGTCATAGTAGATTTTCGCTGTGGGGACAGCCGCAGATACTCTGAACGTCATAACTAAAGCAGACAGTGGAAAACAAAAAAATCCCTTTGCAGAATCCAAATAATTCAGTGTATTCAACTAAATGACACAAAAACAAGTTGGCTTTTCAGTTAAACTTTAAAGTTTAACCAAAAAGGGCCGAGATAGGAAAATCTTGTGACCAATCACTTATTAACTTAGAGGCTTGAAGTCCCGATGAAAGTGCGTTACTTCGTTGCTCCGCTATTCACGAATAATCAGTTTTCATGTACGCTAGTGGAATATCCGTGTAGGATTTGTGGTACCTCTATGAGCGAGAGAGAGCGGTTTATTAAACAACTTTCGTAGCTCTTGGCTAATTTGCAGTTGCAAAACATTACATACAAAAATTAGGCACTGCACTTGTACCTGTGTTGTATGCTTGACGAAAAGATTTCGCGAGCTGATCACTGACCACTAAAACAAGACCAAAGTTTTCAATGGGATCCCAAAAATTTAATATTAACTACGTCTTGTCTTCGCCAAATCCAGTCTTCGCCAGGCTAATCATCTAGGAAAACCAAGTTCAGATATACCTGTATAAGCCATATCTATTTTGACGATACTGATCAAAACTTCCTGGTGTACTTCTGCCAAATTTCCGGTTTCGGCGGAATTCCGAGCAAACTACTTGCCCAGCAAAAACAAAAGATAGTTCAAAAACGAGTTCAGCGTATCTCCTTATCCCTATAAAGAACATCTAATCAACTTCAAATAAAACTTTAACTTCTAAAAAAAAATCCGGTTTCAACCGGATACCGGACGAACTATATGTCCGGTTAAAAAATGATTGTCATATATAGATTCAGCGTTTTTTCTTACCCTTAAATCTATCATCTAATCAACTTCAAATACAAATTTTGCTTTAAAAATTTTTTCCGGATTTGGCCGGATTCCGGACGAACTATTTGTCTGGCAAGAAAATGGTTTTCACCATCGTGTTCAGCACGTTTTCTTACCCCTAAATCGAATATCTAATCAACTTCAAATACAAATTTTGCTCTTATCAAATTTTCCGGTTTGCGCCGGATTCCGGGCGAACTACTTGTCAAGCAAGAAAATGGTTTTCACCATCGTATTCAGCATGTCTTCTTACCCCTAAATCAAACATCTAATCAACTTCAAATAAAAATTTTACTTTTAACAAACTTTCCGGTTTTGGCCGGATTCCGGGCGAACTACTTGTCCGGCGAGAAAATAACTTTCATATTCGGATTCAGCGTGTCTCCTTACCCCTAAATCCACTATCTAAACAGCTTTCAAAAAATATTTTTTTTGCCCCTTAATTTGGAACCCCTCCCACACCCTCAAACATAGAGCTACAGAGCCCATCTTCGAACTTGACTTGTACTTTGACCCGAAGGATCCTCCCACCAAGTTTCATCAAAATATCTCAATCCCTTCGAGAGTTATCGTGCTAACAGACGGACAGACGGACAGACGGACAGACAGACAGACGGACAGACGGACAGACGGACAGACAGACGGACAACTTTTGCGATGTCATAGGTATCCGTCACTAACGTTTTGGGATCCCAAAAACGCGTTTTGTATTGAGATTCAAATTTTCCGCGTCATAGTAGAACTTTGCATTGTGAGGACTGCCGTAGATATTCTGAACGTCATACTAGAGTCAATAGTGAAAAAAAATCCTTTACACAATCCAAATAATGCAGTGTATTAAGTTAAATGATACAAAAATAAGTTGGCTGTTCAGTTCAACTTTAAGGTACAACCTGATGAGGTTGTATGAATATGAATGATATATGAATATGAATATTTAAAATGTGACAAGGAATCGCCTGCGCAAGGCGAAAAAAAATTAATCATTTCACTGGTATTTACAAGAAGGGCCGAAGTATCGTTATAACAAGTCTGAGCTGGCCTATGAATGAACAGACGAATGAAATTTTGTTACGCACTGGATAGGAAAAGAGAAATGTTAGTTGCGTTTTTGCAGATACCATGGTATCCGATACCACGGTCTAAAATCGTTGTCGCAGTTACTTACCGTGGTATCTGATACCACGGTCAAAAGGTGCTTTTGCAGTTACCGTGTTATCTGGCAAGGTACCGCGGTATCTGATATACAGCGAAAATCCGGCAATTGTATCTGATATTCAGATACCACGGTCGGACTGTGGTAACTGATCGTGTGCTGAAAAATTCATCTCACTTTCATCACCACTTACACAAGAGTCTAGTATTTTCGTCAAATTGGTGGGAAAGAGTTCAGGCCACTCTAGATGTCAGTGGATATCAGTATTTGTTTTTGGAAGATACAAGTCTGGCAATTGTCGTTTCTGCACAGCAACCGTAGTATCAGATACCACGGTAACTGCAAAAAACGACTAACTGCAGATCCGTTACCGTGGTAACTGATACAATGGTATCTGCAGAAACGAACCTATTGCAGCAAAAGGAAGAAAAGAAAAAACGTAACCGAACCGAACGCACAAGATAAAAGAAAACGAAACAAATAAAAATGAAAAAGTACTGATCGGGACTAAGAAATATTCTTCGTAGATGGCAAGGAGAAAAATGGTCAAGAAGTAAAGAACAGAAACTTCAAGCTCCTTGCCAAAAGAAAATGAGCGTGTTCCACCTTACTTACCGTAGTTACTACGCATGACGTCACGAATCCTGGCTTTTGGCGTCAAGGCTGGAACGCATTTTTCTATTTTCGTCAAAATATCGTGCCACGGGCTGATCGAGCCGGTCACGTCACAGAAATCGTAGTTACTACGCTAACTGCCAGCGAGGGTGATATCTGCCTATCATGCTGCCCAAGGGCCAAATTTTCCGCTATCGCCCGAAGAAAAGCAAGGGCGATAATGATTATAACACCAGGGGCCCTGTTATCACAGGGCGATAACAGTTGTCGCAGGGCGATAACAGTTGTCAGCGGGGGATAACAGTTTTTAGCGGGCGATAACAGTTGTCGCAGGGCGATAATAGTTGTTGTTATCGCCCTCTGGAACTTTTTTCTCTTAACATCAGGGCAATACCAGAAAATTTTGGCACTGGTAGGATAGGACTGATATCATGGGACTGCACGGTGTACTGGTGTTATTAGTTACTATTTTGAGAAGGTTGGAACGGTCAGCGTAGTAACTTTCACGAGGTTGGAACGAAAATAGTACCTAATAGTTTAGCACTATCAGAATGGTGGAACACGCTCGATAACTTCACAGCGGGCAAAGATCTGTTTAGCGCCTTCAAATATGATTTGCAGTTAGCTTGGGCTGAAGCTTTCGTGATAAGGAATCTGGCGACAAGAGACAAAAGGAATGTATATGAATTAAGCTCTATTCTCTAGCACGTCCTTTGACGTCACAAAACTCACAAAACAGATGCGGCCGAATAATTCTCGGAGGTTAGTACTTGCGTCAGAAAAAGGATGGCAGAATTTCAAGGTCCGTTGTGACAAGGAGAAGCTGCGATAGAAAAACGCGAAAACATTGAAAATTCCCCCCCCCCCCCCCCCCCCCTACGTGATTCCTAAAGAAATGGAATTTAAAATGCGCTTGCCTAACAATGTCAGTACCTTTGATAACACTTAACACACGGATGTGTAATTCCAACAGACAAAACTTTCCCATCTACTAGTGGCAGGCCCGTATCCAGGAATTTATTTCGCGGGGGTTTTGCCCTTCGGGGGGGGGTGTGCCAGCGGGTCGGACCAAAAAGTACACAAAATACATAGATCACATCTTAAAGCCTACAAATAACGATTAATTTTGTGGGTTTCGGGGGGGGGGGGGGGGTCGAGCCCCCTAACCCCCCCCCCCTGGATACGGCCTTGACTAGTGGTACATAATATTTCTGTTTTTAAGCTAAAAGTAACACTGCAAACCAAAGAATATAATAGAATATTTTACACGAAAGCCCGAACGCCATGGCATAAGTATAATGTTCACATTGGTTCGAATAAACATAAACAACATAAAAACATAAACAACTGCGGAATTAACGCATTCAGAAGATAGCCTAACCCAAAAGAAATAAATCTATCCACTCATCAAGTGCCAAACTTCTTTCCCACCAACTTGACAAAAAATCTTGTGTTGGTGATGATAAATATGAGATGACTATTTCAGATGCCACGGGTAAGTTCAATGGTCGGGACCGTGGTATCTCGATATCCGATTCCACGGTAACTGGCCAGACACACAATAACTGCAAAAACCGGCTTTAGACTGTAGTATCAGATACCCTGGTATTTGCAAAAAGTCAACTTCCTATATAATTTATCTACACAAACACTTAAAATCTTACAACACACATATTCTGTAACACTAGGAAATAACATCCTAAATTTTATCTGCTGAAACTGCGCATCCTAGTGCTAACTGTGATCAAATTGGTTTAGACCCTTCTTTGTTGTTTTCTGCCTCTCGGAAATTCCTGGTAGCTCAAGTGCAATTACTGGCCTTAAGATAACAAAAAGGAGAAAGTATTTCAATTACATCTTGATAGACATGATCAAAACACCTTATCAATACCGGCAAACATGAGATTCCAACGAGGCCACCGTTGTCGATAACAAAGTAAGTATTCTACGAAAACAGATAAAACAATACTTCAAACAAAGTCAGTCATAGGAGTCACAAACTCCAGCACTTTACGGATACTCTACGAAAACAGGATATTCTACGAAAACAGATAAAACAATACTTCAAACAAAGTCTGTCATAGGGGTCACAAACTCCAGCACTTTACCCTAGGTTCACACAGAGCAAATCGCGGCGACGAACGAGATTTTTCAATCGTAGCGATAGAAAATTTTTATCGTCTGGATGTTCACACTGAATTTTCGTCGGCAACAGAATTTAACGCGAAAGATTTGATTTTATGTCCCTTTTCTCGCTTTTCATACAAAATGGGGTAGAACTGTACTTCAATAATTCATTTTTCTAAAAGTGAATTATCGAAAGGGTCGTCCATGTTGCTGTTGTGTGCATAAAATCGTACTGTCGCCCGATTAAAGTTGAAACTTGTGATAACCTTGTTTTTTTTTGAGAAACTTGTTATCACAAGTTTCGTTTTTCCAACTTGAGCGGTTTTGAGCCTGAAGAGGACCCTTGCCAAGAAGGGCCGAAATATAGCTCGAATAAAATTTAGCTGACGTATCCGTTTTTGCACTGTCAAATATGATTCGCAGTCAGCTTGGGTTGAAGGAATACCTAAATCGAACATCTAATCAACTTCAAATAAAAATTTTGCTTTTATCAAATTTTCCGGTTTTCGCCGTGATTCCGGGCGAACTACTTGTCCGGCGAGAAAATAACTTTCATATTCGGATTCGGCGTGTCTCCTTACCCCTAAATCAACTATCTAAATAGTCCCTTCATTTGAAACCCCTCCCCCACCCTCAAATATAGAGCTACAGAGCCCATCTTCGAACTTGACTTGTACTTTGACCCGAAGGATCCCCCCACCAAGTTTCATCAAAATATCTCAATCCATTCGAGAGTTATCGTGCTAACAGACGGACGGACGGACGGACAACTTTTGCTATATCATAGGTATCCCGCCACTTACGTTTTGGGATCCCAAAAGCTGGATTGCCTAAGCCCACAGTGTAAAAACTGAGAAATGGAAACCGGAAGGACGTAGACTAGAAATTTGAGCGGATTCGTAAAATTGAAGGTTTGGAATCCGAGTCCGAATCGAGCATGACAAGCAGAAGATTCGAATCCGGCCAAAAGGATGAATCCTGGATTCGAATCCGAATCCGGATTCGGATTCACCCACCTTTGATATTATTTATACCAAGTTCTTCTCTTCTCAAGTTCTTCGTGTGTTTGTAATGTGATGACGACAAAGCTATTGACTTTAAAACTTTGTATTTTCATACTGAGAGTTATCGCAACTTTGTTCTTTAACCACGATAGCCGAATTCGTAAGATAAACTTTCTATCAATCCAGTATCAGGGTGTCGAGACAAGTCCATCAGTCTGATCGCGTCAAATTCAACAATTCTTCTCTTGTCCTTCGACAATAATACTCTATGAGTATTATACTCTATGAGCGTGTTCCACCCTACTTATCGTGGTTATTACGCATGACGTCACAGAGTCTGGTTTCTTCGCGTCAAGGCTGGAACGTATTTTTATATTTTCGTCAAACTATCGTTCCACGCAAGGCCGTATCTAGGGGGGTTAGGCGGTTCGACCCCCCCCCCGGAAACCGACAAAAGTAATAGTTTTGTGTAGGCTTTAGCCTTTGATCTATGTCTTTTTTGTACTTTTTGTTCCGAATCGTGGGCAACCCCCCCCCCCCAATAAATTCCTGGATACAGGCCTGGTTCCACAGGCTAACTTTTCACGAAGTTGGAACGACAATAGTGACTATTAGTGACTTGTTAGGAGGATGGAACACGCTCTATATGACCAAGTCCGAAACACGCCAGTGAACCTCGGGAAGAAAAAGAGACGTGGCCCAAAGGAACCTTCGAATTGATTCAAATCCTGTGCAAACATCAACAGTGTTTGTCGTCGTCACATTTCTGGTTCTTCGCTAGGCACACGGCGATTCTTCATCGGCACGAAGAGTTAGTCATCAAGAGTATTTTCTTCTCCTGTCGTGTTGTCAACACTTGGAACGGTCTTCCCAATGAAACAGAATCAGCACCCACGCAGAAACATTCAAGACGTCGTTCGACAAAGAATGGAAAGATGTGCCGTTGAAGTACCACAAAAAAAGGAAGTACCACCAAGAACAAATAATCAGTAAGAACTTCTGTCTTTAGTCGCATGCAGCGACTATGAAAGCCCCGACAAATCTGAGTGGACCTGGAGGTATTTACTCTAGCTTTGAGCTGACGTTGATACCCGTTTACTCCTCTTCCGTCTTCACCGTTGCCTATCGCACAAGAAATATCGAAAGAGGCGAGCAGGGGGCGTACTCCGCGCGCTGATCCGCTCTGGAGCGCGTCCATAGAACCAATCAGCGTTGACTTCTAGATTTCCTCTTTAGCAACTTACCGGCGATCTAGCTATTTGTAGAGGTAACGAAACGTGATGTGGCGCGAAGCCGCTCGTTTGCATCGGGAGTCGGTCGTATTTCACTCGACTCAGCATGTTTGTATGACCGAGATAGGGATACAGCAGTTCTGTCTCGTTATTTGTTCTTGGTACCACTGAGATGCATGTGATGTCTGCCAACATATCGCAGATCTCATCACATAACCTGAATTCGCTCTGAAGTGCGAATTGAGGTAACAACAATCATGTCAAAGTTAATTTCTTTTCAATTCCTGGACAAACTAAATACTGATCGGGGAGATCAAGGAAGTCATAATGTCCTCGTGACTGTGATACTTGCGAAAGCCTTTGATCTTGTTTCACCGTGTAAACCTTCAGTGGTGCTTTAAAGGACACCTCGTCCTATCCTTCTACTTCTTTCCTTGAAGCTTTCGGCCAACTTCGCGATGCGTTACTAGCAAAACTCGGCTTGGCCGGAAAAGCGCTAAAAAGTCGTAGGTACAAAACGATGCAATCGCAAGGCGGGGATTTAGAAGCTTATAACTTCATACGGGAGCCAGGGATAACATAAAAGTCAGAATATGCAAGTGAGGTCCTTTAAAGTTTAACTGAAAAGCCAACTTATTTTTGTGTCATTTAGGCTAGTTGAATACACTGAATTATTTGGATTCTGCAAAGGGTTTTTTTGTTTTCCACTATCTGCTCTAGTTATGACGTTCAGAATATCTGCGGCCTTCCCCACAGCGAAAATTCTACTATGACGCGGGAAATTTTTATCTAAAGACAAACAAGGCTTTTCAGTGGGCAGTGGCGATATTGGTGAAGATTGCTTAGTGCCTGAACAAAAAAAAGTCATAAATCTTTCTTGTGAGACATACAACAAATTAGAGGTACCACAAATCGCATGAAAATTCCACTATTTGAAAATCGATTATTCCTCAATAGCGGAACAACCAAGTAACGCATTTTCAGCGGGTCTTCAAGCCAATTTAAGTGAATAAGTGATGGGTAACTAGATTGTCCTATCCCAGTCCTTTTCGGTTAAACTTTAATATGTGTATCCTATCTCCTCTATTGACATGGCATTGCACTGATTACGCTTGCTATGTTTGTTCTCTTTGCGTGACTTATCAGGCTTCGAATCACTATTACTGACAAGCTCATTGGTCCGTAGACCAGCTATGCAAATTTTGCCAAGATTGTCACCCAAGACAAGGGACATGGAAAGAGGCTTAAAACACTAAGTTTTAAGTGGTCAACTGTAACAGTAACATCTTAGCAGACACACTATGTAGTACGAGTTGTCCTTTAAAGCGTGATAAGAATCACGAGATGAGTCGGCTAGGCCAGCCAGCGGAAATGAACAAAAGGAAAGAAAAGTATGTTCTCATTTCCATTCTACTACACGTGCAATGACGTCAGAACAACAGATGCTACTAATTCCCGGACGTTAATACGTGCGCATGAGAATGGCTGGAATGCAGACTGTAAGCGCCGCTGAATCGACTTATTTTCGCGCTTCGATAAACAGCAGTCATATGAAAACAATCCTGATAATCGCTGTAGACAACATCCGTCTTTCCTTTTGCACGGAAATGTGCAGGGACTGCACAAGTTGGTTACTAATTTTAGTTCTTAATTGCTGGAGGCAAGTCGTGTATCAGTGTTGGGATTAACTTACATAATTGATCGTATTTATATATGTTTCATGTTCATTCCTTTCTGGAATAGCCAAAATCCAATTAAAGGTAGCGTCCGGCTTCCGATTTAGAATAAATTATTGACTGAGTGACTGATTGAATTCTCGACTCGACTCAGTTTCAATACTGCAAGAGGTTTTTTTTTCAGAAATATGCTAGACCTGAGCAAACGAGGAAGCACCGCCTATAGGGGCGTCATTTATTTGTCTAGACCCATCTTGATTGGACTAGCCTCAGCCTCCTATATAGGGAAGGTTCTGTCGGGCTCGGAACAGGTCGACCACAGACGTTTCCATCAGTACAGGAATGATTGATTAAAGAGCCCCTCTTGCTTGAAATCATTGCCTTTCGTTTTATACCTAGGGCTTTTTAGCGTTTTTTCGCGAGTTTTACCAGTCACGCAACGAAAACTTCCCGAAAACTTCAAGGTCCGTCGACGACTCTTTCACAGACAAGGACATGATAAGCTTCAAAGTTTTTTTTGTTTTTTTTAAGAGACTTGGTAGGCCATAAGATCTATCTTCTGTTTTGGACTTCTTTTCTTTTGCTTTGTTTTCCCACTTTTAAACCACGGCGGGTTCAGTTTTCAAAGACTTTGCGTACAACCGCCGCGTCAGAGAGCGGGGCTAGATAGAATCGACAAGCGCTGACAAGAAAATCGCTAATTTCACATGTAAAGTAATGGTATTTTCAAAAAAAATGATATTTCTAGGCCATTTCACCATGAACAGAAAATTTTTAGTAAGAGTTGTGCTTTAAAGTCCGTATCAAAACCTAGACACACTAGTCCTAATCCAACATTCAGCAGAATGATAGCCTACTACTAATCACTATGTGATCAATTACTTTGTGATCTGTGACAGATTTCAATCTCACCATGTTGGTTACTGGTTGTACATGTGGTTATAATACTTGTTAGTGGTCTTGGTAAACTTGGTTACCAATTGAATTCAGCCTATTTGACAGTGCAAAAACGGATACGTCAGCTAAATTTTATTCGAGCTATATTTCGGCCCTTCTTGGCAAGGGTCCTCTTCAGGCTCAAAACCGCTCAAGTTGGAAAAACGAAACTTGTGATAACAAGTTTCGGTTATCACAAGTTTCGTTTTTCCAACTTGAGCGGTTTTGAGCCTGAAGAGGACCCTTGCCAAGAAGGGCCGAAATATAGCTCGAATAAAATTTAGCTGACGTATCCGTTTTTGCACTGTCAAATATGATTCGCAGTCAGCTTGGGTTGAAGGAATATTTATTTGAATTCAGCCTGCCCATCCCAAACTGAATTTTGTATACTGAGGCAAAGCTCGAGCTTGGATGCGAAAGTTTTACTGGTGCTGGTGGTCATAAACCAAGCTTTCAACCGATATCCTAAACACTGCGTATTTTCAGAAATCATGTCATCTGTTACGGTCAAAAGAACAAGGACTGGTTTGTAAGTACCGTAATGGTAAATAAGTTATTTTTTTATAGTCTTCAAAACCAGCTGTAAAACCTATGCTTCAAGCCTGGGCTCTCTTGCTTTGCCCAGACAAGAAAATCACTAGACAATAAAGTACTAACACAGATCTGACTAATACAACTGCAATTGCTTCAAGCCTGAGCTCTCTTGCTTTGCCCAGACAAGAAAATCACTAGACAATGGTTTCTGATCCAAAAAGCATTTCCTGTCGCAAGAAGAGTTATTACCTTACATAGGTTAATTCTGGAACTTTTCAAAAAGAATATAGGATGTTGGCTTCACATTAAGGGGCTTACTCAGGTGGGTGGGGGAATTAGTTGCCATATACACTTCACATAGCCACTCTTCAGGATCAGCTAATAGCACAAAATTACAAATCTTATACAATAATTTTTTAAAGATCACCAAGCAATATATTTATTTAATGATTGAATGAGAAGACCGACTATTATACTTTACTGTTCTATCTGATCAATGCAATCTATTTGTGTTTAAAAGCAATCAATCAGTTTAAGATGATGCTTTTTATCAAACTACAAGTAGCATAAAGGATATGTGATAACAATTAATTACTCTAATTTTGTACTGACCTAGTAAATTTTTTCTGTTTGCAACGTCAGCTCAGAACTGGTGGGTTCACTACTGTTCACTCGAGAACACCTTATTTCTTGCAGATTTTTGTTTACCTTTTAATTTTTTTTTTACTCAGGTGCTTTTGCGAACTCTAATGGCAAAATTGTGGCATCCAAAGTATTGTTTGGCATTCTTTCAAGGGAACATTAAAAAAAATAAAAATTCATAAAAATCTGATTTTATCATTTGTGCAAAAGAAACCCAAAGCACTTGGCCTAAAGTAGATTTTAAGGGCTTAAATCCCTGTTCCCAATAGACTGTTTCATAGTTGGAAAATGAAAACAAGCCAAAAGGCCAAAGTAGAGGAGAGGTTGCCAATCTCGTATTACATAACTTCAAAATCGGCCTCAAAATGTTAAGAGGTTTTCTCTGTAGTCTTTACTAGGTCTTACCTGTCAAGTAGCCAAATCTTATGGACCTCAGACCTGCCTTGGACCTAGTTGGGACAGATTTAGGACCAGGTTCAGACTACACAGAATATTTCTTTAGACATTTCCTAGGCTAAATTAGAGGTTATGTACTTTGGGGCAGCTTTGGGGTCCGCAACCCTGTTGTAGTACAAAATCTAACGAAGTGTTCAAAGAAGCACACTTCAGGATTCTGCTGTGACTGCCTACTGTAGTAACAAAGTATAGTAGAGGTACGCTTATTTGAACGTTTGTTGACATTGGTTCGTTGTCATTTTCATGCACTTTGCTGTGACTAAAGTCAACTATGAATGAGTTAGCCAAAGTAGGTACCGTAATTAAGTGCCTCTGAAAACACCTAAATATTTATTCTGGATCTTCATTCTACCATTTAGCCAAAAACTGCACTGTTCACATTTAAGTAACTGTTCAAATTAACATACAGCAGAGGTATGTTTATATGAACAGTTACCTTAATGTGAAAATCGTAGAATGTGGCTAAATCGTAGATTGAAGATCCAAACTACTAGTTCAGTTGTTTTCAGATGCCCTTAATTACCTACTTAGGCTAACTGTTAGTTAGCTAGACACAGCAATTGTATGAAAATGGTCCACTGTCAACAAACGTTCACATACTGTAAGCTGACTGTAAGCATACCTCTACGGCTCTACTACCAGTACTGTACTACCAACCCACTCATAAGTAACACAGTATCAAGCCCAGGATATCAATCTAAACCTGACCCAAACCAAATGAGTTGAAGGCTGGATGAAAAAGATGCAACAGGTTTGCCTCAGACAGAAGAGCACTGGAAGAGCACCTTCAGTCTCTAACTACCACATCCTGATGGCTGAACCAGTCAAGCACAAATCCTCAATTTTTGGGCATGGTGCCCCAACGTCCGGGCATGCCCCAAGGTATGGGCATGGTGCCCATACGTTGGGGCACCATGCCCTGGAGCATGGGCATGGTACTAGCATGGCACCCCCATGATATTTGGTTGAACTGAGATTGATTACATACCTAAATAGGGCCTTCTTCCTCTCCTTGACCACAAGATACTTGATCTTATGTTCTACCTAACCTCTTTTTCCAATTTTAAAAATATTAGAGAGCTTCCAAGAAATGAATGAATTCCCCTTTTTCCCTTGAATAGATAGGTAAACCATGGTAAACCAATAGGAAAAAGTGGTCTTCATTAAAGGCTAAATTTCTTGGAAGTTCTCTAATATTTTTAAAATTGGAAAAAGAGGTTAGATAGAACATAAGATCAAGTATCTAGTGGTCTAGGAGAGGAAGAAGGCCCTATTTAGGTATGTAATCAATCTCAGTTCAACCAAATATCATGGGAGTGCCATGCTAGTATCATGCCCATACTCCAGGGCATGGTGCCCCAACGTATGGGCACCATGCCCATACCTTGGGGCACCATGCCCAAAAATTGAGGATTTGTGCATGACTGGGCTGAACTGGACCAGAAGAAGAACTGGACTGCACAACTAGTGTTGGGCGATATTCGATACGATAATCTAAATATCGATATTATTGAAGAATATCGATATTTCGATATTGACTTTTCAAATATCGATATTTTCGATATTTACATTACGACCTGCAACAGGTCTGCTATTCGGGATTTTCAGAATAAAACCACGAATTTGGTTTGTTGAAACAAATGGAAAGTTGGAAAGTTGAAACAAAACCATTTTTTGTACTTTGGGGCAAGAAATTAGGTGTTAAACTCAATGTGGCGACCTTTCACAACAGAATAGAGAATTAGTAATTTTTTTCTTCTGCGCATCTATTTCCGGAAAGTACAGGTAGGTTATCCATAGGTAGCCTTGGGATTACTATTTATACCCATTCAGGATTGTCAACAACTGGGTTTTTATATCAAATTAGAACTGTCTAAGGCGAAGTAGTAATGTGTAATGTTAATGTGAACTAGTAGAATCGTCTGTTATTTACTCCCATCCACATTATGTACAATTGAAGACCACAACGGCCAACTATTCATAATCTACTTTCGGAAAGGAAAAACTTGGATATGCTACTCTTCCTTATTGTCAATGTTGGTTTTCGTTCTTACTATTATTTTTTTTTCGTGAAAAAATGTGGTGGTATAAACAGTTTCAAGTGTGTCAAATATCGGTTTTCGATAATCGAAATATCGATTATCGAATTTGAAACAATCGAAATATCGATATTTCGATAATCCTCAATACCGCCCAACACTACAACAGAGCAGCAACGGAGTTTCAAACATTTAAAAAATTGGGATGCCAAGTACTGTAAGTCTAGAACCATCAATCTGTTATCACTACAGGCTAGCCTAACCAAGCCTAACTTACCCAAAACTTATAGTTTAGCCGTTGGTACAAATTCCACGTGTTCTACGAATTTTATCCTTCTTAATGATGATGGTGATGCATAAACACATTCAAGAGCTACGCATCTGGGATAAAAAGGAATAGGCAGGAACTGTTGGCCTGGAAGTTAAACATTAGGAGTTTTATTGGTTCAAAGTAGCAGCTTTTGTTGGTATGTTTCACTACTTTTACTAAAACAGGGCTGTTTTGTCGGAACCAGTGGAAGACTGTTTAATTTGCTACCGGTAGGCCATCTAGAGACGACATGACATGTGCGTTATTAGCTTCTGTTGCCAAAATAAAGCACTACAGATGGGGTCGTAGTCTGATGGCTGTAGCGTTCTAGCAAATCATATATTTTTATTCTTCATACATAGACTCAGCTATTGGAGCCAATTGGAGGTCCAAGTATTGGTACCCGTCATGTCGAACACGCTTCCTTTTACCTGTTACCAAGAACAAATAATCTGACAGAACCTCAGTCTCCCTATCTCTGTAATATGACTATGCGGAGTCGAATATATCCCCATACCCTGTCCGCTATGAACGAGCGGAGGTTAGTAGCTTCGCGCCACTCACGTTTCGTTACCTCTACAAATAGCTAAATCGCTGGGAACCCGCGGGTGAGGAACAGTAGAAGTCAGAGCTTATTGGTTCTATGGACGCGCTCCAGAGCGGGTCAGCGCGCGGAGTACGCCTCCTGCCAGCCTCCTTCACTATTTTTGTGCGATAAGCAACGGCGAAGACGGAAGATGAGTAAACGGAACATCAGCTCAGAGCTAGAGTAAATACCTCTAGGTCCGCTCAGTTTTGTCGGGGTATCCATAGTCGCTGCATGGGACTAAAGACAGAAGTTCTATCATATTATTTGTTCTTGCTTTTACTGTAATTACTGGTGTACTATTATGAATAAATGAATTTTTAATCCGCACTTACGCGAACTAAAGAAAATGATATTAGGCCCAAATTAATGTTGTAAATTCACAAGGTCAACAAAACAGCGTAAGGATTTGATTGAGATGAAGAAACATGAAGAAATAGGCTATAGCAGCCTTTTTGACATGTATGGCAGAACGCGGATTGAAATTGGAAACAGTTTGGTTAGTCAGTGGAACTGTTTCTAAATTTCACGTCTTTATTTGTATCAAAAGAATCTTGGCAGGGCTCTGTACGGACTACGTGTCAGGTGGAATCTGCGCAATCAGGGCATAAAAGTTTAACTGAAAAGTCAGCATATGTTTTACATATGATATTTGAATACACTGAAATATTTTGACTCATCTAAGGGATGTTGTATTTTTTTCATCCGGGGCTCTAGTAATAATATTCAGAGTGTGCGCTGCTTGCGTGACAATCGAAAATTCACCCAGACGCGGAAAATTTAAATTTCAAAAAAGGCCTGCATTTCCGGTGTGACAGATGCGAAGTTCGTAAAAGTCACGGCTGTACAAAGTAGGGAAATAATGTGAAGTTATGTCTTGCAAGGAATCGGACATTTTTGTTTTAGTTTCTGGCAATGGCTATCTTTTATATATTTTAAGCTATATTTTGAGCATAGAGGGACAAGCACATAAAGGTACCAAAGAAATAAGTTTATTTGGTGAAATCGATTACCGTATCTGTGGATAAAAGACTAACTAAGCTACCCATTTTTGTCTGGTTTTCAGGCCCATTAAAGTGAATAAGTGATGTGTAACTTGAATGTCGGATCTCAGCATTCGGTCAAACTTTAAGAGCACTTTCTATCTTTTAGCTTGGGCCCCTGATTCAGGGCACCATCATGGCGAACGTTTCGCGCATCAACAACATACTGTCGAGCGTTGCTATAGGAGGAGCTTTCGTCATCGTTACCGCGGGCTTCTGGGTAAAGTGGCGGATTCAGAACAGTATAAAAAGTGCCGAAAGCTACCGCGGCGCCATCTCCCTGTTGAGGCGAAATCGGTTTGTGATTGAAGAACTCGGAGAGCCGATAAGAGATGGCGGAGTCGACTTGGGTGACACGACGAAAAACTATGTTGACAGCACAGAAGCGCAGTGCTATGTGCCCGTCGGTGGACCTAAAAATTCTGGGACGTACTTTTTCAAGTCGACAAGAGCTAATCTGAGTGATGATTGGCAAGTAGAGACTGCTACTTTAACGGTGACTAAGCCGGAGCACAAGATGCTTGTCCTGGTGAAACCCCCGGTGCGTGATGCGCCAAATGATGTGTTGAGTTCTGTTTAGGTAAATTTTAGTCAGTAATAAAGAAACTAGCCACACTAGAATTACCCCAACTCTATTCTACATGTACCAGGGACCCATACATTTCCTGTAATGCCTCGTCGTTCAGGGGGATTGTCAATAAGAGATTTCTGATGCTATGTTGACCGAACGGAAGATAGTTCGAGAAATACCCGCGGTCCAATCACGTCCAAGGCCAGATAGACAAAATTTAGGATTGGCTGCTGGCGCCTTGAGGGAGGAGTCTCTTTGGCGCGCACGTCCAGTGAGGCAAACAAGAATTCGACCCAAGTGGGATTTTTGGAAAGTAGGCAAGGATCGGACAACATAGCAACATAGAAGCATAGGAAATGACAAGCCCCCTGTAAAGGAAGTTTATGGGTCCCTGATGTACAGTGCTGGATTACCAAGTAGTCACCGGCATATGGGCCATAATCATTTCACAGGGTCTAAATAATCTTGATTTGTTCTTTAAAGAATAGAGTGACGCTGCAGTCACGCTTTCTTAAGAGACTCGTCATACCTGTAATGCCAATAGAACCTACTTCCGTAATCTCTAACCCGCAGACCCGAATTAATCCCTCTTAAGGCAAATCAATGATTTTCACACTCGCCTTGTGTCGCCATTCTCGCAGCGTGGCATGCTCCCGACGCCTGTCTATAAGAGAATTTTGTTCGTGGGAAAAACCAGTTATGGTGGATTATTTATTAAGCAGAGCTTGGTTTTAAATTACCTTAAATCGCACAGCGAGATAAGGTTGGGTGATCCTCTCAAAGAGTCTCTCGCTGGTTGGCAGCTTGATTGGTAGATTGCTGTTATATCGGGTCACTGGCACTCTAGTGTAGCCGACATTCCTTGGTTGGCAGATGTTGTTGTCACATCGGCTCACTGGCATCCCAGTGTAGCCGACATGCAGAATTTTCCAATCTTCGTCAACGCCGATAATTTTAAGTATTCAACAGTTTTAGAATAGTGAATGGAAACAGCAAATAGTGTGAGGTGTGGTTTAAACTGTTTCGGTGGGAACTACCGGAATCACCTATCAATACCTGATGGGTTGCATACGCACTCACTACACCAAGGACAAATAACGAGAGAGAACTGCTGTCTCCCTATCTCGGTCATACAAACATGCTGAGTCGAGTAAAATACGGCCGACTCCCGACGCAAACGAGCGGAGGTTACTAGCTTCGCACCACATCACGTTTCGTTATCTCTACAAATAGCTAAATCGGTGTTAACTAAAGAGGAAATCTAGAAGTCAACGCTGATTGGTTCTATGAGCGCGCTCCAGAGCGGAGCGCAGTACGCCTCCTGCTCGCCTCTTTCAATATTTCTTGTGCGAGAAGCAACGGTGAAGACGGAAGAGGAATAAACGGGTATCAACATCAGCTCAAAGCGAGAGTAAATACCTCGAACTCCGCTCAGATTTGTAAGGGTTTTCATAGTCGCTGCATGCGACTAAAGACAGAAGTATTATCTGATTATTTGTTCTTGCTACACACCGAAGAGAAATACTCTATATGACCAAGTCCAAAACACGCCAGTTGACCTCGGAAGGACTAAAAACGTCGCCCGAACGATGACTAAAATCATACGTGAACCAATCAACGGCGTCCATTGGGGACAGCTGTGGTGACGCTTCCGGCTCTTCGCTAGGCACACGGCGATTTTTCATCGGCACGAAGAGTTAGTCATCAAGACTGTTCTTTTCGACCCGGTATAAAAGTTACACGACTTTGCACTGCGTGCAAATTTTTGCAGACCTTTCTGACTGAAGCAGGCTATGAAGCATCGGGACTTGTTCTTTTTGGTGTTCTGAGTATATTTATTTTGATTTTCCGCCTTCCTCCAGGGGCTTTTTGGGAATAAATTCATTCATTCATATTAGTCCGCATCGAGCTCGGCCGAGCTTCACATTTTACACAAAGAACGTGGAGAAATGAGACACGCCGCTACTGACTGACTTTCTGCATTTCCGTCAAGACGGGCCGCGGTCTTTGCGGACTACTATCTCACGCGGTGTCTACGGAGCGGACATAACTAACTACCATACCGCGGCATATTGTCTGAATATCCCTCCTTTATGTTATTTTCGAGATTCAAGTGGGTACAGATGCCTATTAAAATCTTTGACAGATGCAACTACTGCAGTTGCATCCATAAAGCTGTAATGACAAATTATCATACCATCTAGCGGGTTACCAACACACTATTCAAGTTCAGTGCGATCCGCAAGATCGCACCCGAGACGCCCCAGAAACGAAGTAGTGCCATGCAGGGCGCTATGCATCTTATTACACTTATTTAAACTATACTCAAGCTGCGTAGCACTGTTCGTGATGTTTACGTCATATGGCACATCCTTGTTCAAATTGTAAGTAAAATGTTGTTATCAATGCGAAGGTGTTGCGATACTTTACGTTTTTTCGAGCTTCTGAAGATCACAAAGAGTGTTCTTAAGTAGGTACTACTTGTGAAGTACACAAGTACATTTTGATAACCATTATGCTGTAAAAAATCTACTAAATTAACATATGAATAGCAGTGCCCCTCGAAGCAGGGACTCATAAATTTCCTGTAATGAGTCGCCATTCAGGGGGCTTGTCATTTCCTATGCTTCTATGTTGCCCGAGCCTCACCTAGTTTCCAAAAATCCCACTTGGGTCGAATCGGCGTTCTTGCTCAGATAGAGCCAATCCCGGGCCTCCTTAACCGTGAGACCAAAGAGACTCCTCCCTCAAGGCAATATTTTATCCCCGTGGGTATTTCTCGAACTATCGGACGCTCGGTCAAGAGCGCATCAGAAATCTCATATTGACAAGCCCCCTGAATGGCGAGTCATTACAGGAAATTTATGGGTCCCTGCTCGAACTAACAATAAGCAGTTCTGACATAACAAAACATGTTCGTTCGAAGAATAGACACCGATGGCAACCCTGAAGAAGCTCCCTTCCTCGGCCCGCTGGCAGAGCCCAACCAAGCGATCTTATTGGTTCTGCATAAGACAAAATAGAACCAGCACCTATCTGAACAATTCTTTACAGTTCTCTTGTCATAAGTTATACATGCAGGAATTCCCGCCAGAGTGGTGGCGTCCGTCCGCGCTGAGTTTTTGTTTCGCTCCAGAGATGGTAGTAACTACCACAATAAGGAGCTAGCTGGCTCTCCGTCTTGTCATCATCACTTGTACCTTGTTTGAAACGCAACCTTAGTCTGTGGGATTTTGTACAGTGTTTATGGATAATTCAAAAATCTCAGAACCTTGTTCGAATCGGGATCAAAGTGATCAAACTGATCCCGTCTCAAGTCTGAGATCAAGTCTGTCCTCGCTGCCGACTCCTCGCTAGCGAAAGGTAAGCTCTAGGTTTTCTCTCAGATCTGGACGTCACTGACATCCCCGATTCTCATTTCCCGGTGATCAACAGAGGGTAGTCCCACGCGGCTTTTCGAGAAATATGCTAGGGATGATGTTGCATCTCATTTTCACTGAACCTGAATTCTAATGTTATTTCCGTAGAACATAATATCTGAGTGGTACATTTGTAATATAGTAGTACACGTATATACATGTACGTACGTTTCTATTTATAGAGGAGAAAGCCTTTTTGGTGCAATTATGTTATTACTATTATTTCTGAGGAAAAGACTGAGATTTTTCCGGGTGGCGAAGTTAAGTTTGCAGCCGTTACTGGATAGCGGTTACTGTAGTAAGGTGTGCTACTGCCTTCTACCATTTTTGCATAGAGATGAAGCTTTTTTCTCTTTTTTTTCTAAGGACACACCTTTTATTCTTGAAATTCGGCTGATTGTTAGGTTTGAATCCCCACCCCCTCCCCCCTGGATACGGCCCTGGTGACAGGAATATTTAGAACTCTACAGCATGCTTGCGCCTACCGGAAGTGGTTCATTTCGTGTTTTCAGCCACACATTTCCGTATTTGCGCCCAAACAACTTCCAGGTTTGGTTTTTTATCAAATTTTTCGTCGCAGTTCAGAGCTAGGCGACATAAAAATAACTCTACTGCATGTTAGCTCATAATAGGTGGTTCAGTTCGTGTCTTCAGCCCCAATTTTCCGTATTTGCACCGAAAAACTGCTAGGTTTGATTATATCGTTTTTCCGACGCCGTGCAAAGCTAGGCGACGACCAAAATAACATAGCTCTACAGCATGTTAAGGCGAGTCTTCACCTTCCAGAATCTAGGTTCCCAGATTTTCAGAGATTTTTTCTGAATTTCTTCTGCGATACTTAAAAATTCCGGAAATCTGGAAGTTCAAAAGCCCCTTTTCTTCGGATTATTTTGAAATACTTTCGGACCGGTTCATATTCCAGATGCAATTTACAGAAGACGTCAATGAATAATCTGGAAGCCCAGATTCCGGGAGGTGAAGACCGGACTTGCGCCCGTACTGGAGGTGAGTCGATTCGTGTCTTCAGCCCGAAATTTCCCCTCATCTCTGAATTCCGGTCAAGGAATTCCCGGAGCGATTGTCTCAAATCAGATTTATTACAAAAAGGTAAAGGCACTTAACTCGCATTCTTTTGAAGTTTTGGATAAAGTTTTCGAGCCGAAACTTGGACCACGTCTCGGGAGCGGAGAATCTGAACCACGTCCAGCGATTTATAAATACTTCTCCACGCGATCAGATGAGATTTTTTTCTAACCTAGATTTTGAACGTTACACGCGCACCAAATGGGCAATTACAGTAGAAATGAAGAGAGCTGGAATTACGGCGATGTGATGGCTTGCATTGTCTGGAAATAAAATAAATATTTTAGATCTTCTGGTTTAGCGCAGAACTTAAGGCTTAGGGGAATTTAAGGTATGAGGGACCTTAAGGTCAGACAACAGGTGGATCTGATGTATTGATGAATTCAGGGACAGCGTGTGTTCGTCTGCTTGCGATGCAAATTTGAAAATCCAAGGACTGCGTGAATGTATTCTCAATCCTTCCATCGGTTAGTTGGATGGTAGAGCCACACATAGCGTGTTCCACCATTATAACAATAGTAACTATTAGTTACTATTTCCGTTCCAACCTCGTGAAAAGTTGCTACACTGAACGTTCCAGTCTTCTAAAAATAGTAACTATTTGTAACTATTTGCTACGATCTCTATGACGTGACTGGTCCGATCAGCACGCGGCACTATGTTTTGCCGAAAATATAAAATTGTGTTCCAGCCTTGACGCCAAGAAGCTAGGATCCGTGACGTCGTGCGTAGAACCTAGGGAAAGTGGGGTGGAACACGCTCACAGTCGAGGTATACTTCTTTGAACGTTAGTTTATTTTGAACAGTTCAATTTTGGACTAAGTAGTAAAATGAAAAACCAAACACCCATTCAGGTGTTCTTAGGAGCCCGTAATTAGCAACTGTATATGACTGGTTCTTGGCTCTGGTCACAGCAAATGGCACTGTCCAATGTTAAAGTTTAAGTGAAAAGCCAGCTTATTTTAAAATCTTGGATTTGATCTCTGAATTGTTTTGACTCTGCTAAGGGATTTTAATTTTTTCATCTTGAGCTCTAGTAGTGACGTTCAGAATGTAATAACGATAATAATAATAATTTATTTTTAACCCACTACAACAAACAAGAACAAGTGGAGTAATGAACTAGAAACAAAAAGAGAGAAAAACAACTCAACTACGAGAAAAACATTGGAGAAGACCATGAAAAGGCCCAATTTAAGGTTCGAAATTGCAGACCCGGACACAGACCGTGTTGGCTCGGCAAGACATAGTTCGTCCAGAGGCAGAGAATCTGAATTTAAAGTTCAACCGAAAAGGGCTAGGATAGGACAATCTAGTTACCCATCACTTATTCACTTAAATTGGCTTGAAGACCCGCTGAAAATGAGTTACTTCGTTGTTCCGCTATTCACGAATAATCGATTTTCAAATAGTGGAATTTCCGTGTGATTTGTGGTGCCTCTATGCGCTTGTATTTTTGTTGTATGCCTTATGAGAAAGATTTATCATTTTTTTTTTTTCAGGCACTAAGCAATCGTTACCAATCTCACCACTGCCCACTGAAAAGCCGGATTTGTGTTGAGATTAAAATTTCCCGCGTCATAGTAGAATTTACGCTGTGGGGACGGCCGGAGATATTCTGAGCCTCATAACTAGAGCAGATGGTGGAAAATAAAAAAAATCCCTTTGCAGAATCCAAATAATTCAGTGTATCCAATTAAACGACTCACAAATAAGTTGGCTTTTCAGTTAAACTTTAAACAAAATCCTGCCTTTCAATGCTAATGAATCGAAAAGTGTTCCATTCCAGATTCTAATGTCACTTCTGAAGAAAGCCCGCTATTGCGTGTGACCGAAAAAAGAGTTATTTTTGACAATCTTTTACCGCTGTAGTAGCTAAACATTCAAAGCATAGAGACACCACAAATCCGAAGGGATGAGTAATGGAACATCGAAGTAACGCATTTTGATTGGCCTCCAAGCCTATTTAAGTGAATAAGTGATGGGCACTGCTGCATCTCAGCTCTTTTCGGTTAAACTTTAACTGACGTTCAAAGATGCATATACCTCTACTGCATCCTTGGGATACAATATCCAAATTTGGGATCCGTCACTTTTGGGGTACAATGCTCTCTTTTCGGGGTACGCACTGTGTCCCTACAAAAACTATGCGAACTGGACTTCAGCCAGGGTTTTAATTCCGTAAGGAAAAGCTGATAGTTTTTTCAACCAAACCGTGATTGGACTTCCGTACATCAGAGACTGGATGAAGATGGAAACCATGGTGCGTCAACCCCTCAGTACAACCAAAAAGCTATGGAAATCGCAAAGGGCACAGAAAGGACAGACAAAAGGATAGATGCAGTAACAGCTACCAATAAACTCGCTGCACATAAAGGGATTCCACCGAAATTCCAACGAGAACGGATGTTAGAAGTCTCGCATATTACTGGCCAGAAGCTCGCGTCGTATTGGCCCATTTCGTTAACTCGGACTCGATCCGTTTTCGTCGGGTACGGTGCGATCCCTCTATAAGGTAAAATGAAAGGAGAGCAACCATTCTGGGGTATAATCCGGGGCACGAAAAGCTTCGTCTAACACCCAAAAGGGGAGGGTCCAAGACAGGCCCGGTCTTCCTCGCGCGCTTCCCGATGAAAAATTCTTTGACTGTGTAGTAGTATGGTAGTTGTACGAAAAAGTTGCATGGAATGGTATGTAGTAGTATGAAGTAGTTTGATTAGTGATATGTACTAGTATGGATACTTTGATAAACATGCCTCCGACTGGGTTAATCTTATGTAGAGTATCCGATAGCATCCAGTTTGCTAGTAGTAGCACATAGTAGCAAAAGTTACTACTGTGTGCTACTTTTTCGTACTACTCCATACGACTAATTCTCGGACATTTTTCATCGGGTTGCTTCTGACAAGGTTTTCTATTGGCATTTGATGGAGAAGAATCGAAGATTAAGTTTATACTCAGGAAATACCCCTATCGTCCAAGTAAAAAGAGGCATGGGTTTAAAAGACGAAAATACCAATGCCGCGCGTTTTTCCGCGATCTCACAAACATGGGCCGAGCTAACGAGCTCGTATCCCTACCTTGACACATAAATATTGTTATGAAGTATTTTCGAAATTAAAGAACCTGAACCTGAGGCTGTGGCTCGGAAAGAGTGTTTCCACGATCGTTTGGTTTCCCAGAAGTCTCTTTCCGCGACCACGAGGATTTTGTGGCTCGCACTGTGGCCCAAATTTGACAAACAATTCTCGAGGTGATTTTTAGTTGTGAGGCTCGATTTTGGCGGCAATTCCAAGCCCAGGTAATAAAATGATCTATTTCATGACGGGGCAAAAAGGCTCAAAATGGTTGACCTGAAATAACTGAAATTTGTTACACCAAAAATATTTGGTAAAAATAATTGGTAGAATAGTGAAATAATAACAATGACTGGAAAACAAGAATAAATGATCAGTTAACAAAAATATTCCGTCCAAGTATTAAAAGAGAAAAAAATTCTTAAATATGATAAACAATTACAATACTCGGTAAAAATAATTAACTTGTTTGGAATTAGTTTGTCATTTGTTCGTTCTTAGTTTTTTTTTGCCATTCCATTTAATTATCCGTTCTTAATATTTGTGCCGCGTTGGGCAAAAAGGCTCAAACCTCCGAGACGTACTTTTGCTACTTCTTCAAACCCTGGTCAGTTAGAGGGTTAGGAGACACGCTGAATTCAGATCTGAACTTCATTTTCTCACCGGAAAAGGATACTTCGCTCGGAATCCGTCATGAACCCGGAAATTTGTTACAAGCGGGGTATTTAATTTAACTGAATTGAACGGCAAAAAACCCGGAATTTTTTTAGAAGTGGGGTATTTCATTTAACATTTCTGATATTCCTTCAGCCACATCTTCAGCCACAAGTCAGCTACATTTTATTGGAGCTATATTTCGGCCCTTCTTGGCAAGGGTCCTCTTCAGGCTCAAGCTGGAAAATGAACTTTTAGAAAAACATTTAAAGATTCTTCCTTAAATATCTGATTTTTTAAACTTCTGCCGGGAAAGTGCTTGGAGTTAAAGCTGGTGCTGTGATTTCATTTTACATGTGATTGTGATTTCATTTTCACCTTATGTTATCTTATGTTTATTTGTATCAAGAGATATAAAAAATTAAGATTAACAGTACCCAAGCGCAGAGATAAGAGGTACCACAAATCCGAAAGAAATAGTTCATTCGATGAAAATCTGTTGCATGAATAGTGGAGAAACGAAGTAACTCATTTTCATCAGGTCTTAAAGTTTAACTGGAAAGGCAGCTTATTTTTACATCTGATATTTGAAATACACTGAAATATGTTGACCCATCCAAGGGTTTTTGTATTGTTCACCCGATACTCTGGTAATAACGTTCAGAATGGCCGCTGCTTGCAAGATAACCCAAAATTCATCCAGACGCGGAGAATTTAAATTTAAAAAAACCCTGCATTTTCAGGGCAGATTCTAAGCCCGGAAAAGCTTCACGGCAGAAACAAGTAGGAAATGATGTTAAGAAATATCTTGCAAGGATTCTGCCGTTTTCAGTTTATCTTTCCGAACTAGCTTACCTTTTTAGTTGGTAAATATTTCAAGCATAGAGGGACAGGTGTATAGAGCTACCACCATCCGAAAGAAACATTTTATTCGATTAAACCGATTATCTGTGGAAAGCGATCAAACGGAGTAACGCATTTTTATCGGTTTTTCAGGCTTATTTGAGTGAATAAGTGGTGTGTAACTTGACCGTCGGATCTCAGCTCTATTCTGTTAAACTTTAAAGAGCATTTAAGTGAATAGGTGATGGGGCGAAGAGAGACAAAGAAAGGTGGATTTGGGTTTGGAGGAATGGTGAGAGAAGGGGCAAGAGTAGGTGGTTGCGGGCTCTACCCTCCGATACTTAACAACCAAGGACGGGTTCATGCGGTTTGGGTTCGGAATATATTACTATTCCGAACTCGAAGCGCTGCAACCCGGACTAGGTTAGTCGCTTCCCGAATCTCAGCCGGGCTGTGATCAGCGGTAGAGATAAAAAAAAAAAAAAAAAAACAGAATACCAAGTGCGCAATGCATTTTGAACTGAGAAGACCGGACCGGGTGCGAAATGGCTTAAATCATTCCCTTTAACTACCTCACAGAAAGGTTGCCCTCCTTGACTGATGCTGCACGGTCCTAAAGAAAAAACAATAAAAGGATTACTTCAATTAGACTCCCTACAACTCAACAAACCAACGGTTGCTTTGCAAAAATAACAGTTGCCGAGTTTGCGCTTTCAGAAGTGACCTCAAAAGAAACAGTTATATCCCCTCACATCAATAGTGCCAAAATTCTTTCCCACCAATTTGACAAATACCTATGCTCTAGTGCTGGTGATGATGAAACAGAGATGTGACGTTTTCATATACAACAGTCAGCTACTACGGTCGGTACCGTGGTATCTGAATATCAGGTACCTTGGCAACTTGCCAGGTACTCATTAACGTCAAAAAAGGACGTTTGACCGTTGTATCAAATACCATGGTATCTGCAAAAACGCAACTTCTGTTCTATGTCAGGTAAACCCATCTTCTGTCTTCACGGAACATTCCCATTGATTTATAATACACTGTGCGGTCCATTTTCTCTTATACTCCATCGTGCTGTGTGCCGTTATGATGGACAATAAAGTTCATTTATTCATTTCCCTACCCGTTCCAACGCAACCTACATGAAATTTCCACTTGTCTTCACCCCATGTCGATGTTACTATAGTAAAAGACTGAAAGTTAGTACGATTTCAGCTTCCACCTACAATTGCTCCTAACATTGTAGATTTAAGTTGATATTAACTAGATTTGATTTTTACAGATTTTCAGCAACAGCCTGAACAGCCACAGCTAACTGATCTGTTAGGAACACAAAACATGATTCATAAAATATAATGGCTAAACTATAATATAGTAAGTGGAAAATAAAATCTTGAATCGCTGTTCGGGAAGACGGTCACCAAGAGCAAGCAAGTTTGCCGCGCAATCTGTACAAATGTGTTTCTATATTTTTTCTTGGAATGCAGGAAGGAATCAGATGAAAAAAAAATGCAGAACGAGATCACACACATCCTTTGCTGTATAGTGCGTCGAACTAACAGGAACAACTCTTCAAACAATAACCAAAATAACCTACCGTCTACAATTCCATCATTATCATCATCATCATCATTCTCATCGGGGATGTTGTCATTATCGTCATCATTGTCGATGACGTTCGGGATTCCGTCACCATCAGTGTCGTGTTCATGCTTGTCAATAATTCCATCGTTGTCATCGTCGTCATCTTCATCATCATTGATACCATCACCGTCGTCATCATCGTCTTCATCATCAGGGATACCGTCATTATCGTCATCGTTATCAAGATGATCAGGGATTCCGTCATTATCATTATCACCTTCGTGGTGATCAGGGATGCCGTCATTGTCGTCATCATGGTCCGCGGAATCAGTTTGTCCGTCGTTGTCATCATCAGGATCTTCCGTATCAGGGATTCCATCATTGTCGTCGTCTGTATCAAGGTGATCAGGGATGCCATCTTGATCAAGGTCTCCTTCTAGGTGGTCAGGAATTCCGTCGTTATCGTCATCATGATCAGCTGCGTCGTTTTTACCATCATTGTCATCATCAGTATCTTCAGAATCCGGGATTCCGTCATTGTCGTCGTCTGTATCAAGGTGATCAGGTATGCCGTCTTGATCGTGGTCTCCTTCAAGGTGGTCAGGAATTCCGTCGTTATCGTCATCATGATCAGTAGAGTCATTCTGTCCGTCATTGTCATCGTCGGTATCAAGATGATCAGGAATGTTATCACCATCATCGTCGTTGTCTAGATGATCAGGAATTCCGTCTTTGTCGTGGTCACCTTCCTTGTCATCGGGAATACCATCGTTATCATCATCGTGATCTTCATGATCCGGAATACCTGTAACAAACAGAACCATATATACTTACTACATTGTTTGATACAGTGCCTATTTTATATTTTTTTCCCGTAGCATTTTTTGTAGGCTAACTTTATTTTTTTATTATTTAAAACAAATCTAATTGATCACATTTCGTACTTTCTGTTGCTACTCCTGCATCCCTCGGTGACGTTATTTTTTATCTACTTTTACCCACTATTAACTATTCAATCCACCTAACTTCTAAAAATAAACCCATAATTAATTTACTATTCCCCCCCCCCCAATAACTGGAAATTAATTCCCTAATTTTAATTTTTTAAATCTTTTTTTGCAAATTTTCTTAAAACAACCACATATAAGTTCTTGAAGTTTTATAAATTTAAAATCGTTTCTGTCAATTTTCTCAAAATCTCACATTTATTTTAATAGAAATAAATCAATTTTTTAACTTTAATTATCATTTGTTTATTTTTCAGTTTCACTATCTGACAGTCTAATCATTTTCCAAGTCCTAATTTAATTTTACCTTCACACATAAACCGTCAACCCCAATTACTGTACCGGGCACACGAACATGGAAAGAAGGAAAGAACAACATGACAAAATATAGAGCGATTTTCATTATTTATACAAATTTTCCGATTTTCGTTACGGCTACTCACATACGCATGCAAACTTTCCTTAACTAATTTACTGAAAGGTAAAAAAAGGATAAATAAAAACGCCCAGGACTGCAAGGGGCTTCTCCCCTCTTTAGCACATCCAATTAAAACATCACTAATACAAAGTAATTTAACTTACATATTATAAATACAATAACTAATATATAATAATTACAGTAAACTCAGTACATTCCCTCGGCCTTAGCCTTATTGGGCGTTTTTTTTAATTTTTATAGCATTTGATCTTTAACTTGATCAACCCGGTTTCAATTTCAATATTTGTGTTAATTCCCACTATGTATTTGACTTGCTATAGTACAGAGAAGTGAAAGAGATTCAATCAGAGAGTCAAAATTACAAGACAAGACTAAAAAGAATCAGGTAAGCCATCACCTCTGTGCCCAGTGACGTTTTCCGGATCGTACACTGTAAAAAGTTTCCCGTATAAAGATTAAAGTTAACTGCAATATTTGCTACTCGGATTATTCTTATCCCTACGGGGATAAGATTAATACCAAATAGAGATAAGATGAATCCGAGTAGCAAATACTGCAGTTAACTTTAATCTTTGTACGGAGAAACTTTTTACAGTGTATAGGCCCCTGAAATTCTACCCTTCACTCCGGCACAGCTTCGTCCACTACAGTTAAGCATGCAATAACGTTCGATGCATAACAAGTTCGATGCAATTGGCCTTATTACAGTTCAGCGCTCCAAGTGGACTAGTTTCTATTAGTCCCCCATTGCCTCATAAACAAAACTTGTGTAGACATAGTAACAAGACCAAAGGTTTCGATGGGATCCCAAAAATTTAATATTTGATCCAGACAACTAGGTCTTGTATTCGCCGGATCCAGTCTTCGCTAGGCTAATCATCTGAGAAAACCAAGTTCAGATATACCTGTATAAGCCATATCTATTTTGACGATACTGATCGAAACTTCCTGCTTTACTTCTGACAAATTTCCGGTCTCGGCCGAATTCCGAGCGAACTACTTGTCCAGCAAGAAAAAAAAGATAGTTCAGAAACGTGTCTCCTTATCCCTATAAAGAACATCTAATCAACTTCAAATAAACTTTACTTATAAAAAAAGAATCCGGTTTCAACCGGATTCCGGACGAACTATATGTCCGGGTAAAAAATGATTGTCATATACATATTCAGCGTCTCTTCTTACCCTTATATCTGCCATCTAATCAACTTCAAATAAAAATTTTGCTTTTAACAAATTTTCCGGTTTCGGTCGGATTCCGGGCGAAATACTTGTCCGGCGAGAAAATGGTTTTCACCATCGTGTTCAGCCTGTCTTCTTACCCCTAAATCGAACATCTAATCAACTTCAAATAAAACTTCTGCTCTTTACAAATTTTCCGGTTTTGGCCGGATTCCAGGCGAACTACTTGTCCGGCGAGAAAATGGTTTTATCAATCGTGTTCAGCATGTCTTCTTACCCCATAATCGACTATCACGTTAGCTGTTTCAAAACTTTTTGTTTGCCCCTTAATTTAAACCCCCTCCCCCACCCCTAAATCTAGAGCTACAGAGCCCATCTACAAACTCGACCTTACTCTTGACCCAAAGAATCCTCGCACCAAGTTTCATCAAAATACCTCATTCCCTTCGAGAGTTATCGTGCTCACAGACGGATAGACGGACGGACGGACAGACAGACAACTTTTGCGATGTCATAAGTATCCAAGTGCTGATGGTGAGGCATAGGGGGATTAACAGAAACTAGTCCGCTTGGAAGCGCTGAACGAGAATATGGCCATTTGAACAAAATAATTTTGACGTCACGCCGTCTTTCTGACACCCCGACCGTGACTGAACCCGTACAAAGACACTCCCAAATTTACCTAGACGTGTCTAGGTTCGAAGGAGACTTCAAATACGCGTGACTAGCCGGCGTGAGGTACTTCTGAATGGTTAAAAGGTTTTAAAGCAGAGCTGATACCTGATCGTTTTTTTTTTCATGTTCTTGCTGTGCAACTTGTCTATTTATTATTATAGGATAAATATTCCTTCAGCCCAAGCTGACTACGAATTATATTTGACAGTGGAAAACAAATACGTCAGCTGAATTTTATTAGAGCTATATTTTTTTTGCCACATGTTCATTTTCCAGCTTGAGCCGGAAGGTGACCCTTGCCAAGAAGCGACGAAATATAGCTCTAATTAAATTCTGCTGACGTATCCGTTTTGCACTGTCAAACAGAACGATCGAATTACCATCATTATCGTCGTCATTATCTTCAGTATCCGGAATTCCGTCATTATCATCATCGTCGTCAAGATGGTCAGGGATACCATCCTGATCATGATCCCCCTCCTGATGATCGGGTGTTCCATCGTTGTCATCGTCATGATCCTGGCTGTCGTTGATACCATCGCCATCGTCATCTGTGTCAACATCATCCGGAATACCGTCGTTGTCTTGGTCAGCAACCTTGGCTTGATTCATGGCTTTCATGTTTTTGAGGAGGTGCGTGTGGTCTTCATCTTCTGCGAAGTAAATAAGAGATTTGGCCTTTTGAAACTGAAATCCGTTTCGTCCCGTCACTTGAAGAGTTTGAGACGCCGTTGTTTCCATTTGTTTTTATATGGTCCGGTACCGAGGCCCCTTTTTTAAATTTATCTTCGTTTTGTTACTTTATTTAGAGGCTCAAGCGAGTACGTTTCCAACCTGACAGCTGTAGATTCGTGCTTTAAGAGTGAAAACAATCAAATGAACAAAGAAGAATCATTTAAAAACAAATTAATATTTTATTCATTCATTACACTAAGCAATCAGGCAACAACCAACTTTCTTCATCAACCATCTTTTGATCAACATCTGTGTTAGTTACAGTAAAATAGATCCCAAGTTGACGAGTTGAAAATCTGCAATCTGCTTCCCCAGCAATGGAAGTTTTGCTATGTCTTTAGAGTACAAAGTGAAACCTGCCAATTACCTTAGGGATTCATACTTCACTATCTTTCCGTCACAAGTGTTAATAATGAGACAACGAGGGACTCTCAGAAAGGGAGCCCTTTTCCAGTCAGGAGCGCTGACTGGAAAAGGCGAAATCGTCTTATTCCAGTTCAGCGCTCTAAATGGACTAGTTTCTGTGAATACCCCATTCGGGCCCATTGACTCATTTTCAACACTTGTGTAGACGTAGCAAAAAGTCGGACACATAAGGTAGTGGGTAAATTTCACTTTCTACTACCGAGACATATGCAAATCCTCCGATACTTGGGAAGCAGATTGCAGATTTTTCTACTCATCAACCTGTGGATCTTTTTTATTATGTCTGTGACAAGTGTTGACGGTGATACATAGGGGGATAATAGAAACTAGCTCGCTTGGAAGCGCTGAACTGGAATATGGGGAATTACACAAGACCTGCTGCTAATCAAGTCCCCATCCCCAGTTGATCTGTGTCAGAGCAAAATAACACTAAGGAATATCGCGAAGACCTGAAAAAAGTGACACAATCGAATAGCAGCGATAGCACCACCAGCGAGAGAGAACGTCACTATTGAAGCTCAATCAGTCGTGCACCAGCGCTGGCTCCAATAACTTCACATTCTTAACACAGCAAAAAAAAAAAAAAAAAATACAGACTCCCCTGTTTCCACGATGTGTGCAGACCGCATCTTAGCTTTACTACAATTTCTAAAGCCGCAAGTTGGTCTCGCTCTAAATGCCGCAAGCGTAATGGGCGGCGCTACGAGTATGGCCTCTTTACGAAGCATGGAAAGCATAGGTCCTGGCGCTACTCCCTAGTGTTAATTTGCCCTTAGTTAAAGGAATTCTTGGCAATTTATCATGAAGTGGATAAGACTCTACTCTAAACTCCCAAACAGCTGCAGCAGGCTCCCTCCTTAATGCTTCGGAAATGCGATCAGGATTGTCGGCCGGATTTTCTGCACTGAATTTCAAAGTTGAAAATTCTCAGCTTTTCCGCATGGAACTGATAATGGTGCCATCTATCCTGGCAGGAGTTCCAGTCCGCAAGCTGGTCGTCTGTTCGCATAAATACTTTCTCCTTTTCCCCAATGACAAACAAACTTTCCTGATGCGAAGAAACGATAATTTCCAGCATGTCGTTAGAATAATCGTTCGGAGAGGATTTCCTTCAGAAAATAAGGGGTAATTATTAATTTAATATAGGGTAATTTGGGGTTGGTGTCGTGAACTGCTCCCCTATCCCTCTCCTTAGCTACGTTGAAAAATGATTCGGACACGAGTGTTAGTAGACTACACTGTAAAAAGTTTCTCCGAATAAGGATGCAGTATTTGCTACTGGGATTAATCTTATCTCTACTGGGATAACATTAATCCGAATTAGGGGTAATCTTATCTCAATAAAGACAAGATTAATCCCAGTAGTAAATACTGCAAGATCTTTTTTTACAGTGTACTAAGATTACCGGCTCTGCTGGACCGAGCAGCACAGTTTTCTCTGTTGTTCTTGATTTTGGTTATATTCTTGAAGGGAATAAAGTGACAGTTTTGTATTAATTTATGTCGCGAGAGAAGGTCACAACAGCCGTGATCAAGATAGCCTATTCTTTCAAGGTCTAATCCTAAAGATCGGGTTAGCAGATCTATCATCAAGCTCGCTTCCAAGAAAAGAACGAGCGCCAAAGCGGAAGTATTAGATCCCAACGAAAACACGCAATATTAATTAATGAGAGCGAAGTTTTGAAGCAATTGTTTTAAAAGTGCTTATTTCCGGAGTGACATGTGCGGATTGGTGGCTTCTCGATTTCAGATTCAATGAGTGAAATGACTAAATCTATGATGGTGCTTGGAAAAAAATTAGAGCAGTTATGTCGAAAAATTGATAAATATCCATTGCTTTACTCCGTAATTCATTTTTAGGCATAACAGCCAGACAGAGCACTCACATTACACTACAGACCTTGGGAGATGTGCATGTCCTTAAAGACGGGCTCAAAGCACGTTATTTATGCTCAAAACCAATTCTTTCTGTAGCCTATTCACTTTTCAGTGCAAACGCGGCGGGCAAAGATTAATAGCAAAATCCGAGGGGTTGCCTACTCTCGATTTGAGTGTACATCAATTACTCGGAGCCGGCACCGACTAAAACCAGGCGGCATCGACTGCGATGTATAAAAAAAAAATTAAAATAAGCATGTTTAGAAGCGTTTGAAAGATGAATCGCCTAATTTATGGCTGGCACCAATGATTTCGGTCGGTGTCAGGAAAGGGTGTACGGCAGGTGCCAGGGAGTGGATAAATCCTCGGCAAAACCAGCAGTCTGCAGTTACAAGCACAGGAAGAAACTCACCAATCACCTCTCCTGACAAATCTTCGTTTGACTCGGAATAAGCTGTCTGGAAGAATGCCAACAGGACTATCCCTACGCATAGCAGTAACGTTTTTGACCTCATTTTGAAGGATCGAGGTCACTAGAAAAAAAAAATCAGTAGAGTGCTTCGAAGAAGACTGATGCCATATGTTGCAGCATGAAAGAACACGGGTCCTACCCCCGAACAAGCCAACAGTACCAAGGTCTCACAAGTCTCACAACAAGCTGTCCATGACCTAGGTATCAGATTCAATTCAGTTTATTCGAAGATCTCTTTCATCAAAAACGAAAAATAGCACTGGTCTTGTAAATAAATTTCTAATCACTAACTAGTCAATCGCTAAAGCATTCAAACTTTCAAACAAAATTTCAAACCTCCAAAAAATTAAAACATTCAAAACTTATGTTTTGAAAAACCTCGGGCTGAAGGAATACTGATAGAACAGCCTAGTCATTACCCAGATACCCAGATCGTGTAGAAGCTGAATGAGGAGCAGGATACCCGTCGGACAGAACACACAGTAAGTCTTGCCAATTTACTTACGATAAATTTTGTCTTAAAAAATTATCAGACGTAAAAATAAAATATTTGACTTAGCATCTTGATGCATTATTGGTTGCAATAGTTCTGGGGATGAAACTATTCCATGCCGGTTGGTTTTCAGTCCGGACCGGTTCGTAATTTTTGGAGTTTTTCGTAGTATTGATGTGTGGCTCCCCCTCCCTCGTCGTCTTAAATAGAAGTGAATAATAAATACACTCCTACTTAAAGTTTACAGAAAAAAAACATGATGGTCGAAAAGTAAGAGACAGATCTGTTCCTCCCAATTCACTTCCATCAGTATAGAAGGTATACAAAAACCGAGCTAAAGGACCCGTCATACCTATACTACTGATTAACTCTACATCCCTGATCGTTAAGCTACATCCATTCTCACTTCCGTGACTTCTTGCATTTTCCGTCTTCTACGAGGCGGACCAAGCTCCCACTTTTCGTTTCGAAGGAGCTGATTGGTCAGAACCAATGAATTTTCCGTGTTCTTCTCAAAGCCACGAGTGGCCGAGTGAGGCCAACAATAGTCGTGATGGGTTTCCTAATCTTTTATCGAAAAAAGGGCAGTTTCAAAGGAGTAAAAAAATTGCTGATGTGTGTTTTTTTTTAATTTTTAATGCCTTAGTCTAGGGTTGTATTAATTTGCTTCACAAATCAGAAGGAATTAACGAAGAGTCATTTCCGTTTGCCACTGGCATGTCTGTCGCTTTTATGTCATTTGAGTTTTTCACGATTGTCAACAAATTGTACCTTACCTTACCCCCCCAAAAATAGTCAGATTATTTGTTCCTGCTTATCTCATTAACGTATGTTTGATACACACGTCGGCTATACGCCGATTTGTGCATCTGCCATGCCCCTTTTCGACGCGAATCAGGCTCCCGCTTATTCCTTCCGATGGAGCTCATTGGTCACAAGACCAGTTATGCAGTTTTCTCCGTGTTTTTCGCCCGGTATTTAACGTCACTGAGTTGGAGGTAGAGTAGCCACTTGTTTTAGTTAGATCTAAAGCAAGAACAAATGAACAAGAGCTGTAAGCTCATATGGCACTTGCAAGGCTTGGCAAAAGGATGAAAGTAGGAATTTGCCAATTGTTGGGGTTGTGATCATTTCTAAGCAAAACTCTTGAGATAAAAATGACGATGGACCCTTGGAAATCACGAGAATGTATAGTTTGATTAAAAAAAAACTTGAGGCAAAAATGATCATGGGCTCATGGGGATCATGAAAACGGAGATTTTGCTTAGAAGTATTTTTTTTGTACTTTGCGGTGACCCCCCCCCCCACCCCCCCCCCCGACTCGATTGATCGGTTCCTGTCCGCACTTGAGATGGGACATTTGAGACATGAGTTCTTTCCGAATATCAAGTTTCATTCATATCCGATCACCCGTTCAAAAGCTAGTTGGACATTTCTCTAGATTCCGGATTCCCCCTCCCTCCACTACCCCCACGATGGCCAAACCGGAGAAACGACTATACTTAATTTAACACTATCGATTCCCTGATACGCCTGCCAAGTTTCATCGTCCTAGCATGTGTGTAAGCATCTTACTCGGGATCACCGGAATTCCGGAATCCTCCCTTCAGCTCCCCTACAGTGCTCGGATCCGGTCCAGTCTTGACATCTAGGTATCTGGGGCTTGTGCTGTTCTTCCCACCAAGTTTCGTCCTGATCCGTCCACTTTTAACGTGTCACACGATTTCCGGCTCCCCCCAAAGTCATCAGATCCGTCTCAGACTTGACGTGTGACCTCTGAGACACGAGGCCTCTCAAAATATCAAGTTTCATTAAAATCCGATTCCCCGTTCAAAAGTTAGACATACGTCAATGTTCCGGATTCCCCCTCCCTCCAATCCCCCCACGGTGGTCGGAAGGGAGAAGTGACTATTTCAAAATTAGTATAGTCTGGTCCTTAATACGCCTGCCAAGTTTCGTCGTCCTAGCACATGTGTAAGCATCTCAACTTGAGATCACCGGAATTCCGGAACCCTCCCTCCAACTCCCCCCACAGTGCTCGGATCCTGTCCGGTCTTGTCAACTACGTATCTGGGGCTTGTGCTTGTTCTTCCCACCAAGTTTCATCCCGATCCGATCCCCCTCCAACTCCCCCCAAAGTCATCGGACCCGTTTCGGACTTGAAATGTGACATCTGAGACACGAGGTCTGTCCAAATATCAAGTTTCATTAAGATCCGGTTCCCCATTCAAAAGTTACATCAATATTCCGGATTCCCCCTCCCTCCACTCCCCCCACGGTGGTCGGATCGGGGAAATGACTATTTCCAGGTTAGTCTGGTCGGGTTCCTAATAAGCCTGCCAAGTTTCATCGTCCTAGCACATGGAAGTGCCCTAACTCGAGATGAGTGGATAGACCGACCGACCGACCGAAAAGCGATCGGTATATGGCACTTGAGCGAAGCTGCAAGTGCCATAAAAAGAAGCTACGCGGAAAAAAAACAGCCCGGATGGGTTTTGTAATTTTCTGAAAACACAACACAGTTTCAAAGGAATCAGGTGCGTTAGAATCCTGCAAGGATATGTATATGACTGAGCGAATCAGTAAAACAGGAGTCCTTAAAGAAGCGAAACCGTACATGAGTCCAAAGCCCTAATTTCTGAACTTTAAGGATATTAATAGAAAAGAACCAGGGACCCATAAATTTCCTTTACAGGGGGCTTGTCATTTCCTATGCTTCTATATTGCTATGTTGACTGATCCAAATCTAGTTTCCAAAAATCCCCACTTGAGTCGAATCGGCATTCTTGTTTGCCTCATTGGACGTGCGTTCCAAAAGATACTCCTCCCTCAAGGCGCCAGCAGCCAATCCCAAATTTTGTCTATCTGGCCTTTGACGTGATTGGACCGTGGGTATTTCTCGAACTATCTTCCGACCGGTCAAGAGCGCATCAGAAATCTCTTATTGACAAGCCCCCTGTAAAGGAAATTTATGGGTCCCTGATAGAACCAATTGTCTCGGTCCACACTCCGACCGGTTCAGATTTCTTATTTTTTAACCGAGATCCAAATGATCCCAAAGCCAAAGTTAATACGGAGCAAGGAAGCTTCATCCGCAAACCAATTGATTAACATTCACCAAATACTGACGTAATTGTGAAGTATTTTCATTTTCTTTATTTAAAAAAAAAAAAAAAAAAAAAAACTGTGGCACCGTCAGACCCCCCTCCCCCATTCGTGACACCTCTGGTGACGAGACCCCGATGAAAGCGAACATTTTCACTACCGGAAATCATCTGAACCGCAGATAGTGGCTGACAAAAACAAAGTAGGTTCAATGCACTGTCAGAAGTTTCATAACAGATTGCGCATAACACTTCCAAGAATAACACCTTTTCACTTAGAAATAAAGTGTTATGACCAGTTAAGTTTACACTATTTCGTACCTAGATCTCCAACAACACCTTCAATCGGTAAAAATACTACACTGTCAGAAGTTACATAACGACAACAGAAGGATGCCCGGTTTCAACAGATAACACTTTGGGATGCCCGGTTTCAACAGATAACACTTTGGGACGTTATCTGTTTATGTTTATTTCGTTCCCGTTAGTATTTTTACCAATTGAAGGTGTTGTTGGAGACCTAGGCACGAACGAAAAAGCACGAAAAAGTGTAAACTTATTTGGTCATACACTTTATTTCTAATTGAAAATGTGTTATTCTTGAAAGTGTTATGCGCTATCTGTTATGAAACTTCTGACAGTGGAATTTAATTTCAGTAATTTGATGGATCCCGTCCAATTAAAGTGGAATCTTGTAACATGCCAAACTGAGGAAAAATCGTTCCGTTTCTGTTCAACCGACGCAAGCTGTTGATCGTCTTTCAGAGACAATAAACACAAATGAAAACTGGTCTCAGGTAATGAGCATCTTTTAAACGTGCTCCACTTGTAGGGTATCGAGGCATCTTGGTTCTTTTTCAAACTACTCTTTTATCTTTTACCTGAACTCTTAAAGGCTATAGGCTATTACTAACTTTTGCATTTTCCGTGTTTGACGCTTTTCGACTCAGATCAGGCTCCCGTTCATTGCTTCCGAGGAGCTCACTGACCAAAAATACCGGCTATGCAAATTTTTACGTGTTTCTCGTCAAGTCGAAGGAGCCAAGTGAGGCTGAAAACAGCCGGGACGGTTTTATAGAACCAGAGAATCAACTTATTGACAAACCAACTTCGTTGCTTTCTTCAGCAGAAGATAGCAAATTACGCTGGTCATTTCCATTTCATTTCATTTCATTTATTTCTGACCGCCAAAGCTGGCGAGTATAAAAAAGAAGTAAGAGTATAACACGGCAAAAAAATACATTAAACGTGGCCCAACACTTGCACAATCAAATACTCAACAAATTCTGAAGAAAACAAATAAAAAAGAACATACCATACTAACAGACACAACGTATTTCAAACCTTGACCCAGGTTATGCTTTAGGCTATCACGCTTAATCATGATCTTAGCGTGTTTCTGCTTCAGGATTTCAACCGGATTTTTCATATTATAATCTTTCATCATCAAAGAAGAAGATTCAAATTTCGAAAAACGACATAAGAATTTCCCAAATTTAAAAAAAGTTTTTCAGGGAAGTTAAATTACCTTTAGAAAGGTAAAAGGTAGAAAGGTTTTTATTACTGATGAAATAAAATATATTACGCTAACTGTTCACTTTGTTCAAAATATCTGTAAAAAAAAGGGCACACAGTAGTTCATGAACCTCGAGGTTCATCCTTTGACAGTCGCTAATTTATTATATCCTGCTGTTTTTCGGGGCATCAGTGGGGATTAAGAATCGGTATTTCTCATTTGTTAGAAGCTTTTTGCCGAAGTTTAAAATCAGTTCTTCTCTTCGGGAGTAGAGACTTGGGATTCTCAACACTGACAATGCCTGATCCTATTTCCCATTATAATTTTCGACGCGCGTTTCTGTACAACTTCTAGCTCTTCCGTTAGATAGACCGTTATAATCTTTTAGGAAACCCAGTAGAGTTTCAATGAGATACTTTGTCAAGTAAACCAAGTAGAGGAAAAATATTAAATTTCATCAAACTAAATCAAATATTTATTCAAATATTAGAACAATAGAATAAAAACTGTGTCTACTATGCGACACGTGCTTTTACAACAAACAGTTCTAGAAAACACATTTTCGGTAATTCAAGTTCAAAAACGACCGTTGACAGTAATTATCCTCATCGACTCCACTACCGTAAGACACACGGCGGAAATAGCACCAATAGCACCATCTATAAAGTAATATTGATCCCCTGCGATTGTTTTTGAGTAATCGTTCATGTTACACAATCATGTATAAGCGATGACTCGAAAAAAAAACGTTACAGAAATCATGCTACACAGTTATCTTTAAGTAATTGCTCGAAAAAAAACAGGCGATTCCAATTACGATTACTTATAACCGCAAACGCGTTCACAATTACTATATCCCCTGCACACCCAGTAAAGGATCTCCCCACATTAACAAACACCAATCTACTTGAAGAGGCGGCTGTTTTTACAAATTTCGTACAACAACTAAACAAGCTGAAAATAATCCCCTGCATCTTTCTTTTTTTTCAAGTCTTTTTTGTTGTTGATGTCTTGATTATAATTAGTCCCTTACAGGCTATCCTCTGGGCATTGAAGATTCTAGTTTTTTTCGAACCCTTTATTCTCTCTCTCTTGCTCATACCCACACAATATTTGATGGTGTTGAACGGATAAGGTAGCTGAGATTTTATTTTAGAAATATTTTGGCCCTTCTGTTAAACAATGACTCAGAACTACAAATGAGGTTCGCTTCTTCCACCAACAGCCTGACGAGGACCCTTGCCAAGAAGGGCCGAAATATCGCTGAAACATGTTTCCCAGTCAGCTTGGGCTGAAGGGAGTTTGATTTCGGCCCTTTTTGGCAAGGGTCTTTTTCAGGCGGTTGCTACATAACGTCGCTGTCACACATTAAGGTGTCAAGCGACATTTTTTCAGAATGTTCAGAGAAGAAAAACTTTTGAAAATCTATTTTTCAACTGACCTTGATGTTTTTAAGTCGAATAACATCTTTCTTTACAGCGGATAGAAGAACATTTAATTCATTTTTTTTACCTATTTACTGATAATTTTATGACGTTGAACGTTCTCGGCGATTAGATCTTTTGAGCAACTCACGTACCCCTATCTCGGGAGAGGCTTGCCGTAAATTATTTTCTCAGAAACAAAACAATAACTTCATAGTCCTAGTATCAATTACTGATTTTCACGAAAAATATCGCTTGAATCCCTTAATGCATGACAGTGACGATATATAAACCTGCTATCCTTCCCAAAAACCTTCCCAGAGACCACGCTAGCTGAACCCCCGCGCTCTAACACTACTCTACTAACACGTGATTAACGGAAAAACGAGATACCCAACAACCATTAAAGAGGCCTTGACAAGAAAAATAAAACAGTATCAACTCACCGAGATCCCCGGGTCGAAAGATATCCTATCCGAAGAGCCTGACTTTCACCGGAGAACCAAAAATACGAAAATGCTCCAGCTTCCAGCTCAAGGAGATGAGGACATTCCAGTCTGGAGCAAATTCCCACGACATCCCCGCGAGCGCGGACAGACAAACGTCCTGTCACTCAAACCGAACGAGATGGTAATTTTTTGACGGGGCAGTAAACGTCAGTTAAGCTTTAAAGTTTAACTGAAAAGCCAACTTATTTTTGTGTCATTTAGTTGAATACATTGAATTATTTGGATTCTGCAAAGGGATTTTTTTGTTTTCCACTATCTGCTCTAGTTATGACGTTCAGAATATCTGCGGCCGTCCCCACAGCGAAAATTCTACTATGACGCGGGAAATTTTTATCTAAACACAAACAAGGCTTTTCAGTGGGCAGTGGCGATATTGGTGAAGATTGCTTAGTGCCTGAACAAAAAAAAGTCATAAACCTTTCTTGTAAGGCATGCAACAAATCAGAGGTACCACAAATCACACGGAAATTCCACTATTTGAAAATCGATTATTCCTGAATAGCGGAACAACCAAGTAACGCATTTTCAGCGGGTCTTCAAGCCAATTTAAGTGAATAAGTGATGGGTAACTAGATTGTCCTATCCCAGTCCTTTTCGGTTAAACTTTAATTAACCTCTTTTTTGAATGTTGATTTTTTGTTATTATTGATTAGCCTACTTATAAATTTTTACTATTTATTTTTATTTCATTAATTTTGTGTTGATTTTTTCAATTTTCGTTCTCGAATTATTCTATGTTATAATCTCGCTCGGGTTGAAGGAATAAGTGTTGATATAATTATAGGCCTTAGCACAAATACCCCTCCAAACCCATATGTAGGCTACATTTAATATCCCTCCTACTATCAGCTAATAGTTGCTTAATCAGCGTTTTTCGACACCGGCGATCCTTGACCAGTCGCCGTTTCATCCACCTTGCAGGCAAACTTCGGACTTCGCTTACCGCCAAGTTCGACGTTGGAAGTTTGAACGAAAACAATTAGAATAAATAAAAAATACTGGCGGACGACCAAAACACAGATTTTAGAATGTATCCATTAGACAAAAATATTACTGCTAGAAAACAAGATCAGACTTAGTGCCAAACAGGCCCGTATCCAGGAATTTATTTCGGGGGGGGGGGGGGCCAGCGGGTCGGACCAAAAAGTACAAAAATACATAGATCGGATTTTAAAGCATACAAAAAACGATTAATTTTGTGGGTTTCGGGGGGGGGGCGAACCCCCTACCCCCCCCATGGATACGGCCTAGGTGCCAAACCACTGAATTTCGTTTTTGTTGAAAGTTAACGTTGACCAGCTACAACGACAAGAGAACGGCGACCAAAATACTCTATATGAAACACGCCAGTGAACCTCGGGGAGAACGAGAAACGTCGCCAGAACGATGACTCAAATCCTATGTCAACCAATCCAAAGCGTTTGTTGGGGACAGTTGTGGCGACTCTTCCGGCTCTTCGCTAGGCACACGACGATTCTTCATCGGCACGAAGAGTTAGTCATCAAAAGTCTCCGCGTCTGGATGAATTTTGGGTTGTCGTGCAAGCAGCGCACATTATGAACGTTATTACTAGAACCTCGTGTGAAAAAAAATACAAAATCCCTTAGATGGGTGAAAATGTGTATTCAAATATCAGATGTAAAAATAAGTTGCCTTTTCAGTTAAGCTTTAAACAGAAAAAAGGTGAGAATCTCTCTGACGATGGAAGCTTTGCACTACCCTTCAGTTTAAAAAGTGAAAGCTTCATTTTTCTGTTCATTTACTTACGAATTTACTGTACAATATTTGTGTGATGGATGCTGACAAATGAGACGAGGGAGGGAGGGGGGGGGGACAAACATTAATCCGCTTTGAGCGCTGAGCTGGTATGAGACCAATTGGCTCCATGATTGCTGAACGTAGACTACAGATACTGAATTGCGTGGGAGACTGATTGTCTCTGACGACTTTTCCTTGAACGTGATGCATTTTTCTGGAACAAATTACCCCGTAACTGTAATTTATCCGGGACACACGATTCTTTTATTCTTTACGTCTTTAACGTCCGTACGAAACGTTAAAGTCCCTTCAGACTAACACTGACTTTCCGTTTCCTCAATTCCTCACGTTACGTCGACTCTTTTACACCTTCTATTTCATTGAAGAAATAGAAATGAAACAGATACTACTGACGGTATTTTGAAAACTAAAAACTCAATATAATTTTTGAGAACAATTGACAGTAATTAAAAAAAAAGGAGTTCATACTGGTCTGACACACTTCACACTCAATCGTCACAAAAATGGTCAATTAATTTTGATCCAAAACGGGCGTAAGGGTCTCTGTGTGAAAAGAGAACGTAAGAGCTTTTTTCAGTCTGAACAGACCGCTTTGTTATCACCCTTGAGCGTGTTCCACTCTTCTAACAATAGTAACTAATAGTAACTATTTCCATCCCAACCTCGCGAAAAGTTTCTACGCTGACCGTTCCAACCTCCTTGAAATAGTAACTAATAGCTCGGGAGCGTAGTAAGCGTGGTAACTACGGATCTCGTGATTGGCTGGATTACCGCGTGGAGTGATATTTTGACGAAAATAGAAAAATGCGTTCCAGCCTTGACGCCAAGAAGCCAAAATTCGTGACGTCATGCGTAGTTAAGTCCGGTCTTCACCTCCCGGAACTTCCGGAATCTGGGCTTCCAGATTATTCTTTGACGTCTTCTGTAAATTGCATCTGGAATATGAACCGGACCGAAAGTATATCAAAATAATCCGGAAAAAAGGGGCTTTTGAACTTCCAGATTTCTGGAATTTTTAAGTATCGCAGAAGAAATTACAAAAAAATCTCGGAAAATCTGGGAACCCAGATTCCGGAAGGTTAAGACTCACCTTAACTACGGTAAGTAGGATGGAACACGCTCCTTATGTCCATTACTCAATTCAAAACTCGGATTTTTATAAGAAAAGCGTCGTATATATAAAAAAAAAAGAACCAGAATAATCTAAAAAAAGGAGGGTTAAGGGAAATCATTTACCTCCACGGATTGGACCCTGTTTCGGTACCACATACCTCACAAGGGGACCCGGACCCCTGATTTCCCTTAGCTTCTTCACGTAGACAAGGACGGCTAGGAGTTTCTTGGACTTGGCATCGAAAGGAATGGCACAGAAGGTTTTAAGGTCGGCGGGAACAAAAAATTTGAGGCCTGAAAAAAAGGTATGTCAAGTTCCATGTCCAGGGGCGTCACGACTAGGGGGAGCGGGGACGCCCCCCCGAATGTTGTCGGCCAGTCGGTAAAAAATAGCCGAGCGATTTTTTGTAAAAACAGTCGATTTTGTCTTCGAAACAGTCGATTTTTCTTAAAAACAGTTGGTTTCTCGTAAAAATAATCGATTTTTTCTTAAAATAAGCCGACTGTTTCGTCAACACAGTAATCTTTTCTCAATAATAGTCGTTTTTATCTGCAAAAACAGTCGGTAAAAACGACCAGCCAGTCGGTAAATACCTTGCCCCCCCCCCAAAATAAAAAAAATATTTTGGCTTGTAACGCCTCTGCCCATGTCTATACCACGAGCAAGCATGTGGATATTATCACTTATGATGCTGCTCGCGACCATCATAAGTAAATTGTAAAGATCGTAACAGTCGCGGAACAAAAATAATAAGAGAGGAGCTAATTTACTTATTATATAGCCTCTCGAAAAAATATAATAACAAGAATCGTAACGATCGTAACTAATAATAACTAGCTGGAACGTTACATAGGAGGATGTTTGTGTGATGGTTGGGGGTCAAGGTAAACTAATCAAGAATTAGTAATTTCTTGGCTAGAGACGAAATAAAGAAAAAAGGATTCTGGAGCACAGAGACGGAATTCTGTAAGCTCCATGAAACAACACAAACAACAACAACTATGACTCCATCGCTACACTGTCAGAAGTTTCAGAACAGATCGCGCATATCACTTTCAAGAATAACACCTTTTCACTTAGAATAAAGTGATCTCCAACAACACCTTCAATTGGTAAAAATACTACACTGTCAGAAGTTACATAACGACAACAGAAGGATGCCCAGTTTCAACAGATAACACTTTGGGATGTTATCTGTTACGTTTCTTTCGTTCCCGTTAGTATTTTTACCTTTTGAAGGTGTTGTTGGAGATTTAGGCACGAAATAATGTAAACTTAACTGGTCCTAACACTTTATTTCTAAGTGAAAAGGTTTTATTCTTGAAGTGTTATGCGCTATCTGTTATGAAACTTCTGACAGTGTACTCGACCTAGGCGCTTTTCTTCTTCCGTTCTTTGTTCCACTAAGCCCCATGCTCTCAACGAAATGTTGCATATGTTTCCAGGAGTGAGGAGTTCATGAGAATTTTTACGCGGTGATAAATTCCCCGGGAACACTTTTTTTTTTTCTGGCAATGAGTTGATAGTCGCTCCTAAGCCAGGTGCACAGGGGAAAGACACACATTTCTCAGGACAACAGAATAATTTGAGTCAGATATTGTTAAACGGATTAGTATGTGGTAGCCCCACTTTACGACATGTATCGTCAACTTAAAGTGTAGGTTAAATTGCCTCATTCACAAAAGCTAACTATTGATATCCCGGTAGAAAAGGGTATCAAACAAGGGTCGATAACGTCCCCTATTGTGTTTAACAATGCGCTTCTGCCTGCCCAGAGTAACATTGATACGTCTTGTATATTCCGCGGTTTAGATGTTTCGAAGTTTTGTTATGCGGATGATCTTTTTAACATAAGTCGAACTGTTGCTGGTCTTGAACGGTATTTCCGGGATCTAAGTACTAACTATGATAAGATTGGTATGTCTTTGAATCCAGATAAATCCCAAGTGCTTTTGTTTAATTGCAAAGATCCTACTGAAGCTCCGGTTAATTTGGGAGATACTGTTGCTACTCCAGTCGATCACTTCATGTACTTGGGTATCCCAATCGGTCGGACTATTGCTGCTACGCGGAAGCTTCTGGTACAGCACATTGAGAATAAAGTGCGAAATTCTTACGTTTCGTAGTTGTATCCCAGCTAAATTTGGGTAGGAAACTACTTACTCGAATATTCAACAGCTCAGTCATGGGCCATTTTCTGTATATCGTTCCTTTCTGGGACATATTAAGTGACAGTGATAAAGCCGACCTCCGAAAAATTTATTTTAAATATGGGAAATATCTCCTTGGAATCCCGTCTTGGTCAAGAAATAGACCTCTAGTTCGAAAATACGGTCTGCGGGAACCGGTAACTGAAATGGCCGAACACTTCAAGCGGATGACTGCTGACAAGCCGTCTCACCACCCCTGGGGCGGCATTCTATTTTAGTATTTATCGAATTTGTTGTTGTTTTGTATTTGGGTATGAGTTTATTAGTTCCTTCTTTTTTCTTTTCTTTTTCTGTACTCCGTCTCATGCTTTTGTAGCTGTTGCAGATGGGTTATGAATAAATACATACATACATACATACATTAGTTGCTGAAATTTTTTTTTTACTATTACAGGAAGGACGGTGATATGTAACGGGCCAGAAGGGGTTGGGAGCAGTGGCGAAACTAAGGGGGGGCGTGGGGGGGCAGCTGCCCCCCCACGAAAAATCTTGTCGGTAAATGGGCGTCGGTCGTCGGTGCGAAGCACCGACGAACGCTTTCCTATTTCCTTTCTGGTACCGTAAAAGCTCCGTTGATAAATCAGGAAACATATTGTCGGTAAAGCGGCAGTGTTTGTCGTGCGCCCACGAAAGTTTTCTCGGGATATCGGCCGAGTTTGTTGTTTGATCAGAAAACCTTTTGGCGGGAAATCGACAGTGTATATCGGTGCGGATACCGTTTCTGGTACCGACTAGGGCTCTGTCGGTAAATCAGGAAACTTTATACGAGGAAGTCGGCTCCACACCAGCGAACAGTTTTCCTTGCTTCGTATATTGGTTGTTTGTCAATAAGCTCCCACGAACTACCCACATTCGAGGCATATATCCTTCTACTTTACAATGATTAGAAAAAGCTTTCTCGGTAAATCGGAAGCACTGACAAATCCGTTTTTCGGTCCGTTTCTGGAAACGACGAAAGCTTTGTCGGTAAAGCCGATGATCTGAAAGCTTTGTCGGTAGGTTAAGATCCCTCGTTTCGTATGTTGGTGATTTTTCCGATACCGTGTCACCATAAAAAGTTCGATGATTCGGACGAATTCTGTTTTTTCGTTCCGTTTCTGGTACTGACAAAAATCAAACCGATGACTGGGAACACTCTCCCATTTTCTTTTAGACTTGACAAAAAAAAACTTGTTGGTAGCCTAAATCAGTAAAAAAAAAAAAAATAGTTGTTTATTGGTGAGAAGACGGCCAATGTTGTGACGGCCAGTGACTGTGAGTACCAGAGTCGGTAAACCTTTTGGGTAAAAGCACCGACAAAAACTTTATCGTTCCGTTCCTTGTCTGTAAGTCGACCGCACCGGCAAACTTTACTTAGGTCATTTGTCTGTTTGAACCAACTAACTGCCCTTTTTGGTTAAAGTGCCTCACGCCGTGTCATCGGAAAAAGCCTTGTCGGCAAATCGGGAATGTTGTTTCGTTTATTTGTCTGTTCGTTGTGGTAAACAAACGCGGTAAAAAATGAATATGGGAAATAGTACACTTTACACTGTGACTTATGGCTTTCAAATTCCCTTACTGGTACCCACCTCGAAAGAAAATTGTACCGGGGTCTCAAAATTGCACACTAGGGCACATTTGTACTGCCCCTACCAAGACGTCCCTGAAACTGCCCCCACCGTTGTCGGATGCGGATAAATGGCACATCTGGGCGCCTCTGAATGGTACATCGCTCGCTATTCGGAGCACTTTCTAGAAATTCAAGTTTCATATCAGTCATGGTTGGACGATGCCTGTCGTGGAACTTCCGTGGCCCCTCCTCCGTCGAGTTCCCCTCACCGTTGTCGGATGTGGTTCGGACACAAAAATAGTATATCTGGGGCATTCGCACCTATCCTACCAGCCATCAATCGGATTGCAATTTACACATATCACTCTCCTCTTCACCCCCTCACCCACAAATGATCGGATAGTATTTGGTCGGGTCATCTATACAACTGTCAAGTTTCAACGTCCTAGCTTATGTGCTAGTTCAGGCTTACGAAATAGAAAAATTTGGGTGGGACCAACAGGAGTCAGAGACCGACAGCGAACAGAGATTACGATCAGGAGCTGAACATTACTAGCTCCATAAAAGTTTCAAGTGAAAAAGACTTAGATAAGTTGGTTAGTGCAGTGCCTATCACGACTTTTCTGGTTTGCTAGACTTCTGACTGCACGGCATGTTTTTGGGCCCATGTAGCCACCACTAATGCCAGGCAGTAACTGAAAATTCACAAACTTTTCTTATAAAAATATCTCATCAGATAAATCACTATTGATTATTTCAACGCTTCTGTAATGCGTCAGCGGGGAAGTTGCGCCGTTGCCGCGAAGCGGCAACGGCGCGTTTCGTCGGTAAATTGTCAGATCATGTCGGTAAAATCTGGGCTTGCCCCCCCCCCCCCACGAAAATGGGCTAGTTTCGCCACTGGTTGGGAGAGCGGTATGGACTCAGAGATTGGCGAATCCGAATGCGGATTCGAATCCGGGATTTGTCTTTTTGGCAAAATTCGAATCTTCTGCTTGTCAGGCTGGATTCGGACTCGGATTCCAAACCCTCAATCTTACGAATCCGCTCAAATTTCTATTCTACATCCTTCCAGTTTGTTTTCCTAATTTTTACACAGTGTGCGGCAATCCAGCTTTTTGGTCTCCATCACCAACCATCCTCAGCACCATCACGATAGCCTATCTGATTACCTTAGATATCGTGCTTTTGGTCACCTCTGATTTTTAAACTATAACCTCTGTACATGATTTGATTTGTGTTAAGGCCGGATTCGAATCCTCAGCACGAAATGGTGGATTTGGAATCGGATTCGTACCTAGCCCTGGATCGGATTCGAATTTTTTCATGATCGGATTCGCCCATCTCTGTATGGGCTAGACGCGGTGGGGCAAGACCGAAGAAAGAGCCGGCTTGAGGGTTGCCCCAATCCTTTTCTGCTGACCCCCTCGCAGAGAGGTGAGGGTAATAATTTATTCTCACCTCTCTGCGAGGGGGTCAGCCCTCAGTCGTTTCACAACCGGAACGGAAGAAGGTGTCAGCAACAAGCAGGATTGTAATCACGACGTAGTTGTATAAAAAAAAATTCACGAGCTTCCTTCAGTTCCTTCTCCCTATACTTTACCCCTCCCCCGGCTGCAGGTGCGTCGCAAGTGCATTTTCGGTAGGGGGGTGCAGAGCCAAAATTTTACCGAATCTCTCAAAAATTTTACCGAATCCTAGAAACTGAAAATTCGAGCTTTAAATTATGGAACAGAAAGGATTACGCAGGAAAAGTAACATTGAAAGGCAGCATGAAAGACAATAAGGCAACTTAATTAAGCGGCGTTTCGGCAAATATATTGCCGGGCACGATTGCAGTAACAGCTTCCGTCTATTATACCCAAGAAAAAAATAAATCTAGCGCCGCAGGCGAATTTTCAGAATTTTTTTTTTTCCTGCAGGCTAAAATTTAACTGCTTATCTTACAAATTCTATCATTGACCGTGGATTAAATACCGATGCTCTAAGAAGTTCCAGAAACCGGATGGAGCGACGTTCCTGCAGCAGCAGTTACTCTAGCCTAGTCAATACTACCCATGATCACATAAAGTGAGCGCCGCATGCGAGATTTTTTTTTTCCTGTAGGCTAAAATCTAACTGCTTATCTTACAAATTCTATCATTGACCGTGGATTAAATACCGATGCTCTAACAAGTTCCAGAAACCGAACGGAGTGACGTTCCTGCAGCTACTCGAGCCTAGTCAATACTACCCATGATCACATAAAGTGAGCGCCGCAGGCGAGATTTTTTTCAGGTTAGCTTTTCCCTGCCAAATTTAACTATTTCCATCCAGATTTCAGCTTTTAATGTTTCGAAATCCCAATCCTAAAACTGTCTTAAAACCCCAATCAAATGACGCGCCCTTCCGCAAAATAGAGAATATTACGAAAAGCGCCGCAGGCGGAATTCTCGAAACATTCATGATTGAACCTTCTTTTTGGGGTCCAAAATAAAAGTACGGACTATAATCGATGAGATCATAAATCAGTCCTTTTGTCTGCAACCAGTGCTTCACTCGACCTCTTCCGAGTTTCGAGGTTCGTGGTAACTCCCGAATGGCAATTATACCGAATCCCAGTTATTATACCAAATAAGTTTAGACCGATTGCATGTTCGAGATTCTGTATAACTACCGTATCTCGGTTATTATACCGAATTGTTTTGATATCGAAACAGTACCGAATAATTTTCGTATTCGGCATAATTTCGTCGAAACTGGAACAAAAGCAGGGATTCGTGGTAACTACCGGATCCTGAAAATTATACCGAATAAATTACCGAATCCCAATTATGGTACCGAATAATTCTGGACCGATACCGTATTTGGGATTCTGCATAACTACCGAATCTCCATAAATATACCGAATAGTTTTGGCATCGAACAATTACCAAATAATTTCAGTAAATTCTCTCCCCGAATTTGTGATATCTACCGAATACTGGGAATTATACCGAATCCCGATCATTATACCAAATAGATTTATACCGATAGCCTATGCCCTATTTGGGATTCCGTACAACTACCGAATCTCCGTAAATATACCGAATAGTTCCGCTATTGAAAAACTACCGAACAGTTTTAGTAAAATTTTGGGCCTTCCGGCCCAAAATTTTACCGAATCTCAAAAAGGTGGGGGGGTGCTGCACCCCTCGCACCCCCCCTTGCGACGCCCCTGCCCGGCTGAAAGTTTCGTAACTTAATCTGGCAATACGGCACAACGAGGAAAACAAAAGGTTATTAAACTATAGTCGCGTTTTTGTTCGCCTTTTCGAAACTTACCTTTTGTTTCATCGGTCTCCTGGGTCCTAAAAACTCGGATCCTTTCCATATCTTGCTGAGAAACTGCGGACCGGGGCTTGGCTAGTAAATTGTACTTCTTCGTAAGGACGGTGTCAAGCTGTTCAACAAACGGAGCCATCAAGTCAAATGGTAATCGATCCCTGACGTACCTACAAGTATAAAAACGACCACAACATAAACTCGATCGAGGGTTTAATTGTAGCAAGCCTGAGCTTCTTATTGGACATGCTTCCGGTCAGTGATACAGGGTGAGAGAGGGGGGGAAGAAGCATAATCTTGAGTGAGTTCCTCAGTAGTCGTCTGACACATGAAAATTTGTAGAAATAACACACTCTAGCTCAGCATCTTATTTTTCAACTTTATTTTTTCGCAATTTTTTGAAAATTTTCTGCGTTTATTCCCAATTACTGTAAGATAAAATGGTTACTGAAATTTTAAATCTATACTCCCAAGTCTTCATAACCCTCCAAAGAAGTAGACGCCCCCGGGAAAAATCCCAGAAAATGCCTAAATTAACACCGATAAATTGCACACACGAAAGGTACAGGAAAAGCTTCGTTCCATCTTTCGTGACACTTTTTAATTCTCAAGACTAAAAGTGAATTTTTGGTTTTTCATTGGAAATCAGATAACCTTGGTTGTGTTTTAAATTGTATATATATTTTGTATCTGTATATCTGTTGAAAATGTTGAACTGACGACGCTTTTGTTAATGACTATGTTGACACGAAATGCAATTCGGCATTATTGCTGTGAAAGCCATTTTTAAATTAAATTCTACTCTACTCTACTCTACTCCTAATTTGACCATTTTTTGGTAGAGAAGAGTCTGGCGCGGTTCTCCTGAGCAGATTCATCAACTCACTTCGGAGTTGCCAATCCCTTTTCTTCGCAGGCCTGGTCAGAAAAGACAAAAGGCTTGGTCAAAAATCGGCCAAAAGATTACCGAGGAGTAAGTTCTTAGTGCAAAAAACGGAAAAATCAACCAACGCCTTCGTAGATAAGAGAAAAATTACGCGATTTATGACCGCTGATTCATTGTAGAACTCGAAGCACAAGACTATATGACTATGGGACACGAGGGATGGCTATGACAAGACACAAGACTGTGACAAGACAATAAGCGTCTTCAGCTAAAACAAAAGACAAAGAACGAGGGAAATAACAGCACTGGTCAACGATATCAGGATGGAGGAAACTGACTCCCAAATAGAGATGGGCATTGTGTCCCGTCTTGGTTGGGGCGGGACAGATGTCGGCCTAGTGGTGGGGGATGCTACTACTCTTAGGACAGGACTGGCTTTATATTCCTGGGATCAGATTAAAGGATCGATGTGCAAGTCCCGGGATGGCAACGGGAAGGGAGTGGATGACAGAAGGGACAAGACCGGGACTAAGACCCATTAAGTTCAAGCCTAACCTCAAAGAGAACCGTTTTAGACATACGGCTAGTGCGTTTACAACGACTGCTTACAAATAAATATCTTTCTGGATAGTCCTGCCCCTGCTCTCCGTCGGGGCAAGCTGCCTACGGTAAACGATACAACTGTCAGACTTACTTTGGAACCCTTTCAAACTCGTCCTTGTTGATCCTCGAAATAATGCCCTTTTCTTCCTCTCTTGCCTGTTCGGCTTCCTCAATCTAGGATCATAAGTAAAGTTATGAAGATACGCTCATTACGAATAGTCTCTCATGGGTAGTTCTCTAAAACACTGATCAAAGAAGTTGTACAGTCACAGGGTACCTCTACCCCCCAGTGTGCCACGGACATTCATAAATTTTCATTTTCTCCAAAAATCCAGCAATGGAATTTCAATTGTCTCTGAGGTTTTAAAGAAATCCATTGACTCACTGGAGGGATACTAAACAAAATATTTGACAGTTTTTACGAATATCGGAGCTCTTTTCAGACGAGAAACAGTAAAATATAAAAATGTAGCCTGGAGAAAGTGAATACTCAAATGAACAAGTGATTATTCTAATGATTCTAGGAAGTAATATTTGGTGTTTGTGTCTGTTGTAGTGTCCATGTTTAATTTGTTTGAAGTATAATTTTGCTGAGTGAAAAGTGCAAGCTTGTTATGTTCTTACTTTGTTAATCCCAAAAATAAAATAAAAAATCCTGCATGGCCAAGGGCTATATTAAAAGTCGAGTACAAACACAGACAATGATGTACACAGAAAAAAAATACATGATATTTGCATCCCTGATGTCCTGCTACTGTATTTCTTCGATGACCTGCCAAAACTATCATAATCTCACCTTCCTCCCATCCAATTCTGGGTAGGCTAGCCCAAACAAGAGAAAATTCAGGTTTCGTGAAATCTTGGTGTCAATGGTCAGAAATCTGACTGGACCATGATTTAGGAATTAATTTTGTATCAAAATTACTCTCATAAAATTTGCTGGTAGGCCTAGTGACAAGCCTATGGAGAGAGGAGGACATTACTCACATTGTCATTAGGTTGGGGGTTTGCTGGGCCAGAACTTGGGTGTGTAATATCAGGGAGAGAGAGTCCATGCTCAGATCCAAGCTTGAGAAGGAGGGTTTTTAATTCCTAAAAAGAAAGGCTCTTTAATCAAAAGAATATGGATCCAAGTATACGACAAAGAATTTAAAAGGAAAACAAAAGTAATCCAACATTGTGATGTACGGTATCTCTTAATTCTTGCCTAAGTCTCACTCAGGTAGCCTACAATCGGTATCTGCTAAATAAAACAACACATGCACTCAAAAGGAGTCAAGCACAAATCCTCTATTTCTGGACCAGTGGAGCACTATTGAACTGGATCATGCTGCATCTGGAGAACTGTGCCCAAAAACTTATAATGCTTTGACTGAATAGAAGTTTACTTTTATGAAAGTCTGATGACAGTGCCATTTTGTGCAGCCGTATTGCCAGCCGAGCGGCCAGCGAGGCACCAGACATGCTTATTATTATTTATTCTGTGGGGTAGGCCAAACACGCTGGCCGAAACTCAGGCCACAAAAGGCCCATTGTCTCAATCCCCCGATTCACAATTGATGGTAAAACATCACTCTACGATACAATTGATGAAAACATCACTCTATAAAACAATTGATACAAACATCACTCATTCTACCGCTTTAATTCGCGTTCTTACCTTAAAACCTGTCTAACCTCCCTGTCAATTGAAGGTACCTGGACAGTTCCTTTAATCTGGCTTTTCTCACTACCTCGTGGAAATCGACACTCGGAGAGTGGAATGCTTCCAGTCGTTGCCTTGTCCATGCTGGGCACTCTTGAACAAAGTGATTATTTGTCTCTTCATCTATTCCGCAATGGGTACATATTGGAGACTCAATTTTTCCTGTATTTGAATTGTGTTTTCCAAGGTTTCCAATTCCAGTAACAACCTGGATGATTCCCCGGATTTCATCTTTTTTCATGGCGACTAACCTTCTTGTCAGTGCCTCGTTGCGCGTGGGTATTAAACTTCGCGCGGCTCGACAATCCACACGGTTTTTCCAAATTTGTTCTACCTGTTTATTCATCCATTCCCGGATTTCTGTCTTTCACCTACTTTCCGAAATGGGAATAAAGGGTTCAGGTCCAAACGTAATTCTTTTGGTAGCTTCCTTTGCTAGCGCATCGGCTTCCTCGTTCCCTGGGATCTGCCTGGGATACCAGAGTGTCCCGGGATCCACATCAAAGTGATTTGATTTCCATTGTTTGCAACTGCATTAACCTTGTTAAAGCATTCCATCTCCAATGGCTGTTTGCTTTTCGGGGTTTCAAGGGCCTTTAAGCAAGCTTGATTATCCGAAAATACAAAAATCTCTTTACCAACAACTCCTATATCCAGAAGTCTATCAAAAACTTGCAGAATAGCGAACATCTCAGCCTGGTAAACTGACGAAAACCCCCCCAGGTGAGTGAACAGCCTCTCTGGCTCTACATTTGTTTCGAACAGTATAGATGCTGCTCCCGTCAACTCATTATATCGCGAGCCGTCAGTGTAGCATCGGATCGCTTCTGGATTAGTTAAACTTTCCAGAAATCTTAAGGTCTCGGACCTCGTCTCAATTTTCACTTCAAAACTCTTTCCACTTTTCATCGTAGTAATAGTTTGATCTTTGCCACTTTGGGCATATTCAGCACTGGGAGCTCATTCATCCATTCATCACCAGACATGCTTACATTTATAGCTGTTCTAGGGACATTCAGATAGCTTAGGAAATAGAAAATATGAAATTCTCATGCAACTAGATGTGATGTCACTAACGCTGTACAATTAGCTGAGATTTGGCAGTTTGGTTCACACTCCTAAATCATGAAAAATGAGACCAAATAATGAATAAGGCAGACAGGAAGAATAGAAGACAAACGAAAAAAGGCAAAGATGTTAGAAGGATTTTTTTTTAGTTGCTACTGACTTACCGGACCGTAAGTATCTTGTGCCATCCTACTTTCGTGAAGGCTCTGACCAATATCAATGAAAAGGTCATGCACCTCTTTTAGCAATTCCATAAACTGTGTCTTGTTGCTCTCTCCAACAGTTCCAGATGTGAGTGCACAGCTCAACATGTCTAGTCTTACGTCTGCTAGCCTCTTCCAGTCAGTTAGCTCGTCATCCATTCTAATTAACTTTTAACAGCTTAATAACTGACAAAGAAAATCCGCCTGATCCGGAGTTCACGTGAGAAGTATTTGAATTTTAAAATCTTTTGTGAAGTTTGTGGCATAGAGCTAAAACACTTTGACGAATTTATTCTTCTGCATGGCATAGTACCTCTGTGACACTCACCACAAGTCTTCCGAAGTATTCAAAAAACAAAAGCGTGGCGTGGCTTAGCTTGTATAATGTCTCGGCCTGAACATCAAGCACCTCCTGAAATCGTAAGTTAGCTTCAAGTTTATCGTAACAGAACGTTATCCAAAGTTTTTTTTTACCTTTTTACAAACTTTTTGATTCTGCGAATGTCAGTTTTTTGTGATGTCACCAGTCAATCAGTGGTCAGTAGCCTAGATGAATAAACTTAGTCAGTAGAGAGATTGCACAGGCACCATTCCCCTGCTGCATCCCCTAAAAAGGGATAAGGTAGAGCAAAGAACCTAACATTGGCTTTTCAATTTTGAGATTTCTTCAGACTGTCGATGAAGAAAGAAAGAGATCTTGGTAGTTGGGATTATTGTTGATCATCAGCTGAAGTTCCATGCAACAACAAAAAGATTGTCTCTCATGCAAGCTCTATCCTTGGCCTCCTTAAAAGAGCCATATCCAGTATATCTAAGGTGTAGCTTATGATTAAGAAGAGATTGATTGCAATAATTAAATTACACAAAATTAAACCTTTTGTTAACGGATACATCTTTTTAGGAAAGTGTTGAAGGTGGATTTAGTAGTAAAATTTTAAGAATTTGAATTAAGCTCTTAAGAATGTACACATCCCCACGTCAGGTCAGTGGTTGACGTTTTAGTGTGCATAGAGAGAATGCACCCTACCCGAAGAAAACGGACGGGAGAATAACAAAAAAATTAACATTAGGAAGCATAGGACTTTCGACTTTGAGACTAAATTACCCGCCTTGGATAGCTGCTGTGAGTCAGAGAGTTGTTGTAATTGTTATCTGGCTTCTTCTTGTTGGAATAATACAACTTCTGCAAATTAATGTTCTTTTTTATGAGAGTTTGAAGGCTTCAAAGTTTGTAAGCAAAGAGGAAGTCGCGTCCTATTGGTCAGCTATGACGCGTTCATTGAAATTTGCATCACAACCGACCAATAGAACGCGAGCCTCTGTCTTTGTTGACAAACTTTGAAGCCTTCAAGCTCTCATAAAAAAGAACATTAATTTGCAAAAGTTGCATTATTCCAACAAGAAGAACCCAGATAACAATTACAACAACTCTCTGACTCACAGCAGCTATACAAGGCCGGTAATTTAGTCTACAAGTTGAAAGTCCTATACCTCGTAATGTTAATTTTCTTTGTTATGATCCCGAGATGACAGTGTAGAAATATTAGTTTTCTTCTTGTAGAGTGAAATCTCTCTATAGTATCCAGGTTTTTAGGGTGATGAGAAGCTCCTAGAAGAAGTGCAAAAGAGAGCCACTAAACTTGTAATAAACATGGAAGATAAATCCTATTATCAGCATGTGACAGAGCTGAAATTCTCAACAGTTGTTTGGATGCCGCATTGTTCAGTGCGTTGGCGCAGATAGAAGGGGGCATTCTAAGAAGCTCTTTAAGTCCTGCGTCAGAACTCGACAACGTCAACAATTCTTCTCCTGTCCTGTTGTCAACACATTTAATTGTCCCACCAACGAGAAGCTCCCAAAAAGTCGTTATGTAAAGAATGGAATGAAGTAGTGTAGCAACACTAATAAGTGACATCTGTGAGGAAGCAGCACTTGATAAATGAATAGTGAACCTTGAGAAATCAGTTGTTCTGACCGTTTCATTCCTCAAAAGCATCCCTTTCTTCTTCCTAAAACTTCCAGATCCCTGTCGGGCAAATGAAATAAACTTCTTGGAGTTTACCTTACACCAGACCTCAGATGGGATAGACACATTGAGGCGAGGCTATGCTGAAGTGGTCGAATATGGCCATAATGTCCCTGAAACTTTGTCCCGCCATGGAGTACATCCCAAAGACCTACTATATGTTTACTTTTCATTTATATGATCAGCCCTGTGTGGCTTTTTGGAGCAGTCGGACCGACTTGAGAAGATCCAGTATAGAGCTCTTCTAATTGTGCCCAAATATCCAAAAGTTCCCTATTCCTCCCTTCTCAGTGATTTCCGATTAAAGACTCTCCCCAGTCCTCAGATGTGTTTTCAAAGCAAGGCTTTACTGAAAAATCTTTGTGTGTTCTTTTTCAGTTCTATGGTGAAGATGAAGCAAGAAAGTACAGTCAAAAGTAAGTATGCTAATTGCTACCATAATATATAAGATTAGAATAGGAACACAAACAGAAGCATCATTTTCCGGAAACTTGAGGGGGAGATGGCATCGTCCCGGGCCCCCTTCATATTCTTTAATATAAATCTTACATAGGTAAGACCAAAAATACTTAACATTTAACTGAAAAGGCAGCTTATCTTTACATTTGAAATTTGAATACACTCAATTATTTTGACTGAGCTAAGGGATTTTGAATTTTTTCACCCAGGGCTCTACTAATAACGTTCAGATTGTGCGCTGCTTGCGTGACAACCCAAAATTCACCCAGACGCGGAGAATTTGAATTTGAATGAAGAATTGAATTTTTTGTGGTAATAGCTTACCTTTGTAGCTGCTGAATATATCAAGCATACAGGGACAAGCACATAGAGGTACCACAAATACGAAAGAATAAGTTCATTCGATTAAGTTGATAATCTTTGGATAGCGGACAAACGGAGTAATGCATTTTTCTGGTTGCCAGGCCATGAGTAAATAAATGAAGTGTAACTGTACTATCGGATCTCAGTCTTATTCGGTTAAACTTTAAGTGATTAACAACGTGTGATCAAAAAGTAAACTGATATAAAAAGATATTTTGTTTGAAGAGTAAATACATATTCGGTTTTGTGCCTCATAAACTAGGTTTGGCAGTGGTTCTTCGTGGGAAGTTCTAGGGCCCATTTGAAAGCCAGGGGGAGCTGCCCCCCCCCCCTCCCAAATGACGCCCCTGTGTACAGATACTAACATCTAACAATGCTTTCATTAGATATGTTTAGAAACATAGTTCCTTTTTTTGCCTAAAACTGTTTTAGTTTTGCTTATTTACATTGTTTTCTTTTTTACTTCCGGGTTGTACAGTGAATCCTATATTGACAAGAACATGCCAATTTATTTTCCATTGAGCTTATTCCTCAGAAGTATCTTCTGTAATTCTTCGTTAAAGCTGCCACAGACGTTGGAAATGAAATATGTTTCTCTGTTGCAAACTGTGGTAGCAAATCAGATTGGACTGAATTGTAGGTAGGTAGGTAGTTTATTTATAACAAATTTAACCAACTTCTAACAAACAACGCAAATGCCTCACGACATACTTAAGCGCGTAAATTAACTCCAATAAAAGAAAAATAACCGTCTTAACCTAGCCTAAAAAAAATAAATAATAGAAATCCTTCGAAACACCACAACTAAAGATACGTACATACACTTTATTGCTTGCAAGAATCAATAATATGCCTTCTAAGCAGTTTTTTAAATTTTGATGGGTCAAGACACTGCTTCAAATCAGCTGGAATGGAGTTCCAGATTTTCGGGCCAGCATGGCGAAGACCAAAACTAGATCGTGAAGTAGGCCTAATTTCAACTGAAAAATCCGATCTACGGGAAGTGGGATAATTGTGGAACTGCGAGTTAATTGAAAATAACCCTGCATAACTTAATGGTAATAATCCACGTTGATATAAAAAACAGATAAATGAAATAGACATATCTCTGAGCTGACAAATACTGAAAATTCCCGACAGTGCATAAAGGTGCTTAACTGAAGATCTATTGTCAATACTGAAAAGTATCCTAAGGGCTTTATTTTGAAGAATCTGAAGAGGTTTAAGAATAGAAGGAAAAGTAGAAGCCCACACTGAAGCACAGTAAACAAAATACGGGTGGACGAAAGAAAAATAGATAGTGTTCAGAATATATCTCGGGAATAAATGGCGTAGTTTCCGAAGAATGCCAATATTCCGCGACACTTTCAATGCAAGAATTTTAATATGTAGACGAAAAGAAAGATTTTCATCCAGAACTACACCAAGGTATCGAAAATGATCAACTCTCTGTAGTTCAACATCATTGAGGTAGATATTCAAACCAATCGTATTAACTGAGCTAATACGTGAAAACAACATGTACTGACACTTTTTTTCATTCAGAGTTAACAGATTGTTTTTATACCAATCAGATGCAGTCGACATTGTATTATTCAGATTAAGGAAAAGCTGTGACAAATCAACATGGGATCCAAAGATGACCACATCATCTGCAAACATAATAATTTTGGAGATTGGCAGTACATCAGTGTAAAAACATAGTGCAAAACATTTATCTGCTAGTCTTCCCACTATTGTCTAGGTTGCATTTGCTACACACTTGGTTATTATAAATTCAGTGGCATAATCCATGGCATTTTACTGAATTTGGAAATAACCTTTTTCTCCTAGTCAGATTATTTTAAAGTGACTTTTACTGTGAAAAGTATATCTCAAAAACCCAACTTATGTTAATAATCTATGCTCCCTACTTTCTGATGGCTAATGAAACTGCTAGGCTTCACAAACAGCAATCAGCATCAGCACTAGTTCTAAATCTTTGTTTTTTTGTAGTACTCGAATGATGGAGATTCAGAAGACTATGGCAGAAAGAGCCATTGAGCTACTTTGCCTACCCGAAGATGAACCGGCTTTCGTCCTGGATTTGGGTTGTGGCTCAGGGCTGAGTGGAGAAGCTCTCACAGAGCAGGGACACAGTTGGGTTGGAGTCGACATTTCTTCTGCTATGTTAGGTACACAGATTAGTTGTAAAGTTGGGGCTCATATCTGTTGTGATTGGTAATTGGTCAAATCTGTTTCCTTCATTCGGTCCGCGTTTTGGACCGAGAGCAAATCACCGAGCTAAAACTGATACAGCCTTGCCCTTCGGCTTTCCCTCGTCACTCTTGTGGCATTAGTGCCTTTTTGAAGCAGAGGAAGTGCGTAGCTCTCTGACAAAAGTGGCTAATGATAACGTGCTATCAGTAGTTGCGTTTTTTATCTCATTTCTCCTCGCGGTTCTCCTATTTAGCATTCTTGACGATTGAGATGAAGGCGATTCTTCTTTTCTTGCGTTTTTGTCAGAATCAAGAACGAGGAAACCTTCGCGATTCTGCAGAACCGAGAAGTTCCTTCGATAGTCAATTCGTTCAATCCCAATAGTTCAATCCGTATAAACAGGTATTACCGGGTTCAGACGGGTTACCAAATTAGTCTTTTTGTCAAAAGCGAGAACGGAGAAGCGAGAAGAGCAAAAACGGAAATTTACGAGAATTGAGAAGCGAGAACGAATAACTGGGAATTCAGATAAAAAACGCAATTATTAAGGTTGAAATCATAAAATAGAAAGATAGACCCAAACAGAAATGATAGGTCTTCGGTAGCTTCGAACTTCCGAATTAAAAGCGCAACAAATAAAAAGAACAAACAGAACTAGAACCAACCGAACATAAGAAAGGTTTGGTATAGTGTCTTTAGTTGTATAATATTTAACACAAGGATGCGCATCTGCCACCTGCGGCCAACAAGCCCTTGGCGCTTTCTTAGCAGGTGCTGCAAAATGTGTGGATATATCTGTAAAATAAAATTAATCTAATCGTAAATCTAATGCTATGAGAGATGCCGATAATATTTATGTCACCCTTTTAAGTGTTACCCTTTCGTCGAATATAACTCTTAAGAGGGTCGTAACGTTTAGGCAAGGAACACAACGATAAGGTCCAAGGCAGGGTCTAATGTAAGGTCATAAGTTTCACTCAATGATGTGCATCCATATGCTATGTGTTATTGAAGTTTGGAATGCTTTTTAGATGTGGCCCAGGAGAGAGAAGTGGAGGGTGACCTTGTACTGAATGATCTAGGTCAGGGTCTTCCCTTCCGACCCGGCACGTTCGACGGAGCTATAAGTGTATCAGCAATTCAGTGGCTTTGCAACGCCGATAAAACCAGTCACTCCCCAGCTAAGAGGCTGTTGAAGTTTTTCTCAACACTCTACGCGTCTCTGGTAAGTTTCTCGTGCGCTAAAGAGGCATCAGTATACACTGTTTCTGCTTCACACCAACTATATATCGTGATACCAATATTCTGGAATATTGGAACATAAACAGTAAATAGTGCGAGGGGCCCTTTAAAGGTTTCGTGAAAAGGGATCCCTTTGTTATTTTTTTTGTCTTGGAAAGCTGTTTCGCTTTCGATCCGGCCTTTTCTCATCGAGAGTCGTCTAGCTAGATTGAAAATCATCTCAACCGTCAACTCAGCATGGATTTTGCGAGAGGTTTAAAAAATTGTGAACTGTAGTGCGAGTATATTTTGTTGTGCAGAGTAGCTCTCCCGGGTACGTTTAAACGAAGCTAATTGGCGGATATCTCAGTACCGTTACAGATGCAAAAAAGGCGACAGTTGACTTTGGCTGTGAAGGCACAGCGAACTGTCAGAAGTTTCATAAGAGGTAACACAAGGATGCGCAGTTTCAACAGACAACACTCAATAGACAAGACTTGAGATGTAATCGGTTGTGATTTTGAAACGTTATGCATGAAATGTTGTGCATAACAAGCATTGCCAGGAAGAGCCAAAAAACCGCTAAAAAAGTATCTGCTGAATTTTTCCGATATCTTGACGACAAATATAAAAGTCAGCATATGCTTTTTCAGCATTTTTCGGCGCTTATGCAACGCTTGTTATGCATAACATTTCAAGCGTAATTTTTTTTAAATCACAGCAGACTACATCCCAAGTGTTGTCTGTTGAAACTGCGCTTCCTTGTGTTTATTATCTGTTATGAAACTTCTGACAGTGCTAGGAAGGAAGTGTGCATTCTAGTCGGGATTCGGGACTAAGTGCTGATCATGGTTCCAGGAGTCACTCATTATGATAATAAAGGAGGAAAAACCTCAGAACACTGGAAAATAAACAATATCTAGTGCTGCAGATCGGTAAATTGGAAACAAAATAGCTTAATAAAAGTGAACCGATGCTCCTCATCCCGTATTTGAACCTGGAACCTTCAGCTGACGCTCTAACCAATTGAGCTATCGAGGGGATTGCGAGCATAATCCGCAAACGACTACAATCACCAGTTAATAACGTGCTACACAAACAGTGATCTCGCTCGAGGCAAATTTATCTAAGAAATTCATATCCTGATTTCATGAGGCAATTTAATATTTATGTGAAGATGCAAGAGACTCTTTGCACAACAAAATAGCGTTTTGTATCCCTTGTGGTTAAAGCACCCCTCGCACTGTTTATGTTCCAGTGTAACAAAGTACCTACATATCTGCCTGTTTTAAGCCTTTGTCCAGCCCCGTTAACTTCTAGCAAAAACAAGGGAAAACTTAAGGTTTTACAGACGGCGGAGCTTCTCGTAAAAAATCTTCAGGAGCATGATACGCATCAATAATAGTGAAACAAGGCAAGTATGAAAATCTGTGAGTTGTTGTTAGGGGGTTAGATTGTACTGCCAGCGACTCTACAGGAGCACTAGCTGCTTTTTTGCCGTCATTCAGTTAACCGACCTCCAAGATTTCCCACTATAAGTCGTTTTCTTCCTTCGGTTAACCGACCTAAGTTTTAATAAGCTGTTTTTTTGGCTCCGTTTGCCGGTTGGTTAATCGTCCTGTGGAGTGAGGCGGGAGCTCCGTCCAACCGACCTACGCTCTTGGCACGGCGCGAAATTTAAAATTCTCATTGGGGAGAAAGGCGCCGGCGACGAGAAGACGCCATTTTTGGGATCCCAAAACGTAAGTGGAGGGATACCTATGACATCGCAAAAGTTGTCCGTCCGTCCGTCTGGGATCCTTTGGGTCAAAGTACAAGTCAAGTTCGAAGATGGGCTCTGTAGCCCTATATTTGAGGGTGGGGGAGGGGTTTCAAATTAAGGGGCAAACAAAAATATTTTTGAAATCTATTGAGATAGTCAATTTGCGCAGAGCTGACGTAAGAGAGAGAGAGAGCTAGTGCGATCAAGGTCGAAGGGGTTGGTATAATGGAAAAGAGTTAGTGGTTGCTGGCTATATAACAGTTGGAAAGTTTATAGGGGTTGACAACTTCAGTAGGAGGGTACACACTAAAACCAAAAATAGGCCGATCTCAATTGTGAGACAAGTAGGGGACTTCTAATGGTCGCATGGTCTGATAATAGTCTGTTAGACCATAATCATCTTCGGCAATGAGGGATTAGCAGTTTTATCTACTTGGTGTACCTACAGTTTGTTTTCTGTGCTTTATGTGGTACGAACAATTTGGTACCACGTCTGTCACGAGGACATGGAGTCGTAAGTAAGAATCGGTTGCTAGAATCTTTGGTGGTGAGGGATTGCCAACTTTTGCTAGTTGATATACCTTTTATTTTTTGCCAGTGTACCTCATGATAAGAACGATACGGTACCATGTCTATCACGGGGAGACGGACTTGTAAGTAAGAATCGGTTTCTAGAAGGGCTTCGCGAGGGGCTTGAAACTTTAAACTTTGATCTGTTTCTAAATATTACAAGTAAAGAGTATTGATCTATCAACATCATATAGTAGATTTTTGGGATCCCATCGACGCCTTTGGTCTTGTTCCTTATAGGCCGTTTCTTAGAGCCCAGTCGAACCGACCGGCGAGACGAAAAACGGTCAATATATAGTGGCAAATAGGTAGGTTAACCGACCTATCGAGAAAAGGCAAAAACGCAGCTATTGGCACCTTTGTCGCTGGACAGTGTGATTTAAGGTAATGAAATTCAGGTCCCCGGGGTACAAGAATTGATGGAGCGATGTCGGAAGTAAGCTACATTGGCATTATAGCACGACGGGTCCTTTAAGAGTCGAATCAGAATCCTCTGTCTGTAGAGTCGTGGAGCACGAGCGGCGCTGCAGTTCTACCCAGAAAATTCTCACCAGATAGAATTAATCACCTCACAAGCTATGAAGAGTGGCTTCACTGGGGGCCTAGTTGTCGACTTCCCAAACAGCACGAAAGCAAAGAAGTATTTCCTGGTCTTGATGACCGGTGGCGCTCAGATGATGCCGGCGGCGAAAACTGGAACCGAGGACGCTGCTGGTCAGCACGCGGTGTTCAGCAAAAGGTAAGCGACACGAAACATAAGATGTGCTGTGCAAATTCTTCGATGGCAATAGAGATACGTGTACACACAGTCCAGTTTTTGGAGTCGGATGCGAATTTCGTGCATCGCATGCAAAGGTTACTCCACAGTGACGCGAATTTCGCATGCGAAATTTTGTTCGACTGTGTGTACACATAGCTCTAAGGGGTCTAGGCGACCCCCCCCCCCCCCCCGGTACCAAAATCCACCGGGCAATATATATTCCATTTTATTAACACTGTGTGTAGGGGGGTCAGAGGAGGTTTGGTACCCGGGGGGGGGGGGGGGGTAGGGGTTCCTCGGGTTTTTTCTAAAACCAGAACCCAACTCTAACCTAGAGGTAAATAACTTATAACGGCGCCAAAGAACATGATGAAAATCGAACCTAGCAAATCCATGGACAGTACAGAGCGCAAACAATTATTTCAGTAAAAGAAAGAACAAATTGAAGCCACAAACGGTTATCCGCTTGAATCATTTGCTCTTCATTTCTCAGTTTTCTTCTGCGCCCTTTCTCAGGCAGGTGACGGCGTCCGGCCTTTCGCATTACATTCATGGCCGTCCGAAAAATCCCAACAGAAATAAAAACGAAGAAAAAGAAATGACAAACCTCACCCTAAAGGATTTTGTTTTCGGTCTTTATGCAAAAAGAACCGAAACACTTTTTAGGCTCGATTACTTTTTGTCTCAGTTTTATTTTGATTGATCTTGTGTATTTACCACGTTATCGAAAGCTAGGGGTTGCAACGGAATGTAACAAGAACAAGAGATTAGGCGACTCGCATGGCGCAATTAGCTCCCGGTTCGCAGATCCGCCCTGCCCTCAGAACACAGGATTAGTAATAAGTAATTAATCTGGGCTGGCCGAGGTATATAAGCCATGGACTCTTGACATTTACGTCAGTCGCCGAGTCAAATAAGCAAGATGCAGATGAAAAGAAAAGCAGAATCGATGTCACCCCGGGTTATCCTGACACCATTGGAGAATATGATACGAGGTCAACTTCGACGGTCAGTCCGTCTGACCCCTAACGTCGCAAGCAATGCTCTAGTCAAAGTGGAAGCTGGACAACCGTTCCGGGGATCGTGTATACCGCCGATTTGTGTTTCACCGTGCGAAGATTCTAAGCCATTCAACAGTCGCCCCGTGCTAACACCCATCGCCCCGTCGACCTCCACGCTGTCACCAATGTCTAGTACCGTAGCGTTGATATCGACTTCCGCAAGTCCTTCTCCTTCTACACTTGCAGTCCTGCACCCGACATCTGCCAATCACCGTCTACCATTAACCTCAGCACAGTCGTCCGCTACAGTATCAGCAGTATCGAGTACTGCCGCCTCGCCACCGATGTTCACCAGTCCTTCGCCATCATCAACTCTTGCCGACTCGAAACCGACCTTCGATAATCACCGTCTGCCACTGACCGCCACGCCAACTACAGCCATCATTGGAGTTCAAGAGCCATCTCCGCTGCCATATTTCTTGGAGTTTGACATCTTTGTTATCGACTTCTTCCCGAATGTTATTCGAGTATGATCTGTCGTCTATTGTTTTGTAGCCATTGATTTGCCCCTTAATAAATCTTACGTTAATGTTAAAATGTTATTGAGCTTTGTTATAGAATATTTATTTATCTGAAAACCGTCCAACAGGGGACTTAACGAACGCCATTCTTTTAGTAGCCAAGTTTCTGTCCGAAGGGTTGCCGGCTCTCGATTGTTGTGTAAGCTACCCAAGTACCCGGTGTTGGCACCGGTTGCCACGTGCTCAATATTAAAATCAACCTATTTACAGCGTGAATCGCCTGATTTAAAGCCTGCACCGCTGGTTTTGGCTTGTGCCGGGAAAGGGTGACACCAAGTGTCGGGTAGTGAGTAATCCCTCATTTCTGACCGTCAACATTTTTCAGGGATAGAGTGAGACAGATCCGACAAGGGAAGTCGGTGAAGGGAAGCCGTGACTGGATCCTTGAGAAGAAAGAACGGCGGAAGCGACAAGGAAAAGAAGCACGTGACAGTACGAAATTTACTGGAAGAAAACGACCCGGACATTTTTAAAATAAAATTGTACTAAAAAAAGAATAATCGAACTGTCAGGTTGCCTAGAGCCACGTTCGATTCACTTCTCAAGTTAACTGAGATCGTCAGTCAGACGTTTTATTTGCGATTCTCGGTTAACTGGGAGCGTTCGATTCATCAACGTCGACGTGAAGGTTGACGAAAAGTTAACTTTCAACGACGCGGAGAAACTGTCAGTTGTCTCAAGTTAACCAAGAAAGAAAGTGAAAGTCAAAAGGATTCTTGCTCGGTCGACTTCTGGTCAACTTCTTGCTAAATAAAACGGCAGCAGAGAAAAAAGTCAACTCTGGGGTTGACTTCCGCGAGTCGAATCGAACGCGGCTTAGATGGTGCAGAGACAGGCGAGTCATTGCTCGTGGTTTCGCCTTCTCTTGTTCATCAGTTCGGCTCTTTAAATCTGAAATGTGTTTACGAGCCTCTGTGGCCTTTTCTATACGACGATGTTGGCTAAATGGTTTGCAAAGCTTTTTGTACTTTAGCAGCGTTCGTTATCCGGTGACTGCTAACCGGTGCTTCTTATAACTCACCGGTGCTTCTACTAACCAGAACCTGCTCGGGAGCCCGGCTTTGCCGAGGAGTTAGCAAGTTTTCATCAACTCACCGGTGAACCAAAAAACGCGTTATAAGAGAAGAACCGCACACTGGTGACAAAACACCAGATATAGCCCCGGAGTGCAACGAGCGCAGCTTTTAGTATTTTAACGTTTATCATTTTATTGTATTTGTATTACTCCGCACTTCATTCGTTCACAGTAAAAAGTAAATACCTGCTGCAAAATATCATTTCTCGAACATGCCTCCATACCAGCCCAAGCCTAGGCTGCACCATTTGATGCTATGCTACGAGAGACTCCCTAGGCCGTCACCAGAGTCGCTATGAAGCAATTCGCCAATTTTTTCTTCAGTCTTTCAGTTTATCCTCAAGCTAATCGTATTGGAAACCTACGATTACCGAGTTTGGCCTACACATTCCTATGTGGCGATCCCACTGAAACGTACGAACCGGAAGGCATTGTCATCTCCAACCACCAGTCCTGGGAATACAGTTGGACACTTGTAGGAGGAGGATCCATTCTGGATCCAAGATGCTGGAACTGGAAGGCACACTTCTGAAAATCCGACCGTTGGAATGAACTTCCAGAACGCGCTATCAAGGCATAAACTTTTAACCAATTTTAGTCTAATCGTTTTTGCGAATGTCTTAAGACTAGGGATTTATAATTTAACGATACAAATCGGGTTAATTTAAAAAGCGTCGTTTACGTGACGATTTCTCCTTGGTTCAAAGCAGGCGTCAAGGACCGTTTCTTGTTGTGGTGCGGACAGACGAACAGGATTTTCCGGCCGGGTTTTCTGCACTAGTTGAAAAAACCTCAACTTTTCCGTCTGGAATTGACATTGATGATTCCAGTCCGCGAGCACCTGATCCTTCGTCTGTCTAAATCATTAACACTGCGAGTGCACGATCAGAATTTTCTTCACTTTCATCATGACGATTAGCAAACCTCAACCTTTCCGTATGGAACTGATGATGGTGTCAAGCAGGAATTCCAGTCCGCGAGCACCTGATCCTTCGTCTGTCCAAATCATAAACACTGCGAGTACACGATTAGGATTTCCAGGCAGGATTTTCTTCACTTTGATCATGAAGATTAGCAAACCTCAACCTTTCCATATGGAACTGATGATGGTGTCAAGCAGGAATTCCAGTCCGCGAGAACCTGATCCTTCGTCTGTCTAAATCATTGACACTGCGAGTATACGATCAGGATTTCCCGGCAGGATCTTCTTCACTTTCATCATGAAGATTAGCAAACCTCAACTTTCCGTATGGAACTGATGATGGTGTCAAGCCGGAATTCCAGTCCGCGAGCACCCGCCCCTGGTCGTCTGTCCAAAGTATTAACGTTTTCACTTGAAATTTATAGAGGCGAAAGCCTATTTACTGCATGCATATTAATTACTATTGCACATCACTTCCCTTTGTTACCGCGAAATAGCGTTGCACTTCTTTCATAATATCACCATTTATATCATCTAGCTCGGTCAATTTTTTCCCCAGTAAGAGTGACTTGCATAAAGGAAGACTTGTTTCTACAATTTTTCCATGGTCCACTGTTATAGACAGGTCTACTTGGGTCCCGAAGGTACCCTGAGCTACGGAAGGCACCGGGATGATCTTGCGTATCTGGAACTTCGGGGTGCGATCGTAGACCCACTCATGACTAGCAAATTCAGTTCGCATGGCCTCGAGACCTGAAAAGGAGAGGATTATTTATACGAAGGTCTCGATAACTTACAACCCAGGAGGGGAGAGATTCTCCGAAGCTAACGTAGTCGCAGCTAGGTAGGTCCGTAACCCCGGCCACCATGACTGGTGGTCCCCACGGTTGGGTGGTATGGCGGCTCACTTCGTACCGAATAATCCACCGAAGAAAGCTTTCTCAAGAATTTGGGATCATTTTTTCTGTTTTATTTTTTTCTGAGCCGTGAGCGAAACAGAAATTGTAACTGGTATTTGTGTATAACCTATTACTGAACCGGCAAAGCTAAAACGGATTCAGCGTGTCTCCTTACTTCTAAATCGACTTCATATTAGCTTCCACAAAATATTAATTTTACCCTTTTATTTGAAACCCCCACAACCCTACACATAGGGCTACTGGGCCCATCTGTGAACTTGACCTGTACTTAGACCCAAAGGAACCAAATACCTCAACCCCTCCGAGAGCTAATGTGCTAACAGACGGGCGGACGAATTACAAACTTCAGTCACCGGTATAACCCCGACGCTATTTTTGGGGGATCCCAAAAACCAGAGACCACTAGTGAGTGAGTGCTTGGGTAGTGCAGAACGCAGCTAAAATTAATCCCTCAGCAGTTCATCGATATCCCGTCTATCCGTCAGTCACCCCACCCCCCAACTCGCCTCAGTGCAGAAATCAGCTGTCTGTGTCTTGTTCGCTCACCTGGAAACCAAGATTCGGTTGGATTGACAAGTTGGAATCCTCTGTTGATGTCTCTAGATCCACTTGCAAGATATTCTTCGCCAATTGCGTAGCCAACTTCATCTACTCGCAGCTGCGACAGTTCTTCAGCCAAATTTTTAGTCTGTGATGGGACACTGGCAGTGGCCTTGCTTTCGATTCCTATCTGAAATAAGTGTCAAGATAGAAACTCGACCAACCTGTCCCACGATTCTTCTTACACCGCCCGCGACTGCGTGAGCACACTGCTCGTTATTCTTCAGTGTTGCAGTCTTTTTCTTTATAATCCCTCCTCCTCCTCAGTGACATAACTGTGGTAATTACTCTTTCACTTTCATTTTAAAATTTACTTCTCTTCTACTTCATACACATTTTCCTTTGCTTTTTAAAACTAAATAAAAATCACAGAAAACATTATAAAACACAACAAAAACTAAACAAAAAAAGCTCAACCCACACCGACTGTGGTTGCAAAAAATAACTACAACAAATAAAAACTCGTTACAATAACTTCAAACCCACCAATTCTCTTCACTTCAAATCTTTACCAATACTACCAAGATTTTAAATTACATCTTCCCAGACAACAAAAACAAAAATTCCAAAAACTTTCCTAGAGTCTTTTCAGTCCCAATTTTCTCTCTCTATTCTCCTACGGCATCTTATTTTATTCCCCAGATCTGTGGAGGTTAGGTAGTAGAAGGCTCCTGTAGATAATGTTTTTGCTAAGTTCTGAAAGTGTTTTAGGGGTTTTTGCTAGTAATCTAATGAACGTGTTAATCCGCAGTCTAGAATCGTCAATCACTGCCGACGTTTCTTACCTGCTCAGGCATCAAAACTTCATGTAGATTTTCAGCATTTACGTTGACTAGTAGAGTGCAGTGATGGTATGTGCTGGAAGAACCAAGTTTTGAGGCAGTTCCCGATATCTTAAAACAAATTACAATTAAAACAAAAGAAAACAAGACCTAAAAGCTCATCTGACACTTGCAAGGGTAGCTAAGGGTTTCGGCTAAGGGAAACGCAACATACGGTCCGAACCGTCCATCCGGTTCGGATCACGAGTTCAAGAGTTTTGCGCGCCAAAAGATTCCCGCAAAATATCCGGTACTCCCTCAAACTCCACCACCCAGCTCGGATCCGAGTCAGACACATGATCAATCTAGAGCATTTGCTCGTATCACCCATCAAGTTTCACTGGAATCTGAGAACTTACGGAAAATTTCCGGTCCCCCTTAAATGTACGGGCATTCCCAACTCCCCCAAGAATTTTCCGTCCCCCCTTAAATGTCCAGGCATCCCCTGCAACTCCCCCCAATGTAGTCAGATGCGGTTCGGACACATTTACCGAACATCTAGGGCATCTGCTCCTACCACCAATCAAGTTTCACTCGAATCTAATCACCCGCCCGCAACATACGCGGATTAGCAAACACCAGATTCTCCCTCCTTCTACCATCACACGGATGACCGGGTCCGGAAAAGAAGGTCTGATTGCGCATCAGGTCGGATCCTTTATACGCACGCCATGTTTCATCGTACTAGCTTAAGTGAAAGTGCCCAAAGTAGCAAAACAGGGACAGATATTACCATCGCTATATGGCACTTGAGCATAATAATAATAATAATAACGCTTGTTTATTCAGCCAAAAGGCCACACAAGATTTTACACGTTTCACTTCACAAATACACCATTACACCTCTATAAACTACTATGCTAAACTTTCACTCCTAAGACTAAATTCTTTGGACACATATTTGCATATATCTACGATGCACTTGGGGTTCGTAGATTTCAGGATACGGGGAAGCGATACCAACCCTCCCCCCAAAAAATATGCCACTAACTGCCACAAAAACCTTATCAACCACACCGATGGACATGTGACTTTGTGACATTTGACTTTGGACTCGAATCCTCGCCGAGGCGCCTGGGTAGCACAGGAATCGTGGTTTTGTGAGAATGAACATGAAATGCCCATCTCTCTCACAGTGGTAGTCCAAACTAGAGAAACCTAGGGAAAAGCCTGGGAAGCGCTGGATTTTTTGCCGCCAACGCTCATCGCATTACCGGCCAAAGCATCGAAACGCGGAATCAATACCTGCGAAAGCACTCCTGTAATGACATACACGCACACAGCAGAAGTAGGATATTCATAACCGTTTTTGGGTGTTATTGTACTTTGGAAAACGCAGTCTCTATCCGCTTACTGTACCTAATTAAAGTTGGGGGTTTGGTGGGACAAAGTAGTTTCTTAAAATCTCCTAAGAACATCTGATTTGGGTGATTCACATTTTTTTTTTATTCCGAATTTTTTGCCAAAAAATGCACCTGAACTTACCAGGGCCGTATCCATGGGGGGGGGGGAGGGTTAGGGGGTTCACCCCCCCCCCGAAATTTACAAAAATAATCGTTTTTTTATGGGCTTTAACCTCTGATTTATGTCTTTTTTTCACGGGCACCCCCCCCCGAAATAAATTCCTGAATACGGGCCTGGAGCTTACCAGCAATCCCCAGTAAAAACTCATCTACTGTGCAACGATTTCCTCAGCCTTCGATTTCGCTTATGGTGAACAGACGATCAGGTTTTCTGGCCGGATTTTCTGCACTTTCGTCGCCAATTTAAAAAATCTCGATTTTATCCGACATATCCCGTAAATTGATAAATCTGGCCGGAATTCGATTCCGCCACAGCCCGAACCCGAATCGTCCATCCGAACTTCTACGTTAACAGGCCTAAAGCCGACCCCAGCACCTGACCACCTGAGTGAGCCATCTTTCTTTGTGAGATGCTAGCATAGAATAGCTGTCTGCCCAGGACTATGCGCCAGTGCCACCTATCTTTGAAAGTGCCCCCCCCCCCCCTCCCCCGAGGGCAGCCTTTACTATATCACGAAGTCTAACAGTCACAAGTCTAACAAAAATCGTAAGGACAGACAAATTAGCAGCAAGGGTCTAGATCAGCGCATCCAAACACTCACCTTATATAGATTATTGAACACTATATCATCTCTCTTATTCACTGATACATCCAGATTCCATTTCTTTCTAAGCCCTCGGCATACAGTCTCCAGATTTTCTTTCCTGTTGTACAAGTCTCTCGGTGCAAAGAATGTCAAGTTTAGATTCCCCTGATCATGGTACACAGTTCCACCTCCACTGTTCCTTCTGGCCAATGAAATATTTTTCTCCTTCAACACATTGATGTTAACTTCAGTCCAGGGGTTTTGATGCCGGCCAATCACAACACAAGGGTCATTCCACCACAGGAAGAGAATTCTCTGGTTATGAAAGACTGAGTTCTGGTAGAGCCAGTGTTCTACTGCAAGGTTGGCATAGATGTCACGTGACATGGAGATGTAAACATACCTTGGAGCATCTGTTACACTTTTCCGGGGAGCAGGTTTACCCTTCTCTTGGGCCAAGGCTGAAATTCCCCTAGTCAGAAGAGAAAGGCAGCAAGCCCTATGAAGAATCAGCATTGCTATTTTTGTGTGTCTGCATCTGTCTCCAGTTGTTCATTTGCTCATGTCAGTGAGATAGATGGGAACCTGCAAGGTTGATTTTAATATATTTGTAAACTAAAGAATGTTTGGTCTAGCCTTAAATTAGCGTTAAGGGTAAAATCCCAGTGTGACCTAAATACACGACCAAAGGGTTTTTCCATCATGTTTAGAAACCACTAATAAAATTCTCAAACTTTGTATGTTCCCTTTCTCACTTAGTCGTCCAAAAAACGAGATAAATATCCTGGAATAAGGAAGAAAGAAGGCTATTCTTCTTCTTTGTATGAAAATACCTTTTTATCTCAATTCTTTCGAAAGTGTTGCCAATCGAATAAAATATTTGACAACCCCAAATATGAGGGATGACTTTTTTCTTGCCAAGCATTGCCAATTTTTTCACAAATGAAAATGGAAGATAACCAAAATACTTGCACTCTATTGGCTATAAAAAAAAATCCCTGCACCCTATCGGTTAATTTCTAGTCCATTTTCTTCTGATCCATTGTTTTTGACACTATCTACAGTCATGGTGGGTTTACACGCTGTGGTTTACACGCATTATATGCATGTATTTGGGCTTGAAAAGATCTCTAGCAATACGGATATAGATATAAATACGTCCGTATTGCTAGAGATCTCTTCAAGCCCAAATACACGTGCGTAATATACTCTCGGATTTCAAAATACGCTCAGATTTTAGGCAGTGTGTAAACCCACCATCAGTCTACAGTGTAGTAGTGTCAGTGCTCCAACCTCAGTCCATCGTTCAGGGATACCACAGTGTATGAGCAACATTCCTCAAAATTTGGGGCAACATGCCATGGAGCAAGGACACAAAACCCCATACGGTAACGGGTTGAACTGGAAATCTGAAGATTTTCTTTTTTTTTAGGCAGAAATGTATGGGGTATCCAGCTCTTACTCCAGGGAATGGTACCCCTAATGTACGAGCAACGATGTTCATACGTTGGGGCATGTCCTAACGTTGGAGCAGTGTTGCCAGATGCTTGACACAAGATCGCGCAGAAAGAGGATTATTTTTTAGGACGAAATCGGATGCCCCCCTCCCCAGGGGCGTCGCAAGGGGGGGTGCGGGGGGTGCAGCACCCCCCCCCCCCAACTTTTTGAGATTCGGTAAAATTTTGGGACGGAGGCCCAAAATTTCACTAAAATTTTTCGGTATTTCTTCGATAGCAGAACTATTCGGTATATTTATGGGGATTCGGTAGTTACACAGAATCCCAAATAGGCTGCCGGCACAAATCTATTCGGTATAACGATCGGGATTCGGTATAATTGCCAGTATTCGGTAGTTATCACGAATTCGGTGAGAGAATTTCCTGAAATTATTTGGTAATTTTTCGATGCCAGAACTATTCGGTATATTTATGGAGATTCGGTAGTTACACAGAATCCCGAATAAGCTATCGGTCCAAAATTATTCGGTATCATGATTGGGATTCGGTAGTTTATTCGGTATGATATCCAAGATTCGGTAGTTACCACGAATCCAGTTTCAGCGAAGTTATACCAAATCCGAATATTATTCGGTAGTCTTTCGATCCCAGAACAATTCGGTATAAAAACCGGGAAACGGCAGTTATCCAGAATCCCGAACATGCTATCGGTCTAAACTTTTTCGGTATAATAACTGGGATTCGATAATTTGTTCGGTATAGTTGCCAGGATTCGGGAGTACCACGAACCTCGAAACTCGGAAGAGGTCGAGTGAAGCACTGGTCGCAGACAAGAGGACTGATCTATGATTTCATCGATAGTCCTTACTTTTATCTTGGATCCCCCCCAAAAAATCGAATCATAAATGTTTCGAAAATTCCGCCTTCGGCGCTTTTCGTAATATTCTCTATTTTGTAGAAGGGTGCGTCAATTAACTGGTGTTCTAAGCCAGTTTTAGGATTGGGATTTCGAAGCTAGAATCTGGATGGAAATAGTTAAATTTGGCAGGAAAGCTAACTTAAAAAAAAAATCTCGCCTGCGGCGCTATTGACTAGACTATAGTAGCTGCTGTTGCCGGAACTTCTTAGAGCCTCGGTATTTAGTCGACGGTAAATGATGGAATTTGTAAGAGAAGCAGTTAAATTTTAGCATAATTTCGCCTGCGGCGCTCGATTTTATTTTCTCTTGGGTATAATAGATAGTAGCTGTTACTGCAATCGTGCCCGGCAATATATTCTCCAAGTGGGCAAAACGCCGCCTAATAGTTGGCTTATCGTCTTTCATGCTGCCCTGTAATGTTATTCTTCCTACATAATCGTTTCATGTTCTATAATTTAAACCTCGAATTTTCAGTTTCTAGGATTCGGTAAAATTTTTGAGAGATTCGGTAAAATTTTGGCTCTGCACCCCCCCCCCCAACAAAAATGGACTTGCGACGCCCCTGCCCCTCCCTCCCATGTTGTCGACCAATCGGGAAAAACAAGACCAAAGGTTTCGATGGGATCCAAAAATCTAACATTTGATCCAAACAATTGGGTCTTGTCTTCGCCATTCAGTCTTCGTCAGATTCCTTGAAGATTTTTACTGTTAAAATAAAGTTCAACAAGTTCAGACATACCGGTATAAGCCATATCTATTTTGACGATACTGATCGAAACTTCCTGGTTTACTTCTGCCAAATTTCCGGATTCGGCCGAATTCCGAGCAAACTACTTGCCCAGGAAAAACAAAAGATAGTTCAGAAACGAACTCAGCGTATCTCCTTATCCCTGCCTTATCCCTATAAAAAAAACATCTAATCAACTTCAAATATAACTTTAACTTCTAAAAAAAAAAAATCCGGTTGCAACCGGATTCCGGACGAACTATATGTCCGGTTAAAAATGATTGTCATATACAGATTCAGCGTATTTTCTTACCTTTAAATCTATCATCTAATCAACTTCAAATAAAAATTTTGCTTTTGACAAATTTTCTGGTTTTGGCCGGATTCCGGGCGAACTACTTGTCCGGCGAGAAAATGGTTTTCACCATCGTGTTCAGCATGTTTTCTTACCCCTATACCAAACATCTAATCAACCTCAAATACAAATTCAGCTTTTATCAAATTTTCCGGTTTTCACCGGATTCCGGGAGAACTACTTGTCCGGCAAGAAAATGGGTTTTCACCATCGTGTTCAGCATGTCTTCTTATCCCTAAATCAAACACCTAATCAACTTCAAATAAAACTTTTACTTTTAACAAACTTTCCGGTTTTAACCGGATTCCGGGCGAACTACTTGTCCGGCGAGAAAATAACTTTCATATTCGGATTCGGATTCCCTAAATCAACTATCTAAATAGCTTTCAAAAAATATTTTTTTTACCCCTTAATTTGAAACCCCTCCCCCACCCTCAAATATAGGGCTACAGAGCCCATCTTCGAACTTGACTTGTACTTTGACCCGAAGGATCCTCCCACCAAGTTTCATCAAAATATCTCAATGCCTTCGAGAGTTATCGTGCGCACAGACGGACATACGGACAGACGGACAACTTTTGCGATGTCATAGGTATCCGTCACTAACGTTTTGGGATCCCCCAAAAAATTGAGTTGACGAGAAGCGCTGCAATTCTTCTTGAAAATAGTAGATTTTTCAGAAAACAGTAGATTTTTTTGATCAAAATATTATAAGGCAGAGAAATTTGTGAAATTTTAATTTAGTGTATGAGTTACGACTTTTAAATGCGTTGATTAGATTGTTATTTTCTGAAAAAAAGATTTTCTATAAAAGCAGCCGATTTTTTATCTTTAAAACAATCATTTGTTTTGGAAAACATTCGGTAAAAATGACTAGGCAGTCAATAACCCCCCCCCCCCCTTCTCCCCGTAGATTTTGGATAGGAATATATGCCTCTGGTTCTGTGGTGCGAAAGACAAGAGAAAAGTTAATCAGCCTTTTGTGAGAAAAGGAATTGTAAGGATAATGAGCTATCCAGGGGCGTCCCGAAGAGGGGGGGGGGGGCGCCCCTCCCCCGGCGTTTTTGGCATTGGGTCAAATGTTCGGCGAGGTCGAAACGGGCATCGCGGCGAAGCCGTGATGCGTGTTTTATAAAAATCTTTTGTCCCCAAATTTCCGAATTGCGTGATTTAACGTGTTTATTGGTTGCCATTCTTTATCAAATTTGGTAATTCATCCAACTTCTGTTCAGTCCTCATCGATTTCACCGCATTCGGTCTGTCCCTTCGTAAATTCGGTGATTTAACGTGTTTATTTGGTCTCATTCGTAACCGAATTTGCCAATTCATCGGACTTTTCTTAAGTCCGTAGCCTATCTGTTCTATAGAAAAATCTTCTGTCCCCACATTTCCGAATTACTTGATTAACGTGTTTATTGGTTCCCATTCTTTATCGAATTTAATAATTCATCCAACTTCTGTTAAGTCGGCATCGATTTCACCGTATTCGGTCCGTCCCTTCGTACATTCGGTGGTTTAACGTGTCTATTTGCTCTCATTCGTAACCGAATTTGGCAATTCATCGGACTGTTCTCAAGTCCATATCTGTCTGTCGCATTCGGTCAGTCCATTTCATAATTCGGTGATTAATCGGATTTATTTGGTTCTGAATCGTTACCGAATTCGGTCATTCACCGGATATTTGTTTGGTCCGTATCTATTACCAGACTTGCCACATTCGGTTGTTTTAGGTGGTTCTAACAAAGAGTTCTATTCCATTATGAAATTCGGTTGTTATACAGCTCCCGATCTGTTCCTTATTTTTTTTGTTAGTTTTTCGGTAGGTACGAGTTCATTATTTGGTTCACCCCAGTTACCGAGTTCGATAATTTAAGTGGCATTTATTTAGTTCTTGTTCTTTACCATTAAACGATACTAAGCAGTATTAAACAGTACTTCAGGAATAAGCACGTCTCTTGATCTGAAAACTAGTCTACTTTTCTTTGCTGTAAATTCAGAATAAATGTATTTTGTATATACTTTATCCTGGGTGGCCAGACAGCTCTGTGGTTTAATCGATAGTCTTGGGATCGCAAAAAGAGACTTTGATCATCAGTGTTTCCACAAAAAATTTCGCAGTCTTCACTGTTTAGAAAAACGGTGCGTCATTTAGTTGGCGTTTGAGGCTTCGAATTTTGGGGCTTGAACCACACTAAAAGCTAGAATTTGTAAGGAAAGTAGTTAAATTTTGCCAGAAAAAAGCCAGACTAATAAAATTTTGGCTGCAGCACTTTAATTTGTCTGGGCATAGCAGTTAGGGACGTTGTAGCTTTTGTGGCAACGGCGTTTTTTGTCGGCACATTTTCAAGTCTTGTTGGCAAAACCGGATGTCCGCCAAAGGTAAAAGGCTAACAGCGTATTACTGAAAAAAACAGCAAGTGGAAGAGCATGAAAACTGGCCAAATTTTCTCTTTAAACTTTATTTGTACATGCTATACAACTTTTAACATTGTAGACTCTTGAAAGCAACTTGCTGTGATTTTTAGAAAAAAGATTAATAAATCCGGAAAAAATCAGGTACCGATTCGGTCAATTTTACGAAGTTCACCCCCCCAATGAAGTAAGGCTTGGGATGCCCCTGCTGACAAGCAGAACTGCTTATCACTAAATAAACTGATCCAAATATTGTAGCATTCATAGTGGTTCAGCTTGCGGTTGCCCACTGGATTTCAAGACACAGAGAAGTAGAGAGGTCAACACATTTTGAACCAGCAAGCATCAATTATCAGTGTTCCCAAATGACATTTCAGTGAAGATTTTGAGTCCCATGCAACCAGCACGAGAACCAGCAGAAAAACAGAGTCTCCAATATGTACCCATTGTGGAATAGAAGAAGAGACAAACACACACTTTTTTCAAGAGTGCCCAGCCTGGACAAGGCAACGACTGGAAGCATTCCACTCCCTGAAGGTCGACCTCGAAGGTCGACCTCCATTAAGAGAACTGTCCAGGTGAATATATATTTTAATATATATATATAGAGCCGAGCAGCCAGCGAGGCGCTGGTCACGTTTACATTTATGAAACGGCCTAGGGACAATCAAATCCTATTTTAGGTCCTCAATTACAAGAGTTCACTATATACGTCAAGACTGTTCCTATCTGATACATACAGTTGACACCAATTTCTGAGAGATGTGAAGAGCGAAATGCTGGCAAAATGTGACCAATTTGTGATCAAATTTATGGAAATAAGCAAATTTGGCAGAATGTGCACACTTGAAAAATTCAAAGTGCAGCCATCTCTAAAAAGCACCCCAATGCGCACCATCTGGCAACACTGAATTGGAGCACTCTGCCTAGGATTTCTGTATGAATGAACAAGTCTACGGCAAACCTGCCACAAACCCTACATCTAGCATCTGGCATCTTATCTGTATCTCAGTATCTGGCATACCCTATTTCTAATGCTGGATACACTATTACAAATGCTGGATACTCAAACCAAATAAAATATTGGTGATTTGAATGAAGCTCAGAAATCAACCGACCAAAATTGCTAAAGCCCCGTCTCCATTACCGTAAACCGACCGTTTTACGGACGGTCAGTAGCCGCAAAAATGTGGTCTTCATTAGGTCCGTAACCACAAAAATGTGGTCTACATTAGTCCCAAATAGGTGAATCTTGTGTTGAAATTTAAAAAACAGTTTATATGTGACTTGAAAAACAGTTACATGGGACTGTGACAAAAAAGCAGTCTCCAATACGTCCGTTTTACGGTTAGGGAGGGGTCAGTACCGCCGTTTTACGGCTACGGCCGTCCGTAGAGAAAGACCCGTCTTCACTGCCATAACGGTCAAACGGTCGGCCGTAAAACGGTGGGGTTTACGGTAATGGAGACGGGGCTTAACACTATCGCCGTGAGAGATGAAAGAAAACGTCCAATTTGCACTGTTCGATCAACGTGTCCAAATTCCGATGTGTTCGAATTTCAATGTTTTACCTTATAAGTTACAATAGTGTGGGGTATCCACCGTTTGGCATAGGGTACCCAGAGTTAGGCATACGCTATGCTAAATGCTAGATATATTCAGCGTTTGGCACAGGGTTTCCAAAAATTAGGGGTTTGTGGTTGACTGGACTGAACTGAGAGAATCCTAACCGTGTTCTGGTGCCTTCAAATTTTACGCCGGATTTTTCAATTTCCAGAGGCATTAGCAGTGTTGCCATATCGTTGTCAAAAAATTAAGCCGCGGCCTTAGAAAAATACGCCATAAAAAGCCTCCCCAAAACCTTCTGCCAAAACTCAATGAAAAATTTTTGGGGGTTCTGTGTTGAAACCCCAAAAATTTCGGCCTTCGGTCGTGACGATTACATCGACGTAAACACAGTCGATTTTTCTGAAAAACAGCCGGTTTTTGGTAAAGATGGTCGATTTTTCACATCACGCCAAGAAATACACCAGTTAAAAACAAAAACAGCCATGTTTTACGCCACGCCAGTCTCCGACAAAATCCACCAGTTTGGCATAAAATCCGCCAATGTGGCAACACTGGGCATATGGCGTTTTCAGTGACCAATCCAGATTGACGATTCACAATCCAGATTCTCCAAAATACGCCAGAATATAAAAAAAATCGTTTTCTGTGACAATCTGACAATTCGGATTCGTGCTTGGATTGTCGATTCGAGAATCTTGAAACGGAGCGAGATCGTCGGATGGTCGTTGTGTACAGTCTGGGATTGTCGATTCGTTGTTTCTCTGACGAATCAGCTATCTAGGATTATAATCCTGGATTGTCGCCAAAAAAACGCCTGTATTCTCGCCGTTCCCCGAGGACTCCACTTGAGGAGTCCCCGCGTTTTTGTGTGTCCCGGTGACTCACTCCCCGTATTCTCGCGAGTCCCCACGGACGGGGAATGCTCCGATTATCATCACCATCATTAAAATGGACTCCCTTCAAATTCGGAGGGGAAGCAAATTTTACTTGTGTTGGTGCAATGTAAAATTAAATTAAAAACAACCAGGATAAACAAAACCAAAAATAAAGTGGATCCAGATAAATTTCGTCAACTGCATATTTTTTCGAAAAAAATCCATTTTAGAAGCATTCCCCGTGTTCTCGCTGTTTTCCATATGCGGAGTCCGCGTGGAGTGACTCCCTCTATTCTCGCCGTTCCCTTTGATTCCCCGAGGAGTCCTCGGGGAACGGCGAGAACACGCCTATAGAGCGGCTGCATGCTATCCGAAGAAAACGGGACTGAGTCAGTGATCTGTTGGAAACAAATAAAATTCTAAATTCACGCCGTTTTGTGCTTAAGTGTGACCAGGCTCTTACGGGACATTTTCACGTGGATGGCACCGTTGGATCCCATCATCATCATGTCCCAAGTCCCGTGATCATGATGGGCGTTTTCGCGTCGATGCTATCTAGCTCAATGGCCATTTCCGGCTGGAAGCTCGACGGGTGACATCACCATTCAGCTGGATGGGTGTCTCCCATTCAACGATGCCAAGATCTGTTGAACAAGTAGAGACTTCTTTCCAAAGCGGTTTTGCGAGACTGAGGCAATACTCTCTATGACTAAGTCCAAAGCACGCCAGTGATCCTCAGGAAGAAGGAGTAAACGTCTCCGTGACGATTCAAACTCAACAACTCACATCCTGTCTCAACCAATCATGGCGATCTTTGGGACCAGTTGTGATACCACTTCTGCCTTTCTTCCGCTAGGTGCCCCGAGAGGCCGGAGATTTTGCATCGGCAAGGAGAGATGGTCATCAAGTGTATTGTTACAAAAAAGCGAATCCAGGACGGGAGTGGGAAGCGATAATGGAAGCGGTATTGCGGGAATAACTTTCAATGGTTTCTTGAGCGTGGAATCCATGAAAACGCCAGAGTGACCCTTCCGCCTAAGTCTGAAAAGTGTCGCGCCCCTGGATTCATCGTGGCACCGAAGTGTGTGTGTGCCAATCGGCAGCGTGGATGGCTAAATAACCCTGACGACATGATTAGGATATCCCCGCCCGTACATCCCTACCCTGATACTTCTGTTTCCATCAATAAAGCAAGATTTATTCTAAAGGTAAACGTTCATAGAAAAGTCAACAAACGAATCTAGCCTTTACACGTTGGCAGCGCAAACCGTCCATTTCACCCACTCACAAAAAAGGTGCGAATATCAAGAAGATTCTGAGACCCAAATCGTTTTCAAGTGCTGGGCCTGTTTTCGGCCAAAACTGAACGGAGCTCAACTGTGCCTTTTCTCTCGTCGCCTTCTCGAAATTTCCGAGAACAGAGGAGACACGGAAGAAAATGTATTCAACAAAAACTCGAACTGAGAGAAACCTGACAGATAGTGAACGTGTCAGCTGAGCTCCATTTATACTAACAAACAGACTTCAAGGCGTCAGCCAGACTGAGCCGCGTTTGATTCAATTAAGTTGCGTTTTCAGACAACAACGAGTTTATCACGGAGTTTAACACCAATGTGCAAAACCGTTTTCATCCCTCGGTGTTTACTCTTGAGTCTGACGTCTAAACACGCAACGTAACTTGCTATTCGGGAGAGTTGCGTGTTCTGGATAATCGGTGTTAAACCCGCGCATAACACGGATGCTCAAAACGCTTTTAAACATAAACACAGTAACATTAGTGTTTGACTCTGGCAATCGAAAACGCTTTTTGCTAAACTCATGGAAAACACAAGTGTCTGAAAACGCAACTTTAGTAGCTAACCACCAGTCAGCCTGGTCCCTGGTATCGTTTTATGGTCCTCAAACGTTCACTTTTTTCTCTATTGACGATGGACGAACGACAACTGATTTCAGTCTTTGTTTACCGTTTCCGCTGACTGCGCGGTAAAAGCCAAGCTTCACCTTCCAGATTTTTCTTCCGAATTCCATACAACCGTTTTCGTCGAGACGGGTCTGGAAGGTGAAGCCAGGCAAAAACGTCAGGAAGTCCGGGGTGTTGGACACCCCGGAACAAGGATGAAGTTCATGCTCCCAGTTAACCGAAAACTGAAATACAACGCCAAAATGACGCTTCAGTTGACCGGTAAGGTAAATCGATCGCGGCTCTTGGTGCTTCAGTTGAACTTTCTCAAAGATTCAGTTTGTTTCTAAATCAACTCTGTCGGCTTGCACTGCCGACGCTCTAGCTACGTCTACTATTAAAAACAACGCGGATATACATGAATGCATAAGTAGAAAACTTGCCTATTATAGGCTACAAGAAAACAACATCGAGTCAAAAGTGTAAATGAAATGAACGAGTCCACGACCGCTGGTCATACTGGATTCAGACCTGCTAGAAACAAGGGTCCATAATACTTGTTCAACCATGCTCTTTTCAACAAGGGTCCCTAGTACTGTTCAATCATGCTCTTTCAAGACGGGCTATTGTACTTCCTATCCTATACCATGGTACTCTTGTTACGCACATACACTAACTTTTACTTTCCCAGCCACCACCGATGGAAGACTGAAGGAAGCTGGCGCTGAAATAGTCTGAAAAACTGTCAGAAGTTTCAAAGCAGATAAATAGCATAACGTTTTAATGTGTAACGGTTGAAAAAGTATAATAGCTAACATCCTAAGCGTTATCGTTTGAAACCGCGCATCCTTTCGTTATCTGTTCTGAAACTTCTGACAGTGTAATGATGCGGATGATTAGGTTTCCCGGCCGCATTTTCATCAAGAAGATGAAAACATCTCAACTTAAAGTGCGAACACACGATCAGGATCGGGCGCTCCGGACTAGAATTCCTGCCCAGATTTTTGATACCCTCATCACTTTCATATGACAAAGTTGAAATTTTTTCAACTTGATGAAAGTGCAGGAAAGCCGGCTGGGAAACGGGACGGGATGGGGATCTCCCGGCTGATATTCCTGCCCGGATTTTCGGCACCGTCATCACTTCCATATGGAAAATTTGAAATTTTTCAACTTGATTATGAAAGTGCAGGAAACCCAGCCGGGAAATCCTGATCGTGTGTTCGCACTATAACCGCATATTTTGGTGCCGAAGATCCTGACTGGAATTCAAATCTGCGACAACCCAAACCTGATCGTCTTCCGCACTATCAACCTTTGCACTCTTAATCATTATGCGCGTTTTTTTTGCACTCATAATAGTTTCTGGTTTTTACTCACTGGAGTCTAGTGTTTCCTCTGTACGAATTTTTTTTAGAACCGCCATGTCCCGGCGGCTTCTCACTAGATCCTGCCTCCCGTCCAGGATGCTCCAGATTTCTAAATCTGGAAGGATGCCATTGAGGCAACATGTTTAGGACACAAAAAAATATGCAGTGGATGGGGTAGGGGAAAAGGGAGTGATTGGGTGTTGTGAATGGGAGGCAAGAGACGAGCGAAAAGGACATCTACGAAATCTTGAATAATAGCGAAATTAGCTATCACCATTTTAATGGTATCTGGAAGAGGAGGCTTGACTGTACTAAAGACACAGATATCACGTAATCAGGCTTCACCTTCAGGATCAACCTCGACGAAAACGGACATCTGAAATCCGCGAGTAACGTCAAATGGGCAAAGAGGCTTTAACGAGTACAGTTCATTACGGTTAGTGATATGCGAGGGAAGGGGCCGAGTACGAGAAAACCTAACTTCGTCCCAATCCCACAGCTCAAAAATCTTTTTAACAAGTTGTGGCACACTTTTTAAACAAAAAAATTCCTCACAGAGGACCCCATTTCCTCTGGCATAGAGGAAAGATTTCCTCTGGACCCCATTTCCTCTGGCATAGAGGAAAGATAGATTTCCTCATTTGTAACAGTTATGTCACGAAACAAGTCAAGGGATGATCTGCAGTGGAGATCTGAACAACGGCTACCTAGCTTAACGACGTAGCTAGCTTATGGTGCACACACGACACACGAGATCAGGTTTTCCTGGCAAGATTTTCTAAGTTCTCATCCATTCCTGCCGCGACAGTTGGAACAATCTCAACTTTTCGGGATTGAACTGATGATGATGACGATAATCCTGGCAGGAATTCTAGTCCACGACCACCAATCGCTGATCGTCTTTCAGCAGCAGTACTGCAGCGCGCAACTAAGGTGTTTGTTTAAGCATTGTTCAAATCGGTGTATTAAGCCGCATAAGGATTTTCCGCGCCAGTTACGTTTTTGATCGAAGTTTGAAGTTACCTTCAAACTCAAAGGTCTCTATTTCAATACCGTTTTTGGTCGCCGGTCACAGTTCCTTTGTCCTTTAAACTCCGACCGTCAAACTTCGTGAGCTAGCAAGTTCGAAGTTTGCTTGAATCGTCGAAGAAAGGTCGACCGGGCAAGGATCGCCGGAGTTGAAAAAACGGTAAATAAGCGACCGGCCTATTTTAATACCGTTTTTGGTCGCCGGTCACAGTTCCTTTGTCCTTCAAACTCCGACCGTCAAACTTCGTGAGCTAGCAAGTTCAAAGTTTGCTTGAATCGTCGAAGAAAGGTCGACCGGGCAAGGATCGCCGGAGTTGAAAAAACGCTAAATAAGCGACCGGCGAACTTCGACGGTGTTTGAAAACGGAAAATAAGCAACAGGCCAAGCCAACGGCGAACAAAACTTCGATCAAAAACGCAACTATTGTTTCTTGACTAGCTAGAGAAACCCAAGCAAGCGGCGGTAATCACACCGTCACGTCCTGCTCGCAGTATAAGCAGACGCATTAAACTGTAATACAGCTTATTGGCCATATTCAGCGCTTCCAAGCAGACTAGTTTCTGTTAACCCCTCTATGCCTCACCGTCAGTACTTGGATCAGACATGGCAAAATAGATCCACAGGTTAGTAAGTGGAAAACCTGTCATCTGCGTCCCATGTAATTGAGGTTTTACATACGTCTCAGCAGCAGAAAGTGAAAGTCACCCACTACCCTATGGATTCGACTTTTTACTATGTCTACACAAGTGTTGACTGTGAGAAAATGGGGGACTAACAAGAAATAAGTCCGCTTGGAGCGCTGAACTGTATTAAGACCAATTGCACCGCAAGAAGAGCCAGGTGGTCTTGAACATTATCCACCATTCCAGGATTACAGCAAAATCCAATAAATGGCACGCCTTGCGCACTTCCCGTACAGGAGGTTGGGAACATACGCTCTTCATAAAATTACATCCAGATTAGTTCTTTTTTTGCCGCTAGATGCGCTGGCATAAAGTAAACAATGACATGTTACTTCGTGGTATACGTTTATCCGGATTTGTTTGGCCATTTCCAACATTGTCTTAGGCCTAGCCATACTTGAAACTTCATAAAATGCCTCTACCTCTGTTTGTTCTCAATCCAACTCTGTTTTATCAGTCTACATCAAGTTTGTCAATTTTGGCTTCCGACATCGTTGCTGACTGCTGAACCACTTTCCGACGGGGCTAATTGGCGGGTCGGTGTGAGCCGAAAGCCTAATCACTCATTCTCCATTCCGAACTTGTCCCCCGTTCTCACGTGTGATTGTTATTGTTCCTCTAGCACATCTGGCGATAATTCGGTATTGGATTTTATGAAGAGCGTATTAGCAAAGGTTGACACAGAAGGCCAGGTATGGCTGTCATTCAATATCGGCGTATACCAAATGTGATACTGTCCGTGGATAAACAACTAGATATAAGACGTAGCTTTTCTGCAGTCATTATCGCCATGGGAGATTAGAGGTGACGGTGAATCTGAACAAGTTCACTTCACGCCAAAGAACCGGAATATGCTTTTGCTCTTCGTGGGAGGAGGAGACATCAACATGGGCACTTGATTTTTGTGCGTGACCTGGATCTGAAAAGACGAAGATTATATTATTAGTTTTAAATCTGCAACGTAGGCAGGGTAGGTAAATATCCTCCTACCCCAACATGATAAGGTTCGGGTAAGGCCAAGCAGGTCCATTGCGGAGCCTGTACCGAAACTTCAACCTGTGACTAAAACTAATAATCGGCTTTGTCCGTCGCATGTTTTTGAATATAGTGAACTGAACTGAATATAGGAACAAGCAAAGGCTTCGATAGGATCCTAAACGGGAAACCCTTTCACCTAATCGGACGTGGCCAACGTGGGGGGGGGTGCGCTTACGTTCAAACTGTAAACAAATACAATGACGGACATGTAGACAGGCCGACGGACAGGTATACCGAAGGACAGGTGGATGGAAGGAGAGGCAAATATAAGGTTTGAAGCCAAGCTGAACATTCATTTCAAACAAAATTATGAAAACGGGATTTTCGGGGTTTCTTCTTGATCAGCTAATTATCCCTATAAGCTAATGTGTGAGGGTTAAATCAAATTCCGGATATTTCGGTTGCACTTCCGGCAAACCGTCCTCATGAGGACGGTTTTCCTTTTGCTGATAATGCTGTTCTTTGCTGCTCTATATTTCTAATAGAGAGTATTCGCTTAGCTTGGAGTTTAAAAGGTTGCTGTGATTTCATGTTGAACACGGCTGCTGTTTTTGCTGCTCGATTGGGTTATTGACCAGGTAGAGATTTTTCTGCATTTGAGTTGGCTTTGGTTTTGTTGTGGATAAGAGCTTGGGGCCTGAAATTCAGACCCGGAGCCTTTCAATAACAAAACCAAAGTTGACCAAAAAGCAGAAAAATCTCTACCCGATCAACAACCCAATCGAGCAGCAAAAACAGCAGCCGTGACCAAAATGAAATCATAGCAACCTTTCGAACTCCAAGCAACTTTCACAAAAAAACTCACGAAGTCAGATATTTAACGCTAAGCTAGAATCCTTTAGTTTGTTTTTCCACAAGTTCATTTTTCCAACTTGAGCGGTTTTGAGCCTGAAGAGGACCCTTGCCAAGAAGGGCCGAAATATAGCTCGAATAAAATTTGGCTGACGTATCCGTTTTGCACTGTCAAATAAAAATAAATTATTATAAGAATGCTACTTTCGGAATCGAAGAATATATAAGATGAGATCTCAACTAATTAATTGCTTCGATGATACAGTTAGAGAAATACGGAAACACGTCGAAAATATATTTACAGTTGCTGAAATAAAACCCTATGAGATCTTTTTTTAGCTAGTAATTCGCCATATAACGGTTTGGCACTTCCAAGAAGACTAATTTCTGTCCCAGCCACTTATCCACAGATCTAAGGGCGATTCTGGCGATCTCTTGGATTTGCTTTCCGGAAAGCAAAGCGATAATACTCTTGATGACTAACCCTCCTTGTCGATGCAAAATCGCCGTGAGCTTAGCGAAGAGCCGGAAGCGGCATCACAGCTTTCCCCAAAGATTATCCTGATTGGTTGACACAGGATTTGAATTGTCGAGTTTGAGTCGTTAGGGAGACGTTTTCTCGTTGTTCCTGAGGATCACTGGCGTGTTTTGGACTTAGTCATATAGAGTATCCGCCGAGCGCCGGAACTAACGGAAAGTGGTCGCGCCTCTGTTGCGCTTTACAGCTCCTTGCTGGCTCGCCACTTTCCACGTACGGTGTGGACTCACTTTCCATAACTAGCGGAGCGCAAGAACAGGCTCGGAAAGCAGGCAAGTTTTACCCCAGTCGCAAGAACACACGGCGTTTAAACCAGCGGAGTTCCAGATCGCCAGAATCGCCCTCTAGTAAAACAAATCCACATGTTGATGAGTAGAAATCTGCAATCTGCTTCCCGAGCAATTGTATTTGCGCACTCTAGAAAGTGGAAGCTCTTCTTTTCTGCTCATAACCTAACGGCTCCAATTTTCAAATATCGGTCGGACTCATGTCCAATATTTATTCACCTCATCAAAACTTTGGTTCTGTTGGTGGAAGAAGAATTTACAACTCATTTAACAATATGCTTATTGATACGCATCATTCAAACAAAGGTCTACTGTTGGCACACTAATTCAGACAATCCCGGAAAAAAAAGTCAGACAGTACAGGTTTACTTCTCTATTTTATATAACCTCATTCTCTTTTCTTGCTGGCAAAATGAAAAAAAAAAAAAACTCCGATGAATCGATGATGGTGCTGAAAGTCGGTGCCGGGAATTCCAGTTTTCACCACCGGGCCTGATTTTCTATCCGATCACTGGTTCATTTGCAAAAAAGCATACCACTACTGTCCAACAGACAAAAACATGAAGAGCGTGTTCCACCCTACTTACCGTAGTTACTACGCTAGTCACCGTAGTTACTACGCTAGGCTGGAACGCTTTTTTCTTTTTTCGATCAAATGTCAGGCCGTGGGCTGATCGGACCAATCACGTTACAGAGATGCGTAGTTACTACGCTCCCGAGCGTGGTAAGCAAATAGTTACTATTATTTACTATTTTAAGAAGGTTGGACGGTCAGCGTAGTAACTTTTCGTGAGGCTGGAACGGAAATAGTAACTAATAGTTACTATTGGTAAAGGGGTTTGGAACACGCTCGAACTGTTGATAATGAGACAATGAGGAACTTTTAGAAAGTAGTTAGCTTGGAACGCTGAATGGAATAAGGCGAATTTGGGAATCCTGCGAACTTTATAACTAAGGTTCCAACAAACCCATTTGTCACTTACCGTACAAGGGGCCTGCATCCAAGGTTCGCCATCCACTTGCATAGGAAATCGCTTTCGTGTCCGGATAACAACCGAGGAACATTGTGCTAATCGTCTACCGGAGGCTCGCAATCCGGTCCGTACTTGGCCCATATGAAGACAGGACTCTAAGCCGATGACTTCAATCTGCTTATCCCCAATATCTGTAACGTAAAGAAAATCATATTGTAGAAGTAAAGGGCGTATTCCCCATCAAAATTACATTTGGATGTGTTTGTTTTTCACCATGAGACCTCGCCAAGTGGGTCCTGGTTTGTCTACGTGGCTCCGACATTGGATTCCTAGCCTTCTACACTAAATTCAAAAAAGTTGCTCTTCGTTTATTAGTCACGGTAAAAGTCCCTTGTATAAAGCGCCATCTGTGTATTAAAGAAAATCATGTTATAGTGGTTAACGCCCAACACTTACAGTTGTTTTCTACTTTTATGTTTTTCTCGCATATTCTTACTAGAAATGATTTTTTCATGAAAAAATTGTCCAGAAATTTCTTATTTCGAAAGTACCAGTATTTTCCCCGTGAAATTAGCGATTTTCTGTTAGCGCTCTTCGACTCTGTCCAGACTTCCCGCTTTTCGAAGAGGATGTTCGACACATAAAAAAAACTGCGTGGTGAAAAATTCCGAAAAAACATTGAAAAATGGAGCTTCAGAAACCGGATAGTTGAATACTGGAATAATTTTCCTGAAAGTATCGTAATTGCCGAAGATATCCATTAGTTCAAAACAGGTGTGAATCGTCACCTGGCTAAAATTCAGTTTAGTGTACATAAGTTGCGTTTTTGCTGTTACCATGGTATCTGATATACGGTCTAAAGTCGTTTTTGCAGTTATCGTGGTATCTGATACCACGGTCAAAAGGCGTTTTTGCGGTTGTCGTGGTAACTGGCCAGTTACCGTGGTAACAGATATTGGTCGTGGTATCTGGAAAATGCATCTCACTTTCATCAAATTTTGTCAAATTGGTGAAAAAGAAGTTCAGCACTTAGTGATGTAACTGGATATCAGTTTTTATTTTGGGATGACTCCGAAAGGAGCAATTTCTGCAACAGTCGTTTTTGCAGTGGACCGTATATCAGAAACCACGGTAACTGTAAAAACGACTAATTGCAGATCCAGTTATCGTGGTAACAGATAGCCTACCATGGTATCCACAAAAACGCAACTATAGTCTCAAGAAATTTATAGAGGCGAAAGCCTTTTTTGCTGCAGTTATATTATATATTATTAAAATAATTGAAAACTGCTTGCCGTGGTTGAAGGGAAAAGAGAAACAAAAGAAAAGGGATCTGGATTTGCCAGGAAATGTGTTATACGACACAAAGAACAAATAATCCAATAGAACCTCCGTCTTTGGTCCCATGCAGCGAGTATAGATACCCCGACAAAATTGAGCGGAGCTAGATGTACTTGCTGTGAGCTTCGAGTTGATACCCGTTTACTTCCCTCTTCGCCGCTGAGCATACTAGATGAAAAACTGTAGGATGTATGCAGGCGTGGAGAACCTGATCTGCAACGAGTCAGACGTGACGTCACAATGGTAGAGAACCAATCAGCTGTAAAGGACGACTCAGACGTTCGTATAAGGAAATTTATTCTGCGGGGCTCTGCTGCGATATATCTGTTTGTAGAGGTAACGAATTATGATGTTCCGCGTAGCTCCTACCCTCCGCTCGTTTGCATAGGGTAGGGTTTCGACAATATATTCGAATCGCATGGTCGTATTGCAGAGACATGGAGACGGAAGGTTCTTGTGAATATTTGTTCTTGATGACAAACAAGCCTCCCGCCTATCAAGTCCGCAAAAATGGAACACAAAATTATGAAGTTGGATTTTATCTTGCCCTTATCCTTTAAAGAGTTGACGGATGAACGCTCTGTTTGTGTAATTTGCGCTGCTTGTCTGGCAAACCCGGATCGGCCGAAAAGGCGCAATAAAGTCGTCGGTACAAGAAACAACGGCGAAGACCGGGGATTTCTGAAGATTACAATCCTTTAGGGGAGCTAGGGACAGTGTAGAAAGCAGAACACGTGCGAGGGGTCCTTTAAATTAAAGAAGTCGTAAAAAATCTATGTTCTTATTCCCTTAGAGCATGTTCCACTCTACTTACCGTAGTTACTACGCTAGTCACCGTAGTTACTACGCTAGGCTGAAACGTCAAGTATCAGGCTGGAACGTCAAATATCAGGCCGCGGGCCGATCGGACCAATCACGTGGCAAAGGTGCGTAGTTACTACGCTTACTACGCTCCCGAGCGTGGTAAGCAAATATTTACTATAGTTACTATTTTGAGAAGGTTGGAACGGTCAGCGTAGTAACTTTTCGTGAGGCTGGAACGGAAAAAGTAACTAATTGTTGCTATTGGTGGAACACGCTCTTAATTTAAGTTAGAAAAAGTTAGGTGGAATTCGGCACAAAGGTTGTGAGACGAGAACTGAACACAAACTTTTCGGTCAAGCATGAAGGATTGGCTATTTTTTAATTAAATTAAGCTGTATTAAACGAAGTGATGACAGAAAACAAGGAAGAAAAAAAATAGCACGCGAATCGTACTGCAATCTTTGCCAGACATTTTGCTGGACGCCATTTACTAATTCTTGGAATCTGGGTTTACCTTGCATGGCAAAACTGAGGTCCACCGAGTTGAAACTCCCTGACGACAGTTCTCTGTCTCTATCTTTTGGTCTTGGCTTATTGAATATGGGTTTGGTCCTTTTCCTTGACGTGGTTTCGCCCCAGAGATTTGACCCGCCATGGGTGTAGGGGATGTTCAACAAGGCGATTCCTTGTAAGGACGGTCCATTGGCGAGGTCAAGCGAAACTCCGTCACACTAAACAAAAGTGACAGAATTAAACTTCAGAAAATTAAAACACAAGGGATCACAGGAAGTGCAGTCTTATCATTCTGGTCGGCTCACAAGAAAACAACCAAAAAACCAACGAAAATGGGGTTTATAAAGGCCAACGAATGTACTGCAATAACCAGCGAATATTTCGGGAGGACAACCGCCTCCCTTCTTCAGCGCAAACAGTCACTCGCTAGTACCGAGCGAGAACAGTCTTGATTGTTATTCGCAGGTATTGGTGAGTGGCTCGCTGCTTTTAAATTTGGTTTTGAACTCTTCCAATTTTGGTTTTAACTTTTGGTTTTTATTGGTTTTCTGCGTCGTTTTGTTTTTTATTGGTTTTTTGATCGGCGTCCTCGTTTTGGCATTTTTCTTCAAAATTTTCTGTTTGCGCTGAAGAAGGGAGGCGGTTGTCCTCCCGAAATATTCGCTGGTTATTGCAGTACATTCGTTGGCCTTTATAAACCCCATTTTCGTTGGTTTTTTGGTTGTTTTCTTGTGATATGTCAGGCCAATGTGGTTTACGAAATTATCTTCTGGTCGGCTGTTTTCGTTCACCCGAAAGAACCATTCAAAAGCTGTTCTTATCACATGCACCGTTGTCTTAAAAAATCTACTTACAGAAAAAAAATAAACACAAAACTATGAATGACTCTGCACGAGTGTTGCCTCACTCCATAAGTTGTGAACTCTAAGAAACTTCCTGCGGCCTATAGCAGCGCCCCAACATGGAATGTTCATTGGCATTCTCAATTATAGCCACAGAGACAGTGTCACATTTCAGTGAAAACCTATACCTGGGGACGTTTCGCCATGTTGACGTTCTGCCATGGGGACGTTTTGCCATGGGGTCGTTTCGTCACGGGGACGTTTCGTCATGATGACGTTTCGCCATGGGGACGTTTTGTAACGGGGACGTTTCGCTGGGGGCGTTTTGCCTACGGTTATTTCAAGATAGGAAGAATCAACCAGAACGAACCAGCTGAAATTGCTGGTTCATACATACAGTGGAGGTCAGCCTAGTAAACCCCTGATTTTTGGATACCCTGTGCCGGGCCCAGGCGTGGTTGTATCGAATCCCAATAAAAAACAAGACCAAAGGTTTCGATGGGATCCCAAAAATTTAAGGTTTGATCCAGACAATCGGGTCTTGTCTTCGCCAGATCCAGTCTTCGCCAGGCTAATCATCTGAGAAAACCAAGTTCAGATATACCGCTATAAGCCATATCTATTTTGACGATACTGATCGAAACTTCCTGCTTTACTTCTGCCAAATTTCCGGTTTTGGCCGGATTCCGGGCGAACAAGTTGTCCGGGTAGAAAATGTGTTCTTCTTATCCCTAAATCGAAAGTTTAATCAACTTCCAATAAAACTGTTACTTTTAACAAACTTTCTGGTTTTGACCGGATTCTGGACGAACTACTTGCCCGGCAAGAAAATGGTTTTCACCATCGTGTTCAGCATGTCTTCTTACCCCTAAGTCAAACCTCTAATTGCTGTTAATGCTTCACAATTGCTGTTAATAAGCTTATGGTGAACTTTTTTCACAGAGCTAAGTTTGCAGACGACCTAACGCTAGTGGTGCCCCGCTCTAACACTGGACGATCCGGAAAACTCACTGGAAGAGGTAACCAAGCAGCTGGCCTATGACTGTGGTCAGATGAAGCTAGGCATAAGTGAAGAAAAAAGCGTCGCCCTAAGAATTAACTTCACCAAACAAACTCCTCCTCCCCTCGAAGACGAGACACAATTCCTTGTGGTCAGCTCTGCAAAAATTCTGGGTATCACTATTAAAAGCAACCTAAAATGGGATGACCATGTAAAAAACCTCGTAAAAAAAGGGTCATTTCTGCTCAAATCCTTTGCAAGCATCAAAAGATTTGGTCTCTCTACAGGTGAGCTTGTCACCTGCTATAAAACTTACGTCCGACCTGTGATGGAGTACGCCTGTGCCGTGTGGCATGCTGGACTCACAGTTCAGCAAAGCGAGAAGTTCGAAGGGATTCAGAAGAGAGCTTGCTGCATCATTCTTGGACAGAAATACGAGTCATATGAAGAAAGCCTAAAGTCATTGCGTCTGCAAACACTCTCTGATAGGAGACACGAGCTCCTGGTGAAATTTGGCAAAAAATGTCTGGCTTCGGATGTGCACCGGTCCATTTTACCCCCTGTGACCACAAATCTGCAAGTTAAGGCAACCCGTAGCACAGACGCACCAAAGATACAACTGACGAAACCGCATGTAAAATCCACGGAGCGTTATCTCAATTCATTTGTTCCCTATTTTGTAAAGTATTTTAACGGATTGAAATCCTAAATTCTGAATTTAAATTGACATGTTTTGTATACGTTTGTTATCGGATTGTATTTTAAAATTGTAACATATATGTGATTATGATGTGATTATTTATGACCATGTATGACGATCCACCACTATTTTTGTAAAAAGATAAAATGGAAATAAACGAATTATTATTATTATTAATCAACTTCAAACAAAACTTTTATTTTTAACACACTTTCCGGTTTTGGCCGGATTCCGGGCGAACTACTTGTCTGGCGAGAAAATGGTTTTCACCATCGTGTTCAGCATGTCATCTTACCCCTAAATCGAACATCTAATCAACTTCAAATAAAACTTTTACTTTTAACAGACTTTCCGGTTTTGGCCGGATTCCGGGCGAACTAACCGTCCGGTGAGAAAATGGTTTTCACCATCGTGTTCAGCATGTCTTCTTACCTCATAATCGACTATCACATTAGCTGTTTAAAAATATTTTGTTTTCCCCTTAATTTAAACCCCCTCCCCCACCCCTAAATATAGGGCTACAGAGCCCATCTACGAACTTGACCTTACTCTTGATCCAAAGAATCCTCACACCAAGTTTCATCAAAATATCTCATTCCCTTCGAAAGTTACAGACCGTACAGACAGACAGACGGACAACTTTTTGCGATGTCATAGGTATCCGTCACTAACGTTTTGGGATCCCAAAAACAAAAAAAACAAAACAGAACAGCTTGGCCTGTGGGGGGCAGATCGCTGACTTGTCTACACGACCTTGACGTTACAACACTGAGACACGACGGCAATCGCGAGGGGTTTAACTCCTTCAATCATTTTTCTCCGATCATTTCCTGATTCGACCATCCGTGAGAGTTGGGGGTGGAGTGATGGTGAAAAAATAAGAAATCGCACCAAAAGATATTCGTTTCATTCTTTATGTCAAGAAAGCTGATACACTTGCTGATATTAAGTTCTTAATTTACCATTCCCATTTGATTGTTTGAGGGGCAAAAAACAAAATCAAGGTGGTCTAAAATTTGGACACGTGTTCAAAGAAGCGTACCTCTATTTTCCTACACAACTATCTCGTTTCAAAATTTAGGTTAGTCGAACGAAGGGCCACCTAGCAAGAATTCAGGATCGAATTTCTTGAACGAGTTGCAAGCCAGTAGAGTTTCAAAGGCTCTTACCATGACGTCAATATCTTCATGGAGATTTTTGCAAGACGCAGCAAATGTTTCTGAGGTTGCGAACTCGAAGTACCACAATTTATTCTTCATCCGACTGCTAAACTTCTCTGGGTTCCGTTCACGTTCCACGTGAAATTTAACACAGATCGCAGCGTCCTGTAAATAAAATACCATTAAAGTAATTTGAGAAATTCGCTTCTTTTTTTTTTTTTTTTAACAATGACCCATGCTTTTTGAACTTCTTCTTAATTGGGGAACATTGAAAATAACTACTTGTAATTCAAAGTAGTTTCTTCAAGGAGCCAGAGAACGTCTGAACGGATGTTTGGGATTCTTAATTTCATCGTTCAGCCAAAATTTCCAATGTCATAACATAGGCTACCTATAGGTATACTGCAATGTATACTCCAATGTAGTATACCTGCAGTGTACATACATGCAGTGTAGTATACTACACTGCACACAGAGTCGATTTTATCAGTCGAAAGTAAAATTTGCAAAAAAAAATTGACAATTTAGATGGGAAGTGCATCGGAAATTTCTGTCGGCTCCGAATGTCCGGGCATCGAGACAGCAGCACAGCAAGCACAGCACTTACTAGAAATGGCTTTTTCACGATAAAATGGTCCGGAAGTAGAACTTTCAAAAATATTCATACCTGCCTCGTCAAATTAGGGATTCTCTTGTTAGCGCTTGTCGACTCTGGTCGGGCTTGGCGCAAAAATACTTGTTTTTTCTCGCAAAAAATTCAGAACAAATGGGCGCGTGGTTAAATGCTGAGAAATAATACGGCGCCTCGACATTCGCAATGACGAAATCAGATTAGGTAGCGCATCAGATCGCTGGCATCAGAGCGGCTGCCGCATGGTCAGCGACCCCGTCCCTTGAGTTAATGGCAATTCTGGCGGTATAAGCTCCGCGAGCTTATGCACCGTCTGTTTTTGCGACTTCGGCTAAAACTCACTTCAGCTGTTCCGAGAGCTGTTCTCGCGCTCCGCGAGCACTTGGAAAGCGAATACTCTATATGACTAAGTCCAAAGCACGCCAGTGATCCTCAGGAAGAAGGAGTAAGCGCGTCCGTAACGACTCAAACTCAACGACTCACATCCTGTGTCAAGCAATCCGATAAGATTTTGCACGCGAAACTACGCAAGCTAAATTAGCGGCAGTATGGGGAAACCTGTGCGCGATATATCGGGGTACATCTATGCACTTGTACCTGTATTTTATGCTTGAAGTGCTTGATCGAAAACGATTTACGAAAAATATGTGTTCAATCAGGTGAGCTACCTTCCACGAGCTGATTGGCCACTGAAAAGCCGCGGTTGGATTGAGGTTCAAATTTTCCGTGACACAGTAGAATTTTGCGCTGGGAGGACGGCCGTAGATATTCTGAACGTCATACCAGAGCAGATAGTGGAAAATGAACAAAAAAACCCTAACACAATCAAAATAACGCTATGGGTATTCAGTTAAATGATAAAAATAAGTTGGTCAACGGAGCGAAGGAGGAAATTCGCATCCGATTGCCAAAACCGTCACACGTGGGCCCTCACCCTCAGGTCCAGGTTAACTTGTGTTCAAATAATTCAGGACGTAACTAATTTTCGACAGGAAGGACAGCCGCAAGGCCAGAAAAATATTAAATCAGAACCTACATTTTCAAGTGAGGTTCATTTTATTTTATTTCTTATTCACCAGAAATGAACCAATGGCAAACGAACAACAGGAATATGTCTCGACTACAAACAGCGAAGAGTATCGCTTTTAAAGTTTTAACCATGTTTTTAGGAAGTTAATGAAATCAGTCAATTTCTCTAATCTGTCGCAAGATTGTTTTTTTTTTTCTTCACTTTTTTATACTTAGTTTTATATATTGATCATTTATATATTGATCAAACGAAATCTGATATAACCGACGTTCCACAAGATCAGAGCAAAATAACGCTAGGGAGTAGCGCCAAGACCTATGCTTTCCATGCTTTGCAAATGGGCCATACTCGTAGCACCGGCCACTGCGCTTCGGCATTCAAAGCGAGACAAACTTGTGGGTTTAGAAATCTCTAATAAAGCAAAGGTGCGGTTTGCACACACCAAGGAAACAATGGAGACCGTATCATTCTTTTGCTATCTTTAGAATATAAAGTTATCGGAGCCAGCACTGGTGAACGACTGATTGAGGTTCAGTAGGGACGTTCACTATCGCTAGTGGTGCTAGTATCGCTGTTGTTCGAGTGTGTGTCACTTCTTCAAAGTCTTGGCGCTACTCTCTAGTGTTATTTTGCTCTGCATAAAATTATGCTTCGTTCTTTCAACTGACAATGAAGTTTTCGTTTCTTGTCTCTGTGCTATTTGTATGTCTTATTTCATTCTTTGAGTTTATCACCAGAACAACAAGGCGAGCGTATCTCAGACCTAACAACGAACAGTATCGCTTTTAACCGTAATTGGTTTCTTCACATAACCGAGTTTAATACTTTGTAAAAATAATGAGATCCATGGAATTCTTCCACGTGCCACAGGATTATGTTACTCGAGACTTAGAAGTTGTTGCTAGGTAAAGCGTACCGCGCGAGGCAGAATGTGAAAGCTTTTTATGGCACTTGCCCTTCGGCCAAGTGCCATATAGCGATCGCAATTTCTGTCCGTCCGTCGGTCGGTCTGTCGGTCGGTCCGGGTTTTGCTAGTTCGGGCACTTCCACATAAGCTAGGATGATGAAACTTGGCAGGCATATCAGGGACCCCAAATGATTAAATTGGAAATAGTCACTTTCCTGATCCGACCATCGTGGGGGGAGGGAGGGGAGCCGGAATCCGGAATTTAGTGGCATGCATAACTTTCGAACGGGTGATCAGACCTTAATGAAACTTGATATTTGGAAAGACGTCCTGCTTCAGATGTCCCGTATCAAGTCCGGACCGAATCCGATGTATGTGGGGGGGAGTCGGAGGGGGGAACCGGAAATCATGTTAAACGCTTAGAGTGGAGCGATCGGGATGAAACTGGGTAGGAGGAACAAGCACAACCTCTAGATACATCATTGACAGAACCGGACCGGATTCGTGCACTGTGGGGGGAGTTGGAGTGGGGTTCCGGAATTCCGGTGATACGGAGTTAAGTTACTTCCAGGTGGGCTAGGACAATGAAACTCGGCAGGTAAATCAGGGACGCGACCAGATTAACCTGGAAATAGTCAGACGATCCGACCATCGTGGGGGGGTGGAGGGAGGGGGAATGCGGAATCTTGAGGTATCGGGTGATCGGATCATAATGAAACTTGATATGTAGAAAGACAACATGTCTCGGCTGTCCCATTTCAAGTACGGACCGGATCCGATGAAGCTGGGGGGGGGGGGTCGGAGGGGGATCTGGAAACCTTGTGACATGCTTGGAGTGGAGCGATCGGAATGAAACTTGGTGGGAAGAACAAGCACAAGCCCTATGTAGATCAGTGACAGAACCGGACCGGATTCGGGCATTGTGGGGGAGTTAGAGGGGGGGGGCCGGAATTCCGGTGATCGCAAGTTAAGGTACTTCCAGACATGCTAGGACGATGAAACTTGGCTTGAAATTAAAGACTTGACATGATTGGCTTAGAAATAGTTAGTTCCCAGATCCGGCCATTCCTTAAAGTACTAATGCTAACCGCAAAGTACAAAAAAATACTTTTAAGCAAAATATACATTTTCGTGATCCCTATGAGCCAATGATCATTTTTGCCTCAAGGGTTTTGCTTACAACTAAATTCCTTAAAGTACAAACAATACTTTTGAGCAAAATATACATTTTCGTGCTCCTGATGCTCATCTTTTTTGCTTCAAGAGTTTTGATTACAGATGATTTTCTGTAACTTGGAAACAATCACTTGCCCGATCCGACCATCGTGGGGGAAGGGAGGGGAGCCGGAATCCGGAATTTAGTGACATGCATAATTTTCGAACGGGTGATCGGATCTTAATGAAACTTGATATTTGGAAAGACCTCATGTCTCAGATGTCCCGATTCGAGTCCGGACCGAATCCGATGGATGTGGGGGGGGGGTTGGAGGGGGGAACCGGAAATCATGTAACACGCTTACAGTGGAGCGATCGGGATGAAACTTGGTGGGAGGAACAAAAAGAATCCTTAGGTTCATCATTGACAGAACCGGACTGGATTCGTGCACTACGGGGGGAGTTGGAGTGGGGTTCCAGAAATCCGGTGTTACGGAGTTAAGTTACTTCCAGATGTTCTAGGACGATGAAACTTGGCAGGTGTATAATGGACTCGGCCAAATTAACTTGGAAATAATCACTTGCCCGATCCGACCATAGTGGGGGGAGGGAGGGGAGCCGGAATCCGTTGACATTCATAATTTTGATTGAATCTTAATACAACTTGGTATTTGGAAAGACCTCATGTCTCAGATATACCATTTCAAGTCGAGACCGGAACCGATGAATGTGGGGGGGGGTCGGAGGGAGGAACCGAAAATCATGTGACACGGTTAGAATGGAGCGATCGGAACCTCCCGAGCGTCACCGTCGAAAAGGAAGTGCTTGAAAATTTCGCTGATTTTTCCATAAGATGTCAAAATATTTAAAACAAATTGTTCGAATATATTAGGCTATACAACAGCAAATATAACTAAGTGACCATTTCTTTTGAACGTAACTGTAGTACCAAACAACCTATCACACTGACAAAGCTACTATCCATTCACATCCTACTACGATAACTTGAATACAAGCTAAAAAGCTTGCAAGTGCCATATGAGCTTGCAGCTCTTGTTATACTTAGTCGATATAAAATTATTTCCGGGCACGAGTCAAACCCGGGTCCCACTATAGTCACACCTGGTAGTAACGCCGGTATTAAGACTGTTTACGGTCGAAACTGGGAAGAAAAGACGCTGAAAACGTAAAACAGTCGAGATGGAAAAATCCATCTCCGCCATTTTGAAACGTAACTTTGGACCAATCACAGACCTCAATCGCTGACTGTAAACAGTTTCGTTTTTTATCTCAGTTCTCCTATTTCACGTTTTTTATAACTGAGATGAAGCAAATCCTCTTTTTCTTGCGTTTTGTCAGAACTGAGAATGGGGAAAGCTTCGCGATTCTGCAGAATCACGAAGTTGCTTCGATAGTCACTTCTCGATTCTCATTCTCTAGTCAACAGAGGGCGGATGTTCAATGCGTATAAACAAGTATTAACAGGTTGCTAAATTAGTGTTTTTGGCAAAACACAGAACGGAGAAAAGCAAAAACGGCAATCGAAAATTGAGAACTGTGAATTCAGAAAAAAGGAACTAATGTTGTTTTGTCCTTGTTCATGGTCCAAGGGCTTCATTAAACATCTATCAACCTACCATAATAGCTTTGCTCTTGCTCTATTTGTAGTCTCACAGAATTGTTCATATTCTCCGACAAAAGATGCTACTCCACCGTTTGCGTTTTATTGTTTCAAATAAATTCGGTTTTAAGACGTAGAAGGGGGAATACTTACTGGGCTTGTTGATCCTGACAATCGGATCTTGTAGATTTCCGGTATTGGCCAGACCCCTTAAGTATGTTATTTATACTTAATTAACAGCTTGAAAATGTACAAAAAATTACAGAGGCATTTTTGTCGGATGACGGCCAAACGACTAACCCGCTGAGAAAACCAAGAAAACATTTAGCCTGTGTCACTAGCCCCATTTTAAAGTCCAATCGACTTCAGAATTTTTTTTACTTCTACCAATTTTCGTTTTGCAAGATTTTGGAAGAATTACTAGTCTGATAAGATAATAGAGTTCAGATAGCCTACAGATGCAGCCTTTACGTTTTCTTCTATATCGCATCTCTAGTCTTTGGTGAACTTTTGGTGAGTTTATTTTGTTGTCTTTTCTTCATCAGTTCTGTTTATCTTCTTTTTTTTAATTTGCTGTTACATTTTTTCAATTTTATTCGGTTTTTCAAGTAAATTCGGTTGTAATTATTTTTTTTCCAAATCCTTCACCCTGGATCCAGGATCTACCCAATTCCAACTCATACCTCGGTGCAAGACCGAAAATCAGCAACACGTGGTAAAAGCCGAGGTACAACGAGGTAGTTTAGATCGAACGGAAAAATTTCTTCGTCAACTTACCACCCCGACCGAGAAATAATTGTTGAATATCGTATAGGGTATCGTATCTCCACTCTGCTCTTTTTCAGGCTCTTCAGACGGAACGGTGGAGACCTCGATCTGCCATCGGTCCATTAGTATGGGAGTTGCTCTGTTGATCCGATCCAGGACTTTGTGAATCGATTCGCCTTCATAGCCTCCACCCCATCGGAGGCAGCGGGCCAGGTCATTCCCGGTGCCCAGAGGGATAACCGCAACGGGTGGCGTCCGGGCAAATGGAACTCTATCTAGAACCGAAATGGTCTCTTTAATAAACAAGGCAATATTGCAAAGCTTCCTTGAAAAATGGTACTGTCCAACAGAAACTAACGACGTTTACGAAAGGTCAGTGGAAGATTAACCTCACAGAACCGAAGCAGTGAACACGGTTTCCATACACTATACATTTTTTTTTTCAGTATTTGCTACTAGGATTAACCTTGTCTCTTTGTAGATAAGATTATCGGTAATTCGGATTAATCTTATCCCGGTAGATAAAAGGTTAATCCCAGTAACAAATACTGCAGTTAACTTTAATCCGTATTCGGAGACACTTTTTACAGTGTACTTCGGACACCGAATTAGGAGATTTTTATTCCGATTTCGGACAGTTCAAATCCGATGGAGGATTAAAACACTAGATGCAAAATACTGCAGGTTAAGTTATCTGAAAGCGGAGAGCTTACCAGTTCGGCTCTTGTTCGGTTGGTACACGAGGTGGCTGAGTCACTGTATTACGTTTGGCGCGTTAGAATTTTTGCGTTAATATAGGTGGTTTTCTTTCGGGTTTTCAATCAATTTATTTCCCTCAAAACTGAGGAGTACAAAATATAATTTATAAAACAAAACAATGCCGAAATCAACTGATCCGCTCAACATCCCCGCCTTGGTCACTGGTTTACCGTAAATACAGTATACCTTGAGCCCTGAGTTGCTAGTAACAACTCTAATTTTCTCGTGCTTTATGGGGGATCGGACAATGTCGTAAAGCCATTGGACGGTCCACGACCGAGATGCAGGGTTGACGCGCCAGACAAAAAGAGATCACCTGTTTAAAAAAAAATAAAAAAAAATCGCGGCGGATGGTGATGTTCAGGGAAAATTTGGTGATAGTGGCATTCTCGATGTGAAAATCACCAAAATGTAGTAATTTGGTGGTAGCCTACATACATGAAATTTGGTCAACCCCCAAATTTGGCGATAAATCACCACCCGTGGCAACCCTGCGAAGAGGTCGTAAGGAGGGCGACGAAAGAAACCCCGAAATAATCTCCCGCCTCAACATAAGCCTGCACGGGAAGGCCAATCAGGTCCGCTGCCGAGCCACTACAGAAAGTCCTCCCTGTCACTGTTTTGCTAGCTCGATAAACGTAAAGCTTTGTGCCTTCATTTGTCAAGCTTTTTAATGCCAGGTCCAAAGTGTAACCTACGTTTATATTTGTCAACTGTATATACTGATATTTCTTTGGTTGGTTATTTTAGACTTAGATGACTGATACTGTCATTTTTACGACACAAAAAAAAACAACATTGATCGACTTGGTCCGTCGCATTTTTTTGTATATAGTGAAACTTACTCAAATTGAAATCTTACCCATTGTCTCCAGAAGCCAACCGATTGTACCATCACCGCCGCACACAACGACCTTACAGTCAGGCAAATCTTTGAAGAACATTAAGCCAGTCAACGAATTATTTTGACTCAAATTGTATACCTAGAAATGAAAAATCGCTATATTCTAAGTAAAAAATCGACTGTTTTTACTAAAAATCGCGGCGCTTCGCGCCGACCTAAAAATGAAAAATCGACTATTTCTAAGTAAAAAATCGACTGTTTTTACTAAAAATCGCGGCGCTTCGCGCCGACTCGGCTATTTTTTACCGACTGGCCGACCACATTGGGGGGGCGGCCCCCCTCCCCCCCCCAGTAGTGACGCCTCTGATCACTCTATATACTTCAGTGGCTGGCCAGCGATACTGACTCACGGCACAAGCGCCTGACATGTAGGGGGGGGGGGATGACCCTCAAGTTCATTATCTTTAAATGAACAAAACAAAAACTGAGCGAAAATCTGATTCAATAAAGGAACTTGGCAAATTAATTATCCCCTGTTTAACAAAGTCATGGCCTTTGCGTAACGTCTGGCCTGCTTATTGATTATTCGAAGGGCCGTGGTATTTTAACCGTTTCAGTCTTTTAATCACAGGCTAAAGAAGTTTTTCGGATGCACTTTTCACCCAGACCGAAGAGAAGCCAACTCAGACAACCTCCTATCAAATTTCCATTTTTTACCGGATTCCGGGCGAACTACTTGTCCGACGAGAAAAAACAGCTTTACCCCCGATCGACAGTCCTAATGGGCCGGTAGACTACAAACCTGTCCTGTACTTTGACACAAATGATACTCCCACCAAGTCTGAACAAAAGCCCTCCACCCTTTTGAAAGTTAGCGTGCGTCGTGCATGAAAGTTATCAGACGCACAAGATTCCAAGAGTCATAGCTATCCCGCCATTTTTTTTAGGATCCAAAATCTAACCAGGAAATTTGTATCCGCGGGAACTTAAGGACTTGGGGGATTTGGAATTTTATAATGAGGAATTCGAATTTTCGAGTAATATGTTATACTCTTTTGGGCTCAGCTTTTCATACCAGTGAGTAAAATTGCACTGTCCGAGGTTCAGTCATCATCCCAACTACCCACGTATGATAATGTACTTCTGGTGGAGTAGCCTAGCTAAAGTATGTTGCCTATGCATTCCGTTAATTATGGCCTAGGCTAGACCTTAGTTATAAGTGTTTGTCAGGATGTAGTTTTTAAGGCAAATTTGGGTTTGTCGGAAAGAGTAGGCGACGGTAAGTAGTGAAAAATATTAACGTCGCGAGAGGAGGAAGAGTCGTAGCACAAAAAGCAAGAACATAAAAAGAAGGCTGCCGCACTAGTCGCACAGAGACAAAGCAAATCTGTGGCTCACCTGTCTAGGATTTAAAATGCTCTGGAATTTCCTAAGAACCTTGGCCCCCTGTCGACCTCCTGAGCGGGGGTTAATGAAGACCACAAGAGGGCAGGTCCCGGGAAGGGGGGTAATCTGGAATGACATTGGAGATCCCTAGAAGGAAAACAACACAGTTACCTAAACTAAAAGAAATATAAAATATCGCAGAGAAACAAGTCATTCTCTTCAAAGCCTAAAATGTGTTCGCCGGTATGAAATTAAGGACAACAAGTTCAGTAATGTACAGGGCCGTATCCAGGGGGTTAGGGGGTTCGACCCCCCCCCCCCCCCGAAACCCACAAAAGTAATAGTTTTTTGTAGGCTTTAACCTCTGATCTATGTCTTTTTTTAACTTTTTGGTCCGACCCGTGGGCAACCACCCCCCTCGAAATAAATTCCTGGATACGGGCCTGGTAGTGTATCTGTGAATTTATGATTTTTTTGAATTTGTTTGCGTTATTGTTCTTTGCTATGGCGCTCGGGCTTTTAAAACAATAAAGTTTATTCTTATTATTATGCTAGCTCAGGAAAACGATGGCGATGGCAATTTAACCATAAATGTATTATAATAGATTACAGAATAGGATTTATTCGCCTAAAAGGCCAAACACGTTACAATACTATTACCTACACCTTGGATCCTAGCGTCGACGAGTTGGTCATTACAAAACGATATAAACAGAACATCCAAATAACACCCACTTAATTTCTTTTCTTTCTAGTACTTTCTCAATGCAACGAAACAAACTCCTCATGGTAAGTCCACATGCTCTTCAAAACGGAAAGGACAAATCACTAAGAGCGTGTCCACCCCTTCACCAATAGTAACTATTAGTTACTATTTCCGTTCCAGCCTCACGAAAAGTTACTACGCTGACCGTTCCAGCCTTCTCAAAATAGTAACTAATAGTAACTATCTGCTTACCACGCTCGGGAGCGTAGTAACTACGCATCTCTGCAACGTGATTGGTCCGATCAGCCCGCGGCCTGATATTTGACCGAAAAAATAAAAAAGCGTTCCAGCCTAGCGTGGTAACTACGGTAACTAGCGTAGTAACTACGGTAAGTAGGGTGGAACACGCTCTAAGGCACGCATCCCTTTCCCCTGAAAGCTCCATGGAAGTGAACCAACCCCCAGCAAAGCTGCCAGGCAACTCCCTCACCCGCTGTGATTTTCTTTCCATCGAAGACTTCCTGGTGACTTGGAGCGTGTTCCATCCTACTTACCGTAGTTACTACGCTAGGCTCGAACGCTTTTTCGGTCAAATACCATGCCGCGGGCTGGTTGGACCAATCACGTTACAGAGATGCGTAGTTACTACGCTTACTACGCTCCCGAGCGTGGTAAGCAAATGGCTACTATTAGTTACTATTTTGAGAAGGTTGGAACGGTCGGCGTAGCAGCTTTTCGTGAGGCTGGAACGGAAATAGTAACTAATAGTTACTCTTGGTAGAGGGGTGGAAACACGCTCTTGGAAAGGATATTTCACTCGAAGTTTGAAGTTAAAGATTTTCTGCCTTAAAAACCAAGCCTAAAGTAGTATTTTAGTCCCAAACAAAATACAGTATTGGGAAAGCAACGGGAAAAGATTAGTGAATGAAACCATACCTCAGGAGTTGTTACAGAAGGCGGAGACTTTCGCTTAGCTGCTACTGACACCTGGCGTTCAAGGACGGTTGGGCAAATGCTGACTGGAGGAAGAACATGAACCCGATGTACCCCCAGGGTACATTCAGGCTTTACTTGGGAAGCGCAACGGTTGTGTAACTGCAAAAGAAAGAAAGCTCATCATCATCTCACACAGTGGAAGTATCTTTGGACGGGAAGTAACACCTGCGGAAGTAACCTTCGTCTCCCTATCTCTGTAATACGACCATGCGGGGCCGAATATACTCTGATATCCTACCCGATGCAAACTAGCGGAGGAGCTACGCATAACATTATAATATGTTACCTCTACAAATAGCTACATGGTAGTAGAACCCCGCAGACGAATACGGACGCAGTCTGAGTCAGCTGATTGGTTGTGTACCATTTTGACGTCACGTATAACTCGTTGCAGACCGGATTCTCCACCCTTGCGGGCATCCTACGGTTTTTCATCTGGTATGCGCAACGGCGAAGAGGGAAGTAGACAAACCTCACAGCAAGTAACTCTAGCTCCGCTAAATTTTATCGGGGTATCCATAGTCGCTGCATGGGACCAAAGACGGAGGTTCTATTAGATTATTTGTTCTCGCTAATAAATAATACCACCAGTAACAATTATTAATAATGCATTAATCCTGATATTCCCAGCACAGAATTTTCCGTTACTTACTATGACTTGGCACCACCGACACCGCAATCCAGTGATACCGTTGTAGGCTTTGATGTTTCCCTTACACTTTCCGCACTTGCCGTAGCAGTTGCCCTCTACCCAGTGATGTAGAAACGTTTGGTGCATGGCCTTTTTTGATTTGACATAGGTGGCAATACAGGAGGTAGGTGCTCGCTGGACGCAGCGCTCGTGGACGGTGTATTTGCAAACTAAAAAAATAACGTGAGCTTGTTTATCGATGGATATACACAGAGTTTTGTAAAATTGTCCAACAGATCACGACAGCCTTCTATCTGGGCCTGGAAAGTTCCCTCTAAGAATTAGGGAGCACTGCAAATTCGGAAGCAATACAGCGCGTCAAGGCTACCATATTTTTGTCCGATCATCATTCCAAATAATCGTCCTGTAAGGTTGTCTTGTCCCCTCATAACCCCCCCCCCCTTATCAGGAAGTTAAACTCGACGGCTCAACCCTTATGGCCCTTACGAAGTAGTTGTAACCAGGCTGCCACAAACCACTTGTTTTTGAATACCCTATGTTAAACGATTGGTATACCCTATGCCTAACACTGATACCTTATGGCCTATAAAAAATTCTGGGTACTCTCTATATAGCCCAATAAATACTGATACATTTAAGTGAAGTTCAGAAATCAACCAATCAGAATATCCCAAAACGAACCAATCAGAGTCTCCCAAATCATGGATTTATGGTAGAATCCAGTTTTCCATGGCTTTAGTAGTCATAAAAAACTCCAGTTTTCCATGGCTTTAGTAGTCATAAAAAACTCCACTGCTGTTACGGAGGAATTCCAGAGAGGTGAAGTCGCGATTCAAAAAGCCGGACTGTCTAGTAGCGTATTTTTGTCTTTTCTTTCATTTACTTCGCTTTTTGGGATCCCAAAACGTAAGTGGAGGGATACCAATGACGTCGCAAAAGTTGTCCGTCTGTCCGTCCGTCCGCCTGTAAGCATGATAACTCTCGAAGGGAATGAGATATTCTGATGAAACTTGGTGGGAGGATCGTTTGGGTCAAGGGAAAGGTCGAGTTCGTAGACAAGCTCTTCAGTCCTACATTTAGGGGCGGGGGAGGGGGTTCAAATAAGGGGACAAACAAAATATTTTTAAAACAGCTAACAGCTATTGCTGAACACGGATATGAAAACCATTTTCTCGCTGGACAAGTAGTTCGCCCGGAATCCGACCAAAACCGTTGAAGTTGATCAGATGTTCGATTCAGGGGTAAGAAGACATGCTGAACATGAATATGAAAACCATTTTCTACCCGGCCAAGTAGTTCGCCCGGAATCCGGCCATAACCGGAAAACTTGTTAAGAACAAAAGTTGTATTTGTAGTTGATTAGATGTCCGATTTGGGGGTAAGAAGAGATGCTGAATCCGTATATGACACATTTTTTAGCCGGACATATAGTTCGTCCGGAATCCGCCTGAAACCGAAAATTTTTATTATAAGTAAATTTTTTATTTGAAGTTGATTAGATGTTAGATATACGGGTAAGGAGATGCGTTGCATTCGTTTTTGAGCTTTTATTTTTTCGCCGGACAAGTAGTTTCGTAGTAATTTCGCCGAAACTGGAAAATTGGTAGAAGTAAGGCAGGATCGTTTCGATCGGTTCCGTCAAAATACATATGACTTAGGCTATAGAGGTAAACACACATGCCGAATCCATATCTGAACTTGGTTTTCTCAGATGATTAGATATTGGCCTTAATCTGTTTCTAAATTTTACGAGTAAAAATGTTCAAGAAGTCTGGCGAAGAGTGGATTGGCGAAGACAAAATTTAATTGCCTGGATCAAATACTGAATTTTTGGGATCCCATCGAAACCTTTGGTCTTGTTAAAAATGGCGAGTTACAAATAAATTACTTCCTTACTGTAAGAACGATAACTAGAAGCTGAACTTTCTAGGATTCTGAGAACGACTCGTTGCCAGAACGTTTTCCGAACAAATCGATCTGTTTTATCTTTCTATCCCATATAAAAATGCTTTTCTCGGACATGTTCGATATCAACAGTCTACCACGACCCCTGTTTTGGGGTATAATATTTGGGGGTTTTGGGGTATAGCTGGGTCCCCTAATCCAATAAAATACGGACAATTTGAGTGAAGTTCAGACATCAGCCAATCAGAATTCCTTTTTAGTAAAGTAGGTCAGGGTTCGAGTATCTGGTAGACTGAACGAAACCGAATATCTCCGGGACTTTTATAAGGGGTAATGCTAAAACAGATCAAAATTATTCGGTTTCTGATTTGAGGAGCACTGGTCGGAAAAGTGCTACAAATTCTTCTCCGGGTTAAAGTTTAACCGAAAAGGACTGGGATAGGACAATCTAGCTACCCATCACTTATTCACTTAAATTGGCTTGAAGACCCGCTGAAAATGCGTTACTTGGTTGTTCCGCTATCCAGGAATAATCGATTTTCAAATAGTGGAATTTCCGTGTGATTTGTGGTACCTCTAATTTGTTGTATGCCTTGCAAGAAAGATTTATTACTTTTTTTTTGTTCAGGCACTAAGCAATCTTCACCAATATCGCCACTGCACACAGAAAAGCCTTGTTTGTGCTTAGACAAAAAATTCCCGCGTCATAGTAGAATTTTCGCTGTGGGGACGGCCGCAGATATTCTAAACGCCATAACTAGAGCAGATAGTGGAAAACAAAAAAATCCCTTTGCAGGATCCAAATAATTCAGTGTATTCAACTAAATGACACAAAAATAAGTTGGCTTTTCAGTTAAACTTTAAAGATTCGAGAGCCGCATCATCCATAGCGACTGCAGATCTTTGCAAGATAGTGTTCTGTATATTAGCAAAGAGGGGTGAGAGGGGGGGGGGGATAAAACCGACTGTATTACCGGCTAGGAAAGAATGTGTTTCGCTTCTTCTTTGACGCTCGCTTCACAAACTTGTTGACAACGTCGCTGGTTTCTTCCGGTCCTTACTTGTTCTTGCTCATACCAAGGACCCATACATTTCCTGTAATGACTCGCCATTCAGGGGGCTTGTCAATAAGAGATTTCTGATGCACTTTTGACCGAGCGTCATATAGTTCGAAAAATACCCACGGGGATTAAATATTGCCTTGAGGGAGGAGTCTCTTTGGTCTCACGTACAAGGAGGCCCGGAATTGGCTCTATCTTAGCAAGAACGCCGATTCGACCCAAGTGGAATTTTTGGAAACTAGGTGAGGCTCGGGCAACATAGCAACATAGAAGCATAGGAAATGACAAGCCCCCTGAATGGCGAGTCATTACAGGAAATTTATGGGTCCCTGCTCATACGGAGCGAAAGCCCTCATTTAGGAGATTAAAATATACTCACAAACACAACACAGGCCTTTTTTCCCAAGCCCAACTAGCATAGTGAGGCACAAGTTGCAATACGCAGGTCTTTTAAAATGCTTCAATCGCCACAGGTGATTCCCATCTTCTTTGGCCTCCTGAAAGTTAACCGAATCAGACGGATTGCCATCCCTCGATTTAGTATACCTATCAAACCATACCATTCCTTAAAGTACAAAGGTTCTCCTCCTTTCCTATCTCCAGTAGGTGCTAAGGTCTACCATGTTTTAAGTATCGTACACTTTACACACTGCGTAAAATCTATAGTAAAATCTGAGTTTTGATACGTCAATTTTTGTTCCCGAAGATTTTTCTAGCACAAAAACAGCTTAAAATATGCACGGATTTACGCTCAGATTTGTTGTAAACCGACCATGACTTCAAGCACAAATGGCACGAGGAACCCCTATCTTAAACTTTATCAAAGCTTTCATTCTCCCTTTATTCAACTTTATATAGGTACTTCTTTTCACAAACCCTCCTCATTGTAGTGACACATGTGTGGCACCTACCTTCACTCTCCTTACAAACAGTCATAACCTGAGAAGCAGAGCAAAATAACACTAGGGAGTAGCGCCAAGATTTGAAATAACTGACACACAGTAGAACAGCAGCGACACTAGCACCACTAGCGATAGTGAACGTCCCTACTGAAACTCAAACAGTCGTGCACCATTGCAGTGCTGGCTTCAATAAGTTCATATTTTGAACACATCAAAAAAAGATACAACATCCTCCGTTTCCTCGATGTGTGCAGACCGCATCTTAGCTTTACTAGAAATTTCTGAATCCGCAAGTCTGTCTCGCTTTAAACGCTGCAGGCGTGAGAGGCGCTATGATTATGGCCCGTTTTCGAAGCAAAGAAAGCATAGGTCCTGACGCTACTCCCTAGTGTTATTTTGCTCTGCTGAGAAGTCACAAAGTCGTATCTCTTCTAAATTTTGGCAAGTTTCCACATAATGTGACGCGAATTCCACAAGCGAGATCTTATCGGACTATGTGTCCATAAGCCTTAACTCTATCCGTCTCTGGTATACTACACTTTGATCTTAGCCAAAAGGCCGAGTCAGGCTTGACACCGTTCCTGTATTGTAACCTGTTTGCTGGTAATCATGCAAGCTTGTTGTGTTTTAAATGGGAAATGCGGGAATACTTGTAATTCGAAGTAAAACACTGAAAGCTTTCGGAATAAACATCTATAGGCCTAGTGCTAACAGAAAAACACAATTAGAGCCATGGGTACTTAAACCTGTTGTTACTGTACCTTGCATTTTCAAGCATCATAATCTTCAAAAGAGGAGCCTATACTTTTTCAATCACTACACTGTCAGAAGTTTCATAACAGATCGCCCATAACACTTTCAAGAATAACACCTTTTCACCTGGAAATAAAATGTTATGACCAATTAAGTTTACACTATTTCGTGCCTAGATCTCCAACAACACCTTCAATTGGTAAAAATACTACACTGTCAGGAGTTACAGAACGACAACAGAAGGACGCCCGGTTTCAACAGATAACATTTTTGGATGTTATCTGTTGTGTTTCTTTCGTTCCCGTTAGTATTTTTACCAATTAAAGGTGTTGTTGGAGATCAAGGCACGAAATAGTGTAAACTTAATTGGTCATAACACTTTATTTCTAAGTGAAAAGGTGTTATTCTTGAAAGTGTTATGCGCTATCTGTTATGAAACTTCTGACAGTGTACTCATAGTTTTCTTGTTCCTGTCTCCTCCCCTTTTCGGTGACACATACCGGGTCAACCAGGTCAAGAGGACCAAATTGAGAACGGTTCACACTTTATCAAAAACTAGTTTATCTTAATCTTCTCCAAAAATGTTTTTGGCGTGGTTATTAGAATGTGGAGAGAAGTAGCCCTCTCATCGCCTTATATTCAAACCCTTTGAGCTCACCTTCATCAAAAATATACAAAATAAGACAGCCGGGATGGTCCCACTATCTTTCATCATTAGACGGAAGATGCCGTCCCTGGTGGGGGGGGGGGGGGGGGGGGGGGCTTACCGTGTCAAGTCCCAGGAGGACCAGTAATGGAATAGTTGTCATCCCGCCGCGCTTCCACTCCTCGAGAGACACCGTTCCATCACTGTCATAGTCGATCTCTGACATCATGTCTTGGAGGATCTGAAAGAACCTAGAGATGATATGCCCTGATATAGCCCAATGACGGTGAATGCAAGTAATGAGGGTCCTTGAATCTCAACTGCCGCAGTATAATCATTAAACATAATGCATTGCTATTATGTGTGACTTAAGAGCCATTCTACGATACTTACTGTTCTTGAATCTCAACTGCTGCAGTATACGTAGGCCTAACATAATGCATTGCAATTATATGTTACACGAGCTATTCTAGACTTACTGAGTATATAATTTTACTTAAAGTGTAACGGAAAGCGGCTGAGATACGACAGTTCACTTACCCATCACTTATTCAATTACATAGGCTTTGAAGACGGATGAAAATGGGTTACTTCGTTGCTCCGCTACTCATATAATGGATGTTCATTTAATGAACTTCTTCTTTAGGATTTGTGAGACCTCTATGTGCACATGATCCCGCTGATGACGATCCGCGCATGGTCCCGCCTCTATGTGCCACTGATCCCCATGAGCCCATGATCATTTTTGCCTCAAGCAAAAGAAATTCATTTCTAGCACCCTTAAAGTGCGCATCTTATCCGAAAAGTAAAAAAAAAACTTTGGACCAAACCATGAATGAATGAATGAATGAATTTAATCCCAAAAAAGCCCAAGGGCCATGGCGGGAAACATAAAACAATAACAAAAAAACAAAATAGCATACACTCCAAAACAAACCAAAAATCAACTTCTATAAAAATAGTTCACGGTGGGTCATAGCTATCTTCAGGAATCTACCCAGCCTTCGGAGATCACCAAAACACTTACTTCCCATAATCGAAACCAATTCCCTTTCCTCCCAAACCTCCCGGCCAAACACTTCCTTTCTTAATCCTTTCAACTCTTCGCAATAACATATCAAATGTACCGCATCCTCCCCCTCAATACCAACATTGGACAAAAATAAGGACCAGTACCTTTCCTGTCTCTATACCAATATACTTTCTCCGCATCCTCACTGGAAGAGCGTCCGCCCTCATGATATTCATGATCCAAAAGGGCCCAGGATCATTTTTGCCTCAAGGGTTTTGATTACAGTTGAATTTTTAGAGCCCTTGGAAGTGCGCATCACGGCCAAGTGCAACAAAAAATACTTTTTATCAAACGATAAGTTCTCGTGATTTCCAAGGGTCCATGATCATTCTTATCTCAAGGACTGAACTGAGAAATTCCTACTTTCATCATCTTACCCAGCCTTGCAAGTGCCATATGAGCTTCTAGCTCTTGTTCTAGCTACAGCCCGAGGAAGACCCTTGACAAGAAGGGCCACCGCTGGAACAAAGACTTTGAGCGTGTTCCACCCTACTTACCGTAGTTACTACGCTCGTTACCGTAGTTACTACGCTAGGCTGGAACGCTTTTTGAATTTTTTCGGTCAAATATCAGGCCGCGGGCTGATCGACCAATCACGTTGCAGAGATGCGTAGTTACTACGCTAACTACGGTCCCGAGCGTGGTAAGCAAATAGTTACTATTAGTTACTATTTTGAGAAGGTTGGAGCGGTCAGCGTAGTAACTTTTCGTGAGGCTGGAACGGAAATAGTAACTAATAGTTACTAATGGCAGAGGGGTGGAACACGCTCTTTGGCGCTATCAAATATGGCATTTCCCAATCAAAGATGGTTTCTCAGAGGCAGAAAGAAAGGTCTTCTCCTCAGACCTTATGCGTTCTCAGTGAATTAATGCAAGACTTACCGGTTTGAGCTCAGTAACATCCCAGCCGAGGTATTCAGCAACTGCCATCATCTCATTTATGATGCAATCCATCTCCTGTAAAAAGACGTAAGGGCTTAAGAAAGAATCTGACCAAACCGGAACACGATATAGGCAGATGCCGTCACGTATGGGAGGGGCGCCCCCCCCCCGGCAAGTCGGTAAAAAACACCGAGTCGGCGCGAAGAGCCACGATTTTTCTTCAAAAACAGTCGATTTGTCTTTAAAGGACACCTGAACGATCCTACCATACTTCCATGAACCCCTCAGATCGTCCTTCACAGTACCGGTACAGAGAAGACGAATTTTTTCGCTCCGTGATTTCGGCGCTATCCACTCTTGAAGTTCTAAGTCTCCCTATGGCGATTCGTTACGACCTCCCAAGACAAATTTAGCGCCAATATTTAAACTGTCATTATCGCATGGATAAACGTACGTTGATAACGCATGGATGGATAAACAGCGCATGGATGGATAAACGCATGAACTGTTACGGCATGGACTGTTACAACATGAACTGTTACGCATGGACTGTTACAACTGTTACGGCGAGCGTTACGATCAAGACAAGTCGGAAAAAAGGCTGAAAATTATAGCACGGTGAAACTTCATCCGATTTTAGTCCGGTTTTCGAGAGATAAATGGTAAGCAGTATTTAAAAGTGGCAATTTAGGGTGTTAGACTTCATTCAGATGACCTTTAAACAGTGGGTACTTCCGTAAAAACGGTTGATTTTTAGTGGAGTGTTCCTTGGAACAATCCACTATTGCGAGCGCTGTAACAGCTTTCGTCTTTCGGTTTTCGGTTTCCGGTTTTCACCGTATTTTGTGGAGCTCATAACTCGTGAACCAGTGCAAGTATCAAGTTCAAACTTGGTACAACTGTGGGCATTGGGGTCTAGTTGTGCCTTTTGGGGGTCCTACCCCCCACACCCACCCAGTTCAGGGGCAAATGGGCCCAGATTGCCCAGACATTAATGTTCATAACTTGACCAGACCTGGACATAGGACGATGAAATTCCTTGCACTTGTAGATCCTAGGGCTGGGAAATTACTTTCAAAGTTGCACCTCCCCCACCCACCCCGTTCATGGGCAACTGGGCCCAGATTGCCCAGGAGTAAAGTTCGTTACCCATGACAGGAATCAACAGGTATCAAGTTGAAACTTGGTATGTCTGTGAGCATTGGAGTCTCTTTTTGCTTTTTGCGGGCCCCAAACCCCACCCGCACTTGGATCAGGGGCAACTGGGCCCAGATTGCAAAATTATTTATGTTTTTAACTTGACAATACCTGGAGATAGGGAGATGGAATTCCTTTGTGCTTTTGGATCATCGGGTTGGGAATAATTACGTGGAGTTGAACCACTCCCCACCCTCCCGGTTGATGGGCAGGTGGGCCCAGTCTGCCCATTAGTAAAGTATTTGACCCGTGACTGGAATCAAACTCTAAGTTGGTATAGTCGAGTATTTTAGGTCTAGATATGGAATTTGATGGGTCCCGTGACCCCCCCCCCCCCCCACTTGGTTCAGGGGAAATTGGGCCTAGATTGCCCATTTTTTAATGATTTCAACTTGACAATAACTGGAGATAGGGCGATGAAATTCCTTTGTGCTTTTGGATCATAGGGTTGGGGATATATATGTGGAGTTGAACCAACCCCTGGCCCCTACCCTCCCCGTTCATGGGCAAGTGGGCCCAATTTGCTCATGAGTCAAGTTTTTGGCCCGTGACTGGAATCAAACTCTAAGCTGGTATAGTCGAGGATATTTAGGTCTAGATATGCAATTGATGCCCCCTCCCACCCTCCCGTTCATGGGTAACTGGGCCCAGATTTTTTATGAGTTACGTTCGTCTATGACAGGTCTCAAGTTCAACTCTTGTATATTTGGGGAGATATATCTATGAATGAGGATTTTGGTGTAGCAGCAACAAATAAGACGACGCGACGTATCTTTAATGAACAGCTGGGAACTTTACGGTGTAGTCATATGAACGGTGATATGCCGTTCTTAATGAATTGTGACAACGGGGGTATTAGGCTGCTACGATTTCGTTATTGCACTCGTTTTATTACCTTGCTAATGGAAAAGAGGTTGAAAGGGTCGGACTGGCTGGCAGACCATTCAGATTCAGTGTTCTGGTTCTCTGATCCAGTGTTAGAACTCATGCTGTTCTTGCAAGATCTCTTTGGATTTATACTTGCGGTTTGTTTACATTTAAAGCTTTTAAAGTGGGATGATTACAAATTAGGTTATTTCAATACTTGTTTGGTTACTGGGGATGTGAAATGTCTTGGTTTAACGCTGTTTGTATATAAAATATGATAAACATTTTACTTTCACACTCCACGTCTGAGCGCTTGCGCACTTGTTCTGAAAAACAGTCGGTTTTTTGTAAAAAAAAAAAAGAAAAAAAAAGAGTCGATTAGAAAACAATCGGTAAGTACCTTGCCCCCCCCCCCCCAAACATTTTGGCTAGTAACGACTCTGGATATAAGGCAAAGGTCTGCAGTTTATCCTACTCTAGACAGGAACACTAAGCAAGTAACCTTAATCTAGTTGGATTTCAGCCCTCATTACAGGTTCCCTCCCCAAAAACGTTTCGCACTCCGGTCACTGTGAATGCGATTTCGGCAATTCCCAGTCGAATGTCCCCTACGCGGCAAGCGCAATACAATCATACAAAAATACCACACTTTATTTATAAAGAGAAAAAATAGGTAAGACTAGCCCAGTGTGAAGCATATTAAATTAAAGGATTCTGTACTACCGCATATCAAACACATGCAACTTTTTCGTACAACTAACACAGGCTACACATTTTCCATCGGGACGGGACTATGATAGGATATTTATTCATTTATGTATTCATTTATTAACAGAAAAAGAGGTTAGGCCGAAGCTTTTCTCCCTTACTTAGTCGTTTGTAGGAACTCCCATCACACGGATACGATGTTCAGCTATTCAAACCCAAGGTTATGTACGATAAGCCGGGTGAAGGGAGTTCGGTAACTGATACCGTGTGTGGTTCATTACACATGAGCGGGCATTGTACGTATGAAAAATACAATAGTTTGTTAGCCGAACTGGAGGAACCATCAAGACTTCAACAGTAGGACATGGGCCTCCTCACAGGGACCCACTCGATCATACACTAATTATTAAGATGTGGTAAAAGTTTGCATCCATTCAACCATATTCCTGTCTAAGGCACATGGCAAAATCAAAAGTGAGAATTTCCCTCGCAGAGTTCTTCCCAGTGCATCGCCTGAACTCTGACATTTCCGAATTCCGAACGGAGAACCAAGTCCAATGCCAAGTTTCCAAATAAGGAAAGGACTATCCACTAAGATATCATATAATAGACGCAGATCCGGCTGCTGGCAAAATTCACCTTTAAAGCAGATGATGTGCTGATTGGTATTTACATGAGATGTATATATTAGATACATGAGACAACAAGATAGCTTCAGGGGGGGAGGCTATCCCCCCCTCCCGGTACCCAAACTCCCTGGCGACCCCCCCCCGACCAAACCCTCCCCCACACAGTCAGTAGTCATAAGAAATATGTTCTTATGTAAAGTATAAATAGAGGCGAGCGGCCAGCGAGCCGCCGTCACGAGTTTACATTTAACTTGCGTGTCTACGGAAGTCAAAACTGCAGTTTTTAAGAAGATTTTCTAATTTCCTAATTCCCGCATTCAAGTTTTTTGGCCAGGGGGGTTTGCCAGGAGGGTTTTAGTACTGGTGGGAGGGGCCAGGAGGGTTTCCGCCTAGACCCATTTTAGAGGCGAAAAGCAAAATCAAGGTGATTCAAAGAAGTATACCTCTACTGTATTATTAGAATAGGAATAGGAACAGATTTATTAAAACGAGTCCCAAATATTCAAAAGAATAACACTGAAACTTTAAGATGCAAAAACTATCGGAGAAAATCAAGATGTTAGCGTTTTTCGTTTTAATTCTTGACGAAGTAAGGACTACCGACCGTAAAAACGACTTGGCGCTAGAATGACTGAACGGGGGGAGGGGTGTGGCTACGACGAGCTTCTAGTCGAATTTCGTCCCAGCCGTGCTCCTGTTGATTGTCCTCACTTAGGCAATAACTCCGGTAAGTACAGACCGAAAGTATAAACATATCTTTCCAGATCGGCTAAGGATTTTCGGGAACGGCTGCGAAATTTGAAACTTCAAACGTATTTGGTGAAAACCTCATCACAAAACTGGCCACCAGATAAAGAAGCGATAAGCGACCAGTAGATAAGGGCGATTCTGGCGGTCTGGAAAGCTCCAAGAGTTTATGCGCCTGCTGTTCTTGCGGGCTAAAACTCGCTTCGCTTTCCAGAGCTTTTCTTGCGCTCCGCGAGTTTCCGTCAGTGACTCGGAAAGCGAATCCACTACGCGAGTGGAAAGTGGTTTCGGCAAGTCAGCGAGAAGTTGTAAAGGTGCAACTGAGGCGCAACGACTTTCCGTTTGTTCTTGCGCTTGGCGGATTCTCGCTTTGCTTTCCGGAAAGCGAATCCAAGAGATCGCCCTATAACGTCGAGAGTGAGTAGCCGCTGGGTTCCTCGCTACGCTAGACGTGATAGTTTTTCAAGGCTGCCATCTCGAACTGTCTTGAATCACTCTTGCCTTCTTATTTTCTCAGTGATATTGCGGTTAGTTATATTATTATTATTATTTATTTATTGCCGATGACGTGCTTCTCGTCAGCAGAACCAAATGCACAATTGAAAAGAATGTACAGATCCCTTCTTCTGAATTTTCTAAAATTGGTCTTGCCACTTTTTTTAACATGTGCGTGTCAATTTGTGTGATTATAAAGTGAATATCTAAATTTTAATGCTTTATCTTCCGGTGCTCCAGTGCAGAGCAAAATAACACTAAGGAGTAACGCCAAGACCTATGCTTTCTATGCTTCGCAATCGGGCCATACCTGTAGTGTCGCCCACCACACGTGGGGCATTTAAAGCGAGACAAACATGCGGGCTTAGAAATTTCCAGTAAAGCTAAGATGCAGTCTGCAAACATCGAAGAAACAGGGGATGCTGTATCTTTTTTTTTTGCTGTGTTCAGAATTTTAAGTTATTGAAGCCAGCACTGGTGCACGAATGATTGAGTTTTAGCAGGGACGTTCAGTCCCGCTAGCGGAGCTAGTGTCGCTGCGATTGACTCTGTGTCACTTTTCCAAAGTTTGCGCGGTACTCTCTAGAGTTAGTTTGCTCTGCTCCTGTGACACTGCCCATGGGTCTGCATTCAATTCCAGCAACTGATTTATTAAAGTGGCTTGGCCTCAATTTGAAAAATACGCTCTCCAAGACTTGCTCGGGTATATCTCGGGATCTCTCCGAATTGATCCGCGTTGCGTCTTTGTCCAAACCGAAGTCGCTATAACCGGAAAGCGCTTGGGCAAATTTTTAATGCATTTTGCGGAAATGAGACATTAAAAGTTTTAAGACGTCCTACTTTAATCATTATAAATTTTTTAATGGTTCTCCCTCGTTCATGTCGTAACCGTAAGTTACTTCAGAAGGTCAGAATGCAAGATGTTATTCCGTCACTGGGGAGGACCTCGGCGTCTCTACTGAAAAGATCTATTCATCCAACTCATCGCCTACATGATGTTTTTCATAAAATTTTTAGGCCCTCTAAACTGTCGTGCTTTAGCCTGTGTTGACTTTTTTTGTTGTTTTTCCTTTTTTCCTTTTACTCCTCTGTCGCCTAGTGCATTTGGTTGGTCATAAGTTAAATATATATATATATATATATATATATCAATGTCCTCTACCTCACTCCCTTCTGGAAAATGTTCACCCGTCTTGAAATCAAACACATCCGTTCACTATTATTTCGTTACCTTAAATTTTTGCTAAAATTGCCACTATGGACGAAGAACACCTATTTAATCAACATATTTAAAGTCAACGAACCTGTTACCGCGGTGGAAGATTTCCGTGCTCGAATCATTCGTTCTTGCAACCACCCCTGGATCACCCGTCTGTGCGGCCAGGAATGATCGAGTATGATTAGTTACCGTCCTTTAAGTGTTATTGTTCATGTACTTTGTGTTTTTGTTTTTCCCTTTTTCAGTTTCTTTTATTATACTCCACTAGTCCTCATTGTAGTGCAGTGGTTCAATAAAATTCATTCATTCATTCATAACCGTTCGCGCGAGCTGACGCTACTACTTCTATGCGTAAGCATTGCTCTCAGCTTACTTCCTCTCCATCCATTCTACTCACCCCTTTTTAAGACCACATAAAACGAATAAAGGGACTCACGACTACCGTATCAGTAGCACAATCTCGGTTCAAAACAAACAGCGGGACGCCAAAACGACGCCAGGGACTAACAGTAAACAGGACGGTAAAGAGGAGTTACAGTCACTACTTACGTTTGTGTCTAGAACGCCATTCCCATCAGCATCATAGAGCCGGAACATGACTGGAAAGAAAAAACTGTGTTCATAAGGTCACCAAGGCAGTTACGTGAAATTTCTCAACGAAAAACGTTGTACATACCGTTTCCCCGATTTTTCAAACATACCGCTGAAGGGGCTCGCACAGAATTCGTTATTTTCCAACTGAGCGAATTGATAGCGGAATAAGTACACTGGAAACACTATCTCGAATTGACGTCTGAAATTCTTCGCCAAAGTCTTTGGTTCTGAAGTTCCTGACATTTATTCTCAATTATTACTACTGGCTCGCCATATTTTCTAGTACTTAGCATTCTGCCTATCACCTAAGCTGAACTTCGCCAGTTCTTGAGTTGTCAGTCTTGTTTTGGTGACGAGTTTTACGCGTCAACTAGAAGTAGCGTTTCCAATAGTATTTGAATCCGCTAGGAGTGCTGAACTGAAAAAGGGCGAATTCACTCGTATACGCCCTTCATAAAACCCGAAACCGAATTACCACCAGAGGTGCGTTTTATTTACGATCCGAGGGTCCGCTAGCGGGTCACTGTGACGTCAGCATTTTGCCGTTTTATTTGAGCTTGCGAGCGTAAATAAAACGACATGTTTTTCGATCAGCTTATTTTCTGGCGGAAAACAAGGCGTGTTCAAAGTTGGCGCCAAATGGTAATTTCCTGACGATCGCCCGCTCACTTTTCCAGCGGGTGTCTCATGGTCCGCTAGCGGACGAATTGTCCGCTGGGGTAAATAAAACGGCGAAACCGTGACGTCACTATGACATCATCTGTCACCCACTCGCTAAATAAAACGATTTTAGTGACCCGCGCGGGCGAGTGGACCTAAATAAAACGCACCTCAGATCGCTACAAGAACAATGAACGTGTCCGAAAGCTCCGAAACGAACGAGAATGCTGAATTAAGTCAGGATTTTATGCAGCAATTTTCTTTCGGACTTAAATTTTCGCTCAATTAATGCAGCACTAATTCAGCATGAAATTCATCGACAAATTTGCAAAGATGCTAAATTTTACGCTGAATTTTCTAGAAGAAACTGGGGAGCAGGCGATTAAGGCTAAATTTCGGTATTCTATTAGTGCCAGGAAGAAATAAAGGTAACAGCTTTCAGACAAAAAATAAATAAAATGCAGCATTGAATGCAGCATTTACAGCACTAAAAAGCTTTCCGACACGTTCAATAACAATCACACGTCGGATCTGAGTGTAAATTATCTGAAAGGGGAATATGCGATTAAGGCTTTCGGTTCATACCGAGTCGCGCATCAGCCCCGTCGAAAAGTCAGAAAGCAGTCAGAACTTAAATCGAACGCCAGAATTGACAAACTTGATATTTGACAGAACAGGTTAGGAAGAACACACATATGGGCTGAGGTATTGTAAACAGTTTTAAACATGGCTAGGCCTAAAAGAAATCGAAAATAGCCAAAACCTGACTAAACGTACACCAAGAAGTAGCGTGTCATTGTTTACTTTATGCTAGCGCATCTAGCAGCAAAAAAAGGAATTTTATGAAGAGCGTACCGTAGTGGGGTGTAAAAATTGATACAGTAGGATACCTATGCGGCCTTAACACTCACGGGATTACTTTATTCGCATGGTTTCCTCACTTAAACATTGACCTTTTCCACTGTGTGTGAATGAATGAATGATTTATAATGAGTAAATAAATGAGTAAATCAATGATTTATCACACAGTGCCGAGGGCACAGTGTAGTAACAGAGTAAAAATATAAAAATCCTTCTTGGCCTGAACAGGACCCTTGCCAAGAAGGGTCAAAATATAGCTCCAGTAATATGTAGCTAACGTATCCGTTTGCAGTGTCAAATATATAAAAAAAAAAAATTAGCAACGAGACCAAAGGTTTCGATGGGATCCCACAAGTACATAAATCCACACAAGTACATAAATAAGGTTCAAAAATGTGATCAGCATGTCTCCTTGCCCCGATACCGAATCTCTAATTGACTTCAGAAACAACCTTGAGCTTCAATCAAATTTCCAGTTTCGGCCGAATTCGTTATGAATCATTTGCCCAGCAAGAGAACTAAGTTCAGATATGGATTCAGTGGACCTCCTTACTCCTTCAATGGATATCTTATTAGCTCATAAAACATAAATGTTTTAACCGTAAATTCGAACCTCCTCTGCCTCTAAATATATAGGACTAAAGGAACCACCTACGAACTTGACCTGTACTTTGCCAATGAATCCTCATACTAGACTTGATCAACATATAGCAACCCCTAGTAAGCTTGAACAACATATACCAACCCCTTCGACCTTCGATTACACTAGCTCTCTCCGACGTTCACAGATTACGCGCTCTGCGCATCATCCACGCGCAGAGCTATACTAGTGTGAAGAAAGGGGTAGGGACTGCAATAGCCGCAAATTGGTCGACAAATTTTGTGTCCGGTTTTTGCCGGATTCCGGGTCAACTACTTGTCCGGTGAGAAAATAACTTTCATATTCGGATTCAGCATGTTTCCTTACCCCTAAATCAACTATCTCAATAGCTTTCAAAAAATACTGTTTTTTGCCCCTTAATTTGAAACCCCTCCCCCACCCTCAAATATAGGGCTAGAGAGCCCATCTTCGAACTTGACCTGTACTTTGACCCAAAGGATCCTCCTACCAAGTTTCATCAAAATATCTCAATCCCTTCGAGTTATCGTGCGGACAGACTGACAACTTTTGCGATGTCATAGGTATCCCAATTTCAAAAATGTTCACTCACAAATGAGAAAAAGGCCAATGAGGTGAAAAGCTAAACGACCAATCTAGGGAGATAATTTTGAGGAAAGATTGTCCATTGTTAGTAGTTTTTGTGTGAAGTTATTATATTATATATTACCGATTATATTATATTATCCTCTTAAAATTTAAAATACATCCATATTTTGTCCTTCCGCCAGTCTGCAATATCTGAAGCTTGTAAAAAAGTTAAATTTGGATACTCTAAGGTTGTGTCAAACCGGTCTAAGTATGACCGAAAGGCTTTGGTTTCTTAAGTATTCAGTTTTTTGCGATCACTCTGTACTCCATCTTGCTGGCATCTTATTCTATAGAATTTTCAATATATTGAAAAAGAGTGACATAATGTAAACTAAGTAGATGTTACTATCGGAGAATAATCTGAAAATACAAAGCTCCCGATATAACGGCAAAAGTCCAGGAGCTTCATCATCATTTATCTACACAGGCATAACAACGGCTTACTCCATATCACGCGCTCATCCGTTTGTACTGTTGATTTCTGTTGTCAACTGTGTTGAACTGGTGTTTTTTTGGTGTTTACTTTGTTTCTTTTTCTTTTTTACTCCACTATCTTCCAGAGGGGTTACTAGCCAAATTGTTTGAGGGGGGGGGGCAAGGTATTTACCGATTGGTTGTTCATTTTTACCTACTGTTTTTTTCAGAAAAAACGACAGTTTTGACGAAAACTCGATTGATTAATTAAAATTTCATGAAAAAATCAACTGTTTCAACGAAAAATCGCGGCGCTTCGCGCCGACTCGGTTATTTTTTTCGACTGGCCAACAGCATTGAGAGGGCGTCCCTCCTCCTCCCATACGTGACGCCCCTGCTATCTTCACATTGTTCTTGTGCAGTGGGTTATAAATAAATTATTGATATTATTATTATTATTATTATGAGTGCATAAAGTTCCCAAATTATAATCTCTCATTGAGCCAAAGTTGCCCAGCCGTATAATTTAAGGGGGAGCGGGGGGGGATCACGCGGATAAAGTTCTACGTGGGGGTAAAGTCGGGGGAGGGGATGAATTTCTAGGTACAAGGACTAAGATGTCCGTGGGAAGCTGGGTTATGCCCACAGAGATTGATTGCTGTAAGGATTTGACCTTTTCCCAAAATCTTCAAGGTAAATTTAGGAAGTGTAGCATATGTATCAAATGTTTTGATAATGTAGCAACTACAAATACAATATGATGACTCCTCGAGATCTGGTAAAAGTTCCGCGTTTCTCACTACTCCGGTATTCCATCGACAAACACAGAGATTTGCCGACACATTTCGGTCTGCCCCCCCCCCCCCCCCAGGACAGAATTTAAGTCACTGCCCCTAGGATGGAAGATATGTCCTTGGATACAATTGAAAAGCGATTCCCCCTGTGAAAAAAATCTGAAGAGATGCGCGGGTGAAGGACTACTCTCTTACGACTAAGATGACTACTAGTTTCCTCCCTCTTACCTTCGTTTACTGTCTCTAAGAACTCAACGTAAACCCAATTTGGTTATTTATAATAGATAAGGTTTCCTGATAAGTTGTCTTTGAGGGGAGAAATCTATAAATAACACCTCTATCCCATCCGAGTTCGCTGTCCCGGCAGAGAACTAACCGAGGCGGAAGGAGCATACGTAGTGACGTCAATCCCGGCACTAGAGCTTTAATGGCTAGACGGAAAGAAGCGGAGACAAGTGTCAAGTTGATCGGAGAATTCGGAGATACAACAACCAGGAACTGAAAACATGAATACCCAAAGTTATTTTCTACGGTTAAAGTTTAACTGAAAAGGGCTGAGAAAGGACAATCTAGTTACCTATCACTCATTCACTCAAAGAGGCTTGAAGACCCGATGAAAATGCGTTATTCGTTGCTACGCTATTCAGGAATAATCGATTTTCATTTAGTGGAATTTCCCTGTCGGATTTGTGGTACCTCTATGAGCTTGTACCTATGTTGTATGCTTTTTACGAGAAATAACTGTTCGCGCAGTGAGCAGTGATCCCCTAGTTTCAGCGCTGGCCACTGAAAATCCACGTTTGTGTTGAGATTCAATTTTTCGCGTCATAGTAGAATTTTAAAAGGCCGGAGATATTCTGAACGTCATACGAACGTCAAAAAGAATCGCTTAACGCAATCTAAATAATGGAGTGTATTCAATTAAATGATACAAAAATTGTTGGCTTTTCTAGTTGACTTTTACCACAGCAAGTGCTATGGAAATGACACTATCGAAAGTTTGAGAACTACTTTATTTTACTAAAAGGGCTACTACTTTAAAACTAGGTCCTGATTTTAACAAATTACCCAAGGCTTTGTCTATCTAAGTCTATCTCTGGGCCCGTTTACTTGAAGCAAAACATCGGTCTTTCTGACGAATGAGCTTGTCGTAAATGGTAGTCCGGACCATGATAAGCATCGAAAAAAGCAAAACACGGAAAGCGTAAAAATCAGTTTGATGTCGACGGAATGAAGAATGTACCATATGAAATTCGGGACTCCAAGTTTAAGAATGAATGGAGCGATCACGGAAGTGGGTTGCATTAGTAGGTACGACGGGTCCCTCAATTTTACTTTGCTATATAAGTTCGCGATTCTGCTCAGCTAATTTACTATACTGAGCGACATTACATTTCTTTTATCGTCTGTGAAGTTACGATGAAAGCCAACAAACTTTTACTTGCGCTGACAGTATGCTTGCTATCATACTGATGCGCAAGAAAAATCAGAAGTTGCAAGTTTTTCCAGACCTCTTTGGTTGTAGCTCCCCAGACAGACTGCATCATACCCGAGTCGTTGAGTCGCTTCCGACAAGTAGCTAACTAGCTGAGTTGGTAGGAATCGCGTAACCTCAGGCCTAATGTTCATCTTGCTCGATCCCTTTGACAAATGGATCGTTAAACAAGACGAAGTGATCAGAAACTGAAATATGAATAGACAGTAGCCTACTTTTTTTGCCGGTGTACCTCCTTTTTGCTTCTTCCTCACAATGGAATGAGCCAATGCGAGTGGCTATCCAAGAGCGTATCTACATATTATCAAAAATATTAAAACTCCTTATTTAACGTCTTTTACACTAGTGTATACACAGCTTGATCTCATTGAATTCATTATATAACCAGTTTCTGTTAACTACTTCTCTAAATTTCATCTCCATTTTTTTCTTATACTTTAAAAACCACCCGCGGTCAAAACTTCTGAAGATGATTTTAAGTTCTTTGCAAATATAAGATATATTTTCAGAGACAGAAGAAACAGAACATCCAAAAGCCAACATCAGACGAAATCTATCTGATTTCATTATTTGTGTCAAAAGAAACCTGAAACACTTCGCACTTGACAGATACGAAATTTATCATTCTTAGTTGCTATTTTAAAGTTTAACTGAAAAGCCAGCTATCTTCATCTCTTTGATTTGAACTATTTTTGCTCTGCTAAGGAATTTTTTGTGTCATCTTGGGCTCCAGTACTGACGTTCAGAATATGCACTGATGGCCCGACAAGGCAAAGTTCACTCCTACGCGGAGAATTTGAATTTCAACAAAAGCGTGCATTTCAATGGCTAATGAATCGAAGCTCAGGAATCTTCAATTCCAGATTGCTAGGTCACTTCTGAAGAAAGCCCGCTATTCTGTGGGACCCAAACAAAAATAATTTATTTTTGGCAATCGTTTAACGTTGTAGTTGGTAGTAAGTATATTTCAAGCACAGAGGTACAATCACATTGAGGTATGACGAATCCGAAAGAGATTCATCGGATGAAAATCGATTACAGGAATAGCGGAGCAACGAAGTAACGCATGTTTATCGGGTCTTCAAGCATTTGTAAGTGAATAACTGATGGGTGACTAGACTGTCATATCTCAGCCCTATTCAATTAGACTTTAAAGGCAAAAACCAAAGCAAAGTCTCCCGAAATGTATAGAAGTGTTCAAAGAAAAACATCTCTACTGCAAGTCTCTGGCCCTGCTGATTGTTGAGACAGATGAATTTCCATATTTGTCTTTTACATAAACGGAGCTCTGCAACCCCGAAAAGGTGAATTGTCTCGGATCTAATGTGGACAACTTTGGCGCCGAATTCTGCGCAGAAAAAAGACTAGTATGACAAACCTCTTAGAGCCTGGTCAGACTGGGCTCAAAACGGCGCCGATTTGACAATCTGCGCAGATTTCTCGGCTGGAAATGAGTCTACAAATCTGCGCAGATTGGGTCGGTCGCCGATGAGGTTCTGAAAATCCTCAGGGCACGTGACATTTGATGGCTTTGGGGCAGCTGGGGATAACAAGCAGACTGCAATTAGGGGCGTAAAATCAAAACTTGACCAGTTTTAGATTTATCAGATTTAATTATGTTGGGCTAGTGTAAACTATCATGAGTTTATGTTCATCATGCCAGGATTAACCTAAGCTGTTTGGACAGAAAGGTAAAGAGTTTCTAGCTGTGAAAATGCCATCAGTTACATCTATTTCTTTTTCTGATAAAAAATAACAAACAAGCATCTGTTTGATGTCTTTTTCCCTTTTTTCCAGTGAAAAAAAATTACTTATTTACATTAGATTTATTGTCAACAGCACTGAAATACCAATATTATGTTCCTGGAACATAATCAGAAATGCTGTTTCGTTCTAAATGATTTCGTGAATTTAAAACAACAACATTCAGAATTAGGTGTATCTTGTACTTTTTGTTTGCAACCCCAAAAGCTGTCTTTTTTTGGATCTAGTATGACCACTTCGGTGCCTAATTCTGTGCAGAAAAAAAGCTAGTATGACAAAGCTCTTAGCGCGAACCGTCGTATTCCTTAGGAAGAAAGCATGATTTCTCCCTATGGTAGAGACAGAAGCTCTAAGGGCAATGACGTCAGAGCTACTAATTTATGGCTGGATAGGGGAAACTCGGGAACTGGAGAGGAGTTTCATTGATAAGAAGCTGTTCGCCTGGATGGGAAAATGAACTTGAATTGAGTTTCCGAAAATGTATTTACGGTTGACAAGCTGATTTTGAACTTCTGGTAAGCGAAAGATGACGTAGGTAAATGGTAGAGCACTTCCCTCCCTCTGCTATCTGTTGACGTAAATTGAACTTTAAATCTAATCCCCACGTCATGAACTCTGCTTTTCCAGAGTCACTGATGATTTTCAATATTGCCCCCGCGCCATCTCTTGTAGACACACAAAATGTGTGACCTTGCGTTGGGAGTTCCTTCCTGGCTATTCACGATCAGGAAGAGGTAGATGTGACGGCTTTTTGTGAATACAAATCAACACTGCATTGAGAGTATATATACACACCATAAACAGTGTCAAGATAAAGTATACGCATGCCTTTCCAGTACCGTTCTGCTTCAGGAACCGTGACAGGGCTCGCTCCTCTCGGCAACTATTTAGATTCTTTGCGTGCAAATTTCTAGAAAAACGCCATCTCTTTTAGGAGTTGTAGGTACCCTCGCAGGTAACTGCGAAAACGACTTTAGACCGTGGTATCGTAGCAGATACCATGATATCTGCAAAAACGCAAAATATGTAAACTAAGTAGGGGCTTACCAATTACCGATCCGGTCGGTCCGATAACGTTTGCGAGGTTCTTGGGCGGAACATTCAAATATGTCTGATGAAGGAGGTGATTCTTTGTCAATACTCATATTCTCAATGAGTGCTGACAAAAATTGCCTGTTTCTGCTTGGCTAAAAATTTTGTTGGTCAAGTTACGATGGCTTGTGTTCTAAAATTGGCTACTCAAACTGTCATAATTGTTTTGCACTTCTTTAAACTTCGATTTTGATGTCCGAAAAGCAATAAAACCACATTGCCAATTCATGCGTACGGTATGGCTTTTTACAGTTAAATTTTCTTAGTCTTATCGTCACTTCTGACATCATCGGCTTTCGGATCAGCGTTCAGTCCCGATGAGGACAAAACATTTTGCTAAAAAATGTGCACAGTATTAGGGAAATCTTATGCGATCTCGGGTGAGAAACAAAATGTTATGTGTGAAATGAGAGTTTGGTGACAGAAAATACACAACCGGAGTGGAGGCAAAGAGTGAATGGCATGGCTGCTTAACGATCAATGAAGGATCGATTTATGGCCCCGAAAGCCACCACATGTACACACCCCACCTGTCCTTAAAGCAGAACTGAACTATACTTTCAGAATTTTCATAACAGATAACACAAGCATGCGCGTTTCAACAGACAACATTTGGGATGTAATCTGTTGTCGCGACAAACGTTATGCACAAAATGTTATTCATAACAAGCATTGCCAGGAAACCACTAAAAAAGGCATCTGCTGACTTTTTGTTTGTCGTCATGATATCGGAAATTCAGCAGATAGTTTTTTGGCGTTTTTTCGACTCTTCCTGGCAATGCTTGTTACGCATACCATTTCATGGATAACATTTGTCTCGACAACGGATTACATCCCAAGTGTTTTCTGTTGAAACCGCGCATCCTTGTGTTATCTGTTATGGAGCTTCTGATAGTGTATTCCCTTACTTTCTTTTTCAATAACAAACATAATCACCAGTCCGGTATTTTTGCAGTTTCCCTGTATTTTCCTGTACAATTGTTTTCATGCTTTAGCTCTCTAGCCCAATTTAATCTTCCTATGGATAGTATTTTCACAATTACCCCCCCCCCCCCCCCTCTCGTCGTTTGTGATTATCATGGCCCAAGTCTTGTGTTCTATTGTTCCTGCCCTTCCGTCTGTTCAGTCTTTTTCTCAAAATTCCCCTGAGCCAGAAGTATTCAGTCATGCCCTCAAATACACTGTGCCTTTAACTCTGCCGCTGATTAGTTAATTAGTTAATTACTTACATTCTAGTTTATCCTCTGGACGTCCCGCTTCTAGGAGGGATAAGTAACAGAAAACATTTTTCAGTGAAACACGAAGGGAATAAATATCCGGAATGCTCTGTCGTCTCACAAGATGTCGGATGTCTGAAAAAAGAGGGGTTAGAAATCGGAAATGGCGAGGCACTGGAACTGCGACCATTTACACGCGGTTAAGCATTGTTCAACTAGGTGCAATCAAGAATAAATAGTCTTCATCCGTCTCCCTATCTCTGTAATACGACCATGCGGAGTCGAATATATTCTGATGCCCTACCCGGTGCAAACGAGCGGAAGAGGAGCTACGCAGAACATCATAATTTGTTACCTTTACAAACTTCAGGTACTTCAGGTAGTACGTTCACAAGGAAAGAACACTTTTCCGATCTTTAGAAGCTCGGTCCTTTAATTTGAACAAGGGCGTGTAACAGGGCATAAACACAACGAATAACGCCGTACAGCTTAAAACACCTATTTGAACAATGCTCCGTGGTATCGGAACCGCAACCTTATTTCAGTTTTCGGGCTTCCAGATATAACCGGAAAGCTAGTTGAGCTTGCTGATAAACTTCCCCAGACAGTGAAGGCTCTCCCAGCTCATCATGGGTTTGTCCGCCTCCTTAAATAATCAAGTGTTTTTGTTGTGTATTTAGTCGTGTTTGTTGTATTTTTTCTTTTTTGTTTATACTCCGCTTTTGTTCTTTTAGCGGGTTAAAAAATAAATTAATTAATTAATTTTAAAGCCAGGCTTAACCTACCAGATATTTCCTTCGGAATCCAGACACTGTTTTCGTTGAGATGGATCCGTAAGGTGAAGCTCGAGGCGTATTCTCGCCATTTCCCGAGGACTCCACTTGACGAGTCCCCGCGTTTTTGTTTGTCACAGGGACTCACTCCCCGTATTCTCGCGAGTCCCAATGGACGGGGAATGCTCCAGCTATCATCACCATCATAAGAAAGGACTCCCTTTCAGATTCGGAGGAGAATCAATTTTTGCTGGTGTTGGTGCAATGTAAAATTAATTAAAAACAATCAGAATAAACAAAACCAAAATTAAAGTGGATCCAGACTAATTACGTCAACTGCATATTTTTTTTCGAACAAAATTCATTCGGGAAGCATTCCCCGGGTTCTCACTGTTTTCCGTAAGCGGAGTCCACATTGGAGTGATTTCCTCTTTTCGCCGTCCCCTTTGATTCCCCGAGGAGTCCTCGCGGGGAATGGCGAGAATACGCCTTAGGCCAAAATGGCCAGTCCTGGGTGTTGGACATCTTGGATTTCGGAATCTGGAAGATGTCATAGAGGCAAGGCAACACATTTGATAGGATCAATAAAAGTCAAGCTTCATCTTACAGATTCTGATTTAGAAGAAACAGATCTTTGAAGGGGGAATCTTGGAAATGTTTGAGAATAGAAAAATTAGCAACAATCATTAGGCCTATCATGAAAATCCAAAAGGGTTGGCTTGACTGTGTAGAAGCTTCAGATATCTGGAAGTCTAGAAGGTAAAGCCTGGCTTATAGACTTAAAGCTGAAACATCCCTCTGCAACTCTGCAGTGCGGACTGTTCACGTCGAAAGTTGAAGAAGGACTGTGACTTGAGGTTCTCATGTGACGAATCCACTTTAAGGACCCGCAGCTGCGAACCTCTCCATTTCTAGGTTAGTAAACGCTAAGATCCAACAATTAGGACTTAGGCGCGATGATAATCGCGAACTAGTTGGACTGTGCAGATTATCGCACGTCGAGGTAATAGCAAATTCTAAGTTTAAGGGGGGACTCGTTGCTCGAATACAACATTTCCCGCTTTCCCGAACTGAGTGTGTGTTCATGAAACTTAAGCCTTAGCGCCGAAACGCTGGACTACTGATTTACCTTCTGCCCTTCCGTTGGCAATGCGTGTGGAAAGGTTGGACTTCCGGGAGGAATTCCTCGACATCGCGCTGTGACTTGGAGATGAAGAAGAAGTTGTCGACGCCTTGTCCAGCGCGTTCGCGCCTGTGATATTGACGAGGGGGTAGACAGTCGCGCTGGTACTACCTGTAAGAAAATAAGGTTACAAATCAATGAAGCAGTGACGCACTAATGTACATTTTTACCAGGTCAAATCAATCATACACAGATCCTCAACCGTTGGCAGTGCTCAAGGTTAGTACATACCCAAACGTATGAGCACAGTGCCTGGACGACCGACCACACTGTTCTGGAGCAAGGAGATAGTACCCCCATGAAAATCTACTTATAAGACTTAGAGATACCCAAACGTTTGAGCACAGTGCCTGGATGACCGACCACAGTGTCCTGGAGCAAGGGGATAGTACCCCCATGAAAATACGTTTACAAAACTTAGAGATTTAAATTTACAGGTTTTCGTGGGGGTTCTATCCCCTTGTTCCAGGGCACTCTCCTCAGACGCCCAGGCAATGTGCTCATAATAAAGAAACAATGTACTTTTTTTTCTTTTAGAGCTTGTATTTTACAAGCTAGCACTGGATCGTCGTTCATGCAAATAACATGACACAATTATATAAGTAGACATTCAATTATATGCACAAAGTATCAATATCGTTTAACTTAACTAAAATTAAAATATCGGGCGAAATAGGGTACAAAAGATTCCAAATAACGATCAGTCGAGTTTATGGGTGGTCTTCCTCATATGTTGGGGCATACCCTAACGTCGGAGTACTATGCCTAAAAATTGAGATTTATGTTTGACTGGGTTAAATTACCGTTCTTATCATCTATTCGTTCTTTGAAACACAAATAATCTCTGACAAAGAAAGAATGAATGTAGGGGAAAAGCCTTTCACCTCCTAATCAAAACTGATTCTACTTCACCAGTACAAGTGTATTGTCCCTTTCTCTACCACGTCTGAATACAGAGATACGGGCATATCGACGAATCCTAATCCAAAGGGTCTTCATACACAGTTTCGTGAAAACATCCTAGCCCTTTGAGAGCTATTCTGTTCACCGACAGACGGACAAATATGTGTCATGTCACTTTCGTTCGGGACCCCATCAACTGTCAGCATTCTATCTCAAAGCCCGTCTTCCAACCGGCATTTGTTTCAATGAAAGAGCGACGGTCAGATGAAAAGATTGACGAACGGACGGACAGACGGAAGAATAAACGGTCAGGTTTCTGTCATGCCAGTTTCGTTTAGGATCTCAACAAATGCCTGTATTTTTTCGTCCACAGTCCGTCTTCCTACGTACATATGTTTCGATGACGGGCATACGGATTGACAGACGGACGGACGGAGAGACAGTCAGACGAACGAACCGATAGATGAGCGAACGGGCCGACGGGCATTAAACGAAGTTTAAAGAAACGGACGGGCGTAAGGAAAAGCGGACGGACTGACAGACAGACGGAGGGAGACAGATTTGTTAAGCATCCCAATAACTGCCAGTAGTTTTCTTCGACAACACGTCTTCCAGCGGAAATTTTGTTTCGATGATGGACATTCGGATTGACAGATGGACCGATAGACGGATGGTCGAACCGACGGACGGATGCAGGGACCGACAGAAGGATGGACGAACCGAACCGACAGAAGCATGGACGAATAGACAGACGGAAATACCGACAGATGGACAGACTGACACACAGACGGGTGTAGGAACAGACCGACGGACGGATAGAGAGATGGAAGGACGGACGGACAGATGAAGAGACATATAATTTTTCGGAATCCCAACAACTGCCAGTGTTTTATACTAAAGCCCGTCTTCCAACACGCATTTATTTCGGTGACCACATTCATTCAAAAATAGGAATCCTGAGCCTCCAGGTGGGTGCGTCACGCGCTTCAACAAAAAACACAAACAAAATGTTGGAGGTTTTCCTGCTAATTGAGATTCGAACTGACGACACACAAACCGGATCTCTAGCCGCGCCAAGCCGGATGCAATTCAAACAAAGTCCTGGGACCCGGTCTGTTTATAGTAGGCCGCAAGGGCTGTCCCGGTGTGGGAAACAGTCCTATTGATTACAACGCTCAGCGACTATTCCGGAAAGGAGATTTGAATGGTAAAGTGTGCAGGGACGAAGGGACTCCAACAGGTGCCGATTCAAGAAGAAACTAGGGGGACTGGGGAAAAGAAAAATATTGGCTAGAAATAATGTATCTATCTAATTTTAATCCGCTCTCAACAGATATTCCTTCAGCCCAAGCTGACTGCGAATCATATTTGACGATGCAAAACGGATCCGTCAGCTACATTTTATTGAGCTATATTTCGGCCCTTCTTCCTTTGAAGCTCATTTTCCAGCTTGAGCCTGAAGAGGACCCTTGCCAAGAAGGGCCGAAATATAGCTCTTATAAAATGTAGCTGACGTTTCCGTTTTGCATCGTCAAATACGCTATATCAATAAGAAATAACTGAACTAGAAAATATTGGCTGGAAATAATCTCGACAATAATCTATCTATTATATATATTAAAGGATGGCTAAAAACGGAAAAGTCAGCTACGATGTTCGTCAGCGATATTCGGCCGTTCTTGTCAAGGATTCTCGTCGGCCTGTTGCTGGGAGAAAAGATTTTCTTTTTCATTTATCATAAGTATATTCCTTCAATCCAAGCCGACTGCGAATCGTATTTTTGTATTTTACAGGATTTATATTTTTTTAAAGAAATTTATCCATTCCGGTATCACTAGCATACAAACAGGAAAATAACACACACAAAACACACAGGCAACAAACAAAACAGAGGCTGGAAATAATTAGGTCCGCCGCATCACCTGTTCGAAGCGTATAACTTAACATCTTACACATTCGGTATACGGAGGTAATTCCCCAGTCTTTCGTAGATACTGTCTATGAACAAACGCATGTCTTTGAAATCGCAAGCTTTTCGGCAAATGTATGGTGTATCCTTTTTTTGTAATAAACGACTAAAGTCCGTAGGCTTATTTCCGGTAAACAAGCGCCTACCGCAAGAAATTGGTTCTGTATCTGCCGTTGTTCCTATCTACCGCCAAATTTCCATACAAAATACCACACTATAGTTTAACATTTGACGCCAAAATTATACAAGCAAGATTATCCTTCAGCCCAAGCTGACTGCGAATCACAGTTTCCTTCAAATTTAAACCAAGGGTTTGCCCACTCTCGATTTTAATGTACAGCAAGTGCCCGGTACCGCCACCGGCTGACACTGTCTCACGATCACATTTTGTTGGAACAACCGCAAGTTCACGTTTTTATTCCACACGGAAACTTCCAAATGGAAAAATCCCTAGTTCAATGTGAGCCTTCTTTCAGAAGAAAGTTTATATTCTTAGACTTTCCAGCCTATGTTATTATACCTATAATCGTTGATTTCAAAATAAGTATTAAGGGATAACTTCCGTCATCGAAGTCAAGATCGGAAAATAACATCGAGACGCCCATTGAAAATAACTCATCCGAGCAGATGTTATTTCATGTTATGCAAAAATCTACCAAGCCGATGGTTCGACGAACTGTATGACTTCTGTGTGACGAACTGTATGAATCAGTATGACGTCTAAGAAGTCATAACTGACCGCTGAGACGCATTCCATTTGTGATAACAAAAAAAAAAGATTGTCATGATATAACTATATGGGTAGTATAGGAAGTTATGCATTAAAGACTTGTTCGAAAAAAATGTTTGCAAATAAAAAAAAATGGATGTTACCAAATCACAAAATATTTTTAGCGAAAGGCGAAGGGTTAACCACTCCGCGGCAACCGCTGTACACCCTTTCCCGGCGCCGATCGAAACCAGCGGAACCATAAATTAGGCGATTCTCTCCTTCAACCTGCTGATTTTCATTTTCTAGCATGTGGCAACTGGTGCCGGCTGCTTTGAGCCTGTGCCGGCACCGTGGCACCGGGCACTTGCTGTACAGTAAAATCGAGAGTTGGCAACCCCTCGACCAAAGGGGGAAGTGAAAAAGGAAAAACTCAAAAGCCTCAGACATATTTCAAAATAAGTAGGAAAAGTCGTACTTTATTTATTTAATCTATTAAACGGCCAAAAAAGGCCATAATAACATAAACAAAAACAACACAGAAGACAAACTAAAAAAGGATCATGAACTACGTATAATTCCTGATTACAAGCTTACCACACAGGCAGGGACATCCTCATAGGAAAACACAAGGGTGGGGGGTATTTTGGACGAAAGATACTTTTAGTGAGAAAAGATACCTTTGCGCCGAACTTCACCGAAAGAAGGAAGGCCTTCACCCACAAACATGCCCGGGGCACTGTAGTTCCAAAGCAGGACATGCATTCAACAGACTTTGCTCGCTTCCTCACTCAAGATGTCGCCAGTAACAGACGTAAAGCTTTACAATCGCTATCGATCCCTGTGCGACCAGTATAAGTAGTGGCTTGAACTGTCGTGGTCGTAACGATTCAAGTCCCTTGTATCAATTCCATCTTTACGTCAAAGATGACCTTTACAATCTTGAGCTAAAAACCGCGTTTCATCACTTCAATTTCGACAGCCGTCACCAGCCCGCTTAAAGCCTTCACCTTCCAGACATCTGGACCTTCCGCACAGTCAAGTAAACTCTTTCAAATTTTCATGATAATGATGATAGCTATTGTCACTATCCTTCCAACATTTCCTAGATATCCCGTTCAAACATCTCTTGCTTCCCTGTCACAACTGTCAGTCACTTCTCCCTTTTTCTTCTACTCTAGATTTCAGACGTCTATGGCCTGGCTTCACCTTCCAGATCCATCTCGACAAAACGGCTGTCTGGAATCCGGAAGAAAATCTCGAAAGTGAAGCCTGATTTTACACTGTCCATCTTTTAGATCAGTCACTGCCACACCATAACGGTGTCATCCGCAGTTTTTTACAGGAGATCCATCACCGGTCGAGGAAGAAGAAGGAGTATAGTCCGGGTTCACAGTTTCTCGAACCTTCGGAGACCCTCGGCAAAGAAGAAAAGCGTTTCCAATATAAAAGCCTAAAAACCCCGAGGGCTCTTCTATCTGTGAATTACAAATAACCATGTACGAAGGCTGTGTTCCAACCTCTTACCACTAGTTACCAAAAGTTACCAACGTCGTTCCAAACTATATGAAAGAGCTTATAACAGCGTCGGTCTCTTCTTTTTATGTATCGATCATGTCTGTCTGTCAGTCCAGGTTTTGCTAGTTCGGGCACTTCCACATAAGCTAGGACGGCGAATCTTGAAACGCACCAAAAGGACACAATGCTCAAGGAGAACTTCCTTTCCCGGATCCGATCATCCGTGGGGGGGGGGGGGGGGAAGAATCCAGGATTCCGTGACGCGCTTGCGAACAGGTGATGGGATTCGAGTGAACCTCGATGGATGGTATGAGCAGATGCCCCAGAGGGTTGTCGGCAAAACGTCCCCGTTCGAAACATCCCCTGGCGAAACGTCCCCATGACAAAACATCCCCATGACAAAACGTTCCCACGACAAAACGTCCCCTCGACAAAACGTCCCCTGGCGAAACGTCACCAGCTACAGATTTTTTTTTTTTCACGCTGAGGATAGTCATGTGATTGCTGATTGCGTCATCAGTCAAGAAAAAAAAATGTTCTTGGAATATAACATTTTGAAAACCACGATGGGTTAAATACTTCAGCATTTAACCGACAGCGAAGAAACATACCGAAGTGTTGCTCCCGGCTATAGCCAGACTCATCGATCTGGCTTTTGTTCGACATTTAACCAGGATATTTAATTTTGTAATATTTATTATTAAAGGATTTAGCCTATTAAAGGATCAAACCCGTCTTACCACGATTACTAATCGTTCTATCCACTTTCGTTTCCTCACTTTCTATGCCTTATTTTATATACCGTAACGTCACTACGCTTATTTTCAATCTCCTTTTGTTATTTTCCTCGAGCCAGAGCAGGCAATTCCCCTTGCCTCTAAGGACCTTATTGGTCAAAAATGCCGATTGTGTATGTTACACTAATATATTGTAATTGGAAACGATGCATTTATTACGCAACTGGTCCAATGTCTATGATCTTTCCTGACTATAAGGAATGTTCCCACTCTGTTCCCACTCATGAAGTTGTTTTACCTCCATCATGCGCCTGAAGACCGAGGGAAACTTTAAAATCTATACTTGGGGACGTTTCGCCATGGGGACGTTTGGTCATGGGGACGTTATTTCATGGGGACGTTATGTCATGGGGACTTCTCGACATGGGGACGTTTCGACATGGGGACGTTTTGTCACGGGAACGTTACACCATGGGGACGTTTCGCCGGGGACGTTTCAATGTGAACATTTTGCCATGGAGACGTGTCGTCGGTAAGCCGCCCCAGATGTTCGGTTTATGGGTCGAAACTGCATCCAGTGACGGTGGAGGTGGGAGGGGGATCTGTAACGTCCGCATTTCCTCTCATGTCACTTTCTCTTTACAGGTGCCATACGAGCTCGTAGCTCTTTTTTTTACATACTGAGAAAAGAGGCTGGACGTCCGCATTTACTCTCATGTCACTTTCCCTTAACAGGTGCCATTCCTAGCTCTTTTTTTTACATACTGAGAAACGAGGCTGGACCACACCCCAAGCAAGTACAAATAATATTCATTTACCTGTCCGAGTTCGAAAAGAGACCTCCGACTCTGTCCTTGTGTGTCCCAGGCTTCCAAACTTTTCTGTTATTCCATGCAGTCGCTCGGACAACCCGTAAAACTTCATGGATCCCTCGCCATTACTGTCACTTAGAATTGGCGCGCAAATTGTCGTCGAACTCAGTGCCGCCATCTCTTTCAACACGGGTTGATTAATTGTCGGACGCCTGACAAAGGATAGAAAAACGTGGCGACAGAGCTCGTCTGGTGTGTCGATGTCAAGGAAGGTATCCAGGAAGAGCTTGAAGACGTTGTAGTCGACATCCTACAAAGCATAAGCAGAGGTACAACAAGGTTTTAAAGGACGTGTCGTACCTATAATGCCAATGCATCCTACTTCCGTAACAGCACTCATTAGTTCTTAAACCCGGAGATCCTAGCTTCATACGAATGAATGAATTTATTCCCAATAAAGCCAAGGGCCATGGCGGGAAACATAACACAATAACAAAATATCATACACTCCGAAAACAAACCAAAAATCAGCTTCTATAAAAATAATTCACGGTGGGTCATAGCTAACTTCAGGAATCTACCCAGCCTTCGGAGGTCACCAAAAAACTTACTTCCCTACTTGAAACCAAATCCCTTTCCTCCCAAACTTCCCGACCAAACACTTCCTTTCTTAATCCTTTCAATTCCTCGCAATAACATATCAAATGTACCGCATCCTCCCCATCAATACCACACATTGGACAAAAATAAGGACCAGTACCTTTCCTTTCTCTACCTATATAATTTCTCCGCATCCCCACCGGAAGAGCGTCCGCCCTAACACTCACCATCCACCCTGTTACATTCTGAATCCGCTAACGACACCTCACTAATCTTTGCACTTGCCGCGATTCACTAGTTTCCATGCACATTATTTTTTGCCGAGATCTTGCTAGAAGTCGATGGACCTAGGAAAAGGCTTAAAACCGGCAATGCCGTGGATAATTTGTTAAAAGCAGAACCTAGCTTTACAGTATTCAGATAGTCTTGAATATTGGAACATAAACAATAAATAGTGCGATTTATGCTTTAAGAAATCACATGGGTGGTCACAATTTGTATGTATGAACGTGTTTCGAAGCCAACTGGGTGGACTATACAACAAAAATACATTAAATATTAAAACATATTAATTTAGCCTTCTAGGCACAAATCGCGGTTAAATGAGGCGACCCTGACGAACCTAACTACACCTTTAATTTGACTAAACTCTCAGCAAAATTAAAGGTTAATCCCTCTACTCCCCCTATCTCAAAGTATTTATTCCAAACACTTCCATTCTCCATTCACTAAGTTCTGCGTTCTGAGTTATCGTCTAAACAACCCCACATAGGACATGAATAAAGTAGGGACCCATCCTTAATCTTAACTTTCCTATTTATTTCACTTTCTCCCCAAATGGCTGACATCCCCCCACATTAAGTACGAAATCTTTTCTGTTGAGTTAAGATAAGTTTTAATGTGACACAAAGACAATAAAATGGAGCAGATAATAACACCAGGACTCAGAAAATAAGAAGCAGACCAATACTAGATCCATAAGCTAATGACTTAAGTTAAATGCGTTACCAACTTCTATCGCACTACAATTTCCACTTGGTCATCCCAAAACATATAGCCTATATGAACAAAGGACGAAGGACTGTAAATTCATACTGTAATCAATCAAACTGGGATGGTGGGGGTCTATGACTGGTTTGTTTAAATCCGAAATATTAGATAACTGTTTCAATGAATATTTCGCCCCATTTCAGCTCAGACCTCAGTTTTGGGAAGCATGCACTAGCTGAGTTGCGAGAACAGTGCTACCCGATCAACAAACGTCGTGTCTCTGATGTGGATGGCATCAAGAATGGCATCAAGAATGCCTCTGATGTGGATGGCATCAAGAACAAATAATCCAGTAGAACCTCCGTCTTTGGTCCCATGCAGCGAGTATGACACCCCCACAAACTGAGTGGAGCTAGAGGTACTTGGTGTGAGCTTTGAGTTGATACCCGTCTACTTCCCTCTTTGCCACTGCGCATATTAGATGAAAAACTATAGGATGCCTGCAGGCGTGGAGAGCCACGCTGTCAGTTGTAAAGGACGACTCAGACGGCGTTCCTAGTGTAATATCTTCTGCGAGGCTGTACTGCGATATAGTTAGAGGTAGAGTAGTAACTACTGTAGAGGTAACGAATTATGATGTTCCGTGTAGCTCCTACCATCGGCTCGTTTGCATGCTCGTATGCATCGGGCAGGATATCGATAATATATTCGACTCCGCATGGTGGTACTACAAAGCTAGGGAGACGGAGGTTCTTTTGATTTTTGGTTCTGGATGGCATCCACGACAACGCGATTGCTCGTCCCGTTGAACAAAGCCGACCTAGACGTGGCTCAAAAGGTGGCCAAGGTGATTGTAGCGGGCATTTATCTCTGCAAGATTGTCTCCTATTACTCTTTTTTGTTAATACCAAATAGAACTTGAACTTGAACTAATTTTGGGGGCCATCTGAATATCCCGTTTTTCGGTGTGTTAGCCAGGTAAATTATATACTGTTACTTTCTTCTTGGCACACCTAAGACGGGGCACATAGCCCCTCGCTAAAGAGGATGCTAATATTACAGCATTATAATATTAACATGCGGTACACTAGCCCTTATCTCAGAGACGGTGCACAATAGTTGGGAACCCAGAAGTAAGGCGCTCGAGTAATCTACTTGAGTACCGTGCAAATGATCTTCATAGCTTCAAAGTATAATGAGGCTGGTGTACGAGATTAGTTGATGCCCACCTGGCCACCCCCCCTCAACAACACAATAAAATAAGCTTACACCATCGGGGTTGCACTTCGAAAGTGGTCCATCTCCTGAGAACTCGACTAAAACATCGCTAAGTTTCTTCGTCGAATCTGCAATGAAGAAATTAAAAGTTAGATTAACACTGCTTCGGCCCACTAATTTCAGGCCCTTCACCCCAGGCCAAAGCGGAATTAACCAACACAGCCCATTACGCACAGCTCAGGCGGCCTAAACGCGGCTGGCTAGACCTATACAAAAAGCTAGGACCTGATCTGACTTAACAAACCGAGGAACCCATGGATATTCTATGTTTAAATAAAATAGGCTACATATTCGGTGACAAAATATCCATGATTTTAGTTTTAGGAATCATTCCAGAAATCCAGGGAAACGCACTAGACGGTAGTGAAACAATCTATTTGTAGGCCTTCGACCAATTGCATAATGTTAGTGGCTATTGCTTTTTATGTGGACTAGAATCAAGTATTGTTCCCATGTCAGCAATATTTTAAAATGCATCAGCATAAATATTGTTATGATTGTTTGTGCTTGTTATGCATAACGTTTCATGCATGAGCTTTCAAAATCACAACATACTACATCCCAAGTGTTGTCTGTTGAAACCGCGCATCCTTGTGTTATCTGTTATGAAACTTCTGACAGTGTGTGTTATTTGCCTGAATGACGACCCAACGCTAGCATGTAGAATACAAGCTATTAAGGAAATAAAGTACATTATACATTATTATACGTCTTAAGTCTACAATGTAAAACAATCCCAAAAAGTCCCAAAGTTAACTCTAATTGCTCCATCACATGAACTGTACAGCAAGAGCTTTATTCCATATTTAGTCCAGTCCTCCATTCTTTCAACAACGTTGTCCCTGTCTTTCGACAGCCTGACGAGGACCCTTGCCAAGATGGACCGAAATATCGCTGCCAAAGCATCATAGCTGACGTATTCGTTTACCCAGTATTTGAATATACATATCTAACTCGAAGTCACTTCGTTTCTCTCATATTTAGTGCTCTATTACAAACTTATGAAAAGGACACGGGCACTGGTAATAAATTGGTGGTAAGGCCCATAACATCCCTCCTTTCGACACTCATATGGAGGACTGCTTAATATCTTTTATCAGCTTAAATTAGCTGGATGTTGGCCCAAAGAACAGGAGATGAATGATGACCAATTTATTACTGTCAATATTACTGTCCACGTCCTGATATTTATCCATAAGAAGTACTGATCTGAGAAAGGATAAACAGTTTTCAAACTCGTGAGAACAAGTGAGATTTTGTGATGACAGTTTATGAGAAAATCACGAGATTTGCAAGAAACATGGGGAAAAGCAGTGAATTTCAGCAACCAATCAGAAATTAGTTTGTAATAATAAAGTAAAAAAACAATTACTATTATCGTAAAACCATTATTAACAAGATTATGATGCATCCAAGATCAGGCATATTTTCCTTGCCTAAAGGCTATATCTGGCCAGCAAAAGAGGCATCATTTCACAAAAACCTAGGGTAGAGGGGGGGGGGATGGCATCATTCCGGATAATTAGCTTGGGTTAAAAAGGTTATAGTTGAATGACAGACCTTTTTAAAATACACTGCCTATCACAACTCTGTCAAATCACTTCGTTTCTTGCAGATTTTATGATTTTTTATGGGTAGCTTTGGTCTCCCTTGGAAAGCCAGGGGTTACATGGGGGCACATAACCATTAATCATAGTAGAGGTATGTTCTTTATCTGCCATCCAATAACCTGAATGTGGCTTGAAAAGAGTGTTTCCCGATGAAAAATTCTTTGACTGTGTAGTTGCATGGAGCATTGGATGTAGTTTCGGTGTAGTTTCACTCTAGTTTGACGTACTTTTGTTTCAGTTATGAAAGTAAAGTATGTCTACAGTTTTATTTGTCCATTCCACATACTGTATTTTAATAACGAAAACAAAAGTACGTCAAACTACAGCGAAACTACACCGAAACTACATAAAAACAACGCACCTATAGTAGCCTAGTATGGAATAGTTTAATTAGTGACATGTAGTAGTATGGAATACTTTGATAAACATGCCTGACTGGGTTAATCTTATGTAGTAGTATCCGATAGCATCCAGTTTACCAGTAGTAGCATGGAATGGGGACAGTTACTACTGCATGCTACTTTTTCGTACTAGGGTCCATACGACTAATTCTCAGAAATTTTTCATCGGGTTCTGCACTCGTCTGTGCAGCCCACAAGTCTGTATCCCCAACCAATATGTTTCTGTGGCTCACAGTGTGGATAAAATTTAACAAACAACTCTCGAGATGAATTTCAATTTTACAGATAGAAATTTGGAAGGAAATTCAAATTTGTTGGTGAATTCAAGTCCAAAGTCCAGATAATATTTTTCTGAACAAAAACTAGTTTGTCAAGCAGAAGTGCACATAAAACTGGGGACACTTCTAGTACAATATGGTAATGTCTCCCCAAGCTTGATGCAAGTATGTACTATGATGTCGTAACTAGGCTAAACACAAATCTCATTTACTGGAATATAGCCTACAGCAGTACAGCTACAATAAAGGCAAAACCAGGATAAAACTCTTTGTAGGTCAAGCCATAGTGTGTAGTGCACACTTCTGTTTCTGCAACAAACATTACAAAACGTGGATGACACGGATATGCTTCAAGAAACGCCATCCATAGCCATTCAAATTTTACACCTTAAGTTATATCAGCCCGTTTACACAAGCCAATACCCCAAAAATTCATCTAACCTACGTTCAACTTTCCAACAATCTTCTCCTTGATTGATTTGATGATGATGATTGAATTAAAGACCCCTCTTGACTACTAGGTCACTTGGGTCTTCCTTGATTTGAAATTAAAGTGTGTCCTCTTTCAAAATTGGCGCCGTTGCCGATGTAACAGCAGGCGGACTTACAAGAATCCCTACAGTATAGTTGTCTAGCTATAGAGATACAGAACCCTTTCTCTGACATTTTTTGTATACAGTTTGTATACGTAACTGATACGTATCTTTGTTATAAATAAAAAAAAAAAAAAAATCAGATAAGAAAGTTTGTACACTGTATTTAACACTCGGAGTAAAAGCAAGGGGATTAAACTTGAATTTCGCGAGGGAAGACCGAAGTTAAAGCACAACTCTTACAAGAAATGATCTTTTCCCTACGAAATGGATCAGAAAAAACGTTTTCGAAAATACTATTACTTTCCAGCTGAAATTAGCGATTTTCTTGTTAGCGCTTGTCGACTATGTCCAGCCTTCCTGCTCTCCGACGCGGCGGCTGGGCGCAAAACATTTTAAAACTGAACACACCGTGGTTAAAAGTTGGAAAACTAAGCAAATAAAAGAAGTAATAAACAGGAGCTTCTCAGATCCGCATGTGTGAAGGAGTTGTCAGCGGACGTTGAAGATTCCGGCAAACGTTTCGTTGTGTGACGGGCAAAACTCGGCAAGGCCAAAAAAGCGCTAAATTTCGTAGGCACAAAACGAAACAACGGAGAAAGGTGGGGATTTTAGAAGCTTATAATTCTGTATGAGAGCTAGGTATATTATAAAAGGCAGAATAAGCAAGAGGGGTCCTTTAAGATAAGGTGTTTTTCGCGATCCCACAAAGAGGCTGTGGCTCAAAAATTAAGTGTTTCCACAATAGAGAGATTGCAGCCTACCCAACGAAAACGGAAAGGGGCATACAAGTTATTTAATACTCCTTGGACTTTCGACTTTATCCACGTTTGATAACTATAATAGGCCTATCAATGATTATAAACATTTCGCTGGCTCTTTCTTAATTATGATCCTTGATGATGGTGTAGAAATATCCGTTTTCGTCGGATAGGGTGCAATCTTTCTATCGTTGATGTGGCCCACAAGTGTGTTTCCGGGACCAACAAGAGGAATTTTCTCGCCGTTCCCCTGGGACTCCCACACACAGCGGAGTCCCCGCGTGTTTTTTTTTGTCCCAAGACTGTACTTCCCGTTTACTCGCGAGTCCCCACGGATGGTGAATGCTCCGATTATCGTCACCATTATCGAACAGAACATACAACTGAGAGTCCGATTTTCTGAGGCATGGGGGGAGGGTCCCCTACCCCTCTTCGAACCGCCCATGATGGTCGACATAAACTTAGAATCCTTCTAGTACAAAATGGATGGTAAAAGCGTAAGACTGATATTCTATTTACTGATATTTTATCTTGATTTTTTTTCAGACAACTAAAGCCAAAGAGGCTTAAAAAGCCCATGATGTTGCCGAATAATTCCGAAGCATTAAAACGCCTCAAATTCATGATGAAAATCAAACCTTTGTAAAGACTTTAGACAGGGTTTGACTTTGTAACACTCTGTTACTTGCCCTTCTGAAAAGCGATCGAGCCAAGGAAATGCCGTTTCGAAGTTGATCTGTTTCGCCAGTTTCATGCTGTCCTGCGGACGATTGAAATCTATGGTCAGTGGTGAACTTTTGCCTAAGGCGTATTTTCGCCGTTTCCCGAGGAGTCCTCGGGGAATCGAAGGGAACGGCGAGAATAGAGGGAGTCACTCCACGCGGACTCCGCGTATGGAAAACAGCGAGAACACGGGGAATGCTTTTAAAATGATTTTGTTGTTCCAAACAAAAAGAAAACAATATGAAGTTGATGAAATTTATCTGGATCCACTTTATTTTTGGTTTTGCTTATCCTGATTGTTTTTAATTAATTTTACTTTGCATCAACACCATCAAAAATGTATTCCCTCCGAATCTTAAAGGGAGTCCTTTTTGATGATGGTGATGGTATTCGAGCATTCCCCGTCCGTGGGGATTCGCGAGAATACAGAGAGTGAGTCCCCGGGACTAACAAAAACGCGGGGACTCCTCAAGTGGAGTCCTCGGGGAACGGCGAGAATACACCTCTAGTCAAACTAAGCAGCTGCATAAGGCCCCAAACCGCTTAATTGGCAACGGTCAGGGGCCGAAGTGATAAATGCAAAAATTACAGCGTTTAAAAGAGTACGTTTGATAGTTGCTTATTTCATTTCTAAGTCTGCTGGTCTACCTTACACAAACAATGAAAATAAATGTAAAGTTTGTTTTTTCTAAATCATGTCCAGCCAGTAAAAGTCAGACGATCCATCTAGCGTTTGAGTTATCCAGCCTTGGTTCACAGTCTATCTATTCGTATCGTGTGATCCAGTTTTCCAGTGGTTTATCCTACTTCCTGGGGCCCCAACCTCGGAAGTGGCCCCTGCTAGGGGCCAAAGTGATGTGAAAATTAGAATGTGTAACAAAGTATAGTTTGTACTTGTTTATTTCCTTTCAAGGTCTGCTTGTCTTTTTCTAAAGCCAACGTACGTTAAATAAAGACATAAAGAAGTAAAGTTTGTTTATCACCAAATTACCAAAAACGGGGCCTTACTATGTTAGCTGCCTATAGGCTCTGAATCTCTGAACATAGGAACTGAAACTTACAGGACGCCAGATCTTGCAGCTGTTGAAATTCGGAAGGTGATAGCTTCTCCCATCGTCTTGTGCATGGCTTCTCGGCAATATCACTCGACCGCGATTCGCTGTTACTCAGATTAGCCCTCTTTTCGCGCTTCTTACTCTTAATCATCACCATTATCACCAACCCATATCCCTAATTCCCAACTTCAAAATAAATCACTTCAACTCTGGCTGTTCTCCACCTCTTGTTTCGAGTTCACTCTTTCGACGCCCGAGGAACACTGACTGATTCGGGAACGATCCTGGAGCATGTCACTTTACTAGAAGAGAAATATTGACTGGAAAGCTCTCTCCGGAGCGGCACAGATCCGCTTTCGGCTTTCGAGAAAAGAGACAGAAAACCACCTGATATCTATCCGAAAATGCGTCCGGCAGGGTGATGTATGCTGACGAAGAAGACAACGAAGTTTGGCGAGCACTTACGGAAGATCACATCCTTCAGACTGACAGCTTTTATGATACCCCACGGAGGATCCAGTGCTCCGCACAGTCTCAATGTATCATTCTGTATATGTAGCAGTTACTTCACTCTTTTTCGAAAGCTCTTCCAAGTTCTGTGGGGAAGTGCATGGGGAAAGAAGGGATATTTAGGAGCGCCAGACTTCCAGTTGCACAAAAGAACTGATGACGAAAACCGCGGATAAATGCAGTGAAGCAGTTTGCGACCGAGCGTGACTGGCAACGGTCCAAAACACCAGCAATTCATTCCTGAACAGAGGCGTGAGGCTTTCAGGGCTTTTGGGTGTGAATAGGCGATTACAACGCCCAGGAAGGCAGATTCTCACTCTCTTTCTTAGAAATGCTGGTAGCTGGTTGACTACTGCATTAATTTACCAACCAACCTATTAACTTTCCCACGGGCCAGTTGCGCCTCACTCGCAGCTGATCGAATAACACAACCCATTTGTGATCGACTAAAAACGGGAATGGAACGGAATGACATGGTGCAGGGGGAACGCGTACTAAAACCGGGAACAACGTACTAAAATCTGGAACGCTGCACCAGGAGTGAACAGTACTAAAAGGGGGAACAATGCACCGGCCACCGTCCTTCCTTCTTTTAGTAGTTTGTTTGGGCACGAGCCAGATCACGATCCTATTCTAGTAGTCATGTTCCTTCTTTTAGTCGAGTCACCTCCGCACGAGGGGTGCGGAGTTGATACTTTTCACATGGGCAGCGCAGTGAAACGAAACTGAACTGAAGCGAAGGTGCCGCAGTAAGCTCAGAAATGAAAGAAAAAAATCTTACCAGGCTATGAGAAGTGGGTAAGGCGTCGCTTCGCTGACTCTGAGGCCATTTCTTCCGGGGTTTGTGGATGGACAAAGAAATGAAACTGAACTGAAAAAAATAATGAACCAAAATAGACGGAATGGAACTGAAAAATTTTTCAATTGGTGGGTCGTTGCGTGAGGAGATATTTGGGCAAGAAATTATGGAAGAAGGGATTTTGTAGGAAATATGGGAAGGTTCGGGAGGTGTCTTAAGCAGGATATGGAGCACAGGGGCACTTTTATGGCACTTGCACACTTGAATTCTTCAGGGCCTAAAATTTTGCAACACGCGTAGGGACAATACGGATGGATAGATCTGGATGCAACTTGGACAGTGGTCATGGGTCCTAGATAAGCTATTTTGAAGTACGAACCAGACCGGCTTCCGTTGGTGGAGTTGGAGGGTATGTTCTTCGGAAGTGTTCCGATTCGAGTAAAATTTGGTGAGTGGTAAGAACAAAGGCCCTAGATGCAACATTTAGATATCCGGATCGCATCCGACCACGGTGGAGGGAGTAGGATGGGGAGGCCCAGACATTGTGTAACAAGTGTAAGGACAAATGGATGGAGGGATCGGGATGAAACTTGGATCGTACAAAGGTCATGGGTCTTAGGTATGCTATTTTGAGGTCCGAAAAGTCAGACAAATACTAGCCTGTTCGTTCTCGAGCTGGACGGACAGTCCGGTCAGAATCCCGCCAAAGCTGGAAGCTTACGAATGAACAGAACTATCTTACTTTCAGTGAAAGGTATTCCGTAGGGAATCTCGCTAAGGGGTCTGTAAGGATTAAATTCCAGGTTTACGGGTTCCAGAAATCTATTGGACCCGATTGTCTTCAGCATCAGGAAGTCCAACAAATGGACGAACATAAAAAAAATGCTAGAGAAAAAGCAAATTCTTTACAATAGCATCCTTTGTCACCTATTTTTTCCCATACGGCGTTTTTGGATTCACTGGTGACTGCTTCCTAGTGTTATAACCCGTTACCGGACTCATAGAGTCCAGTATTTCCTCACTGGTGCGGTCTAGCCAGAACCTGGCCGGAAGGCAGGTTCCAGTGGGATGCCACCGGGAAAGGGTGAAAAAAACTCCATACAGAGGAATAAACGGACACCGGTGAATAAAAACCAGAAACTACAACGAGTGCAACGAACGCGCCTAATACAGGAAAAAATAACCCAGCCAATTCAAACGGACAAAGAAGCATTAAAGGATCCCTCTTGCTTATTCTGCTTTTTTATTATCCCTAGCTCCCTTATGGAATTATAAGCATCTGAAATTCCCACTTTTCGTCGTTCTTCCGTTTTGTACGCTTTTTTGGCCTAGCCGAGCTTGCCCGTCCCGCAACGCAAAGTTCGCCGAAATCTTCAAGGTCCGACAACTCTTTCACACATTGGAATATGAGAAGCTTCAGAGCAATGTTTTCATTTTGAAGGGTTTGGTTTTCCCGCTTTTATGCCGCGGCGCATTCAGTGCTGAAATATTTTGCGTCCAGCCACCGCGTCGGAGAGCGTGAAGGCTGTATAGAGTCAAGAAGCCTCAACAAGAAAATCTGTAATTGCGCGTAGAAAATAGTGGTATTTTCGAAAACGATACTGATGGGCTATTTCATCGTGAAAAGATCATTTCTAGTAAGAGTTGTGCTTTAACTGGCGAACGTATAGCTCATTTTCAGCTGACAATCGATCGGTATAAATTCCACACGTGTGGGCTATTTGTTGCCGGGAGCTGCACAATCCCCTAAATAAAATCCCTGCGTGACAAGCTGACATCCCTAACAAGTTGTTACCGGCCATTCCTCTCCGAGGCTAGACCAGCGTTTCTTTCCGTTTCCAGATATCCCACTTTCCAAACCGGAGCCAACATGTACCTCTGACGACAAAGGCGGACAATGACCTGGGAGCGAGGAATAAAAAGAGAGCCACTGAGAAAAACGTATCCCGGGACAAAGGGGATATCCAGAGACGTCATCGTTGATTGCCATTCCGGAACCTAATTTGTCATGACTAAAGTTTGAAGGGGGAATGACTTGGTGAAGAGGAGGTATGCAGGAAGGCGCCCAAAGGAAGGCAACGGCTGGGGATGGTTTCTATTTCCGAAATAAAAACGATGATATACAGTAGAGGTATGCTTCTTTGAACACTGGGAACCTAAAGCAATGCCATTTTCGTCCACTTGCTGTGACAAGAGTCAACTGCTGGTCAGCAAAGTACCCAATTAAGCTCCTAAGAACACCTGAAAGGATGTTTTGGGTCTTCCTTTTACCACTGTTAGGTTTCCCCAAACCTAAAACCTTGGGCTAACTAGCCCAAAACTGTAGGCCTACTGTTCAAGGTTAAAGTTTAACTGAAAAGCCGACTTAGTTTTGTCTTATTAGAATGAATACACTGAATTATTTGGATTCTGCGAAGGGATTTTTTTATTTTCCACTATCTGCTCTAGTTATGACATTCAGAATATCTGCGGCCGTCCCCACAACTTAAATTCTACTATGACGCGAGAAATTTTAATCTCAACACAAATGCGGCTTTTCAGTGGGCAGTGGTTAGATTGGTGGAGACTGCTTAGTGCCTGAACAAAAAAAAATGATAAATTTTCTCGTAAGGCATACATCAAAAATACAAGCGCATGAAGGCACCACAGATCACACGGAAATTCCACTATTAGAAAATCGACTATTCGTGAATAGCGGAACAACGAAGTAACTCATTTTCAGCGGGTCTTCAAGCCAATTTAAGTGAATAAGTGATGGGTAACTAGATTGTCCTATCCTAGCTCTTTTCGATTAAACTTTAAGTGTTCGAAGAAGAAAACCTCTACTGTAAATGAAGAGTGGTTAAGGCCGTTAAGCTCGGGTCTGGCAAAAGCCACATTCTGATTAAATGTTCCAGAATATGAAAACCAGGGTGAGTTCCAACCTCCGAACAACAGTTCACTACACCAGCAACATAATCAGTACAGAATCTACGAATTGGTACTCATGGTCAATTTTTACCTACCATATTCCAAATTGTGTTAGGTTAGTAGTTCTTGGCAACTTGACTGCCTTGGTCTATGATCCACTTGCCTCCTCCTTCAAGGCGTGCCATCTGTCACTTGTTACTACCTGACTCCTCCCATAAAGGAGGAGCCAACTCATCCAACGGCCAATCCCGGGCCTCATAATTACCTGAAAAATTGAAAATCTGAGAGGGAAACTTGAGTTTTGAAAAACAAAAAGCGGAGCCCCACTTTCAACGGGTTCCGGGTTAGGGCGACCTCCCCCCCCCCCCACACACACAGGCAGTCCCTTGTCGGACATGTCTAGAAGTTTTTGATAAAATATTGGATATGAAAATATGTTTTACGAAAAAGCATACATAAAGGCGACCACGCGTTTACATTTGACTCGCGAGTCTAGGGAAAATCTTTAAGTGCTTGCAGTCAAAACTGCAGTTGGAGGGGGGGGGGGGGGTTGGTGCCGGGAGAGATTTCGACGGGGGGACCGGTCGGGGGGTTTTGCCTGGAACCCTTTAAACAACACTGAACGATTAAGAAGACAGGAATCTACGGCGCCGCAATAAAAACAAATACTGACCGAGAAATCCCCTAGCACCCCATGAAGAAATTACCTGTCCACCACCAAGCGCCGCTATATGCTTGAGAACGATCGACACCAGACGAAGGGCCAAATGTGATCGACGCCCAGTCGAACTCAATGGCCATAAACGTTTCAACATTTTTTTTGTCGAAGATTATCACTCTATCTCGTTTATGGCAGGAGGTTTACCTTACCCTGGATCCTCCTATGCCCCCTGAGGCACCCACGAATAGGCGCCAGTCTTCTCTCTGGTGGTTGCTGCCAGGAAGTCGTCCCACTAGGTTAATTGCTGAGGTTGTGGCTGCGACAATAAATCAATGGTTAAATCCCGAAACGTCTGAAACAGCAGGCACCATAAAGACATAGGCCTGCAAACAATCGTTAAATGTCGAAATGTCTAAACCAACAGACGACAAACCTGTTCAGGACCTGTAAATGGATCGTATGTTTAAATGGGCCTAAGTACAAACACTGGCCAGGGAACAACTTAGGGACAACAATGGGAAAGGATCAAGCAGTGTTCTTTTTTCTCAGTAGATGTTCAAAACGGAAGCGGTACGTAATCGCGTTGAAACTTAAACTACGGCACACACCCGACCGATAAAATTTCGCGTCCCAAAATACGCCTGCGATATCCGCGTTACTATGGGGAACTTGCATGCGATGCGTCAAAATTCCGACTTCGAAATCTGGAACGTGTGTGCACGGACACGAATGAATTTATTACGTGACGCGTAGCTCCTAGCCTCCGCTCGTTTGCATCGGGCAGGGTACGGGAAATATTTGACTCCGCATGGTCATATTACATAGATAGGGAGACAGAGGTTCTATCCGATTATTTTTTCTTGGTATAACCCAACAGTCTGTGTACTCCTGAAGCAGTTCGAACGCCTTGGGACCCAACGGCCTCTGAACCGGACGGAAGGACGCTCCCCAATCTCAGCGCGTTACATTTACGTCACAATAGTTGCGTTTTTGCTGATACCACGGTTACTCGATCTGCAATTAGTCGTTTTTGCAGTTACCGTGGTATATGGTATACGCTCCACTGCAAAAACGACTATAACCGAAATTGCACTTTTCGAAGTAATCCCAAAAGAAAAACTGATATCCAGTTACATCACTAAGTGCCGAACTTCTTTCTCACCAATTCGACAAAATTTGATGAAAGTGAGATGACTTTTCAGATACCACGACCAGATACCACGGTCGGACCGTGATATCTGAATATCTGTTACCACGGTAACTGGCCAGATACCCCGACTACTGCAAAAACGCCCGTGGTATCAGATACCACGATAACTGCAAAAATGACTTTAGACCGTATATCAGATACCATGGTATCAGCAAAAAAGCAACTAATTGTATACACCGCAACATCATCACTATACTAGATCTTCTAGTAACATTGTTACCCCTCGTATTGTTACTTCCCGTTCTAAGTATTCTACTCATTATCGAGGAACCCAAGCTTGGAACGCACTGGCTCCAGATCTAAAGACAAAGACTGAGATCGCTGATTTTAAAATACAATTGAAAGAATGTTTGTTAAATAAATATGATTTTTAACTTATTAGTTTACCCGGTTGTTTCCTTTTTTGGTTTGTGTTCTCTGTACCATTTCGGTTGCTTCATGTCGTGATTTGGATGTTTTAGGGATATAGTGTTTGTAGGTCAGATATGGCCACCCCCTAGGACAGGCCAGTGCTTTCTGGGGTGGCCCTTATGTGTTTTGTAGTATTATCCGTTTAATAAACTCTTTCTCTCTCTTAACAGTCGGTTTACTCTCGACTTTTCTTCTCCGGGGCTTTACTGCTGGTGAGCTGTTAGTACAGGTAACGAATTGTGATGTTCCGCGCAGCTCCTACCTCCGCTCGTTTGCATCGGGAATCCATTCGGCTCCATATGGTCGTTTATCAGATATCGAGAGGTTCAAGGTTCAAGGTTTTATTATTTACAACAAAACAAAATAACTAAATATCAGGAAGTTACCCGGCAGAGAGGGACTCAACAAATGCTCGGGCAACATACAAATGCTCGGGCAACATACGGAGGTTCTCCTTTTTATTTGTTCTTGGTCCACCCAACCAATCCCTCTTTACTTGGAAGTCCGAGTTTTCTGCATCTCATGTCATACCGAGGTCCTAAACTCCTTCCTCACAGTCAGGACTCGCTTGAAAACATCGCGATGATCACCAGTAAAATTCTTCGCCTGTTTCTCGTATCGACTAAAATGCCGAATTCGTGAACCTTGACATATTCGGTCTTCCCAGCTCCAAAAACGGAAACTTTGGTATGTTTTCCATCACCGATTACTCCCGGAAAAAGGCAGGATATTCCTAGTGTGAATAAGGGTTAGAAGGAGAAAACAATGTTTTAGTCGAAGGTATAGAACTTATAGCGTCCACAACTGCGCGATGTTCGCGACCTAATCTCAAGGTTCGGGATCCCAAGAGTTATTTTTAGCGACCAAGGTCATCATGGCGCACGTACATGGGGAAAGCTCTCTATTTGGAAATATGTGTAGTAGGCTACGCGTACTGTAAGCACTTGCAAAGATTGATCTTTAATATATTTAGCCATTACGTCCATAACGTAAGCAGGGTTACCAGCTGTGTAACGAGCCAAAACGCTTCTGGATAGAGTGAAACCAAAGCTGTGTGGGCCCTGCAGCTGGTCGCTACATTCACATGTTGAGGCTTTGATGTTGGAGGTCTTTAGAGGAGACACCGTCGTCATCTAATTCTATATGTCCATGCTTTTTCAGCAACATGCTATACTGAAATAAATTCCATAACATCAGGGACCCATACATTTCCTGTAATGACTCGCCATTCAGGGGGGCTTGTCGATAAGAGATTTCTGATGCGCTCTGACCGGACGTAAGATAGTTCGAGAAATACCCACGGGGACAGAACACCCGACTATCCAGGTAGACAAAATTTGGGATTGGCTGCTGGAGAAGAGCTTCCGCGTTGAGGGAGGAGTCTCTTTGACCTCACGTCCAATGAGGCAAGCAAGAACGCCGATTCGACCCAAGCGGGATTTTGGAAACTAGGAGAGGTTCGGGCAACATAGCAACATAGAAGCATAGGAAATGACAAGCCCCCTGAATGGCGAGTCATTACAGGAAATTAATGGGTCCCTGATAACATTCACACAAGGGTGTGCAATTTCAACAGGATATGACACGAAACACACATCTGTTGACGTTGCAGAATATAAGGTTTTTTCGCGGCACACCTATGGGCCACACACCTCTGACAGTTTGTCCCGGAAGCATGATTGTGTGCCACAGAGTCAAGCCGCAAGTTTAAACTGGCGGAACGCTGTTTTATCAGTTTTTTTGGTAATTACAAATGTCTAGAAATAAAGACAAAATCCAAATAAAATCTCAATAAACAGAACTCCAAGCTTACGTCCTTACCAATGCTTACCATTCTGTGCAAAAATAATCCTCTTTTCGGAAAGAAAACACTCTTTTCGAGCAATGGCTTGTGGGGTCGCGGCACAACGCATATTTATTAATAATAATTTAAATCAAAAGAAACGGCTTTCCCCTGTAGATAATTCAAACACCTATAGTGCACTCGAAACTATTGATCGATTCAGCATTAACCGCATCTTCGGTAAGGCTGTTCCAAGGATCAACAATTGTGTTACATAGCTGTTTTAGTACATAACAGAGATGTAGTCTCGGTCTCGAGGCCAGCCTCAAGGCCAATACCTACAATCCTTGTCTCGGTTAAGACATACCAGCGGTAAATTCTTGCTCTTGGCCTTGGTCTTACTTTTAGGTCTTCGAGATCTAGCCAGGTGTCGAAGACCGTCACTACACCCGGATTATCCCAAAGGAAGGTAAAGGGTTAATTATGGCTTGCAGTATCAGGATCAGATTTCCAGATTTGTGAACGGAAATTTCCCGCTTCAAATCGACCCAGAAAAACTGAAAGAGATTTCGACCCAATTTCAGGTTATTTTCTTCCTGAGATCGACTGGAATTTCGGCCTTGGGCAATTTGCTGGGACGATTCCGACCAAATTTTCAGGCCGAGATCCCGGTCGATCAGAGAAAGAATCTAACCTGAAATCGCGTCGAAATCTGTTTCACTTTGTCTGAGTCGATTTCAGGCAGTGTATTTCCGTACCGTTTTTTTTACCTCAATGCCAGGGCTAAGTCTTGCTCTTAGTTTGGAGGCCGGCGCGAAGATCTTCGTCTCGGCGTTTTGGTCTTGTCGAAATTACTATATCAAAACAATGGCTAAAACGGAAATTCAGCTACGATGTTTGACAGAAATATTTTGGCCCTTCGGCAAGGGTCCTGGTTAGTCTGTTGCTGGACTGGAAGAAATGAACACGCAAAAAATAAATGCAGCTTCTACCTACTATAATCCGTGACATCACTGGTAAGTAGTAACAAGAACAAATAATCTGACAGAACCTCCGTCTCCCTATCTCTGTAAAACGACCATGCGGAGTCGAATATTTCCCCATACCCTGCCGGATGCAAACGAGCGGAGGCTAGCAGCTACACGGCACATCATGTTTCGTTACCTCTACAAATAGCCATATCGCTGTGGAAGCTTTCAAAGTAAAAACCGATTGGTTCTCTGGACGCGCTCCAGAGCGGGTCAGTGTGCCTTCTGCACTAATTCCTCTGCTATGAGCAACGGGGAAGACAAAAGTAGACGGGTATCAACTTAAAGCTAGATTACCTCTAGCTCAGCTCAGTTTTGTCGGGGTATCCATAGTCACTGCATGGAACCAACGATGGAGGTTCTATCAAATTATTTGTTCTTGGTAGTAATCAGCAAGTCTATTGGTAAAACAAATAAGAAAGGACTCAGCTCACAACCCTTCTGGGCTCGGCGACGTGGAAAACGATGTACTCAAAGAAGGCCGGATACAACAACTCAAATGATTTTGACTCCTGAAGTGACTCTCTGGTTTCTCATGACTTTTTCCTGTCGCTTCTTTTCTTCCTTGAACGCCTCTGCATTCGCTTTCTTCTCGACGCGTCGCTCCTGAAAAATCGGTAACCATTTCCATAATCCGTGTTAAATGCTACCGCCAAAAATGTTCGCGAAGTCACGGCGGAAAAGTTGAGTATAGAATAGCTCAATTTTTTTAAACACTGAACGATTCGAACCGGCTAAAAATAAAACGTATTTATTTTAACTTCGTAAAATGCCTTATTAGTCAACCATCTTGAACGCGCAATACCTACATGACCTAGAATATGGTATTGCGGACCCGATTCGGAAGTTTCTCTTTCTCTGTTCAAAGAAACAGAGGGAACTCTTCTCACTTTTGGTAGTGAATTTTATTTTAAGTTAGGAATACCATTTAAGTTTTTAAAGTGTTGGATTCAGGTGCGAGCAAACTGTTTACCGGATAGAGTACGTGTTTTTGGGATCCCAAAACGTTAGTGACGGATACCTATGACATCGCAAAAAGTTGTCCGTCTGTCCGTCTGTCTGTCTGTACGGTCTGTAACTTTCGAAGGGAATGAGATATTTTGATGAAACTTGGTGTGAGGATTCTTTGGGTCAAGAGTAAGGTCAAGTTCGTAGATGGGCTCTGTAGCCCTATATTTAGGGGTGGGGGAGGGGGTTTAGATTAAGGGGCAAACAAAATATTTTTAAACAGCTAATGTGATAGTCGATTATGGGGCAAGAAGACATGCTGAACACGATGGTGAAAACCATTTTCCCACCGGACGATTAGTTCGCCCGGAATCCGGCCAAAACCGGAAAGTCTGTTAAAAGTAAAAGTTTTATTTGAAGTTGATTAGATGTTCGATTTGGGGGTAAGATAACATGCTGAACACGATGGTGAAAACCATTTTCTCGCCAGACAAGTAGTTCGCCCGGAATCCGGCCAAAACCGGAAAGTTTGTTAAAAATAAAAGTTTTATTTGAAGTTGATTAGAGGTTTGATTTAGGGGTAAGAAGACATGCTGAACACGATGATGAAAACCATTTTCGCTGGGCAAGTAGTTCGCCCAGAATCCGGTCAAAACCGGAAAGTTTGTTAAAAGTAACAGTTTTATTGGAAGTTGATTAGACGTTCGATTTAGGGATAAGAAGAACACTTTTTCTACCCGGACAACTTGTTCGCCCGGAATCCGGCCAAAACCGGAAATTTGGCAGAAGAAAAGCAGGAAGTTTCGATCAGTATCGTCAAAATAGATATGGCTTATAGCGGTATATTTGAACTTGGTTTTCTCAGATGATTAGCCTGGCGAAGACTGGATCTGGCGAAGACAAGACCCGATTGTCTGGATCAAACATTAAATTTTTGGGATCCCATCGAAACCTTTGGTCTTGTTCCTCTTTCCATCTTGATGAGGATGGTTTTGATCATTTTCTCTTCAGGTGCCAGGAGCTTTCGCATTTATGGGGTTCTTTATTTTCTGGGAATGGTGGGCAGCTTCTTGATATCTTACGATCTACGTCACCAAGAATTATTGTTCTTTTGATAATTCTGTGCAAAAAGCACTCTAGTTGAGAAGTGCTGTTTCTTAGTTCGTTATTTTGTCTTAGTGTATTATGAGTTGTTTGTTGATACTGCATATTGCCTTTGATTTTTCAATACAGATAAATATATATATATACATACACCTGTACTTCTGTACGTTCTCTTTCCTGTAAGATGTGTGAAAAATAAACCTTACATTATAAAAATAAATATGACACTACATTACATTATAGTACAATCTTCCTTTCCGCAAGGAGTATGAAGAGATAGCAGCGGATACAATTCAACCTTTTTCTTTTTATCAGAATCGATGACGCAGATGCCACCTAGTGGTCAGTCAGACTGCCACTAAAGTGGAACTTCATCCCGTACCGAACGAGGGTGTGAAATGAACGATGCGGGTCTTGTTAGATAACCCTTGGTTCAAACTACTGCGTAATATCAAGAACAAATAATCAGACAGAACCTCCGTCTTCCGTCCCATGCAGCGACTATGGATACCCCGACAGAACTGAGCGGAGCTAGAGGTACTTGCTCTGGCTTTGAGTTGATACCCCACTACTTCCATCTTCGCCGTTGCTCATCGCAGAGCAATGAGTGCAGGAGGCACGCTGACCCGCTCCGGAGCACGTCCAGAGAACCAATCGGCTTTGACTTAGAAAGTTTCTTCCGCGCGGCTTCACAGCAATACAGCTATTTATAGAGGTAACGAAACATGATGTGCCGCGGAGCTCCTAACCTCCGCTCGTTTGTATCGGACGGGGTACGGGGAAGTGTTCGACTCCGCACGGTCATATTACAGAGATAGGAAGACGGAGGTTGTATCTGATTATTTGTCCTTGGTTATATTCGGCACGATTTTTTCTTTGACTTCAAGTACGACAGTATCGCATGGATGTTTAAATAGCATCGCAGATCTAACAGGAAGCTGAGCGTTTCTGTGAAGATAATTCTGCAGGAGACAAAGAAATCCTCGGGAGATAACCTCAGAACTTCTCTGAAGACCCTAGGGACAACCTTTTTACGGGAATTTTAGTCAAACTTCAAATATGCTCTTTTTCAAATCGGGTTGAATTTAGGCTTATTCAGCTGATATTTCCGTTCAGCCATTCAAGGAGTACAGTAATTTCTTTCGTAAACAAGAGCTGCAAGCTCATATGGCACTTGCAAACTTTTTAGCTTGTATTCAAGTTATCGTAGTAGGATGTGAATGGATAGTAGCTTTGTCAGTGTGATGGGTTGTTTGGTACTACAGTTACGTTCAAAAGAAATGGTCACTTGGTTATATTTGCTGTTGTATAATATATTTGAACAATTTGTTTTAAGTATTTTGACATCTTATGGAAAAATCAGCGAAATTTTCAAGCACTTCCTTTTGACGGTGACGCTCGGGAGGTTCCGATCGCTCCATTCTAACCGTGTCACATGATTTTCGGTTCCTCCCTCCGACCCCCCCCCCCCACATTCATCGGATCCGGTCTCGACTTGAAATGGTATATCTGAGACATGTGGTCTTTCCAAATACCAAGTTTTATTAAGATTGAATCACCCGTTCGAAAATTATTAATGTCAAAAAAATTCCGGATTCCGACTCCCCTCCCTCCCCCCACTATGGTCGGATCGGGCAAGTGATTATTTCCAAGTTAATTTGGCCGAGTCCATTATAAACCTGCCAAGTTTCATCGTCCTAGAACATCTGGAAGTAACTTAACTCCGTAACACCGGAATTCCGGAACCCCACTCCAACTCCCCCCGTAGTGCACGAATCCAGTCCGGTTCTGTCAATGATGAACCTAGGGACTGTTTTTGTTCCTCCCACCAAGTTTAATCCCGATCGCTCCACTGTAAGCGTGTCACATGATTTCCGGTTCCCCCCTCCGACCCCCCCCCCCACATTCATCGGATTCGGTCCGGACTCGAATCGGCACATTTGAGACATGAGGTCTTTCCAAATATCAAGCTTCATTAAGATCCGATCACCCGTTCGAAAATTATGCATGTCACTAAATTCCGGATTCCGGCTCTCCTCTCTCCCCCCACGATGGTCGGATCGGGCAAGTGATTATTTCAAAGTTATAGAAAATCATCTGTAATCAAAAATTTGAAGCAAAAAGGACGACCATCAGGAGCACGAAAATGTATATTTTGCTCAAAAGTATTGTTTGTACTTCAAGGAATTTAGTTGTAAGCAAAACCCTTGAGGCAAAAACGACATGGGCTCATAGGGATCACGAAAATGTATATTTTGCTTGTATATTTTACTTTGCGGTTAGCATTAGTACTTTAAGGAATGACCGGATCTGGGAACTAACTATTTCTAAGCCAATCATGTCAAGTCTTTAATTTTCAAGCCAAGTTTCATCGTCCTAGCATGTCTGGAAGTACCTTAACTTACGATCACCGGAATTCCGGACTCCCCCCCCGTCTAACTCCCCCAAAATGCCCGAATCCGGTCCGGTTCTGTCACTGATCTACATAGGGCTTGTGCTTGTTCTTCCCACAAAGTTTCATTCCGATCGCTCCACTCCAAGCATGTCAGAAGATTTCCGGATCCCCCTCCGACCCCCCCCCCAGCTCCATCGGATCCGGTCCGTACTTGAAACGGGACACCCGAGACATGTTGTCTTTCTACATATCAAGTTTCATTATGATCCGATCACCCGTTCGGAAGTTATACATACCTCAAGATTCCGGATTCCCCCTCCCTCCACCCCCCCACGATGGTCGGATCGGGAAGCTGACTATTTCCAGGTTAATCTGGTCGCGTCCCTGATTTACATGCCGAGTTTCATTGTCCTAGCCCACCTGGAAGTAACTTAACTCCGTATCACCGGAATTCCGGAACCCCACTCCAACTCCCCCCACAGTGCACGAATCCGGTCCGGTTCTGTCAATGATGTATCCAGCGGTTGTGCTTGTTCCTCCCACCAGGTTTCATCCCGATCGCTCCATTCTAAACGTTTAACATGATTTCCGGTTCCCCCCCTCCGACTCCCCCCACACACATCGGATTCGGTCCGGACTTGATATGGGACATCTGAAGCATTACGTCTTTCCAAATATCAAGTTTCATTAAGATCTGATCACCCGTTCGAAAGTTATGCATGCCACTCAATTCCGGATTCCGGCTCCCCTCCCTCCCCCCACGATGGTCGGATCGGGAAAGTGACTATTTCCAACTTAATCATTTGGGGTCCTTGATATGCCTGCCAAGTTTAATCATCCTAGCTTATGTGGAAGTGCCCGAACTAGCAAAACCCGGACCGACCGACCGACAGACCGACCGACGGACGGACAGAAATTGCGATCGCTATATGGCACTTGGCCGAAGGGCAAGTGCCATAAAAAGGTAGAGCAACTTTTTGCCTTGAAAAATTAACAAATCTTCTGTTGTCCCCCCCCCCACACACACAAATCACATGCGTTTTGTCGAACGAGTTGGAAATGTTGGTATTTTCCAACGCATCCGACACTGCTGTAAAACGCATTGTTTTGCATTGCCTGTCGCACGACCTATGTCTTAAGTAGCAGAACGCAGAACTCTGCGAGAAATCGCAGCATTGTGACCCAAGGGTATGCACGTTTCAACCCAGAAATTTTCTTCTAACGACCAGCGAGATCGTGGCGTCAAGGTTCAGGTCTTTAGCCTGGCTTCACTTACAAGATCCAACGCAGTAAAAATGGACGTTCAGAATTAAGAGAATGAAGCATTCGTTAAGCATTTCTTTAAGTGTGGTGCTCCGTCAATGTTCGTTGGTGAAGGCCTTCCATCCTTTTCGCAAATTAGGCGTTTTTCTGCTATTTGCCTGCAGGAGCGAATTCTAGTCTTCGAACCCGTTGCTAGATGTCCTGGCTGAGACACATATGAGCCTGACACTCCCCAACTTGGGTGTTGTGGGAGAATTTGCTTTCCGTTTTGCGTTTGGTATCGTGTGGTTGTTTATCCCTTTGTTTGCAGAAGCAAATTCTATAGTCTTCGAACCCGTTGCTGGCTGGCTGAAACGCATATGAGCCTGACTTTCCCAATTTGGGTGTTCTGGGGAATTTGCTTTCTTGTAATTTTTTGGATCCCAAAACGTAAGTAGAGGGATACCTATCATCGCAAAGGTTGTCTTTTAGCACGACAATTATCGAAGGGGTTGAGATATTTTGATAAAACTTGGTGGGAGGATCCTTCGGGTCAAAGTATAAGTCAAGTTCGAAGATGGACTCTGTAGCCCTATATTTGAGGGTGGGGGAGGGGTTTCAAATTAAGGGGCAAAAAAAAATATTTTTTGAAATCTATTGAGACGGTCGATTTAGGGGTAAGGAGACACGCTGAATCCGAGTATGAAAGTTATTTTCTCACCCGACTAGTAGTTCACCCGGAATCCGGCAAAAACCGGACACAAAATTTGTCGACCAATTTTCGGCTACCCCTTTTTCAACTTTAATAATAATAATAATAACGTTTATTTCCTGAATAGCCCATATAATTACTCGCTAGCATCGGATCGTCACACAATTATTAACACGGCTAACACTTAATAATCACTTCTCAATAATTGCATTAAAATATTTATATGTATGTACAATTAATAACGAAATATCACAGTTCAGAATTGAAATACTTCACGAAATATGGTACAAATGACGAAAGATACCGGTCAGTAGAGTGGATATCGGGGCGAACAAGTCTCGTACAATTACGGGTTGCAGCGCGAAGCCTTGTTTCGGGTCGAGTCGGGTTTGGGGCTTCGTAATCCGGTAGGAGAGATCTATGAAGATCAGAGGACAAGCATTTACGTCCAAAATCCATTGTCAACTTGTGTCGTCTTTCAGACAGAGTGGAGAGACCAAGCCTATCTAGACCCGCTTCATACGACGTGTAGGCCGGGCCAAGCATGGTCTTCACCGCTCTCTTCTGAATCCTTTCAAGTCTGTCCCTCTGACTATTTCTTCATATAGTATAGCTCTGCGCGCAGAGCGCCTAATCAATGAGCGTACGAGGGAGAGCTCGTGTAATTGAAGATCGAAGGGGCTGGTATATGGGAAAAGAGTAGGTGGTTGCGGGCTATATAAGAGTTGGAAAGTTTAGAGGGGTTGACAACTTCAGTAGTAGGGTACACGCTGAAACCAAAAATAGGCCGATCCCAATTGTGAGACAAGTAGGGGACTTCTAATGGTCTCATGGTTTAATAATAGGCTGTTAGACCATAATCATCTTCGGCAATGAGGGGTTAGCAGTTTTGTCTACTTGGTGTACCTTCAATTTGCTCCTGTGCATTATAAGGTACGAACAATTTGGTACCACGCCTATCACGAGGACATGGACTCGTAAGTAAGAATCGGTTGCTAGAATCTTTGGTGATGAGGGGTTGCCAACTTTTGCTAGTTGGTATACCTTTTATTTTTTGCCAGTGTATCTCATGGTAAGAACAATACGGTACCATGTCTATCACGGGGAGATGAACTTGTAAGTAAAAATCGGTTGCTAGAAGGGCTTCGCGAGGGGCTTGAAACTTTAAACTTTGATCTGTTTCTAAATATTACAAGTAAAGAGTATTGATCTATCGACATCATATATCAGATTTTTGGGATCCCATCGACACCTTTGGTCTTGTTTCTCACGTTGTCCCCGTTTACTATCTGGTATAGTGTGTTTTTTTTAACCTGTTAGTTAACATGGACCTTGTTGGCCGCTGATGAGTATAACGGTTGCCGATATCATGCGTGTCTGACACAAACAAGTTTTCGCTCACAACCTACCTTTCTGTACTCTCTCAGCGCATGCTTTCTCGCTTTTCGCTCCTCAGGGGTTTCATTCTTGGCTCTGATGGACAAAATCGAAAGTGTCGAAAGGATCGATTCTGTTTCATCCTCGAAGTCATCAACACCAACTGCCGGTTTAGTGAATCGGTCGAGCTCAGCTAGGTTCGCTTTTGTGAGTCCTTGTTTCCCGAGGACGCCAACTGGCATTCCGGTTCTGCCGGATATCCGGATCTTCTGAAAAATAATGCAATTGTCAGGGTCTCCGACTATTCACGCCATCGCCTAAACGTTGACCTATGTTATGAATGCCGGAAATTGTGTATTTCAGGCAAGACCAGATGCTCGTGTTCATCAAATCTATCTTTGTAGTCTGTAGGGCAAAACATATTTACACAGTAATACCAGGGATCGTCCAGATAGGACCTGTCCACCGACCAATGTCAATAGTCGCATTTTTTGCCAAGAAGAGATCTTCCAAGTCCTCTGTCATTTCTGGCGCCGTTCTCCTGAGCAGATTTGTCAACTGACCTCGGAGTTGCCAATCTCCTTTCTTTGCAGGCCTGGGCAGAAAGGACAAAGGGCTTGAATTGGATACCGACCAACCTTTACTGCAAGCCTGCAACAACACCATAGCTCTGCCATAACCGGTCCTAAGCTCGGTTTTGAAAACAGGTGGGTTGGGGGATAGGCTTGCTATCTGTCCCCAAAAAACTTCCAGCAAATAAATCGTCAACATTAGCCTCGGGTATAATTTTACTTCCCTTACGACAGGACAACGATAAGACATCGCTGCAGCTGCACAGCTTCGTGATGGATATAGGGGATTCGTTGACGTCTTGCGGCACACAACACGAGGTAGCGAAATTTCAACAGCTACGAGACAACATATCATATGCTACAGAATATTTCCGTTCTGACCTTTCATGTTGTATTTCTTCGCTAGTAACGTTGCAAACCAAGTTTAGTGTCCTGTTTATAGAAACGTAACATTTAAAGGCTTACAAAACTACTTTTCTGTAATATCGGCTAAACAGACAGTGCGTTATCTCATGACTCATATCTGTTGAAATTGCGCATCGTAGTGTACACGGTCCAAAACCTCTGATAGTCTCTAAAATACCCCAATGGCTTGGTGTTGTGAGTATGATACACAAGGGGGTTGTGAGAAATCCGGAAGCATGAATGGATTTTTTGCATAAATCAACTAGCCTACTCATGACGAGTGGCTACATCAGCTGCTCTGCAGAAGTCTTCCATTTTTATCAAAGAACCCACATCGACGAAACCCGACGAAACGGCACCACCCCGATTCTTGCATCTGTTCAATTTTCTCAGCGTTTTTTCCGTGGTTTTGCTAAAAGCCAACGGTCCTCGAGAAAGGCTTAAAACTGCCAAAGCCGTGTGTAATCTGGTAAAATCAGAGACCCATTTTTTAATTATCTACTATTTTAAATGCAAGAACGTAAACAGTAAATACTGCGAGGGGTCCTTTAAGGGTCTAGCAGTTTACGTCCGGGTGGGATTCGGACACAGGTCCCGTTTTCTGTAAGTTGGGATTTTTTAGTTCATTTTTTTTACGTTGTTGTATGTACCACGGCCCTTCAGAGCGTCTGTTGTAGAAATACATACATACCGGGGGCTTATTTGAGGGGACGTCGATTAGGGTAGGCATGTACTCAGATCTGGGGGTTTGAGTCAATATACTGACGCAGTCAAACCGTTCTTCCTCGTCGGAAGATGTGTCAAAGGGGTCGGAATCTTCTTCTTCCTCCGGCTCCGATTCACTAGAAGCAAACAGGAATTAGAAAATAACGGAAACACCCCTTCAGCCCAAGCTGACTGTGGGAATAAATATTTTCCTAATAAATATTTTCCAGGTTTTTCCAAAAGTTCATTTTTCCAACTTGAGCGGCTTTGAGCCTGAAGAGGACCCTTGCCAAGAAGGGCGAAATAGTGCTCTAATAAAATTCAGCTGGCGTATCCGTTTTGCACTGTCAAATCTGACTGGGAATCATATATATGAACAAACCAATCAGAGACATCGTTTGGCGGGGATGTTAGTCAAGTTTTCGCGTAATAGTTGGTGCGCTTCCACAGTGGGCAGACATTGCGAGAGTTTAGGTTTAACCAAATAGGGGTGAGACACAACAGTCTAGTTACCCATCACTCATTCACGTAAACAGGCTTGAAGAACTGACGAAAATGCATTACTTCGTTGCTCCGCTATTCATACAATCGATTTTCATCGAACATAGGGCCTACCTTTTCTTTCAGATTTGTGGTATCTCTATTTGATTGTACCTTTACGCTTGAAATATTTAGCAACTACAACGTTAAACAGCTGCCAAACAAGTAAATACTTTTGGGCTCACACACACTAGTGGGCTTTCTTCACAATTCACAGGTGACCTACAATTGGAACTGAACATTTCCTAAGCGTTGCTTCATTAGCGGCTGAAATGCACGCTTTTGCTGAAATTCAAATTCTCCGAGTCAGGGTGAATTTCGTCTTGACGGGCCATCGGTGCACATTCTGATCGTCACTACTTGAGTCCAGAATGAAAAAATAAGAAAATCCCTTAGGAGAGTCATAATAATTCAGTATATTCAAATCCAAGATATAAACATTATTATAGCTAGCTTTTTAAAGGACCCCTCTTGCTTATTCTGCCTTTTATAATATACCTAGCTCCCATACAGAATTATAAGCTTCTAAAATCCTCACCTTTCTCCATTGTTTCGTTTTGTGCCTACGAAATTTTAGCGCTTTTTTGGCCTTGCCGAGTTTTGCCCGGGTCACACAACGAAACGTTTGCTCGGATCTTAAACGTCTGCTGACAACTCTTTCACACATAAGGATCTGAGAAGCTTTTGTTTATTACTTCTTTTATTTGCTTAGTTTCCCCACTTTTCAACGACGGCGCGATCAGTTTTCAAATGTTTTGCGCCCAGCCGCCGCGTCGGAGAACAGGAAGGCTGGACATAGTCGACAAGCGCTAACAAGAAAATCACTAATTCCAGCTGGAAAGTAATGGTATTTTCGAAAATGTTTTTTTCTGATCTATTTCATAGGGAAAAGATCATTTCTAGTAAGAGTTGTGCTTTAAACAAATCTGAATTGAGTAGGAGCTGGTTTGTTTGTTTTTTTCCGCAAGGGAATTTGAACTGGAATGCAGTAACAGTATGGCTGGGATGAGAAACTGAAAGGATAAGCTCTCACTGAAAGTTTGACATAGTAGCTTCGTAACGATCGATTTTCAATCAATCTATCTAAAAAAACACTGGAACATCAGGAAGAAGACTGATGTCTCTCCTTTGCCCAAAGGCTCAGACGACGCTTAGGTGCACCCTAACTAAAATAAACAGAATCGCCTCAGACGACGCTTAGGTGCACCCTAACTAAAATAAACAGAATCGCCATCAAAATTACCGAACGGGGGTCGTATTAGTCAACCACAAACCCCTGATTTTTGGATACCCTATGCCAAACGCTGGATATGCCCGGCGTTTGGCATAGCCTATGCTTAACCCTGGACACCCTATGCCAAACGCCGGATAGCTTAGCTGTTGGCAGCTTAACCCTGACCTAACTCGCTACAGTTGAATTCTGATTGGTTGATTCTTGAGCTTCACTCAAATCATCAATATTTGATTGGGCCCAGCATTTGGCATAGTGTATCCAGCGTTTGGCATATGGTATACCAAACGCTAGGTATACTAAAGTATATTCAAGGTATATTCAAGTCTGCCCTGTCTTCTTCTAATGATTTGCCCTCTGACGTAGCTGAGCTAGACTCTATATTAAGTGATTTTCCGTCTGACCACGTACTTGTACATCAAGATTTACTTTTGGCCCAAAAAAAATTGAAGTTCCAATCATCGCCTGACCGTGATGGGCTTTTTTCAAACCATCTCAAGTTTGTATCCCCAACATTCCTTTTAACTCTTCTTGTTTTTTTAATTTAATTTTATCGGTGGGTTGTGTTCCCTCATCTTTTAAAATTGGTTTGATTTCCCCTATTTTAAAAAATGGAAAGAAGGATTTAAAATCCTGTGGTTCTTATCGGCCAATAACCAAGGGTTGTATTATCAGTAAACTTTTTGGAATGTGTTTTAAAAATATGTTTGAAGGCCTTGATGCTGGGTTAAACCAGGTTGGATTTCAAGGGTCTAGGCTAAAACCCCCCCGGCGAAAACCCCCCCGGACAAAACCCCCCCGCCAAAACCCCCCCGGCTAAAACCCCCCCGTGACCAAAACCCCCCCGACCAAAACCCCCCCGGTACCAAAACCCCCCCGACCAAACCCCCCCCGGTACCAAAACCCCCCCGACCAAAACCCCCCCAGTACCAAACCCCCCCCGACCAAAACCCCCCCGCATAAAAAAGACGGGTATAAGTAGAGTAACTGGTAGTTAGAGAGTAAGAGTAAATAAACTTCTTTCACAAACTTGACTCTACAATAATGTCTGAAGTACAGTGGGTATCAGAACAATGATAAACAAAGAGAGTGTAAGGCGAAGGTGAAGGTTGATGGTTTTGCATAAGTCACCAAACACCCGCATTCATTAACTGAAGCTGTTGTCAGTGAGGTGTTAAATGTGAATGATCAAATCAAAGCCAGTTCCACTCTGTGTATCGATCCCCCCAACAAATCCTTTCCCAATGCCTCCTCCTTCTTGGCAAGGAAGCTGCAGTTAGGATGCCACCCATTGGTGCAATGTGAAGCTCCCTTTGCCTGATTGCTCTTTAGTTATCCCTGAATTCATACCAGAAACTCAAAGATGGGCAGTAAGCGGAGGAAAACCTATGACACCGCAAAAGTTGTCCTACTTTCCGTCTGTGAGCAGGATAACTTTCGAAGGGAATGAGATATTTTGATGAGACTTAATGGGAGGATCCTTTGGGTCAAGGGAAATGTTGAGCTCGTTTTGTGATAGCACTTTCAAGATAGTCCCAGAAATATTCTATCAGCGCTTCACCTTCGTGCTTGTCAATGGTAAAACTGTCACATGGTTGTTCGTTTTGTTGCCCAGTAAATCCCAGTCTAAATATGTGTGAGTGTCTAAGGATTCGGGGGGGGGGGGTACCGGGGGGGGGGTCTATTCTTCTCTTACTCTCTACCTAACAGTTACTTTACTCATACATACCCGTCTTTTTTTATGCGGGGGGGTTTTGGTACCGGGGGGTTTTGGTACCGGGGGGGTTTTGGTCGGGGGGGTTTTGGTACCGGGGGGGTTTTGGTCGGGGGGGTTTTGGTACCGGGGGGGTTTTGGTCGGGGGGGTTTTGGTCACGGGGGGGTTTTAGCCGGGGGGGTTTTGGCGGGGGGGTTTTGTCCGGGGGGGTTTTAGCCGGAACCCGGATTTCAAAGGGGTATGGGTTGCGATCATGCGCACGCTACTTTTTCCACTTTAATCAATGATGCACGAGCGAGTGGACAACCGCTGTATACGCTTCTGATAGACATAAAAGGTGCTTTTGACAACGTTTCTCATGCGGCTGCTCTTTTATCACTTGTGTACAATGGTATTCCTCGTTCTGTTGTGCGTGTTTTAAGGTCGTGGTACAATGGACTTAACGTTCAAGTGGCAATTCGTTCCCCAAAAATTCTGTCCAATTTAATTTCAGGGGGAAAAGGCGTTAGACAAGGTGGAATTTTATCTTCATATATTTTTAATGCATGTTTGGCAGACTGTCTTCGGTCGCTTAAAACTTCTTTGATTCATTTTGCGCGTGATGTAACGTTTTTAGCTTATGCTGATGATATTATTATTTTAAGTCGGTCAAAGGAAAAGTTAATTGAAAATTTTAACATTCTAGTGTCTAAACTGGGGAAGAAGGGTCTAATAATTAGTTCTGAAAAATGTAATTATTTTGTGATTAGTAGTTTGCCGACACTGAATGCCCCTCTGGATTGTGGTGGGGGGATTGTTTTCAGCCCTGTTGAGAAAGTTACGTATCTTGGAATCCCTTATTCTTCCAATACCAGGGAATGGAAACTTATCCTTATTCAACATGAACAAGACAAAATAAGAAGAGCATTTGGTGCTGTTATTCGTTTACGGGGTATGTATCGCAGAGATGTTCTCGGTTCGATTTATACGGCTGTTGCACTTCCTCATATTATTTTTCCGTCTGCTTTCTTTTCTTCTTTCCGTCCTTCTGAACTTTCTACGTTAAAAGTTACTTAATACAAATTTTCAAAATTCCTTCTTGGTTTCCCTATTTCTGCGAGTAATTCTCATCTAACTTCCAATTTTAAAGTTAAGAATCCTCTGGAAACTCTAAACAGAAAAATTCAGAACTTTCATAAAAAGGCTGAAAACATTCTTGTCCATCACAACCTTTTTCCTTTCTTCACTAAAAAAGTGCCCTGATTAGTTTATTTTTATTTTATTTTGTGTTATCATTTGTATTTTATTGTAGACTTAGTATGATAGCTTGTTTTAACGGCCAGTTAATTGTTTGTGTACTATCTCTGAAGTGTTTGTGACATGATGTTCTCTTTTTTTTATATACTCTTCAGTTTTGAAGGAATCAAATAAATGAATGAATGAATGAATGAATGAATACCCAGCGTTTGGCATAGGCTTTCCCAAAATCAGGGATTTGTGGTAGACTGGGTCGTACTTACTCAGCTATAACAACATCATCTTTTGGTGCGGTGACCATCCGGTCACCGATCAGCCTATCATCCTCCAGCTGCTTTTCAAATTCTTCAGCTAGAGCTATTAATCGATTGTCCTTTATACTCAAATGGCCTTCAATTTCTTCGTCATCTAAAGCCCCCATCTCCGTGTCATCGTACTGTTCGAAGATCTGAAAAAAACAGAAACCTGCTTAAACTTTCACGAAATACAAAAGAAAGGTGCGTGCCTTCCTGTCAGAAAGACTTCCATAACGGCACCTAAGACGGAACACTTGCATTCTCATGGGAAGAAAATACACTTCTTATCCGTCTACCACAAACCCCTGATTTTGGGAAAGCCTATGCCAAACGCTGGGTATATCCAGCGTTTGGATATACCCTATGCCTAACGCTGGATACACTATGCAAATGCTGGATACTGGGACCCAATAAAATATTGATGATTTGAGTGAAGCTCAGAAATCAACCAATCAGAATTTATCTGTAGTGAGGTAGGTCAGGGTTAGGATACAAACAGCTATCCAGCGTTTGGCATAGGGTACCCAGGGTTAGGCATAGGCTATGTCAAACGCTAGATATACCCAACGTTTGGCATAGGCTTTCCCAAAATAAGGGGTTTGTGGTAGACTGCTTCTTATGCGGTCTTCTATTGTAATTACAATTTCAATTCGGTTTCATAATCCACTAATATCTTTAACAAACAAATAATGCTGGATATGGCCTCACAGTTAAAATGATTAACCATGAAATATGTCATTTAAAATTTTATCCTAAGAACAATTCAGGATTTTAAAATACAATTTATCAAATACAAACGTGAATTACTTCTACTGTACCAAGGACTAACTTCCTGAAATCGCTGCCATCTCTGGGGAAGAAGGGAGAAAAGTTAAAGGCAAGTTCTCACTGCCAGACTTTTCTTCTTAGCCTAGGAACAAAATCTAGCCAGACAAGAAATCGGGGGATAGCAAGAACATGATCTTCCGTCCTATCCTCTCATTCTTCTGTGAAAACCAGCATCCTTTCCCACGTAAATCGGGCCAGATAATTGCTGATATTGTGTGAAGACTAGGGTAGCTGTACTTTTGCTTCCTTCAAATATGGTTTATGTGGTCTGATTCCTTCCCGGAGTCAAGCTAAATTTGAACTTCTACTTTGATAAAATAGACGAGTGCAGGTTCCGACTATAAAACAAGCGGGAGTTCAGCAAGAGTTCTAACAGAAAAATCTTTTTCAGTCCAGTCAATCTTCAGTCAAATCACACATCAAACTCTTGCTGATGTTCGGTGGCAAACTTCTGGGGGCCCTAAACTCGGAAGATGAAAAAGTTATAATGTGTTAAAAAAAAAAGTACAGTTGGCACTTAATCTCATTTCCAAGAAAGCTTGTCTATTTTCTGAAAGTCACAGTACTTTAAACAAAATAAAAGTAAAGTTTGTTTCTTGCAAAATTACTAAAAAGGCCCCCCCCCCCTCCTCTGTTAACCAATGATCTTGTTTAAATCTCTTATTTTATCCCAGCTTGGCGGTGCTCCATCAAAAAGATTTTAGAAGAATGATTTAGAATAGTGAATTATTCGCTCACACTTTCACGGTAACAAAACCAAAATTGGTGAGTACTGTAATGCACAAATTCGCCAATATAACATATATACATTTAAAAATACGTATAATGGTCAAAGGCTATTTAAAATTTGCAAACCTTTACGATAGTCTCCAACCTTGGAGGAGACCCTGCTCAATAGCTGGCGACTATAAAACTAGAAGGAAATAGGGATGGTCATGGTTGCTTTAACCACAGAACATCTACGTTAAATACGAGGCCATCTCCAACCTTACCTTCTCAAACCTGTCATCCAAGATGGTCAGCATTTTTGTTCGCCTGACCACACTGCTCGTCATGGAATAGCTAGTGAATCGACTCCTTGTCTCTTCATCTTTAAACGGATCTTCATTTTCCCCATATACTGGGAATCTGTCGTTGCTGTCCGAGTCGTCATCTCGGAGCGTTCCCTCGTTGCTGTCATCATCTTCCCAGTCTCCATCACTGCCATCGCTAAAATTAGAAAACAAATAATACGTAGAACAAGAGCTGGAAGCTCATATGGCACTTGCAAGGCTGGGTCAGAGGAAGAAAGTAGGAATTCGTCAATTCGTGGGTTTGTTTTGATCATTTGTAAGCAAAACCCTTGAGATAAGAATGATGACGGGTCCTTGGAAATCACGAGACTGTATCGTTTGGCAATGCATTTGGCTGTGCGCACTTTAAGGGCGCTAGAAAATCATCTGTAATCAAAACTCTTGAAGCAAAAAAGATGATCACCAGGAGCACGAAAATGTATATTTTACTCAAAAGTATTGTTTGTACTTTAAGGAATTCAGTTGTAAGCAAAACCTTTGAGGCAAAAATGATCATGGGCTCACACGGATAACGAAAATGTATATTTTGCTTAAAAACATTTTTTGTACTTTGCGGTTAGCATTAGTACTTTAAGGGATGGTCGGATCTGGGAACTAACTATTTCTAAGCCAATCATGTCAAGTCTCTAATTTTCAAGCCAAGTTTCATCGTCCTAGCATGTCCTGAAGTAACTTGCGATCACCGGAATTCCGGACCCCCTAACTCCCCGAATCCGGTCCGGTTCTGTCACTGATCTACATAGGGCTTGTGCTTGTTCTTCCCACCAAGTTTCATTCCGATCGCTCCACTCCAAGCATGTCACAAGGTTTCCGGACCCCCCTCCGACCCCCCCCCCAGCTCCATCGGATCCGGTCCGGACTTGAAATGGGACATCCGAGACATGTGGTCTTTCTACGTATCAAGTTTCATTATGATCCGATCACCCGTTCGGAAGTTATACATACCTCAAGATTCGGGATTCCCCCTCCCTCCACTCCCCCCACGATGGTCGGATCGGGAAGCTGACTATTTCCAGGTTAATCTGGTCGCGTCCCTGATTTGCCTGCCAAGTTTCATTGTCCTAGCCCACCTGGAAGTATCTTAACTCCGTATGACCGGAATTCGGAACCTCCCTCCAACTCCCCCCACAGTGCACGAATCCGGTCCGGTTCTGTCAATGATGTACCTAGGGGTTGTGCTTGTTCCTCCCACCAAGTTTCATCCCGATCGTCCACTCTAAGCGTTTAACATGATTTCCGGTTCCCCCCTCCGACCCCCCCCCCCCACATTCATCGGATTCGGTCCGGACTTGATATGGGACATCTGAAGCATGACGTCTTTCTAAATATCAAGTTTCATGAAGATCTGATCACCCGTTCGAAAGTTATGCATGCCACTAGATTCCGGATTCCGGCTCCCCTCACTCCCCCCACGATGTTCGGATCGGGAAAGTGACTATTTCCAGCTTAATCAATTGGGGTCCCTGATATGCCTGCCAAGTTTCATCGTCCTAGCCCATGTGGAAGTGCCCGAGCTAGCAAAACCCGGACAGACAGACCGACCGACCGACGGAAATTGCGATCGCTATATGGCACTTGGCCGAAGGGCAAGTGCCATAAAAACGGTACAGCAATAAGTTGCGTTTCAGTTGGGTATTACGTTTGGCCTTAAAGGAACCCTCTTGCTTATTCTGCCATTTATATTATCGCTAGCTCCGTTTTGGAATTATAAGCTTCTGAAATCCCCGCCTTTTGTCATTGTTCCCTTTTGTGCCTACGACTCTATAGCACTTTTTAGGCAGAGCCGAGTTTTACCAGTCACGCAACGTTTCACGCATATGGACACGGGAAGCTTCGGAATGGAAAGTAAAAACCCAAACGAGGGTTGTTGAAGTTGAAACCATTCCGGGAGAGAACTTTTTTCTTATTTCAGTTTTTCCCGGGTACTCGGACGACTCGGACGGTGGATCTGTTTCGATATGTTTAGCAACAATTGGAATGGAAAGTAAAAACCCAAACGACAAGAAGAAACCATTCCGGGAAAGAACTTTTTTCTTATGCCAGTTTTTCCCGGGTACTCGGACTACCGATATAGCTAGGCTGACAAGAGTGTCAGTTCGTGAAACGGAAAGTAGTAGACCATCAGGTCCATCTTCTGTTTTGGACTGGGCCAATCTTAAGCATTAGTATCCAGTAGCATCCTTTCTTGCTATAGTAGCATCCAGTCTTGCTAATAATAGCATGTAGTGGTAACAGTTGCAACTGTATGCTAATAAAACTTACAACTTCATACTACTAATTCTTGAACATTTTTCATCGGATTCCTCGCCAAAATTCCGGCCCTTCATTCCGGATTCCGGAAAGTCAGTCATCCTTCTTCTGGAAGAAACTCTGGCTTCCCCTTCTAGCAACAACTGGGAAAAGGAAGGTCCAGACTCCAGAAAGCTAAGCCCGGCTTTAAGAGTAATAATAATGATAATAATATAATGGTAATAAAGGTAATTAAGAGTAATAATAATGATAACAATATAATGGGACTTACTCTAGATCTGTCGCGTCAGGTATCGGCTCGGAGGAGTTGGCAACCTTCATAAAATCGTCTTGCAGCACATTCTGTTCGCTATCGAAGTCAAAATCTTCGTCCATAGCCGCTACAATTTCTGGGTCCAAATCCAAACGGAGTCCGGACTGAGGGGCCGCCTTGTTCAGCATACCCACATCTTCTTGGAAGTCACTCTCGAAGACTGACGAGGGGAGCTTTAGCTTGATTTCCTTGGTACAAATTGTGTAAGTTAAAAGTCCCCTCACACGACATAGTGTTTCTGTTCTGAGACAGTTGACTATTTTAAAACTTAGCTCTTTACAGAAAATTGCACAAGGCTTCGGCTGTTTTTAGCCTCTTTCCATGACCCTTGCCTTAGATGAGAAACTCGGCAAATTTGCACAACCGTTCTTCGGACCAATTAGTTTCTCGGAAAAAGTGATCGACAGCCTGATGCGTCACGCAAAAAGAATGAACGTGGCAAGTGTGATTATCAGTGTAACGGTAATACAAGAGACGGGATACAATTCAATTCAATTTTCAATTTATTTTCAAAACCGATACAACGGTCAAGACGATTTGGTGGTTCTCGTCCACATTAACACTAACTATATATATAAAAAAAGAGAAATTCTATACACTTGTGGAGTGTAGAATCTCGGGAACGAAAATGGATGAGGATACTTCTGAAGAAGATCAAATTACTATCATAAGTACGACGTATCCTTGCAAAACATGGTACGCAGGGATTTCAACTATAGCGCGATTACAGGTCACTAGAATTGCATCCCAACTATTGCTTTGCTGATTCCTTGTTTCGTCTAGATTTGCTGGAATTTCTGCTTGTGGGAGATCGCTGTCGACCTGGACGTTCGTTTTGAGGTTGTTACGGTAAGAAATAATGTATTCAGTTGGCCTTTCTAATGTTTGAAGAGATTCGTTTATTTCGTTAACTTTCGTTAGCTATTAACCCCAATGTAAAGGGGTCATCGAGTCTTGTGGGGGGGGGGGAGCAGTCATACACAAATCCTCAATCTTTGGAAACAGTTATAAGTCCTTCATTCATTCAGTGCTCCAGCGTCAAGGCATGCCCCAACATAAGAACATCGGTGCTAATACACCGGAGCCAGTGCACAGCAAATCCGATGAACTGAATTTTTTTTTTCAACAGAAATTTATTAGTTTTTCAAACAGATTGTTATGGTGGTACTGTGCCTTTACTCCAGAACATGCCCTACGGTTGGAGCACTGTGTCATAAAATTGAGGATGTGTGTACGACTGAAGTAGGGGGGGGGGAGGGTAATTATTAATTAAAAGAATCTGCAAACGTGAGATTGACGGCTCACAAGTAAGTACCTATGCCTTCAGCCCGTCCTGACTGTGAATCACACTTGATGACGCTAAATGAATAATTCAGCTAAACAAAATTTCCAGCGATGTGCTAAACGGATACGTCAGCTGAACTTTATTATAGAGATATTTCGGCCCTTCTTGGCAAGGGTCCTCTTCAGGCTCAACTTGCTCAAGCTGGAAAGTGAACTTGTGGAAAGACAACTAAAGATTCTAACTTAAGTATCTGATTTTGGTGAATTTCTTCGTAAGATTTGCTTGTAGCTGAGCTTGAGCCAGCTGAGCCTGAAGAGGACCCTTACCAAGAAGGGCCGAAATGTCGCTCGAATAAAATTTAGCTGACGCATCCGTTTATGATTACAAATATAATTCGCATTCAGCTTGGGCTGAAGGAACAGTTGTCCTCTTCAGACTGTAGATGGAAGAACGAGCCTTCCTGGAACAGACCTTGGCTGACTTATCCAATAACCGTCCCGTCCCCCCCTCTCATGTGCCAGTAAATGAAGACCACGGGTTCAAGATCAGTCAGCGACCACTGCAAGGACTGAAAGCTAAAGCCTACTCTAAGGTTTTCGAAACCAGACGAGATAGAAGCTCTTTTATCCTGTCAAAAGCTTTGATTATAAGCTCTTTTTGTTTCTGGTCTCAGTGTCAAAATGACCTAGACAATGCAGTGGATTTCTATAAACCGAGTAGTGGACCGCTTGAATACTTTCTCATCAAAGCGTGGTGAATACGCAGAAACTATAGTTGAGTTTTCGCGGATACCATGGTATCTGTTACCACGGTAACTGGATCTGCAATTAGTCGTTTTTGCAGTTACCGTGGTATCTGATATACGGTAAACTGCAAAAACGACTATTGCAAAAATTGCACTTTTCGAAGTCATACCAAAATAAAAACTGATATCCAGTTACATCACTAAGTGCTGAACTTCTATCTTACCAATTTGACGAAATTTGATGAAAGTGAGATGCGTTTTCCAGATACCAAGACGAGATACCACGGTCCGGCCGTGATATCTGAATATCTGTTACCACGGTAACTGGCCAGATACCACGACAACTGCAAAAACGACTTTAGACCGTATATCAGATACCATGGTATCAGCAAAAACGCAACTTATGAATCAGTTCAATGAACCAACACAGCGCCACATGGCTGACATTCAGTTTAGTGTTATCAGTGTCACGAGAACAGAAGAATGCCTCTTTACGGCATGCAATCTGTCTGCAACCTACGGTAATTTACAATTTCCAGGACACTGATAGTTCGGAAATAAAGACAGAATAGATGGTAGAAAAGTCATACCTTTAAATCCTCCTTTTGTTTTGTCCCACTTTTCCCCGGAACAGGAGCCCATTCGACGTTCGCCACATCACTCACTGGCTTCAAGTGCTGGAGGTAGTTGTAGTCATCATCGAAGTAGATACCATACCCAGCAAGATCTTCTTTTGGATCCACTGTCACCTTCTTTCTTTCCTAACGTAGACAGAGACTGTTAAGTTGCTTTGATAAGGGCTAATTTTCTATCGCGGCAAGTTCTTGGACGGAAAATTCTTTTTTTCGACGCACCGAGGGAGGGTTGCGAGAAAATAGTCAATTTCCAGTAGACATCCTTCACTGCTATGATCCAGTCAGAACAAAGGAAGAGTCTACATCTTATTTACCATTGTTTTACTAGTGATTACGAAGAGCCATACTATAAGTTGTGTTTAATCTGAAAGATTAAATCCTACACCACACATAAAGAAATGTAGTGTCATAATTCAGCAACCGAAGATCTACTCGTCCCGGTCACCGCTACCGTAGGCTACTAAATCTCTGACCTCGACGGACACCTACGTTAGCAAGGCTGGAGCAACTGGAGACGAGGCAGTAACGGTACAACAATACCAAAACTTAAAAAAAAAAAAATTACCCCTGAGAACCTACGTCTGAGGGGCAGAAAAATAGGACCAACTATTCGCTAGTGGCAAGGTCTGCCGAAGGGCTTACTGATCCATTACGCGAAGCTTTAGCTGAAAAATCCGGAAAAAAAAATGCATGCAGTCCCTTGCCTTTACTGTGATTGTGTAACTGTTTTACGCTATAGCCGGATTATCATGAACAAATCTCGACTGAATTAGCTAACTAGAACTGTATATGACTGGTTGGCCCAACTTCGACTTTTAATACTACTTATACTCCTCTGAAATGGGTTAGTTTGGCCAAAGGTTGAATTAGTTTCACTTGACACCCTTTACAAAAGGTCAAACAGAACTATAGAGTCCTGCACTTCGCCTACTACCACCCAGGGCAGGTCCCTATCCAGAAATTTATTTCGGGGGGGGGAGTTCCCACGGGTCGGACCAAAAAGTACAAAAAAGACATAGATCAGAGGTTAAAGCCTATAAATAACGATTATTTTGTTATGTTTCGGGGGGGGTTGAACTCCCTATCCCCCCCACCCCGGATAAGGCCCTGACCCAGGGGGGCCTACAAACGATCTAGGCTACGACAGGGTTATTTTCCCTCTGAAAGCTGGCAAAAAGGCTCCCTCGTAAGGTAACTGTGCGGTTTACCAATGCGGCAACCAATCCGATGTGCTTGCAAGCGCTTTGTGTAGAGTTTGACCAGTTTTTTTTTGTATAATAACCTTGTACAATGTTTTGATTTTTGAGTGTCTTTCGAGACAATGTTTTGACTTTTGACACCTGTTATTGCTTTGGTCAATAGCAAGATCACCTATCTGTCAATATGGAGCGTATTCCATACTTACCGTAGTTAGTAACGCATGATCTCACGGATCCTAGCTGCTTGGCGTCAAGGCTAAAACACAATTTTATATTTTCCGCAAAATATCGAGCGTGTTCCACCCTTCTAGCAATAGTAACTCTTAGTTGCTATTTTCGTTCCAGCCTCGTGAAAAGTTACTGCGCTGACCGTTCAAATCTTCTCAAAATATATTAACTATTAGCTTACTATGCTCGCGAGCGTAGTAAGCGTGGTAACTACGAATCTCTGTGATGTGAACGGTCCGATTAGCCCGTGGCATGATATTTTGCTGAAAATAGAAAAATGCGTTCCAGCCTTGACGCCAAGAAGTCAAAATCCGTGATGTCATGTGTAGTAACTACGGTAAGAAGGGTGGAACACCCTCGTCGTGCCGCGGCCCGCTGGCTGATTGGACCAGTCACATCACAGAGGTAGTACTTACCAAGCTAACCACGCTCCCGAGCATGGTAAGCAAATAGTAACTACTAGTTATTATTTCGAGAAGGTTGGAACGGTCAGCGTAGTAACTTTTCACAAGGTTGGAACGGAAATAGTTACTACGGTACTGTTAGAAGGATGGAACACACTCATGAAGACTAGAGAGCTTAGATAACACCACGAATACTTACCTTTTGATCCTTCTCAGCATTCTTTAGAATCGGAACAAGGACATGCTGGGGAGCTGTCTCATCAGCAACTAGCGGATCGCGCTGGGATCTGTTGACCACTTGAAAGCTCACAGCATTCTTCTTGTCGATAAACTTCTTTTTTGGCTGGAAAAGAGATTATATTTATAAAAAGTTGATTGCTAAACAATCAGGGGCGTAACTACCATCCTAGGGTTGGGGGGGACAACCCAAAATGTGCCGAGTTTCTGAGTGTGCAGACACATTTTTTCAAAGGCGAAATTCTTCAGATTTGCGTTCAGATTTAGAACCTAACCATTTGCCGTAATTTTTTTTTCTTTTTTCTCCCAAAATTAAAGTATTGCCCACAGAATTTTTTTTCATTTTCTATCCAGCTTAAACCCAAACATCCCAAACGTCAACCGACCAAAATCACATAACTTAAAGTGAATACAGAATATTAAAAATGGGGCTGCAGGCGAATTTTTTTATAATAGTCTTTTTTCTTCCAAAATTCAACTAGCCTACTTCAAATAGAAATTTTATTTATTATGTAGCACAAGACCCGAAATCTCAAACGTCAACACACGTAAACGACGCACCATCATACAGGATAGGATACTAAGAAAGATGCCACAGGCAAGAACTTCTGGGACACTTGACAGAGCAACAGTGACAGTGACAGCAGGGGCGTCGCGACACCTTCCTGATGGGGGGGGTGCGGCTTCGGAATTTTACCGGAATTTTTCGGGATTTTACCGGAATTTTTCAAGATTTTGCCGGAGATTTTCCATAGTGAATATCTCTGCAGGCACAGGCGTCACTACTAGGGGGGGGGGGGTCGACACCCCCAATGTTTTCGGCCAGTCGGTAAAAAATAGCCGAGTCGGCGCAAAGCGCCGCGATTTTTAGTAAAAACGCAGTCAATTTTTCTCTTAGAAATAGAGTCGTTTTTCTTAAAAATAGTCGTTTTTTCTTAAAATCAGCCGATTTTTCGTCAACACAGTCGTTTTTTTTCTCAATAATAGTCGTTTTTATCTGCAAAAACCGTCGGTAATAATGACCAGCCAGTCGGTAAATACCTTGTCCCCCTCAAACATTTTGGCTAGTAACGCCTCTGTCTGCAGGAACTCTAGAATACTGTTGTGTTCTGACTTAGATTGTGTGTTACAAACGACGGTAAACAAAGACAGGCTCGTTGAAGTTTAACTGCAAAGGCATAGCTTATTTTTACTTCTGATATTTGAAAACACTGAAATATTCTGACTCTTTCATGAGAGTCTGTTACTAATCGCATGTGAAACCGATCTAGTTGACGAACGTTAAATTTTAACTAAAATTCACGAAAGAATTCGAATACCATATTTCTTCAAACTTTTTTTTGTTCCGAACCTGTCCTGGGGACTTCCGAGATCATGTCGGAACAAGGCTAACTTGTGAGTCGAGAAGGCTGTCGAATCTAGAGTACCTAGATGGTACTGTGATTTTATTCCTGGAACAATATTTGTAGCTGGAAATGGTGTAAATTTTGGTAGGTTGCCTAATTTTTGAAAGCTACAGAAATTTTGGAGATTACCGGAATCACCCGGTGAACGTCCAGGTTCGATGTTTTGTCCGTCTGCACGATTCACTCTGATAAGTTGTGCTTCGCGGTCATCCCTGTAAGCGGTAAGCAGCAAAATTCCGGTAGATTCCCTGAGCCGAATTTTGGAAGATTCCGCGCGGCATATTCCGGTAGATCCCCTGAAACACGTTCCAACAGATTCCCTAAGTCAAGTTCCGGTAGATTCCTTGTGAAAGGTTTCGTTAGATTCCCTGAGCGAAAATTCCGGTAGGCTAGATTCCCTCAGCCGAATTCTGGAAGATTCTGTGGGGCAAATTCCGGTAGATCCCCTGAGACACGTTCCGACAGATTCCCTAAGTCAAGTTCCGGTAGATTCCTTGTGAAAGGTTTCAGTAGATTCCCTGAGCGAAATCCGGTAGGTTCCCTGAACAATAATCCGGTAGATTCCCTAAAAATCGTCAAGTTCAGGTGAATTTGTCAAATTTTAACTGGCGCGGCTTCGCCGCACCAGTCAAAATTTACCGGAATTTTTTCCCACGGGCCTTCTGGGGGGGGTGCAGCACCCCCCCCCCACACCCCCCCTCGCGACGCCCCTGAGTGACAGTGCAACTTGACAGTGACAGAGCAAGCTTTTGTCAGGAACTGATTTTTGTACAAAAAATGTGTGTGTGTTTTTCGGGCGCATCACTTTGGACACATCGTGCCGACATATTTTCTCAGAAGTTGGCCTACTGTACTCTTATCAAAGTTGATTAGATGGCTGAAGTTGGAATTTTTGGTACTATGCGACAACGTGAAAAAGCAGAATATTTTGACTATAATAGAATAGACACAACAGGGTTTTTTCCGGAGCTGATTTTTTTGCCGAAAGGCACTCGCGACAGAAATGTCGGTATTGTACTGTTGGCGCATCACACCCGACGAATACATATTTCGGGCAAAACTGTGCCGACGGATTTCCTCAGATATCTTTATATCGGTTTCCTTAGAAATTTGCTTAGCATGACAATAATTCTATTCATTTTGCCGTCAAGTTGGATTTCGATTCAGAATACGATAAACTGAAAAGGATTTTTTTTTTGTATGCTTTTGCCGGGGTTTTTAGCCCGACATAAGCTGTTTGGGGTGAAATTGTGCTGACGGACTACTTCAGAAGTATTTCTACTGGTTAGATAACAGCTGATTTTCATTAAAAGAATCGCGAAAAGAAAAGTTTTCGCTACGGCAAAAGTTTATTTTGGGCCTAAATTTGTCGACGAATTTCGTTTTCAGACCATGTTCCCTTCTGTTACAGAGTAGGCAATTTCAAGGTAATCTCACTGGGCTGCAGATCCAATTTTATCTCGAGTATTTTTAACTATATCTAAAGAAATTTCCAACTTCTTTGTGAACATTCAAAAGAATGCATTTTTTTTGTACAATTTTAAGGCCAATCCTGAGGTTTTGTACCTTTGAGGTTGGGTAGTTCTCCTGTAAAACAGAATAGCCACAATTTTCAAGAACCAAAACCTTGATTGTTGCTGTTTTTTGACAATGCTATAATGCTAAAATTTTAATTTTGAACTGAAAAATTCTGATGAAGAGAAAAGTCAACACATTACAATTTGCAAAAAGTCAAATGAGCTAAGTATGTCTGGGCGTTGGGTGCCAAGGGCGGCGGTGCTTGAAACACCCAGGCAAAAAATGGAGAAATGCCCACCAGTCCAAATCACTGCCCACATGAAAATTCGGAAGAGCTGACTATGTCCGGGCGTTGGGTGGTGAGGGCGGTAGTGTTTGAAGTGCCCAAGCACAGGTGGAAAACACCCACCAAACCACGAACCACATTAAAATTTCCGAAAATTCAAATAACATAACTCTGTCCAGTGTTGGGGGCTGGTTGGGGGGCACTGACTGAATGCCAACAAGGCGAACAATGGAGGGGCACCCACCAAATCACCTCCCACATTAAAATTCACGAGAAGTCAAATGAGGTAAGCATGTCTGGGCATTGGACGGTATGGGCAGCAGTGCTTGAAACGCCCATTTATTATTTATTATTGGGTGGGGTAGGCCAGACAATCTAGCCGAAACTCAGGCCATAAAAGGCCCACTGTCTCAAACCCCCAAAAAATACAACTGATGGCACACCATCACTCTAAAATACAATTGATTAAAATCACTCCATCATCACTCAAACTCCCGCTCTGTGTCCCGTTCTTACCTTAAAATCTGTCTAACCTTCCTGTCAGCTGAAGGTACCTGGACAGTTCTCTTAATCTGGCTTTCCTCATTATCTCCTGGAGGTCAACCTTCAGGGAGTGGAATGCTTCCAGTCGTTGCCTTGTCCAGGCTGTGCACTCTTGAACAAAGTGTGTGTTTGTCTCTTCTTCTATTCCACAATGGGTACATACTGGAGACTCCGTTTTTCCTGTGCTTGAATTATGTTTTCCAAGGTTACCTATTCCAGTGACAACCTGGATGATTCCCCGGACTTCATCTTTTTTCATGGCGATTAATTTTCTTGTCAAAGCCTCATCCGCGTGGGTATTAAGCTTCGCGTGGTTCGACAGTCCATGCGATTTTCCCACGTCCTTTCTATCTGTTTATTCACCCATTCCCGGATTTCAGCTTTCCATCTGCATTCAGAAATAGGAATGAAAGGCTCAGGTCCAAACGTGATTCTTTGGGTAGCTTCCTTTGCTAGTGCATCTGCTTCCTCGTTTCCTGGGATACCGGAGTGTCCCGGGACCCACATCAAAGTGATTTGATTTCCCTTCTTTGCGACTGCATTTATCTTGTTGAAGCATTCCATTTCCAATGGCTGTTTGCTTTTTGGTGTTTCAAGTGCTTTTAAACAAGCTTGATTATCTGAAAATACAGATACTTCCTTCTCGACAACTCCATTGTCCAGAAGGTAATCCGCAACTTGCAGAATTGCGGACATCTCAGCCTGGTAAACTGACGAGAACTCCCCCAGGTGAGTGAACAACTTTTTGGGCTCTACATTGGTTTCGAACAGTATAGATGCTGCTCTCGTCATCTCATTACATCGCGAGCCATCAGTGTAACATCGGATCATCTCTGGATCATTTAAATTTTCCAGTAATCTTAAGGTCTCAGACCTCGTCTCAATTTTTACTTCAAAACTCTTTCCACTTTTCATCGTAGTAATGGTTTGATCTTTGGGCATTTGCAGCACTGGGAGCTCATTCATCCATTTATTGCAAATATCTAAATGGCTTCTCTTGCTGATCTGATTTCTTTGACACCAAGTGCCGTGGATATCAAGGCGGACTCTCCTCCTTAGAGCTTCCCCTTTGATCCAGATCTCAAGGGGAGTTATACCGAGCAACATTTCTAATGATGCTGTGGCGGTCCGTGGGAAACATCCACTAATCATTAAGCATGCTAGTCTTTGTACCCTGACCAGGGGCATCATGTGCGATTCAATTTTTGTGCTTCCAACCCATATTATGCAAGCATAAGAGATCATAGGCCGGATAATAGCAGTCCGTCTGAAGGGGTTATTCACCAAATAAAACAAAAGACAAAATTAAAATACAAAAAATATTTACGTTCTACTAAATCGAAAATATCGAATTTCCCGTTAAGTAAATCTGATTGGCAAAAGGTAATTAATTCTGAGAAACTGGATGTTTCTTCCGGTACAAGCCCGATTAGTGCTGGTGCGTGGTATAGTTATTATAGTCAAATTTTCAGTTCAGTGAATCATCACGTCCATTTGGTCTTTTCGAAACTTCTTATTGCTGCGCTTCCCGTATCGCTGAGCCAGACCCAGATTCTGCCAGTTGAGCTCTCTGTGGTTCAGCAGGCAGTGAAAAGGCTTAAATCCAATTCGCTGGACTGTGATGGTATTTCTGCTAACCATTTAAAGTTGATTGCCCACTTCTTCTTCAACATTTGCAGCTGCTTTTCCAAATGTGCTTGTGTACGTCTGCGGTACCGAAAAGCTTTCTGTGTGGGTCCGTAACGTCAATCCTCAAAAGAGGGAAACCTCCTAGTGATTGCGCGTCTTATCGACCAAAAACCGTGTCATGCAATCTCAGTAAAGCGTTAGAATATGTTCTTCTCCCTTCGTTTTCAAGTGTACATTTTGGCGAAAATCAGCTTGGTTTCTCATCTGGGGTAGGGTGTCAGCAAGCCCATAGAGTTCTAGCTAATCTTCTTATTGACGCGACTAAAAAGGGATATGAACTCCATTTATGCGCCTTAGATCTTTCCAAGGCCTTTGACAGTGTCGTTCACTCACAAGCCCTGTTCTCCCTCTTTAGTAACGGTATTAATCTTTCTTTGGTTTTTCTCCTTCGTTATTGGTATGCTAATTCTTTTCTGAGGTTAAAGACGGATGGGTTTATATCTGATTCTAAAATTCCGGTACGACGTGGTGTCAGACAAGGTGCTGTCCTTTCCCCTTCTATCTTTAAACTTTGCATCTCTTCCATTTTATCTTCTATCCCAACTACGTGTATCTCTCAGAATGTAAATATTTCTTACATAGCATATGCTGATGACATACTTCTAATTAGTAGGACTAGAAAAGGCCTTTCTCTTTCTGTATCTACAGTTGCAACTAACCTTAGCAAAATTGGTTTGTCACTAAACTTAACAAAATGCAAATATCTCTCCTTTAGCAGTAATTCTAACTCGCCTTTGGATTGCGCTTCTTTTTCTGTTCCTTGTGTCCCTTCTTTTCGGTGGTTGGGTATCAACATTGCTAAAAATCTGAAATCCTTCCGAGACCAAGCTGTGACGGATTGTAAGAAAAAGATCCAAGTTTCTTATTCTAAAATTGTCGCTAATCGGGGCAAATACAGTTGGAAGTCCCTTGCTAAATTGTACTCTGTTTTTACTGATCATTCAGTTTTGTTTCTTTCTGGTGTTTATCCCATCCTCGGGCTAAAAGATATTCAGTCGTTACGTTCTTATTACTTTCGGTTCTCGCGTTTTCTACTGTATTTGCCTCCGTGGTATCGGAACCGCAACCTTATTTCAGTTTTCAGGCTTCCAGATATAACCGGAAAGCTAGTTGAGCTTGCTGATAAACTACCCCAGACAGTGAAGGCTCTCCCAGCTCATCATGGGTTTGTCCGCCTCCTTAAATAATCAAGTGTTTTTGTTGTGTATTTAGTCGTTTTTGTTGTATTTTTTCTTTTTTGTTTATACTCCACTTTAGTTCATTTAGCAGGTTAAAAAAATAAATTAAATTAATTAATTGTAGATGAACGCCATTCGTTGCGTTGCAAGTCCCCAGGTCTTGCCCACCATACTTTGGCACTGCACTAGCGTTATTGTTGCTTTGCGTGCCCTTTCAATGCAAATGTGTTTTCCAACATAGCCTAGTTTACTATTCAGGGTGACCCCTAAATATTTAACTTGGTTGGTCATCTTAATTTCTTTACCGTAAATTTTCATCGGGAAAGGAATTGCCAATTTCTTCTTTTTGTAAAGACAAAAAGTGGAAAAATGCCCGCCAAATCTGGCAAATCCCCACTCTCATTACAACTCGTAAAATTCTCATGAAAGTGGAAGCATTTGTATCCATATCCAGGCCCTGACTTAATCACAACGGCAAGGTACTGCTTTGCTTGCTACTCACCATATTGACCTTTCTTTGCAGCAGAAATCAGAAGCAATTTCACAAGCGCACGACACGTTTTCCACTCTTTTTAAAAACCGCGCTTTCTACAAGTGACTACAAGATCCATAGAGTGCAAGAACAAGAATCGACTGTAAGCGTGTCCGAAAGCTCGGAAACGGACATACTCTAGTTGGATAATATAAGAAATTGTCGTATAAATATACAAAATCTCAATATCCAATCATACATATACACCTCGCGGTCACTATCCGACTAGTTGGCTACTGTACGAAAATTCCTATAGGAAAAGCCGGCGGTGCCGACTAGTTGGCTACGAGAAAAATTCGTATAGGATTTTTGTTTATGTTCCAACTAGTTCGCCACTGTAAGAAATTTTGTATAGGAAATCACGCGGTGCCGACTAGTTGGCTACGATAAAAATTCGTAGAGGATTTTTGTTTGTGTTCCAACTAGTTCGCCACGAAATTTCTTCGTATAGGAAATCCCGCGGTGCCGACTAGTTGGCTACGAGAAAAATTCGTATAGGATTTTTGTAAATGTTCCAACTAGTTCGCCACTGTAAGAAATTTTGTATAGGAAATCACGCGGTGCCGACTAGTTGGCCACGATAAAAATTCGTATGGGATTTTTGTTTCTTTTCCAACTAGTTCGCCACGAAATTTCTTCGTATAGGAAATCCCACGTTGCCGACTAGTTGGCTACAATAAAAAATCATATAGGAGAAAATTTATTAGCCAACTAGTTCGCTACCGTAAAAACTTCTTCTAGGAAAAGCATGCGTTGCCGACTAGTTGGCTACGAGGAAATTTCGTATAGAATTTTGTTTGGTTGTCCAACTAGTTCGCAACTGTATGACATTTCGTATAGGAAATTCCGCGTTGCCGACTAGTTGGCTACGATATGAAATCGTATAGGAGAAAAGTTCTTAGCCAACTAGTTGGCCACGACGAGAAATCGTCCGGAAAATATCTAACTAATCGGAACAAATTTCAGTTTGAAGGGTCTCGGAAAATATCCAACTAGTTGGATGTATGAACACGGGTAGGAATTTCAGAAAATGTCCAACTAGCCGGAATAGCTTTCAGTCAGGGTCTCTGAAAATATCCAACTAGTCGGATTGTATGAATACTGATCCGAATTTCAGTAAACTATCAAACTAGTCGGAACAGCTTTCAGTCTCAACAAAGATTTCAACCCCATTAGTTGGCTATGCGCCACTAACGGCCATCGAATTGGATAATCAGTGTCTCTTTACAAATTTTCTCATTTTAGGGAATTCGTTTGATAATTCATCATTCCTTGACTAATTTTTTTATTTTAGCGAACTAGTTGGATAATCATCTTGTGTCCCTAGCCTATAGGAATTTTCTTATCATAGCCAACTAGTTGGATAATCATCGTTCGTTCCTATCGGAACTTTGTTATTTGAGCCAACTAGTTGGACAATCATCCTCCGTTCCTATAGGAATTTTCTTATTTTTGCCAACTAGTTGGATAATCATCCTCCTTCCCTATAGGAATTTTCTTATATGCGCCAACTAGTTGGATAATCACCCTCCGTTCCTATAGACATTTTCTTATATGTGCCAACTATTTGGATAATCATCCTCCGTTCCTATAGGAATTTTCTTATATGTGCCAACTAGTTGGATAATCATCCTCCGTTCCTATAGACATTTTCTTATATGTGCCAACCTGCCGATCTGGGGAAGACAGATCGGCAGGTTGGCAAATATAAGAAAATGTCTATAGGAACGGAGGATGATTATCCAACTAGTTGGCAAATATAAGAAAATTCCTATAGGAACGGAGGATGATTATCCAACTAGTTGGCGAAAATAAGAAAATTCCTATAGAAACGGAGGATGATTATCCAACTAGTTGGCTAAGATAAGAAAATTTCTATAGGAACACCTGATGATTATCCAACTAGTTGGCTAAATAAGAAAGTTCTGGGGAAGACAGATCGGCAGGTTGGCAAATATAAGAAAATGTCTATAGAAACGGAGGATGATTATCCAACTAGTTGGCAAATATAAGAAAATTCCTATAGGAACGGAGGATGATTATCCAACTAGTTGGCACATACAAGAAAATTCCTATAGAAACGGAGGATGATTATCCAACTAGTTGGCTAAGATAAGAAAATTTCTATAGGAACACCGGATGATTATCCAACTAGTTGGCTAAATAAGGAAGTTCCTATAGGAACGAAGGATGATTATCCAACTAGTTGGCTAGGATAAAAAATTCTTATAGGAACGCAGGATGATTATCCAACTAGTTGGCTAAAATAAGGAAATTCGTCAAGGAATACTTTCCGAGATCCGAGACTGAAAGCTCAGAAAATATCCGACTAGTTGGATATTTTCTGAAATTCCTATCCGTGTTCATACAATCCGACTGGTTGGCTATTTTCTGAAATCCCAATACGATCCAACTAGTTAGATACAAAGTTTGCTCCTATACGATTTCTTGTCGTAGCCAACTAGTTGGCAATGCGGGATTTCCAATACGAAATTTCTTACAGTGGCGAACTAGTTTGAAAACAAACAAAAATCCTATACGAATTTTTCTCGTAGCCAACTAGTCGGCAACGTGGGATTTCCTATACGAATAAATTTCGTGGCGAACTAGTTGGAAAACAAACAAAATTAAATTCCTATACGAATTTTTCTCGTAGCCAGCTAGTCGGCAACGCGGGATTTCCTATACGAAATTTCTTACAGTGGCGAAATAGTTGGAAAACAAACAAAAATTCTATACATATTTTTCTCGTAGCCAACTAGTCGGCACCGCCGGCTTTTCCTATAGAGAATTTTTTACAGCAGCCAACTAGTTGGCTAGTGACCTCGACGTGTATATGTATGATTGGATATTGAGATTTTGTATATTTATAAGCCGATTTCTTATATTATCCAACTAGAGGTGTCCCCTCGGAAACGAACGAAAATGCTGAATTAATTCAGCATTATATGCAGCATTTCGCTTTTCGCTCAGTTAATGCAGCATTAATTCAGCATAAAATTCATCGAAAAGTTCAGCGAAGATGCTCAATTTTACGCTGAATTTTCAAGAAGAAACTGGGGAGCTGGCGATTAATTCGGAATTAGAAGTGTCAGAGAAGAAATAAAGAACGTGTCCGAAAGCTTTTAGTGCTGTAAATGCTGCATTTAATGCTGCATATAAGGTAAGAGCTTTCGGACGAAAAAGAAAATAAAAATGCAGCATTAAATGCAGCATTTACGGTCTTGAAAGCTTTCGGACACGCTCTGTGTATTACACCTCTAGTTGAATAATATTAGAAATTGTCAATATATATACAACATCTCAATATCCAATCATACAGATACACATCGCGGTCACTAGCCGACTAGTTGGCTACGATAAAAATCCTATACGAATTTTTCTCGTAGCCAACTAGTTGGGATTTTTGGGATCCCAAAACGTTAGTGACGGATACCTATGACATCGCAAAAGTTGTCCGTCTGTCCGTCTGTCCGTCTGTCCGCACGATAACTCTCGAAGGGATTGAGATATTTTGATGAAACTTGGTGGGAGGATCCTTCGGGTCAAAGTACAAGTCAAGTTCGAAGATGGGCTATGTAGCTCTATATCTGAGGGCGGGGGAGGGGGTTCAAATTAAGGGGCAAAAAAAATATTTTTTGAAAGCTGTTTAGATAGTGGATTTATGGGTAAGGAGACACGCTGAATCCGAATATGAAAGTTATTTTCTCGCCGGACAAGTAGTTCGCCCGGAATCCGGCCAAAACCGGAAAGTTTGTTAAAAGTAAAAGTTGTATTTGAAGTTGATTAGATGTTTGATTTAGGGGTAAGAAGACATGCTGAATACGATGGTGAAAACCATTTTCTTCCCTGACAAGTAGTTCGCCCGGAATCCGGCGAAAACCGGAAAATTTGATAAGATCGGCAAAATTTGTATTTGAAGTTGATTAGATATTCGATTTAGGGGTAAGTAAACGTGCTGAACACGATGGTTAAAACCATTTTCTTGCCGGACAAATAGTTCGTCCGGAATCCGGCCAAAACCGGAAAATTTGTTAAAAGCAAAATTTGCATTTGAAGTTGATTAGATGATAGATTTAAGGGTAAGAAAAAATGCTGAATCTATATATGACAATCATTTTTTAACCGGACATATAGTTCGTCCGGAATCCGGTTGAAACCGGATTTTTTTTTTAGAAGTTAAAGTTTTATTTGAAGTTGATTAGATGTTCTTTATAGGGATAAGGAGATACGCTGAACTCGTTTCTGAACTATTTTTTGTTTTTGCTGGGCAAGTAGTTTGCTCGGAATTCGGCCGAAACCGGAAATTTGGCAGAAGTACAATAGGAAGTTTTGATCAGTATCGTCAAATAGATATGGCTTATACAGGTATATCTGAACTTGGTTTTCTCAGATGATTAGCCTGGCGAAGACTGGATTTGGCGAAGACAAGACGTAGTTAATATTAAATTTTTGGGATCCCATCGATAACTTTGGTCTTGTTTACAGTAGTCAACTAGTTGGCTAGTGACCGTGATGTGTATATGTATGATTGGATACTGAGATTTTGTATATTTATACATATATTTATAAAATCAGATCAAATACATAGGTTATAGTTTCAAAACCAGAAGTAACAAAATTCACTGATGTCTAAGGTAATCAGATAACGTGATAGGTTACTGAGGATGGTTGGCGTGGTTGGAAGGATGTAGACTAGAAATCTGAGCGGATTCGTAAGATTTGAGGGTTTAATTTCCGAGCCCGAATCCAGCCTGACAAGCAGAAGATTCGAATCCGGCCAAAAGGACGAATCCGGATTCGGAATCGCCCATCTCTGTTCCTAACGCTATTTAAAGTGGGATGTTATGCGAACTAATCGACCGGTTACGCTACTTACACTACCGAGTCGGCCCTGAACAAGAGCCAAGACCTATGCTTTCCATGCTTCGTAAAAGGGCCATACCCGTAGCGCCGCCCACTACGCTTGCATTTAAAGCTAGAAAAAAACTTGCGAATTTCTACTAAAGCTAAGATGCAGTCTGCATACATCGAGGAAACAGGGCAGGTTATATCTTTTTTTTTGCTGTGTAGTATATGAAGTTATCGGAGCTAGCACTGGTGCACGACTGAATGAGTTTCAGTGGGGACGTTCTTTATCGCTAGTGGTGCTTGTGTCGCTTCTATTCGAGTCTGTCAAGCCTTGGCGCTACTCCCTATTGTTATTTTGCTCTGCCCTGAACCATAATGGAAGAAACTTCCCAAAGGTGATATGAATCTGAAGTGCCCAGTCACGTAGAAGAGAGGAGGTTTTAAGCCCTTTTCACACTTACCCGTTTAACTTTCAAGTATCCACGGAAAAATCTGGTGCGTACGCGTCGTTATTTGTCTGCGTAAGCTCTGCGTTGCGCCGCCCAGTGTGAAAGGCTCAACGGGTCAATGTGAAAGCGGCATTTGTCGAGAGTCGTACAAAGAATTCACAAAACCGCGTTTATTTTCAAGGCAAGACGATATCTATTCTGCAGAGACAGAGATCGCGGTATAATACAAAAGAAATTACCAATTAAAACACGAGATCTACGGACTGTTAACTGAACACGATTATTGCAAATACTCCACTTTGCGATTCGCGAAAGGTTAACCCAATTCGCGAAATAATTTGCACGATTTTCAAATACACATTTCGGTTACGATATGTATAATACACAATTCGGCAAGCAAAAAATCAAACTGAGGACAAACAAAAAATAAAAGTCGCTGAAAGACAAAAGCAAAAGTTGTAGGAAAACATGCACAAAATAATGAAAGACACAGAATTATCGCAAGCCGTCGACCAAGTGGGAGTCGTTCCGTTATAAGCGTTTCGAGCTTGATTTGTCCTGTGAGAATTTTCTGAACTCGGGTAAGAAATTCAATTTAACAGTCCACCTCCACCCGCAATATACAACATACCCGTTCCGACTTCTAAGAGAGACTTAAGAGTCGGGAAATTAAATTTAGGGAAAGATTTCGCAAAATTTCTTCCATTAATTTCTTGGCTGAGAACATTTCTTGGCAAATTTTACAACTGATAATCAATCGTGATCCGCTCTTTTTATTCGTAAAACATATTCCTTTGGCCCGAGCTGAATGCGAATCATAGTTGACTGCGCTAAACGGATACATCAGCTGATTTTATCCGAGCAATACTTCGTCCCTTCTTGGCAAGAGTTTTCTTCAAGCCTGGCCGAAATTTGACACTGCAAAACGGATACGTCAGCTGAAAATTTAATAGAGCTATATTTAGGCCCTTCTTGGCAAGGGTTCTCTTCAGACTCAAAGCCGCTCAAGATGAAAAAACGAAACTTGTGAAAACCAAGACCCTTGCCAAGAAGGGCCGAATTATAGCTCTTATAAATTTTCAGCTGACGTATCCGTTTTGCACTGTCTAATACGATTCGCAGTCAGCTTTGGCTAGAGGAATATTTCTGGCCAAATTACTTAATGATCAGAACGACGAGAACGTTGTACAATACTGTGAATGAAACAGTATCTAGCACTGCATTTAAAAAAAAAAAAAGGTTCCTTGGTCTGCTTGAGTAAACACGAACCGGATTTCTGCACAAAACGTTCTCCGGAAAACCCCACAATGTACACATGCGCAAGCCCCGGAAACAGTGGCTAGCGATCCGGACAGGATCAGGATTCAGCCATTGCTAATTACTTAAAACCCCAAATGAGAAGCCCAAAACAATACTTGGACATCAAGGTTGAATGACGCACTCCTTGAGACGCCGCGTGGTCCTGCGAGGGCAGGATCCCTTACGGAGATGAAGCTGACAAAACAATCCCCTCTTGTTAAATGCACTAAGTATACAAAGGGCAGTATTTACAATACTTGGTTTAATTGGCCTAAGGCCCCTCGTTCTAAGCACCGAATTAGCTTAAAGTTTGAGCGACACTTCGAATACGAAAGAACGTCCGACTACAGTTGTACAACTCGGAATCCACGTTTGCAAGAAAGCTCGTAATTTGTCACATCTTTACAATATACTCAAAATAAAGCTTTAACACACTCAAGTCACAAGAGGAGGAAACCACACAAAAAGTGTCCGGCGTTCTAAACAATCAGGACAGATATCGTCCAAGACGGTTACTTTCTCCCTCTATGACGTGCGTTAGTCGTAACTCTCTGGAAAGTGTACTTCCAAATATACATAGCAGATAATAAGACAATACCAAATACTAATATCTGTCTTTTTAAAAAGACCAAACTGAAAAACGAAGCTACTGCTGGACTCGCTTCGCTCGTTCTTTTACGCGGCCAAACAGTCAACTAGTAAAATGGAAGACATTTATCTAATTTATCTAAACGATATTATTACGAATTACAGGAAACATACAAATGATAAAAATAAATCTGAGAAGTCCATTCTCTTATAGTGATTTCACCTGGTTAATAAGTTTCACCATTACGGATACTATTTACCGGTCAAAATCAAACTTTTCAGGTAAGCTACCGCAACTTCGAATTCGGCGCGACCTCAAATTCAGACTTACAACGTGGCAACTCTGCAGAAGGCTGAAGAAATGATGAAAATAATTACTTGTCGTATGGTAGTTGAAAATTCGCCCAGTAAATGGTGAGATCATGGCCTACTATTTTAAGCGGTTCCGACTGGTTCATACTACATACAATTTATATTCTTCTCTGTAAATTTCTCAGCTCAGTCAATATTTGTCTAATCCATTGTGATCTCCTCATGAAAGGTTGCCGATGACACTGGGAGAGGCGGGAGGGCGAGCTGCAAGACACTGTTGCCGCGCCCGAATATAAACACAGCGATCCAAAAATCTTTCTCCGCAGTATGTAAGATTCGCACATATTTCCATGCCCCGACCGATGTGCGTACCGAAAACAAGACATCTAAGGTTGCAGCGTTTCCATATAACAATTGCTCATGAATTTCCACTTTAGAAATAAGCAGCATTCCTAGACGTGATGAAGCTTCACAGTGCACTATGAAGATTAGCTTCTTCAGATGAGCTTTTGATGGAATCCTGCTATTTTGTAGTTTCAGCAGTGTTTCCAGGTGAAATTTGGCACGAATTCAAAGGCGTTCACCATCCAGCTCAGCGAACTCTTTCAGTACAGCCAGAGCAAAGTTTAACCGGTCTCGAAGTTGAATATCACAGCCATTCTGTTTCAAGTCGACAAGGCGATAGGTGGAGGATTGACGCTCTGAATTGATATATGTGATGAACGGATCCACCTCTGCACTACCACAGGAGATGATCACCTTGGTGTGGTCTCGGAAGAAGTTGATCTGGAAAGAAAATCCCGTGAGAATTTTGAAAAGAAGACCTGGCACTAGTACGTAGTACGCCAGACACTTTTCCCGTGACTGTTTCTCTCCATATTTCCCAGGATAAAAAAACAGGAGGATAGCGATAAAAAGCAAAGGATAAACAGGAATGTATCCTTTTTAATAATAACAAATAACAATTTTGAAGGGTTGACTCGACTGTGAGGAAGACCCAGATATCTGGAAGTCTGGAAGGTGAAGCCTGGCTGTAGTGCAGTACACCATGGTTTACCCTGGATGGTATGCACAACTGAGGCGGGGAAAGAGAAATTCGGGCTCGAAATACCGTGCAGCCAAATTTCTGCCGAGCCGAATCGTCGTTTTCGAGAGCGAAGTAACCCGGAAAACAAAAATTTCAGACAGCCACCTACCATTACGGGGGCCAAAGGAGTGAGGAAGTGGGGAGGGCCATACCCTGCAGCTAGCTCATAATCACCCCCTACTACCGATTTTCTCAGTTCTCCAAATCTAATTTTCTCATTTCTCACGAGTTTTCTTCAAACGGAAAACAACTTTTTATTGCTGACTAACGATGATGCAAATCGATTTATCCTCAACAGTTTTCTGAATTTCACGCTTGGCTAACAAACCGAATTTCCGGAAGAGTTAGGAATTTTCGAGACGAACTTTTCTTTTGTAGCCGTTTCTCGCAATTTGTCACGCCGAAGTCGACAATCGTTATTTTGTTTCAGACACGCTGACGATATACTAGTTTCGACAGTTATCCTTTACCCCTCTCCTCACTCCACCTCTTGCACGAGCCTGTATTATATTACAAACTATTCGTGCAAAAATGCTCTCGCCTTTTTTCTAAGTCGATATTGCATGTAGACGAGGTTACTTAAGGGGCAGCACGCGAAGCCACAATGGTGAAAAACCAAACTTGTTCATCCGCCATCGCTGTGTCGTCTGATAGTTCGCGGTGTCGTTATGAAGTTTTTACTTTTTAAATTATTGATTAAAGTTGTATATTACTACCGTTAGGACAAACTTACAAATATATGTTTTATATTTCTCCTTCGATGAAAAACTAATTATCGGCAATGCCCGGCTGCGATTTTTAGGACAAATGATTGATTGACACCTTAAACCCCTACCTGGCAGCCTCGAGATCGTTTTCTGGCAATTTTAGATGTGGTGATTCGACTCTAACAGTGCGAACACACGATCAGGATTGGAAGCACCCGGACCGGAATTCCTGCCCGGAATTTTGGCACCATCACCACTTCCATATGAAAAAGTTGAAATATGTTCAACTTGACGATGAAAGTGAAGAAAATCCGGCCGGAAATCCTCATCGTGTGTCCGCACTATAAGAGTGTGCTCCAGCCTCTTGTCAGTGGTACTAGAAACTACCATTGTACGTGAAACTACCATAATGCGTTACATAGTCACTATATAGAGAAACTGCTCCATACCTCTCCCAGCATAACCACTTCTTTTTTACCTGAGCACAGTCATGGTAGGTTAAACCAAATCATGAGGTGCGTTTTTGCAGATACCATGGTATCTGACACCACGGTCTAAAGTAGTTTCTGCAGTTACCGTGGTATCTGATATTCAGATGCCACGGTCCGACCCAGGTAACTGACCGTGGTATCTGAAAAAGTTATCTCACTTTCATCATCATCCACAATAGTGCCTACACTGTCAGAAGTTTCATAACAGATCGCGCATAGCACTTTCAAGAATAACACCTTTTCACTTAGAAATAAAGTGTTATTACCAATTAAATTTACACTAAAAATACTACACTGTCAGAAGTAACGTAACGACAACAGAAGGATGCCCGGTTTCAACAGATACCCCTTTGGGGTGTTATCTGTTCTGTTCCTTTCGTTCCCGTTAGTATTTTTACCAATTTAAGGTGTTGTTGGAGATCTAAGCACGAAACAGTGTAAACTTAATTGGTAATAACACTTTATTTCTAAGTGAAAAGGCGTTATTCTTGAAAGTGTTATGCGCTATCTGTTATGAAACTTCTCACAGTGTAGGATTTTGTCAGGTTGGTGGGAAAGAAGTCTGGTACTTAGTGATGTGACTGGATATCAGTTTTTCTTTTGGTGTGACTTCGAAAAGCGCAATTTCGGCAATTGTCGTTTTAGCAAAGCAACCGTAGTGTCAGATACCACGGTAACTGCAAAAATGACTAATTGTCGTAACAGACATCATGGTGTCTGCAAAAACGCAACTATGGAAATCAATTTAACACTGTAGGCGAGAACTGGTTTACAACGCTACCTGCAAGGTCCCGTTGTCGAGTTGCATGATTATTGACTTCGGGGTTCGCACCCACCGCCGCATGTTTATCAGCGACCTTTTGCTGGTTTTGTTCTGCAGAGCATCACCGCCATCTGTCAAGTTCTCGTCCATGTACTGGCCAAAGTAGTGGAGCAGTACGATCCGCTCCTGGAGGTTAGATGGCACTGCATTGGCATTGTAGGTAGTTGTCTTGCCACTGGCGTCTTGGAAGTCGATACGCCTGGAAGAAAGGAAGATGAGGATGATGACAGAAGAGCATTTTGACCCGATAAAGCCGTAAGATTTAGGTTAGAGTATCTTTATTGGTTCATGTTTTACTCCTTTGCATGCGCATCTTTGCGTCTTGTGCCTTCTTTTGGGGATATTTTGGAAGGTCTTAGTATCTTTCACCAGTATCTTTCTAGTTTAATTTTAGTTCTAATATTACATTTCCACTTTTTCTGTTTAGTTAATTAGCCAGTGGATGCTGGAATGAATTTCATTTGTCTTTGACGGCCTCTCTCTCTAAATTTTTAATTTTGTTTTTAACATTTACCAGGGCTACCCGCTCCCCCCGCCCACCTGCTGTGCACCCTTTCCCGGCACCGACTGAAATCAACGGTGCTGGCACCGGTGCCGGTCGTAAATTAGGCGATTCATCTTTTAAAGTTTAAACGCTTCACTAACATGTCTTTTTTAATGTTCTAACACGGCCAACTGGTAAAGCCTAGGTGATCGGTAAAAACGCTAAATAAACAAAACTATAATATGGCAAGCTAATAGTAATAAATAACAATAATCGTAAAATGAGAATGAGGAACCCTAGCTTCGGCGGAGAGTTTCAGGCGTCAATTCGGAGCCGAGCTTACGCCCTCCCGATGAAAGACCCACCAACTCGACGCCCAAAGTGTAGGCCATTCGTTCTCGTTTACAACCATCATCCCCTACTCTTTCAAACACGAAGGGCTTCTTAAACGTAATAAAGATTCTAGTCTGTCAGAAACAGACTATCCTAATGACAAAATCGTAAAGGAAATATCCAAATGGACACAAGAAAGAAGAGGCATGGCAAATAAAGTAGAAACTGCACGCAAAAGGCGACAAGGGAAACATACGCATAATTCGCATTTCCTACAGTAATAGTTTACAAGAATAGTAAAACGCAAATGTATAAAAAACGCGATGGTGGGAATATTGGAAAACAAAAAGTATGGCCCACGTTTGACAGTGCAAAACAGATACGTCAGCTGGATTTTTCTTAGAGCTATATTGCGGCCCTTTCTTTTAGGCTTGAGCCTGTAGAGGACCCTTGCCAAGAAGGTCCGAAATATAGCTCTAATAAAATTTAGCTTAGCCTAGTTATCATTTTTGCACTGTCAAATATGATTCGCAGTCAGCTTGGGCTGAAGGAATATTAACCATGGAAATTCTTATGCATAATGTCTACAGGTTTTACATTTTTTGTTCACATTCAGGTTCTGTCCGAAATTTTCTGGTCATGTTTTTTTTTGTGTATATATGGTTAAATCAGATGAAAACCAAGCTTCCACAGTTTTAGTAAGGTGATTTTTCAATAGTAGGACAATTTTTTGTTTTCTTTTTCTGTTTACATACTAGCCAGTGAGGTTAGTGTAAACATAAATTAGATATTATTTTACTGTAAATTATATTTTCTTCGTTAGCAAGTGGACTCCTAAGCTAGTAGGCGATCGAGACTTATTCTACAAATACAATGAACGAAATTACAAATACACATCTGTAAATGGACTGTGTTTTAACTGACAAAAAGGAAATAGACCTAATGTAGATACAACAAATCATACACCAGATACAATTGTTCGCATTGGGCCCGGTTACACATTTTAGGAATGTCTTGTCGGTAGGCCCTCTGAATAGCCCGTGTGACTCCTTGGATATGGACTCCTTCCAGAAGTTAACACGATGGATAGCCAGACATATTTTGCCTTTGGCAAGTTTTCCTGGGAATGTTTTTGTCATTCCTTTTGCCAAATGAAAGAGAAGAAACCATCGGACCACCGATCCGCACCACCGGGCGGGAAACAATTTCCGTTTCTCTAAGATTTTTCCTTTCTGAAGAAAAGAAATGATTTGAATTCTGAAAATTTTTAAAGGTTTAGATGTAGTTTGTTTAAAGAAACTCTTTGTTGGAAAGAAAGAGTAGGAGACGATCAATGGTTAAAAAATACTAACGTCACTGAGAAAAGGAGTCGTAGCGGGTTTTTCCCTTCCGATGAAAAGAAATGATTTTGAATTCTGAAAATTTTTAAAGGTTTAAATGTAGTTGTTTAAAGAAACTCTGAGTTTGTTAGAAAGAGTAGGAGACGATAAATGGTTAAAAAATATTAACGTCACTGAGAAAAGGAATCGTAGCCCAAAAGTAACAAATAAGAGTAGGTAGTGAATGATGCTACGCAGGCTTGTAAACCTTTATATTCATTCCTACAGCCCAAGCTGACTGCGAATCATGTTTGACAGTGCAAAACGGATACGTCAGCTGAATTCTATTAGAGCTATATTTCCGCCCTTCTTGGCAAGGGTCATCTTCAGACTCAAGCTGCTCCATTCTAAAAACAAGAGCTGTAAGCTCATACGGCACTTGCAAGGGTTAAGATGTGTTATTTGATCAAAAGTGATTTTCGACTGTGCGGTTAAGATGCGCACTTTAAGGGAGCTAGAGAAAAAGTATATTATCGTTGAACTTTGCTGTAATGATGCGCACTTTAAAGGCACTAGAAATTCATCTGTAAGGAAGACCCTTGAGGCAAAAACGATAGCAGGCTCTTAGGGATCATTGATATATACGTATGATCAGAAGTATTTTTTTTCCCACTAATTTGCGCACTTTAAGGGTGCAAGAAATTATTTTTTTTGCAAAACCCTTGTGGGACAACTGATCATGGGTTGAGATGTATCGTTTGATAAAAAGTACTTTTCGACCTTGCGGTTAAGATGCACACTTTAAGGGAGCTAGAACTTCATTTGTAAGCAAAACCCTTGAGGCAAAAATGATCATGAGCTCATGGGGATCATGGAAATGCATATATTGCTTAAAAGTATTTTTCTTAATTTGCGGTCATGATTGGTACTTTAGGGAATGGTCGGATTTGAAAAGTGGCGATTTCTAAGCCAATCTTGTCAAATTTCTAATATTCCAGCCAAATTTCATCGTCCTAGCACATCTGGAAGTACCTTAACTCGCGATCACCGGAATTCCGGACCCGCCCCTCAAACTCCCCCCACAGTCGCCGGAGCCAATCCGGTTCAGTTTGGACTTGTTTGTTATTCCCACAAAGTTCCATCCCGATCTCTCCAGTCCAATCCGGTCACGTATTCCCCCCCCCCCAATTGTTGTCGGATCCGGTCCGGACATGAAAAAGATCACCACAGGCACGCCCTCTGTTCAGTTATTAAATTTCACTCGAATCCGATCACCCGTTCCAAAGTTACGAATGGCTAAATATTCCGGATTCCCCCTCCCTCCGATCCCCCCACGACTATCGGATCGAGTGAATTTTTATTTACAAGTCAGTTTGATCGGGTCCCTGATACGCCTCCCAAGTTTCGTCGTGAAAATCCCAAAAACTGTCATCACCAGAATTCCGTGAAACTCCCCTCCACCTCCCCCCCCCCAAGTGTCCGGGTAGTCCAAACGTGTAAACAAATTATCTGGAGCAGATTCTTGTTCTTCCCAGCAAGTTTTACTCCGATCCCTCCATTATAACCGTTTCTCGAGATTTCCGGTCTTCCCCCACCCCAATTCCCCCATAGCTGTCGAATCCGGTTCGGACTTCAAATGGAACATCAGAGATATGTCATTCATTCAGATATTAAGTTTCGTCCCAATCCGATCACCCGTTCGAAAGTTACACAACACTCAATTTTCCATATTCCCCCGCACTGCACCACAGATACAAACCCCTTTGACCCTCGAATGCACTAGCTCTTTCCAATGTTAACAGAGTGATCCGATGCAAAGAGTGACGTCACGCCGCGCGCAGACCTACTAGTGTAAAGAAAGGGGTAGGGGTTTTACAAAAACTACTAAATTTTCCGGATTCCCCCGCCCTCTACTCCCTCCACGGTGGTCGGATCGGGGAAGTGATTATTTGCAAGTTAGTTGGTCGGGTCCCTGATATGCCTGCCAAGTTTCATCGTCCTAGCACATCTGCAAGTACCCTAACTCGCGATCACCGGACCGACCGACCGACCGACGGAAAAGTGATCGGTATATGGCACTTGAGCGAAGCTGCAAGTGCCATAAAAAATGGGACCCGCATTTTAAACCTTGAAATAAAAAAGAGTATTTAAAGAGTCACTTCCCATACGGAAATTTCCCGCTTGAATTCGACCCAGACAAAGTGAAACAGATTTCAATCCGATTTCAGGTTAGTTTCTTCCTCGGATCGACCGGAATATCGGCCTTGGGCTGCGTCGAGGCCGGAATTCCGGTCGATCTGAGGAAGAAACTAGCCGGAAATCGGGTCGAAAGCTGTTTCACTTTGTCTGGGTCGAATTCAGGCGGGAAATTTCCGAACGGGTTGTCTCGTAGGGGATGCTAAGACCGTTTTAAAACTTACCCTCGGTCTGCGGAGAAGGCAATTCTTGTACTATCGTTGAAAAGAACACCGACGGAACGGTCGGATAACTGGAAGCCAAATCCGTATTTGTTGGAGTAGTCAATCCACTTACTCACAAAAAGGGGGGAGACGTGGATTGGTCGCGGGTTGAAGGATACTGAAAATGAACAAATATCTCTGGTTAATGGCAGTTACAATTGTGCCAGTGCTCCTATTAGTTGGTAACTGTAAGAGGTATCGCGTAATATTCATTCATTCATTCATCTATTCCGTTCTAGTGTAGCTCTGTGAAAGAGGGAGGTCAACACGATGAGACCTTACTATTTTCGAGGGGTTGCCCACTCTCGAATTGCCGGCACCGGTTGCCACATGTTAGAAAATTAAAATCAGCATGTTAGAAGCGGAAATTGCCTAATTTGTGGATGGTTCGGACGGTGCCGGGAAAGGGTGTACAGCAGGTGCTGGGGAGTGGGTAACCCCTCAGCTATTTTATGTGCAAAGCACCTGCTATATCTGTCAGAATTATGCCGCAGTCACGCTCTAGCAGAGAAGTTCAACGTTCAAGACACGAGCATAACCGTTTTGGAAGTTTCATCGTCTCTTGAAAAACCTCGTGAAAAACATCAACTGGGCTCAAACAGCGTACGATGTGATTCAATGTTTCCTCATTGAAGACTAGACTGTATTTTGTGACGTGTTTTCTTTGTTTTTCTTTCGTTACTCCGCCTTTCAAAAATGGCGGTCGCAAATAAATTACTTTAATTTTTTGTCGGCAGTTTTCCAGTACCTTTCATGTATATCTCATAAAGTTAGCAATGGCTTTCCCGAAAGCGTTCCTATTCTGAGTGCTTTCTAACTCCGAGTATTCTCCCTTTGTTTTCAAACTCCCTCTGCTTTCTAAACACTGGCTATTGTTTCAGAATCTCGCAGGATTTAGATGGCAAAGCTTTCGCGGAAGCAAAACCTGGCAGCTAGAAAGGTCTGAGCTGGCAACAGACAGTGGCACCAGGCCCGTATCCAGGAATTTATTTCGGGGGGGGGGGGGGGAGTTGCCCTTCGGGGTTTTTTGCCAGCGGGTCGGACCAAAAACTGCAAAAAATACATAGATCAGATTTTAAAGCCTACAAAAAACGAGTAATTTTGTGGGTTTTGGGGGGGGGGGTCGAAACTTTTGAATATTTTGGACGCCGTAACCTGGCCGTCAGAGGGAGCAAAAGCAGCTGAGCAAAAAAGAGAGAGAGAAAGGTTACAAGAAATGAATGTGTGTACCGTACTTTAATTTGACTTTGTTTTGCTTAAAGTTTCGTTCGGACTCGGTACCGAGGACAAATATTAGCTAAATTTAAATATTCTAAATTAAAATAATCATATTCTTCGGCGGAGTTCAAATTTTGGTGACGTCAGAAGTAACATAACCTCTACTGTGATAGATAAGACAAAGCAGTCCATTAGAGAAGACGCCAACCACATACCTTTCGAGGGAAAAAGGTGGAGAAAATAAAGAAAAAATTAGGGATTTGTTAATGCTGATTTCTCAGCATCTGCCTAGAAATTTAAGGGGGAACATGACGCTAAGCGTGAAGAGTAGCAGGTATAGGCCTTTCCCATGCTAAACGAAAAATCTTTTCTGGAGTTTGTGAGGGAGCTGGGTGAGAAATAAAAAAAAAACAGAATAGCCATTTTAAAGAAAACACACGGGGCTACAAGAAGATCTCAACGGAATCTGAAGCCGACAATCCTGTAACGAGAAAAGTTAAGAAAACAAAAAAACTTTCTACCGTTAGTGTGCCACAGAGGGCCAAGGGATTGAAACACTTTTGATATTGACGGATGCGCAAAAAAAGTAGTAATAGGATGTTCTCAGCGAAATTTCGAGTTTGCTTCTGTGGTTGGTTCAGTCCCCTGATTTCTGCTAATTACCGCCTTACATTTTCTTCAAGTTGTCCATTGTAGCTTTTAACAGAGTGAATAAAAGGCCGCCGCTAATCTTACAGCTTAACGTTGATGATTTTAGGGAGTCATAAAAATTGGCCGTAAAAAGGGTCCACGGGGTGAATGTGCCGTGTGCTGGAAAGAGGCATATCTTGCCTCTTCTCAGCACCGAGGTCTGTGCTTCCCTTTTTGAAATAAAAAGGAGAGTTATGACGACCAAAATTTCGTGATTCTTTTTGTACAAGAATGAAAAATGTGTATTTATACATGACAACTTTATACAACCTTACGAGGGCTTGGTTTGTTTGTTATAAATTTACGAGCAAGATTTCCGTAGAATTTCCGAAGGGTCCCTCCCTCTGTACGGGTAGTCCCTACCTGATTTTATGCTAGTGCGCTAGACTGATCCGTTTCCAGGACCGTTCTTCGTTCTTCATTTTAGTTCGTAACGTCCCGGTTCTAGCATCGTCAGTCCATGGACAGGTACAGAAACCCCGAAATTAGTCCGACCCATTGTCACGCTACTTTCCGTCAAACAAAAAGAGGATTCAGGAAGCACCCAGCTCCCAGCAAGAGCTAGGAGCTCATACGGCACTTGCACAGCACTAAGCGGTGCGGTGCGAATTACCCATTTCGATTGTACTAACCAGTCTGGGTCGGGACAGTGGTGCTTGTATTTTCGCGACTATCTATAGCTCTCGTGGACACAGTTTTGTCGATATCCTTCGAGCCCCAGGGTACTTATACATGCTACAACTATAAGAGGATCCCCCTCTCCCCCACACAGTGGTCGGATGGAGTCTCCTTTTTGGGATCCCAAAACGAAGTGATGGATACCTATGACATCGTATTTCTGTCCGTCTGTCCGGCCGTCTGCCCGAAACACGATAACTCGTGAAGGAGTGCTCCGATTTTTTTTAAATTTGATAAGTAGGCTACTTGCGACCAGGGTCAGATCAATTCGAAGATGGGCATTGTATCTCAAAATCTGGGGGAGGGAGGGGGGTTGACGTTTTTGAAAAAGTCAGTTTGAGCTAGTTGGGAAGTGAAAGTTTCTGCAATGGGGTTCTCGATTCTGCTGATTCCATTTCCGGTGTTTCTTTATTTCCTTGCGACGTCCCTCTACCGGAATCCGGCCGAATTCCGGCCAAATTCCGGAAAATTTGTTCCTGAAGCTGATTAGAGTGTCGATATAGGGTTAAGGAGACATGCTGAATCCGTTTTTTAGCATCATTTTCTTACCAGACAAGTAGTTCACCCGGAATCCGGCCGAAACCGGTACTTTGGCGGAAGGTAAAAGTTATTCCTAAAGCTTATTAGAGGGTCGACATAAGGGTAAGTAGACATGCTGAATCCAAATCTGAAATTTATTTTGACGCCGGACGATTAGTTCGCCCGAAATCCGGCTAAAACCGGAAATTTCGAGGAAGGTAAAAGTTATTCCTGACGCTGATTACAGGGTCGATATAGGGGTAAGGCAACATGCTGAATCCATTTTTCAGCTTCAGTTTCTTACCGGACAAGTAGTTCGCCCGGAATCCGGCCAAAACCGGTAATTTGGCGGAAGATAAAAGTTGTTCCTGAAGCTTATTATAGGGTTGACAGTGGGGTAAGAGGACATGCTGAATCCGTTTTTCGGGTTCATTTTCTTACCGGACAAGTAGGTCGCCTGGAATCTGGCCAAAATCAGTAATTTGGCGGAAGGTAAAAAATGTGGCTCAAGCTGATTAGAGGGTCGATATAGGGGTGAGGAGACTTGCTGAATCCGTTTGTCAGCCATTTTTATCTGTATATAAATGTATAGGTAGATTTGATATATATATATATATATATATATATGTCTATACATAATATTACCCTATGATCTGTATCAGGAAGTCTATTAAATATTAACCTTTGGGATCCCATCGAAACCTTTGGTCTTGTTGCTAATAGACGTTTGCTCTGTGTTCGGTGTGATTTTGAATGAAAAACAGTCAACGATCTGTTTTACTCAATGTTTTGGTTTATTTTATTTATTTTTGGTTGAAAGTGTTCTTATTACAAAGCTGATCTGTCTGCAAACTGATTTTTCTCTTGTCGAACATCCATGCAATTTCCCTGGAGTTTCTAATATATGCTTTCAGATGGTCCCTTGCAACACACAGGTAGTAACAATGTAAATATTGGTGTAGGTGTCTTACGGAGGGTCGTCGACACCGTAGCAGTGCTTTAGCGCCACCGTGATTTTTCGCCACTGGGTATTTTTCGCCACTCTGGGTTTTGCAATTTGGGAAAAGCAATTTGCGCCTCCTTGCTTTGTGTTTGCCGCTGCCGAGACTTGGGTGAACCGAGCAAACTTGGCTTAGGGTTCCGTACCCCCTTAATGGCAATAATTTTTCGTATTCTATTTTCAGTGGTATCTCGTATGAAGGAGGTACGGCTGGTTTGGAAAAGACACAACAGGTTCAATTCCACGCTTTAATCAGAAGCTAATTCACGAGGGGTTGCCCACTATCCATTTTAGTGTACAGCAAGTGCCCGGTTCCACGGTGCCCGGCACCCCTAGTTTCGGCCTGTACCGGAAAAGGTTGCACAGCAGGTGCCAGGAAGTGGTTAGCCCCTCGTTAATTCGAATAAAACAAGTTTCTCGGGAGATCAAATCAATTTGATCACTCCAATCAGTCCTAATCAATCCAATCTATACTTTCTGAATCGTCATCGCCTTTATTCCAGCTATAACTCGTAAGTGAATGACGTTTATCCCAATCAACGCAAGCTACATTTTTTTTTCTAATCGTGATTACCTCTGTTCCAGCTACTACAACTTGTACGTGAACCACGCGTCTACCTTGCCAAATCCTAATCACCCTGAACGAGTATTGCTTTTAACAATCCCAATCATCCGGAAGATACTGCGTGGGAAGCAACGCTCTCTCCTGGGAATATCCTCAAAAATTTTCTCACGAGTGTAAAGACTTCTCTCAGTCTTCCGAACTGTCTACAATTTGGGATCACAAACAAACACTGGAAGCAGCCAGCTTTCGTCAGTTTAAGACATTTTTTGTAAGCCTATTCATTGTGTTCGGTTACAAAGTATAAAGTTACCCCCCCCCCCCCGCTCCATCTGATGGTCCTTTTCTCGTTTCCCACTGCAGTCATGCAGTTCGTGCAGGAATTCTGGATTTGCGCCTTAGCATTCCTTAGCAATTTTTCATTCCTTAGCAAGCTGCCAGAAGCATAGGCCGCAGCTCCAGGTTCCCAGTTGGTCCCGCAACCGGTATTTGATCCAGAGATACTCTATCGCAGACCCCGTGCTTAGCGTCGAAAATCTCGTCGCGATCCTTAATTATAAAGATCATATATTCATACAATATACAAAAACGGATTCGTCAGCTGTATTGCTTATGTAGCGATATTTCGGTCCTTCTTGGCAAGGGTCCTCTTCAGGCTGTCAGTCTTCTTGGCAGTCTTCTGCAGTTTTTTTGCAGGTTTGTTCCTTCCCCAGCGTTGGCACAGAGGACTGCCAAAACCGTACAGGTATAAACCGAGACAAAGGCGAGTACTCACTACCAGAAAAATCGAATGGCATCATCAATGAAAGGAAATTCAGAACCTAAGCTCTCCTGAACAGCAAAACCATAGTCAACCAAAATGAGGAAAAATCTCTACCCTCTCAACGACCCAATCGAGCAGCAAAAATAGGAGCCGGTCCAAAATGAAATCGCAGCACCAACGTTAACTCGAAGCAATCTTCACGAAGAAATTCGCAAGATCAGACACTTTAGCTAGAATTTTTAGTTGTTTTTTTCCACAACTTCACTTTCCAGCTTGAGCGGCTTGAGCCTGAAGAGGACCCTTGCCAAGAAGTGCCGGAATATAGCTCTAATAAAATACAGCTTATGTATCCGTTTTGAACTGCCAAACTTGTGTTAAACGTCATGAAAATATACCTGTAATGACCCTTTAAAATGCCAGTTTCGAGACAAAACTGTTAGGACCCGTTATGTGTGTTGCGAGTGTTATATTTCGCGAATTGACAACATTTAAAAGGGTCATAAGAGACATAACCTTATAACGTCTAACACAAGGATGCGCGTACCAGACAAAAAATCTTATTCTTACCTCTTGGGGCTGCAGCCAAGCAGGCTTCCAAAGTGCTATGGAGCGAGGCAGCTGTCATCACCTTGCTACTTCTATCCGGATAGAGCACACTTGTGATTTTCTGTCTGATGAAGGAGTTGAATGAGCCCTTTTCGGGAGTTTCCCGAGCACTTTTTTGCTGTGAACGATCAGGTGAACTCTCGCGGCTCGACTTCCGAGACTCCCTCAGGCTATGTGAGCGTGTAAGTCGCTCCTTCCCGACACTCGTCTGTAAACAAATGATAATAATTAACATCTGATTCATAATTCATTGGCGAATCCAAATAATTCAACCAAAACACAACCAAAAATATACCAAAAGACCAACAAGAAGAATTTTTTTAGACCACCTTCTCTGGTACTCTACTCTCGGTTAAGGCTGATAGGTCTACCACATGTCCAGAACCTCATTTCATCGCATTTGCAATTCTTCCTCAAAGAGCTAGTAGTCTAGAAGTATCTCTCCTACTTCGGTCCCCATACCCTTTCCTCTATGTCCCTTTTATGGCCGACATGGAGGCCTAACCATTGCCTTTGTGAAGTATTATACTTTCTTCTCTAATAGCTCGAACTCATTAGTCCTCTAGACATGATATCCACATCAATTCCTTTTTTGTTTCTTCGCATAGGCTTAAACGGCCAGTTCCACAGTCATTGAGTAACATATGCCTCAGAGGGCCACACAAAAAGATCCAAAGTAGACACGGGGATCAGCCTACTTGGTTATGGCATGTTTGCCACAAGTAATGTGATGTCGTTGTACGAAATCAAGACGAAAATCTCTTTATTCACTGAGATGTCGGCTATTAAGATCTGAAACAGCCTTATCCAAATTCTATGTTTGCCCGTTTTGCCCGCCGCTCTGGCAGAATTGGCGTGATAAGGCTAATGGCTAATGTTCTCGTTGTCTGTGAGATGTCATGTTTCGCGTGTTATAGCTTTTTCTATCAATGTATAATAAAATTATGGCCCTTGGCTGAAATAAAGTAATGGCCTACTAAAGGAAAATCGAATCGAAACAGCATGAAACACAATAAGCATCCACACTGATCTTTTAGTTGGCACGCGTGAAATGAAAAGACACCCTTCTCCAGTACTTAGGCAAGAAAAGACGCATAAAGATACACTCGTCCAGCTTCCTCTCGGTACACTTTCTAAATGGAAAATTGGAAATGATACGCTCTTCAGTAAGCCTTTAAACGTATAGGCGGTCAGCGCTACGCCTCGAATCTCGATATGAGGTAAGTACCTACAGACTAAGCGACGCGGAGAAAATATCGGCACCGACTTGAAGCGGAATGAAGCGTACCTTTCCGGCAAACGCGGATTCGCCCGCGCTGACCCACTTTCTTCTCACACAAAACATAAGTCGAATGAGTGAGCCTATAGTCATTCAATCACAAGGGCTGAATAAGTAAGTAAAGTAAGTAATTTATTTACCCGCCATTTTGGAAAGCGGAGTATAAAGAGATACGAAAGAAATAAATAAAAACAAATACAAATATATAACACAAAATTTAATCTTCGGCCAGGAGACATGATAAAAGGTCATGCGCTGGTTGGGCTCAATGGTCGATGATGTTCAGCAAAGAAGAGGATATTTCGGAAAGGGTAATACTTGCATCCTGAACTTGAAACTTTTCCGTTAGTGTGTATGGTTGTGGCATAATTTTGAAAGATGGAATAGAAAAATCGAGAGTAAAAATGATAAAACGGCCCGAAGAGAAAGTTTTTATTTCTGAAAAATATATGAATAGCTGCAAGGTTCATCCAGGAGGCGTTTTTAATTTGCTTCGAGTCGAATCGCAAATAAGAAAAAAATTACACAAATTTCCTCTAATCAGGGATCAAAGGGCACAAGTGCAAGCCATATGCTACGCCGCTAAACAATAGTAAACGATCAGATGCAATGGCAGCAAAAAACGGAAATTGTCGTTTTGTAAATTCTAATCACATATTACTGTTCTTTCGGATGGGTGATTACTAGAATATTCCAATTGACCGTTTAAGGGATTATTAAAGGTCATACCTTGCACGGCCGGCAGCGGATGCCATTTCACCTTTGGGTCTTCGTACTAAAGTCTCTTGATGTTAGCAGTATAGTAGCTTAATTAATACATCTCTGATCATTTTCTTTCAGTATTACCTGCTCCTTAAAGTCCTTATGAAAACCTGGAGTTTTTAGTACTTTTCAGATTCTGCCTCATACAAATCAACACTTATATCGGTATGTCGTGAAAACGAGGCAAGATTTTGTGTATCGAACTTCCAGTGAAGCATTTCAACCCAGTCATACACAATTCCTGAATTTTCGGGCATAAGCTCATACGTTGGGGCAACACGCCTGGAGCAAGGGCACAGTACCCATAAAAGATCTGTTTGAAAAGCAAATATTTATTTCAGATGTTCAATTCAACAGATTTTTATGCCCTGACGCTGGAGCATCATGCTCAAAAAATGAGGATTTGTGTATGACTGTTCAATCAAAAACAAAAATACAAATGGAAGAATTTGATCGAAATCTTCATCAACTGTTTACAACGGGAATATAAAACTCGATAATAATTGTTAACTATTCACTGTTTACGGATGCAATTTCAGAAACTCAAAGTCGCGACACCGATGGGAAAAAAATGACAGTGGACAAAACAGAGAGGCTAGAAGTTACCAGTTAACAACCTGAACAGAGCAAATTAACACTAGGGAGTATCGTCAAGACCTATGCTTTCCTTGCTTCACAAACGGGCCATAATCATAGCGCCTCTCACTAAGCTTACAGCATTTAAAGCGAGACAAACTTGCGGATTCAGAAATGTCTAGTAAAGCTAAGATTCGGCCTGCATACAGAAAGGAAACAAACAGAGGATGTTGTATCTTTTTTTTTGCTGTGTTTAATATGAAGTTATTGAAGCCAGCACTGGTGCACGATTGTTTGAGTTTCAGTAGGGACGTTCACTATCGCTAGTGGTGCTAGTGTCGCTACTATTCGACTGTGTGTCAGTTATTTCAAGTCTTGGCGCTACTCCCTAATGTTATTTTGCTCTGAACCTGAAGGACGTGAATGTTTTTACAATTTTGTCATCGTTAAGTAGACTCTGATGCAATGAAATTTTTACGAGTGTTCAAAGAGAGCATAGCAAATGCGGCTTTAAAACGAAACTATGTATTTTGAGAGCCGTCTGGTCAAATATAGTCACAACAATCAATACCGACTATTAAACTTCACGGCAAGTTGGATATAAAGTGAGATCGTGTGACCTGGAATGGAATGTTCTGTGTCTAAATAAGCTTCCACAAAGTTTCACATTTTCAAGAAACAAAGATTGACCTTCTACCTGTTCACCACCCTTTTAGCTTAGTTCTTATTTGTGATTCAATTTCTTTGAAACTGTGTGTACTTTTGTGTGTTTTTGTTAGTGTTTTCTTATGTTTTTTTTCTTGTACCGCACTTATGCCCTAGGGCAGTGCGTAATAACAAATTCATTCATTCATTCAAAGTCTTTCGAGACCGGAATTTCTAGAGACTTTCCTTAAGTTCCACATCGACCGTAGTGTGATTCTATCTTTTTTCTCCAAACAGCGAAAATCAGGAATTTGTCCGATGAAAGTCAGCTTTCACAAAAAGTCTACTGGGCTTTTTTTCTGAACACAATGTATCTTTCACGGCTCCGGAATCTCTCCGGAATTCTTCCGAAAGTCCTAACATCAATCACAGAGTGATCGCTTCTTTTTTCTCCAAGCATCGAGACTGAGGATTTGCCCGATGAAAATTTAATCGGTTAGCAACAATTGTCTTACAGTTTGTTTCCAAGAGAATGTTCCTAGGGGAATTTCCCAGATTCCAGGACCGTGAAATCTGCCTCGATGCCTAGTCCCTCTTTGTCTTTGTCTAGTCCAGCACGCCAGGAACAAAGGGACTGTAAGCTTACGACATAAATTTCTTACGACATTGGGCGTCGCGGCGTCTCCAAAATGAAACTCTCCAATTGCTTCGGAAAAAAGTTTTATCTCCACGTCTATTTTCGGAATCCTTAATTATAAATCACTCACTATTTGACAGCGGAACAACATTTTTTCCCAAGGATTCTGGAAAAATTGGGTTCCAAATTCCTGGAGACGGGATTCAGCCAAACCACCAGGTGTTCAAACAAGGAAAGCCTACTACTAATCCTGACAGTTGGAGAGGGGTTTCGCCTGAAGGTAAACAGAAGTGCCGGTTAAACCCTGCCGAGGAACTTCTGTACACTACACATCTGTAGTGTGTACAGAAACAACTTAAAGCTCAACTCGCACTATTTACCATTTATGTTCCAATATTCAAAACTATTTGACTACTGTAGAAGCAGACTCTGCTTTCGAGAAATTATCTACGGCTTTGGCTGTTTTAAGCCTTTTCCGAGGCCCACGGACTTCTAGCAAAAACTCGGCAAAATTCACACAAATTGTTTTATAGCAAGATAATGCGAACATTAGTCGGGCACATAATGAGCATAGAAAACAGTGAATCGTGCCAAGTGCAAAGATTATTGAGATGTCGTTAGTGGGTTTAGAATGCAACATATGAAATTTAGGTCTCCGGGTTTAAAATTAACGAACGCAATTACAGAATATGGTTGCATTAGCATTATAGCTACGACGGGTCCTTAGGAAAATTTGTTGTATTGTTTTCTTTACGACGAAACCAATATTTTGACCCCTAGGACTAAAAAAAAAGCGGGGCCCATAAGCAGGAGCCTGCTCTGCCTCTTTGACAATCCTCACTTAGTAACAGGAAGACAAGTGTCATGAAGGAGACTGTATGTGTTTTCTATTTGTTTGTATTACTTTCTTTCATTTTCTTTATACTCCACTTTCCAAAACGGCGGGTGAAAAATAAATAACTTTATTACCTACTTACACTCTAGTTCTTAGCTACAGATCCGTTCCAGCTTCGGCCACTTTGTGGGGGATTTGGGAGGGGATCGGAAATCTTGTGACTTGCATTACTCTCGAAAAACCGATCCGATCCAGATGGAGCTTGGCAGTTGGCAAGACCTCATGTCCTAGATTTTACAATGTCCGGACCGGAGTCGGCTACTGCGGAGGTGTCCCGGAATCTTGTGACAGGCTTAGAGTAGAGAGACTGGGACGGAACTTCACGGACAGGCTATCATATTCTTCGGTAGCTCGAGGGACGCCCCAGAAGAGACACCCCTCCTTGGCAGCAAGAACTTCAGCTAACAAACATGCTAATTGTCCTTGCAAGTGCCATAGGAGTTAGTTGAGTAAATTTTCTTATACTTTCTTAGGATGCTTAGTGAACAAGCTACAGTGGCTCTTAAAGATTATAAACATTACCAGCTACCTAGATTTGTAATTGGTTAATACGTTGATCGATCTTTGTTGATGTTTTCTTCCTACTCTGCCGTCATCTCTTCCATTAGGTTGATGACAAAAGCATCTTACTCCATGACACTCGCAATTCAGTGAAGTTTTGTTATGTTCTCCATATGAACTTTTAAATATAGTGGCGTTTTTGATCGCCGATTAGTCCGGCGATAGCGTAGCCGTTTGACTTTTTTTGACGTAGCTGTTTATCTTAATTCTGTTTTTGTTCTGATCGGCTAACGTCTATCGCCTGAATTCCTATGCATCGCCGATCGGCCTAGGACTCGCCGTTTGCCGTAGACGTTGGGATTTCGTATGACGGCTATCGAAAAATAATAAGCACGAATCGGCAAACTCGCTTCGTCTACTGGTGAAATTTCATCGGCGATCAAAAACGCCAGTTACGATTCCAAAGTTTTAGCCCACATGGAAAGGCCGAGATCACTTAAATCCTGCTCAGGTGCTATGGCCAAAGAGACACATGCTACATCTTCGCACAAGTATTTAAGTTAAGGACAGACGGTATTCAGATCTCTTTAGCCCTTGAATAATAAGTGTCATAAAAAATGACGATCAACCTCTACCGAAAAGATTCCTCTTCGTCCTCATCAAAAGAACCTCCGCGGTTGGCTCGCTGTCAAGTCCCGGTGGGGCCATTTTGCCAATTACAATCTACGCGGAGGCCAATACTTCTGGAGAGCGGTGAGCTGAACTGGGAGAAAAAGGAGTCTCCCAAGGCCTCTCACGTTCAATCCCAAACGAGAAGAGGAGAGAAGAGTTGAGAAGATATTCCGGAAAACGGGAAATTGCCGTTTTGAAAATATTAGTCGTTACTGTTCTTTCGGATGGGTTTATTACATGAACACTGATTGCTTATAGGCTGACAGAAGGTCGTTTCTTATAGGGTGGGCAGCAGCAGGGGCGTCACGTATGGGGGGAGGGGGGACGCCCCCCAATGTTGTCGGTAAAAAATAACCGTTTCGCGCCGCAGTTTTTCGTAAAAATCGGTTGATTTTTCATGCAAACAATCGGTTTTTCTGAAAATCTGTCAATTTTCGTCAAAACAGGAGGTTTTTTCTTACAAGTAGCCTGGTGGGTTTTTATGGCACTTGCCTTCCGGCCAAGTGCCATATACCGATCACTTTTCCGTCGGTCGGTCTGTCGGTCTGTCGGTCGGTCAGTCCGGTGATCGCGAGTTAGGGTACTTCCAGATGTGCTAGGACGATGAAACTTGGCAGGCGTATTAGGGGCCCGACCAAACTAACTTGGAAATCGTCACTTGCCCCATCCGACCATCGTGGGGGGAGGGAGGGGAGCCGGAATCCGGAATTTAGTGACATGCATAACTTTCGAACGGGTAATCGGATCTTAATGAAACTTGATATTTGGAAAGACACCATGTCTCACATGTCCCGACTCAAGTCCGGACCGAATCCGATGAATGTGGGGGGGGGTCGGAGGGGGGAACCGGAAATCATGTTAAACGCTTAGAGTGGAGCGATCGGGATGAAACTTGGTGGGAGGAACAAGCACAACCCCTAGGTACATCATTGACAGAACCGGACCGGATTCGTGCACTGGGGGGGGAGTGGAGGGAAGTTCCGGAATTCCGGTCATACGGAAATAAGATACTTCCAGGTGGGCTAGGACGATGAAACTTGGCAGGCAAATCAGGGACACGACCAGATTAACCTGGAAACAGTCAGCTTCCCGATCCGACCATCGTGGGGGAGAGGAGGGAGGGGGAATCCGGACTCTTGAGGCATGTATAACTTCCGAACGGGTGATCGGATCATAATGAAACTTGGTATGTAGAAAGACCACATGTCTCGGATGTCCCATTTCAAGTCCGGGTCGGATCCGATGAAGCTGGGGGGGGGGGTCGGAGGGGGGGGTCCGGAAACCTTGTGACATGCTTGGAGTGGAGCGATCGGAATGAAACTTGGTGGGAAGAACAAGCACAAGCCCTATGTAGATCAGTGACAGAACCGGACCGGATTCGAGTATTGTGGGGGAGTTAGGGGGGGGGTCCGGAATTCCGGTGATCGCAAGTTAAGGTACTTCCAGAAGTTCCAGACATGCTAGGACGATGAAACTTGGCTTGAAAATTAGAGACTTGACATGATTGGCTAAGAAATAGTTAGTTCCCAGATCCGGCCATCCCTTAAAGTACTAATGCTAACCGCAAAGTACAAAAAATACTTTTAAGCAATAGATACATTTTCGTTATCCCTATGAGCCCATGATCATTTTTGCCTCAAGGGTTTTGCTTACAACTGAATTCCTTAAAGTACAAACAATACTTCTGAGTAAAATATAGATTTTCGTGCTCCTGGTGATCATCTTTTTTGCTTCAAGAGTTTTGATTACAGATGACTTTCTAGCGCCCTTAAAGTGCGCACAGCCAAATGCATTGCCAAAACGATACAGTCTCGTGATTTCCAAGGACCCATGATTATTCTTATATAAAGGGTTTTGCTTACAAATGATCAAAAGAAACCCACGAATTGACGAATTCCTACTTTCATCCTCTGACCTAGCCTTGCAAGTGCCATATGAGCTTCCAGCTCTTGTTCTGAGAATCAGTCGATTTTTCGTAAAAATTATAGTTTTGTTGAAAACAGTCGTTTTTTTCTGCAAAAAGAGTCGGTAAAGCCAGTCGGTAAAAATCTTGCCCCCCCAAAAAAAAAATTTTGTTTTTGCTAGTAACGCCTCTGGGCAGCAGATATCATTTGAACTGCGAGGCCTTATTCTAACACTCCGGATGTTCCCAAAAACATATCTATCAAATCCCGATCAAGAATCAACTTGACTTTACGCGACATATTCACTTATAAGCTGGTGAAGTCACGTTAGAAAGCCAAAGCGTTGCTCGTGGGCTAAGTGATATTTACCTTCGAAATGTCTTGACGTGACCGGCTCGACGACATCCTCACTGTTGAAGATGAAGAAGCAAGTCGGATGATGTCGCTGTTTAAGGATATGTCGGGTGACTCACCTTCTTGCCTGAAAAATGAGTTCCCCAATTTTATTTATATCCATCAAAACTGACGACTAATATAGAAGAAGAAGAAGACTAAGACCATCTTTACCGTAGGTGCCCGGTGCTTTCGGAATCGGATTAGAAGTTTAACCGAATAGGACTGAGTTCCGCCAGTCTAGTTAGATATCACTGTCACCAGGGACCCACACATTTTACTTGTCAATAAGAGATTTCTGATGCGCATACCTACGGGGATAAAATATTACCTCGAGGGAGGAGTCTCTTTGGTCTCTCGTCCAAGGAGGCCCGGGATTGGCTCAATCTGAGCAAGAACGCCGATTCGACCCAAGTGGAATTTTTGGAAACTAGGTGAGGCTTGGGCAACATAGCAACATAGAAGCATAGGAAATGACAAGCCCCCTGAATGGCGAGTAATTACAGGAAACTTATGGGTCCCTGCTGTCACTTACATAGGCCTGAAAACCAGATAAAAATGCGTTACTTGGTTTGTCCGTTATCCACAGATAATTGATTTCATTGGATGAACTTATTATTTCGGATTTCTGGTACCTCTATGTGCTTGTCCCTCTGCGTTTGAAATATTTACCAACAAAAAATGTAAGCCATTGTCGAAAAATAAACTAAAAATGCCAGAGTCCTTGCAAGACATATCTTAACATCATTTTCCGGCTTTCTGCTGGCGTAACTTTATCAAGCTTAGCATCTTAACCCTGGAAATGCAAGCCTTTGTTGAAATTCAAATTTATCCACGTCTGGGAGAATTTGGGGTTGTCCTGCAAGCAATGTACACTTATTACTGGAGCCCCGGGTGAAAAATACAAAATCCCTTAGATGTGTCAAAATATTTAAGTGTATTCAAATATCAGCTGTAGAAATAAGCTGCCTTTTCAGAAAAACCTCAAGATGGGAAATGCCTTAAGATGGGGTTGTTTTGTTGCTTGCTGGCATTCTGCGTACTGTAAAGCCAAACGTGATTACTCGGGTGGGAGTTTACACTGACACAAGCTTGGAAAGAAGGAGAACTTTGTGAGTTTGAGTTATTTTTTGTTGATCTGTTTGTGTTTATGGCCCTCGGGCTATCAAACACACTGATTTATCTATGTATAATATAGAAAAAAAAAGCAATACCTAAGTCAGTTTATACATTGGTCGTTAGCAGATTTGTCGTTCCTTTATATCAAAAAATGGAGCAATGCAACACTGATCCTCATCAGCAGTATATGTTACGTATTATCTCCTACCATATAATCAGCAATCAATTCATTCGTTAGGCTTAAATAGCTAAAGTTAGGAAAGGCAGTCAATGTTGTTGCATTCAAATTACTGAACTTAGTGTTCATATCTGGTTGTGTCGAACGATAAGCATGTAATCTTTTTATTTATTCCCTATCCGTCAGAGTTTGGCTATGCGAAGCATGAATAATTATGGCTTAAACATTGTATATTCTGGCTTGACTGATTCATTAAGGCTACAAGAACAAGTGTCGTACTGCATAAAATTACGTAATGACGAGTCGGGATTCTGGGGCTCAAACTAATCAAAAATGGAGCCAGCTCTTATACACTGCATCAAACCTGTGTAAGAAGACTATCAACTTGATTCACGTTTACGACCCTCTGCGGCCCTTTTTTCTTATTGATGCTGGTTAGTTTGTTCTTGTTGTTGTGTTAGTTTGTTTGTTTTGTTATTTTCGTTGTTTATCGTTTTGTCTTTCTAAAATACTCCGTATTTTGTGTCTTTCACTTTACGGGTAATAAAATTCATTCATTCATTCATTCATTCATACGCGCCTTCCTCTATGTTTACGATATCTTATTATATTTTTCCTTTAGCCAAAGTAAGTGTATTTGATTATTTCCGGTTGTTCATTACAGAGCTGCCTAAACAATTTGCTAATCACCCGTCACTCTACTGCATGTTTCAGTGACGCCGGGATTCTCCAGTTCCTTCCGCGAGATCATCATCTAAGGATCAGTAATGGTATATTTGTAAGTTCTAAATACCACCATGTAAAAACATTGCAATCTAGAGTGAGTCTTCCACTGGCATTACTCGTAAGCTGTTGAAAGCGATCGAAACGTGTCGTAAGACGCCATTTCGGCGGTTTCCAGCCAATGCACCCTGAGTCTGGACGAACAGGGTTTACGACGGCCTTACAATTGCCAGTGGAGGACACACTTAGGATAGGAATGTTTGACGCCTGAAATCTTGTCTGGTCTTGCTCGTGAGCAGGGTGGGTTTGCAAGAAGCAGAAGCTGAAAATTGATTAGGATTATAAGTCAAGGTTTGGATACGGACTTTAGTTTGCTACATTACAAAATACAACTCAATATACAACAAAACCAAAGGTTTCGATGGGATCCCAAAGATTTAATATTCGATCCAGACAATTGGATCTTGTCTTCGCCAGATCGAGTCTTCGCCAGGCTAATCATCTGAGAAAACCAAGTTCAGATATACCTCTATAAGCAATATAAATTTTGACGATACTGACCGAAACCTCCTGCTTTACTTCTGCCAAATTCCCGGTTTCGGCCGAATTCTGAGCGAACTAGTAGTCCAGCAAAAAAAGAAAATTCAGAAACAAATTCAGCGTATCTCCTTATCCCTATTAAGAACATCTAATCAGCTTCCAATAAAACTTTAACTTATAAAAATTTCCGGTTTAGGGGTCCTTACCCCTAAACCTGTCATTAATCAACTTCAAATATAACTTCTGCCTTTAACAAATTTTCCGGTTTTTGCCGGATTCCGGGCGAACTAGTTGTCCAAGCAGAAAATACTTTTCACAGAAGTGTTCAGCATGTCTTGTTACCCCTAAACCGAACATCTAGTCAACTTAAACAAATTTTTTTTTTAACAAACTTTCCGGTAGATTCCGGACGAACTACTTGTCCGGCGAGAAAATGGTTTTCATCACCGTGTTCAGCATGTCTACTTACCCCATAATCGACACATTAGCTGTTTAAAAATATTTGGTTTGCCCTTTAATTTGAACCCCCTCCTCCACCCCTAAATATAGGGCTACAGAGCCCATCTACGAACTCGACCTTACCCTTGACCTAAAGAATCCTAACACTAAGCTTCATCAAAATATCTCATTCCCTTCGAGCGTTATCGTGCTTACAGCGGACGGACAGACGGACAACTTTTGCGATGTCATAGTTGTTAGGTTTACGTTTTGGGATCCCAAAAAGAAACATATTTGGAAGCCAAGCCTCCAACAATAGAGGCACAAAAGCCTCAATCAGGATGGGTCGAACCCACATTTTTGTTCTTGTTCTTCCCCCCAAGCTCGTCCAGGGACAGAGACGTATGCACTTTGACAGGACCATCAATAGAAGATTGCTCGACGCCAGAACCCGCGACTGAAGAAGAAGAACAGAAAAAGGGCGGATTTCAGGGAGAGACACAACTCCTCCACCACCAAACGTACCCGAAGCCACTACATTTCCATCTACCCATGTAACCATCGAATTAGCTGTTACACAGGAGGCGGTTAGCACAGGACAACTGGAACAGTTCTAGCCATCTACGCAAGAACAGCGTAGTTTATTCGATTAAAGTTTAAATTAAAAGAAAAATATGCCAACTTCTATTTAAAAATTATGCTCTAAATGTTACTATATGAGTAGGCTATTACAACTCACCTGGCAAGCGGAGCTGGAAATTTCGGTTGTCTGTGACAACATGATGGTGGAAGAGAACGAGGACAATAGCCGCTGGTGAAGAACTCATGAGCCAAAATCTGGAAAAAGAGCAAAGTTCTTTCAATGAAGGAAATGGGGGGGGGGGGCTTGCTTTAGGGGTTTCTCATTAAATATTCCTTGGGCCCAAGCTGACTTAGCAACATATATTACATGGTTTGTCATTCCAGTTTTCCGGCATCCTGAATCGAATAAACAAACAGACAATAGACATTTTCTGCTGTTTTGTGGAAAAAGTAAGAAGCAAAACAAGTGAGTTTGATTCAGATTATATTTCTTAGCTGTTTTATTTTGTACTATAATAGTAATGTTTATGGCCTTTTGAGCCAGTAAGTTATATTATATATCTAGTAGACTACTTGTGGTGCTGATCCACTCTTCTACCTTAACTCCCCGACACATTTCTTCTCAATATCATTTCTTCTTCGTACAATGTATTCAATCCGTCCGAACGACAGCTGGATCTTACGCTGAGACAAACCGAATCTAAATTCCAAAGTACGCTTAGAGGGGGTTTATTAAGGTAGAGAATGATAAAGAAAAAGATTTTAGAATACTGAAAAAAGTATTATGTGCTGCAGTGCTTTGATGCTATCTAAAACAAGAGCTGTAAGCTCATATGGCACTTGCAAGGGTTGAGATGTATTATTTGATCAAAAGTAATTTTCGACTGTGCGGTTCAGATGCGCACTTTAAGGGAGCTAGAGAAAAAGTATATTATCGTTGAACTTGGCTGTAATGATGCGCACTTTAAAGGCACGAGAAATTCATCTGTAAGGAAGACCCTTGAGGCAAAAACGATAGCAGGCACTTAGGGATCATTGATATATACGTATGATCAGAAGTAATTTTTTTTCCCACTAATTTGCGCACTTTAAGGGTGCAAGAAATTATTTTTTTTTGCAAAACCCTTGTGGGACAACTGATCATGGGTTCAGATGTATCGTTTGATAAAAAGTACTTTTCGACCTTGCGGTTAAGATGCACACTTTAAGGGAGCTAGAACTTCATTTGTAAGCAAAACCCTTGAGGCAAAAATGATCATGAGCTCATGGGGATCATGGAAATGCATATTTTGCTTAAAAGTATTTTTCTTAATTTGCGGTCATGATTGGTACTTTAGGGAATGGTCGGATTTGAAAAGTGGCGATTTCTAAGCCAATCTTGTCGAATTTCTAATATTCCAGCCAAATTTCATCGTCCTAGCACATCTGGAAGTACCTTAATTCGCGATCACCGGAATTCCGGACCCGCCCCTCAAACTCCCCCCACAGTCGCCGGAGCCAATCCGGTTCAGTTTGGACTTGTTTGTTATTCCCACAAAGTTCCATCCCGATCTCTCCAGTCCAATCCGGTCACGTATCCCCCCCCCCAATTGTTGTCGGATCCGGTCCGGACATGAAAAAGATCACCACAGGCTCTGTTCAGTTATTAAATTTCACTCGAACCCGATCACCCGTTCCAAAGTTACGCATGGCTAAATATTCCGGATTCCCCCTCCCTCCGATCCCCCCACGACTATCGGATCGAGTGAATTTTTATTGACAAGTCAGTTTGATCGGGTCCCTGATACACCTCCCAAGTTTCGTCGTGAAAATCCCAAAAACTGTCATCACCAGAATTCCGTGAAACTCCCCTCCACCCCCCCCCCCCCCCCCAAGTGTCCGGGTCCAGTCCAAACGTGTAAACAAATTATCTGGAGCAGATTCTTGTTCTTCCCAGCAAGTTTTACTCCGATCCCTCCATTATAACCGTTTGTCGAGATTTCCGGTCTTCCCGCACCCCAATTCCCCCATAGATGCCGAATCCGGTTCGGACTTCAAATGGAACATCAGAGATATGTCATTCATTCAGATATTAAGTTTCGTCCCAATCCGATCACCCGTTCGAAAGTTACACAACACTCAATTTTCCATATTCCCCCGCACTGCACCACAGATACAAACCCCTTTGACCCTCGAATGCACTAGCTCTTTCCAATGTTAACAGAGTGATCCGATGCAAAGAGTGACATCACGCCGCGCGCAGACCTACTAGTGTAAAGAAAGGGGTAGGGGTTTTACAAAAACTACTAAATTTTCCGGATTCCCCCACCCTCTACTCCCTCCACGGAGGTCGGATCGGGGAAGTGATTATTTGCAAGTTAGTTTGGTCGGGTCCCCGATATGCCTGCCAAGTTTCATCGTCCTAGCACATCTGCAAGTACCCTAACTCGCGATCACCGGACCGACCGACCGACAGACAGACCGACCGACGGAAAAGTGATCGGTATATGGCACTTGAGCGAAGCTGCAAGTGCCATAAAAAAAAGGAATAGCCAATGTTTGAAAAGATTCATCTCATCTCGATGCTGTTCTCATAACAAATATTGTATTAGAAAAAAAGATATCGGGTTTTTACGATGTCAAACAATGCTTGCAAATTCCAAACCCTTGGAATATTCCTACTGTTTGTTCACAAATAGTATAATAGACAAGGACTGTCGACACGTGACAGATTAAAACGGATTGACACTCGTTTTTGACACATTGACAGACGAACTTGATGTTACCAAGTCTCTTTTCCTTTGCTTAAATGACATCATTTTTTACATCATTTTAGTTTTTATCCGACTTGGCTTTAGGCAATCTGCACATGAAGCAGGCTAGTTAATAAAAAAAAACGCATTTTTCAGTAAATAACGCAGAGGGCTAGCGGTCTCTCTGAAAACTGTGGGGTTCTCCTGCTGCGGATTATTCAAAAATGTTCGGTCTAGGAGGACTAAACCTGCTTCAGTATTGTCGGGCAACTCTGAAAAATCGATTTATCTTTTTTATCGAATACCTTATTTTATTTTATTTTTTTTTTACCAAAATTACTCACCAAGCTTTTATTTTACGATAATTTTACAAAACTAATTCGCGATTCTCCAACTGAGCGCTCAAGTACGATTGGAAACGTTACTCGGAATTGGCGCCTGAAACTCTTTGCCAAACCAGGATTTCTGATTCTGAGGGCAGGCCTACAATTATGCGATTTACGACTGATGAATTAATATTAGCTCACAACAGTTTTCTTTTGATTAGCTTTTACCAATCATTCGGCTGAGTTTTGCCAATTCTTGAGTTTTCCATTGAGTCTTGGTGATGAGTTTCACGCGTCAACTCGGAGTAGCGTTTCCAATCAAACTTTAATCCGCCAGAAATGCTGAACTGGACAAGGGGAATTGCCAGTCAGTCAGTTAAAGCACAACTTTTACTAGAAATGATCTTTTCCTTATGAAGTGGATCAGAAAAAAAAACATTTTCGAAAATACCACTTTCCACCTGAAATTGGCGATTTTCTTGTTAGCGCATGTCGAGTATGTCCAGCCTTCCTGCTCTCCGACGCGGCGGCTGGGCGCAAAACATTTGAAAACTGATCGCGCTGTGGTTAAAAAGTGCGAATCAGATCCTTATGCGTGAAAGAGTTATCAACAGAAGTTGATGATCCCGGCAAACGTTTCGTTGTGTGACGGGCAAAACTCGGCAAGGCCAAAAAAGCGCTAAGATTTCGTAGGCACAAAACGAAACAATGGAGAAAGATGGGGATTTTAGAAGCTTATAATTCTGTATGGGAGCTAGATATATTATAAAAAGCAGAATAAGCAAGAGGGGTCCTTTAAGAAGACACTCAGGCTACACTATAAAAGAAAAACTCTCCGCTTTCAGACGACTTAACCTGCAGTACTTTGCATTCTAGCGTTTTAATCCTCCATCGGATTCTAACTTTCCGAATTCGGATTTTAACTCTCCGAATTCGGAGGCATACCCTGGCATCCCATCAGATATTGCGGCGAGTAACACAATTTGTCTCACATGTTTCCCAGCTACCTGCCAGGCTAAAAATTATAGCAAATAGCAAGGCAACCAGTCAATAAATCCTGAAACAAATTTGATTAGGCAGTCTGCTAGGCTACACACGAACTTAGTAAGATTATTTTGTAATCAGAAACTTCCAGTCACTCCCCCGGGACGTTTCCAGGGGAATCCAGGAAATTCATTAATCAAGACTTTGAAAGGAAGTATTAGGGGACCTAATCCGGGAATGAATGGGCGCCAAAATGACCAAAATTGTGGATATGCTCTTGAACTACAATGCGACCTTAAACGAACTCCCTCGCGCGGGATCACTGATCCTGATGCCAGCTTCTATCTGGCGAGTGTAGTGGTTGGCAACTATACATTCTTTCTTCACATAAAAAGGATTTGTTTATACTTTTGGGACTCCTCCAGAATCCTCACCGCATGTCTCCTTATCCTTATAAGTAAAACCTCCCTCGGTCTCGACAGTCCCCGGTAAATTTGGGCGTCGGCTTGTGCTTGTCCAATCTCGCAACGAAACGTCACACAGGTCGCATGAAGTCAGACAAATTTGATTGGAGAAGCCAGTCTTTCGGCAGTGACGCAAGTCGACCGTGCCATGGGAAATGCGATAACTCACGTTAGACCCCGGCGCCGCGCCGAAAACGACCGCGACGCCGCCGATTTGACCCCGGCGGCGCCGCCGCCGAAAATCCAGTGGCGCGCCGAACACGCCGCCGCGGTGTCGGCGTGACTACGCCGCCGACAGCTTTATCGGCGTATAGCTTTTTTTTTTTTACTTCCGAGTTCGGGTTTTAGGGATTTGAGAACATACAGTAGGGATAAAGCTTCATGTTGAAAGACTGTTTCTCGCTAAAATTCAAAAGTTCTCCCACCTGCGGCTTAGTTTCATTCAGACACAGTTTAGATCAAGTGGATATGAGCTTTTCTGTGAAGGATTTCGGGCATCAGCCAATTGAAAAGTTCAAAGTCAGTACAAACAGTGCAAGGAAAAGCCATGCATGGAAATTTTTTGGAGATCTGCAGTGCAGTGTGGGTGCAGAACTCAAGGTAGTTGACTCTGGCTTTGTATATTGCAAACTGTGTCTCCATCAGTCGCAAAAAGTGGACAAAAATGCTCCCCTTAAAAAAGTGTATTCGTGTATCATACGTTACAAAAACTCTGTCAGCACTCTGTCAGCGATTATTAAGATTAGCTCAAACATCTCATAGGCTCGAACGGAAAAGTATGAAACGAACGAATGTCTGTTCAACTCACGAACTCTGACACACGAAACCCGTGTGCTATCATAATTTACAGTCAGGCTCTTCTGTTTCAGGAGATATTTGTTTTTCAGAACTTCAGACCTGTGCGTTGGCAGACTTTGTTTGTTGATCTCGTGGGGTAGTACTGTCGCCGCCATAAAAAACGGACACTTGAAATCCCACAAGGAAAAAGTAAATCTCCTTGAAAATGCTCTCAGAACCTCAGAGTTTACCTGTTTGGGAAAACAGGTAAACAATAAGCGAACTGGTCTGTATGCATAAACGATATCTTTGTAAGTTCCGAAAAGGCATACACCATAGTGTTAACGAGAGCCAATTTCCTCCTTATGGAATTTCAAGTGTCAGTTTTTTGTGTCGGCGATAGTACATCAGTGTCAATATTTATTTGGTCACTTTGCAGAGATTGCCCATTTTAGTTGATTAAAAAATAAGAAAAAAAATGCCTTTTCTAGAATATCCTAGGCACTGCAATTCCCAAGATGGCAAGGACAGTGCCATCTTCAAGTACTGCACGCGTACGGTCCCAAGCAGCCGCGCTGGGAACCGGTGAGATTTCTTTCAGCAAAAGAACTGAAGAGTGGTCTTCGCATTTTCGCAAGCTCGCCATAATAAACGAAATTTTTATTATTGTGATTCAGCTCTGATCTGATGAGCCATGCTGAGGAAGATAATAACCTCAGGATCTAGCTAGTTACAAAGAAATTTTATTAGCAAAAATAACACACTTCTTCAGACTTTCTCGGGCTTACGTACACCTTCTCGGGCTTACGTACTTAGAGATGGCACTTATGGTGTGGCTATTCGTTCGTAAGTGAAGCTGCGCGTTCCGGAAGAACCAGTATTCTAACACGACCAAAATTTACCATTTTTTAGTGTTTTTCTATATTGGTCGCATTTATTTTCGGAAACGCCGACCTCCGCCGGCGGCGGCGCCGATTTCGTATCGGCGGCGCCGCCGCCGAAAAATTTTCGGCGGCGCTGGCGCGCCGCCGAACGCCGATACTTTTTCCGGCGACGCAGCTGATTTTAGTATTCGGCGCGGCGCCGGGACTCACGTTATACCTGTTTCTATGTGAAGGTAGTATACTAGCGTCTACACAGTTAACAGGAACGCGCAACTAGGGCTATGGAGGGCATTAAAGGTTCACTGAAGAGCTTATTGTTCCAATCCAACTTCCCACCACGGGCAGAGTTGCTGCACTCTAGTTCAAGTTCTCCATGAAGAAGAAAACAGATCAGCTACTATGCACTCGCTCATGTATCTCAACTGTGAAAGCACACTATGCGCAAGCACACTAGCACACCAACACACATAACATCGCCTACAAACGTCGTCTCTGATTGGTCTGCACAGTCCGTACCTCCGTCTGAACCAATCATAAACGACGCAAGAGGCGGGGCTTAATTGTGAAAATACTCTCCATGTGATTTTATGGGAAGATTATATTTGGATAGAGAGCAAAAGCATGAAAACAACTATGAAAGGAACTTGTTGCTGAAAGCAACAAAAATGGAATAGTATCGGATTTCAGTTCTGTTTTAAGTATGAGTGAGGACTGACCCTGACAATCAACAAGAAAATGGACTCGGAACGGAGTAGGATGCAAAAAGATTGGCCGATGGTTCGAAGAGTGGGCGTGCTAGGCCTATAATATTACCTGATCAATAGTCGGTCTCTGGCGTGGCTCCGGGGCTAATAGCCGGCGAATCAAGCTTTTGGCAAGTGGACTGACATGGACTGGGAAAGTGTATCTATTGGTCGCAATCCGTGCGTATGTCTCCGACAGCGAGGCAGTTTCAAATGGAGGCTGGCCAACGAGCATTGCGTACCTGGAAAAATCCGGAAATATGAAATCACACTTCTAATTATACACAATAGGAAATACGACGAATCGAAGAGGTCCAAAGGACTAAATCGTTACACGTCAATACCACAAATACAAAAATCGCGACTGCCAAACCGCAGACAGCGATGGTTTAAGCGACAAACCAGGAGTAAAAACCTTGACTAACCAGTACAAGGCCGTTAAGGACTAGTCCCACTTATTTAACTGATTCCCTTTCGTTCCCTAATCGTCCCATTCCATCTCATTTCCGACGTTTCGAACTGCATACGTCATTAGAAGGCCTATTAAACCTAACGGCATTATACCGATTTTAGCAAATGCACTGTTTAGTTTTTTTCGGTGCAAATCATGCTCCCGCTTCTTGCTCCCGAGGAGCTTATTGGTCAGAAACGCCGGTTCTGCAAGCTTTTTCGAGTTTCTCATCGAAGCGAAGAGAGGTGAGAGTGGATAAAAATGAGCCGTGACGGATTTTGAATTTTTGAAAAACACAGTAAAGTTATTAGAGAATTATCGAAGTAAATATTGGTATAGAAACTAGGTGTTCCTTCAGCCCAAGCTGACTGCGAATCATATTTGACAATGCAGAACGGATGCATCAGCTACATTTTATTAGAGCTATATTTCGGCCCTTCTTAGCAAGGGTCCTTTTCAGGCTCAAGAAGCTCAAGCTGGAAAATGATCCGAAGGGCCGAAATACAGCTCTAATAAAATGAAGCTGACGCATCCGTTTTGCGTTGTCAAAAAACGTATAGAAACTGTTTCTGCTGCGACTTGTGCTTTCAGGGCTTACTTCGATTAAGCCCCGCCCACTGCCATAAGCCCCGTCCATTGCCATAAGCCTCGCCTATTGCCAGCATAAGCCCCGCCCATAGCCAGGCCTTATGGTGGGGCCATAAGAGATAATGGTGCTTATTATTTTTATGAATAAAACTGAACTGAACTTGAACTGAACTGAATAAGAGATTCCAAGTGTGGCATTGTGGTCATTTTTTAAGCCGCAATCCTTAAGTTGTTTTTCCAAAAACGATACTTACTATTTTGCATTTTGTAAAGATGAATAAATAGTCAATAATTTCTGAAGTGCAGATTTTACGACTCGTTAAGTTAAATTTTGATTCAAAACTGAGGTCTGATCGATACAAGCTGCCAATTATAATATCAAGCCGTGAACGAAAACGGCTGGGATAATGATTTCACAGAATAACCGTAACTCACCGGTTGTCGCGGAATTATCCATCGTCAGCCCTATCGTCCCAACCCCATATCTCTGCAATGCGAAAAACAGCTTCAACATTAACAAACCAGAAAACAGTTTGTCTCTCAACTGGGAACTCATTATCTCCCCCCACCCCCAGAAGCTTCAAGGGGTGTCTTATTCGAACTCGGCGATGGACTACCGTGTCTTCCCGTAACGACCTTAATGGGGCTACACATGCACATCAAGGTCTATTCCACAGGAGAGATACTAACAACCACAAAATATCACGACAAAAAGTTTAAAAGCTACAAGCTAGCTAAGAAAAGCAGCCCTGATCAAGTCCCCCCCCCAGCACTGTGCAAAAATACGTAGGCACGCCAAGCATAGCGACACCAAACGCAAAGCTTGGGCCGCAGCCAGCCTCTTCTTCACGGATTTCCTACCCTGTGCTTGAAGCTTTAGAAGGTTTGAAGTTCGAGAGCGCTAACATTCAACTCGTCCTGCAAAATGCCCGTATTCCACTCTGTCGTAGTTTTACAGTATTTAACACACGGATGCGCAAGTTTGCAACACTTTTGAATGTTATCTGCAAGAATTATATAATATCTCCGTCCTTTAAAGGACACCTGAACGATCCTACCATACTTCCATAAACCCCTCAGATCGTCCTTCACAGTACCGGTACAGAGAAGAAGAATTTTTTCGCTCCGTGATTTCGGCGCTATCCACTCTTGAAGTTCTAAGTCTCCCTATGGCGATTCGTTACGACCTCCCAAGACAAATTTAGCGCCAATATTTAAACTGTCATTATCGCATGGATAAACGTACGTTGATAAGGCATGGATGGTTAAACAGCGCATGGATGGATAAACGCATGGACTGTTACGGCGTGGGCTGTTACAACATGAACTGTTACGCATGGACTGTTACAACTGTTACGGCGAGCGTTACGATCAAGACAAGTCGGAAAAAAGGCTGAAAAATATAGCACGGTGAAACTTCATCCGATTTTAGTCCGGTTTTCGAAGGTAAATGGTAAGCAGTATGTAAAAGTGGCAATTTAGGGTGTTAGACTTCATTCAGATGACCTTTAAGTGTCATTACAACACACGTATAGATTAGTTCTACAAGAGACGTAACTTTTAATGCTTAAAGGCCCATTAACCAGGTCCGCATCCAGGCATTTATTTCGGGGGGGGGGGGGTTGCCTGCGGGTCAGACCAAAAAGTACAAAAAAGACATAGATCAGAGGTTAAAACCTATAAGAAAAAACGAGTATTTTTTCATGTTTCGGGCGGGGGGGGTCCAACCCCCTAACCCTCCCCCCTGGATACAACCCTGCCCATAACAAAATTTTTCAGTAAAGTAAAAAGACAGTGTGTTGTCTTTCTTTGTTAGATAAGAGATCCGAGATACCCATACCTGTTGTTAGAGTATAAAAGTGGTATGAGCCTCGTGAGCATTACGATTCTGCAAAACCTAAACCTAAACATGGTTTGCAACGTTACTTTTAGCAAAAATAACCCTCAAACGGTCAAAACGGAAGTTTTCTGTCCTGTTGAGAGACAGTGTCTTTTCTAAAAATCTTTTGAAACTGCGCATCGTTGTGGAAATGATAAGATACATCTGACATGAAGTAAATGAATTAATATCTTCATAACCCGCTTCCGTAAACAGAAATAATGGAGTAACTTAACAAATGAAACAACTAATGAGAAACAACTTGGACGAGAACGTATAATAACTTGTTAACTATTTTTATAACACATTTAACTTGCTATTCGTTTATTTATCTTTTTCGTGTAGCCTATACACTGCGTCTATACGCTGCGCGTAATAAAATCATTCATTCTTAATCATATTTCACCATTTCCCCTAGCTGTTCAAAGTAAGAGCTCACCCCAATGGCGGAGCTCGCCACCCTTCGTTTCACTCCCCCTGTCACTACTAAACATGAGCTTCGCAAATTATCTTCCCTCTATCACCGAGATCATTTCCAAACTCCAAGGAAACTTGTTCTAATCGCTTAAAGTACAAAGTTTCATGGAAAGAAATGATTGATGAGCAAACCAGACTGGCGTAAAACCTCGTTTGCCACAGCTGATAATGTAGCAAGTTCATCAGTTCTACATAAAGAGACGCTTAATGACCATGGCTTTTGTGACAGCAGCTGCTTGAAGTTGACTTGTAGTAATATGGAAAAGGCAGAATTTGACCAAGGAGAGAAAAGTTTGGCTGGGTTGAAAACGGACAACTACTCGTAAAATTTACGCCTTACTAAAAGATGATTAAAAATTCCGAATTCCAATTTCAGCAGTGAGATCCATTTTGTCCCCCTAAAACGCGTCTACCCAGAACAAAACCAGGAAAAGTCCCAAGTAGCCTACTCCTATAGTCTACTCGCATAAACAGAAAAGTTCATAAAAGTTTTGTAGCCTACCGCAGTTTGCTGATATCATGAACAAATGATTATTTTAGTTTTTAGGTAGTTTTTTTTACTATTTTTACCTGATAAGTTCTGACGACAAGTCGGCTACATTTGAGTTACTATAATATTTACTGCCTTTAATGTAAATGGCGTAAAATGCTAAATTCGTAAGATATACTGTGGAGGGTCGTTTTAGAAGTAGTAGTAGCAGAAAAGTTTATTAACAAACACAACCAAGAATCGAATAGCTAAAAGCACAACAAAAGCACTGATTGTGAGGATGTGTTAGTACACCTCACAACAAAATAAACTGAAAAAGAACTGGAGGGTGAAACTATGTACCAAAATAAACCCACAAATTCTGTTACACCAAAAAAACATGATGTGCCGTGATCCCGACGCACAAGCAAAAAAATAAATAAATAAGAAACAAGAAAATGAACTATCATACAAAAAAACTTACATGATGCATCCAACTGCCCAAATGTCAGCTTCGAACCCATGACCTCGCTTGGCGAGCACCTCAGGGGCAATGTAGTTCGGTGTTCCGCAGATTGTCCTGTAAAGAATAACTTGGGTCAAAAAAAAAGGCGCTATCTCTTCGCAGATCGCACACACTAACGTTACGGATCAAGCACCATGGCTGACACCACACAGTACATTTTTTTTAAAGTTTTGGTTGAAGTTTGTATCCAAAGTCCAAACTGCATAACCGGTACTCAGGGCCGTATCCAGGGGGGTTTTGGGGGTTCACCCCCCCCCCCCCCCGAAACATGCAAAATACTCGTTTTGTACAGACTTTAACCTCTGATCTGTATTTTTTGTACTTTTTGGTCCGACCCGCGGGCAACCCCCCCCCCGAAATAAATTCCTGGATACGACCTGCCGGTACTGCTAACCAATCAGCTCCTAAGCGATAAGCGGGACCCTGATTTGGCTCGAAAAGCGCCGAACACGGAGAATGTAAAAGCCGTATGCTCCGAAATTCCGAATCTAGGGAATGTGTGGATGGAACGATTAGGGACGCAGACTAAATCTATAGGTATGAGGGGTCCTTTAAGGCCAGAACTAAAAGCTGTGCATACGGATTGCCACTATGAAATATACGCAAATTGGAATTAATCCACGTGTCAAACCATGCAGATAGCAACAGTGCAGGCAAAAACAGGGGCCATAACTTTTATCTTTTTCTTTTAATTTTCTTCACAGGAAGTGCCAAAGGAAAGGTCCAAGAAACAACTCCGTTTTTACGAAACAGCTTTCTCGCTGAAGAGTTGCAAGAAGTAGGGTACTCTTGGAACCAAGTGTTCCCCTCTTTCAAATTATGAGAGAGAGCAATTCAAAAAGCTCTTATTCCAAAGTAACTAAAGGCTCTTTGAGTTAGCTCAGTTCTTAGACAATGGAGGTTCGATTGCCTATGACTGATTATAACGAGTTATTAACGAGAGGGAGCGATTACTCACTCCCAAAATGGCTGTGCAGTAGGTGCCCACCAAGTGAGTAACCCCTTGGATTAGAATTTGGTTGGGTAAGAAACCGAAGGAAGTAAGGAAGGTGTAAGAGGCAAGCAGGAGAAACTTAAGAAATAATTAATGCTTATCAGCCAATTAACCGGGACCAAGACTGGTGCAGTAGGCTAGCCCATTTCCAACCTGTTGCAAATAGTTATTGAAGCTACTGCCGTCGTTTCAGTCTTTGTAAAGGGATATACAGATTGGAACGATTGTGGAAAAGTAGAGGTATGCTTCTTTGAAGGTTCGCTAACTGCGAACACTGAAGTTACTGTATTTTGGAGGACCCAAAAGATCCAATCAGGCCTTCAATCAGCTACTGACGCTGACTGGTAGTTGACTTTCATCACAGCAAGGGAAGAAAATGGCACCCTTCATAGTTCACTGTTCGAAGAAGCATACCTCTACTGTCGACTAACCGAAGGATTGCCCACTCTTGATTTTAGTGTTCATCAAGTGCCCGGTGCCGCGGTTCCCGGCCGGTGGCGGCACCGGTTGCCGCGTGTTAGAACATGAAAATAACCACGTTTAAAAGCGGGAATCGCCTATTTTATGGAAAGGGTGTACAGCAAGTGCCGGGAAGTGGGTAATCCCTCGACTACTCAACGGTAGAAAGCTCGAACGCACCCACACCAAGTTTGCCAATTAATTTGCTGACACCAAAATACTGTCTTTCCGTCGTAACATCCATCCAACTGTGTTCGCATCACCCTTTAGGTTGGCACCTTACCAACTGCGGCCAAACACCTGATCCAACCGTCAACAAAGGAATGAAAACATCTGTCAGTATTTGACCGGATTTGCAACACCGACTGATGTTAAGTAACGCACAAAGCAAAGAGTCTGGCCTTCGTGTATAAGCAGTCAATCAGCTGGTTTGACGGCGTGAAATTCAAAAGGTCGACGTGAAATGATATTACTGCAACAATCAGAGGGCAATGACCTAAAGATGTCAGAAGCTTCAAGCCAACGCGTCCAGCAGCTCTGCTATCATAGCACGAGGGCAGGAAAGGCCAGATCGGCCGGATTTACATAATTTATACGTCCTAGGCCAAGGCACACAAAAGGCCTAGGCCAAGGCACAATTCCTCCACCTCACCTCCCCACTTCGACTTTTTTCTCGCGCAGCACACGGAAAGATCAGACACTTGGCGGGATCTTGATCCGCAAAATCGCAATGAGGAGAAGCGGGTATGGACAAAATCAGTTTGCCATATGGCCTTTCCAAAATAATACTGAAAAACTGTAAATATTTGGTTGTTATTCATTCTGTAAATATGCCACCCTAACCAGGGTTGCCACAAGTCACACGATAGTGTGAATTGTCACTCTATTTTGTTTTTGTCGCTCTTGTCCTACGTAGGACACAAAATTAACTCTATTTCAGAGATCGTCCAGATTTGTCATTTTCCAGCAGCGATTCAAGAGTCAAGACCAGAAGTGACTAGTTCATGTGTTTTCATGGAAACAGAAGTAAGATTCGTCATTTTTGCATCAGTGATTCTGACCAGTGATTCTGAAATGGCCACCATTTCAGATTAAGTTTCATGAAACTAAAATTTAACTCCCAATTCACTCTCTGTTTTCGACCAAAGGTCAGTCGCAAATTTTTTCCGATGTGGCAACCCTGCCCCTGACTGCTCCGCTCTAGACCATGACCTAGGTTGGCCTTCACAGAAATCCGACCCTGAGCTAAAATAACTACCAGAAACCGCCACTTTGGAAGCTGGCGCTTTAAAGGTTGACCGAAGGGGGGTTCAAAATGAAAATCTAGTTAAGTAAGCTTCCGGGATATCCGACCCTTAGGGTGTTACAGTTGAACTGGGGCGTAATGGTTCCTACTTCTGCCCGGTGTCTTGAAGCAACAATAAACGTTTCTTATCTAATGTGTGAACGTCACGAGTTAAGGAACCTAGCCTACTCCTGGAGATGATTGGAAGTGCAGATAGAATATATAATGACGTGATTGGAAGTACGTGCTTCCAGGATATTAAGGTTCCTCGTCGGCCCATCAAGAAAGTTTCCTTTAGGTGTATTAACCGAGGGGTTGCCCACTCCCCGGCACCTGCTGTAAACATTTTCCCGGCACCGGCCAAAAACCAGCGGTGGTGGTAATAAATTAGGCTATTTCCTCTTCTGAACATTACTAATTTTAATGTTCTAACACGTGGCAACCGGTGCCGGCACCGAGCGGGCACTTCGGTACCGGCACTTGATGTACACTAAGAGCGAGATGGGGCAACCCCTCGGTATGAATTTCGTTGATAATCTTCGTTTCAGTGTTTTTTTCGTTTCGTTATCGGTTTGTTTTGTTTTTTCCTTCCTTTACCATTTTGTCATGGCATCCGTTTTTTTCCTTTTCTTTTTTTCTTTTTTATCATTTTTGCCATAGCATTTATCTTTTTGTGCTAATAAATCATTATTATAACATTATATACTTCTCTGACCCTACCCTAATTTTCAATTCATAATCAATATTCACAGGAAACAACATAGATACAGAAAGGGAAGGAAAAAGAAAATAAAGAAGAAAAGCAATAAAACAATATGCACAAATCAGGAATTTTTTTAAAGCGAATGATCTTTCATTAAACTATGTACAGATAGATCTGGTTTGTATGGGAACATTTTGGCTCTTGCCGAAAGGGTTGACGCAACTTTTTCTTCGTCAGATAGGAAATTCGAGGCAGCAATTAACACTTACGCTTGGCCCGTGTCGGTTCGACTGAACTTTTACTATAAAGCACGAACTTAAAGCAAGTTCACCTCTTCTAGTGTTCGAAAGAGGACGAACTTTTCGTTGGTTTCAGGGGACAACTTTTCCCTAGTTCAGAAGTTCGACCATCAACTGTAAACTTTGAGGGCTTTTTTCGAAAACATTCCCAAGTTACGTCAAGGTTTTACGTCTAAGTGCTCTATATAGGAAAAGTCTACAAGAAGTTCAAACATTTCCGTCACAAGCTCTAAAATTCCAGAAATCAGGGGGTCACCGATTGGACATCCAATTCGCTACAACCAACATGCTGAAAACAGTATGCGATTTTCTTTGTTTACCAGCCGCTTGGCCTATTTCATTCATCAACTTCACTCACACTGATTACCGATTAAAGAATTCCCACATGGCCGGAACGATGAGTTGATGAAACGTTCCCACGTGATAATTTTGATAAAACAGGTCTGGAAAGCTTCTGGCAATCAAAAGAAACCTTCAAGTTTATCAGCTGATGTCTCCAGTGAAGCACCAAGAGCCCCTGAGCCGACAGACAACTCCGCGGAATCAGGGACCCATAAATTTCCTGTGATGACTCGCCATTCAGGGGGCTTGTCAATAAGAGATTTCTGATGCGCTCTTGACCGAGCGTCCGATAGTTCGTGAAATACCCACGGGGATAAAATATTGCCTTGAGGGAGGAGTCTCTTTGATCTCACGTCCAAGGAGGCCCGGGAATGGCTCTATCTGAGCAAGAACGCCGATTCGACCCGAGTGAAATTTTTGGAAACTAGGTGAGGCTCGGGCAACATAGCAACATAGAAGCATAGGAAATGACAAACCCCATGAATGGCGAGTCATTACAGGAAATGTATGGGTCCCTGGCGGAATCGAGTCTAGAAACGGTGGTCTACGAAGATGGGCCTGTTTTTCCGTCAGACAAGCTTTCTGCGAATCCTGTTTGGTAGGGCTATTTCACCCCTTCTTGGCAAGTCGGTTCAGGCCGAAGCAGAAAATCCAATTTTTAGATTTTACAATCTCAGCGTGTCACGAGAGTCCCGCCAAATCATGACTCGACAGTTAAGAGGACGGCCATTTCGTAGAGTCCGAACAATAGCTCATAAAATTCATAATTTTCTTCACGATTTATTCATGCACAAATTATTCTCAAGGAAACAAAAGGCACTCCCTGGTCGAACTCGATCAAAATTTTACGCATTAGAAACGAAAGAAACCAAAAATCCAGACGCACTGGACCAGTTCTGCAACGTCATGTGAATGAGAAGATTCACTCCTGAGACAAAACATGTCCAACACAATTTCCTAAGTCCAAAAATTCGGAGTCTTGTCGTTGGCCAAGTAAACATGATGACAAATTTCCAACAAGAACTTACAAGAGCTTAACTTTGCTAAAACAGCGCTCGGAACATCAAAATTTGTCAAGGACGAATGATAATAATTACACCGGAACAGGCTCAGCTCTTAGGGAAAAAGAAGAACAATAGAACAGGGGTCGTGTCCAAAAAGTGGCAGCCTTGTTCGTACAGTTACTTTAATGTGAACACTGCAGTTTTGGGCTAAATGGTAGATTGAAGATCCAAAATATATGTACAGGTGTCTTCAGCTGCCCTTCTTACCTACTTTGGCTAACTGATAGTTAGCTTTAGACACAGCAAGTGCATGGAAATGGCGAAGTCCGAAGTCAACAAACGTTCACATAAGCATACCTCTACTGTAGACCCTTCTCACCAGAGTCTCACTAGGCGGAGCCTTTTTCAATGGGGCTAACGTTGCTAAAAACAGGGCTCCGAACGCCAAAATTTGTCAAGGAAGAAGATTAATAATTACACCAGAACACGGCTCCTTTGTCTCAACACTTAAGGAAGAAGAAGAAGAAGTAGTCGTGCCCGCCATTTTTCGTTCCTGTGAGGTATGATATCATAAAGCACCGGTGGGATGAGTAATTACAGATACCAGATTCGGCCCTCTTTAAACGAATTTTAGCCATCTTGTGACCAACGGATAAAACAAGTGAGAATTTCTAAGCTTAAAGCCCGTATCCAAACCGTGCAAACCGACCAACCCCAATACAATCTTAAACTTTTGTCCTAACCCAGCCTCTGATGTGGATCAACGTCAACGTCAAAGCGAGACAAGTTCCAGGCGTGAAACCGGATTCCGGCCGAATTACCGATCCAATCCGATCTAAGCTGAAAATGCAGATTCATCATGTTTACCGTTACATCATCCCCTAATTCGATTAATCGGATGCGTATATGAATTCGCGATGTCCCTGTTCTGATCTGGTTCTGGCCAAGCTATCCGTCCGAGGAAAGAACTAACATTTCCTAATTCAGCTTCCCGTTTTACTTCTATATCAACCCGCCAATTAGTGTAATCAGGAGTTTTTTTCTCGTCACTAGATTTCCAAGTCCCCACCCCATCCACAGATGTTGAGGTACACTAGTAGGTTTGTAAAATATCACAAGTATCCTTAACTTTGATTTGGGATCCGAAAAAAAAAAACATATCACCTCTGAATAACTGGTGAAACAAAACTACCACCCCCCCCCCCCCATCAGACCACAACCAAGAATCAGTTCCAAATACGATATGCTAGCCATAACTATGGGCAGTTCCCAATGTCTTAGACTGAAACCGGACAAGTTTCCAGAACATGTCACCAATCTAATCCAGCATACTGTTGAGCTCTAACGGTAACAATCGTCGAAACAGTTTCGCCTACAGGCGGATACGAATCTTGTTCAAGCATGCATGCTTTACTACTGAAGATTAATCTGCCATATTTAGAGATAGAGGCGACTATATAATTCTCCAAAACCTGTTTTGTCACGAACTCGAGCGATCTGTAACAAAAAAGCGTGGGACAGTGCGTCGCCCATCGCACGAAACCTGACGTCGTGGCAATCTTATGTTTGTTTGTTTCAAAAGCTGCACACGGCATGCTACACAGTTTCAACTAGGCTACAACGCACTGACCAAGAAATTAAATCAGAAATGAATTGTCACAAACACATTATAAAAAGAACTTATAGGGAGTTCCGATCCTAAACAAACTTAACAAAATAGCTCTACAAATCTTCTACAGTAAGCCTAGAGGTATGCTTTTTGAAAAAAAAATTCAGACCAACTCGGTTTTGTTTTTCGACCCCAAAAAGGGTAAGCAGGCATGACAAATTAAGAACTTAATACCAGCTAAGAGCTTTCTTTTGACATAAAGAATGAAAGCAAAGTCCTTTGGTTCGATGTGTTATTTATTTTTAATATTCTTTTTCTTCTCTTAGGACATTTCGGACGGACATGAAGGTAATACAGAATGCCGGACATCATAACCTGGCGGAGAGAGGGTGCAGGAGAAGAAAAAAAGAGTAAAGTATTCAGAAGAATAACAGTGTGTGACTTCAATTTGTTCTATATTTTGCTTAAAATTACTGTTTTTGCTCAGTACTGTGCATGAATATTTGATAAGTTTTGATTTTTCTGTGCCGTTCAAAGTTAGAGGATATTCAAAGTTACATACTTATACTGTAACTGAACTGAATAGCAATTTTGTAGTTAGTCTTTATTCCCTCAACTGTCCTAAAAAGAGAGACTACACTGCAAAAAGTTTCTCCGAGTAAGGATTAAAGTTAACTATAGTATTTGCTACTGGGATTTATCTTATTCTACTCAGATAAGACTAATCCGAATTAGAGATAAGATTATCTCAGTAGAGACAAGATTAATCCCGGTAGCAAATACCGCAAGGTTTTTTTTTACGGTGTACTGACACTTCCCAAAGAGGGATCCCCGACAACAAACAAAGCGGGCAAATGTGATCGTCCCTGTTTTGACCCTCCCTATTCCTCTCCTCTAGCAAAACTTTTTCTGAGCCAGGGTGATAGCGGGTAGTCCGAAGCTGGGACCATAATCTCAGTCTGTGCTGATAGCCCCGATTCAAACTGTAATTCCACCAAATGAAAATTCAAATAGATTACAGAAACTTTAAGTTGCGGACATTTGTATTGTCCCATCGGGCCATAACAACTTATGATCTCCTAGACTCTCGTTGTAACTCTGGTCTAACGCTGAAATTGCTTCAACACAGAACGATCTTTGGCGTGAGGCTACAGAAACTTCGGCATTTTTATTGCCCCAGCGACCCATACCAACTTTGAATCTCCTTGTATCTCGCTGTAATTCTGGTCTAGCTCATTTGCATTCATCCAACGAATCTCCGAGTGGGGGGGGGGCATTTGTTTGAAGTAAGTAATAATACTTAGATAATCACAAAATTTAATTTACCACTAGTTTTTTATACCAGTAACAACAGTAGAAAAACAAACTGAAAATTGCGTCCAAAATGTTGATCACTACTCGACGGCATGATCATTTTACCGTGCAAATTGTTTTTATATCTTTGTTCTTGCTCTTTTTTGCATGTCTACGCCGTCTTTGTTCCTCGTGCCGATTTTGACGGTTATAGAAAACATCATCATCACCACTAAGTTTACAAACTGATTAAACTGTACTTACACTTTTGCAGTTTCGGTATCCTGCCTTGCAGCAAGTCCAAAGTCGCCTACTTTAACGTCCATCGAATCGGACAGAAACATGTTCCCGAGTTTGAGATCTCTGTGCACAATTCCGGCCACGTGGGTATACCGGAGACCCTCTAGAAGCTGTCGGATATAATACCGGATTTCCGGCTCCGTTAGAGTTTTGCGGTGCTTCATCACGTGGACGAGGCTCTAAAAAAAAAAAAAAAATAGAAAAAAGCTTCACTTCATATTTCCGGCAAACACAATTCTTCTGGCCTGATAAGAAAAACCACAGTTTATCATGGCCTGTCCCTAAATCAGGGATTTGCGGTGGACTGTGCTGAAGCCACTTACGATAGCGCAGAGATTCGGCGGGCAGCTAAGGACTTTTAATCATTCTAGTTGCATCTTCCTTTTCCGGCGGACACCACGACCGTGGGAAAATTCTGCGATTCAGGAGTGTCAAAAACTGCTGATTAAAAAATCTGCGGTTGTCGCTGCGGTTTTACGACAGTTTAACTTAGCAGGAGCGAAAACATTGCCAGAAAAAAATCTTTTCGAAGTGAATGCACGCTACGGTATTGTAACACCGGCCAAAGCAGCACACTTTACTTAATAATAATAATACAATAATATAATGCAGAAAATAGCCTAAAATAGGCCATTGGCCTCTACAGTGCACGTCTAGATACTTTTCATCAAAAGTTTTTCGGCGTAGCCTACAGGTGTCAAGAGAATTTTGAAGAGAGTCCCTCAAAACTACTTCAGATGGTAGGGCGTTCCAGCAGTCAACCACTGTTTTCAAAAGACAATCTACCAATGTCAAACCGAAAATCCCCTCCAATCTTGTGAAAGAAAATCCCGAGGGGTTGCTCACTCCCAAAATGGTTGTACAGTGGTGCCCGGTGCCCAGTGGTGCCCAGCCGGTGCCCAGCGGTGCCCAGCGGTGCCCAGCGGTGCCCAGCGGTGCCCAGCCGGTGCCCAGCGGTGCCCGGCCGGTGCCCAGCGGTGCCCAGCCGGTGCCCAGCGGTGCCCAGCCGGTGCCCAGCGGTGCCCAGCCGGTGCCCAGCGGTGCCCAGCGGTGCCCAGCCGGTGCCCAGTCGGTGCCCAGGTGAGCTCATTCGGTTCCATAAATCACAAATCTGGTGACACTAATTTATTGAACATTCGAAAAAAAAAATTATTTGAGAAAGGCAGAAACCAAAATGCCAATTAGATTAATTCACCTATTATATTTCTCAATACTCAGTCGGCTCTTCAGCATCCTACCCTAATACACTTCTGCGTTTTCTTGGAAACTACTTGAAAATTCAGACTCGAAGTAAGAGTTCCATGGGCGGTACGCGACATGGCCAATCAAGTGTTATTTCAACTTCGGGATACTAACGCGGAAATAATTGAATGGAAAAATCTTTTGAATCACCTCCAGTCTAGTATACTAGCCCTTTTTGGGATCCCAAAACATTAGTGACGGATACCTATGACATCGCAAAAGTTGTCTGTCTGTCCGTCCGTCCGTTGTAAGCACGATAACTCTCGCAGGGAATGAGATATTTTGATGAAACTTGGTGTGAGGATTCTTTGGGTCAAGAGTCTAGATGGGCCTTGTAGCCCTACATTTAGGGGTGGAGGAGGGGGTTTAAATTAAGGGGCAAACAAAATGTTTTGAAACAGCCAATATGATAGTCGATTATGGGTTAAGAATACATGCTGAACATGATGGTGAAAACCATTTCCTCGCCGGACAAGTAGTTCGCCCGGAATCCGGCCGAAACCGGAAAATTTGTTAAAAGCAAAAGTTTTATTTGAAGTTGATTAGATGTTCGATTTAAAGGTAAGAAGACATGCTGAACACGATGGTGAAAACCATTTTCTAGCCGGACAAGCAGTTTGCCCGGAATCGGCCGATACCGGAAAATTTGTTAAAAGCCAAATTTGTATATGAAGTTGATTAGATGGCAGATTTAAGGGTAAGAAGAGACGCTGAATCTGTATATGACAATCATTTTTACCCGGACATATAGTTCGTCCGGAATCCAGTTGAAACCAATTTTTTTTTTTTAAGTTAAAGTTTTATTTAAGTTGATTAGGTGTTCTTTATAGGGATAAGGAGATACGCTGAATTCGTTTCTGAACTATCTTTTTTTTGCTGGACAAGTAGTTCGCTCGGAATTCGGCCGAAACCGGAAATTTGGCAGAAGTAAAGCAGGAAGTTTCGATCAGTACCTATCGTCAAAATATATATGGCTTATACAGGTATATCTGAACTTGGTTTTCTCAGATGATAACCTGGCGAAGACTGGATCTGGTGAAGACAAGACCTAGTTGTCTGGATCTAAGATTAAATTTTTGGGATCCCATCGAAATCTTTGGTCTTGTTCATGCAGGTTGCTCAAAGACGGAGATAAAGACGGAGGCTCGCGTCCTATTGGTCGGTTATGACCGCGTACTTCAAGGAACGCGTCATAGCTGACCAATAGGACGCGAGACTCCCCTCTTTTCTTACAAACTTTTAAGGCTTCAAACTCTCATAAAAAAGAACATTAATTTGCAAAAGTTGTACTGTTCCAACAAGAAGAAGCCAGATAACAATTCCAACAGCTCTCTGATTCACAGCAATTATCCAAGGCCGGTAATTTACTCTCAAAATCGAAAGTCCTATGCTTCCTAATGTTAAATTTTTTCGTTATTCTCCCGCCGTTTTCGTCGGATATGGAGCAATTTCTCTATTGTGGAGTTAGCAGAAGCAACAAGCTTCACAACACAACAATTTTTATTCTTCTTCTTTTCTAAATTTCGTCACGCGCATCAATTCATCGGTCACAAAAAAAAATCATAGATGGCACTTTTTTACATTTTTCATTTCGGGGTGAGAGCCGGTGCCCAGCCGGTGCCCAGCGGTGCCCAGCCGGTGCCCAGCGGTGCCCAGCCGGTGCCCAGTGGTGCCCAGCCGGTGCCCAGCGGTGCCCAGCCGGTACCCAGCGGTGCCCAGCCGGTGCCCAGCGGTGCCCAGCCGGTGCCCAGGGAGGGTGTACAGTGGTGCCCAGTGAGTGAGCAACCCCTCGGAAAATCCTTGACTGACCTTTTGTGAAACTAGGTTAGGACCAGTCAGTTGGCGTGAGGTGCGTCATTTCAAACACTTTGAATTTCCTTTGATTTTACTCCAAACCAATTCTTTTAAGTCGTGAAATGAAAGACAAAAATGCTCTTCATCCGGGATTTGAACCCAAGACCTTCGGCTCACTAGTCCACTGCTCTACCACTGAGCTAAAGAAGGGCTTGCGATCACTGTTCATAAACCAATAGCACAGTCAGATAGAAGCGGGCCATTGTAACAGTTCACCAAAGCAGTTCACGTCGCCATTTCGGTAGATATTTACGGAATTTCTTCGACGTCCTCCTTGAGCCCAAGCTGACTTGGAAACATATATTCATATAACAGAAACGTCAGCTACGATGCTTTGGCAGCGATATTTCGGCCCTTCTTGGCAAGGGTCCTCGTCAGGCTGTCGAACGTCAGCGACAACGTTGGAGAACGGAAGAAACGAACCTGAGAGTTATCTTCGAAGTCGTCGAAAGTATCCAGGTTTCGTGCTCAATACGCCACCGACATTGGCAGAATGCACGACGGCTAACACCAATAACTCCATCCTTTCCTTTTCCCCATAGTTTCAAGCGGCTAAGGGAATACAAAATATTCGAGGACAAAAACTGTTTGTGTTCCCAGTCACGAAATTAGGAGTATCGATTCACGCGTACTCTCCCCTCCTAGAGATATTGCCGGGATTAGAATCCCCATCTCATTCTAAACGAAAGCGGGGGAATAGTTTCCATTTGGTGCAAATACAGGACGGGCGTGCCAGGGAATGATATCAAACAAAAACCGTAGCAATATTTTTCTTAAATAACTTGAACCAAAAGTGGTCTCACGGCTCAGATTTTTTTTTTATCAGTCAGAAAGAAAGCTATCGAAATCGAAAGATTTTTTCCGATGCCAGTGTTCTCGGTAAAATTCTGGCGAAAACCTGAAATTTGGTGGATGACCAATAAGTACAAAAATGACACTAAACGAATAGACAGCAGATTTGCTCCAGCGACAGTTCAACCTTCTTGGTAAGGGTCCTGGTCAGGCTGTAGCTAGAGGACACGAACCTGCAATACAATCCCCGCTAACTCAGCCGTCAAGTGCAATTTTTCAAATGTGAGCAGCTTGGGAAAACACCAAATGTCAGCGAACAAGGTTTTCCAGTCTACCGTTCTTACTTCCACCAAAAATCTGGCCAGCACAATATTTTTGTTTAATTCTGGGAGGAGGTCCAATCCCCTTGTGACATTGTTTTTCGGAATATCTCACCGATGTTCCCATGTTTGGGCAGATGGCAAAAACGGAACAAATTGAAGTCCCGGATACATTCTGTGGATTATCTGCTACAACAAAACCATAGCATATTTTTCTGGCTTATTCCCTGTTTGTTCTCGCCTCCATTATCTTATTTTACCTCTGAATCTCTATTCTTCGATTCCTCGATCAATAATCATTAGGGTACAATCCTAGTTTCCTAGGCTTCGCCCAAGAGATTGGATATCTGATGAAACACATTGTCTCGGCTCACACATCTCGGAGACCGAACTTCCCGGGACAAACTATATTCAAAGAAAACGAAAATTCGGTGTCAACAGAGGAAGCGGCACCGAAAGTCCCTTCAGACTGTAAAAACTACGGTTAAACTTTCATGGTCCCTTACGTTACGTCGACCCTTTGAGATCTGCAGCGGATCGACACACGCGTACAAGCAGGGACCCATACATTTCCTGTAATGCCTCGCCATTCAGGGGGCTTGTCATTTCCTACGCTTCTATGTCGCCCGACCCTCTCCTACTTTCCAAAAATTCCGCTTGGGTCGAATCGGCGTTCTTGTTTGCCTCATTGGACGTGAGCGCCAAAGAGACTCCTCCCTCACGGCGCCAGCAGCCAATCCCAAATTTTGTGTATCTGGATAGTCGCGTATCCTATCCCCGTGGGTATTTCTCGAACTACCGGACGGTCGGTCAAGAGCGCATCAGGCATCTCATCTTGACAAGCCCCCTGAATAGCGGGACATTACAAGAAATTTATGGGTCCCTGGTACAAGGCTGTATCCGGGGGGGGGGCAACCCGACCCCCGAAACAAACACAAATAATCATTTGTATCGGCTTTAACCTCAGATCCATATTCTTGTTTTACCGTTAGGTATAGGTTAAGGCCGACCCACGGGGCGCCCCCCCCCCACGAAATAAATCCCTGGATACGGCCCATGCGGCGTAAGCATCAAAATTTTTGTTGCTTTCATCGAAGCAGTCTTATTAACTGGCAAATGTTCTAATCAAGCAAATCGATTTTATTTAATTTCTTCCTTCTTTTCTTGCGCTGCCTTTCGTTACGTTTCTTTTTTCTCGTTTCTCATTTCAACTCTGACTACGCTTATTTTAGTTATATTATTAGGTATATTATACAACTTATAACTTTAAGTTATATTATATTTTGTTAGATTTATAGGGTACGTAGCTGTTGTTATTATAGTAAAAATTTTAACAAGCACTGCTGCTCGAATGTTTGTTCTCCACAGTGCTTGTATAGTGTATTTTGTATTTTTGTGTAAAATTAATAAACTTGAACCTGAATTTGAACGCGCTAATTTACGTCAAGTAAAACCACGCAAGCCTTATGCGTCGACATGACGGCCGTAGGGTTCTCGGTGTGAAGGGGGTTCAGTCTGAAGGGACCTTGATGATCATCTCTACAGCCTCGGGCGTTTCAACTTTTTCCAGCTTGAGCCTGAAGAGGATCCTTGCCAAGAAGGGCCGAAATATCGTTCAAGTAATCTCAGCTGACATATCCGTTTAACGCTGTCAAATATGATTCGAATTCAGCTCGGGCTGACAGGGACATTCAACCCCTCACCCGTCAATCATAAGCAGGAGCACCCCATCCATCTCCATACATATTTATTGAATTACCTCCCTAACATATCTTAATATACGTCCTTACTCCTCAACTCCCAAACAAACACGCGTTTTTTTTCAGCCCACTTAGCAGAAACCTTACTCGTTCGCTGCTTTCTGACAGGTACCCTTCCCCTTGTTTTCCCGACAGGATCTTCCCCTTATAAGGATTCAAAACACCCACCACATCGGAGGCATGGTACTGGTACCACCGACCTGCCTTGGGCAGGGGGTATAGACCCCCCGCAATTCAAGAAGAAAATTAAATGTCGGTTTTGCCTACGGGTATTTAAAACAACAACTTATGTACTGGCGGAAGTTTAGCTTTTAAAGAGGGTTTTATACTCAGCCCATACGAACAGGAAAGCGCTAATTACGACTTGGTAAACTAACCTTTTGACACTTAGCGGTAACTACTGAAGTAGCAGTACAAGGTGTCCAGTTAATGGCCCAATCGCGTGAGAAATTTAGGAATTGTTATTTTTTGCTTAAAGCTTAATTGAGCCGTATCCTATCTTAAAAGAAGCTAGTTTAGCTCGAGGAAATGTCGTTAATCTAGGCCGTAGCAGAATCTATTTCGCCTACGCAGCTTATGTCTAAACGAAAGCCATCACGAGATGATAATTGTGTTTTTGCGAATGGTAAATCTGTTACGTGATTTTCAAATCTTTTGAGGTGTTAAGGGTCACAAGGAAAAGCGGAGACTGTCAACGAAAAAACGCAGCTAATGAAAAAAGCCTTTGCAGAAATTCCAATAAAATTATATACGAAATTCTTGGTTATGGTTATGTCCTGCCTATGTCTATTACTTTTTTCTGGGGGGGGATCTGCAGTTCTTTTTTGTAACAATGTAGAACATGGAGCTGTTTTTATCAAACGTGAATAATTTTTAACGCAAGCCCTTTAAGGATTTATTTTTGCTGAAAAGTGTCGGTTCTTTTCCAGTTTTTATGGATATTTGTATCCCTATTTGTAATACGAACCTACCCTGGCAAAACTCAGTACCCTACATGCGACCCACAGCTCCTGAAATAACGCAAAAACAAGAACGGGTTCAACGTGGATAGCCAAATAGTTCCGATATCAATATTGTCAACTTTCGCACATTTATTTATAGCATCCAGTGTTCTGCCTTGACACAAATGACGCTCCACAAGCAAAAAAGGTCTTCATTCAGCCTTTGATGGCCATATTTTCCAACTTAGTTCCGAGTCAATACTGTCAATTTCCGTAAGGGTATATTGATTGCATAGTGTTGTCTTCCGACTTCGCGAATGATCCATAATGCAACAAAGGTCTCCACTCGGCCTCGGATGAACTTTCTGCTCTGCATATTTTCCAGCTGGGCGTCAATATTGTCAGGTATGTTTTATTCATAGTGCTCGCACTTCTGACTTCCCATAAATGACACTTCGTAATGAAACAAAAGGTTCCTCAGCCTTGCTAGAACAGGGGATGCACATTTGTGTAAATAGTTATGTTTCTGTCAATTCTCCTCGCGATTCTCCCATTTCGGTTTCTTTTACTACTAAGATGAAGCCAATTCTCCTTATTCTTTAATTCAAAAGAAAGATGAAACGCTTCGTTCTAAATAAGTTTCTTTATTTCAAGCTACTGGAATATTTCAGGAGCAAAAAACAAAACCCCGTGAAAAATTGTCGCCATTTGTTCAAAGAAGCATATTTCGCCATGCTGCAGTATGTTGCCAGTCCTTTCAGGAGCAGTGCAGCACTGTCCCCTAACCTGAGCATACCCCACATGTCCAAGTGAGAAAGCCAGGTGTTTTCGAAGGGGCAGGATCCCTCTTTAAATAAACGTGTCCAAGGTGACAGCAACCCTATTATACCATACCCTGTAGCCGTATTTCGCCCTTCACACAACTGGTAATCGCTCGTCTTTGAAGAGGGTGTACTATAATAGGCCAACTAATGAATCAATAGTAGACCTAAGGCTAAAGTACTGACTGCTTCACGGTTCAGGCAATGTCGCAGGCGCTGAATAAAGGACGAAGTTCTACAACAAGTTCAGAGAAGCAGACCCTGAACATCATTTACAGCCCGAACAAATTGAAGGTAGTTCTACATGCCGGAAGTCCGACATGTCCTCTATTTCTACTTAGTTCCTAAACTCCTCTCGGATGCAATATCTTCCATATAGCACTGACAATGAGTCTATGCTGGGGACTGTCAGTTGGACCCCAGCTCGTGAAGGGCTCTCCCTTTCGTCACATTAGCAGGGTTATAAAGTTGGCATCCTAGGAATCATTGTCGCTCTTACTATATAGCAAGGGTAGCGGGTAGACAAAGGAATTACGGCGTTGTAGGTCAAGATAATGTGCTCCACCACTGCTCTCCATAGTTCCCGAGTGGGGTTCTTTATAGTAAATCATGCGATTGGCTTAACCATTCATTCCTCAAATGAGGCGATGCATATGGGGGTCGCGAAATGTTCCCAAACTCTGAGCAGGCCTGCCACAGCGTGACAAACCCAAAGCGCTCAAGACCACAGACCCAAAGCATGCAAAGCCAGTTTAAGAGAAGACCAAGAATATTGCCCTCGATCACGCACCCCGCTCTCCCACGGCTATGCAAGACAGCTAATGTGCTCTTTCAGGGGAAGGAAGACTGGAGGCTAATAGCCTGCGGGCAAACTTCCATCATTCGTTTGCCTAGTCACCATTAGCAGCGGGATCCCACACAGGGTCCCAAAAAAGGGACCAGATTTTTAAGCTATAGACACGAGGGGAATGAATCACGGATATCAAACGAGTTATAAGCCTCAAGTGGGCAAAGCTAGCCAGAATTTTCTATAAGATGGCTGTCTTCAGCGAAGCTTTTCCTCTCCCAATCAGGGGAGAAGGAGGGTATGAGCTTATACAAGTCTAGAGAAGAGCGGAAAGCACATGAAAAGTATATCTGAAAATGTGTATAAATTCAAACTGACAACAGTATGAACCGTTAAGGACGCACAAGACAGCTCTCTTAGGAGAGAGGATTCCAGTAGCTATTAATTCAACAACTGAACTGAAGATCTTCAACTTGAACTTGGACGGTCAAATGAACGAACTAGCGGCTGGGCGAACTAACGGATCTGGGTGGATCGTTGGTCGGGTGAACAAAGTGACAGGTGGATGGACTGTCGGATGACTGAACTGAAGGATTTGTACTGACGGGTTGGCGAACTGACGGGTAGATGCACTCACAGGTGTATAACTGACAGATTTTCAAGGTGGCCGAACTGGCGGGTGGGTGAGCAGGCGGTGCAACTCAGGGAATCCAACACTATAAAAGCCTACGACACGAAAAAACGGTAGACTTGTGTCCTCACTGAAATAGGAAAGTCCCTGATACAGCATACATGTATAGGTCCTTGATACCGCAGACTAATGTCGAATTATTTCGTTGCTGGCTGTGAAAATCTTTGACAAGGATGACAGTGACCTTGATGTAAAAAAAAATAAAGTAAAAACCGGGCATGCAATATCACTCTGTTGATCGTTTCTTAGCGGGGGACCATTTCTCTTTGCTTAGTCGCAAAAAACTCACACCGGATCGGGCGCCTTAAAAAAGTGTCAGCGGAATAATTGACTACTAATTAAAATCACGGGAGCGTTAAAAGGCTGAAATCTCTCACAAATAACCCTAGCAAAATTCGACGCTTTTACTTTATCCAGGGACAGTCAAGGTTGAAATTGAAGCACGAAATAGATACGAAGGCTAGCCTTGTGTTACAGCAGCCATCTTTGGTGTGTGAAACGGATATACAGACTGGTACTACGTGTAACATTTGACCGAGCATTTGACAGTTGTTGGTCGGACGGTTGCAACCCACTTTATAAGGCTTGAGTCCCACATTGTCTGAATTTCCGACCGGAACCGAAAATCCGATCTTGTATTCGGATTCGATTGTGTGTCGGACCCAGCTTCCCACAACGATTTTTGTTCTTTATCAAAATTTTTAAAACATTTTCGATGGCCTACTTTCTACCGGTCATCAGGTTCTGACGATACTGGGTGATCTCAAACTTGAATTTGCTTTAAGATTTTGGAAATTTGTTCTTGCAAAACGCACTGTGCGAACCATTCCGGGTTTTCCAAAATCTCGCATCAAACCTCAAACCTCAATCAGACCTCAGGCAGGACCTTCAAATCAGACATCAGGCACACGATCAGGATTTCAAGGCATTTTCTGCTCTTTCATCATCAGGTTGAAAAATATCAACTTTTCCTATGGACCTGATGATGGTGACGAAATCCGGGCAGGAATTCGAGTCCGCGAGCACCGGACCCCGATCGTCTGTGCAAGGCATTAAAGCGGAAGCTGCAGATGAAAGTTCAGGCGAGCGAACAGGACACTAAGGTTGCGTTCCAGAAACTTAACAATTGTTAACAATCGTCAACTTAATTCGGGGTTGAGCTAACTGTAGCTTTAACGATCGTTAACTTTTCACAATTCTACGATTGTTAACTTTTCCCGGCGATGCTGACCGACCATCGTTACAAAATAGTTAACAATCGTTAAGCTCTGGAACAGAAATCGTAAGTGGGCGGAGCTTCAATTTCTAAATCAGAAACCTGGAACGCAAAAAGTTACAATTGTTAAGTTCTGGAACGCCACCTAAATGAAAGAGCGCAAACCGTTAGTTTTCTACACTGGAAAGTTTCTCCTGCATTGCATAAGACTTTATTAACTGTGCATCACCGAATTCGGAGATCTTTAGTTCGAGTTCGGAGAGTTAAAATTCGACGGATGATTAAACGCTAGAATGCAAAATACTTCAGAGTAAGTTATCAGAAAGCGGAGAGGTTTTTTCTACAGTGTAGTTGAAAATCGGGGTTAGGGCATGGCTGTTCGTAGGGCGGGGTTGGTTAAGATCGGTAAAATAGACTGTTAAGAAAAAGGATTGAGCCATAACATTAAAATAATGGAACTAACCTTTCTGGGGCAGTTCTCAAGGATAATGTAAACATTATCGTCGTCCTCAAAGCAACGGTAGAATCTAACCACATGTCGATGGATGAGATCTCTGTGAAGTTCTATTTCCCGTGCAATCTGAAACATTAGGGTAAAGTTAAAACAAATAAAAAATAAATTGGTGTACTCTTTCTGCGCCAATACTCAAATCTTCGAAAAACAGTCATTACAAAAATGGATTCGCTCCTTCCCTCCATCCTCGATCAGCTTGGCTTCAGGTATTAAACTTGAAAGCTTTATTTTTCCGGGATTCGTGCCCCACACGCTTACTCAAAACAAGTGTTCAGGACGCCGAAATGTCTGGGAAAAGACCTGATCTTGGCAATCACACAAAACAATAAAACGCCATTCGGGTTGATAAAAAAAAAATACTTGATGTTACGAAATTCAAGGTTTCGAAAATACGAATCTGTCAAATGCTTATCGACGTCAAGTACAGTAGCATTATAGGCTCAAGTTCTGTGAAGCCACAAAGTAGGCCAAAATACAGAATCGTGGACATTATTCTACTCGACTAAGTAGTTCTACAATCGCCTGGATAAGCGTGTTATTTGATGTCATTCTCCCACTGAAAATTCGAAATTCAAACTACGGTCCTAGTCAGGTCCTAGTATAAACTAGGAAGAAGGAAAGAAGAAAAGAAAAACAATAAACAGAAACAAGAACAAAATACCAAACGAAAAACACAACGCAAACAAAAAACACACATTTAGAAAAATGCATCCTTCTGTTTCTGTTTAAACTAAAAAAAAAAAAAAAAAAAAAAATGATAACTGAAACTTCAACCAAATCTACCTCGACATTAATCGTAACAGGATCAGAACCCGCAAATCCGTGTCCGGAAGCTCCTGAATTCCTACAGAAAAATCCCAGCTAACACGTCACGGGACCAGCATTCCTGCAGTTGTGACGAATCTGGTACGGCAAAAAAATTCGCCTGCTTTATTATTCAATGACACATCTATTTGGCATGCGGGCCTTCTCGTTATCAAACTCGCTCATGACAATATGAAAAAAAGCTCCACGCGTATCAGTCAACCGTTCATGATGCACGTATGCCATAAGCACGTGTTTTGAACGTTTCAAAAAAGTCGCCAAAATAATGTCGAGGACATCGTTCAATTCGGCGCGGATTTGGCAACGACCTACCACCGAAATTACTTCAAGTTCGGCGAATGACACGGCTGTCAGTTAACCGAGTCGACTAACAGACAGCACGGAGTCGGAGTCCGCTTCGTTAATGCTATTCGATGTTTCTTTCTCAAAAGAAGGGTAACGAATCCTGTCCGAAATCTGTCGCGAAGGCGACCAAAAATAGGTTAAAGGGCACCTCGCATTACATAAACTATATATGGGGTTTTATTGGAAAAAATGCGATAAACTACAAAACCCTCAGAAGTTTTCACTTGTTAAGAGGTTTGACAAACCCCCTTTGACAAACTAACCTACATACACTACTACTACGTTTCTGCTCACATGTTCTGACAGTTGACCCCTCTACAACTAAGCTATGCTTACAGAAAATATTACACACGGCTTCGGCTGTTTTTTGGCCTCTTTCTATGTCCCTTGCCGTGGATGACAATCTTGTCAAAATTTGCATAATCAGCCTCCGGACAAATAAGCTCCTCGGAAACAATGATCTGGTGCATGATACGTCATGTAAAGACAATAAACGTGGCATGCGTTATAATCAGTGTATTGCTAATATAGGAGATAGGATGCACTTATGAAGTGAATAATCTTGGAAACGAGAATGGATGGAAATACTACTGAAGTAGAATGAATTATTATCATAAGAACGACGTGTCCTTTAAGCAGTCATGCAATCCTAAATTTTTGGCACAGTGCTCCAGTGTTAGGGTATACCCCAACGAGTAAGCACAGTGTGGAAGATTGGCGCCCAGTGCCCTGGAATAGGCTACGGGGACAGTACCTCCCTACAAATCTGTTTACGGGGATTTACAGATGTCATGTGGTACTGTCCCAGGGCAAAATCCAGGCACTGTGCCCATCCGCTGGGGTGTCCGTTGGGGGCAAACCCTGACGCTGAAACAATGTACCCAAAAGTGAGGATTTGTGTAGGCTATGACCGGGTTAGACTGCTTTCCCGATTTAAGCTGGATATTTGGAATGGTATAGTTCTATAGTTGGCGTGCTTATTTGTTGTTTATGTTTGTGGCCCGCAATGGCCCAAAGGGATTTTTGGGGAACACATTCATTAAATCATACTCTTCGAAATCTGATATTAACTCCATATTTAGTTCTGCGCTCGTTCGCTAGATCAGTAATCAGTCCGATTTGCGCTGTAATGACCTTTTTTCAAATCTGCTTCGTTTTTAGTTACTTTTTATCTATATTTTTTCCCTTTTACTGCCCGACTTCCTTTATTTAATCAATTTGTCAAATTCAACATATATTACTTTTCTTTCCCTTCACATTTGCTTATTTTTCTCTTTGCTTTACATTTGCTATTCATACACAAAAGCGTTTCTCAACGATACACCCTGAACCATTTAATGGTTAGCCTATTAGCGGTCTAAGCGCAACCTATTCTTAGGAGTAGCCTTCTCTTACGACCCAGAGCACCCCCTGGTACCATTTAGCAATCATTTTACCCGCTGTCAGGACCAGGCCTGAATAACATGATTTCATGTTGATGTTACGCTTCTAAAATGTTATTCTACCTGTATAGCACTCACGATATATTCTCCTAAGTTGGTTAATGACCCGAAAATAGCTCTTAATAAGCAAAAGTAGGGGGTTGGCAGGGATAATAAGTACGTCGGTAATCCATCATTTTACCCTTTTGGCGAAAGGCTACCCGCTAGTGGTATTTTTCCCACCGCCAGCCAGTTGGTATTATCGTAATTGGCGGAGGTGTGGTCGAGCGCAGCATACTTCCGACACAAGTTGCCTTTTTGCAGATACCATGCAGATACCATGTTTCGCAGATACCATTTTTTTTAAAAATCGACTATTTTTACGAACAAACGACTATTTTTACGAATAAACGACTGTTTTTGCGAAAAAAAAACGTCTGATTCTAAGAAAAACCAACCGTTTAAAAAAAAAAAAATTATTTTTACGAAAAACCGACTGTTTCGTAATCGACTGTTTCCAAGAAAAAAAATCGACGATTTTCACGAAGAATCGTGACGTAATAGTAGCTGATATAGTATAGCCATAGTAGCCGATCCTACACTGTCAGAAGTTTCATGACAGACAACACAAGAATGCGCGGTTTCAACAGACAATGCGTAACAGACAACACTTGGGATGATATCTGTTCTGTTTGAAAACGTTACGCGTGAAATTTTATGCATAACAAGCATTGCCAGGAAGAGCCGAAAAACCGCCAAAAGCATCTGCTGAATTTCCGACGTCATGACGACAAACAAAAAAGTCAGCAGATGCTTTTTTGGCTGTTTTTTGGCTCTCCCTGGCAATGTTTGTTATGCATAACATTTTTCATGCATAACATTTTCGAACACAACAGATAACATCCCAAGCGTTGTCTGTTATGCATTTTATGTTGAGACCGCGCATCCTTGTGGTGTCTGTTATAAAATTTCTGACAGTGTACGGTTGTATCTGCATTTTTGTCATTACTGCAGTTACTAGATCTGGTACCACAGTTGCTTTGCAAAAACGACAACTGCTGAAATCGCGCTTTTAAAAGTCATCCCAAAAGAAAAACTGACATCCACTCACATCACAACTCACAAGTGCCAAACTACTTCCGAAGAACCTAGGCTCTTGTGTTGGTGACGATGAAGGTGAGATGACTTTTCCAGATACCACGGTCAGTTACCAGATACCACGGTCATGGTCCAGATACCACGGTCAGTTACTACGGTCGGGACCGCCAGATACCACGGTAACTGGCCTAATACTCAGTAACTGCAAAAGCAACTTTTGACCGTGGTATCACGACCATGGTATCTGCAAAAACGAACTACAGCTTATTTCCTAGTTAGGACACTCTTACCGCTAGCCGAAATTGACTTTCAGAACTGAAATAATAAGAAATACTTGTATTATAAATGCAGTAGACTTACATAGGAATGACCAAATTTGTATTATGTACTTGCAGTAGCGAGCGAGATGCACAAAACAAACTTCATACACGTTCGAATTTTGATTCGTTTTATTCTGATTGTGCGTTGTTTTCTTGGTTTGTGTCTTATGTCCATTCATTTCTGGTGAATGAATGAAGTCCACCGTCGTTTTCTTTCCTTGTATTAACGATGTTCGTGACGAGTTATAAAACGAATTCTTTTAATTCATGTCCCATTTCCCAAACGAGTAACGAAGGCATGCTTCAGATGACAATAAATAGAATCTTATATTATTCCAAGAATGGCTACCCCCTCCCTATGAAACACGAGAAATTCCCCCGATGTGCGGGCGAGGATAAGAAATCTGAAACTTTTGGAGTCAGAAGGGTGCCCTTAAATAAAACCTTATGATTCCCACATGTCTATTCTGCCTTGTCTCTCGTTCTTTCGAGGGAAACAAACATTATTTCGAGCTTTTAGTGTGATATGAAACCGTGACGTAGGACTAATCGCGCAGATAAAGAACCTACTGGACGGAATCACCGAGTACAAACAAACGTAATCCAGCACGAATTGCTAACAAAAATTAAAATATTGAAAATCATTTCGTAGGTATTCCTTCAGCCCAAGCTGACTGTGAATCACGTGTTCGTCAGCAGAATCGTTTTGATAGTGCAGACGGATACGTCAGCTGGATTTTACGAGAGCTATATTTCAGCCCTTCTTGGCAAGGGTCCTTCTTCTTGTGTTTTTTAACAAGTTCATTTTCAGCTTGAGCCTGAAGAGGACCTTTGCCAAAGAGTGCCGAAATACAACTCTAACGAAATTCAGCTCACGTACCAGTTTTGCACGGTCAAATATGATTCGCAATCAGCTTGGGCTGAAGGAATATTTAGATTCGTTTTTCTAGCTATAGCTTGATGAGGACCCTTGCCAAGAAGGGCCGAAATATCAACAGAATACATCTCACCTGACTTGTCCGTTTAGCGCCATTTCGAGGATCGAACCATGTTTTTTTTTTTTTAAGCTATTGGGGTAAGGTGAAATCGAGGTGTAAGGACGAATCGTTCAGGCGAATAAAAAATACTCGGTGAACATTTAGTCTAAGTGATAGGTTTAACGTTTATTAATAATCACTGAACATGAACAAATAAAATTAAAGGTTAATGCGCGCGAAAATATCCCAGGGTTTTAGCCAGAGAGAAACTAGTTCATATCCGTTCACCAGCAAAACATTCAAATGGTAGGGCAAGTGGAGAAGTCGCCCACTACACTCGTGTTGATCAGTCATTAGCCTACAGACAAGTCATTGCTATTTGCTGGTACGGTTAATACGTCACTTCCCGCCTATTTGGAGGGTTAATTATCTATCCTTGTTGACACAAAAAGGGATCTGAAGATTGACTCTTCTTTTATAAAGTCAAATGTTTATTTCTGAACCACTGTTGATCAACCACAATTTTATTAATAACAACCCCAGTAGACTTAAAAGGAGACTATATAAGAAAGATATGGAAATATAATCACAAGTTCAGAAATGCAATTAAAAGAAGTGCCGGCCGTATCGAGCACAACTGATGAAAATTACAAGAGGGAAATAACTTCAAATCTACTAAATATCAACATGATTATTTTAAGCTGCTGGGCCCATCTGCTTCACACCCAGCCAGGGCCGTATCCAGAGGGGGAACCCCCACCCCGAAACATGCACAAATAATCTTTTTTATTAGCTTTAACCTCTGATCTTAGTTTTTGTCCTATTCTTTGGTATGGATTAAGTCCGAGTCCGACACACGGGTAGACCCCCCCCCCCCGAAATTTCCTGGATACAGACCTGCGCCCAGTAGGCCACAAACGACAGTAGGCTGAGATTTTATTTCGGCACTACTCGGCAAGTTACGAACTTGCGACGATCCAAAAATCGGCGAAATAAAGTCTCAGCTAATTAATCCACTTAGTACCACCAAACAATAATAAGTTGAAGATTTTCAAAGCCCTTCATACCTCATTAATAATTAATTCATGATCAAGATCAACCGGCTACCATTTAATTGACTTGGCACTTGTTCAAGTACAATTTGATATCATCCCACCGGAACCGTCGATCTAATCGCTCTAACATTGGCGATTCGGCTAATGGTTGTTTTTCGGATGATGCAGATTGATACCTTCCTTTGTGATACAGACACTGTAGAGTTTGGCCAATCTAGGATACCCTGACGTAAAAGAATGTAACGATAAACCCTGCATTTGTTTTTTAAATTTATGTTTCACCGTATTAAGTTTGTATTGCCCATGATGTCTGACGTACGAACGAGGGGTTTTCCACTCTCGATTTTAGTGTACAGCAAGTGCACCGTGCCGCGACGTTCGGTCGGTGCCTGCACTGGCTGAAACAAGTTGTCACGTGTTAAAACATCAAAATAAGCATTTTTAGAAGCGTCTGAAAAGTGAATTTCGGCCGGTGCCGGGAAAGGGTGTACAGCAGGTGCCGGGGAGTGGTAGCCCCTCGCGTACGAACTTCTCTTCTTCTTATAGTACCATTTTCTTGTCTTTTGAATTCCGCGAATGTCTAGTGCTTTCCGGCCGGTTACAAATCGAATTATTAATTATTAGTAGCATTATAATATACTGTCAGAAGTTTGATAACATTTAAGACAAGAATGCGCCATATCAAATTTGTTGTCAAAAGTTCGTTGCAAACCACGTTTAGTGTTATAATAAGGGCGCATAATACAAATTTTCTGTAGCCTAACATTAACAGATAGTATCCAAAGTGTATAATAATTTCTTCATGGTAACGTTATTAAAGGACCCCTCTTGCTTATTCTGCCTTTTCTAATATACCTAGCTCCCATACAGAATTGTAAGCTTCTAAATTTGCCTACGAAATTTTAGCGCTTTTTCGGCCTTGCCGAGTTTTGCCCGTCACACAACGAAACGTTTGCCGGGATCTTCAACATCTGCTGACAACTCTTTCACACATAAGGATCTGGGAAGCTTTTGTTTATTACTTCTTTTATTTGCTTAGTTTTCACACTTTTTAACCACCAGTTTTCAAATGTTTTGCGCCCAGCCGCCGCGTCGGAGATCAGAAAGGCTGGATATAGTCGACAAGCGCTAACAAGAAAATCGCTAATTCATGTGGAAAGCAATTATATTTTCGAAAATGTTTTTTCCTGATCCATTTTATAGGGAAAGATCATTTCTAGTAAGAGTTGTGCTTTAAGGAAAAATCAATCATACCGATGATGCCTCTTTCGGCGAAAACGAAAATACCGCAGCTCCTTGGGTGACGACGGATCCGTTAGCTGAAGAGCTTTTTGTAAATCAGGTTTTGTATTTAGTCAATAGACCATTTATCGTTGCGCTGAAATCTTCTAAAAGCCGAAGGTTATTTTGTGTAACAATAGTCAGCGCGTTAAGGTAGTTGAACCGCCACAGCGAAAGATGCCTATGCCGAGAAAACAAATGGGTCCTCTTTGACGACCAAAAAAACACGTTTTATGAACGAAATCTGATGAGATCGGATACTTTTCGGACTGCACGCAGACTAGCAGGAAGATCCCAGATCGTACACACAGATTATGTTTCATAAAGGCTTTGTAAAATCAGAAGGTTTGCGCATATTTTACTCCTTAAACGACTTCAAATAAGGGCTGCATTCTTTCCTTAGGCGTTGTCACAGATACAGTTCTTGCGTCAGGCGTTTTGGAATTTCCGGGAAAGTTTTTCCAGGAACGCGGTATCCTGAAATCTACGAACCAAAACCTTATTGTGGATTTTTTCTATAACATGTTCAAAAAGAAATAAAATTTAGCAATAACAAAAATTTAGGAATAAGTAAGTTAGAGTCCGTCTACAAACATGGGCTTCTTAACCCCAATCTGAACTTAAGCTTCATCCAAACCCACCCCCTGTCATGGGTCACAAAAATTCAGGCATCTAACATTCCTATTTCGATCGACAACTCATTTGATAAAGATAGACATTTTTTTTAAAGATGTAGAGTAAAGTTCGTTTTACACAGACACAGTATTTGGAGACCGTCTTTAACTTAGATTTTGTAGTTGTGAAGGCTGCACTGTTTAATATATTTTCTTCACAAATTTCTACAGTTTGACCTTCAAATGTAGCCAATCGAAATCGCTTAGATAGGAAAAGCCCCCCCCCCCCTCCTTTCTCCAAATGATGTCTCTCGTAAATAAAACAAAGTTAATGAAGTTTCGCTTACCTTTTCGCGATGATGAGCCTTGGTGATTCGTGACTTGGGAATAATTTTCCCGGCATAAATATGGCCAGTGCTGAGATCAGTAAGTTCGTGCACTCTTGCGAAGCCACCCTATAAAATGTATAGCAGTTAATTTAAATGTGTTTTTTTTTTTTTATCTCTTTATTCTGAAACTGTAAGTTTCTCATCGACAGGATGATCCGAAGAAGTCCTAATTTTCAATTTAGACGAATAACTTTCAAACAGATTGATCCGCCATGCTGTATCGGTTGAGAAAATACCAGGACTGTTTTCGCACAATAACGAGAGAAAAAGAGATGCAGGACTTTGAGCCCTAGGGTAAAATAGGGGAGAATCCATTCCTCTCTTTTTATGATTATTTCGAGAGTGGACATGAGGTCAGGCCCGTCGGTCTTCAGACAATTCTATGATATCAGCTAGAGCTAGGTCCACATGACCCTTGAACTGGTCTAAAGACCTACCTAATAAAACACATCACTGGGCCTTTCTCTAAAAGGATTTCCCCGAGGAATCCTCCTTTCCTCACAAAGAAACAAACCGTCGCCTATTAATCGAGAAATCAGTTGTGTACAAAAACAAAGGAGGCCAGTAGGTAGGATTTCCTGGAATACCATCTAACTGCTGAATCCTCCCTTTAAATCCGAGGAGGATGCAAAAACAAACAAGGACATCAGCCGATAATCTTGAAATCAGCGAGCAAGAGCAATAAAACTTTCTTGAAGGAAAAGGCCGTAAAGGCAAATCATGACATCGTAACCGCTCTGTGGCAGGCTTGTGTAGATTTTGGGAACATTTCGACCCCCTTATCCGTCGAAGGCTCTTTCAAGAAACGGGAGGTCAAGCAACTCTGATGATTTTCTGTCATTCCTGTCAAAAACTACACTTTGAAGCTCAGAACGGCAGTTCGGAGCACGGTTTCTTACGACTCAGAAATCACCCCGTTATCCTTTGGGTACCACCTTCCCTGGCAATCCGCAAAAGCGATAACAATCCTACGAGACTATCTATATAGCCATTTTAATATGATGAATGGGAGAGTCCCTTATGGGCGGGGAAATAGCTAACATTGCCTAGTATAAGCTTGTCGCTGGTCAGTGTAGTCTGAACCTCACCTACAAAACCAGATGCACTAGTTGCCGCAGCTGAACTAGGGGCGAATATAAAACAAGTATTTTATATTCATCATTGAATTTGTAAAAACAAAGCGTCTACACCTCAGCGGCTCAGCGTAGTAGTGTTAGGTGATCTTCGATATCGAAATGTAGGACCAAATATCGAGATCGAGTATCGACCAAATATCGATATCGAGTATCGATATCGAATATCGAAACGTATTTGTCGATACCAAAACGATATTTGTACGTTTTCTAATCATTATAAATAATCGTCCATAACTAAATCTTATTTCTGAAGCTGGAGCAATATGTTTTTCGTAGTTCAATTTTTATATTATTCGAAGTGTTTAACAGAGATGATGTAAAATGTTAATTGACAACAGTTTTCGTTCTTATATTTTAGCAGAACGAGGAGTATGAGCGCGAAACATAGTCTCGAAACATCAATATCGACTTTCAAATATCGAAACTGAAAATACCGATATATCGAAAAATCCAGATATCGCAGAACACTACAGCGTATAGTATAAAGTCAACTGGTAAGATTTTGACACAGCTAACCTCACATAATATCGGGTGCATCTCAAACAAACCGGAGGTTGTGCCAGGGCTCAGGGAGGTGTAACAATAAACAAAAAAAGAAGAACACCAGATGCGCTAGGGCCCTGAGCAAACATTCAACTTCAAGCCATAAGTTTCTTTCCCAGACATGTCATAATGAATGACCCTCGTCGGAGGGAAGAGGAACCTGATCACTCCTTCCTGTCGGAGGGTTAACGGCGGCAACTCGAGTAGAGGAAGTAAGTGGTTGCCCTAGAATCAACAGATGGTGGCTAATGGATAACAGATCCCTCTCTTTGTTTCAAGAGTTCTTTATGAGGGGGTGAGGGGTCATCTCGTTTATTGATAACGGTGTCAGTATCTATAAATGCAGAATATTCTGGAAATCAATACTTGTGGATTGTGGGTTGAAGATGGTGAACCCACTATCTTGAACCTCGGAAGATCTGCGGGTATAGCCCTTAGTATTTAAAAAATGTGTGAGTGATTGAGAATGGATGAATAAGTTATTGACTAGTTTATTTGAGTCAGCTGGTTATTAGTGTGTGCATTCTCACTTCTTCTTGTTCCAATTTCTTACATTTTGCAAGGGGAAAAGGTTTGGTAGTTTGTACAGCATATTATTCCAATAGGTAACAAAATTAATTTTACATCATATTATTACAGCTAGTAAAAAAAAAAATCTAATGTCTGCGATAATTTAGTCTGGAACCAAAATCCTTGAACCTTGAAGGAAAATTATCTCAGACTAGAATTTTTCCTTGGAACGAGAGAATAATAATTTAACTGCAAACTACTTTGCAACAGGAGGCGAATAGGATTTCTCGAAACACACCCTTCATGAGTGATGTCTTGTTTGGATTGTCTCTTACCATATATTTGTGTTATGTAGTTTGTGTAGTACGGATAAATGAATGAATAAACCAAACCTCCACGGTTTGCCTGACCGCTCCTGGCATAGTTGCTATTTTGAACTGATCACTGTTTAGCATGTTCTGTTCGAACAAATGAAGTTCGGCTGAAATACATATTTTTTATGTAACTATTATTATATGTGAATACAGAGCTGGTATGTCACCTTTATTGTGTCTATAAAATAATAAAAATAATGATCAGTCATTTCTTTATAGCCCGCAGTTCCGCAAGGGAAAGCAAGTGTAGTAAAACAAAGCAACAATAAAAAGAAACGACGGAAGTCACGGAAATAAACGGAATCACGGGTGGTAAAGAAAACTCGCGATACAACAATCCTGTAGCACACTGTTTTCAAATTGGCTGCTTCCGAAAAGATATCCGCTTCAAGACCCGCGACCTTCCATTTTATATCTCTTAGTCTACAGTTTGTTTTTCGATCTCATACAGTATCGAATTAAGCTCGCTTGATAATCGAAAATTTGTGGACCCCGTCGCGACCCCATGAAATTATCTCCAAATAGCTTCTTTTTTTTATTAACGGCAATTTTAACAAACAGATTTTTACAAAACCAAGCACTAACAACAATTAACGTTTAATAAAAAAAAAAGAGTAAACCGAACTTTCCGCATTCACTTCGGAACTCCTAACAGGGGTTGGGCCACTCCAATATTAGTTCCCTAACACTTAATACACAGATCCTTGTATTAACTTTTATGAATAGAATGTAGTTATGTACCACACTTTTAAGTGTTATCTTTTTGCCAAACATAACACTTAAAAATGGTCATAACATACAAATAACCGACATCCGTAATAACATTTAACATAAGGATGCTAATTTCCCTACTAAATGTTATCAAACTGCTAACAGTGTAGGCTAGTGTCGACTTTGCCTACTTGGTGATTCGGCATTGCACCAGCGAGTCCTCAATTCTTTTCAGGAGCTCGAAACATCGATCTATCGCCCATTATCGCGAGATGAGGGGCAACGAGGGATTCGATGCTGGGGAGTGCCGTCGATCGATGAGGAAATCTCGGGAGGTCTCGATAATGTCTATATGATTTTGTTACTAGCGAGTGAATGACTTCCCGGTTTCCCAACGGAAGAAGACAAACGGCATGCTCCAGTTGTCTGTTTCTATGGCCACATATGTTCGGAAGTTATTTGAAATAAGTACCTGTTAACCCCAAGACTAATAAGTAGGCTCTGCCCTTGACCAAGCACGTCTAACAAATACGACCAGAATGCCACTATCGACCATAATACCCATCCTTCCCCAGAAGACTACCGAGAATCCGCCATGTTAAATAACCGGTTATATTGTGCGATTTTTGTCTTGTTTTTTGCTGTGTTTTTTTGTATGTTCTTTAGACCGCATTAACATGAACTGACATTTAACACAAAAGTAAAAGTTCACTTCGGAGGCTTTAACAAAAGGAAGAAAAGGAGGCTTGTCTAAGTTCTATCAGACGCTTTTACAATATTTAACAAGAGCGTGCGCAATTTCAACAGACACTTCGGATGGTATTACAACTGATTCAGAATATTTCTGTTTGACCTTATAGCTGTAAAGTAAAGGTTAAAAGAGGCATCGCTTACCATTTTTAGTGTAATGCCTTACAAAACGTACATGTTTGTTTAACACTTTTGTTCGTACCTTTATCTATATTTTGTAACTCCGACTTATTCACAGTCAATAAATTATTACTAATATTTTAAACCCAGATGTCCCTTCCAAGTTTTAAGAGACAACGCCCGGCCCTCCCAGAACTCGACGTACGCCATGCGCTGGACTACTGGCCTACTTCTAGTGCCAATCGTGGCGTCGACCTAGGAATTTATGCAGCACCATGCAAAACTGTAGCACTCGCCGAACACTCGAATGAGGAGACCCAGCTGCCGTGAAATGACAGAGGTTTAATGTTCGCCATCAATCACTCATACCTGCAGAAATGGGCCTGTTTACACTATCCGAATTGCAACTCCAGCTTGCTTGCAAATTCTCGAGTGACAGAACGATGGCATAATTTCCCACTCCAAATGAACCACGAGGTCAATAGACGCGTAAAAAGAAGAACCACAAACTGAACAGCATTTAGGCGTAGCCAATAGCAATACCAGAATTCCGAGGCAAAGCTAAGCGATTATGAGACGAGAAAATCGATTCACCACTCGCAAGTTTTGTTTCGTCGTTTTAGTCCCCAGAAGCCAGTGACATTCACCATCCTTCCTAGCCTAGATCTGTATTAACCAACCATTCTCGCAATGATATCTGAACGAGCGTGAGCCAATCAGAAGAACCAATTGTTGAACGGGATCAAAATCGCAATTACAAGACTCCACAAAACAGAAGAATGCTAAAAGCAACCACCATCGATCATCGTTCAGGGTTGTGACAGTGTGGTTGGTTTCATGCCACTTCTGGTTCCCTGGGCAGAACGGCTTTAACGCTGTGACCAATGAAATTCCGAAACGGAGAAGCCCATAAACAAAACAATACGTCTGCTTTTATTTCCTATGAAATATTCTACACTACCAAATTACGAACCGACAAAGACAAGCGGGGGATTATTACTGGGATTATTTTTACAGGAACGATGGGAGGACCAGTTAAGATGCGTCTAGAACCAAAAGTACACTGCGACTTCTGTAAAATACTAACTTTAAACACCACAAACTCAAAATACTTCTTACGACCCAGCATGATGACATACCCTCATGAGATACTCCAGTCTAGTTATACACCGAAAGTTAGCGTCTCTCACCCCTTCCCCTACATACCGATAAAAGAGCAAATAATTGTCTGTGCACTTTACATTCTCTGCTGCTACGAGCTGCAAAACCTTTTTAATACCGTTCAGATGAACACAAAGCAAAGGCTTCCGCCAGCATCTTCGTCTGGAATGCGGATTCCCTGCTGAGTGTCCCTGAGACCATGGACGCCGATTCGGACTGTCATAGTTTTATGGCGATAATTTCAATCTACAACCGTCTAGGACATACTTTTTTGTTTTTTTTTCCTTTAAAGTTTAACTGAAAACCAACTCATTTGTGTGTCATTTAATTGGATACACTGAATTATTTGGATTCTACAAAGGGATTTTTTTATTTTCCACTATCTGCTCTAATAATGAGGTTCAGAATATCTCCAGCCGTCCCCACAGCGTAAATTCTACTATGACGCAGGAAATTTTAGTCTCAACACAAATGCAGCTTTTCAGTGGGTAGTGGTGAGATCGGTGAAGATTGCTTAGCGCTTTAATAGGAAAAAAAAATGATAAATCTTTCTCGTAAGGCATACAGCAAAAATACAAGCGGATAGAGGCACCACAAATCACACGGAAACTCCACTATTTCAAAATCGATTATTCGTGAATAGCGGAACAACGAAGTAACTCATTTTCAGCGGGTCTTCAAGCCAATTTAAGTGAAGGAGTGATGGGTAACTAGATTGTCCTATAATAGTCCTTCTCGGTTAAACTTTAAATCTAGTGCCAGATCAATCCAGATGTCTAGGCATCAAGGTATCTGACACCTTGTCAGTGTCGAGTTGTCCTAGTGACCAATACTTCTATGCCGGATCGTCCGCGAGATGAACTTTCGAGGGGTCGACGACTCTCCCGGAATGGTGTACACGTCCCGGAGGAATAATCCGGAATGGTCAGGATCATTCCGTTATTCCGGAATGGTGTACATCAAAAATGAGAGTCGTCGACCCCTCGTTCGCCGCAGGACAGACCGAATGGGGTGAAATAAATGCGGATTAAACAAAAGTTGGTGAATTACCAAACTCGATGAAGAATGGGAGGATATGGAATGGTTAGGAATAATCCGGAATGGCCAGGAATAATCCGGAATGGTCCGGATTATCCCGTTATTCTGGAATGGTGTACTTCAAAAATGAGAGTCGTCGACCCCTCGTGAGCTTTCCATTGCATGCAAAAAGTATCTTGGACATACTAACCATGGGACGAATTGTCCACTTGAACTTCATTTTCTTTAGGCAAAGCCATTGAGACAAAATCTCGAGTCTCTCGGAAGAACTGTCTCTGGGACGAATTAACTTTGGGAAGAAACGTCGCTGGGCAAAATATCTCCTGGACAAATTATCCGTGGGACAAATTGTCTCAGGAGTCTTTGGGAAGAAGTGTATCTGGGACGAATTGTCTCAGGGGCGAAGAATCTCTGGAACGGATTTTCTCTGTGACGAAACGCACTCTGACAGAATATCCCTAGGGCTACCGTCTCCTGGACAAATTATCCGTGTGACAAGTCGTCTCTGGGAACAATTGTCTCTCGGAAGAACTGCCTCTGCGACCAATTTTCTCTGGGAAGAAACGTACCCTGACGGAATATCCCTAGGGCTACCGTCTCCTGGACAAATTATCCGTGTGACAAACGTCTCTGGGAAGAAGGATCTCTCGGAAGAACTGTCTCTGAGACAATTTTTTCTGGGAAAAAACGTACCCTTGATAGAATCATAGGGCAAAACGTCTTTTGGAGAGATTATGCGTGGAAAAATAATCTCCGGGACGAATTGTCTCTCGGAAGAACTGTCTCTGGGACGACTCCTTTTCTGCGAAGAAACGTACTCTGACAGAATTTCATAGGGCGAAACGTTTCTTGGACAGATACTGGGGACGAACAGTCTCTCGGAAGAACTGTCGCTTTCCCCGGGATAAGCTGTCTCTGGGACCCTGACTCCTCAAAGTTCAAATTTCCCTGGTACGAATTTTCATCACGAAGATTGTCTCTAGCACCCGAATAACATTTATGTGGAAGCAATTGTCTCTGGTATGGACAGTCTGTGACGAACTCGCCTGGAACGAATTGCCCCATAATCAAGAATACAACCCGTCGTGCGCGCGGACCCAAAAGAACTTCCACGCACTTGCGGCATTCGGCCACCATTAAACCGTCATTAAATCACTCAACACATGGGTTCTGTCCTACAAGTCCCAATGAAATAAAAAAATCGTATGGGTTTTAGGGCCGGGTGCAAGAGCGTATTAAATCGGCAATGGCAATACTAAACGAACGGAACGCCCCAGAAATGCAAGGCAGTTCTGCTCGCTGTCGGTGATTCAACGGGGTCGAAAATGTGGCAGGTAGCCAAGATTTTCTTTTAAGGGATCAGCGTCCGAGGACACCGAATTAGATTAGCTAAGGGTTTTATTGACGCCACCCAGTTAGTGAGAAACGCAGGAAAAACAAGTCAGCAGGTTACATGGACTAAAGAGTTAATTAGGGGTTTATTAGGGGTCCGAACCTAAGAGCCCTCGCCAGAGGGAGCAAGCCCCTTGGACTAGTTCAGCCGATTCCCACGCAAATAAAATCGAAATTCCAAATATCTCAGACCATGAGTTTTATATGCAAAACTTAAGCTGATTCTTTTCCTTTTCTTTCTTTGGTCTTTTCCAGTTCCTTTTCTTAACTTAATGCTATGTTTACGCGCAAGTGCGTAATAAATTCATTTCAGTCTTCCTTTGTCTTTATAGGAATTGGATTGCATGTTCGGATGACCCTTGCCAAGAAAGGCAGAAATATCGCTAGAACAAATATTAGCTTACTTCCGTTTAGCGCCATCCAATGTGATTTGCAGTCAGCTTGAGCTGAAGGAGTCAGCTACTTATTTTCAGGAATTTCTGCGTTTTCTCGTGGACTCTTTCATGAAGAGGTTGGCAACGAGGTTGGCAAGTGCACAACAGGCGAAAGTTAGGTTAGACTCCTTCAATCCTAGCTGACTGCGAATTGTGTTTCGTGGCGTTAAACGGAAGAGTCAGCTCGAATTTGTGACCTCCTTGGCAAAGATATTCTTCAAATCGTAGCAAAAAAAAACCTAGGCCCTTGAGTCATTCGTACCCTACTTTGTAGACCACTTAAATTCATTGCAGTGATACATATAATCAAGTTAAATAATTAAATCAATTGTAACTGTATTGTATAATCAAACTGTACATATATTTATCATAAACCGTGGATCTTTAAAGATACTGTTCATATGTTGTTATAATACGTATTAGTTGTTATCGATCTGATGCTAGCGAGTAGTTTATGAGTTTTTGACGAAATAAAAAGTTAATCATTTAAAGTAGCGATCATACAATTTTTAACTTTCCAAGTCTGTCATTAATTTCAAATGTATCCAATTAAGTCCTTCGTATGACAACACTCTATACGCATTGCCCTATGGTGCGACCACAAATTTAAACAGTCAGTATGTAAACTTTTATCCGTTCACCACTTCCAGATATAAAAGTTAGCCTATACAATCATGTCTGTCATAATTGCGTAGAAATATTCAGAACCATCGAAAAATGACAATCTTTCACAGTTGAATCGGGTGCCACACAACCTCCCACTGATTTATCCTGACTGAGCCCATTCGTATGTTCAACAGGCATACGAACACGGAATTGCTTTAGACCAAATGAGACCTAATCAAATAAGGTTGCTCGAAAACAAGGTTGAAAAACAATTTAAAGATCCCTTGGAGTTCGCATTCATAAGCGGTAAGTGCACACAAAGGCTTGGCAGGAAGCCAAGGGTTCTGTTTCAGCCAAGGTCAACAGAATGGTGGACATACGGAAGACTCACAATAGGGAGGGTGAGATGCTACTACACTGCCATGGGTTTGATGACACTTAAAACAAGGGTGGGCGTCCTTTGGTTAAATTCAACTCAAAATCAAACTTGTGTTCGTTTCGTTTAAGTGTTATCTCCAAAGAACATCCGTATGTGTGCTGTGTTTTTCTTTAACCAGTTGGCTATCCTGTACTTAAAACCGAACTATAACATTTAGAAGAAAAACTAGCAGATCATAACATACAATTTGTGAATATCAGGTTGGACAAGACTGCGAATCCCTGTGTTATTTTTTCAGAGTTCAGCCATTCCCTTGAAAATTTGTCTTTAGCAAGTTCCATGTCACTGTTTCCCTATTCTGTTCACCCTAATTGCTGGGAACTGAAACACAAATTAAAGAGCGCTACAGAACTTGCAGGCCCACGGCCAATCTGACTCCGTCAAAAACCAAAATAAGATACAGGTGAACCTCCCCCGATCACAAAAACAGAAAATCACACAAAAGGCGAACTCATGCCTACAGGTAATCCAAACCAATTCAAACCCAAATTTAGCAAAAGCCAAACGACGAACAAAAACGCCTTACGCTACTGAGTTCTAAAGAAAGGAAGAAATGTCAACTCCCAAATTAGACAAAGACGTCACAAGCGCTGAAGCATGAACTGCTAGCCCTGCCTGATCGCCTCCGGGCAGAATACACGATGGCTACTTGTGTTACTAGCTGGAATGTATCCGTCAAGAAGCCTGTGAGAAAAGGATGAACCTGATACCAACGCGGGTAGGTTCCCTTCCTGTGCCTTTTGTTTGAAGGACCACCACAGGAGAACACAGAGATACTTGCGACAAGAGAGAGCAACCTGAAACGTAACACAGGCCAAAAGAACGAAGTCCGGGGGCCGTCAAACCCTCACACAGGGAAAGATGGAATGCTGGACAACGTTATAAATGCTTAGTATCACAGCCTTCATCCAAACGTCTAAAACGCACAATGCAAACACGATTCCAGTTCCAACTCTTGTCTTTCGGGGTTTACAGCGCTGGTTAAACATATTTCTGTCAAGGTGGCTAAAGTCGGGTCTTCACCTTCTGGAATCTGGGTTCCCAGATTTTCCGAGATTTTTTCTGAATTTCTTCTGCGTTACTTAAAAATTCCGGAAATCTGGAAGTTCAAAAGCCCCTTTTTTCCTGATTATTTTGATGTACTTTCGGACCGGTTCATATTCCAGATGCAATTTACAGAAGAAGTCAAAGAATAATCTGGAAGCCCAGATTCCGGAAGTTCCGGGAGGTGAAGACCAGACTTAACAGTTCAGAGAACGTGGTAATAGGACCTTCACACGTCAAGGAATCTCCTGCAAACGACTATGACGTGGGACCGACCGGTCATGGTGGGTTTACACACTGAGTAAAATCCGAGCGTATTTTACGCACGTATTTGGGCTTGAAAAGATCTCTAGTAATACGGACATAATTATATACAAAACGGACTGATTTCTCAAATACGTCCGTATTGCTAAAGATCTTTTCAAGCCCAAATACGCGCTACGCTCGCATTTATCAGTCCGAGAAACGCGGTAATAAGGCCTTCTGATTGGATCACGTGTCAAGAAATCTTCCACAAACGACTATGAAGCAGGAACGACAGGTCAAAAACAGATCGAACATAGGCGGGCTAATGATGGCGATGGTTACCAAGATATAAAATTATAAAACAGTGTAGCTTTCAGCACTAATTTAAGAGGAATGACTAGATTGTGGTGAACGAATAAAAATCCCTGCGGTGAATCTGCGTGATATCTATTCTCGATAGGTAACATCTCTATGGCAGCGGCTTGCATATTTTCGCACATCCTCGCCAATTGTTCGATTGCATTTATATTTGTAGCTGAAAGGGATGGATGGGGTTGATAACTGGGGGTGGTAAAAATGTTTTGAACTGAAAGCAGCTTCATTGTGAGACTTGATGGCAACTTGACACGTATGCTCAATTACAGAGGGTTCCTTGGCTCTTATTCCTCACACTAGCCCTCTGGCTGGAAAGCAAAATAAATGTATCCATCATATCTATCATGCGTACATTAGAAGCAACACAGCGATGAAAGCAGAAAGAAACCTCTTCCACAGTGAACCTGTAGGCCCTTCTACATTAGTTGCGTTTTTGCGGTAACCAGGTGTCTGTTACTCCGACGAATTGTTGTTTTCGCAGTTACCCCGACGAACTGTCGTTTTCTCAGTCACCCAGTAACAAGTTAGTGACCCTGGTATGTCGTACCGAGTAAGTAACCGGGTGTCTGTAAAAGCTACAAGAGTGCGTTCAGTTACCGGATAAGAGTAGGCTAACTCTAGGTTGCCGCAAAAACGAAACTACTAATTTGAAGCGGAAAATATTATTATTTTGGAAAGCCACGGTCACAGACACAAGCACACACTCGCGAGCTATATTTCAGCCTAGGCTACTCGTAACGATTTTTTGTTCGACGATATAAAAAAAAAAATATTTTTACTTTAGTCTATATACGTCTATTGCAAACTTGACACGCAACTGTCAAGTACATAACACAAATACCTTACATAGACTCAGGGCCGTATCCAGAGGGGGGGGGGGGTTCGGACCCCCTCCGAAACATACAAAAATAATTGTTTTGATAGGATTTAACTTCTAGTCTGTATCTTTTTGTACTTTCCAGTATGGACTAGGTCCGACCCGCGGGTAAAACCCCCTCCGAAAGAAATTCCTGGATACGGAACTGCATAGACTACATGCAAGCTAACGTATCGTAGCGAACTAGCAGGTCGCAGTCGAGATCGCCTCGAGTCGGGACAGCAAATAAGAAACACTATTTTCTTCGATTTAGATTTTAATTATAAATATGTTGCCCGGTTCACAAGAAAACTTCCACGGCGTTTTCAGTCACTCACGCACCTGTCTACTTGCTAATTAGATGAATTTGCAGGGTCTAGACTTCATTAGAAGATAATTTGGTACATTCTAACTAGTATTAAAAGACAAAGTGCAGCTGCAAATATATTATAATGGCCGAAAAAATGTACGCATCGCCCACCAACAGCTGAGACACTACCAACTTGCGTGGTTTCGGGTCGGAGTGGGTCAAGCCACAATTATTCATTATTATAGGTACTTCTGGACGAAAAAAAACATAATGCTATCCTGTTTGCAAGAAGCACCTGCGTTCAACTGACATGTGGCTCCAACACAAACTGACCCCTACTTAAACTGCGTTAAGAAAATAAAACGGAACAAAATATTTCGTAAATCCACAATATTTGTCTTGCCATAATCTTTTCCGCTTTTTCAAGCAAAACAGAGACTCTGCCTTTACAGGACCAACGCGAAAGTGACCGACAACAGAAAGCATGAATGAACAGGACAAACTTTATCGTCCATATAATTCAATAAATCAACCCCAAAACCTACTGATGCAAAGGATTCCCTTCAAGTGGACTGCTATTTTGGTAACAAGTCCTGACGGTAAATAGGTCCCTGACGGACAATGAGCCTACGCTAGGGACTGCCGACTAGACACAGCTCTCTTCCCTTCGTCAAGTTGCCGGGTTAGAAGATTGGTCTCCTTGGAATACTTATCGCTCTTGCTTAAGACCAGGGATATAGAGTAACAAAGGGATGACGGCCTCTTAGGTTTCTGAGTTTCAAGATACCGTGCTCCGCCACTGCCAAAGCTGGGTTCTTGACAGGTACGACAATAAACTCCTCACAGCGGTTCGACTGCTCATTCTTCAAGAGAGCTAAAAAGGGATAGTAGAATGCTCGTAAAGCAGGCCTATGCATGCTAGTGACAGGTCTCAGAGTGAGGTGACCGACCACAGAAATCATGAAATGCACGTAAAGCAGGCCTATGCATGTTAGTGACAGGTCTCAGAGTGAGGTGACCGACCACAGAAATCATGCACGAACAGGACAAACTTTATCGTCCATATAATTCAATGAATCAACCCAATGAACAACCATTAAAGCCCATTGAAGCAAAGGGTCCCCTTCACTAGACTGCTATTTTCGTAACAAGTTGACAACCCACTTAGGCCTGCCTTATCCTGTTCACTACCATGTCTCAGCCTATCCAGTTAGGCGTCTTTTAATCCAGATTTGATATTCAGAGATAAAATATCGCCGGTAATTGAGGTGCACAATGGGTCAAAAGCCTACCGACTACCCGTGGGTACGGGTGTGTCATGATGAGTGGAAACCTTTCCAAATTTACTTCATGGGTCGCATTCTTGGCTTTATAGGGTTTAGGCCTAGTGGCAAGTCGGTACAAGCCCTTTGTGATGTTGATTCCGGAAAACGAAATGAAACTTTAGAAGGACTGTATCAAAAGAATCTGAGGATAATAGCCCTGCAGAATAGTGATATTTCTTCGCCAGCCGATTTTTCAAGTGTCCAGGTGAATTTTCAAAGCAACAGAAAAGAACCCTGTAGTCAGCTTGGTCAGCCCGAATTCCACGTCAAGCACGTCGACCTACTTCACGAAATAGTTTTTATTTCTTTTTTAGTTGCAAACGAATTTGATGATGATGACGAATGTACAGCCAACCTGTACGGCCCAACATCGTTTTATGGAGAATAAGAATACAAAAAAGAAGAGACGGAAAGAAAAGAAAACTATGGCCAATAACAAATATGTTACAACATTACATAACAGGACGAAATCTACAACACCCTCACAGCTCAGCCACAAACCAAAAACGCCTATCTTGTATCCGTTTAAACGAATCTGTGAAACTATTTTTTTTGAAACATGGGTGTTTCTAATCTAAAGTGGCAATTTTAGTAAGAACTTGACATACTAAAAATAAATTCATCTGATACCATTTGTGTCACAAACTGATCACGCCTGTATCGGTTTAAATGGATTTGTGAAACTATACTTTCTTGAAACATGGGTGTTTTTAATCCAAAGGGGTAATTTTAGTAAAAACTTGGGATACTTAAAAATAAATTGATCGAATACCGTATGTGTCGGTCAGTGTGAATATAGGCCAAAAGGTGGGGATTTATGGAATGGAGGCCGAAGCAGAGAAACGAAGTATCAAATTTTGTTGATTGACGTTCAGTGTAGAGCGAAAGTACATCAGTTGTTCGGAAGGTCGATATCCCCGACATTTCTGAGAAGCTACCACGACTGCGCCTTACGACGCATAACCCTCTTACTCCCCTTTTCGTCTTTTGGTGTATTTAAATGGTTACTTTGTTTTTTTCTTTATTTGTCTGCTTCATTTTACTCCACTTATTTCCCTTTGTCGCTAAAAATAAACTAGAACTATTGCCATTTTTCCATGACGTTATTAGGTGCATTTTTGTTCATGGTTCTCAGGTCTCAGTTCTCTGTTTTGCCAAAAACTGATGTTTTCGTTCACAGTTCTCTGTTCTCAGTTCTCTGGTGGATGGTCACCCGAGAACTGACTAGCGAAGTCAGTTATCTGGTGAGGCTTATCCACCAGAGAACTGAGAACAGTCAGTTCGCTGGTTGACGTAAAAACGAACTCAGGTCTCTGTTCTCAGTTCTCTGGCGTGCGAAAAAACACAAAAATTACTAACTGGCAGGAGACCAGAGACCAACCAGAGAACAAAAATGCACCTATTATAAGTGTGAAACCATGCAACGTAATCACTAACGATAGCGTTTACTGGCCCAATGACGCTACTCAAACTAAACCTTCTGATGTAACATGACGCAACTTAGCGATGTCTGTCTACTGATCCTTCATTATTATGGAACGGACAATATGAACATCAGCCTAACACGTACGTACAGGAAACTTTCACAGTCTGCGTCGGACAATCGCAGTACCAATTCTTCCGGTTCCGTATTAGACCGTGATCTAATCTTCCGATGCTTATCGGATCGCAAGAAGAGAAGGATCAATTATCGCCTGAATCCCTTGTCCAATCCCGGACATTTTAATCGTAGATCAATCTTCAGATTTAGCTCCAAACAAGCTCACCCTTAGTATTTCAGGCGTCTAGGATCCTGCTCAATAATTATTCCCATCAAGGAAGAAAACAAAAATGAAAGAAGCATTTCATAACATTAGTAATAATAAATTGTTTTCAAGTGATAACTGAAACTCAAAAATATCGCTGCTCTTTCTGTCCAACGGAGTTTCGGAATCCCTGAGCTGCGGTGCCAAAACATACTTATATGTAACTGCAAAGGGGTCAAAGACTCTTCAATTAACAACAATTGTGAATCTCCAATGCTTTTTTTTCGGGGGGGGGGAGACATCAGGAATTACAGAGTAAAGCTTGTGTTTACGGCAGCCTTCAAAACAGAACATCGTTGACTTAAAGGTTCTGTAAAGACCAACCATTGTAACTGTTAATTAAAGTCCGTATCCAAACCTAGACTTCTTTTCCTAATCCGATCTTCAGCTTTTGCTCTATACAAGACTACCATCTGTTGTGGTCCAATCAAGTATTCCCATCCTAGATTGCAACTATTCCCGCGCAAGGAATGTAACAAAAATGGTAGAATACATCGGGAATATTGATAAGGATAAAGTATTTACAAGCTGACATTTGAAAATCACGTGTACACCATTAGTAAACATTCACTGATGATCAATCAGGTCCGTACCCAGAAATTTATTTCGGGGGGGGGGGGGTTGCCCGCGGGTCCAACCAAAAAGTACAAAAAGACATAGATCAGAGGTTAAAGCCTATAAAAAACGATTATTTGGGTATGTTTCGGGTTTGTCGAACCCCCTACCCCCCCCCCCCCCGGGTACGGCCCTGTGATCAATTATGGTCATGGTAGGATGTTGAGAATCCCAAACGTGGCCAAACTGCAAAATGTAGAGACAGGCAATGAGCAAAGGGTTAGAGATTTGCAATAAGCAGTTGAATGTTTGTGCAGTTCTGTCATTGTTAATGACACTTTGGTGGAAGTAAAAAATTCTGCATATCAAGAAACAGATAGTAGATTTAATTTCAAGCGGAAACGGAATACCTTGAGCCCGACTTTAAATACATACGTTAATCGCGCTGGAATTAAAACGGAGCCAATGTCTGCCATTAACCCGTCTTTTAACTCCACAGAAAATATGCGAACGAACCGCGTGGGAACCCGCTATACCTGAAGTCACCTGCAAATACGAGTTCCGGCGGATGCCGTCGACGCCTTTGTTTTAATTTCTTCGGTCTCAAATGAATCTAACAGTTGCGGTCAGAGAAGCCGTCAAAGTTCCCAATAAGGGATGTAGCTTGTTTTTACAGGGTCCTCGGGGATCGGATATTCTCCATAGGTTTCTGTATCCTGTGATATTACATCCTACATTTTTGGAAGAAAAAATTAAAAAATAGATAACGAGTGATGAATTAATGAACACTGGGAATTAAGTTGGTTGGATTAAAAGTTTCGCCAGTATCGTGATATGTACTGAACAGTAATATACTGTTTGTTTGCTCAACAGGATTACTAATTATTTAAGACACAATCATCAGTAGGGTAGGCTATTCAGTTGCAATTACTATTAACACAGGGGAGGTTCATAGAAAATGAATTAAGTAGAAACTGCGAAGAACTGCTTCCTTATCCAGATAGACTGGGTACTTCCAATCGGTTATGTATCTTGCGACTGAAACAAGACAACGCCACCAGTAGAACAATCAGAAAATAATTTAAGTGGGCTAAACTATAACGTTTGCATTTCTAAATACAGAGGAGGTTCAGAGAGTAAGTAAAAAACGGAAAGTAAACAAAACAGAAACTGCCCTGAACCGTTTGTGCCTCTCGTCTAGGCTCACTACAGGAAGACAAGTGTAGCTATATCACCCGCCCATTATTGCACCCAGTTACATGGTCACGAGGCAATCATTCCTTTATGGTACAACACAGTATGTTTATTTGAATAGTTACTTAAATGTGAACAGCAGAGCTGCGGCGAGTCCAGCAAATCCGAGTCCAAGACAAGTCCTTGAGACAAGTCCAGGGTCCGAGTCCACAGCTCTGGCGGACGGACAGCTCAGTGAAAGACGAGTCCGAGTCCTCGAAAAATGCCGCAAAATGCGTCTCGAGACGAGCCCAGAGTCCGTGTCCACCAGCTCTGGTGAACAGTGCAGTTTTTGGCTAAATGATAGAATGAAGATCCAAAATACCTACTCAGGTGTTTTCACAGGTCACAGCAAGTGCATGAAAATGACAAAGTCCAAAGTCAACAAACGTTCAATAAGCATAACTCTACTGTGTGTCATGTCGACTTCATGAAGACGGCCTGAACACCGGGAGAATCTTGACGAAAACCCAACATTCTAGTAAAAATGTGCGGAAGATTCTTCCGGTCGGGTTTGCTACATTCTCATAACGAAGTTGACAAAAATCTAAACCTTTTCCATATGGAATTGATGATTCAGCCGAAAATCCAGTAAACGACCGTCCGAAAATGATCTTCTGTCCCGACCATACCCGCCGAACTAAAACCATCGAGTTCCCTAAATGGATTCAAAAACTCGCCGAACGTTTCAACAAAGAATGTAGACAGTCTTGAGTCGAGAGGTAACGTTAAATTACTCCTTTGCGAACCTTCAATTACTCCTATGTTATTCTAAAGAATCGCAATCATACATCGATTCCGATGCAGCAGAGATCCTTACACCTTGCATAATAAAACAAATACCCAATTAGCCCAAATCCAAAGGAGTTACCAGGCTAAAAACGGTGTACGGTCAACAGGCATGAAATATTATCGTCCAGTCTCGTCTTAAATTGCAACCAAGTTCTAGCATAAACAGAAATACAAAGAAAAAATCCAATATATTTCATTGCTAATTGTTCAATAATGAATCATGCCCATGGAACAAAATTAAGAAACCCGAAGTCACCGAAACACATCCAGGTGGTGAGCAGAGGAGATACGCACTTGCGAGTAGCAACGAGAAGGAAAAAGATAAATGTGCGTGTATGATGTTTATGGCACTTTCATGAAACGAAAATCTTTCTGTATCACGACATCCATTACTGAGAGGATTCAGATTTAGACGGAAACAGTGCATTTGAGGACCTCATCAACTGACAAACGAAACAGCTTGCAAAAAGATAATGAAAAGAGCAATTAAAACCGAGGCAAACTCCCGAGTCTCAATTTCCAGCTGTGTCGTGTCCAGGTCCAGACAGAATTCGGCTGAACTACCTGAAATCGTGACTCGTATAGTCAAGCAGCTGTCTTTTACGCATGGGAGAACATCTATAGAAACCAAAGACTGGCTGGCTTCCAGCCAAAATGCACAAATAATCCAATCTTATCAAGTTCTTGATAGACTGAAATTGTTGTAAACTAGTTGCGACTGATATCTCATCATAGAAAAGAGCTACTAGAAGCTTTAGACCCAACTTAAAACCCGGTTTTCAAATTAAGACATTATTTGCATCACAATGTTCTTAATTACTGCTTGTTTGGGGTTTGTCTGTACTGCAAGCGCGCAGCTCGCATCAACTATTATTTTTATTTTCTAACTTCTAACATATTTTTGTTGTCGTTATGGCCCTACTACTTCGTAAAAAATGTATTTATTAGCGAGGATGGCAAACGAATTAATAGACGAAAAAGGGCCTGCAAAACTTGGGCTACGCTGTCTAATCCCTATTACGATAAAACAAAAACATGTAGGCATACTAGGAAGACAATAGCTGACAGTGCATTAGATCAATGGTTGACACATCAGATCAATGGTCCCCACTTTACATGGACCACTCATTTTCAGCAGGTCTGCACAAAAACATAGTAAACCCATGGATCTGTTGTTTACAATCCCGGTACTCCAAAAAGCGTGACATGAACACTAATAAATCGGATCGACTTCTAGCATGTCCGGAATACGGATTAGCTGACGTCACTACTATTTTTCCCCTGCGGCTTTACATCTTGACACAGTAGATACATCCTTCACTGAAAATGTCAAAAAATTTCACGACTTTCGAAGTTTCGGAAAACTTTTTTTCAGAAAGTTTACCACAAAAGGGGAAAGCGGCTCGCTAAATGGTGTACTAGTCTTTCGGCAACTTTTCGGCCTACCGCTCTTCCATTTCGTGGGGTGGCTTTCCGTAAAGTGAGTTCAAACTTCATGTCGGACGTTCATATATGTTCATTCATATATTCAGGCTTACTCTCATCATACGACCCATCAATATTAGCCAAACGGCTGCAACAAGACACATTCACAGAAATTCCACTTGTCAGCATCTGTTACATTACTCACTTCTAATTATCTGATGATCTTTTAGGAACTGAACTATATTTCTGTATATGTGTCTCTAGAATATCCTGGAATTTCAATTCGGAGCCACAAAGAAAAAGCCCCATGGGATCCGAAAGTTTCTGGCGTATAATCCCGATAGGATCCGTTTCTAAGGACTGAAGGAATTGAGAGGCTTCGGCTACTCAATCAATGGCACAAAGCTAGAATTGTAATCTAGCGGCTGTACTCCAGCTCTCAAGGTTGGAAGGGCCCACATTTTGATCTTGAAGGGGTGCATTCATCGGCCAGTGGTTGTCGGGTGAAAGTCAGTCGAAGGGGTTACGTAACTGTGTAATAATGAAGTCCTTCGCTACTCTAGTACGCTTCCCATCTCGAACACAGGACAGTAATGATAATGGAAGGTTTTAACAGTCCTTCATATAAAATGAATCACATAAAAAATGACTCAAAGCGGATAAGCCAGCTATTCTTCAACAATATGTTTGCAGGTCTGTTTCTTCCAGTTACAGCCTGAAGAGGATCCTCGGCAAGAAGGGCCGAAATTTTGCTGAAGGATATCCTAGCAGACTTGTCCGATTTCACTCATTATTTTAATTGTGATTTCCAGTCAGCTCCAGTCACACGTCAGCTATGTACGGAACTGTCGTACCCCAGACATGGAATGTATGGCAGATTCGTTCCTTTCAAAGGACTCTTGCCAAGACGGGCCTAAGTATCGTTGAAGAATATCCTAGCTGACGTATCAGTTTTGGGTAGTTTTCTATAATGGAATGTTTACCGTAAATGAGCATCTCGTACCTAAAAACAGCTGACGAAACCAGGGCCGTATCCAGCGGGGCAGGGGGTTCGACATCCCCCCCCCCGAAACATACACAAATAATCGTTTTTATGGGCTTTAACCTCTGATCTGTGTTCTTGTCTTACTGTTTGGTATGGACTAAGACCAGCGGGCAGACCCCCCAAATAAATTCCTGGATCCGGACGACACATTGGGGGTCGTAAAACGTTCAAAGCTTTGCTTTTTAATGCCACTGAGCGAGCAGCCACTGAGTGTACTCTCTTAACGCTGATGTAAACATAGGAGGCTCCTCCATATGCTGTAGAAAACACAGTCTAGGCGGGAGGGGCTCAATCACATATAGCACAGTCGCTTATGGGGCTGTAGCACGTTCCCAAGCTTCGCTCCGTAGTTCCACTGAGTGGTGATGATGATTAATTTTAAGAAAAAAATCACTGCATAACTGCCAAACTTGGCATCTCTCGTCAGGTACAAATCACATACAGTTTAAACAATGAAATAACTCAACTGGGCTTGTCATCAACACCTGATGTAAGCCTAGGAAGCTCTCTCTACGACCTGTTGGAAACACGCAAGCTGAGCGAGAATGAGCTCAAGCACCTACCGAACGGGAAAAGTAATCGTTTATTCACATGCGTACGATCATGTGGGAACCCAGGATGGCTGCCAACTACGAAATGGCAAGGTGAACGGCATGTCCTAGCGAAAACCGGTAGAAAGATTAGTCAAAACTGTATCGGTCACTTAGCCGCGAACTGTTTGCTTCTCACGGCTTTTGAAATGGATTTGAAACCGCAAAATGCGCCAAAAAGATTAGTAGCTTACAAAGCGTACAACACTCTGACATCAACCATGCATAAAACTTGGATATTTCACGTGAAAAATGCGAGGAAAAATGTTGCGGTTCACACTCCCGCAGCATCCGCAAAATTCTAACAATTTCTCCCATTTGAAAAAATGATAATAATAATCTGGATTCAAGGCTAAGAAACGCTTCGGTAGGATTTTTGTAACGGTGTCGAAGTTTCATACTTTTCGAAAAATTATTTGTGGTTCGTTTTCCAGCGACAAATTCTAAATTCTAACCCGGATTCAAGCCTAGGAACCTTCGGAAGACTCGGGAAGACGTGTCCTGGTTTTCGGCAGGAGTTCTGCAACTGACGCGGATCATTAGTTCCTACATGATCAAATCTACTGTATTGTAGGATGTGTTGACAAAATAAAAAGTCCAATCGTCGTGAAAAAACCAACTGTTTTACTTTTACCTTCCTTTGCAAAAATGCTAAGGGGTTCAATGTGGACATTGTTGAAACTGCAGTTAGACGATCGTGCTTTATAGGTAAGCCTACCAGGCAGGGGGGCACAGGTATTAAAATCTATGACATCTAGCCGGGTGGGGGTGGGTGGTTTGGTCCAAAAAATCCGGATTTAATCCAGGTGGGTCCCTTCAAAGTTACGAAATTCGGGATTTTATACCTTGATAATTAGGGTGGGTGGTTTGTCAATTTTATTTTATTTTTGGGACGAGTAACATATCATTCGATAGCTTACCACATAATGACTACATAGGTAATGTAGTAAACAGTCGTCGAGATAGTTTTGAGCCAATACTGAAACTAGAAGCTTTTTTGTGCGTACAGTATAGGAACAATTTCATTTTCTGGAAGAACCAAGACTAAGTTTCCGAAGCGCCGACTGACCCTTCTGACAAACAAAAATAAGACCCAAGAAAAAAAAAATAGGACCGATCTGGCTAACTAAAGAGGACCCATTAAAGACGATAGACATACCGCCATAATACGGACATGACAGGAGACCCATAATTTCCGAGCCCTAGCTGTGTCTTTTGATGATCCAAACACTGTGGGAAGGGGGTCCATATTTTTGCAAACAGCAGGTAGAGCCGGGTACCAGATTGAGTTGCAGGATCTCACCAAACTTGAGAGTTAGAGCTAGGGACGTAGTTCTGGCTTTTGATGGTTCACACCCACTCCGACCCATACATGAGCTCTGGCAGCAAATCAATTGGTGGTGTTGTGGTGTGCAGACAAAATTAAGATGATGTGGTTCGGTCCTTCAAAATCACTATTACGAACAAGTTTGGTTCAGATCCGGCAACTCTTTCCGGGGTCTAAAAATTATATATTTTCTTCTCAACAAGTTTGGTTATAACCAGCCAACTCCTTCCGTTAGATGCGATGCTATACAAATCAAAGGACTCCCACAGCGGCCGTATCAGGTTCGGACCCTCGAAACGGAGCTTAGTTGAGGTCCAACAACTTTTTCTAGCAGTGTTCACAAGAACATCAAATAGACCCCATCCTTCAACCTTCCCTACGTAGTAAGCCTATTGGTAGATGTGTTGTGTACATACATATAGAGACTCGTCTCCCTACCCCTCCCCCAGACATGGTTCGGATCATCAAAAGACACAACTATGAACAACCTTGTTTGAAGGAACAACCTGAAAATTCATGTGGCACTTGTAAGAGTGGTTAGCATGCTCATTAGATAGGTTTTGCGCTCTTCCCCGAGATTCCTTTCATCGTAAGACGGGCGGACATAGTGAATTTGGAAAGGACTGTTTCAAATAGAAGATTGGTACCATCGTTATTCGTTAAGTATCATCCAAACTGGATAACTCGTTTGAAAGTTATACTGTCTAGGCAAGTCCCTAATACAGACCTTAAACGATAAATCCAACGAAACATTTGTCAAGTTCCATCCGAAACAGACCGCTCATTCCAGAATTAAGCATGACACAAGAATTCCGGGATCCCCTTCTATCCCTCCAAACAGTGCCCGGATCCGGTCCGTTCTAAAAATGATGTACTGTTCGTATTGCTATTACGCTTATTCGTCTTGTTAAGTCTCATCCCGATACCTCAACTCCAAGCGTGCCAGGACATTTCCAGTGATCTCCTTCCAATTCGTCAATTGTTGTCTGATCCGTTGGTTCAGTTTTGTCTGATGTCAATTCTTTTAGGCCTTTGAGACCCTAATTTACTGGGTCACTTCAGGAACAGTGTAAGGTTCCCCCCCCCCAGTATTCCATGCATCCTTTCCTGTATATGCGCAAAATAGGGCTGTGCGGTTAGATCGACCCTTTAAGGTTGTGATTCAATTTTAATATAAGATCTTCAGGTAAAAATGATCATGCGCTTTTGTGGACCATGAAAGTGTAGGTATCGTTTGATGAAAATTATTTTCAGCACATTGGTTTTAACATGCCCACTTTAAGGTGTCTTTAAGCTCTGTCAGTCGTACCAGAGCTATGTATGCTACAAAATTGACGGCCCTACATCCCCTCCCAACTCATCCGATAATGACCGGATTCGGATCAAGTTCTACAAATGATTGTCTAGAGGTTATGTTTTTCCTTCCAACCAAGTCCAGTCCCGAGCTCTCCATTTTAGGCTAAGCTTATGGGATTCCTGGTGCACCCACATGGTTGCCGAATCCCGTCCGGAATTGAACTGAATATGAAGGGAATGTACTCTTGTTAATTGTCAAGTTTCATTCAGTTATCCTGTTAGAAAGTTATGCATGTCGAAAGTTTCCGGATTTTTCCTCCCTCAAATTCCTTAAAAATGGTCGGACCCGGGAAATGGCAGTTTCCAAATGAATCTTGTGGGGTTCCTAATGTGTCTGTCAATTTTCATCGTCGTAACACATATGAAAGTACCTTAATTAACTCGCGATCACCCGAAATCCGGAACCCACCCTCTAACTCCTCATACAGTGGCCGGGTTCTGGCTAAACCCCCCCCCCCCCCCGGCGAAACCCCCCCGGACAAAACCCCCCCGCCAACCCCCCCCCCCCCCCCGGCTAAACCCCCCCCCCCCCCGTTACCAAAACCCCCCGGACCAAAAACCCCCCGACCAACCCCCCCCCCCCCCCCGGTACCAAAACCCCCCCGCATAAAAAAGACGGGTATGCAAGAGTAGAGTAACTGGTAGGTAGAGAGTAAGAGTAGAATAAACTTCTTTCGCAAACTTGACTCTACAAGAATGTCTGAAGTCCAGTGGGTATCAGAACAATGATAAACAAAGGGAGTGTAAGGCCAAGGTGAAGGTTGATGGTGACAGACTAATTGCTGAAGTCACCAACACCCGCATTCAACTGAAGCTGTTGTCAGTGAGATGTTAAATGTGAATGATCAAATCAAAGCCAGTTCCGCTCTGTGTAACGATCCCCCCAACAAATCCTTTCCCAATGCCTCACCCTTCTTGGCGAGGAAGCTGCAGTTACGTTGCCACCCATTGGTGCAATGTGAAGCCCCCCTTGCCTGATTGCTCTTAGTTATCCCTGATTCATACCAGAAATTCTAAGATGGGCAGTAAGCGGAGGGATACCTATGACACCGCAAAAGTTATCCTGCTATCCGTCTGTGAGCAGGATAACTCTCGACGGGAAGGAATATTTTTATGAGACTTGATGGGAGGATCCTTTGGGTCAAGGGAAAGGTTGAGCTCGTTTTGTGATAGCACTTTCAAGATAGTCCCAGAAATATTTTACCAGCTCTTCACCTTACTCGTGCTTGTCAATGGTAAAACGATCACATGGTTGTTCGTTTTGTTGCCCAGTAAATCCCAGTCTTAATATGTGTGAGTGTCTAAGGATTCGGGGGGGGGGGGGTCGCCGGGGGGATACCGGGGGGTTTCTATTCTTCTCTTTCTCTCTACCTACCAGTTACTCTACTCTTACATACCCGTCTTTTTTTATGCGGGGGGGTTTTAGTACCGGGGGGTTTTGGTACCGGGGGGTTTTGGTACCGGGGGGGGGGTTGGTCGGGGGGGGGGGGTTGGTACCGGGGGGGTCTTGGTCCGGGGGGTTTTGGTAACGGGGGGTTTTAGCCGGGGGGGTTTTGGCGGGGGGGGGGGGGGGTTTGTCCGGGGGGGGTTTCGCCGGGGGGGTTTTCGCCTAGACCCACAGTGGCCGGATCTAGTCTAAATTTGTAAAGGCTGTGTGTACAGCAAATGCTTGTTATCCTGATCAGATTCTAAATTTCCTTTCACCTCACCCCCCCCCCCCCAAAGATTGTAAATTGAACACCTGTCGCACGTTCTATAGTCAATTATCAAATTTTATTCGGATCCGATCACCAGTTCGAAAATTGTACATGACACAAGATTCTGAATTTCCTTTCACTCCCCCCCCCCTCCCACCCCAAGATTGTCGGACCGGAGGGGTGACTATTTCCAAGTTGATGGGTCCCTAATTCGCCCGCCAATTATCATCGTCCTAGCACATCTGGAAATACCCTAACTCGTTATCACTGGAATTCCGGGAAACCCCCTTCAACTTTCCCCAGTGCACTGAGCCGGTCATGTTCTGTCAATAATGTGTCTTAAGAGTTGTGCTTGTTCTTCCCACCAAGTTCCATCCCGACGGTTTGGATTTAGTTAGTGTGTTGGATTCGGTTTCTTCGGCACTTCCATTCTGGAGATAAGGCAGTGTTTTACTTCTATTTTTGCTCAGAACGTCGCAATTATCTAAATATCGGCATATTTTTTTCCGTTTTTTTTTTTTTTTTATTCGGATCCGATCACCAGTTTGAAAGTTGTACATGACACAAGATTCGTGACCCTAACTCGTGATCACTGGAATTCCGGGAAACCCCCTTCAACTCTCCCCAGTGCACTTCTTTACACCAAGTTCCATCCCGACGGGTTGGATTAGTTATTCAGTTTCTTGGTGTATCACTCTCATACTGGAGATGAGGCAGTGTTTTACTTCTATTTTTGCTCAGAACGTCGCAATTATCTAAATATCGGCATGATACTGTACACAAACTGAACCAAATGATCAATCCAAACCATCTGAATTTTTTTTTTTTTTTTTTTTTAGTCTAGGGGTGGTGGGGTGGGTGGTTTGAAGCTAAAATTGGGGATTTTTTCCAGGGGGGTGGGGGGTCCCAAACGCAAAACCAGATTTTGTACTCTATGGTGGTGGGTGGGTGGGTCCTTTTCTTGAAAATTGACTGATTTTAGGCTAGATATCCATATATTTCATACCTGTGCCCCCCTGCTACCAGGTATAGATCAACAAACTCGCACATTCACAGACCAACTCACTGACCGAGCCGACACCCAGTAAACCCAAGGGGTTGCCCACTCTTGATATTAGTGTACAGCAAAAGCCACATTTCAGAACATCAAGACCGATCACAACCCACCTAATTTCATCAAAATGAACTAATTTATGGTCGGTTTTGTTGGTGTCGGGAAAGGGTGTAGAGCAAGTTGCCGGGAGTGGGTAGCCCCTCGAACAAGCCCTGAGCCTGAGCGGAAATTCCGAATTCAAGATATGGTAAATAAAAAAAGGAAATTTCTGCAGCCCTAAAAAAATGTGTAACAAGCTGTGACCCCCAATGTCTCATGAAATCAAAATGCACGTTAGGTAGCCTACACTCTGAGCTGATGGGTTCGATGACCCACTCCATTAAAGTTTAACTGAAAAGCCAACTCATTTGTGTGTCATTTAATTGGATACACCGAATTATTTGGATTCTGCAAAGGGATTTTTTGATTTTCCACTATCTGCTCTAGTTATGAGGCTCAGAATATCTCCAGCCGTCCCCACAGCGTAAATTCTACTATGACGCGGGAAATTTTAATCTCAACACAAATGCGGCTTTCCAGAGGGCAGTGGTGAGATCGGTGAAGATTGCTTAGTGCCTGAACAGAAAAAATTGATAAATCTTTCTCGTAAGGCATACGCAAAAATACAAGCGCATAGAGGCACCACAAATCAAACGGAAATTCCACTATTTGAAAATCGATTATTCGTGAATAGCGGAACAACGAAGTAACTCATTTTCAGAGGGTGTTCAAGCCAATTTAAGTGAATAAGTGATGGGTAACTAGATTGTCCTATCCTAGCCCTTTTCGGTTAAACTTTAAACTTGGTGATGGTGACAGTTGACATGATACCAGTATACGACCCAAGAAATGACCATCGGGTAGCAGGCGAGCTACAGAAGTACGAAAGGATGGAACGCTGACGATTAAGTACTCCAAAGATTTTTTTAACTGTGACATTTTCGTCTATAAAAACGTGTCTGAGTTCCGTGGGTATCGATTTGTGTGATCCAGCTGGTTTTTAATGTATATATTCTCTGTTGTGCATATTTCTACTATTCTAATTCTGCAATGAGGTACTGTACGGTACCTCGTACGGTACTGTACGGTACCTCGTACGGTACTTAATGTTAGTTTTTTGTTTCAAGTATTTCTATACTACCAGGCGAGCACTGTCTGGCCGAAGTTTGTTTCTCTGGAATGCTCCTCAACTATACTTTGACAGCTTGTCACCAAAATAAACTATGATTACTATCTCTGTAATTTGACCCAACCAGACTGTTACGAACTGCCTTACCTTTCCAAGAAACCTGCCCTTCAGATATGATGTCCTGGAGAGTCTGTCCACAATGTACTGCGGTAAGTCACCTTCACTCTTACTTAGCTGATTCGGGTTGCTGCTCAACTGACTATTGGGTAATGGGGCTACTGTATTATTGGCACTCGACCCTGAACTCGGTGCTTGAGTCTGGTGATCCCGAAGTCCAGCTACACCAGAATCCATAGACAAATTCACAAGCTGATCCTTCGAAACACCACTGGCAGATTTAGAAAGGGGTGTCCATGTATCCTGACGCCATATGTGCATTGATCCCATTGTGAGATAAAGATCGCTTCACTTTATTTACTAACTGATATGTGACCTACGATTTCCATAGACCACACACGAACGTCTTACCTTACTCACCCAAGAGCTATTTTATAACTGAGTTAAAAAGAAAGGACGAAAGATGGAATCGCTTGCACAGCCGGAGACTGGAAGAGTTGTAACGACTTACGGGTGTAGAGAGAGAGTTTTTGCGAACATATTTTCAGCAGAAGTGATGTAAAACTCGTTACCTAAGCAAATGTATTCGAATAAATAGCAAATAAAGAACAATTAAATCTGAACCAAAACAGAATTGGTTTTAAATTTTATTTAAAGGACTATTTTACCTAGACATTGACGTTATAATTCGCTAGTAATTTCTTCCTACTCCTATTGCTCTTAAACCTTATAGGACACGAGCTGAGAGACAAAAGAGCCGGATCGCTTGGGGCGGCCTTGCTAAAAAATAAACTGATAAGGACCAGGTAATCAGGACGTAATTTAATTGCAATCTGATAATACCCAGAGGACCCAAGGGTTATCGATGAAACCCAAGATAATCTCAGTGACCACTTGTTTTTCTTTGAAGGGTAGTTGTTAATTTGAATCAAGTCAAGACTGTAAAATAAGAGGATCGACTAGGAAGGTTGTTATCTCTGGTAACTGTCGTCAAAGGTTACCAAAATAGACGCCAGAACTGCCCAATGAGGGATTCCCACCCTCTGTCAAAACAATGGTCTGCCGGTTGTAAGACATTTTTTTTCTGAAATCTTTTTTAAAACGTTACGCCATTCGCTTTGTCTTCCCAGCTTCTTAGATTCCTGTACCAAGGAGATTCTGAACGTGAAGTCTTAAAGTTTAACAGAAAAGCCAACTTATTGGTGTATCATTTTATTGAATACACTCAATTTTTTTGATTCTCCTAAGGGATTTTTGATTTTCCACTATCTGCTCTAGTAGTGACGTTAAGAATGTCTACGGCCGTACTCACAAGGCAAATTCCACTATGACGCGGAAAGTTTGAATTTCGACACAAACGCGGCTATTCATTGGTCAGTGGTGAGCTTGGTGAAGACTGCTTAGTGCCTCAACACATATTTTTTGCAAATCTTTTTCAACACAGGTACGAGCGCAGAGAGGTACCACTAGCCCGACTGGAAAAGTCCGCTATTCGAAAATTGATTCTTCGTGAATAGCGGAGCAAAGAAGTAACGTATTTTCATAGGGTTTTCAAGCGTACCTAAGTGAATAAGTGATGGGTATCTAGATTGTCCTATCTCAGCCCTTTTCGGTTAAACTTTAAAGAGGGCCTCAACATGCTTTTCCAGCTTAAAACCAACTCCTCTCTCTACATCGTGAAACCAGCCATCTTTTCCCTCTCGAAAGGCCGTAAAAACACAAACAAACAATAACATTCACTAACTTCAATTCGAAAGTCAAGATAAGCCCTTTGTTCATCACCTGGATGTGGTTCAGTCACGCCGAGATTCTTAATTTCCTGTCATGAGCATAATTAATCATTACTGAATAATCAGCCATGTAATGTCTGTGAGTTTCAATTAACAGCATGTAATAAGTTCGTCCCTGCGAATATTTATAATGTCTCCTTTTATGTTTAGTTATCTCCTTGCTCGAAATGGATTGCTCTGTAGTACGAGAACGCTTCATGCCTGAAAGGTGAGCAGGCATTGATGGTGAGTCACAAGCAGGCCCGTATCCAGGAATTTATTTCGGGGGGGGGGCTTTGGGGGGGGGTTGCCCCTCGGGGGGGGGGGGTTCCCCCGGGTCAACCAAAAAGTACAAAAAAAGACATAGATCAGATTTTAAAGCCTACAAAAAATGATTAATTTTGTGGGTTTCGGGGGGGGGGGTGAACCCCCTAACCTCCCTGGATCAGCCCTGGATACGGCCTTGGTCACAAGAGATGCAGTGTCAAACAGCTCCAGTTTTTGAAACGGACTTCAAGTCAAACCCAGACCTTTTCTTTACTATCAAGGCCTCAGGCCTGCCTGAGGGTTCGGGTGGACTTCAAAAAGTTTGTTGGAACCCGAATTTCCCGTTTTTATAGTGATACCGTCCGCACTCTTCACCAGGGACTAAAACCAGCAGTGTTTTCTGTTTCAAAAAGCTGTTTCACGTCTAATGATTGTGAAGATTTTTTTTCCGATGTGGTTATTCATTTGTATTTTGCCCTTGTCATTAATTATTTAAAAACGTTTTCAACATTTATGTTCATAATTATTAAGGGGAAAATACCCATTCTCGGAAAAAAACAGCATTGATTAATCTCTTTTAATATTTATCCCTACAACAACTAATTAACCAGTCCCATTAGCAAAGTAGTTCGTTTTCCAAATAGTCACTTTTCCAATTTCCGTATATGACTCACGCTAGATTCTATACACACGCAGTTGTACAGCATCACCAATGCTAGGTTCGAAGTTCCTTGGCACCTTCAACATGAAATGCAACAGAACCAATGCAGCTGACTACTGATGGACTGACGGACGAACACACATATTTATAATGCATACGAATCCGTCCATTCCATTAGTTTGAGTCAGGATCCCCGAAGATATATTTTTCTGCGAGGTAAATACACAAGTAGCTTTTCCTTATATATTACCTGACCTTGGTGATACAGTACAGCTGCTTGTGGACATAATATACTGTGAGCCATTTACGTTTAAAGACCGAAAGCTGGATAGAGTCGACAAGCGCCAACAGGAAAATCGTTTATTTCATTGGAAAGTATTATTATTATCGAAAACGGTATTTCTGAAACATTTCATCGTGAAAAGGTCATAGTTGTCCTTTAAGACTAGTAGCCTACGTTCTGGTTTTGATTCAACTGCCAGTTCGACACAGTACAAACTTCGACTGTCGTTCATGCCATCTGTTGGGAGAGTGAAGAAACTTTGCAAGCTCCGCCGAGTAGAAAAAAGGCTGAAATACTGAAATCTTCTACTGTGGAGATTTTGTCCAAAGCTCCTATTATCTTTGATTTTGTCCAGGATCTGTAAATATAGCATAGCCCAGACCAAAGATTGTGTAAGCGCTCTCATTATCTTTGGCCCAGATCAGGTATTACCGAGACCCAGTCTACATTGGTCTGAATCACGTCTCAGCTGCATTACAGTTACTTACAGAGCGAGAGATTTTGCCGCGAGAGGTTTTTGAGCGAGAGAGGTTTTGACATTAACTTGTAAGCCGAGAGTCACATGTAATGTAGACATAGAGACAGAGAGAGAAATAGTCGACATAAGTTGCGTTTTTGCAGATACCATGCCATGGCCATGCATGGATGGTGGCATGGCGGCCATGGTATCTGTTACCATGCATGGTAACTGGAATCTGGATCTGCAATTAGTCGGACCGTGTTATCTCAATATCAGATAGGCTACCACAGTCTAGTACACTAGCCCCTTTTCAGGCACGGTGCTCAAACGTCTAGCACCATGCCTGGGTGCTGGACGTTCAAGCACTGTACCTTGCCACCTTGGATTGCATGTATGGTGCATAGATTCCAGCATACAGTGCATGCATGAAAAACACAGTTTCTGTCACCACAACTTATCAACGGCTCGGACAGGGCTGAAATTACTACCAAGAACTAGAGAAATCAAAGACAATCCTTATCATATTTTTCCTAACAAAAACAAAAGATGCGACTGATGATGGAGATGAAAAATCTGACAGCATACTATCTATTTTCCACGTTGAGTGCCCTAGGAGCCAATATTCTGGTTGGCTGTTAGGTAGAAAAAGCTGAGGCACAGGACACTTTGCATGCAAAACCCTTGACTATGTAGAAAAGGAAATGAGGTTTTTCATCTCCCTCGTCAGTCGCGTCCTTTTGTTTTTGTTATGAAAAATATGATAAGGATTGTCTTTGATTTCTCTAATTCATGGTAGTAATTTCAGCCCTATCCGAGCCGGTGCTCAGTTGTGATGACTGAAACTGTGTTTTTCATGCATGCACTGTATACTGAAATCCATGCACTATACATGAAATCCAAGGTACAGTGCTTGAACGTCTAACACCCAGGCATGGTGCTAGACGTTTGAGCACCATGCCTGAAAAAGGGCTAGTGTACTAGACTGGGCTACCACAGTAACTAACTGGCCAGATACCACAATAACTGTAAAAACGACTTTAGACCATGGTATCTGCAAAAATGCAACTATAGAGAGAGTGTAGAACTTAGAACAGTACAACTAAGGCATCACCTTTCTTTGGCATTTAGACAAGTAAGTTATGATCTAACAGATTTGCATAGCCTAGGTCTGGAGTTGGTTAGGATGGACTCCCATTGGACAGAACAGGGGCAGAATATATATATATCCGCCAGTACAAGAAACCAACTGGAAACCGGGGTGTGGACTAAAACTTTGAAGGTTGCAGATTGGTAAAGTCTCATCCAGGTCTCATCCGGGTCTCATCATAGTTTGCATGGGAACAAGGACAGAAGATTTGTAGAAAACCCTTTCAGGCATTTTTTTTCTCTATTTGTGGTAATTGTGGTATTTGGAGGACATTTCCTTTTTTTATACCTGCAGTTCAGATTGGTTCAGATTCAGGCATATTTAGCAGTCCAGCGTGGTCCAGTGGCCCTAGCAGCAGAAGGGCAATAGGCCACTGGCAGGGCACTGCATTGCAGGGGTCATGAAGAAAACAATAAGATTCTGTGCTTTTTTCAGACACATGTTCTCTGCTGTCAGCCTGCTGTGTGAGAAGCTATGCTCTTTTATGGAGCTCAGTCACTAGCTGCATACTGGCTGAATATTTGCTGTTCATTCAACCTTAGGCCTAGCCTAGCCCTAGGCCTAGATCTAACTCTTCAGTTTAGATGTGATATGCTGAAATTTACCTATTGGTACCCAAACCTTTATCTTCTCCAATAGCCTATACAGAATTTTGATTGGTTGATTTCTGGCAGAAGGCATGCCAAATGCTAGATAGCCTATAGCCTACCCAGAGTTTGGCATAGGGTAACCAAAAATCAGGGGATGTGGTAGACTGAACCTGGACTGAACTCAGTAGCGTATATTCCGATTTGTTTCGGGAGGGGCGACAGATCAGTGAAAATATGCTGTCGAATGCCACCCCTTTTCCAGCCGGAAGACCTAAAAAATTTTGCCGATTTTTTCATTTTTTTACCGTTTTCAACACTAAAAACACCTCTAGCCAGACTAAAATACGACTCCAAATGACGATTTTGTTAAAAACGAGGTGCAAACAACACCTTTTAATATTGTAATCATTCACATTACGCCTCATAAACTGTTTCTGAGATCTATTACTGAACCGTGCTGTAAATAATTTCCATTGATCTTCTCAGTTTGTATTTTAGGGTAGCCTACGTTTTTATCGTAAAAAACACCTTTTCCGAGAATTTCGGGTGAGGATCGCCCCTGTCGCCCGTGTTTCGCACACATTTTTCCCACTAAAAATCCCTTTTTCAAGAATTTCGGGGGGGGAGCGATCGCCCCTGTCAGGTATGCTTATGTGAATGTTTGTTGACAGTGGACTTTGCTACCTTCATCTTACCTCCATGTCCAAAGCTAACTACCTTTTAGCCAAAGTAGGTAATTATATAAGGGCATCTGAAAACGCCTGTATATGTATTTTGGATCTTTATTCTACCGTATAGCCCAAAACTGCACTGTTCACATTAAAGTAACTGTTCACATAAGCATACCTCTACTATACCATTTGCCTTTTCCCTATGCTTGGTCCACTCCACTCAAGCCTTGGGCAAATAGCCTACAATTGTGAATACAGTTATACAAATACTGTAATGGAAGGTGGGGCATAGAAAATTCTGGCAACTCTCAAATCAGAAAAATATGACACCAATCAATGTACTCTGCTCAATGTAATTTGAAGAAAAGTTGATGGCAAACAACAACCTAAGTGCAACTGCTGTGAAAACACTGTTGAGAAGGATCAGCATAGAGGAACCATTGCAGAGAACCTTAGATTTGCAGAATTGTGTGAATGTTAGGCCTGAAGTTGCTAACTGGTAGAGTTTGTCGCAGAGCAGGAAACCTAGTGCAACTTACATGAAATGAAGTGCTTAATTGCTTTTAGCTACAATGTCCTTTGAGGTTACTGACAGAGAGCTGAGGAAGTTGGAGAAACTAACATTAGACAGGTTAGTCACCTTTTCATTAGTAAGCTTAATTTGCACAGGCATTAGTGATTTGGTTTTGGCAAAGCAAATACCTAGGGGCCAGGGTAGATATTTTTTTTTTTTACATTATGCTGAGAATGCAAAGAAAATTGTTGTATGGGCATTTTTTTTTAACTGTATTTCTGTTTTTGTTCTACTTGGGTCTCATTACGTATCCTAAAATTACCTTAGATTGCATTGTCCAGCGACAAGTTGGATGGTGACGAGTAAACAAAAATACAATAAAGTAACAATTAGGGGTAGGCTACAGGTAGGCTAACTGGTGAGGTTAACTGGTGAGATTATAACAGCCCCCCCCCCCAATAGGAGCCTTTATTCGATATTGTAGCAGTAGTGCATGTCTGAAGTTAAATAAGATCCCAGGTAACATACAGGTACTTTACGTTTGGGGAATGATAACCACGAAGGGGAATAATACAGGATGCTATCTACTGTCTACTATTTCGTGAGGATTGAATTATTATTTATTGTTTTATTTTAGGAAAGTTAATCTGTATGATGAAAAGGGATGCATGTCAAGCTCTGGGCTAGACTTGTGTGATTGTCTTGACTCCGATTGTCCTGGCTGTTTTTTCCCCTGTCCAAAGTGCAGAAATACCAAGTGTGGTCATGAGTGTCGGTAAGTAATTTCCATTTTAAGCATTTGTTATAATATTTTGTTAAGGCCTGCAGTAATAGGCCACAGTTACTAGAATAATGGTGAGAAATCATCCCATTAAAGTTCTACCTTTCGATAATACTTCCCGCCTTTGTAAGAAGGAGCTATTCAGCAGCAGATAGCCTAATGCTAAAAAAAATATGGGCCGACAGATTTTTTGCCTAGCTGCTGAAATGTTGTTTGTTGAGCCTAGTATGTAGCTCCATTCCCCCCCCCCTGACGAACCCACGTCCTTGATATGCCACTGGTGATCGCGATTCTTCGGTTCGAGAATGATATGTTTGGAACAAGGCTGCTCACTCCCAAAATGGTTGTACAGTGGTGCCCGGTGCCCAGGTGTGCCCACCCCGGTGCCCAGCGGTGCCCACCCCGGTGCCCAGCGGTGCCCACCCCGGTGCCCAGCCGGTGCCCAGGTGTGCCCAGCCGGTGCCCAGCGGTGCCCAGGGAGGGTGTACAGTGGTGCCCAGCGATTGAGCAACCCCGCGGCTGTACGGTGCGATAAAGCAGGGAGAATGTTACATTACTATTATAAGTTCTTGCTCAGACTTATTAAACATAAGATCAGTAGGGTATGTTAACTAGTCACTTAACTTTGGGGTATCCTACATTTTCTTAGAAGGGATGAGCAATAATTTATTTTATAACCCATAATTCCATAAAAATTAAGTTGAGTAAACGAATAAAATTCTAAAAATAACTGGAAATACGCCGACACACATGTAAGGAGGTGGTGTGGCGAAGCGAAAATCAGGAATAGGCTGATTCCGGCAGCTTCCTGTGTAAAAGTAGGCTACTTCTCGGAAATATTTGGAACACCGAACTTCCGAACAGTAATTCTGTATTGTTCGGAATGAATTACTGTTTCAGAAGTCGAAGCCTACTGCGAGTACCATCATATGCCAGGTTTAATCTCGGATACCAAGGACAGGCTAGGGCACAACCAGCTTTAAGGCCAGGCCAGCGTTCATTAATCTCAAAACCATCTTAGTGATTTTCTTCCATTTGATTTAATTTTCTTGTTTTTGTAGGAATAATCGGAAGTTTGCTTACTCCTACGCTGTCGTTGAAGGAACAGACCAGAAGATTGTAAATAAGAATCTACCATAGAATCCTACTGTGTTTTTCGTTTGCCATGTTTTGTATTGTTTGTAATACATCTCGATCTTGTTACCGGTCGCACTCTCTGGAAGCTCTCACCCTCGCTGGCTTTACATAAGG